>CM068368.1:309356504-310776504 GCA_034769895.1 Magicicada septendecula
GACCCTTTATGGATGTACATCCAAGGATTATGTAAGGGAAATAAATTACCCAGAATTATAAATAAATCAATCAAAATCACGCAAATTTGAATAATCAACATAAAATGAGCTCAAGGGGAATCTAGATTATGTACTGGGTGAGAGTGTGTGAGCGTATGTGCGAATGTAAATTACGTAATTAATAGCACTGGTTAGTGTTAAGTAAATTTTAGAATAATGTTTTTAACAGTACATTTTCATTGAGTATAATGTAGTGTCAGTTTTGTTAACTTCATAAAGAAGGGAAAATTTTACATAAAAAATGAAATAAATTAATGTTCACAGAGTAGATGTGTAGAAGAGAGTGAAGGATATTTTATGTAAATGGGAATACAACAATGAATGTCCTATTAAAATATAATAAAATATTTGATTTCAATTTACTAATTATGTGTTAGCGTAATCATTTCAACAACCTAACATCATTTTCTGTGCTGGTAAAATCACTATACGAAAAAGGGTTTCCACCACTAGATGATCTGGCCGAACAAGTAAACAAATTCAAGGTAAGTGGGAGTTTGTGTTGTTATTTAAGACATGGATAAAAGTATATAAAACTTTACAATGGTACTGTAAAACTTACAAATGTATAAAACTTTACAAAAATAAAAGTTATGTAATGGGGAAAAGAGATCTCTAATTACAAAAGGGGTTAAAAAAAGTATGAATGGCAGGTATAAATGAGCAAATGCTGGGTTGCCTTATTTAAACTAGTTATTAGGATAAGTGAAGCAATGTTAAAGTAAATGTTTGTTTTTTGTATTTTTAAAAGGAAAAAGTAATTAAAAGAAACAGTAATAGTTTGAGCAGTAAAATGGAAAGCAAGTAAATTCAAAAAGAGTATAATGAAGGTTAAATAAAAAATTGAATTGATTAACAAATGCAATGAGAGTTGAGTTTATTAATAACATATAAACCTAAATCCCTTATAGGTAACGAGTTCATGTGAAGACTCTGAGACCCGATGCAGGTAAGGGATTTGTAAGATGTGTATGCTTATTAAATATTATTTTGGTAGAAATAAGTAAGTTCACAATGGCATATTGTTACAATACCCGTTACAATCCCCCCCCCCCAATGAGAGGTTTTCTGCCAAAAGAGAAAAACTCTCATTGCTAAAACCTAAGAGGATCAGCGAGGATATGGCGCCAACAACCCCCCTTAATTCCTTAATAAATCATGGGTACTCTACCCCCCTAGTTCGGCGACCATGGCTGTACCTGAATGACATTACTGGACTTCTCTGTTCAAGATCCCAACACCGTAAAATCAGACAGGCACTCACCACAGTATCACCTAACCGTGTAACATTTCAACAAAAATCACTAACTAGCCTTATACCATACCATATCCTCAACCGATATATCTCCCCTTATATATATATACTGGATTGCCTTTATAAAGTACTGGGTGCGTACACATGTTCATTACTAGCTAAAATACAAGATCTCTAAATATCGTTACAACACAAAAAAGCCACCCCAATACCAGGGAAAAAACTATGAATCAACTATATTAAATGTTTAAACTAATGAAAATAAAATGACTATGACGAGACAAATAACTATGACCCAACCCAAGTGATTGACCAAATAAAATGAGAGGGAACATGAAAAGGAAACAAACAAAAATTAAATGAAACCAAATGAGAAGAAACAAAAAGACACTACCGAATAATAAAGAACAGAAAAGGAGAAATATTAAATGCAAATGATAATGAAAAAGAATCAAATAAATAATAAATGTAAATGATAATTATTAAAATCGAATAAAGTAATGACAACTAAAGTACACTAACCAAAGAAATAGAGATTAAATGTTATAAATAACTCTATAATGATATGAAACTTGTTAACCATATAACTAGCAATTATGAAGTGAGAGATAGAGAGATAGTGAACATGATTAAGTGAGAAAAGAGAATTTAATGTTAGGGAACACCCACTAGTAACACTTGAATACCATAAAAAAGTGCAAAGTGCCAGTGTAAACCCCCAAAATATATAGAAAACCCTACTGATAGGTATAGACACCTAAAAAAAACCAGTGATAAACACTACTGTTTAATAGTGAAAAGTGCTAGAAAATAAGAATATTCTTGTTATTAGGATTAAGAGTAATTGTAGATTAGGAATGCCAAAAGTATTCAGGGAAAAAATCCAATGAAGAGTCAAAATATTAGTGTTACCATGGTTAGATAGTAAAGATTAGAAAAGAAAAATATACTAAAGAATAGAAAAGCAAAATAAGTAAAAACATCCTATGTTCAGAGGGATAATTAGGTAAATAAAGTAAATGGTGTGATAATGTTAGTCACCAAAAAATAAATAAGAATAAACAAAATATAAACAAGATTAGCATAGTAACTGTTAAAAGATTTGTTCAATTAAGTTTATGAGAAGGAATATGGCTGAAAGGGGTATACAGACCATAAACCTAAATGTTGTGTTATATTTTATAAATAATAGTAAATAATAGACAAGTTAGAAAGTAAAGAGATAAATTCTTATGAACTTAATAATACTGGACAAGCCAGTTATAAAATAATAGACAGGCCATGATTCTGTAAAATAATGAGAACATACAATTATTGTAAAACAATCCAAATCAATTCAAAAAGTAAACAAATCATTTGTGACAAAAACCAAAACATGTATAAAGGTAAAATAATATTTAAATAGTATAAAATAAGAAAATATAGCCAATTACTACTTAGGCCTATGAAATGCCTAACTGTAGAAATCCAAAATCAACAAAGTATAAGAAATTAACTATAGTATTAGAAAATCCAAGGCAAGTAACTAGATAATGATAATTAGTGAATCATATTAAATGTAAAAATTAAATTAACAACACAAAATAAGAAAGAAATGTAATTACACAATATTGACATTAATGTCAAAACATTAATACATAAGCAAACCCAGCTTTGTGGGATGTCAAAATGATCTTTGAAAGAAAATAGGAACAATTATGATAAAATCTCATCCATAGATAAGAAGACCGAAGAATAATAGCAATCAGAAGATATTTAGTCATTTTGAATAAAAATTCAAAAATCCTAACAATGGGCTTAAGGTATGAATAGCCAATGAGAGACAGACCGTTACCATAACAACGGAACGTTATTTATTATTATTCTGTTAAAAACAGTTAGTCCATTATTGAAGATCAAGACGAATAGACGCCAAGCCGTAAATGACTCAAATTTTAATTTAAAACAATAAAAAGTAACCAAATTTACTAACAAGAAGAACCAAGCAGTCTGATGAGGAACTAGTCCATTCAACCGAGGCCACAGACCAGATTATTAAATTCCAAATTAATAAATTTCGATCAATTTATACGAAAAAGACACCAGGCATAATTAAATCCCAAAATGATGGAAGATTGATGACAAAAGATGACCCAACCTATTTCAACTGAATAACGCTTCACCATAATTCAACCGATTCGATAAGTATTGCTGAATTACCCGAATTTATGGAATAAATTCTTTTTTAACTTTTTCTCACAACACTTTTAACTTTCACTACGAACTGATAATCTAATTTCTTTCAAGGATTAATTAAAAATAAAACACTAAATTTATATGAAACTAGAAAATAACCTGTATAAAAATTACGAACTTATGACACACAATTTTTAACACTTCAGGAACAAATTTGTAATTACACCTTATAGTATATAAGTACAAGTAATGTATGGTAGTGTACTTTATTGTAATCAAATTGATATTTTTTTGTAAACCAAAAGAATACAGATTTATTGATCGAAATTGAAAAAATAAACAGTTAGTAGACGCCATGTCTAACTAAATCGTTCAGAATCAACTTCGCCAAACCTTGAGAAATAATTCTTATTATAATTGCTGGAGCAACATTGTTTAAAAAACAAAATATAATTTTGTATAATACTGAATAACTACTAATCACAATTTAATAAACTAGTACAGAGTTGTAACCACTGTTCTTTATTTCATAGGAAAGTGCATTATATGATTTGTGTATTTTAGTGATGAGCAAAGGTGGCGGTAAGTGCTGTTGCAGTTATTCGGCGCCCCTTGCCGAATGCAACAAGCGTTAATTCCGTTTTAGTTAAAATGAGTTTAAATAGTCGCGCGACGGAGAATTATTCGTACTTTGGTCGGCGTTCCCTGACGTCAGACTCCCTCCGCCCCTTTTCTAGTAAAGCTTTTCGCTCAACAAGTTCTGGCAGTCTCCCATCAAATTGCACTGTGAGCAGAGTCGCCCGTCGTCTCCTGGTGGGTACCTTGGTTGGAAGCCTCGATTACCAAGTTCAAAGCTTGGTTGGACGTACCGGAGTGAGGATACGAGAAATGGACTCCATGTAGTTTTTCTTCACACGTTCTTCCAGCGTGGACACAGCAGCGGTCCAGGGCATGAACTGAGGAACACGCACCCGTTGCGACCAGCTACAGCAGGTTGCGAGAGAACCTATCCAGATTGTCAAGTAAAATTTTACCATTAACAACTTTCAGTGGAAGTTACTGTATAATCACTAATGAAAAGCGAGATAAACCAGTTTACTCACCTTATGAGAGAGAGAGAGAGAGAGAGAGAGAGAGGGAGGGAGAGAGAGAGAGAGAGAGAGAGAGAGAGAGAGAGAGAGAGAGAGAGAGAGAGAGAGAGAGAGAGAGAGAGAGAGAGAGAGAGAAATAGTAATAAGCATTTTGGTTGATTTGGGTGGTATATTATGTTATTTTGGTGTATTCTCCGTGGTACGCTTCTGGGGCCCAGCAGCAGGAAGTGCGTTACAGAAGTGGTAGCCGGAGCGTGGTTTTTCCTTGGTCCATGGGTTATAAGGCATAGTTATTATGTGTAATTTTGTTAATGTTGTGTGTTGAAATTTTGTATTGCACGCTATTGGTGGCGTGAAATTTTGTATAGGATTTTGTGGGAAATATTTCAAATGTTATGTGTGGTTAGCGAATTTTGTCACGAGTATATCTTTGTTGCAAGCTTATTGTAAAATCGATTTGTTCGGAATTGTTCGGATTATTCGCTCGGGAATAGAAAACAGCTAGTTGGACCTTGTCTGGCAGATAACGCCGTGTATAACGGTGCCCGGCTGACCAGGTTGTCTTATCTACATTCCATCGAACAGCTGCTCCCTTATCGTTGCGCCTTGTATATTTTGGTTTTCTCCACTACTCGTAAAATGGCCTTACTAAGAGACATTGACCAGCTGCAAAAGCACGATTTGTTATTTGAATTAAGGGGTCGTGGTGTCATGAAAAATGGGACAGTGGGGGAACTGTGGAAATGCCTGCGTAATGTAATACATGAAGGGAAAACCCCTGACGCGAGACACCTCGAGGGGATAGATATTTCGAACGAATGCAAGGAATGCGACTTAATATCGGATATTTTAGATATCGATCTTGCAAACATCGGCGAGTCCCAGTGCCGGACCGATCACTAAAGGCTTACAGCCAGGTGTCGGGCCTTTGAAGGCCGGTTAAAGTTATTAGAGTCCTGGGCGGAATCGTCGGGGGACGAAAAGTCCCGGAAACATATACTCGCAATAGGGGAAAAGGTTAAAAGGGTTTTGGCGGGCAGCGAGACTTGCCACATCGCGGAAAACGAGGCGAGCCCCGGAGAGTCCGCTCGGCCGGGTGGCAGTGGCTCTAATGCTAGCTCGTTCATTCAATTTGAAGATAAGGTGGCCCCATTAGGGAACGCCGTTCCCGGACTCGAGCAGAACCCTTTCTTGAGCGAAGCAAACGCCTCTCCTTCACTATTGCCTACCAGGTTATCTTCAATATTCTAGAACAGCCGACGCGACAATTGTACGCACCGACCTGAAGTCAATCAGTCCTTTCACGGTTTTATCCTTAAAAATTACTTCCACCTGGGGCGAAAATAATTTGTTCTTAAACAAACTCGCTAATTTCTTTTCCGCCCCCAGATGTTCTTTGTACAAGTCGTGGGAAGTGACTCTTTGAGTCAACATTCGGCTCTTTCTTCCGTTGGTCTTGTGACGACGCTTTCGGGGATTCTTTTTTGACGCTTTCCCAACAAACGAACGACACCGCCAGATGTAGTGCCCCTTTTTACCACACAGGTAACAAGTCGGGGTGAAGGCAGTCCTGACGGGAAAGTCAGGTCAGGCTTAGGGCAGAAGGTTGAGAAACAGTTGCTGACCATACTGCCTCTCAATACACGTTTTTTTTGGTTCGTGGCCTTCAGACGGGGACAGTAACGTCTCACGTGCCCTTCTTCCTTACAATGGTAACACAACCTCCGGTCCCCGCGCGGTCCGGCATTAGCTGGGGGGTTAGCAGGGCCTCTATTTGCCGTAGTCCAGTCGGTGAATTGGAAATTGGCCACCTCCACGCAGATCTTGTCCAGATCGGCAAACGTGGACAGGCGGTTGCAGACACGAGACAGGACCTCGTTTGGGCGGACAGCCCCGAAACGATGTTATCTTCTACTTCCCTCTCAGTCACGGGTAGTCGCAGTACCTGGGCCGCCTCTTTTATTTCGGAGATGTAAGTTGACAAAGGTTCTCCACGCGCTTGGGCTCTTAAAAAGAGCTTCTGTTTAAGGAGGAAAACTGCCGATCGGGAATGAAATATTCCAGGGCTTCCTGGTAAAAACGGTCAAAGTTATCCACCGCCAGGTGCTTGGCAAGTTGATCGCTCAAAGCCCCATTACAATAAGGCATAAGCAAGGCCAGAAACCTGGCCCCCGAAACCGGAAAGCACCTTTTCAGTCTCATAGCGAATTTAAAAAACTCCAGAAGAGTTTCCACGCAGAAACCGTCTGCTTAGGGAGACCGCGGACTATTTTTTCTTGAAGCGTCTTTCAGCGGACAAAGAGTGCTGTAGTATGCAGAAGTGCCTGCAACGGCAACTTAAAAATCAATTTGGAAGCCTTGTGCCGGGTGAAAATCGATGCGTTTACCTGGAATTTCCTCATACTGGTCGCCGATGGCATGTCTTGCGATCTCATACTCGGCGCAGATTTTATCGATCGCACCCGTTTGGTGCTGGATATTCACCAGGGGATAATATATTTCAAATTACGTCCGAACAACCGTATTTCTCTGTGCGACTGCAAAAACAGTTCCGAAGGCTGTCATTCTAACCTTTTGGTAAAAGAGCCTTTTGATGTCGGACATCTCGATCGAGAGAAGGCGGATGAAATACTTCAGGTATGTAGCCGTCATAAGAACGTTCTGACCGGGGAGCTTGGCCGGACGGACAGGTTGACGTATGATATAACTTTGCTGGAGAACCGGCCTGTCAAGGCTCATCCCTACCAGCTCACCCCTCCCAAAATAAAAGCCATGCGTGAGATTACGGACCAGCTAGTTAAAGAGGGCGTGATCAAGCCGAGCGTATCCTCTTATCCGAGTCCAGCGTTTTTTGTCTGCCGGCCTGATAAGAAACCCAGGTTGGTCATTGATTATCGTAAGCTCAATAAGAATATCGAGATTGAAGCGCAGCCGTTACCGAATATCCATACCTGCTTCCAGTGGTTTTCAGGCGCGAGGTATTTTAGTATCCTTGACCTCTCTAACGCGTTTTTCCAGATTCCGCTATCCGAAAAATCGATGCCCATTACGGCTTTTGTCGTTCCTTACGGGTTTACGGGTTGTACGAGTTTTGTTGGGCCCCTTTGGATTAAGTACCGGCGCCCAGGTACTTACTAAGTTGTTGGACACGGTCTTGTCCGACATAAAGTACAAGTTCGTGTTCAACTATCTCGATGACATAATTGTATATTCCAAATCATGGGAGAATCACGTCCGTCACGTGGACGAAGTGCTCGGGAGGCTGGGAAAAGCCAAGCTTACTGTAAATCCCGAGAAAGTACGTTTTGGGGTCAAGCAAATAAGCTTTTTGGGACAGCTTGTGTCCGAGCAAGGCGTCTGCGTGGATCCGGATCGGACCCGCGCCATTCGGGAGTTCTCGCATCCCAAGGACGCCAAAGATGTAGCGCGCTTCAGTGGGATGGTGAATTATTTCTCCAAGTTCATCCCCAAATTTTCAGAAATTGCGGCACCCCTGAACCGGTTGAGAAGGAAGGGCGAGAAGTTCCTTTGGGGAACCGAACAACAGGACGCTTCTGTGGCCTTAAAAGATGATGTTACTCAGCCCCCCGTCTTGCGCATGTCCGATTTTGACAAGACATTTATCCTCCAGACCGACGCTAGCTCTTGTGCCCTCAGCGCCGTGCTGTTGCAGGAGATCGAGGGGGTGCGTCAGCCTATTGCGTACGCCTCCCGCGTGCTTACCCCGCAAGAAAAGAGGGCGTCGTCCGCGTACGAGTCCCAATGTTCAGCAGTTTCATTTGGGGTGGAGACGTTTCGGCAGTATTTGGGACATCGAGAGTTTGTACTGGAGACTGATAATCAGGCGCTCTCGTGGCCGCTTTCCCATCCACGCCAGTTGGGTAAGTTAGGGCGCTGGATCGCCCGACTTACTTCGCTAAAGTTTGAGGTACGCCACATCAGGGGCACGCAGAATCCGGTGGCCGACGCCTTATCCCAAATGTTTAATGTGGACGACGATGAGGATACGCAAGCACTGTGCGCTGGCGTCCTGTCCAACTTTCCTTTAAGTTTTTCCGACCTGTATCAGCTGCAGCGCGAGGATGACGGCGTGGTGAAGATAATAGAGGGCGTCGAGTCCGGATCATGCACGGACAAATACTGCCTGTCGAAAGGAGTTTTATGTACGACAGATAAAGCGGGTAAGCCTTATAGGATTTACTTACCGAAGGCAGTAAGGGACATGGTTTTTAAGTATTTTCATGACTCCCTCATGGGAGGGCATTTGGGTTTTTTTAAAACGAAGAACAAGATCTGCAATCAGTTCTTCTGGCCCGGTTGTCATAATGATGTGAAAAGAATGGTCAGGCGTTGCGACGTATGTCAGATGAGTAAGGCCGCCCGAAACGCAAAAATAGGTCTTCTGTCATCCTCAGTTCCGAGCAGACCTATGGAGAAAATTCACATTGATTACGTCGGCAAATTGCCCTGGAGTAAAAAGGGAAATCGTTTTATCCTGGTAGCTGTGGACTCGTTCTCGAAGTTTTGTTGGTTATGTCCTGTACGCGATTCCACTTCGGCGACTACTGTGCAGGCGTTGAACATTTACATATTTCAGAATTTTGGCTTTCCCAAATACATGATCTCAGATAACGTTACCTGTTTCAGCTCTCATTTGTTTCACAATTTTTGTTTTTCTCACGGCATCAGACACAGTACCTTATCCCCTTATCACCCTCAGCCTCACTGGCAGAACGCTGTAATCGCAACCTAAAAGCCTCCCTTATAGCTTTCCATTCTGGGAAGCAGTCTTCTTGAGATGAGTCCCTATCCTGGCTACAGATAGCTTTCAATTCCGCTAAGCACGAATCCATAGGGAGAAGTCCGTTTGATGTAATGTTTAAATTCACTCCGTCCATTCCCCTAACCTGCGCGTGGGATATTCAGAGCCTTTTACCCGAGGCAGTGGAAGATACTCAGGTAGTGTGGCAGTCGGTGAAGTCCCACTTAATGAAAGCCCACCGCCGTGCTGCTAACTCGTACAATAAGGATCGTCAGGCTTGTTATTTTAAAATAGGTGATTTGGTGTGGTGTAAGACCCATCCTCTTAGTACGGGAGTGAACAAGCTTACTGCTAAGATGATGCCCCGATGGTCAGGTCCCTTTCGTATTGTTGATTTCCTAACCCCGGTGACCGTGAATTTGTGACACCCGGAGACCCTGTCACACGTGAAGAAAAGTCATGTTAGTTCCTTGAAACCCGCGTTTCATGAAGATAGCTCCCATGCCCCGGACACCGCCGTACCGGCATAGTAAGGATTTTCCCTTCTGCATGGAGATGCTAGTTTGCTATATCGCCTTCACTCGCCTTGCTGGGTGAACAACCGGGGGACTGATCACCTCCTTGGCATTCCCTTCCGGTGTCGAAGCGTTGTTGCGTACGGGCAGCGTTGTTGCGTAAGGTGTCCCTCTCGAAATTGTCCTTATATAGCGGCAAGTGCCGTATTGAGTAATTGGAATGATCCAAGTTTGGTGTACGTAATGTGTGTGGTTTATCAAAGTCGACTTCGTTTGATTTGTCCCAGCTTTTCCCCGCGCGCGGGAGACCCTTTGACAAGACACCAATTCACGAGATGCTCGTTTACGGGATACCCATTTACGAAGTGCCTGTCCGAGGTACTCCCAATTAAGAATTGTTTATGCCTTGTTGTTTGTTTGGTACTTATTGTAGTATGTGTTCGGTTGGGTCATTGTTGTTAATGTGTGATAGAATTAAGTAGTTGTATTTTCTTGTTGGTTACTGAGTTATTGGACGCCTTTTGTCCTTATGGGGGTGTTTGTTGTTAATTCGATTGTTGGTGATTTCTTACTTTTGCAAGAAAGCTTACATGGTCTCTTTTGGTGCTTTGGTGAATTTGACCTGAGACAACCGTCGCTCCTGCACCCGACGCTTGCGTTTTGGGGTGGAGAGGTCTGTTGCAGTTATTCGGCGCCCCTTGCCGAATGCAACAAGTGTTAATTCCGTTTTAGTTAAAATGAGTTTAAATAGTCGCGCGACAGAGAATTATTCGTACTTTGGTCGGCGTTCCTTGACATCTGACTCCCTCCACCCCTTTTCTAGTAAAGCTTTTCGCTCAACAAGTTCTGGCAGCCTCCCATCAAACTGCACTGTGAGCAGAGTCGCCCATTGTCTCCTGGTGGGTACCTTGGTTGGAAGCCTCGATTACCAAGTTCAAAGCTTGGTTCGACGTACCGGAGTGAGGATACGAGAATATGGACTCCATGTAGCTTTTCTTCACGCGTTCTTCCAGCGTGGACACAGCAGCGGTCCAGGGCATGAATTGAGGAACACGCACCCGTCGCGACCAGCTACAGCAGGTTGCGAGAGAACCTATCCGGATTGTCAAGTAAAATTTTACCATTAACAACTTTCAGTGGAAGTTACTGTATAATCGCTAATGAAAAACGAGATAAACCAGTTTACTCACCTTATGTGACAGGAACAAATTTTTTATAAATGTTTTGTGATGTAGAACAGTGTTAGAATTTTATGAGCAGATCACAGCTTGTACGCTGAACACCATTTACTGTAAACTAGTATTGATTTATGCAACTGTCCTATATTCAGTATTTAACCTTTTCTATATTCAGTTCATTTTGAGCTAAATGAACTCAGTAATTGACTTTTGCTGACTGACTTATAATTACGTAAATTTTCGAGGCTCATATTGTTTTGAAATAAACAGGTCGAACCCGACTCTGCTCACAAATCGAAGGTATTCAAAAATTTTTTTTACTTACACCTCCTCCCTTTATGGAATTATGTTAAACTTTAGAGACATTTGAGAAGTATGTTATAATGTAGAGAGAGAGAGAGAGAAAGAGTCTTAAATAGTAATAACCATTTTGGTTAAGAAAGTTAAGAGAGACAATACATAGTGGTTTCACACCATTGAATTAAACACTAGACAGCATTTCTGAAGGTATCCAAGAAACGTTGAATAAGAACAGGGAACCGGTGAATCAGAAAATAAAAGAGAAGGAGGAGGAAATAGAGAAGAAAGAAGACTCGTGTATTGTTTTCTGAAAATAAAAATAACAAAAACAAAGAGAAAATTAAGCACATAGAAACCAACCGTAGAGGAGTAAAGAAGAACCAAATAATTAAGAAGAATAAGAAAACAAAAGATATAGGAAAAATATATAAAAAGAAACTAATAAAAACACGAGAAGAAGGGGAGATGATGAAGAATGGACTAATTGATGTGTTTAATGTACCAATTACCGACCATAGTAAATTAATGGATTATAAAGATTGTAGGAGGACTTTAAAAGAAATTATAGAAGGGATTCACAACAAACCAGTGAATAAAAACTTCAACAACTGTATATTTAAATGGGAAATACCAGAAATAGAAATGCAAAATAAACCAATATCAGTGATAACATTAATGAGGGAGGTACAATTAACTTCGTTGATTAAGAAACAACATAATCAAGTGATTGAGGTAGGCCAGTGCCTACTCACTATCAGTATACTAATGAACACATGGTATTAGAAGAATTGTGGTATAAGGTAGAAGAGACCTATTTCACAAGGACGGAAATAGTTCTACACACCAGAGTTATCCGAACAACAAGTGAGGATGAAATCATGGACCATGGGTAAACTAGATATCACACACCAAGAAATGGGACTGAGTTTCGGATTACTGACCAAGCAAACCAATGGAAAGGAAGGAGCATTAAATTCATAAACCAATTAATAATAATCAAAAGAAAAAACATAAATGACATTTAAGGAAAAAACGTAAGAATAATTGACAAGAATGACTAAACGACCAAGACAAAGTGAATGAGAAGAGCTGTCAAACCATAATAAATAAGCTGACACATTATCCAGAATAACTGTAGATAATCAGACATTTGAAGGAGAGTGATGGAATCTGAAGAGATTATTAACAGATTTTATTGTCTACATAAGGATGTGTTATTCGTTAAAACAAAAAAGAATCATGGAAATTGGAAGCTAGCAGTTCCAACATCTCTAGAAAACAAATTAATTAAAGACTACCATGTTAGATACGGACACATGGGAACCTTAAAAATAGTTAAAGCTTTAGAAGAAGAACTGTTCATTAAAAGTATAATAAGAAAGGTAAATAAAAATATTAAAACATGCACTATATGCCAAATGGTTAAAACCAATAATGAAAGAAAAAATGGAATGATGATACCCATCACATCAAATAAAAAACTTTAAAAAGTGTTTCTTGACATATGTGGACCATTCCCATGTAGCGGAGGGAAGCATAGATTCAAGTTCATTGTGATTCTATTGGACCATTACACCAAATTGTACGCTATAAACAGAGCAACCACAAAGAAAATCTTAGAGATAATAAAAACCAAATACATAACTGAAATTGGAAAACCGTATACAATAATAACCGATCACAGAACACAGTTTAAAGGAAAAAGAGGGAGAGAGGAATTATTGAAATTTAACATAAAAACATATAAAACGACCGTATACCACCCAAGCAGTAATACCGCAGAAAGAGTATTGAGAGAGGTGGGATGCGTTTTGAGAACATACTGTCATGATAATCAGAGAGAATGGCAAAAATATTTAACTTCAACTGAAGAATTTTTGAACATAAGTTACCACCATTTCATTGAAAACACACCATATTCTATGATGTTTGGAAGAAAGCCACATCGAGAGATACAGGAGTTAATAGACTTTCCAACCAACCCAGAAGACCCGTATGAAGAAAATAAATGCTACAACAGAATCATGGAGAAGATATAAAAACTAAAAACCAAATATTCCCAGAACCAGACCAAAATAATTAAATATCATGAAGGAGAAGGGGTTTTAATAAAAAATCGTGAACTACCTAGTACATTTGAAGGTATAGCCAAGAAACTATTATTGTCATAACAAAAGACAATGGCAACAATACGTACGAAATAAGCAATACAACAACTAAAAAGATCAAAGGAGTATATAACCAAGTTTCCATCAAGAAGTTCTACGAGGAAACATGAACAATCATGAAAAAATAAAAAAATTATAAAATTCGAAAAAGATGTAAGATCACCTTACGCTATTATTTAGATAACATATGAGGTAAAACAAAATAAAAATAAACTACAAATATTCCTAAATAGTAAGTACAACCAACTTACAATAATATTTAGAAAATGTATGAAATAAAGCAAAATAAACAAAGTGGAAACAAGAATTGATAATACAAGAGAATTAGAAAGGAGACCAATTAAAATAAATAAAAATAAAACCAAGCAAGAACTACCAAGACAAATACATAAAATTATAAAGAATATAGAATATTCAGAAAAAAAATGAACTGGTACAAGAAAGAAAAAGAAATAATGTATAAAGCAAATATACAGCACGTGGCCAAAGCAAAGTAATGGAATCAACCAAGAAGAAGAAAAGAAAAAACTGTCTCTAAAATAACTAAAATGATCACAAGAAGAAAAGAAGAAACAAACTAATGAAAGGTTAGAAATAATGAAATTAACAACTAAATAAATAAAAACAATCAACTGTGTGAGTAGATAACAGAATATAGCAAAGGAACAGCGGAAGGGAGAATGAGTAAAAGGTTAAAATGATCTAAAAAACCATGAAGTGGACAATCCCCAAAATATTATTATTAATGAAAGTCACAAGATGACAAAAAAGTATTTAAGATTGACTGAGAATAGGTCCAATCAATTAACTGAGCAGAGATGATGTTTCTCTGATCTCAGAAAAAAGGTAGTAATGGAAGAAACCAGCTACTAAAAGTTAGGGAAAAAATTATATAACAGGGAGAACACACTAATGGAAATAAGAAAAAACAGATCTAAAAAATAACTAAATAAAAGGGAGTGAAACAAGTAAAAAGAGAAACAAAAAAGAAGAAATAAACAAGAAGAAAAAGGAAAAAATTATGTATAACTGATAATTTCATAAAAAACTATGCTAGTGTTTTACCAAAATGATCAATTTTGAAGGAGAGGCATTATGTTACAACACAAAAAAGCCACCCCAATACCAGGGAAAAAAATATGAATCAACTATATTAAATGTTTAAACTAATGAAAATAAAATGACTATGACGAGACAAATGACTATGACCCAACCCAAGTGATTGACCAAATAAAATGAGAGGGAACATGAAAAGGAAACAAACAAAAATTAAATGAAACGAAATGAGAAGAAACAAAAAGACACTACCGAATAATAAAGAACAGAAAAGGAGAAATATTAAATGCAAATGATAATGAAAAAGAATCAAATAAATAATAAATGTAAATGATAATTATTAAAATCGAATAAAGTAATGACAACTAAAGTACACTAACCAAAGAAATAGAGATTAAATGTTATAAATAACTCTATAATGATATGAAACTTGTTAACCATATAACTAGCAATTATGAAGTGAGAGATAGAGAGATAGTGAACATGATTAAGTGAGAAAAGAGAATTTAATGTTAGGGAACACCCACTAGTAACACTTGAATACCATAAAAAAGTGCAAAGTGCCAGTGTAAACCCCCAAAATATATAGAAAACCCTACTGATAGGTATAGACACCTAAAAAAAACCAGTGATAAACACTACTGTTTAATAGTGAAAAGTGCTAGAAAATAAGAATATTGTTGTTATTAGGATTAAGAGTAATTGTAGATTAGGAATGCCAAAAGTATTCAGGGAAAAAATCCAATGAAGAGTCAAAATATTAGTGTTACCATGGTTAGATAGTAAAGATTAGAAAAGAAAAATATACTAAAGAATAGAAAAGCAAAATAAGTAAAAACATCCTATGTTCAGAGGGATAAATAGGTAAATAAAGTAAATGGTGTGATAATGTTAGTCACCAAAAAATAAATAAGAATAAACAAAATATAAACAAGATTAGCATAGTAACTGTTAAAAGATTTGTTCAATTAAGTTTATGAGAAGGAATATGGCTGAAAGGGGTATACAGACCATAAACCTAAATGTTGTGTTATATTTTATAAATAATAGTAAATAATAGACAAGTTAGAAAGTAAAGAGATAAATTCTTACGAACTTAATAATACTGGACAAGCCAGTTATAAAATAATAGACAGGCCATGATTTTGTAAAATAATGAGAACATACAATTATTGTAAAACAATCCAAATCAATTCAAAAAGTAAACAAATCATTTGTGACAAAAACCAAAACATGTATAAAGGTAAAATAATATTTAAATAGTATAAAATAAGAAAATATAGCCAATTACTACTTAGGCCTATGAAATGCCTAACTGTAGAAATCCAAAATCAACAAAGTATAAGAAATTAACTATAGTATTAGAAAATCCAAGGCAAGTAACTAGATAATGATAATTAGTGAATCATATTAAATGTAAAAATTAAATTAACAACACAAAATAAGAAAGAAATGTAATTACACAATATTGACATTAATATCAAAACATTAATACATAAGCAA
This sequence comes from Magicicada septendecula, assembly GCA_034769895.1. NCBI lineage: Eukaryota > Metazoa > Arthropoda > Insecta > Hemiptera > Cicadidae > Magicicada > Magicicada septendecula. The sequence goes on from CM068368.1 coordinate 309,372,568, forward strand.
ACCCAGCTTTGTGGGATGTCAAAATGATCTTTGAAAGAAAATAGGAACAATTATGATAAAATCTCATCCATAGATAAGAAGACCGAAGAATAATAGCAATCAGAAGATATTTAGTCATTTTGAATAAAAATTCAAAAATCCTAACAATGGGCTTAAGGTATGAATAGCCAATGAGAGACAGACCGTTACCATAACAACGGAACGTTATTTATTATTATTCTGTTAAAAACAGTTAGTCCATTATTGAAGATCAAGACGAATAGACGCCAAGCCGTAAATGACTCAAATTTTAATTTAAAACAATAAAAAGTAACCAAATTTACTAACAAGAAGAACCAAGCAGTCTGATGAGGAACTAGTCCATTCAACCGAGGCCACAGACCAGATTATTATATTCCAAATTAATAAATTTCGATCAATTTATACGAAAAAGACACCAGGCATAATTAAATCCCAAAATGATGGAAGATTGATGACAAAAGATGACCCAACCTATTTCAACTGAATAACGCTTCACCATAATTCAACCGATTCGATAAGTATTGCTGAATTACCCGAATTTATGGAATACATTCTTTTTTAACTTTTTCTCACAACACTTTTAACTTTCACTACGAACTGATAATCTAATTTCTTTCAAGGATTAATTAAAAATAAAACACTAAATTTATATGAAACTAGAAAATAACCTGTATAAAAATTACGAACTTATGACACACAATTTTTAACACTTCAGGAACAAATTTGTAATTACACCTTATAGTATATAAGTACAAGTAATGTATGGTAGTGTACTTTATTGTAATCAAATTGATATTTTTTTGTAAACCAAAAGAATACAGATTTATTGATCGAAATTCAAAAAAAAATAAACAGTTAGTAGACGCCATGTCTAACTAAATCGTTCAGAATCAACTTCGCCAAACCTTGAGAAATAATTCTTATTATATTGCTGGAGCAACGTTGTTTAAAAAACAAAATATAATTTTGTATAATACTGAATAACTACTAATCACAATTTAATAAACTAGTACAGAGTTGTAACCACTGTTCTTTATTTCATAGGAAAGTGCATTATATGATTTGTGTATTTTAGTGATGAGCAAAGGTGGCGGTAAGTGCTGTTGCAGTTATTCGGCGCCCCTTGCCGAATGCAACAAGCGTTAATTCCGTTTTAGTTAAAATGAGTTTAAATAGTCGCGCGACGGAGAATTATTCGTACTTTGGTCGGCGTTCCCTGACGTCAGACTCCCTCCGCCCCTTTTCTAGTAAAGCTTTTCGCTCAACAAGTTCTGGCAGTCTCCCATCAAATTGCACTGTGAGCAGAGTCGCCCGTCGTCTCCTGGTGGGTACCTTGGTTGGAAGCCTCGATTACCAAGTTCAAAGCTTGGTTGGACGTACCGGAGTGAGGATACGAGAAATGGACTCCATGTAGTTTTTCTTCACACGTTCTTCCAGCGTGGACACAGCAGCGGTCCAGGGCATGAACTGAGGAACACGCACCCGTTGCGACCAGCTACAGCAGGTTGCGAGAGAACCTATCCGGATTGTCAAGTAAAATTTTACCATTAACAACTTTCAGTGGAAGTTACTGTATAATCACTAATGAAAAGCGAGATAAACCAGTTTACTCACCTTATGTGACAGGAACAAATTTTTTATAAATGTTTTGTGATGTAGAACAGTGTTAGAATTTTATGAGCAGATCACAGCTTGTACGCTGAACACCGTTTACTGTAAACTAGTATTGATTTATGCAACTGTCCTATATTCAGTATTTAATCTTTTCTATATTCAGTTCACTTTGAGCTAAATGAACTCAATAATTGACTTTTGCTGACTGACTTATAATTATATAAATTTTCGAGGCTCATATTGTTTTTAAATAAACGGGTCGGACCCGACTCTGCTCACAAATCGAAGGTATTCGAAAATTTTTTTTACTTACACCTCCTCCCTTTATGGAATTATGTTAAACTTTAGAGACATTTGAGAAGTATGTTATAATGTAGAGAGAGAGAGAGAAAGAGTCTTAAATAGTAATAAGCATTTTGGTTAAGAAAGTTAAGAGAGACAATACATTGTGGTTTCACACCATTGAATTAAACACTAGACAGCATTTCTGAAGGTATCCAAGAAACGTTGAATAAGAACAGGGAACCGGTGAATCAGAAAATAAAAGAGAAGGAGGAGGAAATAGAGAATAAAGAAGACTCAAGTGTATTGTTTTCTGAAAATAAAAATAACAAAAACAAAGAGAAAATTAAGCACATAGAAACCAACCGTAGAGGAGTAAAGAAGAACCAAATAATTAAGAAGAATAAGAAAACAAAAGATATAGGAAAAATATATAAAAAGAAACTAATAAAAACACGAGAAGAAGGGGAGATGATGAAGAATGGACTAATTGATGTGTTTAATGTACCAATTACCGACCATAGTAAATTAATGGATTATAAAGATTGTAGGAGGACTTTAAAAGAAATTATAGAAGGGATTCACAACAAACCAGCGAATAAAAACTTCAACAACTGTATATTTAAATGGGAAATACCAGAAATAGAAATGCAAAATAAACCAATATCAGTGATAACATTAATGAGGGAGGTACAATTAACTTCGTTGATTAAGAAACAACATAATCAAGTGATTGAGGTAGGCCAGTGCCTACTCACTATCAGTATACTAATGAACACATGGTATTAGAAGAATTGTGGTATAAGGTAGAAGAGACCTATTTCACAAGGACGGAAATAGTTCTACACACCAGAGTTATCCGAACAACAAGTGAGGATGAAATCATGGACCATGGGTAAACTAGATACCACACACCAAGAAATGGGACTGAGTTTCGGATTACTGACCAAGCAAACCAATGGAAAGGAAGGAGCATTAAATTCATAAACCAATTAATAATAATCAAAAGAAAAAACATAAATGACATTTAAGGAAAAAACGTAAGAATAATTGACAAGAATGACTAAACGACCAAGACAAAGTGAATGAGAAGAGCTGTCAAACCATAATAAATAAGCTGACACATTATCCAGAATAAATGTAGATAATCAGACATTTGAAGGAGAGTGATGGAATCTGAAGAGATTATTAACAGATTTTATTGTCTACATAAGGATGTGTTATTCGTTAAAACAAAAAAGAATCATGGAAATTGGAAGCTAGCAGTTCCAACATCTCTAGAAAACAAATTAATTAAAGACTACCATGTTAGATACGGACACATGGGAACCTTAAAAATAGTTAAAGCTTTAGAAGAAGAACTGTTCATTAAAAGTATAATAAGAAAGGTAAATAAAAATATTAAAACATGCACTATATGCCAAATGGTTAAAACCAATAATGAAAGAAAAAATGGAATGATGATACCCATCACATCAAATAAAAAACTTGAAAAAGTGTTTCTTGACATATGTGGACCATTCCCATGTAGCGGAGGGAAGCATAGATTCAAGTTCATTGTGATTCTATTGGACCATTACACCAAATTGTACGCTATAAACAGAGCAACCACAAAGAAAATCTTAGAGATAATAAAAACCAAATACATAACTGAAATTGGAAAACCGTATACAATAATAACCGATCACGGAACACAGTTTAAAGGAAAAAGAGGGAGAGAGGAATTATTGAAATTTAACATAAAAACATATAAAACGACCGTATACCACCCAAGCAGTAATACCGCAGAAAGAGTATTGAGAGAGGTGGGATGCGTTTTGAGAACATACTGTCATGATAATCAGAGAGAATGGCAAAAATATTTAACTTCAACTGAAGAATTTTTGAACATAAGTTACCACCATTTCATTGAAAACACACCATATTCTATGATGTTTGGAAGAAAGCCACATCGAGAGATACAGGAGTTAATAGACTTTCCAACCAACCCAGAAGACCCGTATGAAGAAAATAAATGCTACAACAGAATCATGGAGAAGATATAAAAACTAAAAACCAAATATTCCCAGAACCAGACCAAAATAATTAAATATCATGAAGGAGAAGGGGTTTTAATAAAAAATCGTGAACTACCTAGTACATTTGAAGGTATAGCCAAGAAACTATTATTGTCATAACAAAAGACAATGGCAACAATACGTACGAAATAAGCAAAACAACAACTAAAAAGATCAAAGGAGTATATAACCAAGTTTCCATCAAGAAGTTCTACGAGGAAACATGAACAATCATGAAAAAATAAAAAAATTATAAAATTCAAAAAAGATGTAAGATCACCTTACGCTATTATTTAGATAACATATGAGGTAAAACAAAATAAAAATAAACTACAAATATTCCTAAATAGTAAGTACAACCAACTTACAATAATATTTAGAAAATGTATGAAATAAAGCAAAATAAACAAAGTGGAAACAAGAATTGATAATACAAGAGAATTAGAAAGGAGACCAATTAAAATAAATAAAAATAAAACCAAGCAAGAACTACCAAGACAAATACATAAAATTATAAAGAATATAGAATATTCAGAAAAAAAATGAACTGGTACAAGAAAGAAAAAGAAATAATGTATAAAGCAAATATACAGCACGTGGCCAAAGCAAAGTAATGGAATCAACCAAGAAGAAGAAAAGAAAAAACTGTCTCTAAAATAACTAAAATGATCACAAGAAGAAAAGAAGAAACAAACTAATGAAAGGTTAGAAATAATGAAATTAACAACTAAATAAATAAAAACAATCAACTGTGTGAGTAGATAACAGAATATAGCAAAGGAACAGCGGAAGGGAGAATGAGTAAAAGGTTAAAATGATCTAAAAAACCATGAAGTGGACAATCCCCAAAATATTATTATTAATGAAAGTCACAAGATGACAAAAAAGTATTTAAGATTGACTGAGAATAGGTCCAATCAATTAACTGAGCAGAGATGATGTTTCTCTGATTTTAGAAAAAAGGTAGTAATGGAAGAAACCAGCTACTAAAAGTTAGGGAAAAAATTATATAACAGGGAGAACACACTAATGGAAATAAGAAAAAACAGATCTAAAAAATAACTAAATAAAAGGGAGTGAAACAAGTAAAAAGAGAAACAAAAAAGAAGAAATAAACAAGAAGAAAAAGGAAAAAATTATGTATAACTGATAATTTCATAAAAAACTATGCTAGTGTTTTACCAAAATGATCAATTTTGAAGGAGAGGCATTATGTTACAACACAAAAAAGCCACCCCAATACCAGGGAAAAAAATATGAATCAACTATATTAAATGTTTAAACTAATGAAAATAAAATGACTATGACGAGACAAATGACTATGACCCAACCCAAGTGATTGACCAAATAAAATGAGAGGGAACATGAAAAGGAAACAAACAAAAATTAAATGAAACGAAATGAGAAGAAACAAAAAGACACTACCGAATAATAAAGAACAGAAAAGGAGAAATATTAAATGCAAATGATAATGAAAAAGAATCAAATAAATAATAAATGTAAATGATAATTATTAAAATCGAATAAAGTAATGACAACTAAAGTACACTAACCAAAGAAATAGAGATTAAATGTTATAAATAACTCTATAATGATATGAAACTTGTTAACCATATAACTAGCAATTATGAAGTGAGAGATAGAGAGATAGTGAACATGATTAAGTGAGAAAAGAGAATTTAATGTTAGGGAACACCCACTAGTAACACTTGAATACCATAAAAAAGTGCAAAGTGCCAGTGTAAACCCCCAAAATATATAGAAAACCCTACTGATAGGTATAGACACCTAAAAAAAACCAGTGATAAACACTACTGTTTAATAGTGAAAAGTGCTAGAAAATAAGAATATTGTTGTTATTAGGATTAAGAGTAATTGTAGATTAGGAATGCCAAAAGTATTCAGGGAAAAAATCCAATGAAGAGTCAAAATATTAGTGTTACCATGGTTAGATAGTAAAGATTAGAAAAGAAAAATATACTAAAGAATAGAAAAGCAAAATAAGTAAAAACATCCTATGTTCAGAGGGATAAATAGGTAAATAAAGTAAATGGTGTGATAATGTTAGTCACCAAAAAATAAATAAGAATAAACAAAATATAAACAAGATTAGCATAGTAACTGTTAAAAGATTTGTTCAATTAAGTTTATGAGAAGGAATATGGCTGAAAGGGGTATACAGACCATAAACCTAAATGTTGTGTTATATTTTATAAATAATAGTAAATAATAGACAAGTTAGAAAGTAAAGAGATAAATTCTTACGAACTTAATAATACTGGACAAGCCAGTTATAAAATAATAGACAGGCCATGATTTTGTAAAATAATGAGAACATACAATTATTGTAAAACAATCCAAATCAATTCAAAAAGTAAACAAATCATTTGTGACAAAAACCAAAACATGTATAAAGGTAAAATAATATTTAAATAGTATAAAATAAGAAAATATAGCCAATTACTACTTAGGCCTATGAAATGCCTAACTGTAGAAATCCAAAATCAACAAAGTATAAGAAATTAACTATAGAATTAGAAAATCCAAGGCAAGTAACTAGATAATGATAATTAGTGAATCATATTAAATGTAAAAATTAAATTAACAACACAAAATAAGAAAGAAATGTAATTACACAATATTGACATTAATATCAAAACATTAATACATAAGCAAACCCAGCTTTGTGGGATGTCAAAATGATCTTTGAAAGAAAATAGGAACAATTATGATAAAATCTCATCCATAGATAAGAAGACCGAAGAATAATAGCAATCAGAAGATATTTAGTCATTTTGAATAAAAATTCAAAAATCCTAACAATGGGCTTAAGGTATGAATAGCCAATGAGAGACAGACCGTTACCATAACAACGGAACGTTATTTATTATTATTCTGTTAAAAACAGTTAGTCCATTATTGAAGATCAAGACGAATAGACGCCAAGCCGTAAATGACTCAAATTTTAATTTAAAACAATAAAAAGTAACCAAATTTACTAACAAGAAGAACCAAGCAGTCTGATGAGGAACTAGTCCATTCAACCGAGGCCACAGACCAGATTATTATATTCCAAATTAATAAATTTCGATCAATTTATACGAAAAAGACACCAGGCATAATTAAATCCCAAAATGATGGAAGATTGATGACAAAAGATGACCCAACCTATTTCAACTGAATAACGCTTCACCATAATTCAACCGATTCGATAAGTATTGCTGAATTACCCGAATTTATGGAATACATTCTTTTTTAACTTTTTCTCACAACACTTTTAACTTTCACTACGAACTGATAATCTAATTTCTTTCAAGGATTAATTAAAAATAAAACACTAAATTTATATGAAACTAGAAAATAACCTGTATAAAAATTACGAACTTATGACACACAATTTTTAACACTTCAGGAACAAATTTGTAATTACACCTTATAGTATATAAGTACAAGTAATGTATGGTAGTGTACTTTATTGTAATCAAATTGATATTTTTTTGTAAACCAAAAGAATACAGATTTATTGATCGAAATTGAAAAAATAAACAGTTAGTAGACGCCATGTCTAACTAAATCGTTCAGAATCAACTTCGCCAAACCTTGAGAAATAATTCTTATTATATTGCTGGAGCAACGTTGTTTAAAAAACAAAATATAATTTTGTATAATACTGAATAACTACTAATCACAATTTAATAAACTAGTACAGAGTTGTAACCACTGTTCTTTATTTCATAGGAAAGTGCATTATATGATTTGTGTATTTTAGTGATGAGCAAAGGTGACGGTAAGTGCTGTTGCAGTTATTCGGCGCCCCTTGCCAAATGCAACAAGCGTTAATTCCGTTTTAGTTAAAATGAGTTTAAATAGTCGCGCGACGGAGAATTATTCGTACTTTGGTCGGCGTTCCCTGACGTCAGACTCCCTCCGCCCCTTTTTCTGTAAAGCTTTTCGCTCAACAAGTTCTGGCAGTCTCCCATCAAATTGCACTGTGAGCAGAGTCGCCTGTCGTCTCCTGGTGGGTACCTTGGTTGGAAGCCTCGATTACCAAGTTCAAAGCTTGGTTGGACGTACCGGAGTGAGGATACGAGAAATGGACTCCATGTAGTTTTTCTTCACACGTTCTTCCAGCGTGGACACAGCAGCGGTCCAGGGCATGAACTGAGGAACACGCACCCGTTGCGACCAGCTACAGCAGGTTGCGAGATTGTCTACACCTATCCGGATTGTCAAGTAAAATTTTACCATTAACAACTTTCAGTGGAAGTTACTGTATAATCACTAATGAAAAGCGAGATAAACCAGTTTACTCACCTTATGTGACATGAACAAATTTTTTATAAATGTTTTGTGATGTAGAACAGTGTTAGAATTTTATGAGCAGATCACAGCTTGTACGCTGAACACCGTTTACTGTAAACTAGTATTGATTTATGCAACTGTCCTATATTCAGTATTTAATCTTTTCTATATTCAGTTCACTTTGAGCTAAATGAACTCAATAATTGACTTTTGCTGACTGACTTATAATTATATAAATTTTCGAGGCTCATATTGTTTTTAAATAAACGGGTCGGACCCGACTCTGCTCACAAATCGAAGGTATTCAAAAATTTTTTTTACTTACACCTCCTCCCTTTATGGAATTATGTTAAACTTTAGAGACATTTGAGAAGTATGTTATAATGGAGAGAGAGAGAGAGAGAGAGAGAGAGAGAGAGAGAGAGAGAGAGAGAGAGAGAGAGAGAGAGAGATAGAGAGAGAGAGAGAGAGAGAGAGAGAGAGAGAGAGAGAGAGAGAGAGAGAGAGAGAGAGAGAGAGAGATGGAGGAGAGAGGGAGAGGATGGGGGAGAGGGAGAGGAGAGGGAGGGAGGGAGGGAGGGAGGGAGGGAGGGGAGGGAGGGAGGGAGAGAGAGAGAGAGAGAGAGAGAGAGAGAGAGAGAGAGAGAGAGAGAGAGAGAGTCTTAAATAGTAATAAGCATTTTGGTTGAATTTTGGGTGGTATATTATGTTATTTTGGTGTATTCTCCGTGGTACGCTTCTGGGGTCCAGCAGCAGGAAGTGTGTTACAGAAGTGGTAGCCAGAGCGTGGTTTTTTCCTTGGTCCATGGGTTATAAGGCATAGTTATTATGTGCTAATTTTGTTAATGTTGTGTGTTGAAATTTTGTATTGCACGCTATTGGTGGCGTGAAATTTTGTATAGGATTTTGTGGGAAATATTTCAAATGTTATGTGTGGTTAGCGAATTTTGTCACGAGTATATCTTTGTTGCAAGCTTATTGTAAAATCAATTTGTTCGGAATTGTTCGGATTATTCGCTCGGGAATAGAAAACAGCTAGTTCGACCTTGTCTGGCAGATAACGCCGTGTATAACGGTGCCCGGCTGACCAGGTTGTCTTATCTACATTCCATCGAACAGCTGCTCCCTTATCGTTGCGCCTTGTATATTTTGGTTTTCTCCACTACTCGTAAAATGGCCTTACTAAGAGACATTGACCAGCTGCAAAAGCACGATTTGTTATTTGAATTAAGGGCTCGTGGTGTCATGAAAAACGGGACAGTGGGGGAACTGTGGAAATGCCTGCGTAATGTAATACATGAAGGGAAAACCCCCGACGCGAGACACCTCGAGGGGATAGATATTTCGAACGAATGCAAGGAATGCGACTTAATATCGGATATTTTAGATATCGATCTTGCAAACATCGGCGAGTCCCAGTGCCGGACCGATCACTAAAGGCTTACAGCCAGGTGTCGGGCCTTTGAAGGCCGGTTAAAGTTATTAGAGTCCTGGGCGGAATCGTCGGGGGACGAAAAGTCCCGGAAACATATACTCGCAATAGGGGAAAAGGTTAAAAGGGTTTTGGCGGGCAGCGAGACTTGCCACATCGCGGAAAACGAGGCGAGCCCCGGAGAGTCCGCTCGGCCGGGTGGCAGTGGCTCTAATGCTAGCTCGCTCATTCAATTTGAAGATAAGGTGGCCCCATTAGGGAACGCCATTCCCGGACTCGAGCGGAACCCTTTCTTGAGCGAAGCAAACGCCTCTCCTTCACTATTGCCTACCAGCTGTTGTTATAGCAAGTTACCACACGCCGCCAAAAAAATAGTCCGCGGTCTCCCTAAGGCAGACGGTTTCTGCGTGGAAACTCTTCTGGAGTTTTTTAAAGTCGCTATGAGACTGAAAAGGTGCTTTCCGGTTTCGGGGGCCTTGCTTATGCCTTATTGTAATGGGGCTTTGAGCGATCGACTTGCCAAGCACCTGGCGGCGGATAACTTTGACCGTTTTTACCAGGAAGCCCTGGAATATTTCATTCCCGATCGGCTGTTTTCCTCCTTAAAACAGAAGCTGTTTTTAAGAGCCCAAGCGCGTGGAGAACCTTTGTCAACTTACATCTCCGAAATAAAAGAGGCGGCCCAGGTACTGCGACTACCCGTGACTGAGAGGGAAGTAGAAGATAACATCGTTTCGGGGCTGTCCGCCCAAACGAGGTCCTGTCTCGTGTCTGCAACCCCCTGTCCACGTTTGCCGATCTGGACAAGATCTGCGTGGAGGTGGCCAATTTCCAATTCACCGACCGGACTACGGCAAATAGAGGCCCTGCTAACCCCCCAGCTAATGCTGGACCGCGCGGGGACCGGAGGTTGTGTTACCATTGTAAGGAAGAAGGGCACGTGAGATGTTACTGTCCCCGTCTGAAGGCCACGAACCAAAAAAAACGTGTATTGAGAGGCAGTATGGTCAGCAACTGTTTCTCAACCTTCTGCCCTAAGCCTGACCTGACTAGCCATCGCCGCGTTCCCGTCAGGACTGCCTTCACCCCGACTTGTTACCTGTGTGGTAAAAAGGGGCACTACATCTGGCGGTGTCGTTCGTTTGTCGGGAAAGCGTCAAAAAAGAATCCCCGAAAGCGTCGTCACAACACCAACGGAAGAAAGAGCCGAATGTTGACTCAAAGAGTCACTTCCCACGACTTGTACAAAGAACATCTGGGGGCGGAAAAGAAATTAGCGAGTTTGTTTAAGAACAAACTATTTTCGCCCCAGGTGGAAGTAATTTTTAAGGATAAAACCGTGAAAGGACTGATTGACTTCGGGTCGGTGCGTACAATTGTCGCGTCGGCTGTTCGAGAGTATTGAAGATAACCGTAGCGTCTTGAAGCGGACAAAGAGTGCTGTAGTATGCAGGAGTGCCTGCAACGGCAACTTAAAAATCAATTTGGAAGCCTTGTGCCGGGTGAAAATCGACGCGTTTACCTGGAATTTCCTCATACTGGTCGCCGATGGCATGTCTTGCGATCTCATACTCGGCGCAGATTTTATCCATCGCACCCGTTTGGTGCTGGATATTCGCCAGGGGATAATATATTTCAAATTACGTCCGAACAACCGTATTTCTCTGTGCGACTGCAAAAACAGTTCCGAAGGCTGTCATTCTAACCTTTTGGTAAAAGAGCCTTTTGATGTCGGACATCTCGATCGAGAGAAGGCGGATGAAATACTTCAGGTATGTAGCCGTCATAAGAACGTTCTGACCGGGGAGCTTGGCCGGACGGACAGGTTGACGTATGATATAACTTTGCTGGAGAACCGGCCTGTCAAGGCTCATCCCTACCAGCTCACCCCTCCCAAAATAAAAGCCATGCGTGAGATTACGGACCAGCTAGTTAAAGAGGGCGTGATCAAGCCGAGCGTATCCTCTTATCCGAGTCCAGCGTTTTTTGTCTGCCGGCCTGATAAGAAACCCAGGTTGGTCATTGATTATCGTAAGCTCAATAAGAATATCGAGATTGAAGCGCAGCCGTTACCGAATATCCATACCTGCTTCCAGTGGTTTTCAGGCGCGAGGTATTTTAGTATCCTTGACCTCTCTAACGCGTTTTTCCAGATTCCGCTATCCGAAAAATCGATGCCCATTACGGCTTTTGTCGTTTCTTACGGGTTTACGGGTTGTACGAGTTTTGTTGGGCCCCTTTGGATTAAGTACCGGCGCCCAGGTACTTACTAAGTTGTTGGACACGGTCTTGTCCGACATAAAGTACAAGTTCGTGTTCAACTATCTCGATGACATAATTGTATATTCCAAATCACGGGAGGATCACGTCCGTCACGTGGACGAAGTGCTCGGGAGGCTGGGAAAAGCCAAGCTCACTGTAAATCCCGAGAAAGTACGTTTTGGGGTCAAGCAAATAAGCTTTTTGGGACAGCTTGTGTCCGAGCAAGGCATCTGCGTGGATCCGGATCGGACCCGCGCCATTCGGGAGTTCTCGCATCCCAAGGACGCCAAAGATGTAGCGCGCTTCATCGGGATGGTGAATTATTTCTCCAAGTTCATCCCCAAATTTTCAGAAATTGCGGCACCCCTGAACCGGTTGAGAAGGAAGGGCGAGAAGTTCCTTTGGGGAACCGAACAACAGGACGCTTTTGTGGCCTTAAAAGACGCTGTTACTCAGCCCCCCGTCTTGCGCATGTCCGATTTTGACAAGACATTTATCCTCCAGACCGACGCTAGCTCTTGTGCCCTCAGCGCCGTGCTGTTGCAGGAGATCGAGGGGGTGCGTCAGCCTATTGCGTACGCCTCCCGCGTGCTTACCCCGCAAGAAAAGAGGGCGTCGTCCACGTACGAGTCCCAATGTTCAGCAGTTTCATTTGGGGTGGAGACGTTTCGGCAGTATTTGGGACATCGAGAGTTTGTACTGGAGACTGATAATCAGGCTCTCTCGTGGCTGCTTTCCTATCCACGCCAGTTGGGTAAGTTAGGGCGCTGGATCGCCCGACTTACTTCGCTAAAGTTTGAGGTACGCCACATCAGGGGCACGCAGAATCCGGTGGCCGACGCCTTATCCCAAATGTTTAATGTGGACGACGATGAGGATACGCAAGCACTGTGTGCTGGCGTCCTGTCCAACTTTCCTTTAAGTTTTTCCGACCTGTATCAGCTGCAGCGCGAGGATGACGGCGTGGTGAAGATAATAGAGGGCGTCGAGTCCGGATCATGCACGGACAAATACTGCCTGTCGAAAGGAGTTTTATGTACGACAGATAAAGCGGGTAAGCCTTATAGGATTTACTTACCGAAGGCAGTAAGGGACATGGTTTTTAAGTATTTTCATGACTCCCTCATGGGAGGGCATTTGGGTTTTTTTAAAACGAAGAACAAGATCTGCAATCAGTTCTTCTGGCCCGGTTGTCATAATGATGTGAAAAGAATGGTCAGGCGTTGCGACGTATGTCAGATGAGTAAGGCCGCCCGAAACGCAAAAATAGGTCTTCTGTCATCCTCAGTTCCGAGCAGACCTATGGAGAAAATTCACATTGATTACGTCGGCAAATTGCCCTGGAGTAAAAAGGGAAATCGTTTTATCCTGGTAGCTGTGGACTTGTTCTCGAAGTTTTGTTGGTTATGTCCTGTACGCGATTCCACTTCGGCGACTACTGTGCAGGCGTTGAACATTTACATATTTCAGAATTTTGGCTTTCCCAAATATATGATCTCAGATAACGTTACCTGTTTCAGCTCTCATTTGTTTCGCAATTTTTGTTTTTCTCACGGCATCAGACACAGTACCTTATCCCCTTATCACCCTCAGCTTCACTGGCAGAACGCTGTAATCGCAACCTAAAAGCCTCCCTTATAGCTTTCCATTCTGGGAAGCAGTCTTCTTGAGATGAGTCCCTATCCTGGCTACAGATAGCTTTCAATTCCGCTAAGCACGAATCCATAGGGAGAAGTCCGTTTGATGTAATGTTTAAATTCACTCCGTCCATTCCCCTAACCTGCGCGTGGGATATTCAGAGCCTTTTACCCGAGGCAGTGGAAGATACTCAGGTAGTGTGGCAGTCGGTGAAGTCCCACTTAATGAAAGCCCACCGCCGTGCTGCTAACTCGTACAATAAGGATCGTCAGGCTTGTTATTTTAAAATAGGTGATTTGGTGTGGTGTAAGACCCATCCTCTTAGTACGGGAGTGAACAAGCTTACTGCTAAGATGATGCCCCGATGGTCAGGTCGCTTTCGTATTGTTGATTTCCTAACCCCGGTGACCGTGAATTTGTGACACCCGGAGACCCTGTCACACGTGAAGAAAAGTCATGTTAGTTCCTTGAAACCCGCGTTTCATGAAGATAGCTCCCATGCCCCGGACGCCGCCGTACCGGCATAGTAAGGATTTTCCCTTCTGCATGGAGATGCTAGTTTGCTATATCGCCTTCACTCGCCTTGCTGGGTGAACAACCGGGGGACTGATCACCTCCTTGGCATTCCCTTCCGGTGTCGAAGCGTTGTTGCGTACGGGCAGCGTTGTTGCCTAAGGTGTCTCTCGAAATTGTCCTTATATAGCGGCAAGTGCCGTATTGAGTAATTGGAATGATCCAAGTTTGGTGTACGTAATGTGTGTGGTTTATCAAAGTCGACTTCGTTTGATTGTGTCCCAGCTTTTCCCCGCGCGCGGGAGACCCTTTGACAAGACACCAATTCACGAGATGCTCGTTTACGGGATACCCATTTACGAAGTGCCTGTCCGAGGTACTCCCAATTAAGAATTGTTTATGCCTTGTTGTTTGTTTGGTATTTATTGTAGTATGTGTTCGGTTGGGTCATTGTTGTTAATGTGTGATAGAATTAAGTAGTTGTATTTTCTTGTTGGTTACTGAGTTATTGGACGCCTTTTGTCCTTATGGGGGTGTTTGTTGTTAATTCGATTGTTGGTGATTTCTTAATTTTGCAAGAAAGCTTACATGGTCTCTTTTGGTGCTTTGGTGAATTTGACTTTAGACAACCGTCGCTCCTGCACCCGACGCTTGCGTTTTGGGGTGGAGAGGTCTGTTGCAGTTATTCGGCGCCCCTTGCCGAATGCAACAAGTGTTAATTCCGTTTTAGTTAAAATGAGTTTAAATAGTCGTGCGACAGAGAATTATTCGTACTTTGGTCGGCGTTCCTTGACATCTGACTCCCTCCACCCCTTTTCTAGTAAAGCTTTTCGCTCAACAAGTTCTGGCAGCCTCCCATCAAACTGCACTGTGAGCAGAGTCGCCCATTGTCTCCTGGTGGGTACCTTGGTTGGAAGCCTCGATTACCAAGTTCAAAGCTTGGTTCGACGTACCGGAGTGAGGATACGAGAATATGGACTCCATGTAGCTTTTCTTCACACGTTCTTCCAGCGTGGACACAGCAGCGGTCCAGGGCATGAATTGAGGAACACGCACCCGTCGCGACCAGCTACAGCAGGTTGCGAGAGAACCTATCCGGATTGTCAAGTAAAATTTTACCATTAACAACTTTCAGTGGAAGTTACTGTATAATCGCTAATGAAAAGCGAGATAAACCAGTTTACTCACCTTATGTGACAGGAACAAATTTTTTATAAATGTTTTGTGATGTAGAACAGTGTTAGAATTTTATGAGCAGATCACAGCTTGTACGCTGAACACCATTTACTGTAAACTAGTATTGATTTATGCAACTGTCCTATATTCAGTATTTAATCTTTTCTATATTCAGTTCATTTTGAGCTAAATGAACTCAGTAATTGACTTTTGCTGACTGACTTATAATTACGTAAGTTTTCGAGGCTCATATTGTTTTGAAATAAACGGGTCGAACCCGACTCTGCTCACAAATCGAAGGTATTCAAAAATTTCTTTTTACTTACACCTCCTCCCTTTATGGAATTATGTTAAACTTTAGAGACATTTGAGAAGTATGTTATAATGTAGAGAGAGAGAGAGAAAGAGTCTTAAATAGTAATAAGCATTTTGGTTAAGAAAGTTAAGAGAGACAATACATAGTGGTTTCACACCATTGAATTAAACACTAGACAGCATTTCTGAAGGTATCCAAGAAACGTTGAATAAGAACAGGGAACCAGTGAATCAGAAAATAAAAGAGAAGGAGGAGGAAATAGAGAATAAAGAAGACTAAAGTGTATTGTTTTCTGAAAATAAAAATAACAAAAACAAAGAGAAAATTAAGCACATAGAAACCAACCGTAGAGGAGTAAAGAAGAACCAAATAATTAAGAAGAATAAGAAAACAAAAGATATAGGAAAAATATATAAAAAGAAACTAATAAAAACACGAGAAGAAGGGGAGATGATGAAGAATGGACTAATTGATGTGTTTAATGTACCAATTACCGACCATAGTAAATTAATGGATTATAAAGATTGTAGGAGGACTTTAAAAGAAATTATAGAAGGGATTCACAACAAACCAGTGAATAAAAACTTCAACAACTGTATATTTAAATGGGAAATACCAGAAATAGAAATGCAAAATAAACCAATATCAGTGATAACATTAATGAGGGAGGTACAATTAACTTCGTTGATTAAGAAACAACATAATCAAGTGATTGAGGTAGGCCAGTGCCTACTCACTATCAGTATACTAATGAACACATGGTATTAGAAGAATTGTGGTATAAGGTAGAAGAGACCTATTTCACAAGGACGGAAATAGTTCTACACACCAGAGTTATCCGAACAACAAGTGAGGATGAAATCATGGACCATGGGTAAACTAGATACCACACACCAAGAAATGGGACTGAGTTTCGGATTACTGACCAAGCAAACCGATGGAAAGGAAGGAGCATTAAATTCATAAACCAATTAATAATAATCAAAAGAAAAAACATAAATGACATTTAAGGAAAAAACGTAAGAATAATTGACAAGAATGACTAAACGACCAAGACAAGAGAAGAGCTGTCAAACCGTAATAAATAAGCTGACACATTATCCAGAATAAATGTAGATAATCAGACATTTGAAGGAGAGTGATGGAATCTGAAGAGATTATTAACAGATTTTATTGTCTACATAAGGATGTGTTATTCGTTAAAACAAAAAAGAATCATGGAAATTGGAAGCTAGCAGTTCCAACATCTCTAGAAAACAAATTAATTAAAGACTACCATGTTAGATACGGACACATGGGAACCTCAAAAATAGTTAAAGCTTTAGAAGAAGAACTGTTCATTAAAAGTATAATAAGAAAGGTAAATAAAAATATTAAAACATGCACTATATGCCAAATGGTTAAAACCAATAATGAAAGAAAAAATGGAATGATGATACCCATCACATCAAATAAAAAACTTTAAAAAGTGTTTCTTGACATATGTGGACCATTCCCATGTAGCGGAGGGAAGCATAGATTCAAGTTCATTGTGATTCTATTGGACCATTACACCAAATTGTACGCTATAAACAGAGCAACCACAAAGAAAATCTTAGAGATAATAAAAACCAAATACATAACTGAAATTGGAAAACCGTATACAATAATAACCGATCACGGAACACAGTTTAAAGGAAAAAGAGGGAGAGAGGAATTATTGAAATTTAACATAAAAACATATAAAACGACCGTATACCACCCAAGCAGTAATACCGCAGAAAGAGTATTGAGAGAGGTGGGATGCGTTTTGAGAACATACTGTCATGATAATCAGAGAGAATGGCAAAAATATTTAACTTCAACTGAAGAATTTTTGAACATAAGTTACCACCATTTCATTGAAAACACACCATATTCTATGATGTTTGGAAGAAAGCCACATCGAGAGATACAGGAGTTAATAGACTTTCCAACCAACCCAGAAGACCCGTATGAAGAACAAAATGCTACAACAGAATCATGGAGAAGATATAAAAACTAAAAACCAAATATTCCCAGAACCAGACCAAAATAATTAAATATCATGAAGGTGAAGGGGTTTTAATAAAAAATCGTGAACTACCTAGTACATTTGAAGGTATAGCCAAGAAACTATTATTGTCATAACAAAAGACAATGGCAACAATACGTACGAAATAAGCAATACAACAACTAAAAAGATCAAAGGAGTATATAACCAAGTTTCCATCAAGAAGTTCTATGAGGAAACATGAACAATCATGAAAAAATAAAAAAATTATAAAATTCAAAAAAGATGTAAGATCACCTTACGCTATTATTTAGATAACATATGAGGTAAAACAAAATAAAATAAACTACAAATATTCCTAAATAGTAAGTACAACCAACTTACAATAATATTTAGAAAATGTATGAAATAAAGCAAAATAAACAAAGTGGAAACAAGAATTGATAATACAAGAGAATTAGAAAGGAGACCAATTAAAATAAATAAAAATAAAACCAAGCAAGAACTACCAAGACAAATACATAAAATTATAAAGAATATAGAATAGTCAGAAAAAAAATGAACTGGTACAAGAAAGAAAAAGAAATAATGTATAAAGCAAATATACAGCACGTGGCCAAAGCAAAGTAATGGAATCAACCAAGAAGAAGAAAAGAAAAAACTGTCTCTAAAATAACTAAAATGATCACAAGAAGAAAAGAAGAAACAAACTAATGAAAGGTTAGAAATAATGAAATTAACAACTAAATAAATAAAAACAATCAACTGTGTGAGTAGATAACAGAATATAGCATTGGAACAGCGGAAGGGAGAATGAGTAAAAGGTTAAAATGATCTAAAAAACCATGAAGTGGACAATCCCCAAAATATTATTATTAATGAAAGTCACAAGATGACAAAAAAGTATTTAAGATTGACTGAGAATAGGTCCAATCAATTAACTGAGCAGAGATGATGTTTCTCTGATCTCAGAAAAAAGGTAGTAATGGAAGAAACCAGCTACTAAAAGTTAGGGAAAAAATTATATAACAGGGAGAACACACTAATGGAAATAAGAAAAAACAGATCTAAAAAATAACTAAATAAAAGGGAGTGAAACAAGTAAAAAGAGAAACAAGAAAGAAGAAATAAACAAGAAGAAAAAGGAAAAAATTATGTATAACTGATAATTTCATAAAAAACTATGCTAGTGTTTTACCAAAATGATCAATTTTGAAGGAGAGGCATTATGTTACAACACAAAAAAGCCACCCCAATACCAGGGAAAAAAATATGAATCAACTATATTAAATGTTTAAACTAATGAAAATAAAATGACTATGACGAGACAAATGACTATGACCCAACCCAAGTGATTGACCAAATAAAATGAGAGGGAACATGAAAAGGAAACAAACAAAAATTAAATGAAACGAAATGAGAAGAAACAAAAAGACACTACCGAATAATAAAGAACAGAAAAGGAGAAATATTAAATGCAAATGATAATGAAAAAGAATCAAATAAATAATAAATGTAAATGATAATTATTAAAATCGAATAAAGTAATGACAACTAAAGTACACTAACCAAAGAAATAGAGATTAAATGTTATAAATAACTCTATAATGATATGAAACTTGTTAACCATATAACTAGCAATTATGAAGTGAGAGATAGAGAGATAGTGAACATGATTAAGTGAGAAAAGAGAATTTAATGTTAGGGAACACCCACTAGTAACACTTGAATACCATAAAAAAGTGCAAAGTGCCAGTGTAAACCCCCAAAATATATAGAAAACCCTACTGATAGGTATAGACACCTAAAAAAAAACAGTGATAAACACTACTGTTTAATAGTGAAAAGTGCTAGAAAATAAGAATATTGTTGTTATTAGGATTAAGAGTAATTGTAGATTAGGAATGCCAAAAGTATTCAGGAAAAAATCCAATGAAGAGTCAAAATATTAGTGTTACCATGGTTAGATAGTAAAGATTATAAAAGAAAAATATACTAAAGAATAGAAAAGCAAAATAAGTAAAAACATCCTATGTTCAGAGGGATAATTAGGTAAATAAAGTAAATGGTGTGATAATGTTAGTCACCAAAAAATAAATAAGAATAAACAAAATATAAACAAGATTAGCATAGTAACTGTTAAAAGATTTGTTGAATTACGTTTATGAGAAGGAATATGGCTGAAAGGGGTATACAGACCATAAACCTAAATGTTGTGTTATATTTTATAAATAATAGTAAATAATAGACAAGTTAGAAAGTAAAGAGATAAATTCTTACGAACTTAATAATACTGGACAAGCCAGTTATAAAATAATAGACAGGCCATGATTTTGTAAAATAATGAGAACATACAATTATTGTAAAACAATCCAAATCAATTCAAAAAGTA
The DNA here is from genome assembly GCA_034769895.1 of Magicicada septendecula. Lineage (NCBI taxonomy): Eukaryota > Metazoa > Arthropoda > Insecta > Hemiptera > Cicadidae > Magicicada > Magicicada septendecula. The sequence continues at coordinate 309,392,584 of CM068368.1, forward strand.
AACAAATCATTTGTGACACAAACCAAAACATGTATAAAGGTAAAATAGTATTTAAATAGTATAAAATAGAAATCCAAAATCAACAAAGTATAAGAAATTAACTATAGTATTAGAAAATCCAAGGCAAGTAACTAGTTAATGATAATTAGTGAATCATATTAAGATGTAAAAATAAAATTAAGAACACAAAATAAGAAAGAAATGTAATTACACAATATTAACATTAATGTCAAAACATTAATACATAAGCAAACCCAGATTTGTGGGATGTCAAAATGATCTTTGAAAGAAAATAGGGACAATTATGATAAAATCTTATCCATAGATAAGAAGACCGAAGAATAATAGCAATCAGAAGATATTTAGTCATTTTGAATAAAAATTCAAAAATCCTAACAATGGGCTTAAGGTATGAATAGCCAATGAGAGACAGACCGTTACCATAACAACGGAATGTTATTTATTATTATTCTGTTAAAAACAGTTAGTCCATTATTGAAGATCAAGACGAATAGACGCCAAGCCGTAAATGACTCAAATTTTAATTTAAAACAATAAAAAGTAACCAAATTTATTAACAAGAAGAACCAAGCAGTCTGATGAGGAACTAGTCCATTCAACCGAGGCCACAGACCAGATTATTAAATTCCAAATTAATAAATTTCGATCAACTTATATGAAAAAGACGCCAGGCATAATTAAATCCCAAAATGATGGAAGATTGATGACAAAAGATGACCCAACCTATTTCAACTGAATAACGCTTCACCATAATTCAACCGATTCGATAAGTATTGCTGAATTACCCGAATTTATGGAATAAATTCTTTTTTAACTTTTTCTCACAACACTTTTAACTTTCACTACGAACTGATAATCTAATTTCTTTCAAGGATTAATTAAAAATAAAACACTAAATTTATATGAAACTAGAAAATAACCTGTATAAAAATTACGAACTTATGATACAATTTTTAACACTTCAGGAACAAATTTGTAATTACACCTTATAGTATATAAGTACAAGTAATGTATGGTAGTGTACTTTATTGTAATCAAATTGATATTTTTTTGTAAACCAAAAGAATACAGATTTATTGATCGAAATTGAAAAAATAAACAGTTAGTAGACGCCATGTCTAACTAAATCGTTCAGAATCAACTTCGCCAAACCTTGAGAAATAATTCTTATTATAATTGCTGGAGCAACGTTGTTTAAAAAACAAAATATAATTTTGTATAATACTGAATAATTACTAATCACAATTTAATAAACTAGTACAGAGTTGTAACCACTGTTCTTTATTTCATAGGAAAGTGCATTATATGATTTGTGTATTTTAGCGACGAGCAAAGGTGACGGTAAGCGCTCATGTCGGAAACTCGGCGAACTAACAGCGAGATTAAGAAATATGCACGTGGCAGGAGTAATTTGAATGTACCATACCGTCATAGAACTAAAGCTCGATAGTCCTATTTTTTGTTTTCAGATAAAACAATTTGGCACCACCCAGGAAACACAACCACATTTTAAAGGACAGGTAAGGTTCACAATCGTATCGTACTGGTAATTCGAGAGATCGCTACGGACATCGTCAGCGTAAACTTAAAGTAACGACTACAACGTGTGAGGCGAACACACGAAAGACACTTTTATAAAGCATATACAGATCAACTCATTACAATCTGACATCCACAACGTGTGGCTTTAAGGAACGCAAAGATCTCGTCGTTACAATATTCATCATTAATATAATATTCACATAAACATTTCCTTTTTTACCTTTAAATAAAATTCACTCCCATTTCTCAACCTTTAACTGTTTGCTTGACATTACTGTTTCAAATCAAATTAAATTATTTAAATTTTGTTCAAGTAGTGAAATAAATCTAAGTCCATTATCAAAGATTCATGTTTAAGTTAATTTACATCATGTCTTTCAGTTAATCATTTTAATTGCAACTTACCAAAATTCCAAAAATTTTTTAAATGAATTTACTTTTCCTTATAACTCCTGTTAATTTACATGTTAACAATCATTGTAAACAAAATAAGATAAACAACTTATCTCTAGCATCAACTCCATCACCACTACATTAGGTTACAAAACATATCATATAAACACTATTAATCAGCTGATACATTATCAACACCACCTCACATTATATAGTGAACATGAAACACAACACAATCTGTACTTCAAAAAAAATTAAAATTTTTTTCAATAATTAAATGAATTTAAATTCCAGAAACATATTCTGACAATTAATAAAAAGAAACAAATTATTAAATTAAATTAATAACTAAAAGAACATATGAATTGATTACATTAAACATTATACAGTCCACACCAGTCATCAGCTGATGCCTCATTGTCAGGTGAATGACCTTTCTATAGGCACATTGAATACAAATAACACAAATACACAACATTATTCAATTTAACTCATAACATGTCCCTGATGATTATACAATCATTACAACATAGAGTCTATTACTTAAAATCATTTGTGAATCCCATAAATTACATGGGAATAACAAATAATATTAAGGGAGACTGGACAAAAATAACTAATGTTGACAAGGTTTATGAAATAATAAAAAGGAATAACCCTATAAGTTATTATGGTATAACGAATGACACAGAGTTAATGGGTTATTATCTAAATAATAATAATAATGTAATGTATGTAGATAAAGGTGAGTTGTGTTATAAATATATCAGGCTAATTTACGATGATGGTGGTTAAATAAACAGTGATTGAACATTTAATTATTTTAGTCTATGGTGATAACTTGGCTAAATTATGAAATGAGAAATGGTAAACAATAAGGATATGACAAAAAAATTGTAGATAAATTTATAGTGAGGTTAATTGTGTTTGTATAATAGGTTAGGTTGTACTATGTATTTCATATAAACAATGTATGTATGCAATACGAATGGATTTAATAATAATAATATTATCAGACTAAATAAATAACGAGAGTTTATAATGCAAATGAATTGTAATTGTTTTGAAGTAAGGTGATTAAAGTAACTTAGTGTTTTTCAAAACTGATGGATTAAATAATTTGAGATGAATTAATGAATTAATTTGAAATGTTATATAAATAGATTTTGATAATGAATTTAAATGATTTTATATGATTTGAACTGTATAATAAACAGTAAATGAGTAAAAGTAAAATGTGTTTAGTTGTGGAGTCGTATGGTTGTTATAATGTTTCAGAAGGTACATATGGTTTTGTACGTTATATTTGTGGTGAGAATTGTTTATATATTTTGAATTTATGACAGGAATCATGTTTTATCTGATTGAATGATTGACCATATTTAAGTATGAATTTTATAATGCAATCGAAGTAAAGTAAAATGTTTTAATGTTTTAACAATGAAATTAAATGAGTTTAAAAGGTTTTAAACTAGGTAATTAAATTAATTTGAGGTAGTTATGAATTTTCTAGTGTAATTTTCAATGATCATATTAATGTAAAATGTTGTAAAAGATGGAGTTTGGGAACTAATTATTTCAATAAGGCATTTGAGTCAGTCAAAGTTAATTTTAATGGGTGTTAGACAAAATAAGAATTTTGGGAAAAAAGTAATACAGAAACGGGTCAGTAATAGGGACACAGTAGCGGGAGTGCATGTATGTTGTGATGGTACATCTCATCACATATGTATAATATATATTTTCACGATAAGATATAAATAACAAGTACTAGCACAAGCCATGAAAGGGAAAAAACTTATTAAAAAGTATGTAACTAACATTAAATTATCAATTCCAACATCCAACAAAAGTAACCAAAGAAGATTATATTAATATTATATAAGAAACAGTAGTTATAAAAGGAAATTCAGAAAGAACAAACAGAAAAAAAATTTCTAATAACGTGACAAAACCCAATAGTTATGGTAGGTGAGGGGCATGAACAGATCCTATATGAACAATAACACGAACTACAAATGGACTGATAATAAAAGAAAAATGAAACGGGCGACTATGAATATCACAAGAAAAATCAACATTGAATAGAAGAAATGAGAAGAGGCAAAGAACCAGAATTAGAACTGAGAAACAGAAGTTTGTACCAAAAAACATGACAAATTGACCCAACTTAATGAATAAACTAATCCCATTCTTTTAATAAACAATACAATTGATAGGAGTACCCAATAAAGATAATATAAAATTAAGAATGCAATGCAGTAGAGTAAATAATAACAAAATATGTAATAATTTAAGAAATCAGTGTAAATCTATGAGTTCAAACAAGTGAAAATAGTGAGAGCCCAAAATAATTAAATGATGATCAAAAGATCATAATATAAACCAGTGGGGAAGTGAAAGCCAGTGGGGGTTATCATTAAAGTAATACAGGTCTTATGAACCACATATATGGAAATAAGAACCAAAATATAGTGACAAAGTATTTTTGTATTAAGTGTTTTGATAAAATCCAATGTTCTATGTCATATATAATTATTTATTCAGAAGGATTGAACACCTATTCATTTCTAAATAATGCATAGTTATTGGCTTATGCTATAATTTAAATAATAAGATATAGTGACATATAAAAGAGTTAGGGTAATAAACACCCATGTTCAGTTATATTAGAAATAGTTAATATGGGAGCCTGTGTGCACCATTAATTTATATGTTATAAAAAGTTTTGTTAAAAAAAATGTTAGTTATTTAGTGAACAGAATGTTCATAAACTGTTCAAAATGTTAAGCAGGTAATTGGGAAAGATCTAATATTATAAAAAGGATATTGTACAGAAATAACTAACTGTTAAACATATAGGCCCAAGGAATTGAGCCAGACCCAAGCAACACTGAAATAGTTAGATAAACACTACTAAATTAAATAAAACTAAAAACAAAAGCTTGATTTTGATAAAATATAAAGATTTTAATGGAGGGAGATGTATAAACCATCCATTGCTATCATAATATAGATAATGAACATAATTGTAAAGTGTTTAGTAAGCCACTAAGCTGACATGGCTTCAGTATTATTGTTATTGTCAGGAAAATAGGTGTAGATATTTAAATTAATGATATTGTATGTAAAGTAGGAATACTCAGAATTATATTTAGTAGTAAGAATAACAATATTAGAAGATATTACATCTGTAAGACGTACAACAAAAATGTCAAACAAGATTAGGTCAATGCCTCAAAACGCAAAAGTATAAACCTGCCAAAACAGTAGATAAGAGACCAAAATGGGGCGAGATTAGTATCAAAACTATTTAATTTTAATGAACAATAAAATGGTACTAATTAAAAATAAATTTAAATCAAAATAAATGAAACGTAATCTGAGGTGACAAAATTAAAAACGCCAATTTTCAAAAATAACTTAGTCACGTGACGTGGGGTCAAGGCCCAGGACCAATCAAAAACACCAAAAAGCTAGGTCACCAAGGAGATTTAAATATTTTTAGAGAGACAGTTGATTGTTAGATATAAAAGTGAAAACTTCAACAGCATATTGCTGGCAGTAAAAAATTAATATTAAAAGAGTGAAAACTTACTCCAGGAGAGGCGATTCCGATAAAAGTAATACCGAAAAGATCGACAACACATGACACGACACCAGAACCAAGAAAAACCAACACACTAATGAGAATCTGAGAAAATAGATACCCAACTCAAAAGCGTCCATTCCGTATATACAAGGCAACGGTGAGCAATTTTGGTTAATTCCAGCAGAATACTACATAACATCACAACACAATTTCCACTAAAAAACATAGCTGTTCCAGATAAAGGAGGCTAAATACAAACTATTACTATAAACTACTATAACTAAGACTTTATTTAATCACTTTAATTGGAATTTAAAAAACATATTTTTCTGAGGTGAGAACTCGATAGTCCGCCATGTTGTATTACTGAAGGCACTGTTGCAAACTGAAAGCGAACAATTTTGAAAAACATTATTATATACATTTTGTTAGTCGATAAGTAAATATATTTTGTAATGCATTGTATTTTTAAGTGGAAGCATATTTCCTATCTTTCCTAGCAACTCCAAGTACCCATTACCTGAGAAACATAAAATATATATATTGTGAATTTTTTTGTTATTACGGACTATTTGTTACGGCGGATGAACTCATCCAATTGTACATCCTCGACTAATGAAACGGTAATTTGACCAATGTTTCAAAGAAATTACGAATAAAAGATATAATTTGTCAATCGTACCAGTCCTATTTTATTCCAATAAAGTAATTATAAAGACTATTAATTACAGGAACCAGAAGAGAAAATTTGAAGTGGGCGCAAGGACATCCAGACACGAAAGTAGATCCAGTGGGCTGCTTACACGATCTATTTAACCATTACAGAACAAATATTATTCACGCGCCGATTTCAAACGGACGGTGACACACTAAATTCTCGTTCCTTTAAAATCGTTGCTAATCAACGAATACTGAAAAACAACACTGTAAACGATAACAAAACAACTAATATAAATAATAGTCGCAACACCAGGACATTTACGAACCGATTAACGAGTACAACCAAGTTATGAAGGGTAACTTAGTTCGTTATCCGCAGTTCACAAATACACCCGTAACAGAATTGTTTGTTATAATGTAGAGAAAGCGAGAGTGATGTAAATGGAGAGTAAATAGGTGGTGGTGAAATTTTGTAGTGAGGGTGGAGGTGTAAGGAGTCATCAACGACAGGCATTATGGCGGGAGGTGAATAGTTTTAAATGAGCGTTGGCGGAGTTACCTGGGAGAGGCCAGGAACTAATAAGGGAATGAGTATAAGGGAAGGGAACACACATCCTAGGTACAAAGAGGGTATCAGGTATTTTGTAATAAGAGGAGAATGATTTAAGGTGAGTTAGAGAATTTAATGGAGGTAAATATTTTTGAGAGATCGGTGTCACCCTATATAAACCCATTAGTGGTTGTTAGAAGGACGAAGGGGAGTAAGGTCATATTTAAATGCCCATTGAATAATCAAATCGTTGTGAATGACTGCAAATCACCCAAACCAATTGATAATGAAAATACTTAGTAGAAATTCATAGTTGAAATGTAATAATAAATGTAACAAGTTAAAGAGTTAATAGAATTTAAAGCTAAAATAAAGCTGCAAGTTGTGTAAATTTTGTGATAAAATCTGAATTTGAAATATTATAATATATAATGAATGTTGATAATAGATTTGAATTTTGTGAAGAATTAAATGGTACAATAAATGATAAATAATTAAAGGTTGAGAAATAAAAGGTTCAATTGAAATTAAAGTGGAAATGTTTATAAATATTATGCAGATGCAAATGAGATGTTAATTGTAATGGAATGAGGTATGTTCTTTATGAATGTTTATGTTGTATTATGTTTATTTGTATTCAATGTGCCTAGGGTAAGGTCATTCACCTGGGAATAAGACATCAGCTGATTACTGGTGAAATGTATAGTATGTTTCATGTAATTAATTCATAGGTTCTTTTAGTAATTAATTTAATTTAATAATTTGTTTCTTTTTATTAATTGTCAGAATATATGTTTCTGGAATTTAAATTCATTTAATTATTTTAAAAAAATTTTAAATTTTTTTTGAAGTACAGATTGTGTTGTGTTTCATGTTCACTATATAAAGTGAGGTGGTGTTGATAATGTATCAGCTCATTAATAGTGTTTATATGAAATGTTTTGTAACCAAATGTAGTGGTGATGGAGTTGATGCTAGAGATAAGTTGTTTATCTTATTTTGTTTACAATGATTGTTAACATGTAAATTAAGAGGAGTTATACGGAAAAGTATATTCATTTACAAAATTTCTGGAATTTTAGAAAGTTGCAATTAAAATGATTAACTGAAAGAGATGATGTAAATTAACTTAAACGTGAATCTTTGATAATGGACTTAGAGTTATTTCACTACTTGAAAGAAATTTAAATAATTTAATTTGATTTGAAACAGTAATGTCAAGCAAACAATTAAAGGTTGAGAAATGGGAGTGAATTTTATTTAAAGGTAAAAAAGGAAATGCTTATGTAAATATTATATTAATGATGAATATTTAGAGATCTTGTATTTAAGCTAGTCATGAACATGTGTACGCACCCAGTACTTTGCTAAAGGCAATCCAGTATATATATAAGGGGAGATATATCGGTTGAGGATCTGGTTTGGTACAAGGCTAGTTATTGATTTTTTGTCGAAATGTTACAAGGTTAGGTGGTACTGTGGTGAGTGCCTGTCTGATTTTACGGTGTTGGGATCTCGAACAGAGAAGTCCAGTAATGTCGTTCAGGTACAGCCATGGTCGCCGAACTAGGGGGGTAGAGTACCCATGATTTATTAAGGAATTAAGGGGGGTTGTTGGCTCCATATCCTCGCTGATCCTCTTAGGTTTTAGCAATGAGGGTTTTTCTGTTTCGGCAGAAAACCTCTCATGGGGGGGGGGGTATTGTAACGGGACAGAATTGGGGAATTGTAATGTAAAGTTTTTATAACCCGAGTATATTTTGTGAACGAACTATAGCTTCGGGACTGGTACGAAATGGTGTGGCGTGACCAGGATTTGGAATAAATATTGTATTTATTCCAAATTGGCCTATTTTAAAGCACAGAGAATGGAATAGGGTTGGCGGAAATTGAGAAAAATTAAGTAAAAATGTACGTAACGTGTACGTAATAAGGTGGTGTTGATAAATTGTGCATGTTTGATTGTAAGTAAAGTTAAATAATTAGTAAATAAGCAAGTAAATAATAACAAAAGAAAAAATGTCTGAGAACAAAAAAGAAATTAATTTGATAGACTCAGCTATGAGTGAAAGTGGTTTTGGGTCAATGAACCCGTCACTGAGTGTGAGCGAATCAGGGCAGTCAATTCAAACAGCTGACTCGAGCATTCAATTAATAACTGACGATAACATAACCGAGTCAATTATAATAAATAACGCAGAAGCAAAATCTACTCCCGTAGTGACTAAAATAAAAGAAAAAGATTTGTCGATAAATGATATATTCAACCTTATGCAAATAATGTCCGAAAATATGGTAAAAAATAGTGATTTCAATAATAAGTTTGATGAAGTAAATAATGAAATTAAGCAAATAAAGAGTAGTTGCGATATACAGAATAATAAATTTGATAAATTAAGTAATGAAATTAATGAACAGAAAAGAAAATGTGAAAGTAGTTTTAATGAAATGAAGAGTAATTTTGATGAAAAGTTCGATAAGATAAATAATCGTTTTGATACAAACGAAAGCAATTTTAATGAGATTAGAAATGAAATAAATAAAATTAATAAACGTTTTGAAATAACCAATGAGATATTTGAAACTAAATGTAACGATTTAGAACAAAGTAGAGGGTATGGGAGTGTGGAGAATAAATAATGGTAAGTGCAGTATAAACGGAAATAATGAAGTAACAGACGATATAGGTGTCAATGATAATGAGTTAACAAGTAATGGCAAATTAAAAAGTAATAACAATGAGATAATTAAAAATGTGTTAGAAAATAAAGTGAATAATAATGGTGTAGATGAAGTTTTAGCGGAAATAGAGAGTAGTAATAAGATAGTGGTTGAAGAAAGGTTGAGTTTACAAAGGGCAAATTTTCCCCTTGATGTAAGTGGAGTAAAGACTCCATTAATGAGTTAGGAGGACAGAGTTTCCTCCCGTGATTATAGAGACAAGGTGTCTCTAAGTAGTTCCCCTAGTTCTCATGAGTTCCCTGGAAGAATCAGGATGTGTCATGATAACGTTATGTTGCCTTTTGTGTGGATTGAGAGAGAAAAAGTGGGATGGTGTTATGATGAGAGGTATTGTGAGAGAGTGGTAGAATTATTCACATTGAGAGAGAGAGAAATAATATTATTTGATGTCATTAGAAGTTATAAAGAGTTAAGAGAGAGGTTAAAATTTGTAAAAATAGACGATATGAAAGACTTACCTTGTGCAAGAGATAGTGATGATTATTTTGATGATCCCACTGTAGATGATGAGCACTTGCCTTGCGATGTGATTGATATAGTAGATGAATATGATGATATAATTTACATGAGTTTAACGAATAAACTGGGAGAACAAATGTTGGACAAATCAGTGACTGAGAATATACGGAGTGCGACGGGGTCGGCAGTAACAGCGGCAGTTAAGTAACAGTGGAACTCAAAATTAATTATAACAATTTTATAAAAGAAATTGCTTTAAATAAAGGGGATAAAAGGTGTGTGTGTGTGTGTGTGTGTGTGTGTGTGTGTGTGTGTGTGTGTGTGTGTGTGTGTGTGTGTGTGTATATGAGGGAGAGAGAGAGAGAGCAAATACTGGGTTGTATTTAATTAATTTAATAAATTAATTAATTTAATTACAAGAAATCAAAGATACTTGTGGTTTTGTAATTCAATGTGTTTGTGGTTTTGGTCAGATGGGGTCGCTACCTCAGTATTTAATTTTGTTCATTTGAAATGCAGAGAATAGAGAAAGAGAACGCATGTTTTAATTGATTCATAAAAAGAGAATGATAAAAAGAATAATAAATGAAGTTGAATTAGTCAACCGTAAATGAGAGTAATTATTACAACATAAAACCCCAAATCACTTATAGGTTGCGAGTTCACGTGACGACCTTGGGACCCGATGAAGGTAAGCAGTGTGAATAATAAATTTTATTAAATATTATTTGATAGAATGTTTGGACAATTACATTACATGGGAGTAATGTACAGCGGTATCATCAAAATAATCATCAATATCTATTTCACAAGGTAAGTCTTTCATATCATTCTCTCTCTCTCAAAATACCTCTCGTCATAACACCATTCCATTTTGTCTCTATCACTCCATGCAAAGGGTAACATAACGTTATCATGACACATCTTGGCTCTTCCAAGGAACTCATAATACAATGGGGACCTACTTAGAGACACCTCGTATCTCACATAACTACCGAAGGAAACTCTGTCCTCATAAAACATTTGTGAAAACTCTGTTTCACAATATACTGGGGAAAAAAAAGGCCCTTTGCCCACCTAACCTCTCTTCACACACTCTCCCATCACTACTTTCTATTTTCTCTAAAACTTCGTTGCTACTATCCACTTTACTTTCTAACACCACGTTTTTAATTATATCACTCTTTATTTTGCTATCACTTGTTAACTCATTATCAGAATCATTATTACTCACCTTGTCTACCGTCACCTGTTTTGCATTTAAACTAACACCATTACTATTAACACATATATCTCCGTTATTTTTGCTTGTATTAACCACATTTCTTACCTTATCGTTTATTTCTTCATTATTTTCGTTTACATTGCACTTACCTGTATTTATTCCCCACACTCCCATTCTCTCAATACTCTGTTCTAATTCGTTAACTTTAGTTTCAAATATTTCATTTGTATTTTCAAAACGCTTATTGATCTGTTTTAATTCATTTCTAATCTCGTTAAAATTGCTTTCGTTTGTATCTTATCGAACTTTTCATCAAACTTACTCTTAATTTCTTTAAAACTACTCTCACATTTTATTTTTTGTTCGTTAATGTCATTACTTAATTTATCAAATTTGGTATCATTAACATCGAAACGACTGTTTATTCTATCAAACTTTTCATCACTGGCATCAAAACGACTATTTACTACATCAAAATCACTCTTTACTTCGCTAAAGCTACTTTCTAACTTAACATTCACACTCTGCTTAATATCATCGGACACTGCTATCATAAAATTGAATATATCATCCATTGAATACTCTTTTTCTTTTATTTTGGTCGCTACTGGAGTAGATTTTGCTTCTGCATTATTTATTATAATGGACTCAGTTACAGATTGAATACTCGAATCAGCTGTTTGACTCGTCTGACCTTCTAACTCACTCACACTCAGTGACGGGTTCATTGACCCAAGGCCACTATCACTCATAGCTGAGTCTATCAAATTAATTTCTTTTTCGTTCTCAGCCATTTTTCTTGTTATTATTTCTTGGTGTATTAATTAATTATTAAATCTTACTTATAATCAAACATGCACACTTTATCAACACCACCTTATTACGTATACGTTACGTAAATTTTTACGTAAGTTGCCAACCCTATTCCATTCTCTGTGCTTTAAAATAGGCCAATTTGGGATAAATATAATATTTATTCCAAATCCTGGTCACGCCGTACCATTGTAAATAATTACTTAGGATCCTGAATTATAAACATTAGTGAAAGAGAAGAAGGAAGTCTACTTAAAAATCATTAACAACAGAATGGATCAGAACAGGATTACAAAAAAAAAAAAAAGAGTGCTAAGGTCAGAAAACATGTAAGAACACTAAACAGAACACACTGGGATAAATACATAGCTGAAATGGAGCATAACCTACACGGACGGTGAGATAGTGTTTCAATTTATGCAGAACTTAAACTCCAAAGAGAAGGACACAGCTAGGATTGAAATAATTGAGAATGAAGTAAATACAGCTGTAACAGATAAATGAGAAATGGAAGAGTTAATATTAAGATTCAAGGAAAACAGAAACCGCAAAGTTTGTGGGGTAGACAAAATAAATACAGAACTATTAAAATATGCTCCGAGGGAGCTCCAGGAACGACTGCTACGATTATATAACGTGTGTTTTGGGAACAAGGAAAAATTCCAGAAGAATGGAAAATAGCAAAGGTGATATAAATTTTTAGGACAGGGGACAGAGCTAATCCCGGAAATTACAGAGGCATCAGCTTGGTTTGTTCAGCATATAAGACCTATGCCAAAATAATAAGCAGTGTAACTAAACAAACAAATTTAATAAATATTATCTGCCAGAATCTTACCTACCTTGCGATCTTTTCTCGGAGACTTACCTTTTTTCAAACACCATCAGAACTTCAGGGCCACCACCTATATTTTTATAGTAAAATATGGAAAACTTTACACTCTTTCGCTTAATTAAAAAACACTTGGACAATTTTGCTATCCGACCTCCCGTAATTCAGAAAATTCCCCGGAACGTTAGACGAGTTTTTCAGCACAGAAGACTAGGAAATGGTTATGGCGTAATAACATGTTTATGTTAAAAACAAATATTATTTTATTTTTTACTCAGAAATTAATTTCTTTCGGTTTCTCTGACTTTCTTAATGCTACTCTAAACAAACTACAAAATAGACAAATTTCCTATACAAATCTCCATCCACAAACCAGTATTTATTCTTTATACTCTCACACACTTTATACATTTCTTTCTAACCCCTTTTATTGAGCTCATATTTATTATTGATGTTAAGATTTTACTATATCAACGTTATTCCACTTTTGGCCAATTACATTTAATTATACACTGTACTTAACTGTCGACGATATTCCGACTGTGGCGCATTATTTGGTTTAACCTTGTAGTACTCAACTATCACAATACTTGTTTTAAACACTGTTACTACCGTTATGAAATTGTTTATTGTTGTATCACATTTCAATATATACTTTGGTAGACCTACTTAGGCATTTCGGTCTACCAAAACTTTCCCGAGGCGAACGTTAAATTTACATCTGTTCTGGTTGACGACTGCTATTCAACTGGGACGAGCAAAGCTGGTGACAATTCTTAGTTGGCGGGGCGGTCACGTGTCTCGTCCTATTGTTTCTTCTCTGCCCCGCATGCAAAATTTAAGGCATGGCTGAACCCAACACACATTCCAGAGTTAGATTATCGAAGGTGCGCCCTGTGACGTCGTGTGGCCTGATTTCAAATGCACAAAGTTCAAAGATCAAATCGCTAAAAATAGATGTCTTCCACCGCTCGATTGCCGATTCTGTAGCTAATTTACAGAGTAACTTTTCCCCAATAAAATTCACAATAAAATCATTAATATTCACAATATGTCCTTGGACTGTATTATCTGTACCGTTACACCAGGAGACTGAGTAACATAACAGAAGCAACACTGCTAGAAGAGCAATCGGGTTTCAGAAAAGATCGAAGCTGCATTGATATTTTCACTGTTAAGCAGATTATAGAGAAAAGGAGAGAACAAAATTTAGAGATGCATCTACTATTCATAGATTATTGCAAAGCTTTTGACAATGTACCAAGGTCAATACTGTGGAGAGTTTTAGTAAAAAGAGGCATTCCATTACATTTAATATAAGCGATCAAGAGCATGTATCTAGGGACCAGTATGCAAATAAAGCAACAGAACTCCATCAAAATAAATGGAGGCGTTAGACAAGGTTACCCTTTATGAAGCACTCTTTTTAACCTGTTTTTGGATGGAATTGTTAGGATTTGGCTTAACAGTGTAAATGGAGGATCAGAGTTATGGGCAAAATGATTAAGACCCTGATGTTTGCAGATGATCAGATTTTATTGGTCATAAATGAAGATGATCTGCAAAGGTTGCTATACTCCTTAAATAACACTGCGAAAGAATTTAATATGAAAATATATGACAAAAAACAAAATGTATGGCTTTTAAGAAACATGGTCAGTTAGATCTAAAATTGTTTTGGATTATAATTTTAACTGTTTTAAGTTGTTTTGGTTAACAAGCCTCATAACTTAATTATTTAGGCTGCAAGCTCTTATAAAAACGAAGAAGATATTAATGGGAAAATTAATAAATTTAACCAGATAATAAGAACTCTCTGACATGCTCTAAAACACAAGGCAAGGAGAGTCTACAAATCCATGGCAGTTCCTACCCTTACTTATGGCTCAGAACTGTGTGTCTAATGGACAAATATCCAGAATTCAGGCTACGGAAAAGAAATTTTTGCGTTCCATAGCCGGGTATATAAAATTAGATATGAAAAGAAACGATCAGATAAGAAAGGAACTGAATGTTGCAGAAGTAAACTGAATCATGAATAAGTACAGAGAAATCTGGAAACAACACATTAGCAGAATGGGCAGTGACAGATTCTCCAAGGTAGCCTTATTGTGTCAGCAGAAAGGGAGAGAAGCCTGGGGAGTCCCAAGAAGAGATGGTCCGACCAGTTTGGAGCCGGAAGAAGAAGACAGGCTATATATTTATTAGCTACCATATTGTGCAGCTAATTAATTAACAGTTTTTTGTGTTTTTGGTTTGTGATTCTATTGATATCCAAACTTCTCTTTAATACCGATAGATGGTGCCAGTTAAATTCAAAAATATCTGTAAAACCTTTAATTTGAATACTTTTCATTTTAATACAATTTAATGGGAATAATTCAAATAGGGATAATTAAATTTTATTTTTACAAATATAAAGTTACTGGAAAGCAACAAAAGAAGTGGGGAACAAGAATTTAAAAGAATGCATTTGGTTATTTTACACAGACCTTAGATGCTCAAAACTGAGAGAAGAAGAAATATGTTTTTTTTATTCATCAAAATTTTTAGGTTTCAGTGGCATCAGTTTAGCACTGTGCTATTGATTTTTTGTTGGATTTTATTGTTGGTTTTTAATTGTGGCTAGAAAACATAAGTCTAATTTATGACGCAGCACTGCTAATGTATGTACATCATCTAGTTAATGTGAATTCATCTAGCAGAGATGACAGAAAAAACTGATGAATGCCGTCTTTAAATCCGAGAGTCAAGCGAGTTTACAAGCTTCAGAAGTATCCAATCAAAGAGCCCTGCAATTACAAGTGCAAGCTGTACAACAAACACAACTTTGTGCTTTAGAGATGCCTGAAGAAAGTAAGCATCATCATTTGTTGGATGCAAAACATCATACAATTAGTTGTGATATTGAAACTGAGTCTTAAAGAACTGCACACTTAATGCAAATGCAGGTTAGAAGGGTAGAAGTTAAAAAAAAATCAACTGGGGTGTGTTTCATGGTACTTCATCTAATTATGTCTGCAATATAAATTACAAAATGCATCCATTAATGGTAGTTGGCAGATCATGTAAAGAATGTCACTTCTATAAAACTTTAAAATGAAATGGGGCAACTGCAGGAATGGTGTTCTGTAAGGGGTAAAATACAAGTTCTTCTACTGTAAGAACCACTGAAGCCACTGAAGATACTGTTATCAGGTGATATTGATTCTTTACATCATTTTCTGAGCAATGCAAGAAAATGTAATTTGTGTTTCTACTTGACATTTTTTTGGTTGAGCATGAAGTTAATCATGATGGGCTTCAGCCTATGTTTACAGTTCAGGATAGATTTACCACATCGGTGGTACCACAAACAAATCAGCAGCATAACGTTTAGCAAATATATATCGTTGGTAACAAATTGGATTGTCTAGATAAAATTGACAGGCACTGTCAGTACATCCCAGGTGTCCAACAGAAAATAGCTGGAGTATTGCAACACACATTGCATGAACACAATATGTTAGTCAATGAGTTTGAAGTTGTAATACATGCTGACTGAAAACTGGCTGGGAAACAGGAGCATCAATATTATGCTTCTTTGATGAAGGAGGCTTCTGTTGTTTGGCTGGTAATGAGTTTGGAACACGAGATATTGTGCTGTGCAAATAGGATGCTAATGCATGTTAGTGGAAAATATGGTTTTTATGATGCATTCCAATACCCGTTCATATTCTGGAAACACCAAGAAGGACATAGCAAAGATAAGTAAATTCTCAATTATGAAAACGCCAGTTCCAAACAAGACACTGTCATCAATGAATTCTTACCCCCCCCCCCAACATTTGAAGGTTCGTAGAGAGAATGCCAATTTATTTCTAAAATTCCAACATGTGTATCATCAATTTATAGTGGATATGAATGCTAAAATGAGTTGCTTCGATACATATTATAACATCGCCAAATTCAGACCATATTTGATATCTATAAGTATGAAAGAAACGCTAAAAAGTAATGTAATTTGATAAATAAATAATGAAGAAAAAATACAAAATGTAGTTAAGAAAGAAGAAGGAAGAATGGTAAACAAAATTAATTATTAAAAGAATAGACTAGACTGACAAACAAACGACTTTGGCCCAACCCCAGAAATTGGCCAGATAAAACCCAAAATAAAATGAAACAAAATGGAAATGAAGGAGAAGAAGAAGGAAAATAGAAATGAAACAAACCAAATATAAAGGAAATAAAGTGAAACCAAATGATAAAACACAGACAAATAATATAGAATATGGAAGGGAGAAATGATACACTTAAATATCATAAAGGAAACTAACCCAGTAACTAACCTATGTAAAAAACAAGTATTAGTATTGACTAAATGATAAATGTAAATAATAATTGACAAAACCCGATAAATAAAAGTGCACTAACCCAAGAATTAGAGTTATTTGTAAGAAAGAACTATATAAAGACATGAACTTATTAATAGTATAAATAATATTTGCAAAGAGTGAGATAGTGGGAAAATAAAAATAACAAAGTTACAAAGAAAAAGTAATGGTAGGGATTACCCACTAATAAACACTTAAAATAAAAATTTAAGAAGTGCCAAAAGTGAAAGTGTAAAAACCCCAAAATAATGAGAAAATCTAGTGATAGATAAAAAACACTTAGTAAATCAGTGATAAACGCTAAATGGTTTAAAAGTTAATGTTATTAATAAATAAGAATATTGTTATTGATAGAATTAGGAAATAGAATGATAGTTAAAGAACACTTAATAAATCAGTGATAAACACTAAACGATTTAATGGTGAACATGAATAGTAAGTAAGAATCTTGTTAATGATAGTAGTTAAAGATAGTATTAAGATTAAATATAAATGAAGGATATGATGTTATTCAGGGGAGAAAGCCCACAGAATGTCAACAGTGAGTGTTAACATGGATAGAAAGTAGAGATAATATAAGAAAAAAATATATAGTAAAGAAATTAAAACAAAATCAATAAACACCCCATGTTATAAGGGATAATCAATTAAATAAGTTTAAATGGTGTGATGATGTGTTATCACCTAAAAATAAATAAGAATGAAACCAATGGTTAACAAACGTTGCTCAATAGCTGTTAAAAAATTGTTCAATTAAATTTATGAATAGGATATGGCTGAAGGAATGATACAGACCATAGGCCTAGATGTTATGTTTTATGTAATAAAGAATAGTGAGTAATAGCCAAATTATTAACAATGGCAATTTAAATAAATAAGAAGGTGAATCAATACAGATCAAATAACACTGGAAAATCAGTTAGGAAATAGTTAACAGACCATAATGTAAAAACTAATGGGAGCATACAATTAGTATAAAAACAGATCCAAAACACAACAACAAATAAACAAATCAATTATAATAACAAAACAAAACACATTAGGGTAAAATAAGATGTAATTTGTGTAAAATAAGTAAATAGAATCAGTTACTACTTAGGCCTATGAAATGCCTAACTGTCAAAAAACAAATAACTACAAATTGTAAAAAATTAACAAGGAAATTAACAAATCCAAGGCAAAGAACTAGCCAAGGATAATTTGTGAATCATATTAAAAGAAAAATGTTAGAATAAGAACTTACAATAAAAAAGAAAAGTAATTAACATAATTGTATAAACAATCATACATTATAGAACCCAACCTTATGGGATGTCAAAATTATCTTTGAAAGGAAATACAAACAGTAGTGATAATATTTAATACATAGGAAGGAAGACGGAAGAATAAAAGCAATCAGAAGATATACAGTAATTTTGAATAAAAATTCAAAATTGATAACAATGGTTATATGTCAAGAGTAACCAATCAGAATTAATTTGTAACCATGACAACGAATTTTGTTGGCCACGAATTTTCTGTTAAATCTTATTACTTGTAAAGTGACGCTCTTCCAGAATAGACGCCAGGCCGTGAATGACCAAAATTTTAATTTAAAATGTCAAAAAAGTAAACAAAATTCCAAAAGATGAACAAGTAAGAAGCAGACGATGTACGAGAACCTTTAAATGATGCCAAGGACCATTTTACCTAAAATTTAAATGAATAAATTACTACCACTAACATGAAAAGGACGTAAGACATACTTAAGCCACAAGATCATTGAAAATTGATGACTAATGCCGCCCCATTTCATTTCAACTGAACGACTGTTTACATCAAGTATACTAATTTGATAAGTATTATTAAATTACCCGATTTTCAGAAATAAATTCACTTTAAATATTTCTCACAGTAATATGAACTCTCACTATAAACTGAATATAATTTCTTTCAAAGATTAAGTAAAAATTAAGACACTGAAAATTTGTCAACTAATAAAATAACCTGTTGTTAAATTCCGAACTTTTGAAACACACTTTACTACACTTAAGGAACAAATTATAGTTACACATTATATTATTTAAGTACAAATAATGTAAGGTAGTGTACTTTTTATTGTAATCATTAATAATCCTTTTATCGTAATCTCAAGAACCTGGATTTTGAACGGAACAAATTATAAACAAACAAAACAGTCGCCATCTTTGACTGTATAATTCGTTCAAAATCGACTTGCTAAACCCTAGAGAAATTGTCTCATAATAATTGTCGGTGCAGATTTATTAAAAAACAAAATATAATTCATGTCAAACTGAGTAATTAACAATCACCAATGAATAAACTAGTACAGAGTGTAACCACTGTTTTTTTTATTTCATTAGGAAAGTGTATTATACATTTGTGCATTTTAGCGAACTACTAGGTTGATGGCAAGCACTCATGTCGCAAACTCAGTGAACTACTTGCTTGATTAAGAAGGTCGAACTAAGGCGGGAATAAATTTGAATTCTCCACACCGCCTGAGCTGAGATCGCCCAATCATCCTAAATTTTTTTAATTGTTTTAATTAAACAATTTGGCACCACCTGGGATTTATACACCCCTAGTGAACAACAGGTAAGGACTCCGATACTGGTTATTGTAAGTTCGCGATGGACACAATCTGCGTTACGTTCCAGAGCGACGACGGATTGGTAAGACTTGAGAGTATACACATTACCCCAATTACACTCTTACACGTTTACAATTAGATGGACATAGAGAGTTATTACAAATTGGCGACCAACTGGTGAGGCTAGAAGAAAAGAAAATACGACATTCTAGCGGCGATTACGAAAGGATAACAAGATGCATACAAGAGGAGTGACGAAAAGGTTGGCAAAGGACCAAGAAACGGAAGAAAATAGAGGGGAAGAAGAAGAAGGAACAACGGTTGAAGAGGTGGAGACAATATTAACCACGGCAGAACCAACCCAAGACAAAGAAATGGAACCTCAGGCGGGTGACAAGGGAGAGGTTAGAGGAGACCCGAACATACTGAAATTAATGGAACTAATGAATAGTATGAACAAAAAATTGGACAGAAACAATGAAGAAACTAATTTCAAGTTAAAAGAAATTAACGAAAAGTTTGACAAGAGTGAGGAGAGTTTGGAACAAATAAATGAAAAAATAGTTAGTACAAACGAAAGTACTACAGAAGAATTAAGGCAGATAATTAACAAAAATAATGAAACCTTAAAACAGCGATTGACGGAGGACATTCAACAAAGAAATGAAGAGTTGAAGGAAGAATTGAGGGAACAATTGAAGGAGGACCACGAGAAAAATAAAGAAGAAATGAAGCAGCAAATGATGCACCAATTAATGGAGTACCAGGAAGAAACAAAACAGCAGTTCACAGAAACCAACGAGAAATTAGAGGAGACACTGGACAGGTTGGAGAAGACTAACGAAACTGTTTCAGAAGTCCGTAAGGAGGTAATAAATAAGATAAACGACCTCGAAGGAGAAAACAAAAGGAGATTTGATGAATGTCACGAAGAAACAACCAAAAAATGTGAACAAGTGAAACAGGACATACGTCAAGTCCGAGAAGAAAACCAGAAGGAGATAACAATCATACGAACAGACCTGGGAGAAAGAATGGAAGGAGTTTACAGCAATCTAAATAAAATCAACAGCAAGGAGGATAAAAATAATCAAAGAATTGATGAGATGCATAGACGAGAAGAAATATTACAGGAAGAAGTGGACGCCTGGCGTGACCGGCCATGTAACAGTAATCGTATAATTAACAATGACAATCGGGATACAATCAACTTCCGCAACTATAAGCGCAATCCAATAGAATTTCTGAAAAGAGTGGAAGAGTTAATTGTAAAAAATCGCGAAACCCGATGGACAACGGTGAGGGGAATGCTGGACGAAATGTTTAAGGAAACCTATGACAACTGGTGGACCACCACAAGACCAGATATACAGAGCATCCAGGAGTTCAAGACACAATTCAAGGCAAAATACTGGTCAGAATCGACCCAGAATATGGTCCGCAACAACTTGAGTAATGGGAGGTATGAAATCCAAAATGGACAGTCTCTCACGTCATACTTTCTGGGAAAAATCTGCATGGCCAGAAGAGTGCCTGGTCATACAACTATCATACCACTATGATGATGCGATACAGAAGGCCCGTATGTATAGTCAAGTTAAAACAATTCAGGACATGGCCAGTCTATTAGAGAGCCACGAACACGAAAGGCAATACCGAAAGAACCGATTCATGAGTTTCCGGAATAATAAAATTAATGAAGGTCGATCCCCACCAAACCAGCAGAGTGATAACAAACCACCGACGAACAACCCCAATAATTACCAAAGGAATCAACGCGATAATAATACACCAAGGAATTATAACCAAAATGGTAACGGCAACGGAAACTATAGAAACGACTACAGGGGTAACTACCAACGGAACAGTCCAAACAATTATTATCATCCAGGGAACGGTAATAACACCAACCAAGGATATCGACCGCAAGTAAATTACGTATGGTTTCAAACCCAGCGAAGTCCAGGAAGAAACTATTCTCGTACAAATAACCAACGAACGTACTATAAACAGGTACCAAACACCCGAACCCACTCATTCGAAGAAAACGCCGGAAATGATGGAGATAACTGGAACAACCGACAGGAGCCACCAACGAGCCACAATATAAACCCCACTGAAGCCAGGAGCAATGAGGTAATTCCTCATTTAAACGAATAAGGTCGGTGAGAACTGAAAACAGCCCATCACTGGACCAATCTCCTGGGGAATTAAAGACTATGACGGACAAGAAGATTACCATAATACAGACAAACTACTTAAAAAAAATATAGGAGACGAATCAATTGAAGAGAATAATGACCCGATGCCTAGCAGGAACAGTGAAATAGTGTACATAAGTGCCCAAATAAATGGAACCAACTCAACCATAATGATCGATACAGGATCCAACATCTCTTTGATCAACCAAGTAGAATTAAATAGACTACAACAGGGAAGTAGAATACCAATACCAACTCTGCCAATAAACAATGTAACAATCATCGGTGCTACAGGCAGGCAAAATAAGACAATCAGGAAACAAGTATCCTTGGAGATTATCAGTAAAGGAATAACATTAACTATGCCATTTCTTATTGCCAGCGGCCTGCCCTTCTCAATACTTGTTGGGTGTGATATACTCAGACAATACTCTGCCATAATTAATCTACGGCAAGGAGAAGTATCACTAACCACTGAACAAGGTACATGGACAGCCGATCTAGTGAACAACAGCAACTTACCTTCAATAACAACCAGCTGCATAATGCTTCAAAACTATTATTGCCACCAATCACACGGAAGGGTATTAAACGAAGAGAAGGAGGAAGAATTATGGTCAAGTAAGTTGGAGGAGATCAGAAACTTCCAACGAGAAGGACAAGACCAACAGATCAGTGTACACCAAGCAGAGGAGCTCATAAACATATACAATCGATGTAGACATATTTTTTGCAACGCCCTGGGTAAGGTAAAGGACTACCAGTGTATGATCAGATTTAAAGAACACATAATTTCAAGAAAAAGTCTTATCCTATTGCATACTCGCAAAGAAACGCAGTGAGAGCGGAGATCAACCAAATGATGGAAGACGATATTATCGAATTGAGTCAATCACCATATACCAGTCCAATAGTGGCAATACCAAAAAAGGACGGAAAAGTGAGGATATGCCTTGATGCAAGAGAGATCAATAAAATGATAGTGAAAGACAGAACATCCCCAGGTGAAATCGAGGAAATTTTGAAGAAGTTCCACGGTACAAAATACATCAGTGCGTGGGATACGGTATGTGGATAT
Organism: Magicicada septendecula; assembly: GCA_034769895.1. Taxonomy (NCBI): domain Eukaryota; kingdom Metazoa; phylum Arthropoda; class Insecta; order Hemiptera; family Cicadidae; genus Magicicada; species Magicicada septendecula. Next base: position 309,415,661 of record CM068368.1, read on the forward strand.
TGGCAGGTGGAGCTACATCCGAACAGTAGAAAATACTTAGCTTTTCTGTTCGATGGAAGGAACTATCAGTTCAAGAGATTACCATTTGGACTGATAAATTCGGTCGCAGTATTTGTCAAATGCATGGACCAAATATTGGGACAAGATGTACTGAATTTTACCACCGTATACGTAGATGACCTGCTGATAACATCCTCAAATTGGGATGAACACTGTGCTAGAGTGGAAATAGTATTAAAGAAATTATCCGATAACAACATAACCCTTAAGCTGGATAAGTCAAAATTTATAGCCCGCAAGGTACAATTTTTAGGATTTAATTTAAACGGAGGAAGGCATATCTCCATCGTTAGAAAAAGTTGAAGCTATACAACGATTCCCCACACCTAAAAACAAAAAACAGCTGCAGTCTTTCCTTGGAATCTGCAATTATTATAGGAAATTCCAAGACAATTATTCCAATTTAACAGCAAAATTCAAAAAACAATTATCGACTAAGGATAAATGGACATGGGGGTCCGAACAAGATGAGATATTGAATCAAATAAAAGTAAAGTTTTTAAACACCGTTATTTTACACCATCCAGACTTCAAAAAGCCATTCTTCATGAACTGTGATGCGAGTGACGTTAGTGTAGGTGCTGTATTATACCAGGAAGATGTGAAGGGACAACATATGGTTATAAGTTTCGCTAGTAGGATTTTAAATGGATGTGAAAGGAACTATCACGTCACGGAGAAAGAATTACTTAGTGTTGTATTCGCCTGCAACAAATTCAGGACTTATATTCTGGGATACACCATCACCGTGAGAAGTGACCATAGATCCATTTCGTGCCTCAAGCAATGTAAACTCAGTCACGGAAGATTAACTCGATGGATATTATTGCTGCAAGAGTATCATATTAACTGGGAATACATACCAGGGAAAAGAAACACAGCCGCTGACGTATTATCACGTATCAACATCCAACAACAAACTTTCGAGGGAGAGAAGGAACAATTAGTCAAAGTATATAACATTATAAAAAATACAATGGATCTAGAAAATATAACACAGGAAATAAGAAAATGTCAAAATGTAGACCCAAAAATAATGAGTATCCGGGAGAGATTATTAAAGGAGGAAGAGAACATTGTACAATATTATAATGTACACAATAATCTATTATTTATTAAAAACAACCCTAACAATGGAGAATGGAAACTAGTAATCCCATCTACACTGGAAGAACAATTAATACTGGACTACCACATTAGGTACGGCCATATGGGGGCAATGAAGGTGATAAAAGCATTGGAGGAACAAGTCTATATAAAAAAACATTTATAGAAAAGTAAGTAAAACGATCTAAAAATGTAATATTTGCCAAATGGTTAAAGTGTAACAACTCGAAAAAAGAGGGTATGATGATACCAATAATATCAAGTCAAAAGTTAGAAAAAGTATTCCTTGATATATGTGGTCCGTTTCGCCGCAGTGGAGGAAGACACAGATTCCGATTCATAGTAATCATATTCGATCACTTCACCAAATATACGAAATTACACTCAATTAACCGTGCGACAACTAAGAAAATTATTGAAATTATAATAACCAAATTTATACCTGAAGTAGGGAAACCTATGTCAATAGTCACGGATCACGGGACCCAATTTAAGGGAAATCAATGGAAAAACAAACTCTGGGAACATGGTATAAAAACATACAAAACATCCGTTTATCACCACAGCTGAGAGAGTACTTAGAGAGGTGGGTCGGATCCTAAGGACCTACTGCCATGATAAACAAAAAGAATGGCACAATTACCTAAAATCCACAGAGGAGTTTATAAACCTAGCATACCACAACTTCATTGAAGCCACACCATATACAATGATGTTCGAGCGACAACCACCTAGAGAGATAAATGACATGATCAATTTTCCCACCAACCCCGAATATCAATTCGAGAAAAGAAACTTTTACAACAGAATAGCCAAAAAGGTAGAACAACAAAAGAATAAATATTCCAAGAACCAGCAAAAGACTATCAAATACAATATAGGAGAAAAGGTGCTAATAAAAAACAGACAATTACCCAGCACAATACAAGGCATTACAAAGAAGTTACTATTATTATACGTGGGACCGTACACTATAACAAGAGACAAGGGCAATAACACTTATGAGATCACTCACCCCACCACTAAGAAAATAAAGGGTGTATACAATCAGGCATCGATTAAGAAATATTATGACAATCAGCACTGACTGAAAAAACCAAAGGTGAATAAACAACCAAAGTAAATTAATTAAAAACGATATAACAAAGCAAACGAATAAGTTTACAAATAAAGATGAATTAAAGAATACTGGTAGAGGAAGTATATAAACTATCAAAATTCAAAAATTATGTAAGATCAGCTTACACTGTTATTTAGAGGAAAATATGAGATAAAATAAACTAATCAATGATAAATAATAACAAAGAAATTATGTAAGATCAACTTGCAATACCATGTATAAAATATTTGAGATAAATGATAAAATAAGAAAATATATAAAGATTTACAATAACGTTTGGACAACATATGAGGAAAAATGAAAAAAAAATAAAATAAAGGAATGAGCTACAAAAATTCCTAACTAGTAAGAACGACAAACTTACTATGATATTTAAAAAATATGTGGAAAAAAACGAAATGATCAACTTCCACTACAATTTAGAAAAAATATGTGAGATAAAATAAACAAACCAATGATCAAGAATGAAATAAATAAATAAAATAAATATTCTAAGAGTTATAATATAAAATGAGATGACTCTTAGAGTAATTAAAGTGAATAAAAAGGTTAATTGTATCAATAAAAAATCAACACTTCAAGCATTATCAAAGGGTATCGACAGAGAGAATTGAGAATTAAATATGATTCGAACTGAGCAATAATGAAATAAAAAAGTAAAAGATTCCCAACAAATATTATTATTATTAGTCACAAGATGACTGTATTGAAGATTCATTAATTAAGATTGACTGTTGAATAAGTCCAGCAATCATTTAACTGAGCAGGGATGATGTTCCCCTGACCTCAGAAAAGGTGTAGTTTTGAACGACGGAGTTAGGTAAGCCAATAGAGCCCATCCGAATCGATTTCAGCTACAAAGTAGGGATATTTAGGGAAAATAAGATTTATAGAGAATAATTTATAATAAAAAATCAATAAGCCAGATCGTAATAGGTGAAAATAATGAAGAAAAGACTCAGAAGAAAGGGAGTAAAAGATACAGATTTGAACATGAAACTGAACAAGAAGCAGGAGACTTTAAGAAGAAGAAGATACAATACAATTGATAATTTCATCAAACTTAGAATCACGTTTTATAAAATGATCAATTTTGGTGGAAGGGCATTATATAACATCGCCAAATTCAGATCATATTTGATATCTATAAATATGAAAGAAATGCTAAAAAGTAATATAATTTGATAAATAAATAATGAAGAAAAAATATAAAATGTAGTTAAGAAAGAAGAAGGAAGAATTGTAAACAAAAGTAATTATTAAAAGAATAGACTAGACTGACAAACAAACAACTTTGACCCAACCCCAGAGATTGGCCAGATAAAACCGAAAATAAAATGAAACAAAATGGAAATGAAGGAGAAGAAGATGAAAATAGAAATGAAACAATCCAAATATAAAGGAAATAAAGTGAAACCAAATGATAAAACACAGACAAATAATATAGAATATGGAAGGGAGAAATGATACACTTAAATATCATAAGGAAACGAACCCAGTAACTAACGAATGTAAAAAACAAGTATTAGTATTGACTAAATGATAAATGTAAATAATAATTGACAAAACCCGATAAATAAAAGTACACTAACCCAAGAATTAGAGATATTTGAAAGAAAGAACTATATACAGACATGAACTTATTAATAGTATAAATAATATTTGCAAAGAGTGAGATAGTGAGAAAATAAAAATAACAAAGTGACAAAGAAAAAGTAATGGTAGGGATTACCCACTAATAAACACTTAAAACAAAAATTTAAGAAGTGCCAAAAGTGAAAGTGTAAAAACCCCAAAATAATGAGAAAATCTCGTGATAGATAAAAAACACTTAGTAAATCAGTGATAAATGCTAAATGGTTTAAAAGTTAATGTTATTAATAAATAAGAATATTGTTATTGATAGAATTAGGAAATAGAGTGATAGTTAAAGAACACTTAATAAATCAGTGATAAACACTAAACGATTTAATGGTGAACATGAATAGTAAGTAAGAATCTTGTTAATGATAGTAGTTAAAGATAGTATTAAGATTAAATACAAATGAAGGATACAATGTTATTCGGGGGGAAAGCCCATAGAATGTCAACAGTGAGTGTTAACACGGATAGAAAGTAGAGATAATATAAGAAAAAAATATATAGTAAAGAAATTAAAACAAAATCAATAAACACCCCATGTTATAAGGGATAATCAATTAAATAAGTTTAAATGGTGTGATGATGTGTTATCACCTAAAAATAAATAAGAATGAAACCAATGGTTAACAAACGTTGCTCAATAGCTGTTAAAAAATTGTTCAATTAAATTTATGAATAGGATATGGCTGAAGGAATGATACAGACCATAGGCCTAGATGTTATGTTTTATGTAATAAAGAATAGTGAGTAATAGCCAAATTATTAACAATGGCAATTTAAATAAATAAGAAGGTGAATCAATACAGATCAAATAACACTGGAAAATCAGTTAGGAAATAGTTAACAGACCATAATGTAAAAACTAATGGGAGCATACAATTAGTATAAAAACAGATCCAAAACACAACAACAAATAAACAAATCAATTATAATAACAAAACAAAACACATTAGGGTAAAATAAGATGTAATTTGTGTAAAATAAGTAAATAGAATCAGTTACTACTTAGGCCTATGAAATGCCTAACTGTCAAAAAACAAATAACTACAAATTGTAAAAAATTAACAAGGAAATTAACAAATCCAAGGCAAAGAACTAGCCAAGGATAATTTGTGAATCATATTAAAAGAAAAATGTTAGAATAAGAACTTACAATAAAAAAGAAAAGTAATTAACATAATTGTATAAACAATCATACATTATAGAACCCAACCTTATGGGATGTCAAAATTATCTTTGAAAGGAAATACAAACAGTAGTGATAATATTTAATACATAGGAAGGAAGACGGAAGAATAAAAGCAATCAGAAGATATACAGTAATTTTGAATAAAAATTCAAAATTGATAACAATGGTTATATGTCAAGAGTAACCAATCAGAATTAATTTGTAACCATGACAACGAATTTTGTTGGTCACGAATTTTCTGTTAAATCTTATTACTTGTAAAGTGACGCTCTTCCAGAATAGACGCCAGGCCGTGAATGACCAAAATTTTAATTTAAAATGTCAAAAAAGTAAACAAAATTCCATAAGATGAACAAGTAAGAAGCAGACGATGTACGAGAACCTTTAAATGATGCCAAGGACCATTTTACCTGAAATTTAAATGAATAAATTACTACCACTAACATGAAAAGGACGTAAGACATACTTAAGCCCCAAGATCATTGAAAATTGATGACTAATGCCGCCCCATTTCATTTCAACTGAACGACTGTTTATATCAAGTATACTAATTTGATAAGTATTATTAAATTACCCGATTTTCAGAAATAAATTCACTTTAAATATTTCTCACAGTAATATGAACTCTCACTATAAACTGAATATAATTTCTTTCAAAGATTAAGTAAAAATTAAGACACTGAAAATTTGTCAACTAATAAAATAACCTGTTGTTAAATTCCGAACTTTTGAAACAAACTTTACTACACTTCAGGAACAAATTATAGTTACACATTATATTATTTAAGTACAAATAATGTAAGGTAGTGTACTTTTTATTGTAATCATTAATAATCCTTTTATCGTAATCTCAAGAACCTGGATTTTGAACGGAACAAATTATAAACAAACAAAACAGTCGCCATCTTTGACTGTATAATTCGTTCAAAATCGACTTGCTAAACCCTAGAGAAATTGTCTCAATAATTGTCGGTGCAAATTTATTAAAAAACAAAATATAATTCATGTAAAACTGAGTAATTAACAATCACCAATGAATAAACTAGTACAGAGTGTAACCACTGTTTTTTATATTTCATTAGGAAAGTGTATTATACATTTGTGCATTTTAGCGAACTACTAGGCTGACGGCAAGCGCTCATGTCGCAAACTCAGTGAACTACCTGCTTGATTAAGAAGGTCGAACTAAGGCGGGAATAAATTTGAATTCTCCACACCGCCTGAGCTGAGATCGCCCAATCATCCTAAATTTTTTTAATTGTTTTAATTAAACAATTTGGCGCCACCCGGGATTTATACACCCCTAGTGAACAACAGGTAAGGACTCCGATACTGGTTATTGTACGTTCGCGACGGACACAATCTGCGTTACGTTCCAGAGCGACGACGGATTGGTAAGACTTGAGAGTATACACATTACCCCAATTACACTCTTACACGTTTACAATTAGACGGACATAGAGAGTTATTACAAATTGGCGACCAACTGGTGAGGCTAGAAGAAAAGAAAATACGACATTCTAGCGGCGATTACGAAAGGATAACAAGATGCATACAAGAGGAGTGACGAAAAGGTTGGCAAAGGACCAAGAAACGGAAGAAAATAGAGGGGAAGAAGAAGGAACAACGGTTGAAGAGGTGGAGACAATATTAACCACGGCAGAACCAACCCAAGACAAAGAAATGGAACCACAGGCGGGTAACAAGGGAGAGGTTAGAGGAGACCCGAACATACTGAAATTAATGGAACTAATGAATAGTATGAACGAAAAATTGGACAGAAACAATGAAGAAACTAATTTCAAGTTAAAAGAATTTGACAAGCGTGAGGAGAGTTTGGAACAAATAAATGAAAAAATAGTTAGTACAAACGAAAGTACTAAAGAAGAATTAAGGCAGACAATTAACAAAAATAATGAAACCTTACAACAGCGATTGACGGAGGACATTCAACAAAGAAATGAAGAGTTGAAGGAAGAATTGAGGGAACAATTGAAGGAGGACCATGAGAAAAATAAAGAAGAAATGAAGCAGCAAATGATGCACCAATTAATGGAGTACCAGGAAGAAACTAAACAGCAGTTCACAGAAACCAACGAGAAATTAGAGGAGACACTGGAGAGGTTGGAGAAGACTAACGAAACTGTTTCAGAAGTCCATAAGGAGGTAATAAATAAGATAAATGACCTCGAAGGAGAAAACAAAAGGAGATTTGATGAATGTCACGAAGAAACAACCAAAAAATGTGAACAAGTGAAACAGGACATACGTCAAGTCCGAGAAGAAAACCAGAAGGAGATAACAATCATACGAACAGACCTGGGAGAAAGAATGGAAGGAGTGTACAGCAATCTAAATAAAATCAACAGCAAGGTGGATAAAAATAAACAAAGAATTGATGAGATGCATAGACGAGAAGAAATATTACAGGAAGAAGTGGACGCCTGGCGTGACCGGCCATGTAACAGTAATCGTATAATTAACAATGACAATAAGGATACAATCAACTTCCGCAACTATAAGCGCAATCCAATAGAATTTCTGAAGAGAGTGGAAGAGTTAATTGTAAAAAATCGCGAAACCCGATGGACAACGGTGAGGGGAATGCTGGACGAAATGTTTAAGGAAACCTATGACAACTGGTGGACCACCACAAGACCAGACATACAGAGCATCCAGGAGTTCAAGACACAATTCAAGGCAAAATACTGGTCAGAATCGACCCAGAATATGGTCCGCAACAACTTGAGTAATGGGAGGTATGAAATCCAAAATGGACAGTCTCTCACGTCATACTTTCTGGGAAAAATCTGCATGGCCAGAAGAGTGCCTGGTCATACAACTATCATACCACTATGATGATGCGATACAGAAGGCCCGTATGTATAGTCAAGTTAAAACAATTCAGGACATGGCGAGTCTATTAGAGAGCCACGAACATGAAAGGCAATACCGAAAGAACCGATTCATGAGTTTCCGGAATAATAAAATTAATGAAGGTCCATCCCCACCAAACCAGCAGAGTGATAACAAACCACGACGAACAACCCCAACAATTACCAAAGGAATCAACGCGATAATAATACACCAAGGAATTATAACCAAAATGGTAACGGCAACGGAAACTATAGAAACGACTACAGGGGTAACTACCAACGGAACAGTCCAAACAATTATTATCATCCAGGGAACGGTAATAACACCAATCAAGGATATCGACCGCAAGTAAATTACGTATGGTTTCAAACCCAGCGAAGTCCAGGAAGAAACTATTCTCGTACAAATAACCAACGAACGTACTATAAACAGGTACCAAACACCCGAACCCACTCATTCGAAGAAAACGTCGGAAATGATGGAGATAACTGGAACAACCGACAGGAGCCACCAACGAGCCACAATATAAACCCCACTGAAGCCAGGAGCAATGAGGTAATTCCTCATTTAAACGAATAAGGTCGGTGAGAACTGAAAACAGCCCATCACTGGACCAATCTCCTGGGGAATTAAAGACTATGACGGACAAGAAGATTACCATAATACAGACTAACTACTTAAAAAAAATATAGGAGACGAATCAATTGAAGAGAATAATGACCCGATGCCTAGCAGGAACAGTGAAATAGTGTACATAAGTGCCCAAATAAATGGAACCAACTCAACCATAATGATCGATACAGGATCCAACATCTCTTTGATCAACCAAGTAGAATTAAATAGACTACAACAGGGAAGTAGAATACCAATACCAACTCTGCCAATAAACAATGTAGCAATCATCGGTGCTACAGGCAGGCAAAATAAGACAATCAGGAAACAAGTATCCTTGGAGATTATCAGTAAAGGAATAACATTAACTATGCCATTTCTTGTTGCCAGCGGCCTGCCCTTCTCAATACTTGTTGGGTGTGATATACTCAGACAATACTCTGCCATAATTAATCTACGGCAAGGAGAAGTATCACTAACCACTGAACAAGGAACATGGACAGCCGATCTAGTGAACAACAGCAACTTACCTTCAATAACAACCAGCTGCATAATGCTTCAAAACTATTATTGCCACCAATCACACGGAAGGGTATTAAACGAAGAGAGGGAGGAAGAATTATGGTCAAGTAAGTTGGAGGAGATCAGAAACTTCCAACGAGAAGGACAAGACCAACAGATCAGTGTACACCAAGCAGAGGAGCTCATAAACATATACAATCCATGTAGACATATTTTTTGCAACGCCCCGGGTAAGGTAAACGACTACCAGTGTATGATCAGATTTAAAGAACACATAATTTCAAGAAAAAGTCTTATCCTATTGCATACTCGCAAAGAAACGCAGTGAGAGCGGAGATCAACCAAATGATGGAAGACGATATTATCGAATTGAGTCAATCACCATATACCAGTCCAATAGTGGCGATATCAAAAAAGGACGGAAAAGTGAGGATATGCCTTGATGCAAGAAGATCAATAAAATGATAGTGAACGACAGAGCATCCCCAGGTGAAATCGAGGAAATTTTGAAGAAGTTCCACGATACAAAATACATCAGTGCGTGGGATACGGTATGTGGATATTGGCAGGTGGAGCTACATCCGAACAGTAGAAAACACTTAGCTTTTCTGTTCGATGGAAGGAACTATCAGTTCAAGAGATTACCATTTGGACTGATAAATTCGGTCGCAGTATTTGTCAAATGCATGGACCAAATATTGGGACAAGATGTACTGAATTTTACCACCGTATACGTAGATGACCTGCTGATAACATCCTCAAATTGGGATGAAAACTGTGCTAGAGTGGAAATAGTATTAAAGAAATTATCCGATAACAACATAACCCTTAAGCTGGACAAGTCAAAATTTATAGCCCGCAAGGTACAAGTTTTAGGATTTAATTTAAACGGAGGAAGGCATATCTCCATCGTTAGACAAAGTTGAAGCTATACAACGATTCCCCACACCTAAAAACAAAAAACAGCTGCAGTCTTTCCTTGGAATCTGCAATTATTATAGGAAATTCCAAGACAATTATTCCAATTTAACAGCAAAATTCAAAAAACAATTATCGACTAAGGATAAATGGACATGGGGGTCCGAACAAGATGAGATATTGAATCAAATAAAAGTAAAGTTTTTAAACACCGTTATTTTACACCATCCAGACTTCAAAAAGCCATTCTTCATGAACTGTGATGCGAGTGACGTTAGTGTAGGTGCTGTATTATACCAGGAAGATGTGAAGGGACAACATATGGTTATAAGTTTCGCTAGTAGGATTTTAAATGGATGTGAAAGGAACTATCACGTCACGGAGAAAGAATTACTTAGTGTTGTATTCGCCTGCAACAAATTCAGGACTTATATTCTGGGATACACCATCACCGTGAGAAGTGACCACAGATCCATTTCGTGCCTCAAGCAATATAAACTCAGTCACGGAAGATTAACTCGATGGATATTATTGCTGCAAGAGTATCATATTAACTGGGAATACATACCAGGGAAAAGAAACACAGCCGCTGACGTATTATAACGTATCAACATCCAACAACAAACTTTCGAGGGAGAGAAGGAACAATTAGTCAAAGTATATAACATTATAAAAAATACAATGGATCTAGAAAATATAACACAGGAAATAAGAAAATGTCAAAATGTAGACCCAAAAATAATGAGTATCCGGGAGAGATTATTAAAGGAGGAAGAGAACATTGTACAATATTATAATGTACACAATAATCTATTATTTATTAAAAACAACCCTAACAATGGAGAATGGAAACTAGTAATCCCATCTACACTGGAAGAACAATTAATACTGGACTACCACATTAGGTACGGCCATATGGGGGCAATGAAGGTGATAAAAGCATTGGAGGAACAAGTCTATATAAAAAAACATTTATAGAAAAGTAAGTAAAACGATCTAAAAATGTAATATTTGCCAAATGGTTAAAGTGTAACAACTCGAAAAAAGAGGGTATGATGATACCAATAATATCAAGTCAAAAGTTAGAAAAAGTATTCCTTGATATATGTGGTCCGTTTCGCCGCAGTGGAGGAAGACACAGATTCCGATTCATAGTAATCATATTCGATCACTTCACCAAATATACGAAATTATACTCAATTAACCGTGCGACAACTAAGAAAATTATTGACATTATAATAACCAAATTTATACCTGAAGTAGGGAAACCTATGTCAATAGTCACGGATCACGGGACCCAATTTAAGGGAAATCAATGGAAAAACAAACTCTGGGAACATGGTATCAAAACATACAAAACATCCGTTTATCACCACAGCTGAGAGAGTACTTAGAGAGGTGGGTCGGATCCTAAGGACCTACTGCCATGATAAACAAAAAGAATGGCACAATTACCTAAAATCCACAGAGGAGTTTATAAACCTAGCATACCACAACTTCATTGAAGCCACACCATATACAATGATGTTCGAGCGACAACCACCTAGAGAGATAAATGACATGATCAATTTTCCCACCAACCCCGAATATCAATTCGAGAAAAGAAACTTTTACAACAGAATAGCCAAAAAGGTAGAACAACAAAAGAATAAATATTCCAAGAACCAGCAAAAACTATCAAATACAATATAGGAGAAAAGGTGCTAATAAAAAACAGACAATTACCCAGCACAATACAAGGCATTATAAAGAAGTTACTATTATTATACGTGGGACCGTACACTATAACAAGAGACAAGGGCAATAACACTTATGAGATCACTCACCCCACCACTAAGAAAATAAAGGGTGTATACAATCAGGCATCGATTAAGAAATATTATGACAATCAGCACTGACTGAAAAAACCAAAGGTGAATAAACAACCAAAGTAAATTAATTAAAAACAATATAACAAAGCAAACGAATAAGTTTACAAATAAAGATGAATTAAAGAATATTGGTAGAGGAAGTATATAAACTATCAAAATTCAAAAATTATGTAAGATCAGCTTACACTGTTATTTAGAGGAAAATATGAGATAAAATAAACTAATCAATGATAAATAATAACAAAGAAATTATGTAAGATCAACTTGCATTACCATGTATAAAATATTTGAGATAAATGATAAAATAAGAAAATATATAAAGATTTACAATAACGTTTGGACAACATATGAGGAAAAATGAAAAAAAAATAAAATAAAGGAATGAGCTACAAAAATTCCTAACTAGTAAGAACGACAAACTTACTATGATATTTAAAAAATATGTGGAAAAAAAACGAAATGATCAACTTCCACTACAATTTAGAAAAAATATGTGAGATAAAATAAACAAACCAATGATCAAGAATGAAATAAATAAATAAAATAAATATTCTAAGAGTTATAATACAAAATGAGATGAATCATAGAGTAATTGAAAGTGAATAAAAAGGTTAATTGTATCAATAAAAAATCAACACTTCAAGCATTATCAAAGGGTATCGACAGAGAGAATTGAGAATTAAATATGATTCGAACTGAGCAATAATGAAAAAAAAAAGTAAAAGATTCCCAACAAATATTATTATTATTAGTCATAAGACGACTGTATTGAAGATTCATTAATTAAGATTGACTGTTGAATAAGTCCAGCAATCATTTAACTGAGCAGGGATGATGTTCTCCTGACCTCAGAAAAGGTGTAGTTTTGAACGACGGAGTTAGGTAAGCCAATAGAGCCCATCCGAAACGATTTCAGCTACAAAGTAAGGATATTTAGGGAAAATAAGATTTATAGAGAATAATTTATAATAAAAAATCAATAAGCCAGATCGTAATAGGTGAAAATAATGAAGAAAAGACTCAGAAGAAAGGGAGTAAAAGATACAGATTTGAACATGAAACTGAACAAGAAGCAGGAGACTTTAAGAAGAAGAAGATACAATACAATTGATAATTTCATCAAACTTAGAATCACGTTTTATAAAATGATCAATTTTGCTGGAAGGGCATTATATAACATCGCCAAATTCAGATCATATTTGATATCTATAAATATGAAAGAAATGCTAAAAAGTAATATAATTTGATAAATAAATAATGAAGAAAAAATATAAAATGTAGTTAAGAAAGAAGAAGGAAGAATGGTAAACAAAAGTAATTATTAAAAGAATAGACTAGACTGACAAACAAACAACTTTGACCCAACCCCAGAGATTGGCCAGATAAAACCGAAAATAAAATGAAACAAAATGGAAATGAAGGAGAAGAAGAAGGAAAATAGAAATGAAACAATCCAAATATAAAGGAAATAAAGTGAAACCAAATGATAAAACACAGACAAATAATATAGAATATGGAAGGGAGAAATGATACACTTAAATATCATAAGGGAAACGAACCCAGTAACTAACCAATGTAAAAAACAAGTATTAGTATTGACTAAATGATAAATGTAAATAATAATTGACAAAACCCGATAAATAAAAGTACACTAACCCAAGAATTAGAGTTATTTGAAAGAAAGAACTATATAAAGACATGAACTTATTAATAGTATAAATAATATTTGCAAAGAGTGAGATAGTGAGAAAATAAAAATAACAAAGTGACAAAGAAAAAGTAATGGTAGGGATTACCCACTAATAAACACTTAAAACAAAAATTTAAGAAGTGCCAAAAGTGAAAGTGTAAAAACCCCAAAATAATGAGAAAATCTCGTGATAGATAAAAAACACTTAGTAAATCAGTGATAAACGCTAAATGGTTTAAAAGGTAATGTTATTAATAAATAAGAATATTGTTATTGATAGAATTAGGAGATAGAGTGATAGTTAAAGAACACTTAATAAATCAGTGATAAACACTAAACGATTTAATGGTGAACATGAATAGTAAGTAAGAATCTTGTTAATGATAGTAGTTAAAGATAGTATTAAGATTAAATACAAATGAAGGATACAATGTTATTCGGGGGGAAAGCCCATAGAATGTCAACAGTGAGTGTTAACACGGATAGAAAGTAGAGATAATATAAGAAAAAAATATATAGTAAAGAAATTAAAACAAAATCAATAAACACCCCATGTTATAAGGGATAATCAATTAAATAAGTTTAAATGGTGTGATGATGTGTTATCACCTAAAAATAAATAAGAATGAAACCAATGGTTAACAAACGTTGCTCAATAGCTGTTAAAAAATTGTTCAATTAAATTTATGAATAGGATATGGCTGAAGGAATGATACAGACCATAGGCCTAGATGTTATGTTTTATGTAATAAAGAATAGTGAGTAATAGCCAAATTATTAACAATGGCAATTTAAATAAATAAGAAGGTGAATCAATACAGATCAAATAACACTGGAAAATCAGTTAGGAAATAGTTAACAGACCATAATGTAAAAACTAATGGGAGCATACAATTAGTATAAAAACAGATCCAAAACATAACAACAAATAAACAAATCAATTATAATAACAAAACAAAACACATTAGGGTAAAATAAGATGTAATTTGTGTAAAATAAGTAAATAGAATCAGTTACTACTTAGGCCTATGAAATGCCTAACTGTCAAAAAACAAATAACTACAAATTGTAAAAAATTAACAAGGAAATTAACAAATCCAAGGCAAAGAACTAGCCAAGGATAATTTGTGAATCATATTAAAAGAAAAATGTTAGAATAAGAACTTACAATAAAAAAGAAAAGTAATTAACATAATTGTATAAACAATCATACATTATAGAACCCAACCTTATGGGATGTCAAAATTATCTTTGAAAGGAAATACAAACAGTAGTGATAATATTTAATACATAGGAAGGAAGACAGAAGGAAGGAGGAAGGAAGATATACAGTAATTTTGAATAAAAATTCAAAATTGATAACAATGGTTATATGTCAAGAGTAACCAATCAGAATTAATTTGTAACCATGACAACGAATTTTGTTGGTCACGAATTTTCCGTTAAATCTTATTACTTGTAAAGTGACGCTCTTCCAGAATAGACGCCAGGCCGTGAATGACCAAAATTTTAATTTAAAATGTCAAAAAAGTAAACAAAATTCCAAAAGATGAACAAGTAAGAAGCAGACGATGTACGAGAACCTTTAAATGATGCCAAGGACCATTTTACCTGATATTTAAATGAATAAATTACTACCACTAACATGAAAAGGACGTAAGACATACTTAAGCCCCAAGATCAGTAAAAATTGATGACTAATGCCGCCCCATTTCATTTCAACTGAACGACTGTTTACATCAAGTATACTAATTTGATAAGTATTATTAAATTACCCGATTTTCAGAAATAAATTCACTTTAAATATTTCTCACAGTAATATGAACTCTCACTATAAACTGAATATAATTTCTTTCAAAGATTAAGTAAAAATTAAGACACTGAAAATTTGTCAACTAACAAAATAACCTGTTGTTAAATTCCGAACTTTTGAAACACACTTTACTACACTTCAGGAACAAATTATAGTTACACATTATATTATTTAAGTACAAATAATGTAAGGTAGTGTACTTTTTATTGTAATCATTAATAATCCTTTTATCGTAATCTCAAGAACCTGGATTTTGAACGGAACAAATTATAAACAAACAAAACAGTCGCCATCTTTGACTGTATAATTCGTTCAAAATCGACTTGCTAAACCCTAGAGAAATTGTCTCATAATAATTGTCGGTGCAAATTTATTAAAAAACAAAATATAATTCATGTCAAACTGAGTAATTAACAATCACCAATGAATAAACTAGTTCAGAGTGTAACCACTGTTTTTTTTATTTCATTAGGAAAGTGTATTATACATTTGTGCATTTTAGCGAACTACTAGGTTGACGGCAAGCGCTCATGTCGCAAACTCAGTGAACTACCTGCTTGATTAAGGAGGTCGAACTAAGGCGGGAATAAATTTGAATTCTCCACACCGCCTGAGCTGAGATCGCCCAATCATCCTAAATTTTTTTAATTGTTTTAATTAAACAATTTGGCGCAACCCGGGATTTATACACCCCTAGTGAACAACAGGTAAGGACTCCGATACTGGTTATTGTACGTTCGCGACGGACACAATCTGCGTTACGTTCCTGAGCGACGACGGATTGGTAAGACTTGAGAGTATACACATTACCCCAATTACACTCTTACACGTTTACAATTAGACGGACATAGAGAGTTATTACAAATTGGCGACCAACTGGTGAGGCTAGAAGAAAAGAAAATACGACATTCTAGCGGCGATTACGAAAGGATAACAGGATGCATACAAGAGGAGTGACGAAAAGGTTGGCAAAGGACCAAGAAACGGAAGAAAATAGAGGGGAAGAAGAAGAAGGAACAACGGTTGAAGAGGTGGAGACAATATTAACCACGGCAGAACCAACCCAAGACAAAGAAATGGAACCACAGGCGGGTGACAAGGGAGAGGTTAGAGGAGACCCGAACATACTGAAATTAATGGAACTAATGAATAGTATGAACGAAAAATTGGACAGAAACAAGGAAGAAACTAATTTCAAGTTAAAAGAAATTAACGAAAAGTTTGACAAGAGTGTGGAGAGTTTGGAACAAATAAATGAAAAAATAGTTAGTACAAACGAAAGTACTAAAGAAGAATTAAGGCAGATAATTAACAAAAATAATGAAACCTTACAACAGCGATTGACGGAGGACATTCAACAAAGAAATGAAGAGTTGAAGGAAGAATTGAGGGAACAATTGAAGGAGGACCACGAGAAAAATAAAGAAGAAATGAAGCAGCAAATGATGCACCAATTAATGGAGTACCAGGAAGAAACAAAACAGCAGTTCACAGAAACCAATGAGAAATTAGTGGAGACACTGGAGAGGTTGGAGAAGACTAACGAAACTGTTTCAGAAGTCTGTAAGGAGGTAATAAATAAGATAAATGACCTCGAAGGAGAAAACAAAAGGAGATTTGATGAATGTCACGAAGAAACAACCAAAAAATGTGAACAAGTGAAACAGGACATACGTCAAGTCCGAGAAGAAAACCAGAAGGAGATAACAATCATACAAACAGACCTGGGAGAAAGAATGGAAGGAGTGTACAGCAATCTAAATAAAATCAACAGCAAGGGGGATAAAAATAAACAAAGAATTGATGAGATGCATAGACGAGAAGAAATATTACAGGAAGAAGTGGACGCCTGGCGTGACCGGCCATGTAACAGTAATCGTATAATTAACAATGACAATCAGGATACAATCAACTTCCGCAACTATAAGCGCAATCCAATAGAATTTCTGAAGAGAGTGGAAGAGTTAATTGTAAAAAATCGCGAAACCCGATGGACAACGGTGAGGGGAATGCTGGACGAAATGTTTAAGGAAACCTATGACAACTGGTGGACCACCACAAGACCAGACATACAGAGCATCCAGGAGTTCAAGACACAATTCAAGGCAAAATACTGGTCAGAATCGACCCAGAATATGGTCCGCAACAACTTGAGTAATGGGAGGTATGAAATCCAAAATGGACAGTCTCTCACGTCATACTTTCTGGGAAAAATCTGCATGGCCAGAAGAGTGCCTGGTCATACAACTATCATACCACTATGATGATGTGATACAGAAGGCCCGTATGTATAGTCAAGTTAAAACAATTCAGGACATGGCCAGTCTATTAGAGAGCCACGAACATGAAAGGCAATACCGAAAGAACCGATTCATGAGTTTCCGGAATAATAAAATTAATGAAGGTCCATCCCCACCAAACCAGCAGAGTGATAACAAACCACGACGAACAACCCCAATAATTACCAAAGGAATCAACGCGATAATAATACACCAAGGAATTATAACCAAAATGGTAACGGCAACGGAAACTATAGAAACGACTACAGGGGTAACTACCAACGGAACAGTCCAAACAATTATCATCCAGGGAACGGTAATAACACCAACCAAGGATATCGACCGCAAGTAAATTACGTATGGTTTCAAACCCAGCGAAGTCCAGGAAGAAACTATTCTCGTACAAATAACCAACGAACGTACTATAAACAGGTACCAAACACCCGAACCCACTCATTCGAAGAAAACGTCGGAAATGATGGAGATAACTGGAACAACCGACAGGAGCCACCAACGAGCCACAATATAAACCCCACTGAAGCCAGGAGCAATGAGGTAATTCCTCATTTAAACGAATAAGGTCGGTGAGAACTGAAAACAGCCCATCACTGGACCAATCTCCTGGGGAATTAAAGACTATGACGGACAAGAAGATTACCATAATACAGACAAACTACTTAAAAAAAATATAGGAGACGAATCAATTGAAGAGAATAATGACCCGATGCCTAGCAGGAACAGTGAAATAGTGTACATAAGTACCCAAATAAATGGAACCAACTCAACCATAATGATCGATACAGGATCCAACATCTCTTTGATCAACCAAGTAGAATTAAATAGACTACAACAGGGAAGTAGAATACCAATACCAACTCTGCCAATAAACAATGTAACAATCATCGGTGCTACAGGCAGGCAAAATAAGACAATCAGGAAACAAGTATCCTTGGAGATTATCAGTAAAGGAATAACATTAACTATGCCATTTCTTGTTGCCAGCGGCCTGCCCTTCTCAATACTTGTTGGGTGTGATATACTCAGACAATACTCTGCCATAATTAATCTACGGCAAGGAGAAGTATCACTAACCACTGAACAAGGAACATGGACAGCCGATCTAGTGAACAACAGCAACTTACCTTCAATAACAACCAGCTGCATAATGCTTCAAAACTATTATTGCCACCAATCACACGGAAGGGTATTAAACGAAGAGAGGGAGGAAGAATTATGGTCAAGTAAGTTGGAGGAGATCAGAAACTTCCAACGAGAAGGACAAGACCAACAGATCAGTGTACACCAAGCAGAGGAGCTCATAAACATATACAATCCATGTAGACATATTTTTTGCAACGCCCCGGGTAAGGAAAAGGACTACCAGTGTTCGATCAGATTTAAAGAACACATAATTTCAAGAAAAAGTCTTATCCTATTGCATACTCGCAAAGAAACGCAGTGAGAGCGGAGATCAACCAAGTGATGGAAGACGATATTATCGAATTGAGTCAATCACCATATACCAGTCCAATAGTGGCGATACCAAAAAAGGACGGAAAAGTGAGGATATGCCTTGATGCAAGAGAGATCAATAAAATGATAGTGAACGACAGAACATCCTCAGGTGAAATCGAGGAAATTTTGAAGAAGTTCCACGGTACAAAATACATCAGTGCGTGGGATACGGTATGTGGATATTAGCAGGTGGAGCTACATCCGAACAGTAGAAAATACTTAGCTTTTCTGTTCGATGGAAGGAACTATCAGTTCAAGAGATTACCATTTGGACTGATAAATTCGGTCGCAGTATTTGTCAAATGCATGGACCAAATATTGGGACAAGATGTACTGAATTTTACCACCGTATACGTAGATGACCTGCTGATAACATCCTCAAATTGGGATGAACACTGTGCTAGAGTGGAAATAGTATTAAAGAAATTATCCGATAACAACATAACCCTTAAGCTGGACAAGTCAAAATTTATAGCCCGCAAGGTACAATTTTTAGGATTTAATTTAAACGGAGGAAGGCATATCTCCATCGTTAGAAAAAGTTGAAGCTATACAACGATTCCCCACACCTAAAAACAAAAAACAGCTGCAGTCTTTCCTTGGAATCTGCATTTATTATAGGAAATTCCAAGACAATTATTCCAATTTAACAGCAAAATTCAAAAAACAATTATCGACTAAGGATAAATGGACATGGGGGTCCGAACAAGATGAGATATTGAATCAAATAAAAGTAAAGTTTTTAAACACCGTTATTTTACACCATCCAGACTTCAAAAAGCCATTCTTCATGAACTGTGATGCGAGTGACGTTAGTGTAGGTGCTGTATTATACCAGGAAGATGTGAAGGGACAACATATGGTTATAAGTTTCGCTAGTAGGATTTTAAATGGATGTGAAAGGAACTATCACGTCACGGAGAAAGAATTACTTAGTGTTGTATTCGCCTGCAACAAATTCAGGACTTATATTCTGGGATACACCATCACCGTGAGAAGTGACCACAGATCCATTTCGTGCCTCAAGCAATGTAAACTCAGTCACGGAAGATTAACTCGATGGATATTATTGCTGCAAGAGTATCATATCAACTGGGAATACATACCAGGGAAAAGAAACACAGCCGCTGACATATTATCACGTATCAACATCCAACAACAAACTTTCGAGGGAGAGAAGGAACAATTAGTCAAAGTATATAACATTATAAAAAATACAATGGAACTAGAAAATATAACACAGGAAATAAAAAAATGTCAAAATGTAGACCCAAAAATAATGAGTATCCAGGAGAGATTATTAAAGGAGGAAGAGAACATTGTACAATATTATACTGTACACAATAATCTATTATTTATTAAAAACAACCCTAACAATGGAGAATGGAAACTAGTAATCCCATCTACAGTGGAAGAACAATTAATACTGGACTACCACATTAGGTACGGCCATATGGGGGCAATGAAGGTGATAAAAGCATTGGAGGAACAAGTCTATATAAAAAAACATTTATAGAAAAGTAAGTAAAACGATCTAAAAATGTAATATTTGCCAAATGGTTAAAGTGTAACAACTCGAAAAAAGAGGGTATGATGATACCAATAATATCAAGTCAAAAGTTAGAAAAAGTATTCCTTGATATATGTGGTCCATTTCCCCGCAGTGGAGGAAGACACAGATTCCGATTCATAGTAATCATATTCGATCACTTCACCAAATATACGAAATTATACTCAATTAACCGTGCGACAACTAAGAAAATTATTGACATTATAATAACCAAATTTATACCTGAAGTAGGGAAACCTATGTCAATAGTCACGGATCACGGGACCCAATTTAAGGGAAATCAATGGAAAAACAAAGTCTGGGAACATGGTATCAAAACATACAAAACATCCGTTTATCACCACAGCTGAGAGAGTACTTAGAGAGGTGGGTCGGATCCTAAGGACCTACTGCCATGATAAACAAAAAGAATGGCACAATTACCTAAAATCCACAGAGGAGTTTATAAACCTAGCATACCACAACTTCATTGAAGCCACACCATATACAATGATGTTCGAGCGACAACCACCTAGAGAGATAAATGACATGATCAATTTTCCCACCAACTCCGAATATCAATTCGAGAAAAGAAACTTTTACAACAGAATAGCCAAAAAGGTAGAACAACAAAAGAATAAATATTCCAAGAACCAGCAAAAGACTATCAAATACAATATAGGAGAAAAGGTGCTAATAAAAAACAGACAATTACCCAGCACAATACAAGGCATTACAAAGAAGTTACTATTATTATACGTGGGACCGTACACTATAACAAGAGACAAGGGCAATAACACTTATGAGATCACTCACCCCACCACTAAGAAAATAAAGGGTGTATACAATCAGGCATCGATTAAGAAATATTATGACAATCAGCACTGACTGAAAAAACCAAAGGTGAATAAACAACCAAAATAAATTAATTAAAAACGATATAACAAAGCAAACGAATAAGTTTACAAATAAAGATGAATTAAAGAATATTGGTAGAGGAAGTATATAAACTATCAAAATTCAAAAATTATGTAAGATCAGCTTACACTGTTATTTAGAGGAAAATATGATATAAAATAAACTAATCAATGATAAATAATAACAAAGAAATTATATAAGATCAACTTGCAATACCATGTATAAAATATTTGAAATAAATGATAAAATAAGAAAATATATAAAGATTTACAATAACGTTTGGACAACATATGAGGAAAAATGAAAAAAAATAAAATAAAGGAATGAGCTACAAAAATTCCTAACTAGTAAGAATGACAAACTTGCTATGATATTTAAAAAATATGTGGAAAAAAAATGAAATGATCAACTTCCACTACAATTTAGAAAAAATATGTGAGATAAAATAAACAAACCAATGATCAAGAATGAAATAAATAAATAAAATAAATATTCTAAGAGTTATAATATAAAATGAGATGAATCATAGAGTAATTGAAAGTGAATAAAAAGGTTAATTGTATCAATAAAAAATCAACACTTCAAGCATTATCAAAGGGTATCGACAGAGAGAATTGAGAATTAAATATGACTCGAACTGAGCAATAATGAAATAAAAAAGTAAAAGATTCCCAACAAATATTATTATTATTAGTCACAAGATGACTGTATTGAAGATTCATTAATTAAGATTGACTGTTGAATAAGTCCAGCAATCATTTAACTGAGCAGAGATGATGTTCCCCTGACCTCAGAAAAGGTGTAGTTTTGAACGACGGAGTTAGGTAAGCCAATAGAGCCCATCCGAATCGATTTCAGCTACAAAGTAGGGATATTTAGGGAAAATAAGATTTATAGAGAATAATTTATAATAAAAAATCAATAAGCCAGATCGTAATAGGTGAAAATAATGAAGAAAAGACTCAGAAGAAAGGGAGTAAAAGATACAGATTTGAACATGAAACTGAACAAGAAGCAGGAGAATTTAAGAAGAAGAAGATACAATACAATTGATAATTTCATCAAACTTAGAATCACGTTTTATAAAATGATCAATTTTGGTGGAAGGGCATTATATAACATCGCCAAATTCAGATCATATTTGATATCTATAAATATGAAAGAAATGCTAAAAAGTAATATAATTTGATAAATAAATAATGAAGAAAAAATATAAAATGTAGTTAAGAAAGAAGAAGGAAGAATTGTAAACAAAAGTAATTATTAAAAGAATAGACTAGACTGACAAACAAACAACTTTGACCCAACCCCAGAGATTGGCCAGATAAAACCGAAAATAAAATGAAACAAAATGGAAATGAAGGAGAAGAAGATGAAAATAGAAATGAAACAAACCAAATATAAAGGAAATAAAGTGAAACCAAATGATAAAACACAGACAAATAATATAGAATATGGAAGGGAGACATGATACACTTAAATATCATAAGGAAATGAACCCAGTAACTAACCAATGTAAAAAACAAGTATTAGTATTGACTAAATGATAAATGTAAATAATAATTGACAAAACCCGATAAATAAAAGTACACTAACCCAAGAATTAGAGTTATTTGAAAGAAAGAACTATATAAAGACATGAACTTATTAATAGTATAAATAATATTTGCAAAGAGTGAGATAGTGAGAAAATAAAAATAACAAAGTGACAAAGAAAAAGTAATGGTAGGGATTACCCACTAATAAACACTTAAAACAAAAATTTAAGAAGTGCCAAAAGTGAAAGTGTAAAAACCCCAAAATAATGAGAAAATCTCGTGATAGATAAAAAACACTTAGTAAATCAGTGATAAACGCTAAATGGTTTAAAAGTTAATGTTATTAATAAATAAGAATCTTGTTATTGATAGAATTAGGAAATAGAGTGATAGTTAAAGAACACTTAATAAATCAGTGATAAACACTAAACGATTTAATGGTGAACATGAATAGTAAGTAAGAATCTTGTTAATGATAGTAGTTAAAGAGAGTATTAAGATTAAATACAAATGAAGGATACGATGTTATTCGGGGGGAAAGCCCATAGAATGTCAACAGTGAGTGTTAACACGGATAGAAAGTAGAGATAATATAAGAAAAAAAATATATAGTATTCTTTACCATTGTAAACCACTGGTTAACAAACGTTGCTCAATAGCTGTTAAAAAATTGTTCAATTAAATTTATGAATAGGATATGGCTGAAGGAATGATACAGACCATAGGCCTAGATGGTATGTTTTATGTAATAAAGAATAGTGAGTAATAGCCAAATTATTAACAATGGCAATTTAAATAAATAAGAAGGTGAATCAATACAGATCAAATAACACTGGAAAATCAGTTAGGAAATAGTTAACAGACCATAATGTAAAAACTAATGGGAGCATACAATTAGTATAAAAACAGATCCAAAACACAACAACAAATAAACAAATCAATTATAATAACAAAACAAAACACATTAGGGTGAAATAAGATGTAATTTGTGTAAAATAAGTAAATAGAATCAGTTACTACTTAGGCCTATGAAATGCCTAACTGTCAAAAAACAAATAACTACAAATTGTAAAAAATTAACAAGGAAATTAACAAATCCAAGGCAAAGAACTAGCCAAGGATAATTTGTGAATCATATTAAAAGAAAAATGTTAGAATAAGAACTTACAATAAAAAAGAAAAGTAATTAACATAATTGTATAAACAATCATACATTATAGAACCCAACCTTATGGGATGTCAAAATTATCTTTGAAAGGAAATACAAACAGTAGTGATAATATTTAATACATAGGAAGGAAGACAGAAGGAAGGAGGAAGGAAGATATACAGTAATTTTGAATAAAAATTCAAAATTGATAACAATGGTTATATGTCAAGAGTAACCAATCAGAATTAATTTGTAACCATGACAACGAATTTTGTTGGTCACGAATTTTCCGTTAAATCTTATTACTTGTAAAGTGACGCTCTTCCAGAATAGACGCCAGGCCGTGAATGACCAAAATTTTAATTTAAAATGTCAAAAAAGTAAACAAAATTCCAAAAGATGAACAAGTAAGAAGCAGACGATGTACGAGAACCTTTAAATGATGCCAAGGACCATTTTACCTGATATTTAAATGAATAAATTACTACCACTAACATGAAAAGGACGTAAGACATACTTAAGCCCCAAGATCAGTAAAAATTGATGACTAATGCCGCCCCATTTCATTTCAACTGAACGACTGTTTACATCAAGTATACTAATTTGATAAGTATTATTAAATTACCCGATTTTCAGAAATAAATTCACTTTAAATATTTCTCACAGTAATATGAACTCTCACTATAAACTGAATATAATTTCTTTCAAAGATTAAGTAAAAATTAAGACACTGAAAATTTGTCAACTAACAAAATAACCTGTTGTTAAATTCCGAACTTTTGAAACACACTTTACTACACTTCAGGAACAAATTATAGTTACACATTATATTATTTAAGTACAAATAATGTAAGGTAGTGTACTTTTTATTGTAATCATTAATAATCCTTTTATCGTAATCTCAAGAACCTGGATTTTGAACGGAACAAATTATAAACAAACAAAACAGTCGCCATCTTTGACTGTATAATTCGTTCAAAATCGACTTGCTAAACCCTAGAGAAATTGTCTCATAATAATTGTCGGTGCAAATTTATTAAAAAACAAAATATAATTCATGTCAAACTGAGTAATTAACAATCACCAATGAATAAACTAGTTCAGAGTGTAACCACTGTTTTTTTTATTTCATTAGGAAAGTGTATTATACATTTGTGCATTTTAGCGAACTACTAGGTTGACGGCAAGCGCTCATGTCGCAAACTCAGTGAACTACCTGCTTGATTAAGGAGGTCGAACTAAGGCGGGAATAAATTTGAATTCTCCACACCGCCTGAGCTGAGATCGCCCAATCATCCTAAATTTTTTTAATTGTTTTAATTAAACAATTTGGCGCCACCCGGGATTTATACACCCCTAGTGAACAACAGGTAAGGACTCCGATACTGGTTATTGTACGTTCGCGACGGACACAATCTGCGTTACGTTCCTGAGCGACGACGGATTGGTAAGACTTGAGAGTATACACATTACCCCAATTACACTCTTACACGTTTACAATTAGACGGACATAGAGAGTTATTACAATATCAATGCATCAAAGCACTCTGCAAGCAGTAAGTTATATCTGTCCACAGTATGCTGTAGTGACTAATGCAAATCTTAATCCTAATGATTTAGGCAAGATGGTAATATTACCTTCAAGTTTTGTTAACAGTCACAGGTATTTGGCAGAATATACACAGGATGCTTTTGTTTATGTGCGTAATTATCTTTTATGTGTGTCCATATCTTTTTATTACATTCATGTAAATCAAGGCCGTAGCCAGCGGGGGGGGGTTAGGGGGTTAGAACCCCCCCCCGAAATGTTGAGGTAAAAATAGAAATTTTTTAGGATAAAAACAAACGTAAATAAAAATATAATGAAAAATGCTCTTATAAAAAAGGAGCTGTGCAATAATTCAGTTATTTTGTGTTTCTGGTACTGCATCTACAAAAAGAAAACTGTGAGTTTGTTTCCTTCCGTGAGTACATAGCTGCCTTTGTAGGAAGGAAACCACTAGTTTCTTGGAAAACCACGTGGCTAACACTTGACAGCCCTCATCATTGTTGGCCGCCGGCCTTCGAACAACGGAAAGTGAAGGTGCCGAACTTACTCTGTGAATATCTTGGCCACGTGGGTTACAGTTTGTGTGTTGCCATTTGGTAATGACGTGCTCTTCATCTTCAGTAAATTAGTGAATTATTGTGCTTGCTTTAGTTGTAGAGGGACGTACAAGAAAGAGACATAAAGTAAGTAAAATGTTTGCATTTTTACGAGTCTTTCCATTATATTTCTAGTCTACATGTCATACAGTTGTGCTAGATATCAATGTATAGGCCTAGTATTATATTTTTTGTATTATATTTAATTAGAACTGGGGTTATGACTATTAACTTTACGAATTTCCTCCGTAGGTTATAAAGATTTGTAATTATATAAAAAAACGTTCTTGAATGCTTAATTTAATTAAGAATCTTATTGATAGGATTTTTGATCCCGGAAATATAGTTAATTCATTTAATTGATTACACTCTTAAGCAGTGGAGAGTTGTGACATGCAAAATATATCGACTGTGTTTTGGTAAAATGCTGTAACCCTAATTTATAAAATTTATTTTTCAGGAGAGACAAAAAGCATAGTGGACATAATATTTGAAACTTTTCAGGTTAACTTATTGCCTACGGTTCTATTACACACATTTGTTATGTTATTTCATACATAAAGTGTACTTAAAATGTTTAGAAATTACATTTAAGGTGAAAAATGTGGGTTACAGCATTTTACTAATCAGTACATAGGCAGCACTCCTTAGCTGTAACCCACTTGATGCCTTTTTCTTAACCGAAACTACACACAGTTGAACCAGGTTTTCGGGCAATAATGCTGTAAGCCTCACTATTGACACCATACAAGACAATAAGGTACCTTATTAAACTTTTATAAAAAAACGGAATTACTTTTATAACGATAATAATGCTTCAAACATAGAGTAATGCAGTATGGAAAGTTTTACATGATGGGAGTGTATGGAATTAGAATAAAAGTCAGTAATGTCAGATAATGACAGCAAAAATATAAGGGTTACAGCCTTTTACCAAAACACCGTCGATATAAAAAACAACTTTTACACCTTCATGGAATACAAATACTATGCAATCATTTTCAACAATGCTCTCTACCATGCGAAATTATTTTTTCTAGTTTCTTTTATTTATTTTTAGGAGACGTTAAACTATAATGGCTAAACGTCCAGGCTCACAACTGTCGATAAAGAACTTTCTCGCCAAGGCTAAGAAAACCAGTGACATAGAGCCCAAAGAACCTGCAGAGCCTGTTGCAAGTACTTCTACTGTAAATGAAAAAGTAATATCAGAATTCGACTTTTATCCTACTGTAAAGTCACAAAGAAATCCTGAGCATGATGATTGGCATAATGTTGACGTAGGAAAATATGAGCACACTCCCGGTGATAAAATTGATCGGGAAACCAAACTAAATGTTCTGAAAAATCCATGGGTTCCTAAAATGGAATTTGAATTCCCACCTAGTAGGAAAAGAAATCTAAGATTTCAAAGACAGTGGCTACATCGTTTTCCCTGGCTTGCCTACACAAAAACTGACGGGGCTCTGTGTAAATATTGTGTGCTATTTTCAAAAGATACAGCTGGTAAAGGTGGTCATCAGAAATTGAAATCGTTAGTCAAAGAACACTATAAAAATTGGAAAGATGCTTTAGAATCATTTAAAAGTCACGAATCCAATACATACCATAAAGAAGCAATGATTTCAGGGAGCAACTTCTTAAGTGTCTCCAAAGAGCCTAACCGTGACATAAGAAACATCATTGATTCAACAAGGAAGAAACAGGTAAAAGAAAATCGAGACAAGTTATTTTCCATAGTTGAAACTATCAAGTTTTGTGGTCGACAAGAACTTGCTCTCAGGGGAACTAAAGATTCAGGACCCATATCGCTAAAAGATGAAGAGCCTTTTCATAATGATGGCAATTTTAGGGCTTTATTAAGGATGAGAATACTATGTGGTGACCGAAAATTGATCAATCACACAGAGAGTATGTCTTTAAATGCCTCTTACATGAGTCCAACAGCCCAGAACGATCTTATTCAGATATGTGGAGAAATTATTCAGAAGCAAATTGTCAATAATATAACTGAAGCCAATATGTTCTCCATTTTAGTAGATGAAACTGCAGACATTGCTGGACATGAACAGCTATCTCTGTGTACGATATACAAAAAAAGAAGATAATTATTATGTGTCAAAAGAGGACTTCTTAGGCTTTGTTCGTCTTCATCATACTATCGGACAAGATATAGCTAGGAATATAACTTCATATTTGGAAGATCTTGGTTTGGATTGCAAAATGATAGTTGGGCAAGGCTATGATGGTGCCTCTGTGATGAAAGGATCATTCAAAGGCGTGCAAGCACTAATCAGAAAAGATTATCCAGAAGCTCTGTATGCCCATTGCTGTTCCCACTCGTTAAATCTAGCTTTATGCCACTCGTGCAATTTACAAAGTGTAAGAAACTGTGTTGGTACAGTTAAGACTATGATCACTTTTTTGAAGAGCTCTCCTAAAAGAATGAGTGTATTGCAATCAAATAAATCTGACTCCCAGTGGAAAACTTTTACATCCAAGTGCGAGACCAGATGGGTTGAAAATCATAGCAGTCTTTTGAAATTCAAGGACCTTTTCAAACCCATTCTCACCACGTTAGAAGATTTAAGCGATGATCCACACATGGATACCTCATCCAAAGCCTCCTCTTTAGTAACAGCTCTGCTTAATGGAGAGTTTGTTCTTAGTCTCTGTTTCTTAGCCAAAGTGTTTTCTTATACCTTGACTTTGTGTAAGGTATTGCAGTCATCTCTCTGTGATTTGAAATCAGCAACTGATAACGTTCAAAATATTGTTGACCTCTTTCAGAATATTCGCAGGAATATTGAGTGTGAATTCTCCATTATATACAAGTCTGCAAAATCCTTACTAGCTGATGTTGGCGGAGAAATCACGCTTCCCCGTTTAACTCCATCACAACGTAACCGTTGTAACATACAAACGGAAGACCCAGAAAAGTATTTTCGCATCTCTATGGCCATTCCACTTCTCGATGATTTTAACAATCAACTAAAAATAAGATTTCTTGATCACAAAGAAGTATTTGCAAATTTAAACTCTCTTTTACCATCCGTTTGCTGTAAGCCTACTACTTTTTAGACACTGAAAGCTTGAAGTTGTACCAAAACAAAGTTAATTTGGATCTGTTACAATCAGAGTTTGACCTATGGAGAATTTTTTGGGAGAAGAGGGATGAGACTGACCGCCCATCCTGTGCTATCAAAGCTTTAGGAGAATGTAACGAGGCGTTTTACCCGAATATCTTCATTCTGTTAAATATATTCTCCACTTTGCCAGTTACCACTTGTACACCTGAACGTACCTTTTCCACATTAAGAAGACTGAAGACCTACTTGAGAAACTCTTGTGGACAGAGTCGCCTCACTGGATTAGCATTGATGTCCATGCACAGAAACAGGGACATTTCAACAGATGAAGTCATAAATAAATTTGCATCGAAAAAAGATAGAAGATTGGACTTTGTTTTATAAGTTTGTCTCTTTGAAGATTTTGAGACTGTTGCAATGTATTAATGCCACTGCTGTAACAAATTTAATATAAACCTTTGAACAGTAGCCTATACTCTGCAAATAAAATTAATGTTTTTGCTAAAAACATGAAAAGACGTACAGCAAACTCGATTATCCGTGTGATGATTATCCGGTTTGTTGGTTATCTGTGCATCCCCGAGGTTTATTGTATTATTTTATTTCCTTTATTTTCGTCACGGCATTTTGAATAATGTGAACTGTGCGCTTGGAATTCGAGCGCTCTCTCGTCTGCAAGTGACCTGGCGGCATGCTTTGTTCAAGAATTAAACACCAAACAATGTACTGTATAGCAGTTCTTTGTTGCTGTTCTGTGATAACAGTCATGGCTGATTGACGTCTTGTATAGTTTTTGTACCTCAAATGTTTTACCAACAATAGACGTAAACAATTTTTATTTCGGCTTACCTTATTGATAACAGTGATAATTGAATGTGTTAAATGTTTGACATTATTGCATTTTCAAACAGTATTGTATGTTCCCTATTATTAAAAGTTTCGTTGTGCATTATAAAAGCACAAACTCGCATTATCCGTGTTTTTAGCTATCCGTGCGCATTTGTCCGGTGATTAGCCTAGATAATCGAGAGTTTGCTGTATTTTTTTAATAATATACCTATTTCCAGTGGAAACTCCTGGGCATCTGGGAGGTCTGACTCCTACTCCTAGAAGAATATCCATACCCCCAAACCTCTCGGTAACCAAACCCCCCCCCAAAATTTTTTCTAGCTACGGCGTTGATGTAAATACATTACATTTTTTATTACATTTCGTCATGGGAAGAAATTGCAAATTAATTAATCCCTGGTCAAAAAAGTACATACTGCCATGATTTAACAGCACATGTAAATTGTCAGAATTAATAAAATTGGTAAGAGTTATCACAGAGGGTCAAATATTCAAAAAAACAGTAGCAGTCATATGTTATTGTGGCTTACAGATAAATTGCATCATGATCAGATTGATAAACTGATCAGAGCTGAGATACCAGATGAAAATGACTCAAGAGTTAAGATATATCGTGATCAAACACGCATGGTCCATGATCTTTGCAATCTATTCAGTCCACTGTTCCTGTATGAAAAATGGAAGGTGTTCAAAAACTGTCCACCAGATTATTAGGAGACCTAATGAATGACAATGGTTTTCCACTATATTAGCGACACAGTCACGAAGATAGTGACTCTACTATTACAATTAAGATCGGCAGAGTATATGAAGTTACAACTGACAACAGATGGTTAGTACCCTTTGTCCCATTTTATAAAAAAAATATCTGATGCTGTCCTGCAGTTTGGTGAAAGCTATGTATATATGTAAACAACTTGTTGTGATGATGGGACTAGATAATGCTTAGATGAAGTCCAAATCTATCAGTCAAGAAGATATATAAGTAGCAATGAAGCAGTATGGCGAATCTTAAGTTTTCTCTTACATGAGTGACATCCAGCATCTAGCTGTACATTTAGAAAATGGTGAACAAATTTATTTAAATACTTCAAATTTTTATTAGTGTGTTAGTATGCCACTGAGAACAACATTAATAGCTTTGATGTCTGAGGCTTTCACAGCCAGCATCAATGTTAGAATTTTGTCTAGCCGGGGTGAAACGCCATGGTTTAAAGTTGTTGGCTGCAGATGTTTCGGTCATGCCTTCGACAGGCATCTTCAGTGCATAGAGTTGTAGTGCAAAGGCTGTAACACTGACCAAGTTTTCATAGTGGCAAAGTCGTGGCAAACCAATAACACTTTGCCTTCTTCTCATTTGCCAGTGGTTTCAAACAACATCTTCGTGTGGACTCCAAACGTTTATAAATATGGGTGCCCTACAACAACTGTTCAATGTTTACTGACTGCATAATTATTGAACATTATTTTAATGTTCCTCTATGGTTATTAAAATAATAACCATATTATTATAATAACTACAATGGCCCTTACGAAAGTATCTTTTTGAGAAAGAGATTGTGAACTTGATAAATTCTAGTGATTAGGAATCTGATATATCTGGGTTATCATGAGACGATGAATGTCATGGTCAAATTACCAGTGCCTTCAAGCAGTTGGTGAATCTGAATCATCAGATTCAAAAGACAACAGTAAAGACAAAGCTATAGTCTCCACACCCGAAAATGGAGTTATTCATGATCTCCATCACCACTCAGATTCACAGCATGCAGGTCAGGGAAAGCCAAGACCACAACAAAAATTCAAGCACAGGAGAATGATATGGTACAGGAAGGAGTTTACTGGCAAAACATAGCCTGGACCTTTGGCCCTTAAAACTATGTCAGTATTTTAACTTTTATTTATTAGTATGTGCATGTTTCTCATTAAATGGGCACTGATCTAAACACAGTTTTAATCTGCTTTCTTGCAGAACCCCGTCCAGGTCCGTAGTCCACTTCAATATTTCAAAGACTATTTCAACAAAGAATTTTTTGAAATGGCATCAATGTATACAAATATGCACTCCCTTAGTAAAAGTCGCAAGTCACTAAATACATATTCCCCTGAAATAAAGAAGTTTTTAGCATAAACTTAATCATGGGGGTTATTCATTATCCCTGATTAAAAATGTATTGGAGGACAGATGTTAAGTTAGCAACAATTTCAGATTAAATATCACTATAATATTGACGACTCGGAACACTAAGTTTTTTATAAGTAAAAACGTAAAGTTTTACCTTACAGTCTAAACCGGCTTTCACCTATAGAAGGCTTCATCAGAGGCTGTCGTTAGTAGCGCTGTTCGTCTTGTTGTTGGCGACGAGATAGCGTTTCGAAAGATCGAAGCTGTGTGTGTGTGATGAGATGTGTTCGAATAATGCGTGCGATTTGAATTGTGTCTGTTCGTTTAGGATGTCGTTTTTATTTGTTTTTGTGTGTTAGTATATATCTAATTGTTCTAGAGTGTCTAGTTTTTGGCCTTTTGTGTGTACGTGTAGTATGTTCATGTTATTGTCGATGTTTTTATATGTGTGGTTTGCTTCAATGAGGTGGTTTGCAAAGGTAGATTCTGTAGTGGTGTGGAGTGCTTTTGTGTGTTCAATGTATCTCTGTTTGAAGCTACGTCCTGTCTGGCCTATGTAGAATTTATTGCAATTTGAACAATTTAGTTTATATACACCGGGTAGATCGAATTTGTTTTGTGCTTTGGGCATGCGTTTTGATGAAGCCTTCTATAGGTGAAAGCCGGTTTAGACTGTAAGGTAAAACTTTACGTTTTTACTTATAAAAAACTTAGTGTTCCGAGTCGTCATATTATAGTGATATTTAGTTAAGTAACGGACACGTCATGGACAATGAAATCCAAGAATTTCAGATTGTATGCCTCGGGATAGATTTTTGCAATTGAGGAATAACTTACATGTTGTAGATATAAATAATCCAGCTAATTCTGTAAATAAATTCTGGAAGATCCAACCAGTATTTGATACAGTGAGAAAAGCTTGCCAGAATCTGCCCAGAGACAACAACACTTACTCCATCGATGAGTAGATGATTCCGTTTACACATCACTCCCCATAAAAACAACTAGTGAAGAACAAGCCTAGACTTGTTGGTCTTAAAAATCTATTGCTGACAACATCAACAGGACTTGTTTTTGATTTTGAACTTTACCAGGGATTACAATTCCCTTACCCTATTCAGAGCTCGGGCTTCATTCTGCAATTGTTCTTCGGCTTGTGAAGACTCTACCACTTTGGAGTTTTGTATTTTTTGATCGCTATTTTACCAGTATTCCACTGATGGAAAAATTGGTAGAGTTAAACATAGAGGCAACTGGAACAATTAATACAAACCGTGGTAGAGAAATACCATTTCAAAAAAATGACAAACTAAACCGAGGTGAAAGCCATTAGTATGTGCGAGCAGATGGTACACTTGTTGCTATGGAGTGGATGGACACCAACAAAGTTTATCTTCTGCAGGGATTGAACCACAAGAATCTGTAACAAGGTGGTCAAATGCTGAAAGGCTGAATCTGTTGTATGCAAGTATAATCAGTGCATGGGTGGTACTGATATTTGTGGTCTGCAGATAGAGTGCTACCGTGCATGGTTTAGAACAAGGAAGTGGACATTGACGTGCATCCTGCACTTCCTGGATTTGACAGTTGTGAACAGCTATGTGAGAGACTGTAAGTCCAATAATTTGTGTACTTATACTGACTTGATCAAATTTAGACTGGATTTGGCAGAAGTCCTATCAAATACTCCTACTCTCTCAAGATCTGTTCTATCAGACAACAGTGAGGAGGATGAGCCCCTGCCTTCCAAACGATCATAACCCACCAGCAAAACTTCCTGGTACAGACAAATGGTATGATGGGTATAAAACATTTTCCTATTTTCGATGACATCAAGGCACCAAGACTGTGTCATCTTGAAGGCTGCAGCAGCCGGACAAAAATCTTGTGTGACAAGTGTAAAGTATATTTATGTAGACAAGAAACAAAGACTGTTTCAAATTATTTCATGTGAAATCATAGAGCAATATTCATTTGCCCATGATTATATTTTGTATTATTATTATTATTATTTATATTATTGTTATAGTGTTTTATACTCCAAATTGTTTAATTTTACATATTATTACTAAATTTAAAAAATGAATACAAGAATGCTAAGTCACAACAAGCACAGTTAAATGAATTGAATTTTTCAGCATTTTTATAGTAATAATGTTGGAATTACTTAAAATTTGGTAAAAATACTTCACCAATTTCTGATTTTTATTCTGTAATTATTTTTTATTGTGTAATTGTTGTTTCCAACTCTGTAGACCTAATATATGTTTGATGAATTCATTTTTGAAGTGTTTTCTATCAATGAGCATTTTGTTACACTGTCATAAGAAAAGCATCATGATGGTACATTTTCCGGAAGTGCGGAAAGTGGATATTTTTTCATGCTGTAATATCACTTGTATATAAGAAATAATAAAAAACATACGCACAAATTTCAGAGAAAAGTTTCAGTCCTGAAAAGGTTATGCAAATTTGAGAGACAAAAATTATAGCTAACAGGGATAGCAGGACGCAACTTCCTCCTGATTTTTGCTAATTGTTACAAAATGTAGATGAATTAATGTCATGGGTCTTTCCCAATATTAGTGAAAATTCTTCTTCTGATGACTGGTTATGTGATAGACTTTACCTCTGACAAACAATATTGTTACAAATATAAATCAACAGATATTGTAATTAATATATGATGATGTAAACATATATTAGTCTTTGTAACGGGACAAACTACTGGGGTTTGGTTTATTCTTGAATAATTGTGGAATATAGTAGCCACTCAAGCTGAACAACATTTTGATCATAAACGCTTGACAGTTTTTTAACACCTTGCAGTCAGTGCGTACCAAGCCGTGCGAGGCACAAGAACAATTAAGTCTGGGAATGTACATGGTCAAAAGGGGTGTGAATTCATGCGTATGCGCGCGAGTCGGCCAACGGTCACACGATATAAAGCATGTACATACATTCCAGCGTCGAACATGTGACGAAAACAAAGAACTAAACGCAGTAAAATCCGCCTCAGTCGCATATACAGCTTAAAGCCGGCCGGTGGTGACAAAAGTTCCGGGAACGAAAATGCGGGCCCGCAACTCAAACAAAATGTGATTTATTCAAATTTATAGCGTTAACAATCATGAAGTGACAGTTTCGGCAATATATAAAAAACAAATTATCCGTAATAGAATTGTGTGAAATGAAGACCAATACGCGAGGAGGCTGGACTATGGAAATACCACGATTCAGTTAAGTGATCTACAAAAGTAAAAACCAAAAAAGATTTGCAATTAGGGCTCATAAAATTCAATTTTAACTATTTTAATAAAAATGGAGATCTCCTAAAGTCATGGGGTGTATGTGTGAGTGTGTGACTGCAAGCACTGGTTTCCGTATGTAAAATTAAGTTTGTAACTAGATTTTATTTTGAAACTAACCTTTTGTTGAATATTACTGAAACTAAAATATAAGAGAGGGAGGGAGAAGATTTTGTATGTAATGATGGCATTGAAAGAAATGTATAAAGTTCTTATTTTGATTGAAAAGATAAATTTAATTGGATTCTTTATAATTTAATAAAGTAAGATTGATTTGAACATCTGAATTTGAATTAGTTATTCCAAGCAACCATCTCGTTTTCAACACGTCTAATTAGAACCCTGGATACGGTAAGTAAAAAAGTTAAGTTGGCAACTAATAAAATGGCGGCGACACTAGCCATAAGTGATAAAATGTAAACAATATTCAATTCATAAATTTATAAATATAAATATATTAAAAACACAACAAATGGCGCCGGAAGCAGCTGGACCATTTGCATAAATAAAATTATGCAAATGTGGACCTGTCTGAGAAACGATATGGTGTTGTTGAGAATGGGTATGTAATTAATAAGTAAATAGTAAGGTTATGTAGTAACCATATGTGGTAGTAGTAAAAACAGGTATCTTGTTAGATAGTAAGTTTGTGTTATATCACAGAACAATACTTTGAAAAGATATATATATATATATATATATATATATATATATAACTTTAATATTTATAACTAAATTTACCTCAAGATATACTTTTTTCCTTTAGGAACATGTTTCGAGAGTTCTTGTTCTCTCATCTTCAGCCTTCGCCATCTTGTTTCTGGTGAAGTATTTGTGTGTTGGCTTCTGGATGTTATTAAGGTAGCTTGTTGGTCTTTGGTCCTTCAAAGTTGCATTATTGTGTGTGGTTGTGGTATCTGTTTTTGTATTTTG
Source organism: Magicicada septendecula (assembly GCA_034769895.1). Lineage (NCBI taxonomy): Eukaryota > Metazoa > Arthropoda > Insecta > Hemiptera > Cicadidae > Magicicada > Magicicada septendecula. Next base: position 309,452,479 of record CM068368.1, read on the forward strand.
TGTATTTTCGATGTTGAGTGCTTTGAATATTGTGTCATGTTTTGTATTGATTTGTATTTGTTCTGGTATTAACTTGTTTTGTGTTTTATGTTTGTAAATCTGTAAATTTTCCCAAATGTTCATTATGGTGCCTTTGTGTGGTATAAGTTTTATTAGTGTTACATTGGTTATGTCTGGGAATTCATGTCCTGTGTTTATTGCATGTGTGGCTAAATTGGATTTATATATATTTAGTTTTTTGTATGCATTTAGGTGTTCAAAATAACGTTTTTTCAGCTGTTTTTTTGTTTGTCCTATATAACATTTATTGCAATCTTGGCATTCAATTTTGTATATACCGTTGGTTGTTGTATTATCTTTGTTGTGTGAGCTATTTAGATTTTGTAATTTATTTTTATTAGTTTTGTATGCTATTTTTATATCTGTGTTTTTAAATAGTTTTGTTAGTTTTGTCATTTTATTATTTATATATGTGAATGTGGCCCATTTTTTGTTGTTGTTATTATTTATGTGTTGTCCAGTTTGATTAATTCTTAATTGTTCAGTTTTTATTTTGTATTTGATTTTATTTTCTATTTTGATCATAGTATTTTTATTGTATCCATTTGCATAACCAATTTGGTATATTATATTTCTTTCTTTGTCAGTTTCTTGTTTGTTTAGGGGTATTTTGTACATTCTGTTAAATAACGAATAAAATGCTGCCATTTTATGTTGTGGTGGGTGGTCAGAATGGTTAGGTATAATGATGTTAGTGGAAGTTGGTTTTCTATATATTGCATATTGTATGTGTTTGTTGTATCTTGTGATGGTTATGTCTAAATAGTTGATTTTGTTATGTTTTTCTTTTTCTTCTGTGAATTGTATTTTGGGATGTATGTTATTGATTTGTTTCAGTATGTTCTCTGCATTTGTGTTTTTGTTATTTGATACATATAGTCCATCATCTACATATCTTATCCATATGCCATCTGGGTCATGTGTTTTTATGATATTTTGTATTTTGGTGTCTATGTGTTGTAGGAATATTTCTGCTATTATGCTTGATAATGGTGATCCCATTGCTAAACCTTCTTTCTGTTGATAAATTTTGCTATTAAATTCAAAGTAATTTTGTATTAGTATTAGTTGGAGACTATTTTTTATTTCGGTTATATATTGTTTGTTTTCATTTTGTTCTATAAGTTTGTTTATTATTATGTCAATTGTTTCTTCTACTGGGATATTAGTGTACATGTTTGTTATGTCATATGATGTGAAAAATGTATTTTCATTTATATTTATTATTTTTAGTTTGTCTATTAATTCGTATGTATTTTTTATGTTATGATGGTTATTTGTTAGATGGTTACTTTTTAGTTTTTGTGCTATTATTTTTGCTATTTTGTATGTAGGAGCTTTTTTGAAATTGATTAATGGACGTATTGGGTTGTTTAATTTGTGTATTTTTATTAGGCTGTTCATTTTAGGTGGTTCTGGATTATTGTTTATATATATGTCTATGTTTTTATTGTTGAAAATGTTTTTATTTGTTTTTATTAGTTTTATTGTTTGTTTAAGATAGTTTTCTGTTGGGTTTTTTCCTAGTTGTACGCATATATTATTGTTGATGAAGTCTTCCGTTTTTTTGATGTAGTCTGCTTTATCAATGATTACTGTTGCTTGACTTTTGTCTGCTTTAGTTATTATTAAATTATTGTTCTTTAATTTATTTTTAATTTCTTTTATTGTTTTATTGTTTTTATTTTGTTTATCTTTGTTTTTCATTTTGCTAGTGATTATTTTTTTAATTATATGTGTTGCTTCTGTTCTTTTTTCTTCTTGTATATTGTCTTTTATTAGGTTAATGGCAAATTCTGTTTCTACTATTAAATTTTCTAGATTTTTGTTTGCATTTTGGGTTATGTTAGTTTTTGACATATTGTTTAAAAATAATAAATATAAATGAAAATACATTTTTCACATCATATGACATAACAAACATGTACACTAATATCCCAGTAGAAGAAACAATTGACATAATAATAAACAAACTTATAGAACAAAATGAAAGCAAACAATATATAACCGAAATAAAAAATAGTCTCCAACTAATACTAAAACAAAATTACTTTGAATTTAATAGCAAAATTTATCAACAGAAAGAAGGTTTAGCAATGGGATCACCATTATCAAGCATAATAGCAGAAATATTCCTACAACACATAGACACCAAAATACAAAATATCATAAAAACACATGACCCAGATGGCATATGGATAAGATATGTAGATGATGGACTATATGTATCAAATAACAAAAACACAAATGCAGAGAACATACTGAAACAAATCAATAACATACATCCCAAAATACAATTCACAGAAGAAAAAGAAAAACATAACAAAATCAACTATTTAGACATAACCATCACAAGATACAACAAACACATACAATATGCAATATATAGAAAACCAACTTCCACTAACATCATTATACCTAACCATTCTGACCACCCACCACAACATAAAATGGCAGCATTTTATTCGTTATTTAACAGAATGTACAAAATACCCCTAAACAAACAAGAAACTGACAAAGAAAGAAATATAATATACCAAATTGGTTATGCAAATGGATACAATAAAAATACTATGATCAAAATAGAAAATAAAATCAAATACAAAATAAAAACTGAACAAGTAAGAATTAATCAAACTGGACAACACATAAATAATAACAACAACAAAAAATGGGCCACATTCACATATATAAATAATAAAATGACAAAACTAACAAAACTATTTAAAAACACAGATATAAAAATAGCATACAAAACTAATAAAAATAAATTACAAAATCTAAATAGCTCACACAACATAGATAATACAACAACCAACGGTATATACAAAATTGAATGCCAAGATTGCAATAAATGTTATATAGGACAAACAAAAAAACAGCTGAAAAAACGTTATTTTGAACACCTAAATGCATACAAAAAAACCAAATATATATAAATCCAATTTAGCCACACATGCAATAAACACAGGACATGAATTCCCAGACATAACCAATGTAACGCTAATAAAACATATACCACACAAAGGCACCATAATGAACATTTGGGAAAATTTACAGATTTACAAACATAAAACACAAAACAAATTAATACCAGAACAAATACAAATCAATACAAAACATGACACAATATTCAAAGCACTCAACATCGAAAATACACAAAATACAAAAACGGATACCACAACCATACACAATAATGCAACTTTGAAGGACCAAAGACCAACAAACTACCTTAACAACATCCAGAAGCCAACACACAAATACTTCAACAGAAACAAGATGGCGAAGGCTGAAGATGAGAGAACAAGAACTCTCGAAACATGTTCCTAAAGGAAAAAAGTATATCTTGAGGTAAATTTAGTTATAAATATTAAAGTATTATATACATCAAGAAACGGACTGTAGCAAAAAGTGATTGAAATATATAATATATATATATATATACATATATATATACAGGGTGATTCACGAAGAAATGGAAATACTTCGGGAGATGAATCTAGATCGAAAAATAAGAAAAAAAGTACATATAAACATAGGTCCGGAAATGATTCGTTAGCGAGTTACAGCTAGCGAAAGATTTTGCCCAGGTTTCGGTTCCCCCGGGTAAATGAAGACTTTCTGAAATTCTGGGAAGGGGCGAATTCTGTTGTTTCTTATGGTGTTTGACCTGAAAAATCGAATAAAACAGGTCGCAGAACTGTATCTCCCATAAGCCTCATGACATCCGACGTAAAACAGAAAAATCTTTGCCTAAAATCAAATTTTGGAAAATTGGAAAAAATTTGAATTTTTTTGTTGATTTTTATTGACTTTATTTACATCATTTTTCTCAGAATTAAATTCTTTACAAGTTTTGTTTTTAACTTTTATGCATTTATTAGTCATTTAACAAAGTTATTGTACTTCTAACCTAGAAACACTTTTTTTTAGGTTAGAAGTACAATAACTTTGTTAAATGACTAATAAATGCATAAAAGTTAAAAACAAAACTTGTAAAGAATTTAATTCTGAGGAAAAATGGTGTAAATAAAGTCAATAAAAATCAACAAAAAATTCCAATTTTCCAAAATTTGTTTTTAAGCAAAGATTTTTCTGTTTTACGTCGGATATCATGAGACTTATGGGAGATATAGTTCTGAGACCTGTTTTATTCAATTTTTTGAGGTCAAAAACCATAAGAAACAACAGAATTCGCCCCTTCCCAGAATTTCAGAAAATCTTCATTTACCCGGGGGAACCGAAACACGGGCAAAATCTTTTGCTAGCTGTAACTCGCTAACGAAGCATTTCCGGACCTATGTTTATATGAACTTTTTTTCTTATTTTTCGATGTAGATTCATCTCCCAAAGTATTTCCGTTTCTTCGTGAATCACCCTGTATATATATATATATATATATATATATATATATATATTGTAACACAACGTCGATATTAGATATAGTGTAGATGTAGATAAATATTTTGTAACTCTTCGAAGTGTGATCTTCAATCAATTCTGCCCCGCGATGGAGCGCCACGTTGTAACAGTACAACGATACTAGATAATAGTGTAAGTGTTTTGATTGTATGATTGTAGATACGCTCCGGTATCCACAACAATATTGTATAATAAAATTTCCAAAATGTAATTATTATTAGCGGTTTGATTGTTATTAATAGTTGTGTGGGTATTCCCGTTTAAATTCTTCAATTTAAAAAGTATTTTCACACTCCACTGTTCACCTCCCCACTTACCATATGTGGATGATATTGTTCTGTTTGGCGACTGCTTCTGCTGTAACATACACTCTATACATACGAGTGGATATTCTATTTGAATATCATACGTGATAAGCATGCATAATAAAATAAAATAAATACTGAATTATGATTTGAATTATAAGGAATATTCAAATTCTGCCACCACCTTTTGATAGAACTAGTTATGATAGCTAAACTATTTTAATTTTGAAATTAAACACTCTTTCCACTGGTAAAAAAATATATTGATGTTTATTAACAGTTCTGGAATGCCATTAACTCTTTTAAAATCAACAATCAATCACTAATAGTTTTACAGAAAAATAATTATTATGAACAATTTTTAAAAAGAAACTCTTCTTAACCTCAAGGCTGGTAACACTGTAGGTTAATACAATAATTTTTATTTAGAGAGGTTATGTCCTCTTTACATAGTTAAATTACCAAGTTCGTGTGATCTTTGAAGTGACATGATGCCAGATACAAGATGTTGTGTTTTATAACAATATTTAATCAAGAATTAATAGAAAACAAACAAACAAATATTAAAATTACAAGTCGGTACCATATAACCGATAACTATCGTATTATCGTACGCGGCATACAGTACACAGTAGTTACTTTAATAAACACGTGCGTTGAGTTGCACTGCTAAAAATTACTATTATTATTTAATAGTTGGCTATAAAAATTATTTATTGACAAGAGAAAAAGTTTATAATAAAAAAAACTCTTGTGATAGCTTTCATTTGGTTTGTATTACTTGAGAACAGACTTATGAAAAAGGTGACAAGTTGTTGTTATTATTTCTAGGTTAGCTAATAACGTAAGTAGTTATTAGGGTTAAATATATTATTCATTGAGTTCTTATTAATCTAAACATATATATACTATTCATAATACTCCTGATGCGTAACTATCAGTTAATTTGAATGATTTTTCACAAAAAATAAAAAATATTTATTTTCATTAGTCAAATCAAAAACAACATGAGTCAATTGAGCGACTATTTGCGACACTCATATTTTGTAATATTTAAATTAATCTTGACTCCTTTAATTATGATAAATAGTAAAACATTTATTTCTTAAGTTAATAAATGCGAAATAATTCTTTTATTAGTTCTGATAACTTTCATCAGAATTGCTATACTTCGATACTACTGATTAGAGTAGTATCCAAACAATCATTTACAGAAATTATTATTTCTGTTTTATTTTTTAAATAATGAAAATATAGTACTCCCTGGTTTTTTATCAACACAAAACTCGAAAATACGACCGATATTATACACTGGTCGTATTTTATTATTATATTCACTCCGCACTATACACTCGTTAATTGTTTATCATGTGTAGGATAGGTGTGTGTAGAATGACTCGTTTATGTGTCGCGCACAATTCAAATAAAACTTCTTCATCAACCTTGCCCGTCGAATTATGCGTGTTTACTCCTTGATGATTGAAAGATGACTGTGTCGCTTCTCCTAAGCGTCTCTGGCTTGTCTGCCGGTTTTCATTCATTTGATTGGTTCAATTTTTCGAACTCTCCGACCCAAAACACCTTGATTTAGTAAAACTTTTAATTTATTACCAATTTTGTATATGGGTTGGAGACTAAAGTGACGTAAGCGTTGATGCACTAAATGATTAAAAAGTTTATAATCGTTATAACTTTTTTATTAGTTGTCATATCGTTGAATGGTTGGTGGCAATAAATCGCGGACATCCTGGGCTTTAAATAAAGTCCAAACAAGAATGAAATCCGTCCATTATTAATTCACTACAACGATTTCACAAATTCTTATGGTGAATCTTAAAATAATAAGTTTATTTCACCAAATCTTATCTAATTACACAATAACACTTCTGATTACACGTTTTGAGTCCATTTCTCAATTGCATAAAACAAAAATTGGGAGTAATTATTATTCAAACCATGTTTGATAATGGCGTCTCAAGCGTCCATATTCGATTATTTATAATCGCCCTTAATACTATTATTCCTTATCTAATGAAATTTGTTTTGTATTCTAATAATAATATAAACGTTTATTTACATTGGTTTACACTTTAGTATATGCACAATGTTGTGTTTCATATACTAGTAGGCTTATCTAACTACCTTCTGATCTCTTTTCTTTAAATTGTCACTTTGTTTTTGCTTTTCTACATAAGGTATATAATGTTGAAAATGCAAATAGTGTACAACTATAGTACCTAGTTCATTTAATATATTTGTTAGCCTTTCGCTATCTGAAAACCTTTCAATTCCTAGTATTGGGTTTGTTTACTTCAGGTTATGACATGGCAGTCAGTTATTTTTTAATAAATCAATAACTAAATTGTTATTACTACATTTGACATAGATTCTCAAAGTAGTATCAGATATCCTTCTGATTACTGATAACATTTTTATCTACCTTTGAACAAGGTTGGATGGTGCATTTTGCTTAAATAACTTGCTACATAGTGTTTGTTTACATTCTGATTCCACCATCATGGTCATTTAGTTTTCAATAATTTGTCTATAAAATTACTATCCTTATGCTTATGGTCTGTTCTCATAGTAGTATTAGATGTCCTTCTAACTACTGGTAACACTTGCATCAATCTCTGTGTAAGTTTTAATAAGGTATTTTGCTTAACTAGTTTGTTACATTGCCTTTGTTTACATCTGGCTATTCATTCATAGTCAGTTAGTTTACAATATTTTGATCATAAAACTATTATTATTACACTTATAATCTGTTCTCATAGTAGTACCAGATGTTTTTCTAACTACTGGTAACACTTTCATCAATCTCTGTGTAAGTTTTAATAATGTATTTTGCTTAACTAATTTGTCATATTGGGTTCCCTTTCATCTAGCTTTGTGCTATCATATTTAATCTGCTTTATGTGCAGTGTATTTCAGTATAAGACATTATTTATTAGCGTGCATCATTATTTATAATGAATCTTTAATTGAAACAATTGTTGATGGTTGCTTGGTTTAATTAACATATATGATTTTTTGTTTTATAGGTGCATTTCCTATGGGGTTATGTATCAATGTACAACATATTCTTATGCAGTATTTGCTACTATTATTATGACTTCATTATGGTATTCTATTACAATGGTTCAATTGTTGATTAATACACATGTTTACACTATTTTTTCTAAACAATAACACAAATATTCTTAAACTAATGATAATACATTTCTTGTTGTGCTTTGTACCTAATTTCTGTTACATTGTTGTTTGATACTTAACAAACTAGTTTGTTTGTTATTATTTTTTCTGGCCTTTCTTTATATTGTATTCTGTTTTGCCGTGGCATTCAGTTACATTTCCTTTAAAATTTACAAAGTTTTTTATTATCAGGTTCTATGAACAATGATTTTACTGTTCTACCATACATTTCTTGGTGGTCTTATGATTATCTATTTGGATTACAATCTTCATTAAATTAGTCACACTAACTGTCTGTGTATTTTTGACTATTTAATCTTTGATGTTTCCACTATGAAGGTAACACATTTTCTTCTGCTATAAACCTTATCACTTGAATTGTCTGTGGGGTTTATTAGGTTAAAATTGGTTAACTGGTCACAGGTTCTCACACTTACATTAAGTATTCACTATTACTGTTTGTGATTTCTTAAATATGTTAAACACTGTTTCTTCATAGTTGACAATCGCTATTCTTCTTCCGGTTACTAGTATTGTCTCTAGTATACTTGGTGAATGGTGATTTCTTGTGTATTGTCTATCCATTATCTTCTCTCTTCATGTCATGTTTCCTTGTCCTTCTTCTTCCTTTCTTCTTTTGGTTTAAACGTCTTCTTCAATATTTCCATTGTAGTAGTCGTTCCATAATATTTATATTTGTAAATATATTGGTTTGCCTGCCATCATTGTGGTTGCTCTTGAGTTGTCTCTTCTTTTTATTTTACATAGTCATTGTTTTGTTGGTTCCCCTTACTGTTGGAATCTTGTTGTCTTCTTTTCCATTTTATATACTGTCATTATCTTTGTTGGTTCCCCTCACTGTTGGAATCTATTGGGCCTGGTTTCTAACATTTTATATTGGCTCATGGTCATTTTCTTTCTCTCTTTTGTGTACGATGCTGCTATGTTACACTTCCTTCTTCTTTGTTGGAATTTTACAATAATATATCTGTAGATACACACTTTTTGTTTACGTAATTTTACTTACTTAGAAATATTTTCATGCTTTCCCGTCACTTGACGTAATAATTGCTTACTTTATGTAACTACCAAATTTGGTAACGTTACATATGCCTTCCTATAAGAATTGATTAATTCTGAATCAGTATACTTATTTTTCATTGAAGAATTCATCAATTGTTGTACGTTTCCATGTCGATTCATATGCTTTTTTATATATATCCCTTCACTTTCTTCTATTTGAATCATAATTATTTCTCTTCTATGTAATTATCTCCCTTGTTTATTTAGTTCCCTAATTCCCTAACATAAGCTTAGCTGGGGCAGTTCAGAGCGGCTCACTTTGGCATACAACTCCACTGGCCATACTAATATCAATAAATACGGAGGCACATCATCTCCATCAATAATAATAAATGATTGCTGGCATTATTCATCAGTCAATTCATCTCAAATAATCAAAAAATATAAAGTGGTCGTTCTTCCGACAAATAATAAATATCCTTGGGATTATCTCACGCATCTGCGGTTTATACATTGTTATACTCTCTTCTTCTTGATTCAACTCAACTAAATTCTTCACATATTACAGGGATAGTTTGTTTTACATTTCATCACTGGTATACTCTCATGATCATCTTCGTTAATATATTACTTTTTATTCTTCTTCGTCATCAATTAATCTCTTCTCTTTGTATCATATTAAACGTCATCTCATAATCTTCTTCATTTCGGGGTTTACTTCTTTGGATATAATTCATGAATATATTTTCTCATGGTTTCAATTGAGATATAGTCCATGTGGTATAGGCTTTCTTCTAGTAAAAGACACTAGAAAACATTGTGGTTGTGTGTTGTCTCTTATCTACATTAATGATACATATTCAGTTTTGTTCCTCCAACCTCTTATTTCCTCCTTCTTTCATTGGTAGTACGGGTAAGATGGTAATTTACTTGTTGACTTGGCTCTTGGAACTTGTTGCCATAGGTGGTATGTGTCTTTCTCGTATAGTACTTCTCCCTTTCATTGGTAGTACGGGTAAGATGGTAATTTACTTGTTGACTTGGCTCTTGGAACTTGTTGCCATAGGTGGTATGTGTCTTTCTCGTATAGTACTTCTCCCTTTCATTGGTAGTACGGGTGTGATGGTAACTTTACTTGTTGACGTGGCTCTTGGAAATTTACTGTGCCTAGGATGTAGTTTGTCGGCCTCGTATAGTACTTCTCGATTTCATTGGTAGCACGGGTGTGATGTTAACTTTACTTGTTGACGTGGCTCTTGGAAATTTGTTTTATGCCGTAGGTGGTATTTGTCTGTCTCGTATAGTACTTCTTTCATTAGTAGTAGTACTATTATTTGTAAATACAATTTTCTTGATCCTTTACATAACTTCTTTGGAACATATTTTTCACATTATAAAATTACAATATAGTCAACGTTCATTTTCATAGTTATATATTCACTTCTTATTTAACATAAACAACAAATAATCTTCATAGCAATATTCCATCCTTTCTTTCATATAGTCAACATTTATTTTCACAATTATATTTTCATTTTTTCACTTATTAATAAACAATAATCTTCATCGCCACATTTCACCTTTGCTTTATCTAGTCAATATTTATATTCACAAATACATTTTCATCTTTCACTTAATATCCATAACAAATAATTTTCATCGCTATTTTTCACTTTTATCTTATAATTTTAATCTTCGATATATCGTTTCATTGAAGCTTGGTTGTATGTGCCCTTTATTTTCTTGGTTATTGGGTCTTGTAACTCATAGGTGTTATTTAGGTTGTTTTTGGTTACAGTATATGGGCCTGTGAATAGCAGTAGCGGTTTTTTCGCAATACCTTCAATTGTACTTGGGCGTTCTCGGTTTTTTATGAGTACTCTGTCTCCCACTTCGTACTTTATGACTTTAGGTTGCGATTTCTGGTATTTGAGCCTAAGTTTGTCAGCTCGTTCAACTGCGTTATTGTAAAATTTTGTTTTATTGAATTTGAATTCATTTTCTGTTGGAAAGTTTATGATTTCTGTAATCTCCCGGGGTGGTCTTCGCTCATACATTTATGATCTGTAATTACTGATAGCGGATTTCCCACTTCGGGTATATATTTGGATATCACAATGTCTAGTATTTTGTTAGTTGTAGCTCGATTTATTGGATAAAGTTTTGTGAATTTTGTGTAGTGGTCGAATATGATTACTACATATTTGTATTGATGCCTTCCACCACTTCGTGGAAATGGTCCACAAATATCTAAAAATACTTTTTCCAATTTTGCTGTTGATGTTATGGGTATCATTACTCCTTCTCTTTTTTCATTGCTACACTTGGCCAACTGGCATACATGACAATTTTGAATATATTTTCTCACTTTGCGGTTCATGTCTTTAAAGTGTACATGTTCTTGTAGTGCCTTGACTACTTTGACTGCGCCCATGTGACCGTAGCGCACATGGTAATCAATTGCTAGTTCTTTTTCAATGGTTTTCGGTATAACAACCTTCCATTGTTCACTATCTTTTTTAGTTTTAGTGAATAGTAATCGGTTGTGAGTACAGTAATATGGTGCTATTTTTTCATCATCGTTTGCCAATCGTTGGATGATTTGTGAGATTTTAGGATCCTTGTTCTGATGATTGTTTATGTCTGATAGGATGTTGGTTAATTCAGATTTGTTCTTTAATATGTGGTAGACTTTGGCGATGGTTTATTTTTCTCCCTCGAATGTCTGGGCTATGATGTTCACTCGGGACAACACGTCTGCAGCTATGTTGCTTTTCCCTGGTATATATTCCCATTGGATGTTATATTCCTGGAGTGTCAGTGTCCACCTTGTTAATCTACCATGTTTCAGTCTGCAATTCTTGAGAAAAGATATAGACTTGTGGTCTGTTCTTACTGTAATAGGATATCCTAATATGAAGGTTCTGAATTTCTCACAGGCAAACACTATACTCAGTAACTCTTTCTCTGTCGTGTGATAGTTTCGCTCGCATTTATTTAGAGTTCTACTTGCGAAACTAATTACTTGGTGATTACCTTCTTGGTCCTCCTGGTATAATACTGAACCAAGGCTAAGATCACTAGCATCACAGTTCATAAAAAATTGTCTTTCAAAATTAGGGTGGTGTAGCATGACTGTATCGAGAAATTTTTTCTTTATTAACTCAAAAGTAGTGTCTTGGTCAGACCCCCACTTCCACTTTTCCTTTGATGATAATTGTGATAAAAATCGAGCCGTTAATTCCGAATAGTTGCGCTGGAATTTTCTGTAGTAATTACAAATTCCGAGGAACGACTGTAACTGTTTTTTTATTTTTCGGTATGGGGAAACGCTGTATGGCTTCCATCTTTTCTTGGGCTGGTGTGATTCCAAACTCTGATAAGTTGAACCCCAAAAATTGTACTTCCTTGGCTATTAACTTTGATTTGTCCAGTTTGAGCGTGATGTTGTTTTCTTCTAATTTCTTCAGCACTCGAGCCACCCGGTTACAGTGTTCTTCCCAATTATCTGATGCTATTAATAGGTCATCGACATACACTGTCATAAATTGTAAAGTATTATGTCCTAATATTTCATCCATGCATTTAACAAAAATGGCCACAGAGTTCACAAGGCCGAAGGGTAACCTTTTAAAATGATAGTTACGGCCTTCGAAAATAAATGCTGTGAATTTCCTGCTATTGGGGTGTAACTCAACCTGCCAATAACCACAGACAGTATCCCATATACTGTAATACCTTGTGCCATAAAATCTCTTTAATATCTCATCGATTTCGCCAGGCGACGTCCTGTCATTAATTATGGACTTATTAATTTCCCGTGCATCCAAGCAAATCCTCACCGCGCCGTTTTTCTTGGGTACAGCTACAATGGGATTAGTGTACGGAGAATTGCTAACTTCAATGATATCGTTCTCAATTAATCTTTGTATTTCTTCACGAACGGCTTCTTTAAGTGAAAAAGCGATTGGATAGGACTTTCTCTTGAATTCAGTTTGGTCCTTAAATTTCAGTTCACATTGAAAGTTTTTTATCTTGCCAGGTGTATCAGAGAATACATGACGGTATCGATGGTAGACTTGTATCAGGTTTTCACGTTGTTCATAAGTCAACTCATGTTTAATGTTGTTTGTCTGGAATGCTCTAATTTCGTTAATCTTTTCTACCCATAATACATCTTCTGGATTGCTGCGAATTTCTTGGTTGATAGACATCTTCTTATGTTCATGGCCTTCCCATATATAATAGATGACATGTTCTGGGGGTGCCTTCCTATGTTCTACAAGATTTGCAGTCCATTCAACTTCATCTGCCTTCAATAACACTGTATCTTTGTCCATATTGATTATGGCTGTATACTTCCGCAGTATGTCGCATCCGATAAGTAGTGTAAATGGCAGTCCACTTGCTACGAGGAAAACCATTGGAATTGTCTCTCCATTACTCGACACTTCCAACTGTACTTGGTGTCGAATGCTTTTATTTTGTCGCCCAGTGGCTCCAATGAGTATTATATTATTGATGGGTAGTGTCGGTATTGTTGTCTGATTTTCTGATTGGACTCGGTTTAATTCTAACTTGTCGATTAACAAGACATTAGCTCCTGTATCTACCATAGCGGTGGTACTTATTCCGTTGACTCTTACGGATATATATGCGATTTCGCTGTTAGTTGTGTCTCCGATACTGTCTTCTTTTTCCTCCATTAGGTCCTGCCTAATGTTCTTTAGATAATTATTGTGGTATATTTCATTATAAGCCAATTTTGTTGCCAAAATGTTAGACCCAATAGTCCGGTTCAGTGAGGGTGTGGTTAGTCTTTTCACTGCCGGTTCCCATTTAAAGGCAGGTCACCGTTTGTGTGCCTGTCTTGCGAGGTAGATGCTATTGGTTCCTGGGCTCCTTGCCCGTTTCCGTTGCGATAGGTTTCGGTTGTTTGAGTGACTGGTCTGTTACCTTCACTACTGTCGCTCCTGTTTGACCTATAACCCGACTCTCGGTCTTCTCGGTCGCTATGGTTGGAGTTACTATGGTGATTCGGGAAACTTCTCCGTCCTTGATAGTAATTCCGCCTATTTCCACCTCTGCTGGCGTGGGCGTAGTTCACACTCCGGAACTGATTATTGTTGTGGTTCCCATTGCCCTGTCGCTGTTGATTGTTTGGGGATTGATTGTTGTATGGTCTATAATAATTATTGCCCCGTTGGTAATGTCCGTCCCTTTGATATCCACTTGGTCGGGGGTTATTGAAATTTCCTCTGTCCACATGATCACTATGATTGCCACCTCCAGTTTGACGTGGTCCTTGCTGGTTCTGGAAACGTGGAGGATTGTTGACCGTCCTTCCATAATGCTTTCTGTCATTGTTGTTTGTGGGATTGACATTTCCGGGTCCTCCCCGATCATACACTTGTCCAGGACCCTGGCGGTTCCGCTGGTAGTATCTTTCTCGCTCATGACTCTCCAGTAGAGCACACATTCCCTGGATAGTCTTGATTTGTGAGTTTAGCCTACCTTGTGAGATTCCTTGGTTGAAATGATATGCTAAATTGGTGACTAAGCATTCTTCCGGGATGGCTGGCTCTAAGTTTCTGGCCAGACAGATCTTGCCTAGAAAATAAGTGGTCATTGATTGTCTGCCGTTTAAGTCAAATTTTCCGTTAGTAATATCGTCCCTAATTATGTTTTGAGTCGTCTCAGACCAGTATTTCTGTTTGAAGGCTACTTTGAATGCGTCGTAACTCTCTACTTCATGTCGCGTCGCCGTCCACCAGTTATCGAAAGTATTCCGGAATGACTCGTCCAGCATTCCTTTGATAATGGACCATCTGTTTTCTCTATTCCGGTTTATAACTTCTTCCACTCTCTCTAAAAATTATAACGGATTCTTCACATATGCACAGAAGTCTATCTGCTCTCTACCTTCCAGGTGCGTTAGTCCTGACAGAATGTTTGGGAGTGTTCGTAAACGGTGCATTTCATCCCTAATATCATTAAATTCCCTCTGCTGGCGTTCTGTCAGTTTGTCTCTGTCGCTAGTTACTTGGTGTTTGATGGCATCCACCTTTACGGAAACCTCCTCACATTTCTCACTCAGTGTAGACTGTGCTGTCTTCATCTCGGCTTGCTCCCACTCTACAACTCCTATCTGGGCGCTGTGTATCTTCTCAATATCACTGATTCGGCGGTTGACGTCCAATTCTGTCTGTATCAACTTTTGATTATTATTTTCTCCCTCCTTCCATAATTCTGATATCTCTCCATGAATCTCGGCTGTTAATATGGCCATCCGCTCCTCTGTTGCCTCTAAATTTTCTTCTAATTTTCTGTCGACCAACTCGATTGTATTTTTAGCAACTTCTTCCGCCTTGTCACTATTATTGGCCATTTGTTGCCACATTCCCTCGTTATCGGTTTGAATCAATTCAATATCCCGACTAATCTTCACATTTATCTCATCAATTTTCTTGTTAGTTTGGTCGATTTTAATCCCCAACTCTGCAGACAAATCCTCCTTCATTATTGCCATCTTCTTCTCCAATAGCTCTTCAGTCTTTTTCTGTCCGTCTTCCATCCTCCTGTTGGTTTCACTTATTTTGTTATTTAACTCCTCCTTCAGGGATCCTATGTTTTTACTCAACTCCTCCTTAGTGGATCGACTGGTTTCGTCCATTTTATTGTTCAATTCTTCCTTCAAAGTTCGATTGTCCTCCTTCAATGATTCTATGTTTTGGTTCGTGGATTGACTGGCTTCATTTATTCTGCTATTTAAGTCTTCCTTCAGTGACTCTATGTTCTTCCTATTTTCTTCCTTCATACCCATTAGTATTTCTATTATGTCCATGTCTACTGATCGCGTCGGTTTCTCGGGTTGACTTATTTCAAGTTGAACTTCTTGGGGTATGACTTCCGGCTCATCATCGGGTTGCTGAACCTCCTCCGCCGGTTCAAGTTGTTTATCCTCGATTTCTAATAGAATTTCTTCAACATCTTCTGTTGATGTTGCCTCCTTCTCTTCTAGTCTGGCCTCCCTCTCTGCCTCTGCGGCTCGCTTTTTTGAGGTTGATCTTCTAGTATACATCTTGTCGCTCTGGCAATGCACTTGCTGTCTCTCGACGGATTGGGTTTAGAAATTATTGGTTAAATTGTCAATTGTTTTCTCCCTAATCCGCGCTCAGACGTTGGGCGCCACGTTGTAACACAACTTCGATATTAGATATAGTGTACATGTAGATAAATATTTTGTAACTCTTCGAAGTGTGATCTTCAATCAATTCTGCCCTGCGATGGAGCGCCACGTTGTAACAGTACAACGATACTAGATAATAGTGTAAGTGTTTTGATTGTATGATTGTAGATACGCTCCGGTATCCACAACAATATTGTATAATAAAATTTCCAAAATGTAATTATTATTAGCGGTTTGATTGTTATTAATAGTTGTGTGGGTATTCCCGTTTAAATTCTTCAATTTAAAAAGTATTTTCGCACTCCACTGTTCACCTCCCCACTTACCATATGTGGATGATATTGTTCTGTTTGGCGACTGCTTCTGCTGTAACATACACTCTATACATACGAGTGGATATTCTATTTGAATATCATACTTGATAAGCATGCATAATAAAATAAAATAAATACTGAATTATGATTTGAATTATAAGGAATATTCAAATTCTGCCACCACCTTTTGATAGAACTAGTTATGATAGCTACACTATTTTAATTTTGAAATTAAACACTCTTTCCACTGGTAAAAAAATATATTGATGTTTATTAACAGTTCTGGAATGCCATTAACTATTTTAAAATCAACAATCAATCACTAATAGTTTTACAGAAAAATAATTATTATGAAAAATTTTTAAAAAGAAACTCTTCTTAACCTCAAGGCTGGTAACACTGTAGGTTAATACAATAATTTTTATTTAGAGAGGTTATGTCCTCTTTACATAGTTAAATTACCAAGTTCGTGTGATCTTTGAAGTGACATGATGCCAGATACAAGATGTTGTGTTTTATAACAATATTTAATCAAGAATTAATAGAAAACAAACAAACAAATATTAAAATTACAAGTCGGTACCATATAACCGATAACTATCGTATTATCGTACGCGGCATACAGTACACAGTAGTTACTTTAATAAACACGTGCGTTGAGTTGCACTGCTAAAAATTACTATTATTATTTAATAGTTGGCTATAAAAATTATTTATTGACAAGAGAAAAAGTTTATAATAAAAAAACTCTTGTGATAGCTTTCATTTGGTTTGTATTACTTGAGAACAGACTTATGAAAAAGGTGACAAGTTGTTGTTATTATTTCTAGGTTAGCTAATAACGTAAGTAGTTATTAGGGTTAAATATATTATTCATTGAGTTCTTATTAATCTAAACATATATATACTATTCATAATACTCCTGATACGTAACTATCAGTTAATTTGAATGATTTTTCGCAAAAAATAAAAATATTTATTTTCATCAGTCAAATCAAAAACAACATGAGTCAATTGAGCGACTATTTGCGACACTCATATTTTGTAATATTTAAATTAATCTTGACTCCTTTAATTATGATAAATAGTAAAACATTTATTTCTTAAGTTAATAAATGCGAAATAATTCTTTTATTAGTTCTGATAACTTTCATCAGAATTGCTATACTTCGATACTACTGATTAGAGTAGTATCCAAACAATCATTTACAGAAATTATTGTTTCTGTTTTATTTTTTAAATAATGAAAATATAGTACTCCCTGGTTTTTTATGGCAACTGCAACCAATGCCAAAAATATCTGCATGAGCTTCTTTCAGAACTCCATTTTTCTGTCCAATCATAACAGGAGCATTGTCCGAACAGAATGCAAGACAGTTTTTAATTGGTATTTTGTGGAATTCCAATTGCGATAGTAGCAGCTTCCCAATGTTGCGTCCAGTCGAATCTCCTTCCAATGCTGGTACCGATAGTACACTACTTGTAACATTTTCTTGCACAGCATCATAAAATGTAACCACTATCGGATACAGCTTTGAACTAGTGTCATTGCTTCCATCTGTGGACAAACAAAATGGTCCATTCTGTAGACGTGTGACAATTTCTTGGGTTGTACAACGTGCCATTTCGTTCAAAACACACGTTGTTTTCGTGCGACCACAGCCACACTTTTTAGCAATTTCCGATGTAGGGAACATCCTTCTGAACAAGGCTCCTGCATGATCAGCTGCAGCCAGTGGTATGTTGTGCTCTATTAGAAAAGAAGTAAACAAACACTCGGCTTGAATAACATCGTAATTACTATCTCCAGATTTGCTAATGAACTATGTATTTTCTGATTCTCTGCCTTTGACTTCAAATTACTGAGATGTTTAGCACACTTAATATGATTTGTAATGTCGTTTTTGCCGCCATGTGCTATATTAATATCACACGCACACACGGTACAAAACGCAAATTTTTCTCCTTTTCTGGATTTCAAGATGCATGGGAATTCCAAAGAATAGGATTCCCTGAACACCTGAAAATACTGTTTTTTTGTGGATTCACTCATGATTTCTGATACACAACACAGTCAACATAAAGCGACAAACACAATTCACGTTATCCCACAACTCACAACATAACCTTTGTATCGAAATAAGTGAAGACAAAAATGAAGCAAAAATAGCGACAAGCACAATTCACGTTTTTTTCAAACTTGCAGCATAACCTCGACTTCCCAACGCGTTGAGAAAAATACGACACAAAATAAACGATGAGCACGATTCACAAGGTCTTTCCCCAATTACAACACAACATATTCTCAGCTTCCAAACACATGGTGCAAATAAAATGAAGATAAACAAGCGACGAGCACAATTCACGATTTCTTTAAAAACAATTCCAGCACAACCTTGATTTCCCAACACGTTACGTAAAACATGAAGAAAATGCAACGAGCGCAATTCACACATTATTCCGTAACTATAATATACAATCTCAGCTTCATAACTTGCATCCAACCATGCCAAGTCAATGAAACAAAGAATACTTTAACCACGCTTCAATCGGAGCGGCTTGCGAACCAACTAGTCGATCTCGCAACTCAAATATATCGATATAGAACGACTACATTTCAGCCGGAAAGCATTGTATTCATATAGGAATGTATTCATGGTCGAAAACTGTAATGACCGGAAAATGCGATGTATCGAATACTCACGGGTCACGCACATCGAGATAATATATTATATCGATGGTCACACAACATGTACCGGTAGCATGCGGAAGCTCGTTCTGGTGCGAATTTTGAAAATAAGGTCTTCGTACGTAAAATCGTAAAATATCGTAGTTCATCCGTAAAGCCGTAAAACACACGCTATTCCATAAATTTTACGGAAAACCCGTAAAAGTTGGCAGGTATGTATTCCCAACTTATATTATATTCTTGCAGTAACAGACTCCATCTCGTTAGTCTGCCATGATTTAGCTTGCAGTTCTTCAAGAAAGAGATTGACTTGTGATCCATTCGAACCGTTATAGGGTATCCCAAAATGTATGTTCGATACTTGTTGCAGGCAAAAACAACGCTTAGTAACTCCTTCTCTGTTACATTGTAATTGCGCTCGCAACTATTAAGTATTCGGCTAGCGAAGCTGATCACTAGATGATTCTTTTCGTCGTCCTCCTGATATAATACGGACCCTAGGCTGACGTCGCTAGCGTCGCAATTCATGTAGAAAGGTTTTGTAAAATCAGGATGATGTAGCATGATTGTATTAAGAAATTTGGATTTTATCAACTGTAGTGTTGTGTCTTGGTCTGGGCCCCATGTCCACTTGTTCTTTGATGATAATTGGTTTGCAAATCATGATGTCAGTTCGGAGTAATTTTCCTTGAATTTCCGGTAATAATTGAAAATCCCTAAGAACGATTGCAGTTGTTTCTTGTTCTTCGGGATTGGGAATTTCTGGATCGCTTCGATCTTGTCTTTAGCTGGTGTAATCCCATGTTCGGATAGGTTGAAACCTAGGAACTGCACTTCGTCTGCTATGAATTTTGATTTTTCCAGTTTCAGGGTGTTTTCAGATAGTTTCTGTAGCACATGTTTTACTCTCTGGCAATGCTCTTCCCAGTTCGCTGATGTTATTAATAAATCATCCACGTAAATGGTTGTGAATTGAAGTGCTTCTTGTCCCAACACTTTGTCCATACACTTCACGAACACGGCTACGGAATTGACCAGTCCGAAGGGTAGCCTCTTGAAGTGGTAGCTGCGACCCTCGAATATGAATGCCATGTATTGGCGGCTGTTCGGGTGTAATTCCACCTGCCAATACCCGCAGACTGTATCCCAAGTGCTTATAAATCGGGTACCACGGAATTTTTTAAGGATTTCTTCTATTTCCCCCAGGGATGTACGGTCGTTGATAATGGTCTTATTTATCTCACGTGTGTCCAAACAAATTCGCACTTTCCCGTTCTTCTTTGGCACTGCTAGAATCGGGCTTGTATATGGAGACTGGGTTCGATTATGTCTTCTCTTAATAAATGGTTTATTTCCTCACGTACTGCCTCTTTCAGGGAATAGGCGATGGGATAAGATTTTCGGTTAAAGTTCACCGGTTCTTTAAATCTTATCGTGCATTGGTAATTTTTTACTTTACCAGGCGAGTCGGAGAATACATGTCGGTATTCGTTGTAAATGCCTATCAATGTTTCTACTTGTGTGTCGGTTATTTGGGCATTTGTCTTGTCATGTTTAAACGCCCGTATTTCTTGGAGTTTCTCTCTCCACAATTGGCCATCATCACTTTCATAAAATACATTGTCGCTCGGCATATGCCATCTATGGTTTCTTACTTCTCTTACATTGTAGACTGCCCGGTCTGAAAGGGCGCTCTCGCTTTCAATTAGTTTCGCCATCCAGTTTATACAATTCGAGTCTAGAGTTACTTTGGCACTGCTCATATCTATGATTGCCGAATATTTTCTTAGCATATCGCAGCCAATTAACATAGTGAAGGGTAGTCCATGTGCTACCAAAAATTCCATAGTTATGGTCTTGCCGTTACTGTTTAATTCTAACATGACTTGTCTACGGACGGTCTTGTTTTGACGCCCTGTTGCTCCGATCAACACTATATTATTTACAGGTAGTGTAGGTATTATTTTGTTACCTTTTTCCTATATTCTACTCAGTTCGATGTTGTCGATTAATGACACGTTTGCACCGGTGTCTATCATCACTTTGACGTGTACTCTATTAATTTCGGTGTTTACGTAGGCAATCTCGGTGTTATGGTATTCCGTTTCATGGCTATTTTCCTCTAACAATTCTTCTCGTATGTTCTTCAGAAAGTTCGTTGTAATGATTGTAATGGTATTTGTTATTTTGTGATTTACCATATGATTGTACCCAATAGCTCGGTTCAGTGAAGGTCCATCCTGTGTTCTCACCGCCGCTTCTAGTTTAAAGGTGTTTCGGCTTCTACCTGCCGTTGGTCTTGCGAATTTCTTCGTTCGTCGCCTTGGGGTCTATTCCCGGGTTGAGGGTGGTCCTCTTCATAACTGGATCGTCAATAGTCCTCTTGACTGCGACTCCTCCTGGTGTCATTTCTGGGGATACGCCTGTCATCGTAGCTGTGACTTCTTTGTGGGCTACTGTATCGGTTGGAATGTCTCACGTATGGACGTGTTCCCCCTCCGTAACTTCCAGCATGTACATAGTTGACTCTTCTGTATGGTCGATTCTGCTGATTGTAATCATTATTTGGGTTACGATTATTGTTGTAACCTGAGTTATTCGCCCTGTTCAGCGGAAAGGTTGGACCGTTCGCCCGGTTATTAAAGTTATTGTTACCGCTTGGTCGGTTGTTATTGTTACTTATGTTGTTGCTGTTGTCCTGGTTTGGGCTTGGCCGAAAGAACTGTCCTCTGTTGTCGTTATTGTTGTTACGATCAATAAAGTTAGGGCGGTAATTCCCACGACTATTGTTGCTATTAGCCTGGTTTGCTGAATCACTGTACCAGTCGTTCCCTTGACGACTCCTGCGGTAGTACCCCTCATGCTCGTACCCTTCAAGTAAAGCCGCCATCGCTTGTATTGTCTTTACTTGTCCAGTAAGTCTGGCCCTTGCGATTCCTCCTTCATAATGGAAAGCTAATTTGGTGACCAGGCTTTCTTCGGGGATCCGTGGCTCCAAATTTCTCGCTAGGCAAACGTTTCCTAGAAAGTAGGCCGTCAGTGTCGATCCTCTGCCTGTTTCGTATCTGCTGTAGCAAATATTGTCCCGTACGATATTCTGGGTACTTTCGGACCAATATTTTGCTTTGAATAACTCCTTGAACTCGGCGTAACTTTGAATATCATGCCGTGTCGCCGTCCACCAATTGTCATTTATTTCTTTGAAATACTCATCAATTTGTCCTCTGATAATTGGCCATCTGGTCTCTCAGTTCCTGCTCAAGGTTTCATCTATGCGGGCAAGGAATTCCATAGGGTTTCGTTTGTACGCCCTAAAATTCATGGCTTCCCGATTGTCAGCGTGTTGGAATTGTGGCACTACTGCTGGTCGGTTCCCGATATTTTCAATCTCTTCCCTCATTCTTGAGATTTCCCGTCGCTGTATATCTTCAATCCGCTCATAATTGTTGTTGACCCGTGTTAGTGTTCACGGTCGTCTCGATACCTGTGCACCGCTCTTCAGTTTTCTGTTGCACGGTCGTGATCTGGACTTGATGAGCTTCCTCCAGACTGTTCACTCGAACATTAATATCTTCTTTAGTTTATTGCATTTCGTTATTGGTCTGCTTCTACTTCTCATTTATTTCGGATATTTCTTTTCTGACTTCTGTCATCTCCTCCTCGATTTTTTCGTTCAGAGTTTCCATGTTTCTTTGGCTGTCTTGTTTCAGCTCATCTATTTTCTTGTTGGTGTTGTCTATTTTTCCGCTCAATTCCTCTTTTAAGTCTTTGTTGCTGTCATCCATTTTTTTATTTAATGAGTCATTATTTTTCTGACTATCTGCTTTTAATTCCTCCTTCAATGATTCCAAGTTCTTTTGGCTATCTGTTTTTAATTCCTCTTTCAAGTTCTTGCTAGTGTCGTTTATTTGTTGGCCTAGTTGTTCGAACATCTTCGTCATGGTTTCTCAGAACTTTTCCTCCTCGGTTTGTACGTGTCTGCTCGGTTCCGTGGGAGGTGGTATCTCTTCGACGTCTCCCACCGGCGTCGCCTCCTTATCGTCCATGTTTATTTTTGGATCCGCGTCCGCTGTGCGTTTCTTGGATCTCGACCTCTTCTGGTACATGTTCTATTCTTTCTGGTACTGCAGCTGCTTGCTTGAAATTAGGTAAAACTAATTTGATTGTTTTTTATTTATTATTAGTTGTCCTAATTTAAGCCTCTTACGTTGTGCGCCAATTTGTAGTAAAACAAATTATTTTGATGAATGTTTTTATTTGGGGTTCTGGGGTGCTAACTGCCCGTTTATTTTTGTTTTTAATTTGCAATAACTTTTGTTTAATATTTTATTATTATTGATTTATCTATTTCAATTCAACCTAGCGTTGAATCCAACTTAAATAAATCCGGTTGATGCACTTGCGATTATTTATCGAAGTAATTTTTTACTTCAGTTAGTTTATTTATATGGTTGTTCTTCCGTCGACTCGTTGAAATGGTGATGTATGTTCCGCACTGAAAACACAAATATTTTGTATGACCAATCACTTACTTGTGGTGAGTCTTGTCGATCTTGCAGGGTCGGTATCACAATCCAATTTGTATACGGACTTACCGTGTTTGTATTCGCCGCTGCTTGTCGAGCTGACCAATGAAATTCGTTCACCTGTTTTCAAACTTAGTCTTTTGAAATAAACTAAAACTGACTCTGTTTTCTTGTGTCAAATAATATTTTATTCAGTTAATGTGCTCTGTTTAAATGATCTGAAGTATCATTTATAATTTAAATTCAAAATAAGTAACATGAGACATTGGGTTTTATAAGATTTGCCTCAGGGTGGCAGAACTGTTTACAAAGTTAGTTTGTCTAAATGCTTTTTTGGTTAAAATAATTTAATACCTGCGTGGGTTCTTTGAGCTGACAGAATACCAAATCATTCAATAGAACTATTATTCTACCGTTATTAGGCAGTTTGATGTTGATTACAATCAATCATCACTTATAATTAACATACAAAATAATAACCACGTGTCTGCCCTGGACATTTCAGGTTAGCAGAATTATTAAACTCAATTGACAATAAATGAATATCACTAAAGTATTGACGACTCGGAACACTAAGTTTTTTATAAGTAAAAACGTGAAGTTTTACCTTACAGCCTAAACCGGCTTTCACCTTTAGAAGGCTTCATCAGAGGCTGCCATATGTAGCGTTGTCCGTCTTGTTGTTGGCGACGGGATAGATATTCGAAAGATTGAAGCTGTGTGTGTGTGGTGAGATGTGTTCGAATAATGCGTGCGGTTTGAATTGTGTCTGTTCGTTTAGGATGTCGTTTTTATTTGTTTTTGTGTGTTTGTATATTTCTAATTGTTCTAGAATGTCTAGTTTTCGGCCTTTTGTGTGTACGTGTAGAATGTTCATGTTATTGTCGATGTTTTTATATGTGTGGTTTGCTTCAATGAGGTGGTTTGCAAAGGTAGATTCTGTAGTGGTGTGGAGTGCTTTTGTGTGTTCAATGTATCTCTGTTTGAAGCTACGTCCTGTCTGGCCTATGTAGAATTTATTGCAATCTGAGCAATTTAGCTTGTATACACCAGGTAGATCGAATTTGTTTTGTGCTTTGGGCATGCGTTTTGATAGTGTGTGTTCTGTTTTGTTGGTAGTTTCATAAGCGATTCTGTATCCTGCTTTTTTGAATTTGTGGGCGATTTTTTCAGTTTGTTTGTTGATGTATGTTAGTGTTATGAATTTGTTTTCTGTCTTTGTCTGTTGTTTGTTTTGTGTTTTGTGTAGGAGTTTACTGACTATTGTTCTGTCATAACCGTTAGATTCTGCTAGATATTTTATCGTGTTTAGTTCGTCTTTGTAGTCTATTTCATCTAAGGGGATGTTGTTAAGTCTATGTATCATGGTTCTAAAAGCAGCTAGTTTGTGTTGTATTGGGTGATTGGAGGTGTTGTGTATTAGTGTGTCAGTTGTAGTTGGTTTTCTGTATATACTGAATTTGTGCCTGTGTTCTAGTTTTGTGATGGAGAGGTCTAAGAAGTTTATGGTATTGTTGTGTTCGTATTCGGCAGTGAAGGTTATGTTTTTATGTATTTTGTTTATGTGCGTTAGTAACTGTTCGCA
The DNA here is from genome assembly GCA_034769895.1 of Magicicada septendecula. NCBI lineage: Eukaryota > Metazoa > Arthropoda > Insecta > Hemiptera > Cicadidae > Magicicada > Magicicada septendecula. The sequence continues at coordinate 309,477,787 of CM068368.1, forward strand.
TTGTCTTTTGTTTCCCCTGTATAGTATTAGAATGTCATCAACGTATCTGTGCCAATATAGTATTTTATGTGAGTGTCTGTCATTGTTTGTGAGTATTTTTGTTTTTTCTAAGTGTTGGAGGAAGACTTCTGCTAGAATGCTGGATATGGGGGAGCCCATGGGTAGGCCATCGTTCTGTGTGTAGTACCCATGGGCTCCCCCATATCCAGCATTCTAGCAGAAGTCTTCCTCCAACACTTAGAAAAAACAAAAATACTCACAAACAATGACAGACACTCACATAAAATACTATATTGGCACAGATACGTTGATGACATTCTAATACTATACAGGGGAAACAAAAGACAACGCGAACAGTTACTAACGCACATAAACAAAATACATAAAAACATAACCTTCACTGCCGAATACGAACACAACAATACCATAAACTTCTTAGACCTCTCCATCACAAAACTAGAACACAGGCACAAATTCAGTATATACAGAAAACCAACTACAACTGACACACTAATACACAACACCTCCAATCACCCAATACAACACAAACTAGCTGCTTTTAGAACCATGATACATAGACTTAACAACATCCCCTTAGATGAAATAGACTACAAAGACGAACTAAACACGATAAAATATCTAGCAGAATCTAACGGTTATGACAGAACAATAGTCAGTAAACTCCTACACAAAACACAAAACAAACAACAGACAAAGACAGAAAACAACAAATTCATAACACTAACATACATCAACAAACAAACTGAAAAAATCGCCCACAAATTCAAAAAAGCAGGATACAGAATCGCTTACAAAACTACCAACAAAACAGAACACACACTATCAAAACGCATGCCCAAAGCACAAAACAAATTCGATCTACCTGGTGTATACAAGCTAAATTGCTCAGATTGCAATAAATTCTACATAGGGCAGACAGGACGTAGCTTCAAACAGAGATACATTGAACACACAAAAGCACTCCACACCACTACAGAATCTACCTTTGCAAACCACCTCATTGAAGCAAACCACACATATAAAAACATCGACAATAACATGAACATTCTACACGTACACACAAAAGGCCGAAAACTAGACATTCTAGAACAATTAGAAATATACAAACACACAAAAACAAATAAAAACGACATCCTAAACGAACAGACACAATTCAAATCGCACGCATTATTCGAACACATCTCACCACACACACACAGCTTCAATCTTTCGAATATCTATCCCGTCGCCAACAAGACGGACAATGCTACCTATGGCAGCCTCTGATGAAGCCTTCTAAAGGTGAAAGCCGGTTTAGGCTGTAAGGTAAAACTTCACGTTTTTACTTATAAAAAACTTAGTGTTCCGAGTCGTCAATACTTTAGTGATATTTAGTTAAGTAACGGACACGTCATGGACAACGAAATCCAAGACAATAAATGGTTTAATGAAAGTTGGTTAATGTTAAAATAATTCTGGATAAAATAATTAAAAAGTGAACAATAATATTATATGTTGAAGCAGTGTTCTTGAGTGAAACATCTGGTTCATTGTTTGGTTCTACATAAAGATAATTGCATGGCTGTAAGTAATTATGTAGCTTAACAACCTTGGTTATTATTCATAGTAAATATAAACATTGAAATGGTTATAATAGTAGATTCTTTTCCTAAATTATAAAACATAAATAACATTGAAATCTTTTATTAACTTTCGTTAATTGATTATCCAGTTGACAAATCTCAGTCATTGGTGAATACTGGTTATTTTGATTTATAGTTAATAATTGACAACTGTCATTATGTGTGGTCATATCACATGAAGTATGCGTATATAACAATTAATAGGATGTTTAATAAATTCATAAAATTAGAATATTCAAAATAATCTGATGATTGTCATTACTGTTGATTAAATAATATCATGAATACATCTTAACCTAGGATCACTGTTTGAATATGCTTCGATTATATCGTTTCTCATTTCTTAACTAATAATATAAAAATCACTGTACTCCCTTTTATTTATAATTTAAATCCCAGAATTGCTATGGATTATACACTGAGCAATCCTTGTTACGCACTGTTACACTTAACACCTTCGATACTAAAGTATTTACGTTATCACAATTTGAGGTTAGGTTGCACTGTTTACATCGGTGACGCGCACAAATCATATGAACAGCTGATTTTTTGCTCCGGGTTGTAGCCGTCTGTTCCCTTCTGAAGTTGATTAAAAAGTGACGAGAACGCACACCTCTCGCTGCCGTTCCGTTTTGCGATCGTCCAAAATTTGGTTAATTTCTTGGATTTGATTGATGGCGATCTTTAATTTGATGCACATACCCCCCCCTTGGCGAATTATTTCAATTGTTGGGTTTGGCGTAGGGTATTTGGTGTCAAGAGTATAAATGTTTGCTCGATTTGACACGAATTCCTTATAATTGTAATAACTTCTTTAATATGGCTTAGATTTTAAATCTGAGCGTATCACTGGATTGGTAACACTCGGCTCTTTATTTTGAGTCCACTCATGGTGTGCTTTGGTCCATTATCAAGGAAGTTAATGTTTGTGATTATCACCATTCACTATACACTATTATTTGTATTTAATTTTTGATTAACACTATTTAATGGCACTCATACCCACTTGAGGGCATGCCTTCCAAGTTCTCTTACACTTCTTAGTTGCTAGTTACTTAAATCTACTGACAAAATACATTACTTAAGCTACCATTGTCTTAGCCTGTGTCCCTATATTTGTATTTACATATTTTACATAATAGAAAGTATTTATGTACTTTCTGAACGGCTCCAGTTGACAATAATAAATGGTTTCAACTACTGTGAACCCTTGTTATCTGGAATCTTATGTATTCCTTGTCATTTCTTGTTAATAAAGTGGCCTCTATTTTGCATTATGAGATGCATACTTATTGTCACTCTTATTTGGTATTTTTAGCTCTTTTGTCGTTATTATTTAGTTGCAGTAGTTGAACAATAATAGTATCTTTGTAATGGGCTTGGTGTTTTTAGGATACTAGTCTGTTCCATACTGTATATGATTAAATAACATTACTTACACCTGGTGTCACATGACAGGTGTTCTTAATTACTATTATAATACATTATGTCCTTTCTTATAATCTTCTTATACTATTACAGTAGTGGTATTACACTCTACTTGTGGTATAGACATTAACCTTTTGTTTCTATTTGGTTTTATAATATGGTTTTATTCATGTTTTACCTAGTGAATTCCATTTTGGTTGGTTTTGGTTCACTTTATTTACTTATATTCTTATTTAAAACTTATCTTGGGTATCTTATATTGGTACCTGTAGAAAGATTATTATTTCTACTTGGTTTAAGACATAAAACATTTTGGTTTGGGTAGGTTTTTCCTACTGCTAGATGTGAATTCAGGTGAACAGTACCTGCATCTTACGTTATGTGATTTTATCATTTGTACCAAAAATGTGTATGTTAGGTTGATACAAATTTGTATTCTTTTAACCTTATTTTCTCAAGTTTGGTTTTATTAATGATAACTAATAACTCTTTAGTTATTTCTTTTTCTTATCTTACATGATTGTTAGACTATTTGACTAATATTTGCTATTATTATGAGACAAATTTAATACTTCTTTATGTTACATTGGTGCTGTGCATAACATGTTACTATGCTTTTATTTACAGCTTCTATTCAATTAACATTATTGTTACTTTCATTCTTTTTATAACATATCTTGTCCTACTTATTTATAACATTGTTTGTTGTATATTGGTCATCTCAGTTAGTCAGTTCTTGTCCATCTCTTCAATCTGTAAGTTGTTTAGTTATTGCACATACGGGTAAGATGTTAATCTATAGTTGACTGGCTCTTGGAATCCATATTTTATGCCATGGTTATAAGGTGTCTTTCTCGTAGTACGTTTCTTCCTTGTCTTCATTGGTTCTTCACTGACCAAAAACTATTGGGTTGTTGATTCCTGTGGCACAATCATTGTTTGGTGCATCTTCTTTTCCTTATAATGTCATTTCACTTGCTAGTTACCATTAGTTTATTAACTCTTATTGTTGCGAGTTTATCCTTGGTGATGGGTAGCTCATGTAGTTTTATGCTTGGCATTTTAGATAAATTACTTGGTTTGTCTCTTTGACTTAATTATTGACATGTGTAAATATTTTAGGTTACTGAAATCTTTGGGCTCATATGTCATGTTACAATATATAAATGCCAATTCAATAAATCGAATCATTGTAAATGACTGAATCACCCAAACAAATAAATGATGAAAATGTTAAACAGAAAATCATAGTTAAAATGTAATAATAAATGAAATTTTATGTAAAATGAAGGTTGATAACAAAGTAAAAAAAAAAAAAAAAATTTTTTTGGAAAAGTTAATTGTATAGTAAATGATAAATAATTAATGGCTAATTAATAAAAGTTCAATTGAAATTAAAATGTAATGTTTATAATTTTATATGCAAATTTAAATATGTAAGGTGTGTAAATTTTGGTCAAACTTAAATGTGAATTGTTTATTTTATTGTAATAATCACAATGTTAATTATGGGTGTACTATGTTTTATTATGTTGATTAGGTATGTGGGTAGGAATTTAAACATGAATTGTATTTATGTATAACATGTTTTAAATGAAATTCCCCACTTTCGGGCGATCTCGGCCTTACCAACCCAGATCGTGGTTTTGGATGACAATCAGCTGTGAGCAGCATTACTGTAAAACTGGCCACAGTTGGTTGCCTGTAAAATTGGTTTAACAGAAATTTAATGGGGTTTAATAAGGGAATCTAAGATTATTTTGAACACAGGCTATTTTCACTAAAATAGGGGTGGTAGACCTTAGGGGCATATGTTAAGATAATGAGTAGGGGTACTTACCCTCACGTTTCTAGTAACGCTGAAGCAAGGATGGGAGTGAGAGAAAAGAAAAAAGTGCTCACTCCTTCCGCCTCAGTCCTTGTGGAGGCAACTGGACCCAACAGTCCAGGGGGGGGGGCAATAGTGTGTGTGGAGGAGAAAAGGGGATGCTTATTATTAACAGCACCGGATAAATAGAATTTCTGTTAATAATAATATTTTATAAAATGTTAAATGATTTTGAATTGTTTTAGATACAAAAGGGAAAATGGTTAAGAATTGTAGAAGAAGGGAGATATAGATGAATTGTATTTGATTAATTTTTGATAATGTGTTTTAAGAGAATTTTAATAATGAATTTAAATATTTTTAGATGTAATTTGGGTGATGAGAGATATTTGTAATGATGTAATGGGAGGCAGTTGTTTAAATTCTGATTGGAATCAGGGAAATATCTTGAATTTGGAAGAAGAGTTAACAAGAGAGGGGCTACAGAATGTTGATAGTAAAAATGTGAATGTTTCACATATGTTAAATATATATACATGTGTGTTAAGAGTTAAGAAAAACCAGTGCTTCTTAACGCAAACCAGCGCACAGCTAAGGGGAGACATATTAGTTAGGGATATGGTATTATACAAGGCCACTATTTGATATTTTGATTTGATGTTTCAGTGTCTGGTGATGCTGTGGCAGCGGTCCTGAGCTGGCCAGTGCGTCAGAGCAGGAGCGTCAAGTGCCTGACTGGCCTTGTAGTGTTGGGATCTCGAAAGAGAAGTCCAGTAAGGTCATGCAGGTGCTGTCACGATCACTGGACCAAGGGGTAAGTTAAATATTCTTTTTATATAAACGGTAAAGGGGGTTGTGGCGACATATCCCGACTGATCCCTTTAGGAAGTATGAGTGTGTCAATGAGAGTTTTTATGCTTCTGCATAAAACCTCTCATTGAGGGGGTATTGTAATGGGACAAACTACTGGGGTTTGGTTTATTCTTGAATAATTGTGGAATATAGTAGCCACTCAAGCTGAACAACATTTTGATCATAAACGCTTGACAGTTTTTTAACACCTTGCAGTCAGTGCGTACCAAGCCATGCGAGGCACAAGAACAATTAAGTCTGGGAATGTAAATGGTCAAAAGAGGTGCGAATTCATGCGTATGTGCGCGAGTCGGCCAACGGTCACATGATATAAAGCATGTACATACATTCCAGCGTCGAACATGTGACGAAAACAAAGAACAAAACGCAGTAAAATCCGCCTCAGTCGCATATACAGCTTAAAGCCGGCCGGTGGTGACAAAAGTTCCGGAACGAAAATGCGGGCCCACAACTCAAACAAAATGTGATTTATTCAAATTTATAGTGTTAACAATCATGAAGTGACAGTTTCGGCTATATATAAAAAACAAATTATCCGTAATAGAATTGTATGAAATGAAGACCAATACGTGAGGAGGCTGGACTATGGAAATACCACGATTCAGTTAAGTGACCTACAAAAGTAAAAACCAAAAAAGATTTGCAATTAGGGCTTATAAAATTCAATTTTAACTATTTTAATAAAAATGGAGATCTCCTAAAGTCATGGGGTGTATGTGTGAGTGTGTGACTGCAAGCACTGGTTTCCGTATGTAAAATTAAGTTTGTAACTAGATTTTATTTTGAAACTAACCTTTTGTTGAATATTACTGAAACTAAAATATAAGAGAGGGAGGGAGAAGATTTTGTATGTAATGATGGGGTTGAAAGAAATGTATAAAGTTCTTATTTTGATTGAAAAGATAAATTTAATTGGATTCTTTATAATTTAATAAAGTAAGATTGATTTGAACATCTGAATTTGAATTAGTTATTCCAAGCAACCATCTCGTTTTCAACACGTCTAATTAGAACCCTGGATACGGTAAGTAAAAAAGTTAAGTTGGCAACTAATAAAATGGCGGCGACACTAGCCATAAGTGATAAAATGTAAACAATATTCAATTCATAAATTTATAAATATAAATATATTAAAAACACAACATCTTTAGACATGACAATGAATGCAGAAGAAACGACTACATATCCAATGGAATTCTTAACTTCACTGAAGTTGCCAGGAACCCACCACATCAATTATAACTAAAAACAGGTGTTCTGGTCATACTCTGCACAATTTAGATGCACCAAGACTATCCAATGGCACTTGATTAAGAATCACAGGCCTTGGGCATAATATACTCTAAGCTATAATATTTGCAGAGTCTTTCCATGGTCAAAATGTTTTTACCAAGGATTCCCGTTGTTCTGACAGATTTATGTTACAATTCAAATACTTGCAGTTTCCTATAAAAATGACACCTGCTATGTCTATTAATAAATCTCAAGGACAAACCAAGCAAGCTGCTAGAGTTCAATACCTCCCTGTTTTCCACGAGGGCAATTGTACATTGTATTTTCAAGGGTATCTGCTTGCCAAAATGTATGTTTTTTACTGAAATGAACAAACTACTAACATTGTTCACAAAAAACTTTAATTTGTTGTAAACAAACTTCTTACTTTTAGTAAAAATATAATTTAGAAGAAAGTAAGAGGTATTTTTCTTTATTGGTTGCAGCAAACGGAAACAGCTAGCTAGTATTTATACAAATCTATGTAGATAGGAAAATAGTAAATCCACATTACATCTAAATGAGATATTACTGGTAATCCTTGTAAGTTATTTATGTGTTTTGGACCTCTTAGATCCATACAGAAATGTGTCTGTACCCTCTCATTACATACACATTCATTTACAGTCCATGGTGCACCTTACTTACAATAGCATTTAAACAAATAAAGTTAAAATTTATTTGAAATAAATGCACCTTACCGCATTATATGGGGAAAAAATGAACTGCAATACAACCAACAATCCAATAAGAACAGGTTGTTCATTTCTGAAACCAAATGCTCGATACAACACTTCATACTTGAACAGCAGACCAAATACCAGAAAAAGAAGGAACAGATTCACCTTAAACAAATAAAAATTTTGGTTACATACAATTAATGGACTAGCAAAATTATTATCCTATTAGTGTTATATTATCTACAGATAACTAGATAACAGATGTTACAGTAGTTTTTGGTTTCAAAAAAGGTCCTGAATAACACAGTGTGTAATTGCACAATTGTTTTCCTTTACTCTACCAAACACCATACAATTATATCTTCACTACTGATATTTTTTGTACGTCTCAAACTGTATAACAATCATCTTTTGTGGTAACAACTACCACATGCTATTCATGAAGTGAAATGTTAAATACGAGGGCAATTTGAAAAGTTCACGGCCAACCATATAAACATATGTGTTGTGTTTATGTTTTTTACTGCATCGTGGCACCACATTCGTCCCACAAACAGCTGTGAAGCATCAAGTCATTCTGCATAATTGTTGCTGAGAAACAGCTGTATAAACAAAGTCATCTCAAGGTTATCTCAATGGAATGTTGAAAATGGAGAAAATTGAACATCAAGCAGTGATCAAATTTGTTGTTAATAAATGTTTAACGCCAACAGAAATTTTGAATGAGAAGAAGAATGTGTTGGTGATGCCACAGCATCATTTACTATAGTGAAAAAATGGATTGCTGAATTTAAACATGGTTCTGCAAGTTTAGATGACCCGTGTAGTGGGTGTCCTAAAAATGCCACTACACCAGAATCATCAATAAAATGAACGGCACTGTTTTGGAAGATTGCCGCTTGAAGGTGTCTGAAATTGCTAAGACTGTGGGCATCTCAGATGAAAGGGTATACTACATTCTTTCTAAGGAGTTAGGTATGAAAAAGCTGTCTGCAAGATGGGTGCTGCGTTTGTTGACAACTGATCAAAAAGCCATGCGAATGTGAGCTTCTCAGGCATGTTTAGACCGTTTTAAGAAAAATCCAAAAGATTTGTTCGCAGATTTGTAAAAACTGATGAAATTTGGGTCCATCACTTTACTCCAGAAAAAATGTTAATTTTATGCTAAGGGAATACTGCATAAAAAGGGTCAAATGATAAATAGAGAGTATTATGCTAACTTTTTGGGCCAATTAAATGAGAAAATTCAAGAAAAAAGACCGGGTTTAGCAAAAAAGATCATTTTTCATCACGATAATACACCTCACACAAGCCTTGTTCCTATGTGGTTACATACGTATAAACCACACTGAGTTTAAGTAAAATCTGTTGCACCATCTGCCTTATTCGCCTGATTTAGCGCCATCTGACTTTCATTTATTCCCAAACCTCAAAAAATGTCTTGGGGGAGGGGCGATTTTCCTTAGATGATGAGCTGAATGCGGAAGTAAACAGTTATTTTGAGGTCCTAGAAGAAATGGACTTTGCAATGGGGTAAAAGCATTGGAGCATTGCTGGACCAAGTGTATTAAACTACATGGAGACTATGTTAAAAAATAATAACAATTCCAGAAAGAAAAGGTAAAGTCTTTCATTATCAGGCCACAAACTTTTCAAATTACCCTCATATAACACTCCCACTTTTTCCAGCATAATAAAAATGTTTTCCAGTATGTTGAACAATCCCACACGACAGCATTTCTCTGATTAAAATAATTTTTATTTAGAATGTTTTTTCATCAGTCTCAAGAAATAATTTTCTCTTTATGGATATACTCACTTACAAAAAGCAGAAGCATGTAATGATACACAAGGTAATGATACACCGTCATGGCTTTCACCAGATTTTGTGTTGAGCTGTATAACACAATTTTTGAAGTATCAGTCCAACCTTCAGATCAGATAAAATTTCAGTACTCAATAAGCCAGCACATGATGATATGCTTTGTCTTTCAGGATTGAACCACTTACTGGGATACTGAGGTTTCTGCTGAATAAACCACTTCAACAATGCTTCATCCTGGACTTTGTGGATTGTCTTCCTTACTTTATTCATATGCTCAACTGTTTACCCTTTTAGTTGCAACTTTGATTTTGCACATCAAAGTTCTTCTCCTTACTCTCCAAGAATCTGATAACATTTAATTTAGTTTCTATTGAATCAACAATGGATTCCTTTCTTTTCACATTCAGCATGTTAATTAAGCTAATAATTCAACAAATGTGGAAATAATGAGGGTATTATATTCAAAGATGTTTACTTCATTTAACAGACATAAAAAAAACTGTATGCAGTAGTTTATTCACCAGTTACAGAGTTGAATATTATTAGATATATAATTACCTTAATATCCACTTTAGCGATACACAGTTTCGTCACTGATGACGCGTTTCGGGACTAAGTCCCATCCTCAGATACATAATTAATAAATTAAAATATTAAAATCACGACCATGATACTGGTCAAGTCAAAATAAATAAAATAAATTATAAATCGCATGTAATAAGTTTTGCTAACCACGGCTGGAGCTCCCGCATGCGTTCACCCGCAACCGCGATTGTCACGCGACTGGTCAAAGATTAAGACAAACTGATTGCAGTGTCGAACAGGTAATTTGACGCAAAATTTACCTGGTCATTTAATAAACTGTTTTTGGTGTTACTATCTTTTAAAGCTTTATAAATTTCAAATTCCTCCAGACTATCCATCCGTCTACCCTTTTTACAAATATGCAACGCTGTTAAATTTTCTTCGAAGTTCGTATATTTATGTCCGCTTGATATTAAATGTTGTGCAAAGTTGGACTTATTATTACTTGGCTTAGGAATATGTTCTAGAAATCTTTTATAAAAACATCTGCCAGATTGACCGATATAGAACGCATCACAATCATCACATTTTATTTTATATACGCCACATTGCTTTTTTAATGGTAATTTGTTTTTGTTTTTGAAATAATTTCCTAAATTATTATTTGTTTTAAATGATAAAATATAGTTATTATCTTTAAGAACGGGTCTTAAAATATTTGGCATAATACCTGTGAAATTAGCCGAAAGATATTTATAATTTTTGTTACTTGCTTTTATAGAGTTTGAATTTTTATTTTCTAAACGTTTCCTATGCCTATTTATTATTTTGTCAACTATTGTAGATTTATACCCGTTATTTATTGCTATTTGTTTGATAGTGCTAACCTCATTTAAGTAGTCCTCCTTTTCGAGGGGAACATTTAAAAGTCTGTTGACAAGACTGTTAAACACTGCCACTTTTTGTGTAACGGGATGATATGAATCATAGTGTATTACTGTGTCAGTACTAGTGTGTTTTCTAAAGATTTTGTATTTTAAATTATTCCCGTTGTGTAATACAGTGAGGTCTAAAAAATTGATACTTTTGTTGTTTTCGATCTCCATAGTAAATTTTAATTTGTTATGAATTTTGTTTAGGTAATTTTTAAATAATTCTATTTGTCTGGCATTCCCGTTAAAAATAATAAAGGTATCATCTACATATCTGGAGTAATGGATGATTTTACTGGCGAAATAATTATCTTTTAAAATTTTTGTATTTTCTAAATGGTTTAGATATAGGTCCGCCAGGATGCCAGAAAGTGGAGATCCCATGGCAAGTCCTTCATCCTGTTTATAATATGCATTTTCAAATGAAAAATAGTTTTGATGAAGAATGGTTTTTAGTATCATCATCAGTTGGTTAACTTTCTGTATTTCTAAAGAACCTTTATTCATTAAATTATGCCTGAGTAAAGTTAAAGTTTCATCAATAGGCACATTAGTGTATAAATCTACTATGTCGAATGATACTAGTTTGTAGTTTGGTTGAATTGTAACGTGGTTTATATTTTTGATAAAATCCTTATAGCTTTTAACACTCCGATTATTTTCTAAGTTGGTGTGCTCTCTGATGATTTTTACTAAGGTTTTAGCTATTTTATAACCGGGGGCAGTTGTAAAATTAACTAATGGTCTAATTGGAGTGTTCTGTTTATGTACTTTCGGAAGACCCCTTAAACAAGGCGCACTAGCATTTATTGGTTTTAGTGAGGATTGTGTGCGTTTATCAAATAGTTGCGTGCATTTATTTATTGTTTTATTCAGTTCTAAAGTGTACTTCTTAGTGGGGTCGGATGTCAACTTAGTAATATTGTTGTCATTTATAAAGTTGTGTACTTTTTGTGTGTATTCGTCAAGTTTCAGCATGGCTATAGAATTTCCCTTATCTACCTTGGTTATGTAAATATTATTATTAGAAAGTTTTTTATTTAGTTGTATAGCTATGCGTTGTTCATGTTGTGCTTTAGTGTAATTAACTTTATTTTGTATAAGCTTATTGTTCTTGTTTTTAATGATTTTATTAAACTTATTATTTACTAATACTCTTATTTCATTTTGTTTACCTGGGTCAGGAATGTTTTTTATCACTGACTCGGCTTCAATTATTTCTTTAATTAAGTTATGTTTATTTTTAAGGTTGGGGGGAAAATTGTAATTTAGACCTTTGCTGATAAGTTTTGTCTCTGCGTCAGTTAAAGTGACGTCAGTTGTATTTATTACTCTAGGGTAGAAAATGTGCGTGCGTTCCATGTTATCTTTATATTTACTATTACTTAACTATTATTTAAGTATTATTAAGTCATTCGCACGACATAATTACAGTTTTTCACATTACAGTAGAGCATTGATTATTCCGAACCTCTCGGGACAAGGGTCCATTCGGATAATCGATATTTTGGATAATAGATCATAAATTGAAAACATTATTTCTTTTTATAAAAACAAAGGCTTTTATTACAAAAACATTTCTAACATACTGTTAGAACGGTTAAAAATCACTGAATTAAAACTGAGTGTAATTAATACAAACGAAAAATTAATTTAAACAAAATTAAAGTTTAATGACAAACACTGTACTATAAAATTAATTAAAAATAAAAAACAAAACAAAACATACAGTACCATGGATTTACACTTTTTTGAAGAATTGTTCATTCTTCAAAAAAAAATACCGGCTTATGCCTGCTGCATTCTATTGGCAGTCCACGTAGGGCCGACAATCACTGCCCAACCCGAACACTTAAAGTCCTGTCTTTAAGAAAGCTGGAGATAACATTCGGCAGTTTGCCTCTGAACTCAGAATCATGTATCTGTTTCATGATAGTGAATTTCCACGTTTTAGCAAATGCTTTCTCCATATCAAAAACACCATACTTCCATTCCTTATGGAATATGGAAGTAATACTGCAACCTTGCTCCTTCTTTTAAATAAAACTGTTTTGGACTGTGTTCTCCAGATATACTATCTAAAAAATAGGAATAATAGAATGGCGCTTCCGGCACCCACAATGGTGTGCGGTCACTAGCCCGTATTTTTTAAAACGGATGAACTCGTTTATTGTTTTCTCGCTGCTGAAGACTGAAATTGTTTAAGATTCATAATCTGAATACAATCTATCTTGTCTTCTGTTTCGGCCCACTTTAGAACAGTCTCAAGTACATCAAAAGCTTTTGCTGCCATCGCTGGTTTTATATTAGTAGCATTCTCGCCGCCTTCATCTGAATCTGTTTCATTTTCATTACATTCATTTAATGACTCAACTATCTCTTTATCAATTAATAACTGAAAATTGATTCACCTTTATCCAATTGTTAATTTCTTCTTTGTTACAGTTTTTAAACTGAGGAATATTCTGTATCATTTCATGCATAATTTCAATATCTGTGTCTTGATGTTCAGTATCAGATTTATGTTCCTCATTTAACGTTTGATTTAGAAGTTTTCTCCAAGCTCATTTTAGAGTTTCAGTTTTTACACTATCCCAGGCATCTGCAATCATGTACACATTTTCCTTTAAATTAAATTCGTTTATTAAGTGTTTGGATCCTTCTTCATTTTCACTAAGTACTAACAGGTACCGGAGAAAAGATTTGCGGTAAAGCTGTTTAAATGTTTCTATAAAGATTTGCAGTAAAGCCTGGTCCATGGGTTATAATATACTTGTCATGTTCGGTGGGATGAACATCACATCAATATCCTCACGCTGAGGTAAAGAATCAGCTGAAGGATGTGCAGGGGTGTTGTCCAATAGCAACAATACAGGACCACTAATTTTATTTTCTGCTTTCCTTTTTTTTTACCACAGGGACAAACACATCATTAAACCACTTAGTAAAATTTTCAATGTCCATCCAAGCGTTTTTTTGTTGTAAGTAATTAACTGGGAAATTATTGATATTAACGTCTTTGAAACATCTTGGTTTCTTAGATTTCCCTATAACAGTCTGTTTTAATCTATGGTAACCACTTGCATTTGCACACGTCATAATTGTAACGCATTCTTTATTAACTTTGAACCCAGAAGCAGATTTTTTATTTCTTAACACTAACGTCTTTTTTGGAAGAGCTTTCCAGTTAAGCCTGGTCTCATCAGCATTGTAGATATTTTCAGTGTTGTACCCTTCTTCTTTAATAATAAGCAAAAACTGTTTCTTAAAATTATCAGCGCTTTCAAAATTAGCAGAAAGTTTTTTGCCTGAAATAGCTAGCTGTCATATACCATGTCTCGATTTGAATTTTAGCAACCAGCCTGTCGTAGCTTTAAAGCGTGGATCTCCTCCAAGTTTTTCGTTTATTATAAGTGACTTCCCACAGATGATACGCCCCGATACAGGTTCACCCTTGCTTCTTTGTTGCACAAACCATGTGCACACTGCACAATCTAAGTTGTCATTTTCAGCTGTTTTCATAGTTTTTCTGGAAGTAGCACTTTCCAAAGATTCTAGTTTACCACTGTAAGACATTAGCATAAGTTCACTTTTTTTTAATGTCAGTAATCGTTGATTTACCAACGTTAAATTCGGAAGCCAATGCGGTAGCTGTTTTTCCTTTCTTCAGACGATCAATAATTTTATCATTTATTGACAGCACTACTCTCTTTCTTTTTCCAGATATTGTAAAGCAGTTAAAGTAAAAAGAACAGCAACAAACGAATGCACTAACGTAACTCAACTTACTAATGCTTGCAAACTGAACAAGAGCCGGTGTGGTATACAGATGTTGAATGATGGCACCGGTGACTCCAGACATTCGGTGACATAGACTTACAGAGACTTCCGTTGACACAGTTTGTTTATCTATTGTAAATGTGTTTATCGAAGTTTGTTGATGTAAGTGTGTTTATCGATTCTTTGTTTATTGATTGTAAGGCTGTATAGCTACAGTATTTATTTATAGCTACAGTGTTTATTTATTACTGTACAGTACTGTAATAATTTATAGTATCCAATTTTTTATATTCAATAAATATCCAATACGCCTACACGTGTCTAATACATTACTGTACAGTACAGTACACAATTGTACATTTTGTTGAGTTCGGATAATAGATCGTTCGGTTAATGGATGTTCGAATAATCGATGCTCTACTGTATTTGTTTGTTGTGATATCAAGTAAAATGAATATAAGTTTTAAATAAGTCTCATTTATATATTACATGTTGAAAATAATGAGTAATTTGAATATGTATATAAACCAATATTTACAAGCCTAAAAATACTGGTATTCAAGGCAAAATATTACTTAATAACTGTAGTTTTATTGCAAAATAGATAGCAGAATATACTTTCGTAACTGCCTGCCTGCAGATTTTATGTATAAATCTTACTGGTAATCTAACCAATGGGAGAGGGGCTGCAACCCCAACACCGTTCTTGGCTACACCACTGCATAATAATAACCACTGTCTTTTAAAATAGAGGATTATGATTATTTGGCATAGCCAATCAATCATTGTTTAATGCCAGTTTTATTTAATAGCTGATGGTTTGATAACCTGTCGACTATGATATCCTGCATACTGTACGTACATACACTATATTTGAAAACTTCATGTTTTAATCATTTTACTTAGCTTCTTTTACATTAGTAATTACATTTCATTATTTTTAATAACTGAATTCCGCCAGCAAAGGTTCAAGACATTTATGAGAAATACCAGGTTGTCAGATATTAAAAAATGGATAAATTATGGTTTTAATAACCTCATAAATTTCAATACAGTATGCATTTTGAAATATCCTAATTCAAATAAGGAGATTGGCTGATATATGTGTATGGTGTCTCAATCCATGTATACAATGCAGAGTCTAAGTCCCAAATAAAAAAGAGGAATAAGGTACATTTTATCTAATATATTGTAATGTAACAAAATAGGAAGACTAAATAAATGTAAAAACTCAAAACAAAAAAAGACCTATAAAAAAATAATTGAAACTAAAACAATAATAAATGACAATGAAGTACAATGCATTTAGTAAATGGAGTAATGTACCATAATATATAAACAAAAACAAAAAATGTATATAAGATTAAATGATAAGAGTGCAGTGATAACGAGCATAAACCAGTGAATAATAATGAGTAATAATCAATCAAACAGCATTGAGAAAATTAGTGGCAGTGTTTAGGTGAGTTGATAAATCATCACCATAAAATCACCACAAATATGTGGTGAAAGCTCATAGCAAACTAAGTGTTTTATAAACAACGATCACAAATCAAGTGATAATATTATGTGTATGAATAACAAAGTTAATAATAATTGTTTATGTTCCCAATTCCTTACTACTATAGAAACAGGACTATATTTAAGTGAAAGGGCAACCATTAATTATCATACAAAAAGAATGATCAATAAATAAAACACAGCAAAATGGGCTGAAAGGAGACATGGTTATTATATTATGTTGAACCATTATATAGTTTAACTGGAAAAAAATAGTTTAGTTATGCAAATGTTCATTAGGATCATAGCCACATGGGCATGACAGTAAGTTAATATAATAATATATCTTCTGTTTGTTAAAATAAGAATACATCTTTTGTTTGTTAAAATACGGTTATAGAAATGTAATGAAGAGTATAACTTAAATAATTCACCAGAAGGTAACAAAGTAATAAAAAACAATACAGTTGGTAAAGTTAAGGCAGTATACCAAGCAATAGGCCAATACTAGTGTTTTAGGATTGGTCATATAACTAATTATGGTAAACTGCAGAAATAAGAAAATGTTATGGTATGTTAAACAGTATTTATAGTTGTTGACAGTTAATTTAAATGTTGAAAATTTGTTAGAATATCAGTCATGGAAACATGGCATGAAGTTAAATAGTTTATAAAGTTTGTTAATGAAGAAATAGAATAAGGGTATAATAAATTTTAATACAATGTAGTAGAATTACAGAGAAAATTTGTAATTAATCATAAGACTTTAAATTAACAGGACAAATAATGATTGTAAAAGAACAAAACAAGGAATTAAAGAAACAACAGGGCCTAGGCAGATGTTAAACATTAAAAGTAGTATCAAAATTAGTTAACAAAAAGTCAAACCACTGTGAATTAGTGAAAGTAAGCCAGAATTGTTAAATACATTTTCTTTTTTATAGTAATCACAATGTAGTAATTAGTTTAAGGAATTATAACATGATTTTGTGAAAGTCAAATGACTAAATGGCCTATAAAACATGATTTTGTAAATCACAAAAAATACTTATTAGGTCACACACACAGGTCATATCAGGTATCAAACTGTTTATAATAAAATAAGGAAAACCATTATGTAAATTAAAATAAGTAAAATTAGGTAATAGTTAGGGAGTAATTTATACTGGAAGGTGAAAAAACCATTTATTTGAAATAATACTAGTCATGTGACCCAGAGTTCAGCTGAACTGACCAATGAGGAATTAGCAAAATTTGGTCAAGACCGTCTGAAAGAGTAAGAAAACAAATTAATTGATTGTTAGACTTAAATGCGAGCAGGCCAACTCTGTGAAGCGAAGAACAAAAAGTTCAACCAAGTATCAATTCCGAGTGTGTCAAAAAAGAAGAAATAATTATATAAACCAAGACATTATTAAAAAATGAAGACAATATAAATCAACAAGCACAAAATAAGGAAAGAACAAGTAATAAGTAAATATAAAATTAAAATAAAGTGAAATTGTTTCAACTAAATATGGTAAGAATAACCTTATTCTAAAGACACTATTAATGACCACATAACACCAAGAATAACTTTACAGACACTTTTAAACAACATCACAGTGAAAGAAAAAGAATAAATAACTATTATTACAGTGAACACTTAAAACAAATTCATTTATTTAAATAAAAAAGTGACGGAAAAACATTCGTATTAATCAAGGTGGAACGTATGCGGCCATCTTTAAAACAGTTCATATCGTTTCAAACGAGGCCAAACGACGCCATGTTTATGAACTCTGGTTAAACGAATTAAATAACTATTAATTTATATTTTCAAACAAAATCAACTATTTATGTATTAGTAAGTAAGATTCATAATTATTTGTAAGTATTGTACTTCTTACTTAAATGCATTTCTGACTTTTGGTAGCAGTTAAAAACGAATCTGAAAATTAATATAATAAGAATTAGTAAAAAATAAACTTTGTGAAAATCGACCCGAGGTAAAGAGTCGATCCGGGAAACGACACTTTCGACTCAAGAGTCATATAATTAAATAAAAAGAATTAATTACTACTGAATTGAGTTTTATTTAGTAAATAAATTTAGTTTAAAGGATTTTAGGTATCAACAGTAGAGGCAAAATAGCACCAAAAAATACCGAAAAAGGATGTTTATCCTCCGTCCAATTTTTTTGCTGGAATAGGTTAAGTAAGCAAAAGTGAGTGTACAGTTAAAATTTTTACAAAATCCTGCTTGTGCGTCACGAGATAAATGCATTTTAGTGCATTTTTGGTGCATCGTATAAGTGTATCGGCCATAACTTCGGTTCTATTGGACGTATCGAGACCAAAAAAAATTCAACATACTCGTTATGAATTAACAAATCAAGCTGGGTTAGTAGTGCTACCTAAAAAGGTCAACATAACCTAAAAAAAAAAGTTAAACTTCATTACAATGCAATTTTCCTTTAAAATTTGATTTCTCTTGAATTAAAAAAGATAAAATCAATTTGTTTGGACCAAAATATTTGTTTTTTATTGTAGAAACTTAAAAAACATTTTGAAAAAAAAAATAATTTTTCTGGCTAAAATCTCAAAATTTTTAAAAATTTTGATTTGCTCGCCATTTTATGAGAGATGATCCTAGTAAGGTTTTTTTGTTTTTCAAATTGTCGATTTTTTTTATGTACTTAATTGCTATTATCATTAAAAAAATTTTAATTTTTTTTTTACCTATTTTAAGGAAATTTATATATATATTGTAACGCAACAGAAATGCTAGCATCCGTGTTACATAAAAACAAGGTTAACAGAATAATAAACAAGTCAATATCTAACCCCATGATAGAACAAAGATCTAATAATTACATTTATAATTATAGATAAAGGTAAATAAGGATGCAAGGTAGTATTAACAAGAATAAACGAACCTGTAAGTTAGATAATAGTTGATGATATATGTTTAGTGAAAAGCAAACAAAAAATGAAACAAGATGTATTATTCAATGACTGTTGTAGAATGAAGTGTGAAGCAGCTAATTAACGTTAATAGATTTGAATTTTCTTATATGTGATCCATAGGTCAAGATAAAATTGTTATTAGATATGGAAAAAATAATTGTTTATGTAAATGTTAATAGTTAAGATTTGATTATATGTATGAATTTATGTAAAAGGGGCTATAGATGTTTACCAGTTATAAACACAGGTAGATCCGTTTACAATAAAAGGCCTAACAGCCAAAACCACTATATAACCACTCATAACATAAAGGTTAGGTACATCAATTAATAATAATTAATGAATACGATTCTAGAGCTAGAAAAAAACATTAAATTAATAATGATATATAATAAAATTTATACAAATCATGATAATGCCATAATGCCATGATATCGATTAATAACGTTTAATATCGAAAGGGTATTAAATATAAAAAAGAAAAAAAACAGGCTTATATCAAAAAACCAGCAGAATATGTGTAGAAAATAATAAACCAACTATCGGTAAAGTTACATTCCAATAGGATAGCAAATTGATAAGGAATAGACAAAAAATATATGAAATAAACACTATATTCAAAACATGTGGAAGGAAGAAAAATCATGTGTTGCTAGGGACGACAGGAAAAGAGAAAGTTGTTGATTTGACAATAATTGCTTTGATGATCTGAATGTGATAAGATAAATAAAAAACCAAGAAATATCTATTTAATTGGAATATACTAAATTAGTAAATACTATTATAAAATACAAAATACTAATGATAATATTTATGACTCTTGCCAGTATAAATTAACCAAACAAGACAATAGTATGAAATCGCAATAGGAAATAAATAACTGGATTCTACAAGGAAGGACTTGAACTGTCCCATATCCGAAAGGAATTGACGATACATTAAAACAAATAGAAAGAGTCAAAAGTATCACAAATAATAATATATACTACACCAGAATTTATAACCTTTCAAATAAACGGAACATCACTAATTGCTTCAACCGAGAGAAGAACGTATCTGGATCCAGGAGTTGCAGAAGAAGCATCAATCGGGCTGTAAATCAATCCAGGGAGCTGTATTTCCGAAGTGGACAGGACAAGAATTCCATTTTATTAAACCGAAGAAAGAATATCGTACGGCATAATTGTCCAGAACAGTAAATTTATCAATCAACCGCCTACACGATTTGCTTCGTTCTAGTCTGGTAAAATATTATTATATTAATCATACTAACTACACAACACTTCAAATTTGTAAATCTTGCATTCTTATCTATGTATTTTTAATCTTCCCCACAGTTACAAGAACCTTCACACCCTGAATTAAATTAATTACAAATTAAAACACACTATATAACTGAATTTAAATAAAGGATCGGAATAATCAACAATCGATTCACGCAATCTATAGCCCAAGCATATGTTAATTAGAACATATCTTATTCAATGTTAAAGAAGTAAACAAATAAAGAACCTTTATATATTTGCAAAATCTTGTCATTTGGAGTATGATTTAATGAGTTGGGAACAAAAAGTAACTGAATAAGTATAGAATAATTGGTTAACATAAACAGTGAAATAACCTATAAGTTTCGTTGAGCCGATACTACAGCGCTTATAGCGGAATTATCTGACACCAAAGAGAGAGCGTCAAAATACAAAATTAGACATAATTCTCTTCAAGGTATAATAGGGTTGAACGAAATTACAGGATAACGCATTAATTATTTAAGTTTCAGGTACACTAACACTGATATTTTTTAGAGAGCTAAGTTAATATTAATTAATTACATCAATATATCCCACAACTCCAAATATCTGATATTTAAATCATTAAGTAAACTAAACGACCTAAGAGAGTAAAACAGGGGAACATACCCATTCATAGCAACGAATAGGCTTACATTGCGTGAAAATAACGAGACGCTCGTACTCGTCCCATTATAAATTAACGAACTCAACAGTGGTGACTTGAATCGTACGTACTCGTCACGATACAAGTTGGCGCTCAACCAGTGTAGGGCTTAAGTTAAGTAACTATAATTATAATAACATTAATTAACCAGAGCAGGCAACTGTGGGAGAATAAACATGCATACCAGAGGTAGATCAAGGATTAGGGCAGGAGAAACGGAGAAGGAAATAGATGAACAAGAACAGGAAATAGAACTAATAAAGATAGTGAGATGGAACAACAGACGGATGAAATAACGGAAACTGAAATAATTGCGGACAAGGAAAAGGAAGTAATCGAAGAAGATGCCCAAGGGGACCAAATAGATAGAGCGGGAGTCAGAGAAGGACTAAATTGGGAAAAATTAATGGAGTTAATGAGTAGTATTAAGGAAGATAGCAGACTCACTAATGAGAATTTTAGGAAAACAAATGAGGAAAATAAGGAAAACTCAAAGAGACTGGAGGAAAAATTAGATAAAACAAATGAGGAAATTAAGGAAACCTCAAAACAAATGAACGAAAGATTAAACCAAATTCACGAAAGGTTAGATAGGAATGATGAGGGTGTAAAACAAATGAAGGACGACATCCTACAAATACATGAAGAGAATTTAAGGCAGATTAATGAAAAAATTGAGAATCTTCATGTGACAATTAACCAGAAGGTGGACCAAAATAATGAGGAAAGAAAATTAGAAATAGCCAAAACAAATGAAGGGTTAGAAAAAACTAACGAAACAATAGTACAGGTTCGTGAAGAACTACAAAATAAAATTAATGACATAAAAATTGAGAGTGAAACATTGGTTGAAGAAATCCAACAGGAAACTGTTGGAAAATATGAGCAAATTAAAAATGAAGTACATCAGGTACGGGAAGAGAATAAGGAAGGGATTACGCAAATACAGACAGACATGGGTGAACGACTCGAAAGAGTCTATGGCAATTTAAACAGTATGGAAGGTCAAATTAATACCAGTAAAAATAAAATAGAGGAAATTAGTAGACGTGAATTACAATTACAAGAAGAAGTAGATTCATGGCGGGATAGGATGTAGCGGGTCATTTTTGGGTGTTTTTATTTTCAACAGTAGGGGATAATTATATTTTTATTTCTTTCATTTTGGTGCGGGCTTGTAAAAAGAAGTTGTGAAAATTATTGGGTAACAACATTTATTCCGTTATAATAGAACGCATTGCAACGATATTTTCCATGCAACAGCACGATGTTGAGCAACAGTGAGACAAAAGCGATACGCAGGTGTTATTGTGTAAGCCGGCAAGCGAAGCATTTACCTCCACCAAAATTCTAAGAACTCTGTACTTGTGTAAACAGCACACAGACGCAACTGTATCACTACACATCTGAGTGACGCAGCCAGCCACAAAACCGGATGCCCTAGGACGAATAAAATTCCACAATGTGCTTTTTGAGCGGCAGGAAGTCATGGCAAAATCCGGTCTTTCCAATGACATCAGCAGAGCCAAGCCTAATATTAAGCTCTGGTCATCCACACATATCCGCTCCAATCCATATATAAAGTGGTTACTTCCCAACAAATGCAGCCGGAGCGACGAAAGCGTAGTGGCAGTGAAACACTGATTCCCGGCAAAAAGTAAAAAGTACCTGTTACATTACAAGTTCCAAGGGGAGTCCACAAGCAGCAGTTCGTCACTGATCGTGTCTGGCCAGACACCGCCCTAAAGGGGCTCTTCAGATTTTTCCACGTTTCAGTCTTAAAACTCTATTTTGTGAACTATTATGCGGCAGTGAAACCAATAGTTATCAATTAGCAACAACCGTGAAATCCGGAACTCATCACAAAGTCAAAAATGAGAAAAACGAACAGTGCGAACTAAAACCGCGTGCCGGCTGGGGAGGGGTATTTTTATATTATTAGATTCAATGTGTTAAAGGTTTGTTAATAATGTGAGAGTGTGTGATGCAGGCTGGGCTCTCTTGTAAGTAATAGAAAATAAGAATAGACGTAATGATTACACAATCTGTAAAATCATAATATTTTAAAGTGTGCAAAATCTATATTTGGAGGAAAAGTAAAAAATTCAAATCTGTCAAATAATTTTAAAATAAAAATTAAAAGTTGAATTCTCTTCTAACATGAGTTGTGTCAGTACTTTGCATAACCCATAGACCATGTTTGTATCTAGGTACATGTGAACGAATCCTGTGACCCTGTAAGTTTTCGTAACGGTAAGTAACAATTAATTGGAAATAGAATAATAATAATATATGTGATTGATCGGTAAGTCACAGTTGGCGCCCGAACAGGGACGAATTGAATTAATTATAATTAATTAATTGAATTCCGCATCGACAGAGATACAAACGTGTTCTAGGTTAGCTTAGCAACCTGACAGTATATTACAAAATTTAAGTATTTATTTAATTAAATATTCTATTTAAGCAATTTATATAATTTAATTTGTATCAATAATACAAAATGTCAAATAACGAAAATGACGTAAATAAAATGAGTGTCGAAGTTTTCGACGACTCAAACATTAGTAATTTTGAAGCACACTCGACTACAAGTGTGAGTCAGAGTGAAGCAGAAATAAGTATAACAGATCAAAGTAAAGTAAATGAAGATTCAGGGATTCAAGTAACCCCGAAATTAGATAGGGAAAGTAGAAGTGATAGTAAAGAAGTCGGCTTCACTGACGGAAACATAGTAGCACAATCTACTCCGTCGACAACACGAACTAAAGGGTTGTCGATGGACGATCTGTTTAATTTAATGAAAACAATGTCCGAAAACATAAATAGCAACTTAAATGCAAAATTTGAAGAACAACAAATTGATTCCAATGTCAAATACAATAAAATGAACGATAAATTTGATAGACAAAGTAGCGATTTTAATGCAAAGTTTGAAGTTCAAAAGAATAGTTTGGATGAATTAAAGAACCAAATTAACAAAATAAAGAGTGACTCTGACGTTAAATTTAATATCCAGAATGACAAATTCGATAAGTTGAAATATGACATTCAAGAAATTAATAAACGTTGTAAAAATACCCATGAAACGATAAGAACTAGTCTGAATAAGTTAGAACAGAGTGTTGAGCGAATGGGAGTACATATGATGAGTACCGAGAAAAATAAAACAAATGAAAATTGTAATGACAAGTGCAAAAATGTAATACCAGATAAAGAGTTAACAAATAATAACAATAATGTCGAAAATAATGAATTTAATACTGAGAATGTTAATGTGTTTGAAGAGTTAGTATCAGAGACTGATACGGAAAAAATAAATAATGAGATTATTAATGAAAGTGTAGATAGTAGTGATAATGAGAGTTTAATGGGATTAGAGGTTAATGAGGAGGTAATAGTTGTTGATGAGATGGAGAGTGTGTGTAAGGAGAGTTTAAGCGAATGTGTAGAGCAGAGGGTAAAATTTCCCCTTATTTATGATGAACCAGAGTGTTCAAAAGTGTTATTTTTGGGCAAGAGACCCTTATTAATGAAAGATTTGAGTTGTTTAATTTTGTTGAATAATTTTGTACCCTCTGCATGGAATGAGCGAGAAAGTGTGATATGGCATTATGATGAGAGAGATTTAAATGGAGAGATAGAATTATATAAACTAATGAGAGATTATAATGAGTTGAAAGAGATGTTAGTTGACATGAAACACTTACCTGTTAAAATAGAGAGTGAAGATTATTTTGATAATACATGTTTAAATAATAATAATTTACCTTATGATGAAAAAATAACTGACTTGATAATGAATATTACTGATGGAGACTTAACCGACGTACTCGATGTTGACCTGGTATATGATTATTATGGTAAAATGAACAAACAGAAATTTCATGGTTACTATATACAAGATAACCGTATACAGAATGTAAATAAAATTGAAAATTGTTATTTGAAACCCCGATTAATTTTTGACGATGGAGGTTGAAATTCATAAGTGAACAATTTTAAATATGTTAATATATGGTAATGACCTAGCTGATTTTAGATATTGAAGTGTGATATAACTGAATAATTATTGATGAAGGATTGTAAATACATGTTTAGTAAATTTATTTGTGTGTTATAAAACGTTAGATAAATAATGTATGTATGTAGCAAAACTTGTTGTGATAACAAAAATAATAGTAATATTTTGCATCTTAAAACAAAATAATACATTGAATCCTGTAATTAAATATAACTAAACCACTATAATAAACCTATAGTTAAATAAATATAAATAACTATGAATAATATAAAACAGTAAGTGGTAGCGGATAGGTGTTCCTCACTTGTCCCAGTGGGGTTCGTCTATTTCAGGGACGCGCCCCTGCCCACGCGAGCCTTGGTTTTCTCCATGTACCCTTATGTCCGGAGGAAGCTTTGTCCCTACCTTTAGTCCTAGTTCTTGACCTTGTAATAATCCTTATCCCTTTTATCTTCCCGATTTCCCTAACCCTCCCCTTAGAGTAAAAACATAAACAATAATACGGTACATGTAACATATAACCTATTTACAGGTAATTAAATAAATAATTTGGGAAAATATTCCAAAGTAAATTTATGTAACCAAAAGGTTTAATTATTATTTTGTGGTACCTGCTATGTTAGGTTATGAGTACGGTATATTGGTAGTTGGAATGTGATTGTGGAGGAATATAAAGAGAGATTAGAACCAATGATGTCATGTTTGTAAAACTTATTGAAATATTAAGAAAAACTGAACCATTTAATCACGCAGAATCATTTTGAAAATGGTAATTAAAGTCATGGAAATTGTAATTTCACATATTGATGCATTAACTTCATAAAATAAAAATGTAAGAGACAAATATGTTATCTAAAAGATTTATAAAATTTGAAAAGTGTAATAAGCAGATATGTCAGTATAGGTTGCAACCAAAGTGTTTAGTCTATGATTGCTGAAACGGAGAATGTTTATAACTGTTGTTTATGAAAGCAAGTCTGGCACACAAATGTAAACAGTAATGTTGTGACTAATGCCTACAGACATACTTGGTGACCATAACAAAATCCTATTGTGACACAAAATAATTAAAGAAAATTTTTTGTTAAAATAATAATGAGGTAAAACCCTGCTCCAAAATATACAGTCTCTGTGGAAGCGAAAGGGCGAGACAGTCCTCCATAATCTGAAATAGTGTGTGTGGCTGGGAGGTGACGCAAAGGAGTCACGAATTTAAAATTTTATGATATAAAAGTTTTTGCTTATTCAAGGTTTAATCCAATCAAAAATGCTTGTGCTCTGTCCACATAATTATATGCTCAGACTCGTAAATTAAGGTGTTCATGGTATAATTTTAAGTGTATTATTTTATTGTTGTCTATTAGATAAGAATATGTAATTTTATTATGTGTGTATGTGTTTAAGCCAATAAGTAAATCGTCTGGCAGGTTAACATAAGCATCAGAATCAGAGAAAGGGGAAACAATGAGGTGAGAAGTGAGAATGAATAAAAATAAATATGTATATTCCATGTAATTTGTTCAATTTTGAGATGTGTTTTTATTATGTTAGGATCAGCTGATCAACAATACCATGTCACTGGTATAGTGGTTTGTAAATGTTACAAGTAATTAATGTTTAGTGTACTACAGATATTTTGAAGTAAAGATAAAAAAGAATATGAGAAATAAAATAACAATAATTATGCAAATTAATAAGAGCTAATTTATGGGTGATAAATGTTTTATGGGACATGTAGACCTGTCCAAATTGAATTAAGAGTTGAAGGTGAAATGAGAGAGATGAGTATGATGTAATGTTGTTTCTGAGTTGATGTGATGTAACAGAGTTTTGTGAAGTATTAATGTTGACACAGTGGTAATGGAGACTTTATGTAGATTTTGAGTGATATGTATTTATGTTTATAATTAAGGAGGTTATTTTGTGTATTTGTAGTAACGTAATGAGATTGAGATTTTTGGGGATGGCAATTTTGTATTAGAGGGTAGTGTAATGGAGGAGTCCGCAACAAGGGTTGGGACGGGATAGGAATAGATTTTTGTGGGGAAAGGGCCGCCTTAGGTAAAATCCAGGGGCCAAATAAGGGAAATGAGTTTTTTTGGGTAGGGGAAACACGTATCCTATGTACAAAGGGTTAGAGAGTATTTTTTATATATGTAGAGAAGGTGGCGAATTGTGTTAAATGGTAAGTTGGGGTTTAGAGTGTCCTGATTAGTAGAGATTTTGGGTAGAGATGGGTGTCATGGGAGTTGAAGTTGATTAATATTAGAGTCAGAGGGAGAAAGTTAATATAGGTATAGAGATCTAATACAGAAAAACGAGAATAAATAATTTACATCACCCCCAGTAAGGTAGAATTAACTGTTAACTAAAGAGAGGAATTTATAATAAAGAATATACAATTGTTTATTTTTTTCAACCAGTGACAGAATTTTGATAAAATTTGAAAATAATGTAAAGTCAAGAATTGTTTGTTTTAAATAATTTAAATGTCAAGTTGATGATTAATTATATTAATATTTGTTCGTTTTAAAGATGTTTTGTTATTATGTTTTGTATTTCAAGGTAGGATATTGCAAATGTTCAGTGTGTTTTCAGAACTTATATATAACATATGGAGGTCAAGGGTTTTGGACTTGACCTAGTTACGATCAGCTGATGAGGTCATACACCTACTAAGCTTGTATAGTAGGAATCCAATTTTAATCTGTTTGTTTAATTAAGTCAAACCAATATTTGAATAATTTTAATAAATATGTTATTTAATAAATAAATTTAATAAAATTTTTTAATGAATAAATTTAATTTTTTTTGGAATTTTAAAATTTTTGAAAATTTTAATTTTTTATTGAAAAAAAAAAAAAAAAAAAAAGGAAACTTGATTTCCGCCTGCCAGCGAATGAATATGTTAGATAATTATTCTTTTATTATGTGTGCATTAACCATGTTTATTTTATTGTATTGCATTGTATTGGTAGAATATAAGTGGTTCTCATGTTAGAGTAAGGATGTGTTTATATTATTAGAAATGTCTAGGTTAAGTTATTTGAAACAAAAATTAGAAAAACAAGGAAGAGAATTTTTTGATAAAAGATTTTTTTTTTTTTTTAAATTTTTTAAATTTATAAAAAATTTTAAAAGAAAATTTTTATTTTTAATGTGCTAGGGTATCATGTAACGTGAGTGTGTGTGAGCCCAGTATCTGCTGAAGGCAGCCCAGCTTGCAAAAAGGGGAACATATCGGCGGAGGAGCTGGAGTAATTTTAGCCAGGGGTTGAGGATTTTTGGGGGTAGCATGCGAGAAGGCAAGGTGCGCCGTGGTGCGAGTCTGATCGATTTCTCGGTGTTGGGATCTCTTACGGAGAAGTCCAGTGATCTCGTTCAGATGAGTCCATGGTCGCTGAGCCAGGGGGTCGTGTACCCATGAGATTAAGAACAGGGGGGTTGTTGGCACCAGTTCCTCACCAGTCCTCTTCGGGGTTGTCGATGAGATTTCTTCTGTCGTGGACAGCAGAATTCTCATCGAGGGGGTATTGTAGCGGGTCATTTTTGGGTGTTTTTATTTTCAACAGTAGGGGATAATTATATTTTTATTTCTTTCATTTTGGTGCGGGCTTGTAAAAAGAAGTTGTGAAAATTATTGGGTAACAACATTTATTCCGTTATAATAGAACGCATTGCAACGATATTTTCCATGCAACAGCACGATGTTGAGCAACAGTGAGACAAAAGCGATACGCAGGTGTTATTGTGTAAGCCGGCAAGCGAAGCATTTACCTCCACCAAAATTCTAAGAACTCTGTACTTGTGCAAACAGCACACAGACGCAACTGTATCACTACACATCTGAGTGACGCAGCCAGCCACAAAACCGGATGCCCTAGGACGAATAAAATTCCACAATGTGCTTTTTGAGCGGCAGGAAGTCATGGCAAAATCCGGTCTTTCCAATGACATCAGCAGAGCCAAGCCTAATATTAAGCTCTGGTCATCCACACATATCCGCTCCAATCCATATATAAAGTGGTTACTTCCCAACAAATGCAGCCGGAGCGACGAAAGCGTAGTGGCAGTGAAACACTGATTCCCGGCAAAAAGTAAAAAGTACCTGTTACATTACAAGTTCCAAGGGGAGTCCACAAGCAGCAGTTCGTCACTGATCGTGTCTGGCCAGACACCGCCCTAAAGGGGCTCTTCAGATTTTTCCACGTTTCAGTCTTAAAACTCTATTTTGTGAACTATTATGCGGCAGTGAAACCAATAGTTATCAATTAGCAACAACCGTGAAATCCGGAACTCATCACAAAGTCAAAAATGAGAAAAACGAACAGTGCGAACTAAAACCGCGTGCCGGCTGGGGAGGGGTATTTTTATATTATTAGATTCAATGTGTTAAAGGTTTGTTAATAATGTGAGAGTGTGTGATGCAGGCTGGGCTCTCTTGTAAGTAATAGAAAATAAGAATAGACGTAATGATTACACAATCTGTAAAATCATAATATTTTAAAGTGTGCAAAATCTATATTTGGAGGAAAAGTAAAAAATTCAAATCTGTCAAATAATTTTAAAATAAAAATTAAAAGTTGAATTCTCTTCTAACATGAGTTGTGTCAGTACTTTGCATAACTCATAGACCATGTTTGTATCTAGGTACATGTGAACGAATCCTGTGACCCTGTAAGTTTTCGTAATGGTAAGTAACAATTAATTGGAAATAGAATAATAATAATATATGTGATTGATCGGTAAGATATGTAAGTCACAAGGACATGCCAACATAGTCATACAAATAACCACGAGAACCGGGAATCGATTAATTTTCGTAATTACAAGCGCAATCCGATGGAATTTTTAAAGAGATTGGAAGAGGTGATCGCAAGAAATAGAGAAAATCGCTGGAGTATTATACGCAGTATGATTGATGAAACGTTTAAAGATACTTATGATAATTGGTGGACAGCGGTGCGCCCGGATATACTGGACATGACTGAGTTCAAAAAACAATTTAAAGAGAAATATTGGTCTGAATCGACACAGAACATGATTAGGAATAATTTGAGTAACGGTCGATACAAAACAAACATAGGCCAGTCTCCTACTTCATACTTACTAGGAAAAGTATGTATGGCGCGGAACTTAGAGCCCAGAATTCCCGAAGAATGTTTGGTGATACAACTATCCTACCATTACGAGGAAGGGATAAAAAATGCACGTATGTGTAGTCAAATCAAAACGATTCCAGCCATGGCCAAATTCTTGGAGAATTATGAGCACGAGAACCAATACCAAAGAAATAGAATGTTAAATTATAAATATCAGAAGTATAATAATAATGCGCCACCAACCAATTCTCATAATAATGATCACAATCGACCTGCGCAGAACGTTAATGCCAATAGAACCCAAAATGAGCACGCGAATAATAATTCCAGGAACTATAATTATCGTGGCAATAATAATTATAATTACCGCGATAGTCGCAATAATAGAGGAGATGGGGACAGACGACCCAATAATTATAGGCATAATGTCAATTATATCTACTCCAGGCCTCAAGGTAATCAGCGACGGTATTACCCAAGGAGTCACCGATATGACAACCATTATGACCAGACCCGGCGTGAAGACAACTATCCACCTGAAGGAAATTATAGGATAGCGGAACCTAATACGGAGGATCGCACTGAAATCGTACAAAATCAACACAGTAATCAAAATGAAAATAGAGAAGAGGGGGTAAGCCCTCATTTAAACTAATAGAGGCAGTGAAAATTAATGAATACCCTTCACTGAACCGTAATCTTGGGGAACAGCGACTTATAAACAAAATTAAGAGTAATCGTGCAATAACCATAATTAATAACCACTATTTAAAGAATAGCAGGGAAGTTGGCAGAATACTCCGAACTTACTGTCATGACCAACAGAGAAGGTGGTACGAATACTTGTCACTAACCGAAGAGTTCTTAAATATATCTTACCATCAGTCCATTGAAAATACCCCTTATACTGTTATGTTTGAAAGGCTTCCACCTAGAGAAATCCAGGATATTATAAACTTTCCAAATAACCCAGAATATCAATTTGAAACAGTTAAATTTTATAACCGAGTTATGGAAAAGGCAGAAATGAAGAAAAGAAAATATGAAAAGAATAATCCAAAACCAATTAAGTACCAAGTGGGTGAGAAAATATTAATAAGAAACGGAGCTACCAAGCACTCTAGAGGGAATAACTAAAAAATTATTATTATATACTGGGCCATATGTGATAACAAAAAATAATAATAACAATACGTATGAAATAATGAACCCTATCACGAAAAGGATTAAGGGAACGTACAACCAAGAGTCCATAAAGAAATATAATGAATAAATTCTAAAATATAATAAGAAAAACTTATTACCAGTCTTGAAGAGAAAATACTTGGAATTTAAAAAGAATTTGAGTTGAATACTACCACTAAATTCTAAAATACAATAAGAACCACTTATTATCGATTTTGAAGAAAAAAAATCACTTGTAAATAAAAGAGAATTTGTTGAACAATAAAATAAA
Source organism: Magicicada septendecula (assembly GCA_034769895.1). Lineage (NCBI taxonomy): Eukaryota > Metazoa > Arthropoda > Insecta > Hemiptera > Cicadidae > Magicicada > Magicicada septendecula. Next base: position 309,509,556 of record CM068368.1, read on the forward strand.
TAGAAAAAAAAGTCATTCAAAATGAAGTAAGTCTGAATAACAAATCCCAAGATTACAGAAGAAAGCGAGAATTATTATTAAATGTTTATAAAGAAATAGTGTGAATAATGAATAACAAACCCCAAGATTACAGAAGAAAGCGAGAATTATTATTAAATGTTTATAAAGAAATAGTGTGAATAATGAATAACAAACCCCAAGATTACAGAAGAAAGCGAGAATTATTATTAAATGTTTATAAAGAAATAGTGTGAACAATGAATAACAAATCCCAAGATTCAGTGGCAGCTCGTCAGGTGACGCAGGTGAAGCGCTGCTTCACCTAAAATAACTGGTTCAATGTGTTTCTTTTTACACAAAATTATTTTCAATTTTTAGTAAATTTTATGTTTAAAAATATTTTTTTTAATTAAATTTCGTCTATATAATAATTAAAATAACATTTACAACCGATGGAAATAGGTTACAGAAGCTAAACTTCGCTGCGATCACATACAAGCCTACTGGTGGCGGAAAGCGCTGAGATCGTAGAAGCAGCTTTCTGTACCTCGAATGCTGCATCAGTTAATACGTAACTAACAACGCTCGGTTTATCACGGTTGCCATGACAACGTATTCCGTACTCAGTGTTCCCCCCACACACGTGAAGCAGTTTCGCTGGCTGTTTCTCAGTGGTGTACATGCAGTGCTTTACCTATCCAGCGCGTTTGTTTTGTTCGTTGTTCGTGGTGTGTGAAGTTTTTACAGAATGTTTCCTTCATATGATCCTGTATGTGTTTTATTAGAAACACCATTTTCAAGATGGAATAATGATGATAAGAAAGACTTTTTAAGCTGTGAAAAACCTATGTCTATATTGAAAGTAATAAGGTTGCAAAAATGAAGGACAAGGTGTACAATCGCAACTTTAAACAAAATTGGTATTCAACGTTCGAGTGGTTGTGTGGCAGTTATTATTTAAATAAACTTTTTTGTATGCCCTGCTTAATTATTAGTGTTAAATCAAGTGCGTGGAATAAGAACGGCTTTGATGATTTTGGTAATGTTACTCGTGCTCTTTCCAAACATGAAGGTTCTTCTGAGCACATGCGTTGTGCATTGAGTTTATCAAAATTAAAGAAAATTTAAGTACTATCGAGGATGCTTTGAAGGAAAATTCTAGGTTGTATATTAAACACTTCAGTGACAACGTTCGGCTTAACAGACGTTTCATGCATCTTCCTATTCGTGCAGTTCTTTACTTGGGTAAACAAGAATTAGCATTTCGCGGTCACCACGAAGAGTTATCATCTATTAATCGCGGAAATTTTAAAGAACTGCTAGAAACCTTCGTTTCGATAAGCCCTGTAGATATTCAAGAACACTATAAAAAAATCTCACCCGTCTTTGCCGGCAATTCTAAGACTATTCAGAATGAAATAATTGACTGCATTTCACAATATATTGATGAGCACATCGCAAAGGAAATAAAAGATAGTATATTTTTTTCAATTCAAGTGGATGATTCCACAGACATTGTCCACAAATCTCAATGTAGCATCGTAATTAGATACGTTATTCCCGGAGGAAAGCTGGTGGAAAGATTTTTGGGATTTTATGATGTTAGTTCCAGTCGGACTGCCGACGCACTGTTTCACGTTGTGTCAGGGTCCCTCGAAAAATTTGACTATAAATCAAAACTTATTGCCCAGTGTTTTGATGGTGCAAGCGTTATGTCAGGAGAATTAAATGGTCTTCAGGCAAAAATCAAAGAAGTAGTGCCACAAGCGGTTTTTGTTCATTGCATGGCGCATCGTTTGAATTTAGTGCTACAACAAAGCTGCAACAGCATTTCGAAATGTCGGATATTTTTTGCGACTGTTAACGGTTTACCCTCTTTTTTCCACAGTTCTACTAAGCGAACTTACGCAGTAGACACAGTCATTGGAAAACGAATCCCTACTTCCGTTATTACGCGATGGAAGTCTAATTCAAAAATTGTGAATACTATATACAACGAATGGGATTCATTAAAAGAAGTATTCACTAAAATTGTGAACGATTCAAATTATGATCAAACATCAATTAGGCAGAGTGATGGCTTCTTAAATAAATTTAATGATTTTGAATTTACGCTTTTGGTTGTCATTTTTAATGATATTTTTGGAGCCACGGATGTTCTCTTCAATGTGCTACAAAAGAAGTCATTTGACATTAATTTCTGTATCTCGCAAGTTAAAAATACTCAAACACTCATAAATAGCAAAAGAACTGATGATGCATTTATTAAAATTTTCGATTTAGCTGCTTCAAAAACAACAATTCCAACTGAATACCATGAGTTGAAGAAAAGAATTACACTCACACATGATCAACTTTTTGAAAAATACAAAATTCTGTATTATGAAATTTTAGATAACCTTTCAGTACAAATAACCACACGTTTTAATGATATGGAAAAGCTTCAGTTTGTTACATTAATGGATACTTCAAAGTTCGTAACGTATTCTGAAAACTTTCCCACGGATGCATTAAGTAACTTAAAGGTGTGCTACCCTAATCTGTTTACACCGATTTCCAAAGACTGAAAAACGAATTACAGCTTATTTATGAGGATAAGCAATACAGACAAATGGAACCACTAAATTTTATGGAACTTTTAGCTGACAACAGGAACATCTTTAAAGAAGCTTACAAACTGTTTTGTTTAATAGTAACTATTCCATCCACTAGCGTTTCCGTAGAACGAAGTTTTTCTTGTTTAAAAAGAATAAAATCATACCTGCGCAATACAATGACAGAGGACAGACTTACTAGCTTATCAAAAATTTCCATAGAAAAGGAACTGTTAAACGAATTAATTAATGTACAACCATTTTATGACGACATTATCGACAAGTTTGCGTATTTGAAAGAGAGGAGAATTGACCTTGTGTTCAAGAAATAAAATGCAAGCCTGTAAGTACTTACTATTTTTAACTACTATATTTGTAAATTTTATTAACATACTTCACTTTTGTCTCCATATGTTATTAATGATTCCAAAACAGGAAGAAACATATTCACATAATTTATGGGGGGGGGACCTGCCACCGATTCTGCTTCACCAATCCTCGAAGCCACGAGCCGCCACTGCCAAGATTACAGAAGAAAGCGAGAATTATTATTATTACGTCTACAAAGAAATAATGTGAATGATAAATAATGAAACCCCAAGATAAAAGTTTTTACCTCAAATCTACCTATGCAAAATAAAGAAAGAGAAAAATCATATGACCTAAAATACATACCACATTGCCAAATGAAGGAAACAACTTCAGTAAACGATTGAATGTAACCAATGTAATGTTAAAGAAGACAAGAAAGAAAGAGTATTTATGAACATAATTCATTGAAAAATAAACAGCCAAAATAATGAAATACGATAAGAAGAAGAATAGTTGGGATAAGGAATGTATTTAGTCAGAAATACAGTTATAATGATCATTACACAACAACTATTTAGAAAATATTGAGATCAGAGAAAAAACAAATGAAGAAGATACTTAGCATTACAATCACAACAAAAATGAAAACAAAAATGATTACAAATGATAACTGTCAAATTTAATATCAAAGAATGTTTAAGGAACTAAAATGGAATCACAAAATATGAAGGATAGTAATGAAGAAAAATAAAAGCAACAAAGAAAAAAAAATTTTTTCCCAAATATTTATTATTAAATAATTAAAGAGATTATTAGGAGATTATTATATTTTATAGCTGACTGTAGATGAATTCCAGCAGTACTATATTAAGATGTGGTGTGGGCAGCAGAGTATGAAGCCAAACAGTGCCTCTCTGAACTGTACCAACGCATGTATTAGGGATTGTTAGGGAAATTAAATATTTAAGGAATATTAGAATAGTTGCAAGAATGACTTCAGTTTCCAAAAGAGTAGGACGAAGAAAACAGAAAGAAATGAGTTGACAGAAGAATAATTGAGAAATACAGTGATTATAGTAATTATAAGTAGAAGAGATGTAAAACTAATGTATCATTGAATATTGTAGCCAACTATCAACAAATAATGTTTACAGAAATTAAAAATGATCAAGAATGTTAATTAAAATGATGAAATGTTATTAAATAAAAAAAAGTATTAATACTAGTCTAATGAAGTTACATTGAGAATCCCATCGTCAACCATTAACAATGAAATGAAGAAAAGGCATGTGAAAAAGACAAGTTTATTTGACCTAAACTTCATTCAGGTAAACTAAACTTTTTTAGGAGGGGGAGCATATGTAACGCAACAGAAATGCTAGCATCCGTGTTACATAAAAACAAGGTTAACAGAATAATAAACAAGTCAATATCTAACCCCATGATAGAACAAAGATCTAATAATTACATTTATAATTATAGATAAAGGTAAATAAGGATGCAAGGTAGTATTAACAAGAATAAACGAACCTGTAAGTTAGATAATAGTTGATGATATATGTTTAGTGAAAAGCAAACAAAAAATGAAACAAGATGTGTTATTCAATGACTGTTGTAGAATGAAGTGTGAAGCAGCTAATTAACGTTAATAGATTTGAATTTTCTTATATGTGATCCATAGGTCAAGATAAAATTGTTATTAGATATGGAAAAAATAATTGTTTATGTAAATGTTAATAGTTAAGATTTGATTATATGTATGAATTTATGTAAAAGGGGCTATAGATGTTTACCAGTTATAAACACAGGTAGATCCGTTTACAATAAAAGGCCTAACAGCCAAAACCACTATATAACCACTCATAACATAAAGGTTAGGTACATCAATTAATAATAATTAATGAATACGATTTGAAGAGCTAGAAAAAAACATTAAATTAATAATGATAAATAATAAAATTTATACAAATCATGATAATGCCATAATGCCATGATATCGATTAATAACGTTTAATATCGAAAGGGTATTAAATATAAAAAAGAAAAAAAAACAGGCTTATATCAAAAAACCAGCAGAATATGTGTAGAAAATAATAAACCAACTATCGGTAAAGTTACATTCCGATAGGATAGCAAATTGATAAGGAATAGACAAAAAATATATGAAATAAACACTATATTCAAAACATGTGGAAGGAAGAAAAATCATGTGTTGCTAGGGACGACAGGAAAAGAGAAAGTTGTTGATTTGACAATAATTGCTTTGATGATCTGAATGTGATAAGATTAATAAAAAACCAAGAAATATCTATTTAATTGGAATATACTAATTAGTAAATACTATTATAAAATACAAAATACTAATGATAATATTTATGACTCTTGCCAGTATAAATTAACCAAACAAGACAATAGTATGAAATCGCAATAGGAAATAAATAACTGGATTCTACAAGGAAGGACTTGAACTGTCCCATATCCGAAAGGAATTGACGATACATTAAAACAAATAGAAAGAGTCAAAAGTATCACAAATAATAATATACACTACACCAGAATTTATAACCTTTCAAATAAACGGAACATCACTAATTGCTTCAACCGAGAGAAGAACGTATCTGGATCCAGGAGTTGCAGAAGAAGCATCAATCGGGCTGTAAATCAATCCAGGGAGCTGTATTTCCGAAGTGGACAGGACAAGAATTCCATTTTATTAAACCGAAGAAAGAATATCGTACGGCATAATTGTCCAGAACAGTAAATTTATCAATCAACCGCCTACATGATTTGCTTCGTTCTAGTCTGGTAAATTATTATTATATTAATCATACTAACTACACAACACTTCAAATTTGTAAATCTTGCATTCTTATCTATGTATTTTTAATCTTCCCCACAGTTACAAGAACCTTCACACCCTGAATTAAATTAATTACAAATTAAAACACACTATATAACTGAATTTAAATAAAGGATCGGAATAATCAACAATCGATTCACGCAATCTATAGCCCAAGCATATGTTAATTAGAACATATCTTATTCAATGTTAAAGAAGTAAACAAATAAAGAACCTTTATATATTTGCAAAATCTTGTCATTTGGAGTATGATTTAATGAGTTGGGAACAAAAAGTAACTGAATAAGTATAGAATAATTGGTTAACATAAACAGTGAAATAACCTATAAGTTTCGTTGAGCCGATACTACAGCGCTTATAGCGGAATTATCTGACACCAAAGAGAGAGCGTCAAAATACAAAATTAGACATCATTCTCTTCAAGGTATAATAGGGTTGAACGAAATTACAGAATAACGCATTAATTATTTAAGTTTCAGGTACACTAACACTGATATTTTTTAGAGAGCTAAGTTAATATTAATTAATTACATCAATATATCCCACAACTCCAAATATCTCAGATATTTAAATCATTAAGTAAACTAAACGACCTAAGAGAGTAAAACAGGGGAACATACCCGTTCATAGCAACGAATAGGCTTACATTGCGTGAAAATAACGAGACGCTCGTACTCGTCCCATTATAAATTAACGAACTCAACAGTGGTGACTTGGATCGTACGTACTCGTCACGATACAATATATATATATAAACGTACCGGTTTTCAAGGTTATTTCTGTATGTTACAATGTAACCGGGTTATATTTACTTTATAAAGGGATACCTTTTGTAATCAATTTTATACACATAATAGCAGAGCAGGTATGCACGCCCGTATCAACACACACACTATGCTTGCGCGCTCATACACAGAAACACACAGAGTACTCAAACGTAAGAGTATTTGTATAAAGAATATCCTGATATTTCCTATGTTTACTTCTAACATGTGTTTATATAAAACTCGATGCTTTGTTGTCGGCAGCAATGCCATCTAAAGGCAAGGCCACAAACTTATGTGGCTATTAATTTTGTGAAAAACTATTTATCTTCAATTGAATATTGAATACCTTGTGTTTGTTATTCATCATTATTACACCGATAATTCTACGCAATCATGTAAGTTAAATATGAATAAAATATTAATATTAAGTTTTGTCGCCACAGCATGTATAATTCTGCATAACATAATATGCTATAATGTGAATGTAGATCACGTAAGCCTATATAATGTAATTAACGTAATTACTCATTTAATGTATGTTTTTAGTTATTATTAAGCAAATTAAATGTGTTGATAAGAAGATTGAGGCAAAATAACGTCTCACAGAAATATTGTAAGTTGGCGACAGTCTGGCGGCAACAGAATAAAAGCGCATTGTACAATAAACAGCTTTTTAAAGTCATAAAGAAGGAAATGCTTTGTTCGCGAAATATCATAAAACTGTTGAGTCCCGTTAAATTTTGACGAACGACAACCTTGGGAAAACAATGGATCAGGCGATAAAAAAAGAGAAACTCTGGTGAAAGTTGCGTCACTTGGTGTAGCAGTTGAACACGTGGTAAAACACCCGCGCACTCCAGACTAAACACCAATGAGAAGAAGCGTGACTTTAGAGCGCAAGTTTTTTTACGGTTCTTGAATGGACGAATTTGAAGTTCCCGGCAAGGAAATCAGTCATGAGCATATCAGAATTATTTGAGTAGAACGGGTGGGAAAAGAGAAATAGTGAGCCCTATAAATAATACCCCGTGTACAGCTAAGGGAGTCTTCTTTTTCTCTTAGTATGTGTTAAAGACGCTCTTAGTATATTTTAACTTCGCTTTTAATAAGTTTTTAAGTGTTAAAGTACATTAGCTTGATTAACCATCATGTAAAGTAATATATCGGAGTGTACAGAAAAACTATTCGTGTTTATTTAAAATCTCATTATGAATTAAAGAAAATATCAAAATACCTTAATAAGTCTTGAAGTATTTGAGTGCGTGTTAGTCGAAGAACGCGACAGTCGTTATTTGTACAGCAAAGACAAGCATGAGAGGAATCTTCATTGCGAGTGAATCATTTAATTAGTGCGTACAGCAAGTAAGAAGCAGTTTTATTTAAATCAGTGAACTTGAAGTAATTACAAACACAGTATATTTTGTCTTGTGCGCAAAAGTCGAGTGGAGTATTTAATCGGAGTTCCGATGTGTGTAAAGAATCGACGAAAGTAATTGTGAATGGAATTAAAGCAAAGTATGGTGCGAAGTGAAATTGTGATATATGTTCACTCAAGGCATTGTCGGCAGATGGAATGGATAATCCTGAACACAAGTAACAGTTTCATTGTACTTATGTATTAACTAATATTCTATGTAGTCGTATCGTCTATATCCCTAAACATCCCGTTTCATTCTAAAAGAACCGACAAGCAGTTGGATGCTAGTAATATTATTCTACCCTTTATGACTTTAGAAACGCTCAATTTAATTAATGTAAATTACGATTGACAAATTCAGAGTTGTATTAAATATAGCTGATGGTTGTCAGAAGTCAATATCTTGTTAATATTAAGGCATTGAATATATATATATATATATATATATATATATATATACTGTTAATGATTTCGAGGTTCGGTCATTAATCATGAAAACTCAGTTTTGCGACGTTTCGAGATTTATTCTTCTCATAATCATGCCTACAACATTAAAATATAGTCTTACTACAATTATATTATTTGTAAGTGTGTATAGGTGTGTGTAAAGTCATACATTACTATAACTATTTACTTACATTAACTGTGAGATGAGCTACAGCAACCACATTACACTAAACCTTATCACTGTTCCATACTTATACACATATAACACATTACATTTGTATAGTGTTAGCGTTATGTAGTTATCAGACAGACTGCCAGCGATATAAAATTTTAATAGTACCTTAACTAGTAAGTTGTTCAGTATTCCTATAACCTGTAAACTATTGTCCATTTTAAAAAGAGTGAATAAGATTAGAATAACACTTGCTAAGACTTTGTACGTCCGTTTTCTTGTTAACTGAAAGGTGTTTATTCTTCTCTATTGTTAGCATTTCTAAGAATTGCCGTTTAAAGTGATTACTTTCTGCATGAATTACTTTAGCTTTATGAAACTGAAACGAGTGACCGTGTGTACGGGCGTGTTGTGTTAGGGCCGTGGGATCAGGTCTGTTAGTATTTACTTTCTGGCAGCTATATTTATGTTGATAAATACGTCTTTTGAAATACTGTTCAGCACAACCGTAATATTTTTCCACAGTTTTCTTCACACGGTATTTCATATATTATGTTGGATCTTAGTTCTATTTCATCCCTGTCTTTAGTATGCGTAAAACATTTATTATTGATAGTGTTAACGTTTTTGAAAGCTATTTTTGTATTGTGATTAGCATTAGTGAGGATCTTGGAAAGTCTTTCTGATAATGATTTGACATATGGAAGGGAAAAATATTTTTTAGTTGTAGTAGTGTTATCTTGATTACTGGATGTTGTATTCTGTCCTACAGGTGTATTACCATTTATTTGGTTATTAGTCGCGTCTAAGTTATTTATTTGGGTTTTAGTGTTTTCTACCATGTTATGATTATGTCTGTAACTTTCTCGCAATATTTTGCAAATTATTTTGTGGGGGTACCCATTTGTTAGCAATAAGTCTACTAGTCTATTATCAATTTCTTTTTTGTAGATGTCTGTTGTAAGTCTGTGTGCACAATTTATCAGATTTTTAGCAACATTAATTTTGTAGTGGTATGGACAATGACTCGTGTAATGAATGTATCGTCCTGAGGTTTGTGGTTTTTGCCACCATTTTGTGTCAAGTTTACCATTGGCTTGGTGGAGTAATAAAACATCTAAAAATGAGATTGTGTTGTCCGATTTTTCTAATTCTACAGTGAAAACTATACGTGGATGAAAGTCATTGAATGTATCTATTATTATATTCTGCATATTAATCGGTATTGCTGTAATAATATCATCAACAAATTTGTAAAGGAATGGTATATCAAATGGTACAGTGGGAAGTTTTTTATCAAGAATATACTCAAGATATATATCAGCCAAGATAGGGGCTATTGGTGAGCCCATTGGGCATCCAAATAACTGTAAATAAAACTCATTGTTGAATTGAAAATATCCCCTCTCTAGGCATAACTTAAGTGCTTCTAAGAATTGTTTTTTAGGTATATTTGTGTGAGGTCTGAGTTCATCAAACCTGTCAGAAATAATTTTGGTTACTATTGGTACTGATATATTGGTAAAAAGGGATGATACATCCAGTGAAATAAGTTGATACCCAGGGGGTAATTTAACACTCATATTCTATTTTTATTTCCTGCACTGCTTATTAATAATTAAGTAAAAAAATTAGAACTATACTATAAGACGTTACATGCACAAGTAGCATAAAAATAATCGTATGTATAAACGTGAAACGAGTGGGATGTCTTAAGAAAATAAGGATAATTTTATAAACAACAAATACAAATGCGTCATGAAATAAATTTAAAATTCCTTATTCATATATTAATATATTATAAATCTTTAAATATTAGAATTTAAATTTATAATTCTATATTTTATGAATTGTCCTTACAAATTTTATAATTAAAATTTTCCTTATTTTATAAACTATAGAATTCCTTATGAGTATTATAAATAATAGTCAGTACTGTAACTAAAATGGGATTGGCTTTTGCCACAACAGCGACAAATTTGTTTACAGAAATTGCTCAGTCCTATTTAACTTTGTGCAATGGAAGAAAGGTAGTAGCGCGGCCAGTAAACATACACATTTTTGAGGGGAGTGTAAAATGACAAAGGCATTCATAAAAGTGTCAGACACCAATATTTACTGAAAAGACATGCCGACAGGGTATACGCAATTTGCATACTAAATGTGTACATATACCTAACAGAACTTCCGAACCATATGGCTTAGGAACGACCGTGCAGAGAACAAAAATAGATTCATTTACAAAAGGGAAAAGACCGTGAGTATGAAAAAATTAAAGCGACAACAGCAGGCAAGGTCAGCGTTCTCAGACAACTGTCAGTCTGTAGGATAACCACCCATGAAGAAAACAGTAAAACTATTAATAAGTAAGTTCACTGTACGGAAAACACAAAATAACTGACCTAATGGTACTTCGTAAAGTTAGGGTGTGTATTGCTAAAAGCTTTAGATTCCAACATAAGAAAAACCAGCGCAGTATAAATCGTAGATTCAGAGAACTGCAAATCGTAACAAAAGAAGCCAAAGAAAGAGAAGAAACGCAAAGACAGAAATTCTGTAGATATTTACGCGACAACAAAAAATATGTTGCCGACTCACACAAATTTTTATAGCTCAAATACTGGCGCCCAGAATTTAACTGAGTAATGTTACCCACAACTAATTATTCCTGATAAAAAAAAATTAATTTACGCGATACGCATAAATAAATTTGAAACGAGCAATATAAGGTGGATGTATGAAATTTGCTTTCGTAACACTGCTAAAACGCTACACACTGTACTAGCCGGCAACAACGCTGGGCGAAGGGCGTGGAGGTGACAGGGAGAAGCAGTGAAAGTGAGTGACCTTGACGGTACTACTTCCATGCAGTTAACTCTAGCATCTTAACTGCAGAGTTTTTATTCAAAAAAACCCCTGAGATCACATAACATCTCTGGCGTCCAGCATCTAATACATTTTAAACACAAATATTATTATATTAAATAATACAGTAGGACCTTGATAATCCGGCACGGTCGGGACCGAGAGCGTGCCGGATTATCAAATATGCCGGATTACAAAGGCCATTTTTAAAACCCTGGTTTAAACAAGGGTATATAGATAAAAACTACAGTTTTAACATACAAAAACGATTAATTGTTTATTTAGTAAACACAGCAGAAAACATTACAGTAAACAAAAAAAAATTAAAAGTATGTAATACTGCACAATGAAAACTACTGTATATTGAACTAAAAATCAAATATAATGCACTTCACTGTTAAATAGCTCAGGATTCTCAGGGACTTAGAACTCAGGGATAGCTTGAATTTTCTTTTGAGCCCTCTGAAACATTGTAGGGATGTTAACTTGTTTCTTTGATTGAACTCTTTTTTGACAAAAACTATTTTTATTTTATATAATATGGAGGTTCATAACTTCAGCAACGTCGTATTGCTGGCTCCTCTCTGCGAATTTCACAAACGTGTTTAATGCTTCCGAAGCCTCAGCCCAAGAGATGTGAGTTTTAGGCGTTTCTTCTTCATCACTCTCAGTATCTTGTACCTCTTGTGGGCTGGAGACACTTTTTATTATCACATCGTCAGTGAGCTCTTCTTCGATAGGCAGATCTTTGTCAATTTCGATCCATCCATTAATTTCTTCTACTGAAAGGGCACTCAGTTCAATATTTGAAGCACAATTCATCACACTTACAATTTCAGAGTGGTCAGTTGTGGGCTCATAATCATTTTCATCCTTTTCCATCTCGGTTTCTTCAATCATTTTTGGTCATAATTTTCTCCAGGCCTTGTGCAATGTTATATTTTTCACATCGGACCAAGCAATTGCAGCTGTAAAAATAGCATCTTTAATGTTAAAATCACGTTGGAAATCTTTGACGCTGCAATCTGAGCTCAGAAGCTTTTGCACAAACATTCCTCTGTACTTGCACTTGAAATTTTGTATTACCCCTTGGTCCATGGGTTGTATTAGTGGCGTAACATTGGCAGGAAGGTATGTGCAAAAAATGTTACCTGACACGAGTTCAGATTCTGGAGGGCGAGCTCGGCAATTGTCCAGGACGAGAACAGCCTCTGAATCTTTAGTTAGCCCTAGTTTTTCAAAATTTTCTTTCACAGCTGGAACGAAATGATGCATGAACCAGTCTTTAAACAACTCGGCTGTCATCCAGGCATTATTCTGAGCACCGTAAATAACAGGCAAATGTGTCACATTTTTGAGAGGTCTAGGCTTTTTATACTTCCAATGACAAACGGAGTTAGTTTATGATTGCCTGAAGCGTTTCCACACACTAATATAGTTATTCTATCTTTATTCTTCTTAAACCCCTTTGCGCTGGACTCCTCAGCTCCGGCTAGGGTTGAATTTGGTAAACACCGCCATAACAGGCCAGTCTCATCATCGTTGTAAATTTGAGCTGGGGACAATTGATGTTCATCAACGAGTTTTTGAAACATTATTTTATACTCATTTGCAGCAGCCTCATCTGCTGATTTTATCTCTCCAGAAACGTCTAGTTTATGTATGCCATGGCGAACCTTGAAGTTATGAAGCCACCCTTTTGAGAATGAAAGAATTTCATCTGCAGGCAAATCTAATTCCTTGTGAAAAAATTTGGCTTTTTCAATTATCATAGGCCCCGTTATTGGTTTTCCCTCTGCTCTCTTAGCACTGAACCATTTATACAAAACTTCATCCAGAGTGTCTAATTTAGGTTTTTTTAAAGTTTGCCTAATGTCTAGACTACAAGTATGATGATGCTGTAACTGATTTGATTGTAAGTATATTTGTAATTGATGCTGATTGTGACACAAATTTTTCTAACTGTTGTTTTTGTTTTTTAATGTCATAAATAGTTGAAGATGCGATATTAAATTCAGTCATAATATTGTTTCGGTTCTCACCTTTTTCCAGTCTTCTTATGATGTTCAGTTTTTGGTGAATTGTCAATGTCACATGTTTACGTTTTGATGTTTTAGGCGCACTTTTGTTCGGTTTAGAAAACATTATGCACTTTTCACTGTGCTATAGTCTATTTCACAGCCGTACACGCAGCTAAACTTTAATACAGTGTACCATGAATTTTATTACATAATTTTATAAGAAAACCGGACAGCTCTGATGCAAGTGTCAGTACAATTTACTGTAACTGTACGCGTACGTGAACAAAGAATCGTGGTGACACTAGCACGAAGCCAAGATGGCGACTGGCTGATCCCGGCGAGAGGCAGCAGTGCTGCCAGACGTACGATAAATTTGACCGGTGTACCGTACTATCAAACTCGTGAACTGCGGAACCCGGTAAATTTAAATCAGTACTCAGGGAGAAAAAATCTGGCAACCCTCTATATTTCTGATGCGTGCCGGACTATTGGGTCTGCCGGACTATCGAGTGCCGGACTATCGAGTGCCGGATTATCGCGGTCTTACTGTATAAACTTAATTACTTACAAATTACACACGTAAAAGTTATATTTGGCGCATCCAAACATGGAGCACAATTCCACTTAAGTTATATTTGCCGCACCAATAAGTGGGGCTAGTCACGAGTAAAGTTATATTTGTCGCCAACCACGTGGTGCAAAAGCCAGTTAAGTTATATTTGGCACCCAACGTGGGGCACGATTCCACTTAAGTAATATTTGCCGTCCAACTTTATGGAGCTTGATTGTAAATGAGCTCGGCAGAATGAAACGGGATAGACGATAAGCAATTAGAATAAGATATGTGCTAGAATAAGTAAATGGTAAAAATTAAATGTTAACTCGCAGTAAAGTAAGGAAATTTAAATTGGTTAGTAGTACAAATAGTAGAATGGCTGACAGTAACGAAAATAACGGTGGGTCCGACATTGAATTTGATATTAACAATCAAATGGGAGAGAAAGGATGGGAAGAGGCCACGGAAAGTGAAAGCCCGGAGGTTTCTTCAGAGGCGATGGGACGGCGACAAAACGACGATGTACGGTCTGAAACAGAACAGACACAATCACAGACTGAAACCCAACAAACAGCTACAAACATAGATATCAGTAGGTTACTACAGCAGTTTACACAACAAATGACAAAAAACATCAACAGAATAGAACAAAAACTGACAGAAAACACACAAAAATTATAAAAGAACATGACAGAAAAATTAAATGAAAATACTAAGAAAAATGAAGAGAACATAGAACAACTCAAACAAACTTTCACACAACAGTTAGCAGAAAATAACCAGCAAATAACAGAAAACATTACACGTATAGAAAAACAAATAGATGACATGGAACGCAACATGGAACAAAGATATACACAACAACTACAGGAACACAAAACACAGATAGCACAACAAATACAAGACATCCGAGACGAAAACCGAGAAACAGCAATACAATTACGTACAGAAGTCAAAGAAGTTGACTGCTCTACTACTGAAGTTGTAGCTGTTCTACAATCGACGGGAAGATAAGTAAAATCAAAGAAGATGTACGCAATAAAATCGCCCAGATCGAACGCACACCTAGGCAGCAAGGAGTGATAATTAAACACACTAAAAATGTGAACTTCAATAGAGAAGGAGAGTATCCGATGGAGTTTGTGAAGGAGCTAGAAGAAATACACTGTGACTACTACCCAGGTGAAGAGGTGAGCTGGATAGGAAGACACTTAGACGGAGAAGCCGCCATATGGTGGAAGCTGATACGTAATGAGGTAAACACTTTTGAGCAATTTCAGACCACATTCACATCCAAATACTGGAATCAAATGATCCAGGAGACCGTCCGTGATAAGTTAGAATTTGGGAAATATCCCCCAGAGAGCGGGTTAAGTATGACGCAATATATGGAAAGGTGCATCTTACAGAACCGGCAATTAATACCGCCGATATCAGGCCTACACCTAATTCGAAAACTGGCACACCACTACAGTCACGACACTGCTGTTGCCTGCATTACGAGGGGTATGAATAACATTATGGACTTTCAAAACCTGTTAATGGAATTCACAGCCTTGCGACAAAAGAAGAATGGAATGAACGGCGAGGGTAATATGCAGTTCCAGCCCAAGCAGGAAAGGAATGTAAATAATGCTAATCACTGGTCGGAAAATAGGACAGAGCGGAGTAACCCCCGTCACAAGGCACCGTGGCGACAAGGAGAGAAAACAGCTGAGGCAAACGAGAGAGAAAGAGCACCGCAAACGAAAAAACGAGAGCAACGGGTATACGAATCCCAAATGAATACATTAGCGTCAACAAGCGGCACTCAAGGAACCTTGCAGGTAGCAAGTAGTTCAAAAACACATACAAAGAATGTTGCCCAGTCAAAAAACTAGTTAAGAATTATTTTAGAGATAAGGTAGGATTAAGCGATAATTGTAAGATAATCATTACCACGTTTATCGATATTAGGGACACTCTGATGGAAGAGGAGTCGGAATATCAAGAAATCAATAAAATTAAAAGTCCTGAATTGAAGATACAACTCAATGGTATACCAATGATAGCACTACTTGATACTGGCAGCCAAATCAATGCGTTGTCTGCAGAGTGGTATCAGCTAAATAAAAAACGTATGGGCAATGTACCTATATTAAAAATTACTAATTTAGTTATTAAAGGAGCAGTGGGGAAGAAATCGAATAAGATAACCCAACAGATCATGCTCGAAGTAAGAATAGGAGAGTATGTGACTGATGCTGTGTTTACAATTGTCCCTAATTTAATCAGGGAGTGTATTATTGGAATTAACTTATTGCAAGAAGGTAGATGTGTGCTTAACCTTCCAGATAATAAAATTACCTTTAAGAATAATCATAATAGCAGTGAAGAACCCGTAAGTGCGGAAATAATGGCATTAGAACTCGAGGAAGACGGAGAAAAGATTGCTAATACGATTCAAGAGAAACTGGATGAAACAACCGGTATAGATTCTAAAACAAAGGAAGAATTGGAGAACATTTTATACTCTAACCAACAAGTGTTCCGTGAGCAACCAGGTAGAATCAATAAATATGTACACAGGTTAAAGGTAACTGACACAACCCCTTATTGCTTAAAAGGGTGGCCAGTTCCACTAAAATATCAAAATGCAGTGGAAGGAGAGATTAAAAAGATGGAAAGATGCGGCGTAATAGAACGAGCAAACAGTCCATATATTAACCCAATGGTGACTGTAGTCAAGAAAGATCAGACTGTACGACTGTGTTTATACGCAAGAATAATCAATGCGGTCACTGTTCCGGATCATGAGGGAGCAATACCAATTGATCAAGAGTTGGCGAGCTGTGGAAAAGTGAAAGTCATGAGTAGTATTGATCTCACCAGCAGCTTCTGGCAGATCCCACTTGCTGAAGATTCCCGGGACTACACTGGCTTTCTCTACAGAGGCAAATGCTACAGGTACACTGTAACACCATTCGGGCTAAAGACGAGTTTAGCAAGTCTAACCCGCGGATTGGATAAAGTTTTGACAGAAGAAGTAAAAAGATTCACCATATTATATGTGGACGATTGTTTATGTGTATCAGAAAACATTGAAGAACACCTGGAACACTTACGCATGTTGTTGGACAACCTCAAAAGAGAGAACCTCACAGTGAACTTAAAGAAGTCCAAATTCTTTCGAGACAGAATTAGTTACCTGGGATATGAGCTGTCTACAAAAAGTATCAGCGCTTCCACGGAAAAAAATCTCCGCTATTATGGATTTTCCTAGACCAAAGAATCCAAAACAACTAAAGGGATTTCTTGGCCTTACTAATTTTTACAATAAATTCACAAGCCAATATGCAGAAAAAACAAGACCACTGCTACAGTTACTGAAAAAAGGCATAAAGTTTAAATGGACAGAAGAGTTAGAAAATAATTTTAATGAGGTCAAGAGACTATTCGTGGACACAGTAATGCTACGACATCCTGACCCAAATAAAAGATTTTACCTGCAGACTGACGCAAGTAAATATGCGATTGAGGGTCAGCTTTATCAAATAGATGAAGGACGAGCAAATAGGGGTCGTTGCATTCACCAGTCGTGTGCTTAGAGGTGCCGAATTAAATTATTTTACTACGGAAGTAGAACTGCTCAGCGTAGTCCATTGCTTGAAAAAATTTAGAACTTACGTGTTAGGTCGACCATTGACCATTATCACGGATAACAAGGCACTAACATTTATTCAAAAATGTCAGTTAAACTGTTCCCGAATTACACGATGGATACTGGCTATCCAGGAGTATGATTTTGAGATAGTACATTGCAAAGTTAGTGACAATATCGTAGCGGATGTACTTAGTCGAAACCCTCAAGATGTACTAGAAAATATAATACCAGATGGAGACGAGGAGACTGAAATTTATGCAATTGACATCAAACTGGGTAAACCATTAAAAAATCAGTTGAAAAACATTACACTACACCAAATGAACAACGTTAAACTAAATAATATCATCGACCGGTTACACAACAATAAAAATGACAAACTCAGTAAGATATACCAAGTATATAATAATAAATTATATCGTAAGGAGAACGGAAGGTGAAAATTGGTAGTAACACAAGAAATTGGACAGGCGTTATTAAAGGAGATTCACGTAATGTATGGACACTGTGGTGTGAGGAGAAGCTATGGGATCTTTAAGGAACATTTTACAGGCGATCATCTCTACAAATACCTTAAGAGGTTAATTAAGACATGTGATACCTGTCAAAAATGTAAAGACCATTTCAAGAAATGCATGGGACAGACCAAACCAGTTCTGCCAAAGGAGAGAGGTGAACTCATTAGCATGGATTATTACGGTCCTTTGATATCACCTACCAGTGGTGTGAGGTATATTCTGGTGATCGTCGATAATTTCACCAAGTATGTGAAGTTATACCCGATGAAAAGAGCAACTACAGCTGTTACGCTTAATAAATTAAAAAATTACATCCAAGAAATTGGAAAACCCAACGCTATATTGACGGATAATGGCACACAATTTACAGGTAAAACTTGGGTGACACAGTTAAATGCACTTGAAATCAAGCCCAAGTACACTGCCATCCGTAACCCGTGTACCAATCTTGCTGAAAGGGTTAACCGCCAATTAGGTAACATATTCAGAGTGATGGTTAACGGACACCAAACCAAATGGGCCAAATATATTAAATTAATTGAAAAATGTATCAATGAGAGTCACCACGACACGATTGAAATGACACCATTTCAGGCACAATGGGGTCAAAGGCCAAGAAGACCATGGGAGGTGTATGTGGACCGAGAGTTAATGAAGGACGACGTTAAGGATTGCCGAGAGGTAATATATCGACGATTAAAAAGAAAGGGTGAACGTCGAGCAAAGAAAAACAATGGAGGCATCGATAAGGTGAAATTCAAGGAAGGAGACTTAGTTTTAATAAAGACTAATCCAATTTCAGATGCTTTGAATAGAGTCACAGCGAAATTCTGTGAACTGTTTGAGGGTCCGTACGTCGTAAAAGGAATAAAAGGAGATGCAACTTACGAAATGGCGGATGTGGATAAACCAGGATCGATTCGTGGAATTTTCAACGTGCGACAGTTGAAGCCGTACCACCACGAGTAACAGTAAAATAGTAAATAAGATCAGTCAGAAGGGAAAAGAAATTTCAAAACTTTGATAAATTTAAATTTCCTTAACACTGATAACAAACATTGTAAATAAACTTAAACCAATATGTAGTAAGTTACATAATAGTAAGCCATGTGATGTATGTAAAGCCAGTTGTAAACAACAAAATGAATTGTAAACAGCTGCCAACAAACTAGTTTGTGAGGGAGGGGGCAAGCTCTCCCCAGGCAAGAAGTGAAAGTGCACAAAAAGCCAAGGGTTGCAGACTATTATTGTACTGAAAAGGCAACAACCTCAGACGTAAACAAGCTTTGTCAATAATAAACTGAGCACTTTCAGAGGTGTACAAATTGATTTGCCATGAATTCGAATATCGATCATGATCAAATCAATTTGGGGGACTTAATATAACGTGAATGTAGATCACGTAAGCCTATATAATGTAATTAACGTAATTACTCATTTAATGTATGTTTTTAGTTATTATTAAGCAAATTAAATGTGTTGATAAGAAAATTGAGGCAAAATAACGTTTCACAGAAATATTGTAAGTTGGCGGCAACAGAATAAAAGCGCATTGTACAATAAACAGCTTTCTAAAGTCATAAAGAAGGAAATGCTTTGTTCGCGAAAAATCATAAAACTGTTGAGTCCCGTTAGATTTTGCCGAACGACAACCTTGGGAAAACAATGGATCAGGCGATAAAAAAAAGAGAAACTCTGGTGAAAGTTGCGTCACTTGGTGTAGCAGTTGAACACGTGGTAAAACACCCGCGCACTCCAGATTACCTACATTAGCTTGATTAACCATCATGTAAAGTAATATATCGGAGTGTACAGAAAAACTATTCGTGTTTATTTAAAATCTCATTATGAATTAAAGAAAATATCAAAATACCTTAATAAGTCTTGAAGTATTTGAGTGCGTGTTAGTCGAAGAACGCGACAGTCGTTATTTTTACAGCAAAGACAAGCATGAGAGGAATCTTCATTGCGAGTGAATCATTTAATTAGTGCGTACAGCAAGCAAGAAGCAGTTTTATTTAAATCAGTGAACTTGAAGTAATTACGAACACAGTATATTTTGTCTTGTGCGCAAAAGTCGAGTGGAGTATTTAATCGGAGTTCCGATGTGTGTAAAGAATCGACGAAAGTAATTGTGAATGGAATTCAAGCAAAGTATGGTGCGAAGTGAAATTGTGATATATGTTCACTCAAGGCATTGTCGGCAGATGGAATGGATAATCCTGAACACAAGTAACAGTTTCATTGTACTTATGTATTAACTAATATTCTATGTAGTCGTATCGTCTATATCCCTAAACATCCCGTTTCATTCTAAAAGAACCGACAAGCAGTTGGATGCTAGTAATATTATTTTACCCTTTATGACTTTAGAAACGCTCAATTTAATTAATGTAAATTAGGATTGTCAAATTCAGAGTTGTATTAATTTATGTATTTTATGTGCTTAGATTTATGATTGAATTATTAGTTCATGAAGTAATAGATTGAGATATGTTTCTCAATCAGATGAAATGAATATATATTTTTTTTTGTGTGTCTTAACAAGAATTAGTAATAACTAAAAGTTATTAGCATCTTAAATGCAGAGTTTTTATTCAAAAAACCCACTGAGATCACATAACATCTCTGGCACCCAGCATCTAATACATTTTAAACAGAAATATTATTACATTAAATAATATAAACTTAATTACTTACAAATTACACACGTAAAAGTTATATTTGGCGCATCCAAACATGGAGCACAATTCCACTTAAGTTATATTTGCCGCACCAATAAGTGGGGCTAGTCACAAGTACAGTTATATTTGTCGCCAACCACGTGGTGCAAAAGCCAGTTAAGTTATAATGCATCCACACACAAACGTGCACATATTGTGACAGTACAAAAAAGTCCGATATAAAAAATATGGTATGCAAGGTAGCAAACTATTGTATTCCGATGTTTTAAAGTCATTTCTATGGGTGACATAATTTCCCTTGGTTTTGCCGACAACGACGCAGTTCCGAGACGACAAAATAATTTCCAGGACAGCAGTGTACGTGCAGCTAAAAAGACTTATAATGGTTACAGCCACTAATAACGGCGCTACTTGCTCACGTTTCATTGGCCAACAACGCCAAACGTCATAAAACCACAATGACGTTATAAAAATACGTAACTACCAAGGCTATTATATAATGAGAAACAAAGAACGATGACGTTTTACTCACACACACATACGTAAAATTTGCATAATTTTCGTCCCAGTACACAGAAGTTCATCATGGCGACCACACGCTAACAATAGTGTTGGCTTGAAATAGTCAAGTTTAAAGTATTGCAAAGTGTTAACAATGTAATCAAAAGCAAATCAGTGTTAGTTACTTTCAGAGTTTGAGCAGTATAAAGCAATATTAAAAGCGTTAAATGTAAATTCAGTGCAGCCAAGAAAATGTAACCACGCCGTTTGGAATCAACATGTGACACTCTACTAGAACGTCCAGTTTACTGACAAGGGAAGTGGCAACCAAAATTTTTATTTAAAGAGCTCTTTTAATCATAAAAAATATAATCATGATGTGTACACAGTCAAAAGTAAATTCAAAAATGTCTGTATGAATGTGAGTGAGTGAGAGAGGTGTGAACGTTAGATGTCGACTTCCAAATGGGGGTTGGTTTGCGTTGACTATAATTAGATATTATCAAATCACATGATCATGAAACTAAGTCATAGCAAGTAAAATTAATTGTTTGAATTAGCCTTTAAAATTAAACATAAAGGAGTGGTGATAGTAAAGGGCGGAAATTAGTAATGGCCGCCGTGTCAAGTTGTTATATGGTGTACACGATTAAAGAAATTCCTGAATAAATTACGATTGATAATAGTTACTGCAATTAAATGTATTCTCATTTCAATGACCATCTCTGTCAGCATTCTCACTGAGCAGAATCCTGGATCCTTAGGTAATAAAAATTTATATAACGAAACTGAAATAAACAGGTGCTATAATTATGGTAGATACCATAATTATGGTAAATGTGACACACGTGTTTGACTCGAACAATGTAAACAGACCCGAATATAAGTTACTAGAGATTTTATATGACAAATACATTTATATTTATTTAAATAAAAAATGAGAAATCACAAATGGGCCCGAACTGGGGACTATATAAAATATATAAATACATTTTATATAATAAGCCTGAATTGCGGCAGAGTGGACATTGAAAATGAGAATGCGGTTGTAGGTTAGGTGGTAACGATAATATAAAGCGACAAACCATTAACAAATTTTATAATGGCAGAGAATAAAGAAAATAGTTCTTTATTAAACATAACTGATAGTACAAATAATAGTCAAATAAGCATGACAGAATCAGTAGTTATGAGTGAAGGAATAGTGAACTCAACACCAGTCCCAAATAACAGGGCTGAGAATAACGAAATTATGAAAATGATGCAAATGCTTTTCAATATACAGAACAATAATTTTAATGTAAAATGTGAAGAATTAAAAAACGAAATCGAAAAACAAAATTTTAATTTTGATAAACGAGTTGATGAAATGCACTCACGTTTCGATAAAACGGAAGAGAAAATAGTTGCATTAGTTAATGAGAAGTTGGATAGACAAAAGAATAAAGTAGATGAAAATTACGAGAGTAAAATGGGGGTAGAGAATAGGAGAGAATCAGATAAATTGAATGAAAATAAAGACAAGGTAAGTGGGGTAGAAAATTACGATAAAATAAATAAAGATATAGTAATAGGTGATAATAGTGTGGAGGTTGGTAGTATAAATGAAATCTTATGGGGAATTGAATATAATGATAATGGAATGATAGTGTGTGTTGAAGGGTTAAAGAGAGAGAGATGGTATGATAAAGAGAAATATATTGAGAGAGAGAAATGTTGTTGGGAGAGTTATTATGAGAGATGTTTTAAGAGAGAGAGATGGTATGATAGTGAGAGATATTGTGAGAGAAAGAGGGAGGTAGAAATTTTTAAGATAAGCAGAGATTATGAAGAGTTTAAGGGAAGGTTAGGAGTAGAGATGATATATAATAAAAATAATAAGTACTTACCTTGTAATGAAGCTGATATAGCAGTCGTAGGAGATGATAATGAAAATAATGACTTAGTAACTTACCTGGTTGTGACAGATAATACTAAAGGCGACAGGACCATGCTCAATCGTGACAAGGTATATGAGATAATGATATGGGGTGATCATATTGATTATAATAGTATTGTGGAAAATTATAAAGAATTGAATAATCTTTACATTGATAATCATAATATAAGGTATTCAATAAAAAATGACTTGTATAGACCTAAGATTAGACTGTTATTTGACAATATGGGGTAGTTGTGTATTGTTTATTGTGTTATGAACATTTAATTGTGTGGACAGTGTTTTTAAAAATGGACTGATCAGGACTGATTACGGTAAATGATTTCATGATTAGGGGAATTGTATATTTTTGTGTATTGATGTCTATGTATTTGTGTAATTTTGCTATTGTGTATTCTATGTATTTTTTGTGTGTAAACTATTGTAGAATTTTAAATAAGTAAAAGAAGTTTAATAATGATTTTGAAATGATATTATGAGATTTAGATTCTAAAGGGTTAATAAATGATTAAGCAGGTAATGTATTTGGATATGAAAGGTATTGTTGTTAGTTGGTAAGTGATGAAATTTGTGATGGTGTATTAAGTTGAAATGTTGTAAAGAGTTTGGGAATAAGGATAAATCAGGGCATTGGAGTTAGTTGAATAAAGTCAATGGGAGTTAGGGAAAATAAAGTGCTGAGATGCTGATAATATATAAAGAGGTGTTAGATATTTTAGGGACACAGTGGTTAGCGATTATATGTAGAGGTGAGTAATGTGCATGGTAATTATATTTGTTGTTGATGGTGATATTTTGTAATAAGGGTAGTGGTGTAGGGAGTCCAACGAGAGATGTTGAGACAGGAAGGGACCGTTTAGCGCCGGAAAGGGTTATCTGAAAGGGTCAGAAACCGATAAGGGAATGAGTTGGTTAGAGTTCGAGTACACACATACTAGTACAAAAATGAGCGGTGCCAGAGGTTTTAAATGGGATTTGTGAAGGGGGTTGTTATTGAGATATTGGTGTCATATTATATATAAATGGTTAGAAGCGGTTGTTAGTGGAAAAAAGAGGTGAGTAAGGTTAGGTTGACAAATACCAAAATAAGATAGAGAAAAATGAATAATAGAGAGTCACCCAAACTAATAAGGAAAAAGGGTTAGAAAGGGAAAATTCATAGTAGAAAGGTAAGGTAAATGGAAAGGTAAATGATAAATGTGAAATTTTGTATAGAATCTAAATGAATGTTAAATGGTAAAAGTTAATAGAGAGTCGATAGTAATAATGTTATAAAGTTCTGCTACAAGTTATGTAAATATGAATTAATTAAAGTGAATTGTTCAATGTTAGTGTTGAATGCTTATGATGTACAATGTTTTATTGTGTTTTATTATGTTGACAATAGTGTGTGTGGATAGGAGGTTACTACCAAGATAGTAACGATTATAAGATTAAAATTTTGTAAAGTTTGTCCATTCTCTAGAAATGATTCTGTTATAAAGAAGGTTAAATGTAAGAAAAAGTCGCAAAGAAATTATAAAACTTTTAAATTGTCTGCCAGGATATAGATATTGTAAGATTATATGAAGTAAATTATTAGGGTTAATGGTTGTTGCTAAAGCAGTAAAATACATTGTTGTTTAGGTTAAGAACAATTGTTTTCATGGGATAAAGGACGTGAATATAGTTGACAGAAGTCAGAAATGTGTACTAGGTACCGGATTGTGAAGGGGAGCAATTTCTATCTTAATTCTTGTTATACATTGTGTGAAATTTTTAGAATTAAGCAAACCAACGCCCCAAAACGCAAACCAATGTACTAAGAGGAAACATATCAGTTGTGGATATGGATATAGAGAAGGCCACTATTTTAAAATTATGTATTGAATGTTTCAGAGTTTTCTGGTGTGGTGACCGCGGTCCTGAGCTGGCCGGTGAGTCAGAACAGGAGCGTAAAGTGCCTCATGGCCTTATGGTGTAGGGATCTCTCTGGAGAAGTCCAGTCAGGTCAGAAGGTGCGAACCTCATCATTGGACCAAGGGTAAGTGATTGAATTTATATTTTTTGTAACACTACAGGGGGTTGTGGCTCCATATCTGAGCTGATCCTTTTAGAGAAGTGTGAATGAGTCAATGAAAGTTTTTGTGTCTCGACACAAAACCTTTCATTGAGGGGGTTTTGTGACAGAACAAAAAAGTCCGATATAAAAAATATGGTATGCAAGGTAGCAAACTATTGTATTCCGATGTTTTAAAGTCATTTCTATGGGTGACATAATTTCCCTTGGTTTTGCCGACAACGACGCAGTTCCGAGACGACAAAATAATTTCAAGGACAGTAGTGTACGTGCAGCTAAAAAGACTTATAATGGTTACAGCCACTAATAACGGCGTACTTGCTCACGTTTCATTGGCCAACAACGCCAAACGTCATAAAACCACAATGACGTTATAAAAATACGTAACTACCAAGGCTATTATATAATGAGAAACAAAGAACGATGACGTTTTACTCACACACACATACGTAAAATTTGCATAATTTTCGTCCCAGTACACAGAAGTTCATCATGGCGACCACACGCTAACAATAGTGTTGGCTTGAAATAGTCAAGTTTAAAGTATTGCAAAGTGTTAACAATGTAACCAAAAGCAAATCAGTGTTAGTTACTTTCAGAGTTTGAGCAGTATAAAGCAATATTAAAAGTGTTAAATGTAAATTCAGTGCAGCCAAGAAAATGTAACCACGCCGTTTGGAATCAACATGTGACACTCTACTAGAACGTCCAGTTTACTGACAAGGGAAGTGGCAACCAAAATTTTTATTTAAAGAGCTCTTTTAATCATAAAAAATATAATCATGATGTGTACACAGTCAAAAGTAAATTCAAAAAATGTTTGTATGAATGCGAGTGAGTGAGAGAGGTGTGAACGATAGATGTCGACTTCCAAATGGGGGTTGGTTTGCGTTGACTATAATTAGATATTATCAAATCACATGATCATGAAACTAAGTCATAGCCAGTAAAATTAATTGTTTGAATTAGCCTTTAAAATTAAACATAAAGGAGTGGTGATAGTAAAGGGCGGAAATTAGTAATGGCCGCCGTGTCAAGTTGTTATATGGTGTACACGATTAAAGAAATTCCTGAATAAATTACGATTGATAATAGTTACTGCAATTAAATGTATTCTCATTTCAATGACCATCTCTGTTAGCATTCTCGCTGAGCAGAATCCTGGATCCTTAGGTAATAAAAATTTATATAACGAAACTGAAATAAACAGGTACTATAATTATGGTAGATACCATAATTATGGTAAATGTGACACACGTGTTTGACTCGAACAATGTAAACAGACCCGAATATAAGTTACTAGAGATTTTATATGACAAATACATTTATATTTATTTAGAGAAAAGTGAGAAATCACAATATGTATAAAACTGTTAGAGCAATTATTCCTGTTTTTGTTACTTCACGTCCTTTTGCTATTATGGGGGCTCCGAAATGACAGGCCGTACCTAGAATAAGCGCCCTATGTAATAATTGATTTTAAATAATTAATTTTATTTTAAAACGCAAACTTAGTATTTAAAAACGTTTTGTCAGTAAGAACTTTAAATTATGAATCTTAGAAAACTCAAAACTATATTTTCAACGAAGAATGCCTTTTTAACTACGCTCCTTTCACAGTTCGATATCCTAAACTTGATTGAAATATGTCTAACTTTCTTATATGAGTAACTGTACGGGAAATTCCGCTCTTATTAATAAAAACCAAACGGAAAAAAAATTTATGGCACACCTTTCTAGTGTGGTTTTTCTTGTTCTTTAGACTGTTCTGATTGTCCTCATTTTCCTGAGGATGTAGATGCTTTAAAGATTTAGAAACCATTACTTAGACAATGTAGATGTATTGTATTATATGTATGTAAAAAAATAAAAACAATAAAATTTGAAAAAATTATACCCTATCAGGGAAAACGTCCGATATGCATGTAATCAACGTTTGGGAAAGATTCAAGGCAAAAGTGGGAAGGCATAGTCTACTGTTCAACTAAAATACAATTTAAATAATAAACCTTCCCCTATGTTAAAAAGAGAAATAATTTTTTAGCAATTTTAAAAATTTTAGAAGACACTTTACATTTACATGCTACAATATCCAGAGCATCGAAAAAATCGGAAAAATTCCGTAAGTTGTATCTTATCAATACAAACACTTTCTTGTCCAAAAAGTAATAGCGTTGTTTAACAAAATGTTAGACATTTACGAAATTTTTAAGAAATAAAATGCCTATTCCAAAAATACAGAGGAGGATATTTCTCGTAGAATTGCTCATATACCTCAATAATAGTCGATAAGGTGGTAATTTTTTTTTATTATCATTCTATATCTTGTAAGTAACTTCTTTTTAGTTTTTTAAGAAAAGTTATATGCCCAAGTTATTATGAAATTACGTGCCTGCACGTGTATGACCTGCCATATGATGCCCGTGTTAAAGACTTTGATTTTGTTAATTATTTTCTGGTTAAAAAGGTCAATAATGCCCCTATGTCTTTACCTTATTTTACGGCAAAATACAAGTACTTTATGATGTAAACATTTTAACAATATCTATGTAACGGAGCCCCCTTTAAATTTTAATTTTGACTTATTTTTTTTCTCTCAGTGAAGAAAACTCTAAACATGTTCACAATATGAATGAAAACGTATAACTACGAAAACTATTAGATTAACTAACATCATTTATTATTTTAATCAAAAATATAATTTTTATAATTAATAAATAATTTTCTATGTAACAGACGTTGATTTTCATGTAAATCGTATTTCAGTCAACTAATTGTTATTTTCAGAATAATCAAAATACAATATGTCATCAATCAATCCTTCGAATACTGATCCTGCCAACCACTTTATAAACTGTGATCCTGCCAAGTCGGAGCCTGCCAATACAAACTGCGTAATTTGTCAGGAAACGATGAGTGCAAGTGGTGAGATAATAACGATTAAGTCTAAGGGACTAAATAAATTGCGCGACATTAGTAACAAGAGGCAAGATTCTGTACGTTTTAGCATACCGACTTCTTTATCTGATCGTACTTTCCATAAAAAGTGCTACTATTCGTACATATCGCCAAACAGTATAAAGGCTGCAATAAAAAATATTTTTTTCAACACTTCTTCACCGGTGAAGACTTTGAGATCGGTACCAACTTTCAAATTTAGAGATTTGTGTATTTATTGTGAAAAAGATGCTTCTGATAAATTTATTCAGGAACAACAAAAATTTGGTGATAGAAAAACGGTGGTTCATAAGATTAAAGAGCCAAATTTTAAAGGTAAAGTAATTAAATGCGCTCAAACAAACGCTAAAGAAATAAGTCAACAAGTAATTGACCGTCTAGCGGGAATCGAAGCACTGCATGAATTAGATGCAAGATATCATAAAAAATGTTACGATCACTTCCGATTGTATTCAAGTTCTGAAATAAGAAAAAATGAACTATAGGAAGTAACAAAATTTATGATATCTTATTTAGATAATAACACTCAGGAAGGTTTAGTCAACCTCCCTCAATTGATTTTAAATTATGAAAGCAATAATCCGGAAGATCATAATAAACCGTCTTTGAAATATATAAAATCTCAACTACTTAAATCATCTGATGATATTTTCATATGCAGTAATCAAAAAAATGAATCTATTATTTTTCAACAAGCTAGCCTTAAATCGATTATCAAAAAGCATTTTAGAGAAAAGAGTGAAGAAGAAAGTCGTAAAAATAATATTAAACAATCGGCTCGCTTTATAATTGAAGATATACAGTCTACTTCTTACAATAAAAACAAATATCCTCCGGTCGATAAATTTTTTTCTTCGCTTGATGATTACGTCCCCACTTCTTTGCAAAATTTTGCAACAGAAATTATAATGTTTAAAAAAAGAAGTAATGAGAAAAAATTGAAGGTCAAAGTTATGGCATTGTGCCACTCAATTATTATGGCAGTGAGTCCCAGAAATTTTGTATCACCTTTGCTGTTAGGTCTTGGAATATCTTTGTATCATCGCTTCAGATCGAGAGACCTAATAGATGTGTTATATAGTCCTGGATTCTCTGTTTCGTACAGTGAAATAATGTGTTTTCAGAATTCTGTTATAAGAGCTAAAGATAGTTTTAAATATAAAGAACAATTATTTTTAACACATTCTTCTGATAATGCCGACCATAATTCTCATACCTTAACTGGACATCGTACTTTTCACAGTATGGGCTCAACAGAAATCGTGTCTCCTCATTCTAAGATCGAGTATGTACCGTTTGAAAGGATTTGTCATTCGCCAGGAAGTTTGTACTTTATCGAGAAAGGAACATATGCTATTAAAAAATTTTGTAAGAGTCCAGTTAAAAAAATGAGGGGCACAATTTAAAAACAATATCCGGATTTCAACATTGACGAAAAAGAATATATTTCTAATATAAAGCTCTCGACTTCTGATTTTTCATGGCTGTATGAAAAGTATGTTAATAAGAGCCCTTCTGTTGGCTGGAATAATTACATGGAAAAAATAACAGAAGTTTTTCATTATGAAAAAAGCCGCTTAGTTTGCATGCCGTTTATTCTTGCCATACCAAGCAATTACGATACATTATACACTACTTTACTACAAGCAACTGCAAGAACAGAAAGTATTGGTCAAAAGTATACATATAACTTTTGACCAACCGCTTTATATCAAAGCGAGAGACATTCTCCAATCTACTGAAGATAGTCGCTTAAAAAATGTTATTTTACGATTAGGCGGATTTCACATACTGATGTCATACCTAGGTGCTATTGGTCATATCATGGATGGCAATGGCCTTAAAGAAGTGCTATCAACGATATTTGCAGAGCATTCTACGAAGCACATATTAAGTGGCCATGCTTACTCAAGAGCAGTAAGAGGACACATTTTAATTCATGCAGCCCTAGCACGACTTATATTTTCAAATATCAAATACAGTCAACAAGAAATAAGCGTTTTAGAAAAATTTTGACAAAGTATTGGAGAAAACTCATATTTTAACTACGTGAAAGATCCAGTACATTTAGGAACTGTAAGAAAATTTAATCCAAAATTAAAAGAGTTTTATACAGATGAACAACCAACATCAAAATTGTGGATAATTTATTTTCAAATGATTACTCTATTAAAAAAGTGTATCGAGGGCGATCGCTGTGGAGATTGGAAGTTACACTTAGAAACATTAAAACATATGCTTCTTATTTTTCATGCTGGGGGTCGAAATTTGTATGCTAAATGTTGTCACGTTTATGAGCAAGACATCGAAAAACTTAAAGAGAACGAGCACCCAGAACTTACAACAAAAGGCTTTTTTACAGTAAGACGTACTGATAAGTTTTGATGTGGTATACCGCCCGACCAGACGATAGAATGTGGTTTAATGAAATTGTTCAAAGATCCTTCTAAGGGCCTTACACTGGTAGAGGTACTGGAGATGTAGAAGTTGCAAAATGGATTTTGTCTTTACCAATGTTCATAGATATCCTCGAAGGTTTTGAAGACTATTGCTCGTTTTCTTTTGAAACAAATGAACAACATGAAGCTCCAATTCATCAGGATGGCACCAGCACACGAATCAAACAAGATTATGAAGATTTTATGAAAATTATACAATGGTTTGAACAATATCTGCCTTTTGCTGATACAAATAAAATAATGTCAATAAGTACAGGAGTGATAGGAGACCAGCGAGTGAATTGCTATCAAGCATTTAACAAAGGGCTCCAAGGAATAAAATCCATAACGAACGTTGAATTAGGCAAGGTCAAAATTAGTAGAAAAACTACTGTCGTCCCGTTAAGTATAATGACTTCAAAAGTGAATATTACTCGTAAATATATCCCTGTCGATCCAACATTTCTCTTTCAGAGAATATCATTGACTGATAAAAGCGAACACTCTTTGCAACATATTTTAGGTTTTGAACTGGCACCTTACCCAATGAGTTTGTTCGATGAGAATGGAATGAGGAAAAACAAAAAGTCAGTCCTTTACGACTTCTTCCAACCAGTAACAGACAATCCTGTCTTTGTGAATCCAACATACATTATTGATGGAGGTTACCTTCTACATAAATTTAGGTGGGGAGCCAATTTAAATTACGAACAGATATCTCGAGGTTATGTTGAATATATAATGAAGAACTATTCAGATAAATGTATAATTATATTTGATGGGTATTCTGACAAATTAAGTACAAAAAATATAGAACGAATTCGACGTTTACAGAAAAATATTTGCACAGAATTTTCCGTAGAAAAACATTTAAAACCACAAGTTACACAGGAAAAATTTTTAGCTAACAGTAAAAATAAGGAATCACTTATTTTTCTCCTCTGTGAGGAGTTAGAGAAGCGAAAAACAGAATATAAAGTATGTACAGATGATGCTGATACAGATATTGTTCGTGCAGCTGTTGGTGCCAAAAATAGTGATAATGAAGTTCTTATTATAGGAGAAGATATAGATTTATTAGTTATTCTAACAGAATTAGGTAAAACTGTACCAGGCAGTATTTACTTACAAAAAAGTACGAAAGATAATTCAACTATATTATACTCAGTATAGTTTTAAATATCCCGATTTTAGAGATTGTATATTATTTATTCATGCATTTTCTGGCTGTGACACCACTGCTGCATTTTATTATCATGGTAAAAAAAAATTTTATTGATACGATTCAGAAACATCCAGCATTATTAAAGGATATACACTATTTTTATGAGAAAGATGCTATTTTTATGCCTATATGCAGCAAGCGAAGACTTTGTTAAGGTTATGTATGGATATGAGCCATCTTGTGACAGTACAAAAAGGCCTGTTATCATATTTATGGGATTAAGGGATTTCAAATTGTATTTTTATTATATTTATGAATGTCAACCATGGTTAGGTCAGTTTTACCCATGTCCAAAGAAACAACGCATATTCAACAAGAGTGGAATGATTCCAAGGTCACCGGCTGACGGGTGAAACCGAACACATACAATGGCGGTATAACTGAAGAAAAACTCTAAATATAAAATCTCATTGGCCAGCAATGTGTGTCGTCATTAATAAATGATAATAACGTATCAGTAATAACGTATAAAGCAAGGCGTTCGCCGTAGAAACAAAAGACGGTGTCATCATATATACTACTACATACGCAGATTTTGCGTATAACCCGTCCTCAGTCTGCATTACCAACTCAGAGCGTACACATGTTCAATTGTGCTGGTCAGTTATTGCCAGCAAAGGTGTTGAAAATTTGTAAAAATGTAATCACACAATGTAACTAGCTTCAGTGAACAGTTTAAATGGAGTAATCTAAATTCAGTGCACTCAGGAACAGACAGATCACAAGGTTCGGCCGAACATCCGCCACCCATCATGGGAATAGTCTGAGGAACGCCATTACCCCTACAACTCAGGGAAGTCCTTTTAAATATTCCAAATTCTAAATAGTAAAATGAGCTCAAAATATTATTAATACAAATGTAATCACAATCAACGTATGAAATGTGCGAGTGAGAAAGTGAGAGTGAATGGTTGCCGGCATTTAAAAACCATAGTCTGAGGCGTTGGTTAACATAGGTTAACAATATAGGTTATGTTATTGTTTGAATGAAGTACAGAACAACTACTAAAAATAAAATTTATTATTAATATGATCAAAATGGCAGATAACAAAAAAATTAGTATAAATAATATAGCAACAGAATCTCTATTATTAAATGAACCACAAGCTAACTCAACACCCATTATAAATAATAAAGTGTCATTAGAAGACCTTTTTCAGTTGATGAAGATACAGAATAATGAGTTAAAAGAGCAGAGCATTAAGTTCGATACAAAATTAGATAATTTTAATGATAAATTAAACCAGTTTGATGAACAATTTAATGATATCAAAAAAGAAATTAAAAAACAAAGTTGTAATTCTGATAAAAGATTAAAGGAGGTACATGCACAGTTAGACGAGATAGAGTTATAAAATAAGAGGGGAGTAGACAAAGATATAAACAAAGACAAGGTAAGTGGGGGAGAAAATTATGACAAAATAAATAAAAGTAGGATATTAGAAAATGATTATGTAAACAGGGGTAGTGATAATGAGATTTTATGGGGAATAGAATATGATAATGATGGAATGATAGTGTGTGTTGAAGGGTTAAAGAGAGTGTGTAAAGAAAGTATAATTGTAAGGGGATTGCAGGGGGTAAAATTTTCCCTTAATGATGGAGTAGGGGGTGAAGCCCATGTGTTGAGGAAGGACGAGAGTGCCTTCGATGTATATTTGGGAGACATATGGTCTACAAATAAAGTTGTCCTTGGTTTTATTAGTGCACTTCACAGGTGGTGCAATAGTTGTGAATTAGTGTCCCCTGCAAATGTAGAAAGAGAGAATGGAGCTTGGTGTGGTAGAGAGAGATATATTAAAAGAGAGAGATGTTTTGAAAGTGAGAGGTATTGTGAGAGAAAAAGAGAAATAGAGATTTTTAAGATAAGTAGAGACTATGAGGAATTTATGGAAAGGTTAGGAGTAGAGATGAGGTATAATAAAAGTAAATACTTACCTTGTAATGAAACGGAAGTAGTAGGAGATAAGGGAAATAATGACTTTATAAATTACCTAATTATGACTAATAATACAGGAGGTGACAGGACAATGACCAATCACGACAGATTAAATGAGTTTGAGGATAATGATGAACATTCGAATGGTATATGTATTTATGATGTTAGTATAAGAGAGTCAATATTAAGCAATGTATATAGATATAAGATAAGATTATTGTTTGACGATGGAGGGTAGATATTTTATTGTGTTTATGAACATTTAATAATGTGATAGTGTTTTTCAAGATGGACTGCTTTCTGACTGATTTATGGTAAACGATTAATTGATGATGTGGATTGTATATTTTGTGTGTATTAATGTCAATGTATTTGTGTAATTTTGCTGTTGTGTATTTTATGTATTTTTTGTGTAAACCATGTACGGTAGAATTTTAAATAATTGAAGAAAGTTTGAATATGAATTAAAATAATTATGAGATTTAGATTCGAGGGGATAATAAATGATTAAGCATGTAATATATATTGGGATATGGAGATGTACTGTTATTAGTAGATAAGTGATGAATTTTCTAGTGGTACATTAAGGTGAAATGTTGTAAAGAGGTTTGGGGATAGCGATAAAATAGAGGCATGGGAGTTAGTTAAATAGAGTTAATGGGAGTTAGTGAAAATAAGAATGTTGAGATACAGATAATATACAAAGAGGTGTTAGGTATTTAGGGACACAGTAATTAGTGATTATATGTAGAGAGGTGAGTAATGTGAATGGTAATTATATTTGTTAATGATGATATTTTGTAGTAAGGATCCGGTGTAAGGAGTGATCAGCGTGCGACGTGGCATGGGACCAGCGTGCAGCGTTGTGGCAGTCAGAGCAATTTGGGGTTAGAGTGTTTGCCGATATTTGGTGGAGGGCAAATGGTTAGGAATGGATATGGCCAGGTAGGGAACACACATCCATGTACAAAAACGAGCGGTGCCAGAGGATTTAAATGGGATTAGTGAAGGGGGTTATTATTGAGATATTGGTGTCATAATATGTTAATGGTTAGAAGCGGTTGTTAGTAGAAAAAAGGGGTAGTAAGGTTAGATGGACAAATGCCAAAATGAGAGATAGAGAATAGTGAATAATAGAGAGTCACCAAAATAAGGTAAGGATTGAGAAAAGGTTAGAAAAAGAAAATTCATGGTAGAAAGGTGATGTAACAGAAAGGTAATGATAAATTTGAATTTTTTTTTTAATAGAATCTAATATAATGAATGTTAAATAATAAAAGTTAATAGAGAGTTGAAGTCGAAATGTCTTATCAAATTTTAATACAAGTTATATAAATATAAATTGTTTAATGTAAATGTAACAATGTTGATGTTTATTGTACAATGTTTTATTATGTTTTTATTATGTTGATGGTACAATAGTGTGTGGCTGGGCGGTTACTACAGGGGTAGTAACGATAACACAATATTAAATTTTAAAGAAATGATAGTGATATTGGTGTTGGTCGTTAAGTCTGTAATTATGATTCTGTTGTAAAGGAAAAAATAAGAGTAAAGAAAGTTGAGTAAAGAAAAATAAATAGTTTTGAAGTGTTTGCCATAATAGGTATATATGTTAATTTTATCTGAAGTAAAATAATAGAGATAGTGGTTGTTGTTTGAAAGATTAAAATTTGTTTTATGCTTACTATAATAATATGTTTTCTTGGAGTAAAGAGAATGAATATAATTGACTGGAGTCAGAGTATTTGTTAAAAAATACAGGAGTGTTGAAAAAATTGGAAGGATTTATCTGTCTTAAATCTTGTTTTTTTTTTTTTGTTATTTGAAAACTTATGAGTTAAGAAAACCAACACCTCAAAACACAAACCAATGCATCTAAGGGGAGACATATCAGTTACGGATATGGAAATAGATAAGGTCACTATTTTAAAATTTTGTATTGCATGTTTCAGAGTTTTGTGGTGTTGTGACCGCGATCCTGAGCTGGCCGGTGCGTCAGAACAGGAGCGTTAAGTGCCTAATGGCCTTATGGTGTTGGGATCTCTCCTGAGAAGTCCAGTAAGGTCAGATGGTATGATCAGCATCATTGGACCAAGGGTAAGTGATTATATTTCTTTTATATTAACACTACAGGGGGTTGTGGCGACATATCTGAACTGATCCTTTTAGAAACGTGTGAATGAGTCAATGAAAGTTTTTATGTTTCAAAATAAAACCTTTCATTGAGGGGGTTTTGTGACAGTACAAAAAGGCCTGTTATCATAATTATGGGATAAGGGATTTCATATTATATTTTTATTATATTTATGAATGTCAACCATGGTTAGGTCAGTTTTACCCATGTCCAAAGAAACAACGCATATTCAACAAGAGTGGAATGATTCCAAGGTCACCGGCTGACGGGTGAAACCGAACACATACAATGGCGGTATAACTGAAGACAAACTCTAAATATAAAATCTCACTGGCCAGCAATGTGTCGTCATTAATAAATGATAATGACGTATCAGTAATAACATATAAAGCAAGGCGTTGGCCGTAGAAACAAAAGACGGTGACGTCATATATACTACTACATACGCAGATTTTGCGTATAACCCGTCCTCAGTCTGCATTACCAACTCAGAGCGTACACATGTTCAATTGTGCTGGTCAGTTATTGCCAGCAAAGGTGTTGAAAATTTGTAAAAATGTAATCACACAATGTAACTAGCTTCAGTGAACAGTTTAAATGGAGTAATCTAAATTCAGTGCACTCAGGAACAGACAGATCACAAGGTTCGGCCGAACATCCACCACCCATCATGGGAATAGTCTGAGGAACGCCATTACCCCTACAACTCAGGGAAGTCCTTTTAAATATTCCAAATTCTAAATAGTCAAATGAGCTCAAAATATTATTAATACAAATGTAATCACAATCAACGTATGAAATGTATGAGTGAGAAAGTGAGAGTGAATGGTTGCCGGCATTTAAAAACCATAGTCTGAGGCGTTGGTTCGTGTTATGCACATATATTATTTAATGAGTATAACGAAACAAGTAATTTTGAATTCAATACTGCAGTTTTAAAATACATTTGTTTAAAAGATTAAAATCCAGAATAAAGCAAATGCTATATAGAGGTCAAAGCATGGTAAAAAGGCGGAAGTCATGAAGCCGCCATTTTGATAATTGTTTAGATGAGAAATGACTCCAATTGTTCATAACATTTGAATATTGAAAATAAAATAAATCATAGATTGTTTAACTACATGTTGTGCAAATGGTTATTTCGAAAACCCGACTACCTCTGCCTTTTCGCTTAACGAAGCCCTGGACCCGAAAGATAAAATTAATGCTGATAATAAAGCCACATGTTTACACCGGATGTATGGTGAGTACTGTTTTATCTACAATTAAAAACATAAAAATAACTTGTCATATTTGTATAAGATATGAGAGTTAACAGATGTCGCCCAGACTTATTATTTGTAGAATGTTTAAGAGTTAACAATCTGACAAATCTGATTTAAATATTATTAGATATTTGTGTTTTAAGAAAAGGGTTCTGTCCGATATGGATATTGCTTGCAAATTATCTGGTTTACCACCTACAGCAGAAGCTTTACAATACCATTCGCTTCGAGTATAATTACAAATACAAAAGTGGCTTCATAATTCGGATAAAAGTCCTTTAGAATATGGGTGGGAACTGATAGAAGAACAACGTCTTTTGCCCATTACAATGAAAAATGATCCGTTACCAGACTATTTAGTTCGGAACGTGAAATGCGCCTGCAAGAAAGGATGGAAGACAGGAAACTCTTCTTGTAGAGCCAAAGGCAAATTTTGCAGTTCAGTGTGTCGTTTCTGTCGGGGTACTAATTGTACTAATAATGAACAACCAGGTGACCTTGAAACTGTAGAAGAAAATAAGGAAGACAGTGAGCAAGGCGATATAAGCATTCTGGAAAGCGAAAGCGAAAGCAGCCTTCAATTTATTGAACATTTTTATGGGGATCAATACGATCAAGAAGAAGAAGAAGATGCAATTTTTTCCGATGGCACGACCGATGCCTCAGTTGATGATGAAGAGGGGCCTCCAGATAACAAAAGAATAAGGAGAAATTGATTAAATGTAAAAAATAATAATTTGTTTTACTATATGTACTGTTATGTATAAAAAATGATTATTTAAAATAAAGACCTTTTTTAAGCCATACAAATATATTTCATTGAATATAATTATTATTTAGCATGTTATAACAATGGAAACATAAAATAACTTGTAAATTGAGTAAAAAATAAGTATGTATGTCATTTTTTAAGAATTAAATGCTTAAAAGAAATTTTTAAGTTATGTATGTACTAATATATGTATACAATTGATATACATTACAAAATATCATAAATACATGAATATAAAGTAATATAACCCGGTTACATTGTAACATACAGAAATAACCTTGGAAACCGGTACGTTTATATATATAAATTGCCATAAAATAGGTAAAAAAAAATTAAAAATTTTTTTATGATAATAGCAATTAAATACATAAAAAAATCTACAATTTGAAAAACAAAAAACCTTACTAGGATCATCTCTCATAAAATGGTGAGCAAATCAAAAATTTTTTAAAATTTTGAGATTTTAGCCAGAAAAATTAATTTTTTTTTCAGAATTTTTTTTAAGTTTCTACAATAAAACAAATATTTTGGTCCAAAGAAATTGATTTTATCTTTTTTAATTCAAGAGAAATCGAATTTTAAAGGAAAATTGCATTATAATGAAGTTTAATTTTTTTTTTGAGGTTATGTTGACCTTTTTAGGTAGCACCCAGCTTGATTTGTTAATTCATAACGAGTACGTTGAATTTTTTTGGTCTCGATACGTCCAATAGAACCGAAGTTATGGCCAATACACTTATACGATGCACCAAAAATGCACTAAAATGCACTTATCTCGTGACGAACAAGGATTTTGTAAAAATTTTAACTGTACACTTACTTCTGCTTACTTAACCTATTCCAGCAAAAAAATTGGACGGAGGAGAAACATCCTTTTTAAATGCTATTTTGCCTCTACTACAAAGGAAGGAAGAACACGTTGGTGATTGGAACGTCTTCGAGAAAGAGTGAACAAGCAGATAACCTATATTCTACGAGTCGATTCCACAATCGAACCGAACTTCCTCAAAACATTTCTTTAAATAAAATTTTACCGAACTGATGGAAACCAAATAAGCTTTGACTAATAATTTTTAACAGTTTAATCCCGAATTAATTAATTCGGACAACGAAGATAAAACAAAAATAAAGTAAAATACGAATAATTAATAAATAAATAATTAAATACTTACAGAAAAAAAATTAATTTTTAAATAATTTTTTTTTTTCTATAAAATACTTTAACACTATCGTTTGAAAAGAAATAAGGAAAGGAGTCTTCACGTTACAATATATATACTGTTTGTAAAAATGTGTATCCATCACTTGTAGAATTTATAGGCTACTGATTATTTTCTATGTTTTTTTTGACGTGATAACGTCTTATAAATTGATGAACACCGGCTGCACGCACGAAAAAGTGTGACGTTCCGTAAAATTTATTTAGGATCATGATTTCGACACCCAAAAGATTTTCCATTAGGAGAAATAAACGAACGAAATCTTTATTTTATTATTTTTTATAATTATTTTATTATTAATTATTTTATTAATTTATCATTATAATTATTCTTAATTTATTTATTTATAATTAATATTAATTATTAATAATTATTAATATTATCAATAATAATAATTTGATATAATTGATATAATTTGACATAAATATTTTTAAAACTGGTTAAAAACATTAATTTTTAATTTTCAAATATTATTTACAGTTTTTGCAAATTTAATTTAAATAATTTGTTTAAATATAATCACGAACAATTAGTTATAGTCATATTATGTCATATTACTCTTTATTTATTATTAGTCATATTATTCTTAAAATGCAAGAATTAACACATGTATATAAGTTGTAAATAAATTGTTAATAGCACATTGTTACTTGTAATTAATCTGTATAATTTAAGTAAAAAAATATTTGAATTAACGAATGTAAATAAATGTTAATTTATCGAAAAAATTGTAATTTTCAATTAACTCCTTCTTTGTATTATACAAAATAATGATAATTCAGTGATAATAATTCAATTCAATTCATAAAAGTATGCAATTTTTCATCAATGTTTCTTTATGACGTTATCACGTAAAACTATCGTCCGTAAACCGACTTTACAGACAACCAATTTTTTATCTCACTAGAGATTTCTCCTTAAGCTTAAGATTTACATTATGTTTTGTTAAACTTGTATTCCACATATTTCAGTAGTGGCTCATACTGAAGGAACAGGTACAGCTGAGCTATCAGAAACTTATTGGAGGGGAATGAGGGATGTGCATAAAATATGAGAATTGTGGTGGTTTTCTCTATATGTTATTTTCAAATATTTGTGTTCAGATTACAAAATTAACAATATAA
This sequence comes from Magicicada septendecula, assembly GCA_034769895.1. NCBI lineage: Eukaryota > Metazoa > Arthropoda > Insecta > Hemiptera > Cicadidae > Magicicada > Magicicada septendecula. The sequence continues at coordinate 309,549,990 of CM068368.1, forward strand.
AATGTATTAAAGTATATTTTAAAATGAAATATTTTGTTAAAAGTATTATTAGTCCCTCCATTCTTCATACACTCTTCTGATATTAATGTTATGGATAATACAGAAGATAATTAATTATAATTACTATGCAAAATACCATCAACAATTGACAATGAAGGAAACTCTACATAAATTAAAGTAGGGTGGTTTGGAAAGTGTCATGTTACTTACATACTTATACATATACTTATATACTTACATACATACATACTTAATTTTAGATTATCAAATCAATCATCCCATACAACAATAAATCAAATCAAAGTAGCATAGGTTAGAAACTAACAATGATGTCGAAGAAAGACAATGGTTTTCAACAGGTCACCTAACAATTTTTGTTACAAACATATGATTCCCAGTTCATTCTCTCCTGACATGTTTTTTTTGTGCAAATCTGTGTTTTTTTTATGTTTCAGGCATATATTACTGAACTACTAGTCCAAGGAAAAATTAGAATCACTCTATTTTTAATCATATCTTCCACATCATTTTCATGTGAAAGAGTATTAATTTTTCAACTAACATATTTTTGTGATTGTAACGGGACATTTTGGCCTATTTTTGGGGTAATGAATAAATTTGTATTTTGAATAAAAGCAATCAACATTTTTACAATGTAAAAATAATAATTGGGACAAAACGTAAACAGAAAGGTAAAATTCATTGGTAGCGAAAGTGGTACGACTGATTGAAATTATTATTGTGAAACGACGAAATAAACAGACAGCAAAAACTGTGCCAAGGTCACCCAATGACTTACAAAACTGTAAACAAGTGATGTAACGGCATCACCCGATCTTACGTCAGAGACGATCCCCGCTGTGGAATTCGGGTTTGTAAACAAAAACATTATGCTGGCGTAGTGATACTAACTTCAGAACAATAAGAATTGGTCATATAACCACGGCGACTACACAAATTAGTGCCGTTTGCCTCAGCCCAGTCTGACTTCAACACTCGCGCGAGTGACACACATAAAAAAGTTCCGGAACGTAAATCGCGGGCGCCCACACCTTATAAAATGTGACTAATATATCAAAAATTTGTTTTAACAATAGCTATACCTATAAAAAAATGTGATTAACAGTATTAAAGTAAATACAGTTCGGAAATTATGCTTTAGATGAAAGTGCGCACGAAAGCAATGTGACGTCTTCTGGACTAGAATTCGGACTCAATGCCAGATAAGTTCTTACAAGGATATACACAAAACTATCAAAATTTATTATTTTCAGAAACCAACATCGATGGGGCAAATTAAATAACATATGAGTTTAAGGGGAATATCTAAAATGGGTTGCATGCGAGAGTGTGTGAGGGGTCTTGCTTAATTATATATTAAACTATGAAGTGCTGGTTTACGTTTTAAAATTGATCTTGTATTTATAAAATGTATTTATTTCTATTCTAAAGAGAAAATCATGCATAATAAATGTTATTATTGTCTTTCTATAAGATCGTAACAAAGTAGGAGAAAGTAAGGGGAATATTTGTCCATATAAAATTTGAAATTATGTTAAGGGCTATATTTTCATGTTTTCTTTTGTAGTGTGAAAATGAATTAAAATAGGTGTGAAGGTAATTCAGTTGTACTTTCTTAAATAACCAGTTCTGCACTTCCCGTTCGCTGATTCGAACCTTGGTGAGTAAAACCTTAGGTTGGTAATAGACAACATGGCAGCTGTAAGAGTCGCACATTAGTAAATAAATAAGATCAAAATATATTTATGAATTTTATAACAGTAAGTAATAGCACAAATGGCTTCTGAACAGGGACAATTTATATAAATAAATTTTATATAAATACGGCCTACTGGGAGAGCAGAATGGTTGTTTGAGGTAAAAATAAATTTTTTTTTGTATACGTAAAATAGACGTAGAAATGGGTTATGTTTGATAAAGGTAAAATATTGATGTTGATGTTTTGTAGTGGATAAGATGATTGTATTTAAGTAAAATAAAAAGGGTAGTATATAAATAATTTTTGAAATGAATGAAGCATAAATAAGGTACATAGGAGGTTATGAGAAGTAACGTAAAGCGTTATGTAAGTAGAATACATTGTTGTGTGAAAAGTAGATGTTATATATGTTAGTATTTTGATTTAAAAATAATAACTTTACCATTACAAAATGGAGAATCAAGAATTAAATTTAGAAAGCACTCTTACAGAGTCAATGTTAACCGACAATGTATCGGCACAATCTACTCCAACGACAACACGAGTTAAAGAGTTGTCGATGGACGATATATTTAATTTAATGAAAACAATGTCTGAGAATTTGAGTAGTGATATCAATAAAATGAATAGTAGTTTTAACGTGAAATTTGACGTTCAGAACAGCAAATTTGATGAATAGAAAAACGAAATTCAAGAATTTAAAAGTAGTGTAAATGAAAAATTAGATATACAGAATGACAAATTTGATGAATTAAAAAAACAAAATGACGAATTAAAAAATGATATACAAGAAATGAATAAACGTTTTGAAAAGAATAATGAAATAATAAGAACTAGTTTGAATAAATTAGAACAGAGTACTGAGCGAATGGGAGTACATGTGATGAATACAAACAAGAGTAATACAAATGAAAATTATGATGACATGTGTAACAATGTGGTACTAGACAAAAAGTTAACAAATGATAATGATGTCGAAAATGAAAATAATATGGAGAATAGTAAGGTAATTAAAAAGGTAGTATCTGAGAGTGATACATTGAAAATAAATAGTGAGAGTGCTGATGAAGTGGTAGAATGTAATAATGAAATGTTAATGAGTGTTTATGAGTTAGAGAGAGAGTGGAAAGATAATATAGTGGTAGAATGGGGGCAGAGGGTAAATTTTCCCCTTATTTGTAATGAACCAGAGTGTTCACAAGTGTTGTTTTTGAAGGGCAAGAGTCCCGTGTTAGTAGATGATTTTTGTTTCCCAGTTTTGTATAAGTTTATACCCTCTGTGTGTAATGATTTTATAAGTATGAGATGGTGTTATGATGAGAGAAAGTTAGATAGAGAATTGTGGGTTGATAAAGAGATAGAATTATATGAATTAAAGAGAGGTTATGGTGAGTTGAGAGAAATATTAGAAGTGTATTTAAACAAGAGTAATTTAATTTATGATGAAAGAATAACTGACCCAATATTGACAATAATTACTACTGGAGACTGGACAAAAATAAATTATGTTGACAAGGCTTATGAAACATTAATAGGGAATAACCCTATAAATTATAATGGCATAATGAATGAAATAAAGTTAATGGATTATAATAATAATAATAATAATAATAATAATAATAATAATAATAATAACAAATTGTGTGTGTATAACAATGATGCATGTTATAAATATATTCGATATATATATGATGATGGAGGTTGAACTAACAAATCAGTGAATGGACAATTTTAAATATTGTAATTTATGGTAATGACCTGGCAGACTTGGACAGATGAAGTGTGAAAAAATTGAACAGTTAATGACGAATAATTTGTAAATAATTTCGTGAAATTGATTGTGTGTATATTGATTATAACAAGTGTATAATGTAAACAATGTGTGTAGGTAATTGTTTTAATAATAATAAGATTATTTCAGTAGACTAAATAAATAATAAAAATAATTATGAAGACAATAATTAATGATTTGTAAATTTTTGATAATAATTGAAATATGTTGTGTTTTAATAATCAATTGAAGTAAATAATTTGAGATGTTTAAATATTGTGATTGAATGTTATAGGTTTGAATTTTTATAATGAATTTAAATTATTTTATGAGATTTCAATTTAATAATAATTAATAAACAAATAAATGTTAAATTGTTTAGTTTGTGGAATTCCTAGGTGTATAAATAAATAATTTTAGTGAGGCAGTGTGTTCAAACAAAATTTACTCTTATGTAATAAAATCTATTATGCAGTAATAAAATGTAACAAGGTCACAAGTAAATAGAATTTGAAAATGAAATTAAAAGTGTAAGTTATGTAATTTTGGTAAATCTAAAAAGTGAATTGTTTATTTTCATGTAATGACAACATCGTTAAATGTTAGTCTTAAAAGTGTTAGTACTTATTATTTTATGTTAATGAAGGTCAAGGTAGGGAAAGTTAAGAAAGAAATGTATGAGGTTAAAACACCACCAAGACTAGAAATGTCATGTAATGTAAATTGTTAATTTTAATTTTAAAAAAATATATTTTACTTGTGATTCCCCAACTTTTCGGGCGGTCACGGCCTCACCGAACCCTGACCGTGGAATTGGTTTAGCTTTAACAGCTATGGTTGGGGCTCATTGCGTCACGTTCTGCCTTAACTGGCCATAGCTGTTATCGTTGTAAAGGTGAATTTTGAAATTGACATGGGGGTAATTTAGGGGAATCACCAAACTATGAAACAGCGGCTGCCACTCTGTCCGAGGAGGGACAGCAAAGCCAGGTGGTAGACCCGCATTAGGGGCGTGTAATATGTACATTTAGATATCCTGATATCTAGTTTTATTAAAATGTAACGCAGAAGCAAGGACACGGAGATGTCAAAATTCCTCCAAAATTTCAGTCTTTGTGGACGCAACTGGACGCCACAGTCCAGGGGGGTCATAGTGTGTGTGGCAGGGAGGTTACCCAGGGGGGTAACGAATTAATAGTTTGTTGTATTTTAATAATGATGACTCGCTACTAAATAATTTTGTTTTGATTTGAAAAAAAAAAATAGATGCACTAGATACTTCCTATATTGTGTTTATTATGTCTTATTGTGTTAATTGCATGTAGTATGTTAGGAATAAGGATTACAAAATAGGATAATATTTTATAAAATAAGTTTTCAATGTGTTTAAAGAATTTCAATGAATAATGAAATAAATTTGAGATAATTAAAAGTTTTCAATGGGTTGTAAAAGATAGAAATTGGGTGATAGTAATTGTTTGAGTAAAACGTTTGAGTCAGTCCAAGTTGAATATATTGGGTGTTAAAGAGAATAAAAATGAAATACAAGTAATAGAGAATTTGAGTATAAGTGGAGACACAGTAGTTATGGGAAATATATGTAGAGTTTTGATTGATATATTGGTGTTTATAAATGATGATGTTATTTTGTTGTAGTTGAAGTGAGGTAATAAGATTGAGATTTGGGGACGGCAATTTTGTAAAAGGGGATAGTGTAATGGTGGAGTCCGCAACAAAAGGGTTGGGACGGGAAGGGACCGTTTGGCGCCGGAAAGGGTTACCTTAGGTAGAATCCACGAACCAGAGTAAGGGAATGAGCTTTTTGGGGGGGGGAACACTTATCCTAAGTACAAAGGGTTAGAGAGTATTTTTTTTATATATCGAGAGAATGTGGCGAATCGAGTTTAGTAGTAAGTTGGGTTTAGAGAATTGTTTGATAGATGTTTTTAGTAGATGGGTGTCTTACTAGTTAAAGATTTTGCTAGGGAGCGTTAGAGTCATAAAAGGGGTAAGATTATGGGTAAATGCCAAGTTGATAAAGTGAATTATGATGAATAACTGAGAATCACCCAAGTTAATAAAATGGAATCGTAAATGAAATGATGTGTAAAACGAAGATTGAAATTAAAAAAAAAAAAAAAAAAAAAAAAAAAATTTGTTTGGGAAGAGAATTAATAAAAGTCAATTGAGATTAAAAGGTAATTTTATGATTTTATATGCAAATTTAATGATGTAAAGTGTGTAAATTTTTAAATACAAATTGTTTATTTTAAGATAATAATAACAATGAGAATTATGAATGTACTATGTTTTCTTATGTTGTATTGTGTTTGTTAGTGTAAGAGAATTTTATGAATTTAAATATTTTAAATGCAAATTGGGGATGAGAGAGATGTATAATATGGTAATGGGAAATGTTTATTTAAATTCTGATGGGAATCAGGGCAATAATTTTGAATTTTGGAATCAAAGTTAACAAGAGAAAGTACACAGAATGAGATTATGAGATTATGGAATTTTAAATATGTTATGATATGTCTTCATATTGTAACATAACAAAATGTTACCTAACCTAAATGTATGTTATCAGATCTTAGAAGTGCATAACAACAATGTAAATAGGGGATATAGTAATAAGAATAACCAAGAAAGGAGAAATCAAGGAAGAAGAATGAAGCAGAAGTACCACATGAAACAGTAAACCCAAATACTGTTTGACATTACAACCAGATAAAGACTAACTCAAACTGATGGACAGAGTAAATTTACATTAAGCTGTCAATCAAATCAGTAGATAATGTAAACAGAATATTGTATATAAATAAAAAGTGACTCAATAAGAATCTGAATACTGTGAAATCAGAATTAACATTTTGCTGATAATAAATTTAACCATGACTAGTAAATTATGAATGCCAAAAACTAAAATTAGCAATGGCTACAAAGCGAGAACAAAGATGTATTTCAATATCAAATATACTTATGAGAAAAAAAAACCAATTGTATGAGGGAATATTATACAAGTAAAGTACCTCAACAAATTACCGAATTGAGAACCAATAAATGTTGTTAAGGCAAAATTCCAATATGAGCGATATGTCTTAACAACGCCTAGACCAAGCAATAATCAGCGAGTTGATTATTGGGAGGAAACGTAAGTGTAAATTAAATACACAAAATAATTGTTATGCTCCAATATAGCATAAAACATTATGAAAACAATATATTTAATCATAATTCAATTGTTAAGTAGTAGAATAGAACGAGGTAGCGTAAAACGAAATGTCATAGTAATAAGGATCGTTCATTACAATGTATAAAGTTTAGGTGTACTCATAATGTTCAGTAAAAAATGTCGGTACAGAGTTAATGGTGTTCCCACATAAACGTTTTAGTAATAAAATGCTATGTGAACACAAACAATATTAACCAAAGTGTAAAATCGTCGATTCAGGTAAACAGACGACAGTGAAAAATAGTGTACTCGAACATTGATTTTATAACAATGTCGGTCAAAGTGAAATTAATTCGATGTCGAGTGATATCAAATTAAAGAGGACAAAATGATCTTTAATTTGATGACGATATCGACCCAATCGCAACTGTATTAAGTGCGGGAAAGATGTTAGCATCATTTACCAAAAAAGCATCAGAAATCTGGATGCTAATAACAACAACAACGACGAGCTGTCAATCATTTCAGAGTTTGGCGGTTGGAAACCGTTTTTAACGGCCAAAATAAAAATACGTCATACTCAACACACCTGCAAGAACCAATCACAAAATTAGTTAGTAATTAACATTTTTACCTAAGACCGATCGACAAGGAGAGTATATAAGGGGACGCAAGCGTTTCTCAACAGACACTTTACCAACTTCATACAGCACGGGACGTGTGCTCGCCATATCAACATTTTTAATAATTGTTAGCGTCATCAACATGATACATCGAAGAAAATAGCTCAACACCAAGAAACAACTACTTCAAATTAATCTACAGAAAACAATAGTGATTATGTGCAGTATTATTTCAATTTAGTGCGGGAAATAATGAACAGAAAGTAATTAATTAATATCATTCATGATCCATTAAGTCAGAAGAGGATCGCAATACTCTGTTCTGGTGCGTGTGTTGTGCAAAACCCGGTAATCATTATAATCCGATTACCGAAGTGGTTAATGAGTTTTAATTAAATAATTAAAACCAAAAGGTAACAGTGCAATCATTATTCATTTTTTATCTGAGCGCCATAACCTGTACATTTTTCTACACTGATCTGTACTGACGCAAAACACAGAAACATTTCAAGATTACACCATGTCTCAATTTATTGTATGAATTTGTTATTATGAATTAAGCTGTATGTTAGTTATAAGTGTTCTCACATGATAAATTTTGTAAATCAAAAAGCAAGCGTTGACGAACGCACGACCTATGAACAGGTCATTTTTATTTGTTTACTTAATGAAAGTAACCTCAAAACATTATCAATCAATATTTTATCAGCAAATCATTAGATATTGTGTAGGCATAACTTTCTTTTTCGTGTCTCAAAGAATTCACATCTGAGATTTTAATAATATTACTAATCAAAATAAACAACATCTGGACTTAGCCAGATTTATAACTTGTGCCCTGAGCAAGCCGTATAAGGCATATAATAACTTATTGACAATTATACAACTTTGTATATTTTAATTATATTTGTTTTTTTTGGAATTCTCTATAAGGGTGTAAATAAAACCCATTATTAACAGCATAACTCGACTTGATTTATTTCTATCTGATAATTAAATATTTTATTTAGAAAACTCAAACAACCTTCAGTTGTATTTTAATATTTTGGAATAGCATTGCCACAAAGGTGATAAACAATTATTTTAAATTTTTAAATCATTCAGTGATTTTATTTGTGGGTTTTACACGGGATTTTCCCTAAATAAATCCGTGTGGCGCCCACTAACAACCAAGGCAATCTAACCTTGCAACTAAAGTAAGTTGGTGTTTGTAAACTGAGTTGACAGCTTATACTAGAACTTCTAGAAAACACGACCAGGTACGTGAAAGTATATTTTGTTTATTATATTGTCCAGACATTACGAGACGTAACGTACTTAGACTATCAGCAACCTGGAGGAGAAGTTTCACGGTCAGCATCAACAAGACGACCATCATCTTCAAGCGACCAACTATTGTACTTTATTTTTAAATCTAAGCAAACTTAGTATTTAAATATTATCAACCCAACTATTTTATTTATTTCATATAAGGGAATTCTTTTCAGACAAGTATAATTACACAACTGTAAACACACTGTGAGTAACCTTGAATGTTACATTTTAAATCGCTTTACAAAGTTAATAACCTTCAACGATTACCACATCTAAATGATATTTCACACATAATTAGATTTTATTTAATCACGACCTTTAATATTTTAAACATAAACATAATTTTAAATAACAACAGCAACACTTTTATTTTATTACAAATTGGAACCCAACAGTGTGGCTTTTAAACGTAATTTAAACTTTATTTTAAACAACGCGGGGCCTTAAGAATAAAGGAAATAACCCCACATATAATTATTTTGGTTACAAATTGGCGCACCAACTAGTGTGGCTTAAAAATATTAAATAAAAATATTTTTTATATTTTATATCAGCCCGGTAGACACGAAAGAATAAACATGCCGCACACCCATCAATATGATACGAGATATAAGGACGGTCGGGTAGGAGAAATACAACGGGATATAGAGACATCTGAAGCACAACCCATACACGAAATGGAAGTCATTACCATCAATAATATTGAAACTCAACCTGAAGAAACACCCCAGGTAGAACCGGAAGTAGACATGAGGGTCGACAACCGACCCAGACAACCGGAAGGAATCCCACAACCAGGCGATATGAATTTTTTCGAAATGATGAGAACAATGATGGAGGAAACCGTGAATAAGAGTAATGAGTCATTAAAAGAAGACGGTAGGAAATCACGGGAAGAGAATCGGAAGAATATCGAGCTATTAAATAAAAATATAGAGCCAATAAAGGAGGATCATCGTGACTTAAATAAAAATCTAGAATCAATGAAGGAGAATCATCGTGACTTAAATAGAAATATGGAGTCGCTTAGTAAAAATATGGAGTCGCTGAAAAAGGACTTGAATAGAAGGATAGATAATACCCATAAATCCATGGACATATTAAACAATAAAATAGATGACAACAGTAGAGCCATCAGAGAAGAATTGAACACCACATTAGCCGAAATTAGCCGGAGGATGGAAGAAGGCAATGAGAAAATTAACACGAGAATAGACATGGAGATAACGGTTGTGAGGGAAGAAATAACAGAAGTAAACAAAAGGTGCGAACAACACGACCAGGATTTGCAGCGAACTAGGGAAGAGATCGACGGGAGGATCGATACCATGGAAGAGGTGACTGAAGCCCGAATAGAATCCTTAAAAAGAATGAATCAAGATGAGACTAAACGGGTAAGGATAGACGTAGGTGAGCGCTGTGAAGAGGTAAGTACATCGGTAGACGCAGTAAGAAATTTAACTGTCGCTAATCGAGAAAGAATTGAGGAACTGAGACAACAGGAAATAGTGCAAATGCGGGAGGAGATTGAGGTTATCCGCAACCGTCCGATCCAAGGTCAGTATCTGCTACCAAATGACAACCGCGACGCGATTAATTTTAAAAATTATCGAAGAAACCCTATCGAATTCTTAGCGCGTGTGGAAGAAAACTTAGCACGGATCCGAGAGACCAGATGGAACAACATAAGAAGCTTGATAGATGAGTACTTCAAAGAAATATATGATAATTGGTGGACCGCAACGCGCCACGAAATTCACAGTTACGAGGAATTCAAGACTCAATTCCGCGCAAAATATTGGTCCGAGGCCACGCAAAACATAGTACGCGATCATATATGTCACGGAAAATACGATGCGAACAGAGGAGGAACCATGACTTCTTACTTTTTGGGTCAAGTGTGTCTAGCACGAAATTTAGAAACAAAAATACCTGAAGAATGTCTCGTTACAAAACTGTCTTACCACTTTGAGGAGGGTGTCGCTAAGGCACGTCAGTGGGGGCAGATTAAGACAATAGCAGCTATGTCCGCGTTGCTCGAGGATCAGGAGCATGAGGGATATTACCGTAGGAGTCGTCGGAGGAATGACCATTTTAACAATACGGGCGGTAACATGAACAACAATAATAATAACAACTCCAGAAATTACCGAAGTAATTTTAATAATAATGGCCATACAAACCAAAATTATAATAACAGTAATAATAATAACAATAATAATAGGCCGAATAACCCGAGTAGTAATAATAACAATAATAATAACGGGGGCCATAACAATAATAATAATAATAATAACACCGGCGACCCAATTATAATAATAACACCAATCGACCATCAAACCAAGGCGGAAATAATCCACCGTCACAATATCGCCGAGCCAATTATGTGCAAGCCAATTACGACTCCGATAGAAGGCGACGATACCAACGAAGAAACAGTTACAGTGGAGACAGAGGAAGTAGGAGAGGAGGACGATGGAGGAGTAGTAGCATTGAGGGCGACGACCGCAACAGCGACTACCGACCACAAGTACACTTTGTCCCTGACCAGGAACCAGCCCATCAGGGAGGAAGTTCAACAACGGACGATAGGAGTAATGTAAATGATCAAGACCGACGCCACGAGGAGAGTACTAGCTCTTTAAACTCCTCGCGGCAGTGAAAAATTATGATAACATAAACCCTTCGCTGAACCACTCTATTGGGTATGATTACGGCACCAGTCCGAATAAAATCACCATATTATATAACCATTACCTGAAAAATATACGGCAGGAATTGTTGGAGGAAGGAATAACCGATCACCATCAACACACCCACGATATCGTATACATAACGGCCAAAATTAATGAAGTAACTGTCACATTAATGGTCGACACCGGGGCCAACGTTTCCCTAATGGATAGCACCGAGCTCAATCGTATTCAGGAGGAGAGCAGGGTTAACATACCGACGTTACCTGTTACTAACATCATCCTGATAGGAGCTACGGGACGACAAAATAAATCAGTAAAAAAGCAGGTTAGGTTAGAAGTAACCAGCCAAGGTGTGAAAATACCGATGATCTTTCTAATAGCAACAGGTCTACCATTTCGTAGCTTGATCGGCTGCGATATTCTACGTAGGCACTCAGCCATAGTCGATTTAAGTTTGGACAAATTAACTTTGAAAACGTCTGATACCAATTGGATTCCAGACATTGTAGGAACCAGGGAAGTTCCCCCAGAGAGAACGGTATACCACGTCCAGAGAACAACCAACCCTAGAAACCAAACATCCAGGCATGAGCTGGAGCACAATAACGATAACAATGATTTATGGGAAGAAAAAATCAGAGAAATAAGACAATTCCAGTCAACTGACAGAACTAAATCGCCAAGTTCAGGCCAACTTGAAAGATTAATAACCATATATAATAAATTTAGACACGTATTCTCAGACCTACCAGGAAAGGTTAAAAATTATCAATGTATATTAAATTTCAAGGAACCGGTAAATTTTAACCGCAAATCTTACCCCATTGCGTATTCCCTTAAAGAGGCGGTCCGGTCCGAAATCAATCAATTAATAGAGGATGATATAATAGAACCCAGTCAGTCCCCTTATACCAGCCCCATAGTAGCAATTAAGAAGAAAAACGGTAAGGTAAGGCTTTGTTTACACGCACGAGAAATAAACAAACACCTAGTTAATAACCGGACATCTCCGGGTGAAATTGAAGAGATTCTAAAGAAGTTCCCTGGTGTACAATACATAAGCTCATGGGATACGGTCTGCGGATATTGGCAGGTCGAGCTGCATCCCAACAGTCGAAAATATGTTGCTTTTATATTTGAGGGACGCAACTATCACTTTAAGAGGTTGCCCTTCGGGCTAATAAATTCAGTAGCCATATTCATACAATGCATGGATCAGGTGTTAGGACAGGAAGCACTGAAATTCACGACCGTCTACGTGGACGACCTGCTAATAACGTCCACCAACTGGGAAGAACATTGTCAGAGGGTAAACCACGTGCTAAACAAGCTATCAGAAAATCATATTACTCTAAAATTGGAAAAATCCCAACTAATTGCGAAGGAAGTACAGTTTTTAGGTTTCCAGCTCACCGAATTAGGAATAACTCCATCAACAGAAAAAATCGAAGCCATTCAAAGGTTCCCCACTCCCAGGAATAAAAAACAGTTACAATCTTTTTTAGGATTGTGCAACTACTATCGAAAATTTCAAAATAATTATTCTGAACTAACCACCAGATTGTCTCCGCAATTGTCTTCGAAGGATAAATGGACATGGGGTCCAGCACAGGAAAGTATATTTCAAAAGATCAAAACGAAATTTTTAGAGACGGTAATATTACACCATCCAGACTTTGATAAACCTTTTTATTTGAATTGTGATGCCAGTGACATTAGTTTAGGCTCCACCTTATACCAAGAAGACAGTGAAGGAAACCACCTGGTAATAAGCTTCGCAAGCCGTACTTTGAATAAATGTGAAAGAAACTACAATGTCACTGAAAAAGAACTCCTGAGCGTAGTATTCGCATGTAATAAATTCCGCACATACATATTAGGATACTCGGTTACTGTTAGGACAGATCACAAGTCCATATCCTTTTTAAAGAGCTGCAAATTAAGTCATGGGCGGTTAGCAAGGTGGACATTGGTCCTACAAGAGTATAACATTAATTGGGAATACGTCCCTGGCAGAAAGAATATAGCCGCCGACGTACTGTCGCGAGTAAACATTACAAATCAGACTTATGAGGGTGAAAAAGAAACCCTAGCCAAAGTTTATAACATATTAAAAAGCCGAACAGAATTGGAAAGCATTATCAAAGAAATAGAGTTACATCAAAGACAAGACTGTAGACTGGCACAAATTTTCCAAAGGTTGGATAATCAAGATGTGAGGATAACTCCTTATTACTGTGTAGTTGATAATATATTATTTGTTAAAGCTAAGTATCACGATAACGGTTGGAAGTTAGTTATACATAAAACCATAGAGAAAGAAATAATCACAGATTACCATGTTCGTTATGGACACATGGGTGCCACTAAAGTAATAAAGGCATTGGAAGAACATGTGTATATAAAGGACATGAATAGAAGAGTGAGGCAATGCATTAGAACCTGTCAAATATGCCAGCTGGTGAAATGCACAAATGAAAGAAAGGAGGGGCAGATGATTCCCATAACATCTTCAGGGAAACTGGAAAAAGTTTTTGTAGACATCTGCGGCCCGTTTCCTAGAAGTGGAGGTCGTCACCAGTACAAGTATTTACTAATTATCTTAGACCATTACACTAAATATATAAAACTATACCCTATGAATCGAGCAACGACCCAGAAAATACTCAACTTAATAATACATAATTATATACCTGAGGTAGGTTGTCCGAAAACCATGATCACCGACCACGGTACACAATTTAAAGGACAGAGGTGGAAGGACACACTGATGGAATATGGGATAAAAACATACAAAACTGCAGTGTACCATCCCAGCAGTAACCCCTCAGAAAGAGTATTAAGAGAGGTGGGACGAATCCTTAGGACTTATTGTGCAACTCAACAAAGACAGTGGAGTGGGTATGTCCCAGCTGCAGAGGATTTTATCAACCTAGCGTACCACCAATCAATTGATACAACCCCATACAATGCCATGTTCGAAAGACCTCCACCCAGAGAGATCAGCGACCTGATTAAGTTCCCCCAGAGTCCCGAATATAACTTTAATAGAATCCTATACCACGATAAGATCATAGAAAAGTTAGAACAACGTAGGAGAAAGTATAAACGGCAAGCACCAACCCGGATAATTAAATATAAAATAGGAGAACAAGTACTATTAAGAAATAGGGAGCTGCCCAGCACAATGGAGGGCATCACCAAGAAATTGCTGGTATTATACGTCGGTCCATATGTGATCACAAAAGACAATGAAAACAATACCTATGAACTCACTGACACGATAAATAAAAAAGTTAAAGGGACATACAATCAAACATCATTAAAAAGGTACTATAGTTAAAGAAAATTAATTAGGATAAGTAATTACAAAGTGCCAAATATTCCAAAAATATAATACTAGAAGCTGATATGGGAAAGGACACCTGTAAAACGTAATCATCCCCAATAATGCACCCAATAGAGTGGAAAGGCACAAATAACCCCATGTATATCAACTATAAAAGAAATGATTACTCTTAAGAACAGACAATATGTAGTAGTAGGCGACAATTATCACCCGAATGTTTAGGGTATAAACAAAAAAATATATATGTTTAAAAAAATAATTACTATAAACAAACTCAATTAAAGTTTAACAGAATCACATATTAAGCTCCAACTTATTGAAGGTAACTAATTGACTATAACTAATCAATTTGCCCTACTGAGTTACAAAAGTGTGTAGGATTAAGATATAAGCCAAAATATTTGTTACTTGTGAAAAAGAACTAGATCTATCATACCAAAGGATAGAAAATTATGTAATGCCAACTAAATGATTTAATAAGAAAAAAGACATCTATTATGTCATAAAGAGCCAGTAGTGGCATATAGCTAAAATTACTATACTATACTTAGAAAAATGTGTTTATCCAAATGAATATTATATGTAACTTAATGTTTATAAAATGATTATTGTGTACCTCTCATAAAACTAAAATATTAATTAAAATCATTCAGAATAAAGGTTCACCCAACTAACCTTTGAAGGAGTAGAGAGGCAGAATAACAAAGTGTGTAAAATAAAAGAAGGATATTATTATGGAAAGTGTAAGGAAAGAGAAAAAATGTTTATAAAACGAACCATGTAACCCCAAGAATGTCTATAAAATTAGATATTAGTATGTTGTTATATTGTCACATGAAATTGTAATTATAGAATATTGTATATTATATAAAATCGTCCAGAATAAGTGAAAACCACCATCACTTGAAGGAGTAGAGAAGAAGAATAACAAAGTGAGTTAATTGTAAAGATAGCTATTGTTATAATGGAATGAAAAGAGAAAAATGTTTATTAATTATCAAATATTGTACATCACCAGATATGTCAGAGAACATCAAACAAAAAACCATTTAGTATACGAACATTGTACGCCCTGATAATCCAGGATGAATATAAATTATTAAGAAAAGCTTAATGAACTATTGTGAAAATAAAATATTATAAACTCTAGATATGAAAACCAACTGCATAAGTATATAAGCAGCAAAATAAGTGTGTAACCATAAGAATACTCAAGTGAACCTAAACAAATTGTCAACTAGTACAAAAAGTAACTATACAGCTGATAAAAGCATAGCTAAGAATGTCAAGTCTGAAAAGAAATAATTACCTGTAAAAAAGAAAGTATGTTAGCTAGTATAAAGATGGAAATGTGATATCAATGAAAACCTCTGATACCTTGAATATTATAGTGAATATATTATATTATTGTAAATGAATGATATGTGATATTTTATGAGTTGTGATAGTGCAACTATTGCCAGGTGCAATGTTTATTTTTTTCTCAGACAGAGAAGAGTAATGCCTCTGAATCTGAGTATGTGTATTGAGGAACGGCAGAGGATGTAAGCCACAGTGAGCCACTCTGATTCCGAACCCACTACAAAAGTTAGGGAGTTATATTGTATTAATGTATCAAGGACTATTATGGAAAAATCTGTGAGGTATAAATTATAATAACCATTAAGATAATCACGAATGTAAAGATATGTAATAAGAAAGAAGAATGTGTATAGAACAGGAAATTGTTAATTTAAGAAATGAGATCTATTGTAGTTAAATGACTTAGAAAGTAAGCTACCTGAAAATACTAGTAAGTTAAGAGTCATATCACTAGACAAAAATCAAGCTAGAGTAATACACTAATAGTATGTTAAAGGATCAAAGAGTACAAGAAAAAAAAAGAGAACCATAGAAATCTACTAAGGAACTGACATGAAATGATAATTTTATAAAAAAATAAATTTTTTCTCAAATGATCAATTTTGAGGAGGGTGTATATGTAACATAACAAAATGTTACCTAACCTAAATGTATGTTATCAGATCTTAGAAGTGCATAACAACAATGTAAATAGGGGATATAGTAATAAGAATAACCAAGAAAGGAGAAATCAAGGAAGAAGAATGAAGCAGAAGTACCACATGAAACAGTAAACCCAAATACTGTTTGACATTACAACCAGATAAAGACTAACTCAAACTGATGGACAGAGTAAATTTACATTAAGCTGTCAATCAAATCAGTAGATAATGTAAACAGAATATTGTATATAAATAAAAAGTGAATCAATAAGAATCTGAATACTGTGAAATCAGAATTAACATTTTGCTGATAATAAATTTAACCATGACTAGTAAATTATGAATGCCAAAAACTAAAATTAGCAATGGCTACAAAGCGAGAACAAAGATGTATTTCAATATCAAATATACTTATGAGAAAAAAAAACCAATTGTATGAGGGAATATTATACAAGTAAAGTACCTCAACAAATTACCGAATTGAGAACCAATAAATGTTGTTAAGGCAAAACTCCAATATGAGCGATATGTCTTAACAACGCCTAGACCAAGCAATAATCAGCGAGTTGATTATTGGGAGGTAACGTAAGTGTAAATTAAATACACAAAATAATTGTTATGCTCCAATATAGCATAAAACATTATTAAAACAATATATTTAATCATAATTCAATTGTTAAGTAGTAGAATAGAATGAGGTAGCGTAAAACGAAATGTCATAGTAATAAGGATCGTTCATTACAATGTATAAAGTTTAGGTGTACTCATAATGTTCAGTAAAAAATGTCGGTACAGAGTTAATGGTGTTCCCACATAAACGTTTTAGTAATAAAATGCTATGTGAACACAAACAATATTAACCAAAGTGTAAAATCGTCGATTCAGGTAAACAGACGACAGTGAAAAATAGTGTACTCGAACATTGATTTTATAACAATGTCGGTCAAAGTGAAATTAATTCGATGTCGAGTGATATCAAATTAAAGAGGACAAAATGATCTTTAATTTGATGACGATATCGACCCAATCGCAACTGTATTAAGTGCGGGAAAGATGTTAGCATCATTTACCAAAAAAGCATCAGAAATCTGGATGCTAATAACAACAACAACGACGAGCTGTCAATCATTTCAGAGTTTGGCGGTTGGAAACCGTTTTTAACGGCCAAAATAAAAATACGTCATACTCAACACACCTGCAAGAACCAATCACAAAATTAGTAAGTAATTAACATTTTTACCTAAGACCGATCGACAAGGAGAGTATATAAGGGGACGCAAGCGTTTCTCAACAGACACTTTACCAACTTCATACAGCACGGGACGTGTGCTCGCCATATCAACATTTTTAATAATTGTTAGCGTCATCAACATGATACATCGAAGAAAATAGCTCAACACCAAGAAACAACTACTTCAAATTAATCTACAGAAAACAATAGTGATTATGTGCAGTATTATTTCAATTTAGTGCGGGAAATAATGAACAGAAAGTAATTAATTAATATCATTCATGATCCATTAAGTCAGAAGAGGATCGCAATACTCTGTTCTGGTGCGTGTGTTGTGCAAAACCCGGTAATCATTATAATCCGATTACCGAAGTGGTTAATGAGTTTTAATTAAATAATTAAAACCAAAAGGTAACAGTGCAATCATTATTCATTTTTTATCTGAGCGCCATAACCTGTACATTTTTCTACACTGATCTGTACTGACGCAAAACACAGAAACATTTCAAGATTACACCATGTCTCAATTTATTGTATGAATTTGTTATTATGAATTAAGCTGTATGTTAGTTATAAGTGTTCTCACATGATAAATTTTGTAAATCAAAAAGCAAGCGTTGACGAACGCACGACCTATCAACAGGTCATTTTTATTTGTTTACTTAATGAAAGTAACCTCAAAACATTATCAATCAATATTTTATCAGCAAATCATTAGATATTGTGTAGGCATAACTTTCTTTTTCGTGTCTCAAAGAATTCACATCTGAGATTTTAATAATATTACTAATCAAAATAAACAACATCTGGACTTAGCCAGATTTATAACTTGTGCCCTGAGCAAGCCGTATAAGGCATATAATAACTTATTGACAATTGTACAACTTTGTATATTTTAATTATATTTGTTTTTTTTGGAATTCTCTATAAGGGTGTAAATAAAACCCATTATTAACAGCATAACTCGACTTGATTTATTTCTATCTGATAATTAAATATTTTATTTAGAAAACTCAAACAACCTTCAGTTGTATTTTAATATTTTGGAATAGCATTGCCACAAAGGTGATAAACAATTATTTTAAATTTTTAAATCATTCAGTGATTCTATTTGTGGGTTTTACACGGGATTTTCCCTAAATAAATCCGTGTGGCGCCCACTAACAACCAAGGCAATCTAACCTTGCAACTAAAGTAAGTTGGTGTTTGTAAACTGAGTTGACAGCTTATACTAGAACTTCTAGAAAACACGACCAGGTACGTGAAAGTATATTTTGTTTATTATATTGTCCAGACATTACGAGACGTAACGTACTTAGACTATCAGCAACCTGGAGGAGAAGTTTCACGGTCAGCATCAACAAGACGACCATCATCTTCAAGCGACCAACTATTGTACTTTATTTTTAAATCTAAGCAAACTTAGTATTTAAATATTATCAACCCAACTATTTTATTTATTTCATATAAGGAATTCTTTTCAGACAAGTATAATTACACAACTGTAAACACACTGTGAGTAACCTTGAATGTTACATTTTAAATCGCTTTACAAAGTTAGTAACCTTCAACGATTACAACATCTAAATGATATTTCACACATAATTAGATTTTATTTAATCATGACCTTTAATATTTTAAACATAAACATAATTTTAAATAACAACAGCAACACTTTTATTTTATTATAAATTGGAACCCAACAGTGTGGCTTTTAAACGTAATTTAAACTTTATTTTAAACAACGCGGGGCCTTAAGAATAAAGGAAATAACCCCACATATAATTATTTTGGTTACAATATATATGATAGAAGTAAGTAAAAAACAAAACCAGTGCTTCTTAACGCAAACCAGCACCGCTAGGGGGAAACAGATCAGTTGGGGATATGGTGTTATATAAGGCCACTAGTTGATATTTGATTTGTTGTTTCAGAGTTTGGTGATGCTGTGGCGGCGGACCTGAGCTGGCCAGCGCGTCAGAGCAGGGGCGTTAAGTATCTGTCTGACTTTATGGTGTTGGGATCTCGAGAGAGAAGTCCAGTATTGTCATTCAGGTGCGGTCACAGTCACCGGACCAAGGGTGAGTTAATTATATATTTTTTTTTTTTTTGTAAACCGTAAAAGGGGTTGTGGCGACATATCCTGGCTGATCCTTTTAGCAAGTATGAATGTGTCAATGAGAGTTTTTATGCTTCGGAATAAAACCTCTCATTGAGGGGATATTGTAACGGGACATTTTGGCCTATTTTTGGGGTAATGAATAAATTTGTATTTTGAATAAAAGCAATCAACATTTTTACAATGTAAAAATAATAATTGGGACAAAACGTAAACAGAAAGGTAAAATTCATTGGTAGCGAAAGTGGTACGACTGATTGAAATTATTATTGTGAAACAACGACATAAACAGACAGCAAAAACTGTGCCAAGATCACCCAATGACTTACAAAACTGTAAACAAGTGATGTAACGGCATCACCCGATCTTACGTCAGAGACGATCCCCGCTGTGGAATTCGGGTTTGTAAACAAAAACATTATGCTGGCGTAGTGATACTAACTTCAGAACAATAAGAATTGGTCATATAACCACGGCGACTACACAAACTAGTGCCATTTGCCTCAGCCCAGTCTGACTTCAACACTCGCGCGAGTGACACACATAAAAAAGTTCCGGAACGTAAATCGCGGGCGCCCGCACCTTATAAAATGTGACTAATGTATCAAAAATTTGTTTTAACAATAGCTATACCTATAAAAAAATGTGATTAACAGTATTAAAGTAAATACAGTTCGGAAATTAGGCTTTAGATGAAAGTGCGCACGAAAGCAATGTGACGTCTTCTGGACTAGAATTCGGACACAATGCCAGATAAGTTCTTACAAGGATATACACAAAACTATCAAAATTTATTATTTTCAGAAACCAACATCGATGGGGCAAATTAAATAACATATGAGTTTAAGGGGAATATCTAAAATGGGTTGCATGCGAGAGTGTGTGAGGGGTCTTGCTTAATTATATATTAAACTATGAAGTGCTGGTTTACGTTTTAAAATTGATCTTGTATTTATAAAATGTATTTATTTCTATTCTAAAGAGAAAATCATGCATAATAAATGTTATTATTGTCTTTCTATAAGATCGTAACAAAGTAGGAGAAAGTAAGGGGAATATTTGTCCATATAAAATTTGAAATTATGTTAAGGGCTATATTTTCATGTTTTCTTTTGTAGTATGAAAATGAATTAAAATAGGTGTGAAGGTAATTCAGTTGTACTTTCTTAAATAACCAGTTCTGCACTTCCCGTTCGCTGATTCGAACCTTGGTGAATAAAACCTTAGGTTGGTAATAGACAACATGGCAGCTGTAAGAGTCGCACATTAGTAAATAAATAAGATCAAAATATATTTCTGAATTTCATAACAGTAAGTAATAGCACATGATCACCCATCCCTCCTCGAGTGGATAAATACAAAAACCCTTTGTGAAAATCACACAATGATGAATAAAAAGAGTTTAGTACCAGGGCATCTGCAGGAATCACAGACAAAATTCAAATAAATATCTTGTTGAGTCATCCTCTTCATTCACTTTTTTTAATATTATTATATATAAAAAACTTTCACAAATGAACTTACTTTTGTTATCACTTTCACAAATGTTTCAAGGTGATGTGCCTCTTCCTCAGTGTGAGTAAATACTGAATGTCATTGTTACAGAATAACAATTATGGACTATAGGTGTGTGTGGTGGGAATTGATGGTGGGAGGGAATTGGCGCTGAGGTTCAAATTTTGTGTTTGGATCAATGTATCAAATAGTGTATATGATCTGTAATGTAATTGTTCATTTAATATGTTGTTTGGTTATAGTGCGTGATATCTGTATATTTCAAATTGTTCAGCTGTGTTTAATTTTCTACTTTTTGGTAAGTAGTGTAATATTTCCATGTTGTGTTCTATGTTTGTGTAACTATGGTTTTCATTTTGTAAATGTGTGGCAAATGTGGAATGTATATAATTTGTGGTGAGGGCTTTTACATGTTCTGAAAATCTGGAATAAAAAGATCTTCCCGTCTGGCCAATGTAGAATTGGTTACAATCATTACAATTTAATTTATAAACTCCTGTTTTACTGTATGTGTCTGTGTCTTTGTTAATATTTATATGTTTCCTAATGGTGTTGTTGGTTCTGTAGGCTACTTTATAATTGTGTTTTCTAAATGTGTTAGCAATTTTGTGTGTATTGGAGTTGTAGTATGTAAGTGTTATGTACTTACTGGGTTGTGTGTTGTTGGTCTGATGTGTTTTATTTTTTGTGCTTAGGATGCGTTTGTGTATTTTATTTACCAAATTCGGGTTGTATCCATTTTTAACTGCTATATATTTGATTGTGTTAAATTCTTCTTGGTAATCATGTGTGTTTAGGGGTATTGAAGTGAGTCTATGGAGCATGTAGTTGAATGCTGCATGTTTGTGTTGAGTTGGGTGGTTGGATGAGTTACGTATGACCATGTCTGATGTGGTGGGTTTCCTGTATATTTTGTATGCGTGTGTGTTGTTTGTTTTGGCGATTGTGAGGTCTAAGAAGTTTATGCTATTATTTAGTTCTATTTCAAGTGTGAATTTTAATTTATGGTGTATAGTGTTAATATATTTGTGGAAATTTTCTATTTGTCTTTGGTTGCCGTTGTATAGGAGTATAATGTCATCAACATACCTGTGCCAATATATTATTTTATCAGTGTATTTGTTATTGTGCAATATGTGTTCTTGTTCTATGGTGTGTACAAATATTTCGGCTAGTATACCTGATATAGGGGAGTCCATGGGTAGTCCATCTGTTTGTGTGTAAAACATGTTATTGTGTGTGAAATAATTTTGATCTGTTATAATTTTAGTTAGATGTATGATCTCTTTTATGTGTGTTTCAGGTATGTTGTTTAATTTTAGTATTAAATTAAACAATGTTCCCATAAAAGAAACTATAATTACATTAGAACAATTACTAAAATTAAACAGCATACCTGAAACACACATAAAAGAGATCATACATCTAACTAAAATTATAACAGATCAAAATTATTTCACACACAATAACATGTTTTACACACAAACAGATGGACTACCCATGGACTCCCCTATATCAGGTATACTAGCCGAAATATTTGTACACACCATAGAACAAGAACACATATTGCACAATAACAAATACACTGATAAAATAATATATTGGCACAGGTATGTTGATGACATTATACTCCTATACAACGGCAACCAAAGACAAATAGAAAATTTCCACAAATATATTAACACTATACACCATAAATTAAAATTCACACTTGAAATAGAACTAAATAATAGCATAAACTTCTTAGACCTCACAATCGCCAAAACAAACAACACACACGCATACAAAATATACAGGAAACCCACCACATCAGACATGGTCATACATAACTCATCCAACCACCCAACTCAACACAAACATGCAGCATTCAACTACATGCTCCATAGACTCACTTCAATACCCCTAAACACACATGATTACCAAGAAGAATTTAACACAATCAAATATATAGCAGTTAAAAATGGATACAACCCGAATTTGGTAAATAAAATACACAAACGCATCCTAAGCACAAAAAATAAAACACATCAGACCAACAACACACAACCCAGTAAGTACATAACACTTACATACTACAACTCCAATACACACAAAATTGCTAACACATTTAGAAAACACAATTATAAAGTAGCCTACAGAACCAACAACACCATTAGGAAACATATAAATATTAACAAAGACACAGACACATACAGTAAAACAGGAGTTTATAAATTAAATTGTAATGTTTGTAACCAATTCTACATCGGCCAGACGGGAAGATCTTTTTATTCCAGATTTTCAGAACATGTAAAAGCCCTCACCACAAATTACATACATTCCACATTTGCCACACATTTACAAAATGAAAACCATAGTTACACAAACATAGAACACAACATGGAAATATTACACTACTTACCAAAAAGTAGAAAATTAAACACAGCTGAACAATTTGAAATATACAGATATCACGCACTATAACCAAACAACATATTAAATGAACAATTACATTACAGATCATATACACTATTTGATACATTGATCCAAACACAAAATTTGAACCTCAGCGCCAATTCCCTCCCACCATCAATTCCCACCACACACACCTATAGTCCATAATTGTTATTCTGTAACAATGACATTCAGTATTTACTCACACTGAGGAAGAGGCACATCACCTTGAAACATTTGTGAAAGTGATAACAAAAGTAAGTTCATTTGTGAAAGTTTTTTATATATAATAAAATTCAAATAGTGTGCTGTATCCAGATGAAAAACTGTACTTTTAATTTAATTACAACCTGAAATCTTACAGCACCACCCTATCATATTGCACAGGTTGTTATGGCAACCAGAGAGGCAACCCTATCTGCTGCTAACACATTTTGTCTTTTGTTGTTACTTGGTATTTTCCAACATATACCAAAATGATAAAACAACGGTATATTTATATTTTATCAGTATGCTAACAGACTGTGTAAAATAATTAGTTTATACCATGATATTTTATTTTTCATAATCTAGTTTTGCCCTGATGTACATACATTATAACATTACATAAAGTAGCCCATCTATAAAGAAGAAATTAGCATTTAAAGGAAAAATAAGTTACAACATTGAAGGAATGAAGAAAATCAAAGTATCAAAGAATTAATGAATAGGAGTATTACAATGTAGCACAATACTGACATAGAAACTAGACAAGGACTAAGACGATGACAAAACCCAATTGACTGGCACAGTGAAGGATAAAAATGAATAACATTCTGACCTTAACACAACCCCTTTTCCAATAATAATAAAATAGTAGATATAATAATGGAAGTTATTTTGCCAAACATTATGCCACTGACTTGTTATAATATTATTATAATATTATAATATAATATTGAAAAAACAATATTAAACAATAGAACAACATTAGGCAGTATAAATACATGTAAAAAAGAAGAAAATGTAATATACCTAACTTACAAATACACATATCAAGATCTCCAATACGTTATAAATAATACAAAATTGGATAAACATAAATATAAATATGCATACAAACCAAATAAAAGTATATATAATATAATAATAAATAGAAAAGACTGTGATATATACAAATTAAGTGGAATATACAGGATAAAATGTAATAACTGTGACTACATATACATCGGAAGAACACATAGAAATTTCAAACAGAGGTTTATGGAACATTTCAGAGCTTTTAATAATAAAAAAACGGGAATCTCCAACATAGCAGATCACCTTATTAATATGAATCATAGTATAACAAATATATCCAACAATATGGAAATAGTGGAAATAAACAATAATAAAAATGACATTATACAGTTGGAAAAATTATATATATATCTTCATAAAAAATATGACAAATTGATGAATCAACAGACAATATTTGAAAATGATCAATTGTTTCAATACATTTCTGGCTTGGTTTCACCCAATAATGATGGCAGTGGAAAGTTCAAAATGAAGAACAGTAAGGAGTAATACACACAATAACAACAGTTATACATTTAAAGGAAAACATCACAACAGGAACATTACAGTGTATGAACTGAGGATGAAATTTTAATATTTCGAAAAGGCCTTATTCATTGGTTTAAAAAATGGAATTTTGCTGACTATGGTGGTATGTAAATAATAATAATGGAAGTACTGTTATTATATTTACCAGGAAGCAATTACTGATAAAACACAATGATCTAATTAAATGAATTGATCTTTATTAGTACATTAAACAATACAATAAATCATTCATGACAACCGCACATGTAATATAAATAAAACGTAGGTATCTAGGATACATAACTCAATGCGACCGACATAAATGGCGACACACTCAAGTAATAAACATAATGATTTAAACTGCATTCAAAGTAGATTACATAAAATAATAAAGTATAATAAAATAATTATTTATTAACACTCCTCCATAATAATTTTCTTTCTAAGTCGTTCAAATATTTTCTTCGACAATGGTTTTGTCAAGATATCTGCCAACTGGTCAACACTGCTTACTTTGTCCAAAAAAACAATATTTCCAATGTGTTGCTGTATAAATTTTCTAGGAATGTCAATGTGCTTCTTCCCTTTTGTTATTTTGCCTTCTGTAGTATTTTGTAACATTAAAATTGCAGATTGATTATCTATACAGAGCCTTGTAGGAATATCCTTAAAATATCTAAGTTCGATACCAAGTCTCTTATCCAGCAAATTTCATCAAGCGATGAAACAGCAGCTCGAAATTCTGCCTCTGCATTTGATGTAGCAACAAGTCCCTGCTTTTGGGTGAACCATACAATAGGACCGCCTCTCATAATAATTACTCCAGTAGTTGACTGTCTTGAGATAATGTCTCCTCCAAAATCTGAATCTGAATAAGCAATGAGTTCAGAATCTCCACTGAAACTTAATCCAAAGTTTACAGTGCCTTTCAAGTATCGAAATACATGTTTTACCATATTCCAGTGCCGTACCATGGGATTGCTTGAATATCTACTTAGGTAGTTTACTGCAAAGCTGATAGCTGGCTAGATACTGTAGCTAAGTAAAGTAAACTGCCTATTGCCTCATGATATGGGGCAGATTTATCGAGTGGCTGATCATTATGAAATTGTTGTTCTTCGGTTAACATACCTATTTCCATTGGAGTTGACTTTTGATTTGAATCTTCCATTCTAAATCTTTTCAATATCTTTTCAGTGTAATGATGTTGGCTTACAAAAATTTCCTTATGTATAATTTCAATTTCCATGCCAAGGTAAGTTAATTTGTTGTCTGACCCAGAATTATAAGTAATTTCAAATTCTTTGTTAAGTTTATCTAGTATATCTATCATTTTATGTTTTTCTTTTCCTATAATAGCACCATCATCTACAAAAAGTACAATTATAATGCTTCTGTCACCATTATAATAAATACAAGAATCATCGTCAGAACAAACAACATTTAATTTCCTTAGGTAGTTTGTGAACTTCACATTCCAATTTTTCGATGACTGTTTAAGTCCATATATACTCTTGAGCAACTCACAAACTCTACCTGAGCCATCATCAAAGCCTACCGGTTGATACATGTAAATCTTCTCATCCAAAGATCCATGTAAAAGCGCTGTCTTCACATCAAAAGTCATCAGATGCATTCCATCGGAGGCTGAAATGCTGAGTATCAGTCGAAAGGATGCACGTTTGGCAACAGGACTGAAGGTCTCAGTATAATGGATTCCTTGTTCTTGCTCAAACCCTCTTGCAACTAGCCTGGCTTTGTATCGCCCATCTTGTTTTTGGCATAAAACCCACCGACAAGTCAAAGCTTTTTCTTCTTTTGGTAGACTTACTAGTTTCCAAGTTCTCATCTTCATCAAAGATTCATACTCTTCTAACACTGCTTTCTTCCAGTTTTCATCCTGTAGTGCTTGTAAAATGGAAATATCTTCTACCTCACCTATCACGGCCATATTTACATTTTGGTTTCTGTTGTCTTCAACTACATAATCTACCATCCTTGCTGGCATCCTTAAAGTAGCCCTGTTTTGAAGACTTCTTTTCTCTTTATATAATTTACCTTATAATTTCCGTCAAGTGACGTCAAGCGTAATTTGTGCTGGGTTACACGTTTCAGGCCATATGACCCATCTTCAGACCTTCACTCCAAAGGAGCTCGTTATATAATAAAATCCATATTAAAACAAACACATAATAAACAAATATGTAAAATACACTGAATGAACATATTATAAGCGTACTATTTCTTTTCTCTGGTTGAATACAAAGAGTTTGATCTCGTTCCAAACACTTTACACAATGATTTTCTTGACATTCATTTTGCATATTATTGTCAGACAGAGCTTTCATAAACACTTTCACTATCAGATTTTTCTTCTTCACTTGACACTATGTATTCCTTTTCTTCATTTGACAAGGTAGCTTCAATTTCTGTACAACTAGACTTACTGTTTACTTTTTCATCAAATATCACATCTCCTGATATTACAACTTCATTTTTGTCTCTTAAGTAAACTCGGTAACTACTTGAATCTAAACTGTATACTAAGAAAATTCCTTTTTCTGATTTCTTCTGTGTTTTGGCTCTCTTAAAATCCTGAATGAAAACATAACAATCACATCTAAAGATTCTAAGCTTATTTACATCAATTCTGCGTCCAAACCATAAATCCACATGACTTTTACCTTTCACAGAACTTGTTCCAGTCTGATTCAGTGTAAATGTAGCATAACTAATTGCTTCTGCCCATAAGTTTTCATTTAGATTTCTTGCATGTATAGCTGATCTAGCAGAGTGGCACAGTGGAAGCGTGCTGGGCCCATAACCTGTTATTATATTTACCAGGAAGCAATTACTGATAAAACACAATGATCTAATTAAATGAATTGATCTTTATTAGTACATTAACATAAATCACTCATGACAACTGCACATGTAATATAAATAAAACGTAGGTATCTAGGATACATAACTCAATGCGACTGACATAGATGGCGACAGACTCAAGTAATAAACATAATGATTTAAACTGCATTCAAAGTAGATTACATAAAATAATAAAGTATAATAAAATAATTATTTATTAACAAGTACAAAGCTACAGATAAAAGTATAAGTAGTTCCATATAAAACTATCAATATATAAATGTAGATTGAGTAATGATAAGGAATACTGTTATTAAAATATAAAGGGAATAAAGCTATTATATAACAAATATACAATTTTTAATGATAATTTGAGTTATGTGATTAACTCAAAGTGGATAAAAGGAAGAAAAGTGAATAACATAATTCTAAAGTGTATAAACCAAGAAAGTTATACTAACTGAAAATCAGTAGTAGGAATAAAGTGTACAGTGAATAATAAATAATGCTTGATGAAAAAATGATAAATGTATACAGTGAAAAAACTAAAGCATAATAAGCCTATACAAGTGAAATAGGTAGAATTACTGTTTATGTTTTAAAATAAGAAATAATAGTTAAGTAATAGTTATAGTTATTTGTTTGTGTTAAAAAGAGTATATAAGGGTAAAAAAGCATGTTTAATGAATGATAATCAGGTATTAAAGACTGGCATTTGCATAGCAAGTTAAAAAGAATTGTATTATGTTTTAAAAATGATTATGAATAATCAAATATTATATGTTAGTTTATTGTATTTGAGTTTAAAATAGTTCAGTTTCATAAAACCAAAGGAATCTGTTATAATAAATGTCTAAAGAACATCCGATGGACTAGGAATAAGAAGCCTAAGGTAAAAAACAGAAATTTGTAAAATTTGATATTATAACAGTAGTAATTAAGGGCAAAATGTAGGTAATACTATTAGGTTTAATTATATAACTTTAGAAACACATAATGTATACCAAAACAATTAGTTATAAATTAATTAATAATAAAAACAAAATTGTTAAACTAGTAACTTGGTAAATACTGAACAGAAACTATTCAAGTTTGGTTTCTAATTAATTTATAAAAGAAAAGCAATACAATAGTGTTATTATCTTGAGAATTAATAGTAGTATAAGAAGATTATACTAATTTAAAAATATTTGTTAATTTTGTAGAAAAATCAGTAGCAATGTCTAACAATGTAAACAATTTTTTCAACCAATGGGAGGAATAGGCTTGGTGCCTTGACAACCAAACATTAACAAAAAAATTCGTTAGTCTATTATTGGATTCAGAGAAGAGAAGATTAAAAAATCCATGCAGCTCAATATAATTAAATAAAAGAAATAAATAATAATAGAAATGAGATAGTAATGAACTTAAATGATATGTATTGTAATAGTATGACAAGAAGAAATATTTAAAACCAAATCACTTTAAATTGAAAGAATAAATATGTCTTACAAATTATAAAAGAAAATGAACATGGCGTGAGACCTCAGATGTGAAGGAATGTGCTAAGTATAAAATTGAATTAAAAACTAAATAAGAAAAAGACTAGTCTACACATTGACACTTTTTTACTCACTAATAAACTTTATTAAAACATTCAATTAATGAATACACTAGTGACAATCAGTTTATGTCATTATTCACTTATTAATTTATGGTGATCAAATTATTGGACATTGTAATCTTCTCTTACAATGAACTGTTAACCTACATTCACCAACTGTGACCCAACACATATTATATAACCTAAGAATTAGTTTATTAAGAAGCTGTATATTATTTAATTGTTTTATGTGAAGTTTTGTACTTTCTAAAGATATTTTGTTAATTTTTCTGTAATCACAAGAACCCAACAAATTTAAAATAACGAAATAAAACATAGTGTTTTATTTAGGAAGGCCCTGGTCACTATTGCCAACCACTGAGCAAGTAAAAAACAAGAGCTGGAGCAAACATTATATTATAAAAATATTTCATTTGTTTAGAAAAGAAAGAAATCTAAAACACTACAGAAAGAATACAGTCTTGACTACTTTCAATCGTATATTTGATTTGTTTTAATGTTAATGACATTTTATTCTTTTACATAGCCAAGGTGAAAATTTTTTATCAGAAAATAGAGGTTGGTAACCCCTATTTTTTAGGAACAAAATTCAAATTAAACTACAGACAAAGGTGAGTTGAACTAAACTAATATAAGGGAGGAGAATAAATAAATAAGGAGAATAATTTTAATTGTTTTTTAAAATAAAACAATTTGGCACCTAAAACAGGAAATAAAAATATACAACATCAGTAAGATAATAAATTGACACCAGCAACTTGGGACTTAACGGATACGGCTACGGTATGTAATAGATTGACACCAGAAACTTGGGACTTTAACGGGTACGATTATGGTTTGTAATAAATAGGCGCTCAAACGTGAGGCCTTCAACACTCATAGATTCGGTATATAACAACATACATAATCTAAATATATATATACCTGAGGAACACACACAATATAATTTATGGTATCCATTATATAACATATGCTTTATATCAAATGTTCTTATTTCAGATGTAAATGGTGTTTTCACTACTTCAATTGACAAAATTATGTAACACTTTTAAAATAAATGTTCATACAATTATTTCCATCTTACAGTACCTCAGATCCTGTCACTAACTTTTCTAATTACAAATTGTTAACTTCTAAAACAGAATAAACAGTTTAATTACAATAGACTTAAACTTATATTTACCTGCATAATAACAATATTTTTTAGCACATGGTTCAGTTTCCAGTGACCCAATTCATGCCCCAGAACTGCTAGAACTTCTTCATTGTCACATCCTTTTTTATCAGCATTGTCTTTGGAAGAATCATTATTATCTTTGATGGAATCATTAGTGGCTTTAGTAGAATCGCTACCATTTGTTACAGGTGTATAATCCTTTAACAATGTGTCAAATAAAACTATCCTTTTGTTCTTGAAAAACCCGTAGAAATAGGCATTGCTGTGTACTGAACGTTTCGAGCCTAAAACATAAAGTTTACATTTAAAATTATGTTAGTTTACTTTTATAAACTCTTACCTTAGAACATATACATGGAGATACTAAATCTAAGAATCTAATATACGAGTATATATTATACATATAATAAATAAATCTAAAACTTTTAAGCATACAGTAGAAACTTGATTATCCATCACCCATTTAACCGTCAACTTCTATTAACCATCGGGCCCCGAAAGAAAAAATATATTGAAAAATGAGACCAAAAATATATTACACTCAAAAACAAGCACTGGCCTTGGCTGTCAGTCTGCATGACCTGTTTCTTTTAGTTTCTCCCACTTCCTGCATTCCTAGAATGGACATGGGCTAACCCAGCTGTTATTCCTGCCATTCCGCTCAGTTATTGTTATCTTGAACTCCAAACATAAATCTTGGTGACTTGGTTTCTTTGTCCTGGTGGTTTTTACTATTCAGTAAATTTACAATAAAGCACGTGACTGTTCCACAAAGTAGTGTTTGTGGGATTATTGAAATGGTAGAGAAACGAAAGCATGTGATGTTGGAACTTTCTCAAAACCTTGGTTAGCCCAATCAAACCTCTGTGTTAAGTTGAAAGCGCAACTAGTATTGTACCTACATACAACATCAGACGGATTACTGTGAATGACATCAAAAGAGATGCAGATGAGATTTGAAAGCATGCTTCTAAGATAGACTCTATTGATGGTAATATTAGTTAGAAAAACTATGAAACCACCAAAACTGGAACTAGTTAGACACAGTTATGTCCCAATGATTTATTCAGACACGTAGTCAAGGCATTCCAATTTCAGGCCTTATAATTAGTAGGCAACTGCGATCAACAAGATCAGTGGAGACACGACTTTCAAAGCGAGCACAGGTTGGCTGTACAGATTTCAGTGCTGACACAGTATTCATCAGTTGGATATTTCAGGAGAAAAACTGAGGACTGATAGTTCAGTAATAGCTGAATATCAAGAATAACTTAAAAAAGAAATAAAGAAGCGAAAGTTAGTGAAACTGCAGATTTATAATTGCGACAAAACTGCCCTAAATTAGAAGACTCTGCCTGAAAAAATGTTAGCATTAATTTAAAAAAATCTGCCCCAGGTTTAAAAATGCAAAAAGATCATGTCACTGCAATGGTGAGTCCAAATGCAAGTGGTAAACAGAGATTTCCTTTAGTTGTAATAAGATAAGTCAAGAAACCTTGTGCGTTTAAAAATTTGAACCTAAACGCCAGTGGCGGCTCGTGACTTAAGAGGTTGGAGGGCGCGGCCTTTAGGCTTCTTAATTATTTATCAATATTGAAGTTAACACACAATGGAAACGTCGCCAATATTTGATCAAATAATTCATTAGTAAAATAAGAATAGTAACACGTGCAGCATGCAACGATTATTTAAAAATTTGATCTCACCTCAAATATTGTGATCTCTTGTAGAGAGTCATCAGCTTTATTAATAAACATAACCACAAACTGTCGAAAGTGTCCACAAAAATGTCTATGCTGTTTCCACAAAAAAAGTAATATACTATATTTACATTATATTATTTTTATGATACCTACACTTTAAAAAGACCGTTTATTTGTATACAAAGTCCATTCGCCTTTCCTTTAAATGAACGAACTTTCTAGCATCAAAGTCCTTCATTTCTTTAACAAGTTCCTTGTTGATAGATAACATCGCAAGGGCATTCAGTCTATCGTTTTTCATTGTATTTCTCAAGAAAGTCTTTAGTCTTTTCAGAGTCGAAAAGCAGCGCTCAGGTTTGGCAGTTGTCATGGGAGTAGTTATGACAATTTTCAGAAGTATCAACACTTCTTTGAAAACTGACGTAAGATTGTTTTCTTCTATAAAGTTAAGAAGTTTTATTGCGCCTTTAATATTACAATGATGCCATCTGTATAATAGTTCCAATTCACTCTGGAGTTTGTTTTCTTGTAAGAAAGGTTAATGCCGAATCACTAGCTTGAATTTTTCTTCCGGAAAGTTTGTAGAAAAAAGTGGAAATAAGTCATTGGACAACAATGAAGCTGCTTCTAGGTGACCTGTGTAAGTAAATCTATCTTTTACGTGAGTTATAATGATGTCACGTACTTCTTTTGCATCCCCTATTCTAGTGCTGCATCCAACATTATTGGATCACCATTGTCTCTGGGAGACAATAAAATACATGGAAAACAGAACAAAGATTTCTGAACGTCGCAGCCATCCAGATCCAGTCATTTTTTTTGGTATGCATCTTTTAAAAGCAGTTGCCATCTGAAAACATGATTCCCACTTTTCTTAT
Source organism: Magicicada septendecula (assembly GCA_034769895.1). Lineage (NCBI taxonomy): Eukaryota > Metazoa > Arthropoda > Insecta > Hemiptera > Cicadidae > Magicicada > Magicicada septendecula. The sequence continues at coordinate 309,583,734 of CM068368.1, forward strand.
TTTCTGTTTGCATCATGCAGAATTCAGGAGTTGGCCTACCTAATGACTTTAGTTCAATTTTTTGATCTTGCAAAAGTTATTGCTTTAAGGGCCTGCACTGAATGTTAAAATGTTGGATTAAATGTTAAAACAAAACCTAATAATTTGAAACAACAGTATTTCCCTAAATTATTCGTGAAGCTATTAAAAAAACACACAAACTCTAAACCTAAACCTAAACAAATGCCCGCACTCAATTAACCATGCCAGAGGAACTATAAACACTAAAAAGAGCAAATCTCATATTATTAACAATAGTCTGCGATTAGTTGTACTGAGTGAATCACGCCACGTTCTGCTAAACGTGGCGCGGAAGCCAGCGCGCCGAGCGACCATCTAAATGCCGTATTTAAGCTTACAACTTCGTTCAACTTTGGATAGAGTGGGGGAATTGAGAAATGGGCGCGATTGTCAGAGCGCCGTAATGCATGCTGTTCCAAAAACATTTCTGCTATTATCTAATACAAAAATATTTTCTTGTCCCAAGTATTAAAGAAATATGTAATGACTTTCCACAAGTAGTGATAATGGTTTGTTTAATGATATGATTTAATCTGGGGGGGGCGCCTTAGCGCCCTAAGAACGAACCGCCCCTGCTAAATGCCTTCCTGTGAAATATTATGTACAAAAAAGCCCCTGGATGAATCAATAAATGTTTCAGGATTGGTTTCAGTAGGAGTTTGAGCCAAAAGGAAAATTGAAGAGTGATGATGGAAAAAATAACATGTAATTTTTGTCAGGGAATACAACTCCACTGATCCAGCCTATTGGAAGCACTGAGTTACTGAAAATATGAAACAGTGTTACATAAAAGTACTCATGTAGAATCTTGTGTCTAGTGATGACACTGTGAAAAAGTTCTGGAAGTCTTACACTATCAAGCACCCAATTTTTAATGTTGCTGAAGCCTGGCACAAAAGAAGATGAAGCTGACACTAAAAATGAATTGAAAAATGCCAAAGATGATAACATAATTTTAGAACTGTGTGGAAAAATTTCTGGTAGTGAACCAATTTCCATGGAAAAAGTAAATAAATAGTTTGACATGGACAAACATGACAGAGGTTTCAAAATTTTTAGTAGAGTGACCTGGTGCAAAGCTTGTTGACCGAAGTTGACTGAAACACTGAAGATGAAGAAGATGCCAACCTCGAGAAATTATCAAACACAATTGGCCACTGCAAAGCAGAAGCTGTGCTTACCAAGTGCACTGAATGGTTTGAACAGCAAGAGGAGGCAGACCCTACTCAACTCCTACTTCTTTGAAACATCCATAACACAGCAGCCAAAAAGGCTCATGGTATGCTCAGGTAGAAGAAAATGACAAGACTTTTTGAAAAAAATAGTTACAAGTATTAACAGTACCTAATTTCACTCAAACTCCTATAGGCCTATATCATGTTACCTTATTGTAATTTTATTTTATCAATGTTTGTAGTCATATTTTAATACCTACAGAAATTTCTGTTATGACTGTATGTTTTTGATTTCATTGCAGCCCCCATGTTCTTTTTATTCTATATTTCATTGCAGTAATTAAAGTCTGTATGTTTAATTTACATTATATTATGCTTAGAACTCTTGGTTGATAGTCATGGGAAATGGCTATTATCCTATTATGGCTATGTATTTCATCACAGTAACAGTCTTGACACTGACAGATATTCAAGGTTCTACTGTACTTTTAATTTTAAAAACATACCAGTAATTTAAAATTGTTTAAAATTACTAAAAATGTTGCAAAAAGTTACATATTCACCACTTCTGGTTTTTTTATAATCAAATAATGAACCATTCAGACTACTCAGTATTAAAAACTACTTACTAAATACTACTTATTCTGGCTACATAGTATTAAAAAATAAGGTCAAATACGTGTACACATTAACACTGTATCCCTTAATATAAAATACACACAATCAGACAGTATGGTATAAAATTATTATTAAAAAATAGCCCCATTTTATGAAATATGGTATAAAAGAGACTGTCGCCCAATTATGACTGAAAAAAAAACAGATAAAAACATACCATGTCAGGAATTTCTAAATTTATCCACCACTCAATAACTTTAAGAAAAATCACTGTTTAATACACCATGCTATGTGTTTTACCACAAAGTATCACCAAGCCAATTCTTTTTATGATAAAAAAAAAACAGAATAGGACTGAATCAGTGACAATAAACATAACCCATGTTGATATGTTGAATGACTTTTTTTTACTATATTCATGAAAAGATTTCACAGACCAAGTAAAATACAACTGCAACAGCAAAAACTATCCAACTGCATTTGTTCTCTGTGTTATATCAAAACAATGTGTTATTTCTCTTTCTCTAGTGTTGCGGTCTCTCATCTACCTGCTTTTCTAATGTTAAAGATACCATACTGTTTACAACAATCAAAGATAATGTTTTAAACTACTAAAGATATTGTTTGAGTCGGATTGTTTAAATGCATTTTGTGAGGTTAAAAACATAAGGAACACAATTGAACATGCTAAAAAATTAATTTAAAAATGTAAGAAAAGGTTTACAATCAATATCAATTTACTGGAGATCTTAAAGAAAAAAAAACTGTCAGGCATTTTCAGCAATTATTTCAAAAACACTCCAATTATGCTCGAAATCTGTTTTATGCTAAATATGAATACTGTTTTTGCAGTAGTGAAAATCACTACTTTTAAATATAAGAATGCCATTTCTAAAAAGTAGCATAACATAATTGTAAACTGTTATGATTATCCTTCTAAACAGTTTAACATAATACTTTAGGACTGTATGTATGAAAATAATAAAAAGCGCTTAGTTTTTATAAGAATTGTTATTTTTAGAGAATGACCTTGACCTTGACAAATGAGCTTTTTAGAGAATAATCACATTGCAAAGATAATGACAATGTAACATAAAAAATTATCAATTTACCTTCAACAACATACAGTTTGTAGAGTGGGAAGTGAATGCTGGCTGCTAGTTGCTCTATACGTGTTTTCAGTTCTCCCTCCGGGAGTGGTGTGTACTTGTCAAACAATGGAGCAATGTAGTCTGGATAAATTGTCAGTAGGAAAAATGTTATACACATTGCAAACAGCCATAAGTACAGAAAGAAGTAATCACCTCCAGCTTTTATAATGTATACTACAGCACATGTAAGTGGTAGTGAAATTATCTGTGATATGATATAACCTTTCAATTTGTCCTTTGTGTAGAATCCTGCCGTCTGAAAGGAAGGTAAAAAACCACAAAACATAATAAACTAATGAAACCACAAAACTAATAAAATTTTTTTTTAAACCGTTAATCAGACATACATCACAATATATAATTTTTTCCAAGTAAAATGTGTTGGTTTGTACACTGATACAAATTTAATAATGCTCTCCATGTTATAAGGTTAACTTAATTTAGTAGTATTTCTTTTGTTATTGTTCATATTGGGTCATCATGTTAATCTGTAAGTCTGTTTATAAGTAACACTATGGTATTTAATATTATGATATTTATTCAATGTAGTTTCTTCTGCAAGTAGTGTATTACATTTTTGTAGTTTCAATACCTGACACATGCTTCACTGAAACACATCAGCATCATCAGACATTTGTAAATAAATTTATTTATAAACCTCTGGTGATGCTGATGAGTTTCAGTGAAACATGTGTCAGGTATTGAAACTACAAAAACGTAATACACTACTTGCAGAAGAAACTACATTGAATAAATATCATAATATTATATAACTGCTGCAAGAAACTTTGAGTTATGTTTATAAAAACTGTGGTATTTGTATACGCATAGGTTTGTGTAGTACATTTATCTGACAGCTTTTATGTTTTTGACATTGCTGACATTACTGATTACTGGAAAGTGCAGAAGGAAAAGTATACATACACATTTCAAATCTTACGATTACAATAACAAAACTTGTGAAGTAAATTACTCACTTGTTTGTTAAATCCATGTTTTTCTTCAAGAACAAAATGATTGTAAATACCGATTGGTAAATGAACTATTGTATTTACTGTGTTCATTAGAAATACAAATGCTGCACTCTGTAGTATTTCACCTTGCACAAAACCTATCCTCTCAATGGTTACTCCAGCAAGTACCCAGAAGTAGAGAATGCCCTCTAACCAAATCAGTATCTGAAATTCGAAAAAACATTTTTATTGTTATTATCACTACTATTCTGCATTTCTAAACTGTTTTCAGTTACAAAAAAATCTCCCTGTTCAATATGAAGAAAATGTTAATGTTAATTATGATTAGTAATTATGTACAAATCATTGACAGAATGTGAACCAAATCTCAAATGGCTAGTTTTCATCAAATCTCAGCTAACTAATAGTTGTTCATATAACATTCAATTTTGTGAGTACTTTTTAAATAGCCTCTTTTCTTTATTAGTCTCTTAGAAAGCAGTGTGTACACGTGTACACATATCTATTGTGTGTGTGTGTGTGTGTGTGTGTGTGTGTGTGTGTGTGTGTGTGTGTGTGTGTGTGTGTGTGTGTGTGTGTGTGTGTGTGTGTGTGTGTGTGTGTGTGTGTGTGTGTGTGTGTGTGTGTGTGTGTGTGTGTGTGTGTGTGTGTGTGTGTGTGTGTGTGTGTGTGTGTGTGTGTGTGTGTGTGTGTGTGTGTGTGTCCAAATTCTCCAGATATATACATAAAAAGCATTACAGCAGAATGATACTAACCATGAAATTTGTAACTCGTATGATATGCACTACAGGACACACCTGGAAGGGCATGACATATGGATCATTTCTTACAGTACCCATTTTCACATCATTCTCTCATGTTTCAGCAGCAGGATCACCACCTGCATTCCTTCCGCTGAGTGAATGCCCAGTCCATGACTCTGCATATTGGTTCTTACCGCATCATCTTTCCATCTTGACAGTAGCTATTGTCTTCTACCATATATTAATAAGTTTCATGACCATTTCTTATTTTCTTGCCTACTAAAGCATCCTAGCTATCCCCAACTTATTTTCTTAATTCTGTAAACACAAATCCTTAGTTCTAATTTTAGTTGCATATTTAACTTAACTGTTTCTTGTCTCTGCTAGCTTAATACTTTCCATGTTTCTCTGTACAATTAAGAATATTTATATCATTCTCCTGTTTATGAATTTTTAAGTCATTATAGGAAGTAACATATTAAAAAATACTGCATTTTATACACATGGCAGCGCGTTATCCCTCATAATATTACTCACCTTTTAAAATATAATTAACTTCTTCTCTGTTACAACTTTACGCAAATACATCATGCCATTCATTCATACATTCATTTATAAATTTTCATCTCATCAGATGATGAAGACTTATTAAAACATTGTAGTTACTCTTTTTCATATCTCCTTCATGCTTTTCCTGATTGAGCTCATTAATCATCTTCACCTGCTTTACCACATTTTCACTAAGCATACATCTGATGATCTTTAACTTTAAAGACAAATTCAATATATTTTCCCCATTGCTTTTAAACTCTAATTAACTGAATACATCTTATAAGGGTGATCAATGTTTTGAAGTTTGCTATTACCTTAAATACAGTATGCCTTGTTTGAAGATCTCCTGCTAACTGTTACTAAAACAGATGATATTACACTTATATCTTTAATACTATCAAAAAATGTATATATTTTTTACTTAAATTTACTTACCTAAAAATTTTAATTTATTGCATAGAATAATATATAGACCTATATCATGTAAAATATAAAACATCTCAAATTAACAGTTTTATGAAAATTTCAAAACAAATGAAAATCACTTAGGATGTTATTGTGAATTATCAGTCAACTGTGCTATTGAAGTTGAGCATTCCTGCACTAAATAATGCTGAAATAGTGTTGGTAATAATCCTTGAATTCGTAGTGACCATCAATCAATGAATTTTTCGGTGAAGGGTTTGTAAGGATCGGTTAAAATATAACACAAATTTTAACTTATTTGTGTCGACGTTTCGACAATGTTTATTGTCATCATCAGGACCTGTGTTTGTATGTTAACACACACTCTCACATACACAAACACGTTCACTCAAATAATTGTTCTGTTGTGTTTGACATTTCTTTTGTATTCATACACAGGTCCTGATGATGACAATAAACACTGTCGAAATGTCAACACAAACAAGTTAAAATCTGTGTTATATTTATGACCGATCCTCACAAACCCTTCACTGAAAAATCTGTTGGTAATAATATCTTCTCTATTCTATATAGACTATTTCTATATTCCCAATTTTATTTTATTTGAATGTTTGTGCAGTTTTGTTTGAGCCATTATGTTCTATATATGTCCGACACCCTCCAAACTTAGCAGGGACATATCCTTTGTTCTTTTATATCTCATTGTGTGACTTAATCAAGTTTAACATGACTTTACTAGTAAGTGCTTATTACGGAGTGTGGTGAGGCCATTCTTGGCAAGGATGTTATGAAAACCCAATGGATTTATAAGAGATTTTAAAAATAATATCCTCTGAGTTTTTGGCAAGAGAAGATCTGAACATACGGTATGGTGACTGATTTACCTTCTACTTTATTAAGCAAAAAATTATGAATGCAACTTGAGTTGGCCAGTGCAGAGACAGAAGAATTCAGTGGCACTGTACAAACTATGTGATGAAAACAGAAATGACTGAAATGTTTGAAATTCTGCTGGAGTCATCATGAAGCATCCCATGCTTAAGGAAGTTTCTGAGTTGGAAGAACTGACCACGGGAGAAGTTTGTAAAGGAGATGAATCGGTTTTAAGGAAACAGAATGTACGAATATTGAGCACAAGCATACTGGAAGTAGAGTGAGTATAGCAGTGTCTTACTTTTAGAAAACAGCTGTTCACGAAGAGCACTCACAGAGGATATCACACAAGATAAGATGTTGGAGGTAAATTGAGAAAGCACACTATAATCAAGAAGATACATGGTTTTAAATACAGAAAAATGTTGAGCATAATAATATCTCTCAATACTTGATGCAGCACAATATACTGGTAATGTAAAGACTCAAAATCCAGGAACTTTGTAATCACACTTTAAATCTCAGATGTTGCACTATTAACATGAACTGAACTAAATCAAATTGATTAAGTACAGAAGTTGGTTAAACAAAGATAGTTTATTGTCTAGGTTTAGTGAAATAGCTTGCTGAAACGAACTACATATATTAACCTGTAGTAGAAATATGATTGCTGTACAACTTCGTATACATAATATGGAAGTTTATTTAGGAACAATGACATAAACAAATATATTAGTCTGTTATTTACTTACAGTTGTTATCAATATATTATATAATTCCTTAAACATCGAAAAACTACTTTTATCCAGTCCATATAAACGTGCCTTATCATATGTCTCTTCTGGAAGAATTTCTTTTAGTTCTTCTGGCACTTTAACTGCACTGTTATAGATGTGGTGCTGAAACATTACAAAAAAACTGTAAGAGTCGTTGCAATTGTAGGTAATGAATACCCAGTTTAAAGTACAAGTGAGGTATTCTGCATTTTGTTTTCAGAAAAGTTAACAATTTTGCCCACTGTACAATGTTTTGGTCCAAAATAAAAATTATGTAAATTGTTTTCCAGTTGTTCATTTTTACTTCCATATTCCTTAAGGAATGGAAGTATGGTGATGGCCAAAAAAATCGTGTTCGAGATTATTGCAGATTCTGATTCTACTACACTCAAAACATGAAAAAAAGTCGTTTTCCGAAAAGTGTCTGTGTGTGTGTGTGTGTCTGTCTGTCTGTCTGTGTGTCTGTCTGTGTGTCTGTGTGTCTGTAGATTTTTTTTCTATGGCAAACGATAACTGCCGCAAATTCAAACAGAATCAAATAATTTTTTGCATGCAGCCCTGATTTGCAGAGTACTCGCGACCTATTGTTTTTGGTGAAGATCGGTTGAGGGAAAGGGGTAGTTTACCTGCAACGGTTTTTTTTTAGCAAGGGTAATTTTGTTTGTTTGGCAAACGATAACAGCCGCAAATTCAAACAGAATCAAATAATGTTTCGCATACAGCCCTGAATTGTAGAGTTCTCAAGATCTGTTGATTTTGGTGAAGATCAGTTAAGGGAAAGGGGTAGTTTACCAGTAACGTTTTATGTTTTAACAAGGGTATTTCCTATGGCAAACGATAACAGCCGCAAATTCAAACAGAATCAAAAGATTATTTGCATACAGCCCTAAATTGTAGAGTCCTCAAGACCTATTGTTTTTGGTGAAGTTCGGTTGAGGGAAAGGGGTAGTTTACCTGCAACGTTTTTTTAACAAGGGTATTTTCTATGGCAAACGATAACAGCCGCAAATTCAAACAGAATCAAATAATATTTTGCATACAGCCCCGATTTGTAGAGTACTCAAGACCTATTGTTTTTGGTGAAGATCGGTTAAGGGAAAGGGGTAGTTTACCTGCAACGTTTTTTTATCAAGCGTATTTTCTATGGCAAACGATAACAGCCGCAAATTCAAACAGAATCAAATAATTTTTTGCATACGTCCCTGAATTGTAGAGGTCTCAATGACTTTCGATTTTGGTGAAGATCGGTTAAGGGGAAGGGGTAGTTTACCTGCAACCTTTTACGTTTTAACAAGAGTAAAGTACTTGAAAATTTATTTAAACTTTTTGAAACAATGGTAATTGTTAAAATATCGGTATGGAGAACCATACATGACTTCCATATTCTAAGATTTATATTTAAAATCATTTTCAGCCAAACAACCAGGCTGTGTCTTACCTGCCTTTTTATTGCTGTATTAAATGAAAAATATTATATTACATTAAAATGAAAAAATTATAATTTTATTGCCTGGCAACAAAATTATTTTATTTTTAACAATTACCATTGTTTCAAAAAGTTTAAATAAATTTTCAAGTACTTTACTCTTGTTAAAACGTAAAAGGTTGCAGGTAAACTACCCCTTCCCCTTAACCGATCTTCACCAAAATCGAAAGTCATTGAGACCTCTACAATTCAGGGACGTATGCAAAAAATTATTTCATTCTGTTTGAATTTGCGGCTGTTATCGTTTGCCATAGAAAATACGCTTGATAAAAAAACGTTGCAGGTAAACTACCCCTTCCCCTTAACCGATATTCACCAAAAACAATAGGTCTTGAGTACTCTACAAATCAGGGCTGTATGCAAAACATTATTTGATTCTGTTTGAATTTGCGGCTGTTATCGTTTGCCATAGAAAATACCCTTGTTAAAAAAACGTTGCAGGTAAACTACCCCTTTCCCTCAACCGATCTTCACCAAAAACAATAGGTCTTGAGAAATCTACAATTCAGGGCTGTATGCGAAACATTATTTGATTCTGTTTGAATTTGCGGCTGTTATCGTTTGCCAAAAATAAAAAATTTCCCTTGATAAAAAAAACCGTTGCAGGTAAACTACCCCTTCCCCTCAACCGATCTTCACCAAAAACAATAGGTCGCGAGTACTCTACAAATCAGCGCTGTATGCAAAAAATTATTTGATTCTGTTTGAATTTGCGGCAGTTATCGTTTGCCATAGAAAAAAAATCTACAGACACACAGACAGACAGACAGACAGACAGACAGACAGACAGACAGACAGACAGACAGACAGACAGACAGACACACAGACACTTTTCGGAAAACGACTTTTTTTCATGTTTTGAGTGTAGTAGAATCAGAATCTGCAATAATCTCGAACACGATTTTTTTTGCCATCACCATACTTCCATTCCTTAAGGAATATGGAAGTAAAATAAAATAATTTTGTTGCCAGGCAATAAAATTATAATTTTTTCATTTTAATGTAATATAATATTTTTCATTTAATACAGCAATAAAAAGGCAGGTAAGACACAGCCTGGCTGTTTGGCTGAAAATGATTTTAAATATAAATCTTAGAATATGGAAGTCATGTATGGTTCTCCATACCGATATTTTACTTCCATATTCCTTAAGGAATGGAAGTATGGTGATGGCAAAAAAAATCGTGTTCAAGATTATTGCAGATTCTGATTGTACTACACTCAAAACATGAAAAAAAGTCGTTTTCCGAAAAGTGTCTGTCTGTGTGTCTGTCTGTCTGTGTGTCTGTAGATTTTTTTCTATGGCAAACGATAACTGCCGCAAATTCAAACAGAATCAAATAATTTTTTGCATACAGCCCTGATTTGTAGAGTACTCACGACCTATTGTTTTTGGTGAAGATCGGTTGAGGGAAAGGGGTAGTTTACCTGCAACGGTTTTTTTTTATCAAGGGAAATTTTTTTTTTTTTGGCAAACGATAACAGCCGCAAATTCAAACAGAATCAAATAATGTTTCGCATACAGCCCTGAATTGTAGAGTTCTCAAGACCTATTGTTTTTGGTGAAGATCGGTTAAGGGAAAGGGGTAGTTTACGTGTAACGTTTTATGTTTTAACAAGGGTATTTCCTATGGCAAACGATAACAGTCGCAAATTCAAACAGAATCAAAAGATTATTTGCATACAGCCCTAAATTGTAGAGTTCTCAAGACCTATTGTTTTTGGTGAAGATCGGTTAAGGGAAAGGGGTAGTTTACCTACAACGTTTTTCTAACAAGGGTATTTTCTATGGCAAACGATAACAGCCGCAAATTCAAACAGAATCAAATAATTTTCTGCATACAGCCCTGATTTGTAGAGTACTCAAGACCTATTGTTTTTGGTGAAGATCGGTTAAGGGGAAGGGGTAGTTTACCTGCAACGTTTTTTATCAAGCGTATTTTCTATGGCAAACGATAAGAGCCGCAAATTCAAACAGAATCAAATGATGTTTTGCATACATCAAGGTATTGTAGAGTTCTCAATACCTATTGGTGTTGGTGAAGATCGGTTAAGGGAACGGGGTAGTTTACCTGCAACGTTTTATGTTTTAACAGGGGTATTTTCTATGGCAAACGATAAGAGCCGCAAATTCAAACAGAATCAAATAAGTTTTTGCATACAGCCCTGATTTGTTGAGTACTAAAGACCTATTGTTTTTGGTGAAGATCGGTTAAGGGAAAGGGGTAGTTTACCTGCAACGGTTTTTATCAAGGGTATTTTACTACCATATTCCTTAAGGAATGGAAGTATGGTGATGGCAAAAAAAATCGTGTTCGAGATTATTGCAGATTCTGATTCTACTACACTCAAAACATGAAAAAAAGTCGTTTTCCGAAAAGTGTCTGTGTGTGTGTCTGTCTGTCTGTCTGTGTGTCTGTCTGTCTGTCTGTCTGTGTGTCTGTCTGTAGATTTTTTTTCTATGGCAAACGATAACTGCCGCAAATTCAAACAGAATCAAATAATTTTTTGCATGCAGCCCTGATTTGCAGAGTACTCGCGACCTATTGTTTTTGGTGAAGATCGGTTGAGGGAAAGGGGTAGTTTACCTGCAACGGTGTTTTTTTAGCAAGGGTAATTTTGTTTGTTTGGCAAACGATAACAGCCGCAAATTCAAACAGAAACAAATAATGTTTCGCATACAGCCCTGAATTGTAGAGTTCGGTTAAGGGAAAGGGGTAGTTTACCTGTAACGTTTTATGTTTTAACAAGGGTATTTCCTATGGCAAACGATAACAGCCGCAAATTCAAACAGAATCAAAAGATTATTTGCATACAGCCCTAAATTGTAGATTTCTCAAGACCTATTGTTTTTGGTGAAGTTCGGTTGAGGTAAAGGGGTAGTTTACCTGCAACGTTTTTTTAACAAGGGTATTTTCTATGGCAAACGATAACAGCCGCAAATTCAAACAGAATCAAATAATGTTTTGCATACAGCCCTGATTTGTAGAGTACTCAAGACCTATTGTTTTTGGTGAAGATCGGTTAAGGGAAAGGGGTAGTTTACCTGTAACGTTTTATGTTTTAACAAGGGTATTTCCTATGGCAAACGATAACAGCCGCAAATTCAAACAGAATCAAAAGATTATTTGCATACAGCCCTAAATTGTAGAGTTCTCAAGACCTATTGTTTTTGGTGAAGATCGGTTGAGGGAAAGGGGTAGTTTACTTGCAACGTTTTTTTAACAAGGGTATTTTCTATGGCAAACGATAACAGCCGCAAATTCAAACAGAATCAAATAATGTTTTGCATACAGCCCTGATTTGTAGAGTACTCAAGACGTATTGTTTTTGGTGAAGATCGGTTGAGGGAAAGGGGTAGTTTACCTGCAACGTTTTTTTAACAAGGGTATTTTCTATGGCAAACGATAACAGCCGCAAATTCAAACAGAATCAAATAATGTTTTGCATACAGCCCTGATTTGTAGAGTACTCAAGACCTATTGTTTTTGGTGAAGATCGGTTAAGGGGAAGGGGTAGTTTACCTGCAACGTTTTTTTATCAAGCGTATTTTCTATGGCAAACGATAACAGCCGCAAATTCAAACAGAATCAAATAATGTTTTGCATACAGTCCTGATTTGTAGAGTACTCAAGACCTATTGTTTTTGGTGAAGATCGGTTGAGGGAAAGGGGTAGTTTACTTGCAACGTTTTTTTAACAAGGGTATTTTCTATGGCAAACGATAACAGCCGCAAATTCAAACAGAATCAAATAATGTTTTGCATACAGCCCTGATTTGTAGAGTACTCAAGACGTATTGTTTTTGGTGAAGATCGGTTGAGGGAAAGGGGTAGTTTACCTGCAACGTTTTTTTAACAAGGGTATTTTCTATGGCAAACGATAACAGCCGCAAATTCAAACAGAATCAAATAATGTTTTGCATACAGCCCTGATTTGTAGAGTACTCAAGACCTATTGTTTTTGGTGAAGATCGGTTAAGGGGAAGGGGTAGTTTACCTGCAACGTTTTTTTATCAAGCGTATTTTCTATGGCAAACGATAACAGCCGCAAATTCAAACAGAATCAAATAATGTTTTGCATACAGTCCTGATTTGTAGAGTACTCAAGACCTATTGTTTTTGGTGAAGATCGGTTGAGGGGAAGGGGTAGTTTACCTGCAACCTTTTACGTTTTAACAAGAGTAAAGTACTTGAAAATTTATTTAAACTTTTAGAAACAATGGTAATTGTTAAAAATAAAATAATTTTGTTGCCAGGCAATAAAATTATAATTTTTTCATTTTAATGTAATATAATATTTTTCATTTAATACAGCAATAAAAAGGCAGGTAAGACACAGCCTGGCTGTTTGGCTGAAAATGATTTTAAATATAAATCTTAGAATATGGAAGTCATGCATGGTTCTCCATACCGATATTTTACTTCCATATTCCTTAAGGAATGGAAGTATGGTGATGGCAAAAAAAATCGTGTTCGAGATTATTGCAGATTCTGATTGTACTACACTCAAAACATGAAAAAAAGTCGTTTTCCGAAAAGTGTCTGTCTGTGTGTCTATCTGTCTGTGTGTCTGTCTGTCTGTGTGTCTGTAGATTTTTTTCTATGGCAAACGATAACTGCCGCAAATTCAAACAGAATCAAATAATTTTTTGCATACAGCCCTGATTTGTAGAGTACTCACGACCTATTGTTTTTGGTGAAGATCGGTTGAGGGAAAGGGGTAGTTTACCTGCAACGGTTTTTTTTTATCAAGGGAAATTTTTTTTTTTGGCAAACGATAACAGCCGCAAATTCAAACAGAATCAAATAATATTTCGCATACAGCCCTGAATTGTAGAGTTCTCAAGACCTATTGTTTTTGGTGAAGATCGGTTAAGGGAAAGGGGTAGTTTACCTACTACGTTTTTCTAACAAGAGTATTTTCTATGGCAAACGATAACAGCCGCAAATTCAAACACAATCAAATAATTTTCTGCATACAGCCCTGATTTGTAGAGTACTCAAGACCTATTGTTTTTGGTGAAGATCGGTTAAGGGGAAGGCAAATTTGCCTGCAACGTTTTTTATCAAGCGTATTTTCTATGGCAAACGATAAGAGCCGCAAATTCAAACAGAATCAAATGATGTTTTGCATACATCAAGGTATTGTAGAGTTCTCAATACCTATTGGTGTTGGTGAAGATTGGTTAAGGGAACGGGGTAGTTTACCTGCAACGTTTTATGTTTTAACAAGGGTATTTTCTATGGCAAGCGATAAGAGCCGCAAATTCAAACAGAATCAAATAAGTTTTTGCATACAGCCCTGATTTGTTGAGTACTAAAGACCTATTGTTTTTGGTGAAGATCGGTTAAGGGAAAGGGGTAGTTTACCTGCAACGGTTTTTATCAAGGGTAATTTTACTTCCATATTCCTTAAGGAATGGAAGTATGGTGATGGCAAAAAAAAATCGTGTTCGAGATTATTGCAGATTCTGATTCTACTACACTCAAAACATGAAAAAAAGTCGTTTTCCGAAAAGTGTCTGTGTGTGTGTGTGTCTGTCTGTCTGTCTGTCTGTCTGTCTGTCTGTCTGTCTGTCTGTAGATTTTTCTCTATGGCAAACGATAACTGCCGCAAATTCAAACAGATTCAAATAATTTTTTGCATGCAGCCCGGATTTGCAGAGTACTCGCGACCTATTGTTTTTGGTGAAGATCGGTTGAGAGAAAGGGGTAGTTTACCTGCAACGGTTTTTTTTTAGCAAGGGTAACTTTGTTTGTTTAGCAAACGATAACAGCCGCAAATTCAAACAGAATCAAATAATGTTTCGCATACAGCCCTGAATTGTAGAGTTCTCATGATCTGTTGATTTTGGTGAAGATCGGTTAAGGGAAAGGGGTAGTTTACCTGTAACGTTTTATGTTTTAACAAGGGTATTTCCTATGGCAAACGATAACAGCCGCAAATTCAAACAGAATCAAAAGATTATTTGCATACAGCCCTAAATTACAGAGTTCTCAAGACCTATTGTTTTTGGTGAAGATCGGGTAAGGAAAAGGGGTAGTTTACCTGTAACGTTTTATGTTTTAACAAGGGTATTTCCTATGGCAAACGATAACAGCCGCAAATTCATACAGAATCAAAAGATTATTTGCATACAGCCCTGAATTGTAGAGTTCTCAAGACCTATTGTTTTTGGTGAAGTTCGGTTGAGGGAAAGGGGTAGTTTACCTGCAACGTTTTTTTAACAAGGGTATTTTCTATGGCAAACGATAACAGCCGCAAATTCAAACAGAATCAAATAATGTTTTGCATACAGCCCTGATTTGTAGAGTACTCAAGACCTATTGTTTTTGGTGAAGATCGGTTAAGGGAAAGGGGTAGTTTACCTGTAACGTTTTATGTTTTAACAAGGGTATTTCCTATGGCAAACGATAACAGCCGCAAATTCAAACAGAATCAAAAGATTATTTGCATACAGCCCTAAATTACAGAGTTCTCAAGACCTATTGTTTTTGGTGAAGATCGGGTAAGGAAAAGGGGTAGTTTACCTGTAACGTTTTATGTTTTAACAAGGGTATTTCCTATGGCAAACGATAACAGCCGCAAATTCAAACAGAATCAAAAGATGATTTGCATACAGCCCTAAATTTCAGAGTTCTCAAGACCTATTGTTTTTGGTGAAGATTGGTTGAGGGAAAGGGGTAGTTTACCTGCAACGTTTTTTTAACAAGCGTATTTTATATGGCAAACGATAACAGCCGCAAATTCAAACAGAATCAAATAATGTTTTGCATACAGCCCGGATTTGTAGAGTACTCAAGACCTGTTGTTTTTGGTGAAGATCGGTTAAGGGGAAGGGGTAGTTTACCTGCAACGTTTTTTTATCAAGCGTATTTTCTATGGCAAACGATAACAGCCGCAAATTCAAACAGAATCAAATAATTGTTTGCATACGTCCCTGAATTGTAGAGGTCTCAATGACTTTCGATTTTGGTGAAGATCGGTTAAGGGGAAGGGGTAGTTTACCTGCAACGGTTTTTTTTAATCAAGGGTAACTTTGTTTGTTTGGCAAACGATAACAGCCGCCAATTCAAACAGAATCAAATAATGTTTCGCATACAGCCCTAAATTGTAGAGTTCTCAAGATCTGTCGATTTTGGTACAGGTCGGTTAAGGGAAAGGGGTAGTTTACCTGCAACGTTTTATGTTTTAACAAGGGTATTTCCTATGGCAAACGATAAAAGCCGCAAATGTAAACAGAATCAAACAATGTTTTGCATACAGTCCTGATTTGTAGAGTACCCAAGACCTATTGTTTTTGGTGAAGATCGGTTAAGGGAAAGGGGTAGTTTACCTACAACGTTTTTTTAACAAGGGTATTTTCTATGGCAAACGATAACAGCCGCAAATTCAAACAGAATCAAATAATTTTCTCCATACAGCCCTGATTTGTAGAGTACTCAAGACCTGTTGTTTTTGGTGAAGATCGGTTGAGGGGAAGGGGTAGTTTACCAGCAACGTTTTTTATCAAGCGTATTTTCTATGGCAAATGATAACTGCCGCAAATTCAAACAGAATCAAATAATTTTTTGCATACATCAGTGAATTGTAGAGGACTCAAGGCCTTTAGATTTTGGTGAAGATCAGTTAAGGGGAAGGGGTAGTTTACCAGCAAACTTTTACGTTTTAACAAGAGTAAAGTACTTGAAAATTCATTTAAACTTTTTCAAACAATGGTAATTGTTGAAAATAAAATAATTTTGTTGCCAGGCAATCTGAAAATTTCAGATTTTGTACCACAAAATCTGAAAAGATTATACGATAGTTTATGAAATGGTTAATAATACGTCAGTGGAAGGTGTAATGAGAAATTAGCAGAAATGGAAACCTGGGGAATGTTAACTGTTCTGTAGATACAATTTTGTCAGAATGTTTGGAAATGATCATCAACATTGAAGAAAAAGTAAGCATATTAAGAAACATATGTAAGTACTTATTATAAAAAAATAATGTTTGTTTTTACTTCCATATTCCTTAAGGAATGGAAGTATGGTGATGGCAAAAAAAATCGTGTTCGAGATTATTGCAGATTCTGATTCTACTACACTCAAAACATGAAAAAAAGTCGTTTTCCGAAAAGTGTCTGTGTGTCTGTCTGTCTCTCTGTCTGTCTGTCTGTCTGTGTGTCTGTGTGTCTGTAGATTTTTTTTCTATGGCAAACGATAACTGCCGCAAATTCAAACAGAATCAAATAATTTTTTGCATACAGCCCGGTTTTGCAGAGTTCTCGCGACCTATTGTTTTTGGTGAAGATCGGTTGAGGGAAAGGGGCAGTTTACCTGCAACGGTTTTTTTTTAGCAAGGGAAATTTTGTTTGTTTGGCAAACGATAACAGCCGCAAATTCAAACAGAATCAAATAATGTTTCGCATACAGCCCTGAATTGTAGAGTTCTCAAGACCTATTGTTTTTGGTGAAGATCGGTTAAGGGAAAGGGGTAGTTTACCTGTAACGTTTTATGTTTTAACAAGGGTATTTCCTATGGCAAACGATAACAGCCGCAAATTCAAACAGAATGAAAAGATTATTTGCATACAGCCCTAAATTGTAGAGTTCTCAATACCTTTTGTTTTTGGTGAAGATCGGTTAAGGGAAAGGGGTAGTTTACCTACAACGTTTTTTTAACAAGGGTATTTTCTATGGCAAACGATAACAGCCGCAAATTCAAACAGAATCAAATAATTTTCTGCATACAGCCCTGATTTGTAGAGTACTCAAGACCTATTGTTTTTGGTGAAGATCGGTTGAGGGGAAGGGGTAGTTTACCGGCAACGTTTTTTATCATGCGTATTTTCTATGGCAAACGACAACTGCCGCAAATTCAAACAGAATCAAATAATTTTTTGCATACAGCCCTGATTTGTAGAGTACTCGCGACCTATTGTTTTTGGTGAAGATCGGTTGAGGGGAAGGGGTAGTTTACCTGCAACGGTTTTTTTTATCAAGGGAAATTTTTTTTTTTTTGGCAAACGATAACAGCCGCAAATTCAAACAGAATCAAATAATGTTTCGCATACAGCCCTGAATTGTAGATTTCTCAAGACCTATTGTTTTTGGTGAAGATCGGTTGAGGGAAAGGGGTAGTTTACCTGCAACGTTTTTTTAACAAGGGTATTTTATATGGCAAACGATAACAGCCGCAAATTCAAACAGAATCAAATAATGTTTTGCATACAGTCCTGATTTGTAGAGTACTCAAGACCTATTGTTTTTGGTGAAGATCGGTTAAGGGGAAGGGGTAGTTTACCTGCAACCTTTTACGTTTTATTTTCTATGGCAAACGATAACAGCCGCAAATTCAAACAGAATCAAATAATGTTTTGCATACAGCCCTGATTTGTAGAGTACTCAAGACCTATTGTTTTTGGTGAAGATCGGTTAAGGGGAAGGGGTAGTTTACCTGCAACGTTTTTTTATCAAGCGTATTTTCTATGGCAAACGATAACAGCCGCAAATTCAAACAGAATCAAATAATTTTTTGCATACGTCCCTGAATTGTAGAGGTCTCAATGACTTTCGATTTTGGTGAAGATCGGTTAAGGGGAAGGGGTAGTTTACCTGCAACCTTTTACGTTTTAACAAGAGTAAAGTACTTGAAAATTTATTTAAACTTTTTGAAACAATGGTAATTGTTAAAAATAAAATAATTTTGTTGCCAGGCATTAAAATTATAATTTTTTCATTTTAATGTAATATAATATTTTTCATTTAATACAGCAATAAAAAGGCAGGTAAGACACAGCCTGGCTGTTTGGCTGAAAATGATTTAAAATATAAATCTTAGAATATGGAAGTCGTGTATGGTTCTCCATACCGATATTTTACATATGTGCCTGAGCTATAGAGAACTCAATGTCTGTTGATTTTGGTGAAGATCGGTTACGGGGAAAGGGCAGTTTACCTGAAACATTTTTTGTTGTAACATGAGTAAAGTACTTAATTTTGATAAAGTATCCTGATAAGATCTTAATAATCCACTGTAGAAACATAGATGAAATATCTATAAATGTAGAGGCTAGTTGAACGGGCTGGGGGTAATTTTCTATAAATCAAAATTATAGTTGAAGGGGGAGGGGATAATTTTTTTTTATATGTGTACTACGTTATTGGCAACAAAGAAGTATTTTTTTGTTAAAATTCCTTCCCTGGCTGTTTGGCTGAAAATGATTTTAAATATAAATCTTAGAATATGGAAGTGATGTATGGTTCTCCATACCGATATTTTGATTAAGTCATTTTGATTATAAAATATAAATATTTACAACAAGAAAAGAATTTTCAGTTTTCAAAATTTAAATATATTTTTATAAAACAATGGGTTCTTCATTGCGGTGGGGACCATGTCACTCACTCCATCTCAAGCCTCCTCTCCCATTTTGCAGAAAAAGAGGACCCTGTCAAGGCTGATACTTTGACGACAGTGACAGGGCTTTCCACCAAATTCAGCAGAGTGACAGGTAGGCACAACTCTGATTGGCTCCTCAGATTTCCCCAGCGTTAGTAGGTTCTATGAAAATATTTTATTTCAAAAATGATTTTAAATATAAATTTTAGATATGTTTTATAAATGTCATGTTTTATGTTTTAACATGGGTAATTTTTTATATGACGAACCATAACTGCCGTAAATTCAAACAGAATCAAATAATTTTTTACATATGTGCCTGAGCTATAGAGAACTCAATGTCTGTTGATTTTGGTGAAGATCGGTTACGGGGAAAGGGCAGTTTACCTGAAACATTTTTTGTTGTAACATGAGTAAAGTACTTAATTTTGATAAAATATCCTGATAAGATCTTAATAATCCACTGTAGAAACGTAGATGAAATATCTATAAATGAAGAGGCTAGTTGAACGGGCTGGGGGTAATTTTCTATAAATCAAAATTATAGTTGAAGGGGGTTATGGTTGTATGGTTCTCCATACCGATATTACTTCCATGTTCCTTAAGGAAATGGAAGTATGGTGATGGCAAATAAATCGTGTTCGAGATTATTGCAGATTCTGATTGTACTACACTCAAAACATGAAAAAAAGTCATTTTTCGAAAAGTGTCTGTGTGTGTGAATGTGTGTCTGTGTGTCTGTAGATTTTTTTCTATGGCAAACGATAACAGACGCAAATTCAAACAAAATCAAATAATTTTTTGCACGCAGCCCTGATTTGTAGAGTACTCGCGACCTATTGTTTTTGGTGAAGATCGGTTAAGGGAAAGTGGTAGTTTACCTGCAACGTTTTTTTATCAAGGGTAATTTTACTTCCATATTCCTTAAGGAATGGAAGTATGGTGATGGCAAAAAAAATCGTGTTCGAGATTATTGCAGATTCTGATTCTACTACACTCAAAACATGAAAAAAAGTCGTTTTCCGAAAAGTGTCTGTGTGTGTGTCTGTCTGTCTGTCTGTCTGTCTGTCTGTAGATTTTTTTTCTATGGCAAACGATAACTGCCGCAAATTCAAACAGAATCAAATAATTTTTTGCATACCGCCCTGATTTGTAGAGTACTCGCGACCTATTGTTTTTGGTGAAGATCGGTTGAGGGAAAGGGGTAGTTTACCTGCAACGGTTTTTTTTTATCAAGGGAAATTTTTTTTTTGGCAAACGATAACAGCCGCAAATTCAAACAGAATCAAATAATGTTTCGCATACAGCCCTGAATTGTAGAGTTCTCAAGACCTATTGTTTTTGGTGAAGATCGGTTAAGGGAAAGGGGTAGTTTACCTGTAACGTTTTATGTTTTAACAAGGGTATTTCCTATGGCAAACGATAACAGCCGCAAATTCAAACAGAATCAAAAGATTATTTGCATACAGCCCTAAATTGTAGAGTTCTCAAGACCTATTGTTTTTGGTGAAGATCGGTTAAGGGAAAGGGGTAGTTTACCTACAACGTTTTTTTAACAAGGGTATTTTCTATGGCAAACGATAATGTCGGTATGGAGAACCATATATGACTTCCATATTCTAAGATTTATATTTAAATCTTAATATCGCCTGCCAAGCGCGATATATTTTCTCTTATACATGATTTACATTAAAATGAAAAAATTTTAATTTTATTGCCTGGCAACAAAATTATTTTATTTTTAACAATTACCATTGTTTGAAAAAGTTTAAATAAATTTTCAAGTACTTTACTCTTGTTAAAACGTAAAAGGTTGCTTGTAAACTACCCCTTCCCCTTAACCGATCTTCACCAAAATCGAAAGTCCTTGAGACCGCTACAATTCAGGGACGTATGTAAAAAATTATTTGATTCTGTTTGAATTTGCGGCAGTTATCATTTGCCATAGAAAATACGCTTGATAAAAAACGTTGCAGGTAAACTACCCCTTTCCCTCAACCGATCTTCACCAAAAACAATAGGTCTTGAGTACTCTACAAATCAGGGCTGTATGCAGAAAATTATTTGATTCTGTTTGAATTTGCGGCTGTTATCGTTTGCCATAGGAAATACCCTTGTTAAAAAAACGTTGTAGGTAAACTACCCCTTTCCCTTAACCGATCTTCACCAAAAACAATAGGTCTTGAGAACTCTACAATTCAGAGCTGTATGCGAAACATTATTTGATTCTGTTTGAATTTGCGGCTGTTATCGTTTGCCCAAAAAAAAAAAATTTCCCTTGATAAAAAAAAACCGTTGCAGGTAAACTACCCCTTCCCCTCAACCGATCTTCACCAAAAACAATAGGTCGCGAGTACTCTACAAATCAGGACTGTATGCGAAACATTATTTGATTCTGTTTGAATTTGCGGCTGTTATCGTTTGCCAAAAAAAAAAATTTCCCTTGATAAAAAAAAAACCGTTGCAGGTAAACTACCCCTTCCCCTAAACCGATCTTCACCAAAAACAATAGGTCGCGAGTCCTCTACAAATCAGGGCTGTATGCAAAAAATTATTTGATTCTGTTTGAATTTGCGGCAGTTATCGTTTGCCATAGAAAAAAAATCTACAGAAATAAAACATAAATATAACAAAAATAAACGTTTTTTTAACAAGGGTATTTTATATGGCAAACGATAACAGCCGCAAATTCAAACAGAATCAAAAGATTATTTGCATACAGCCCTAAATTGTAGAGCTCTCAAGACCTATTGTTTTTGGTGAAGATCGGTTAAGGGAAAGGGGTAGTTTACCTACAACATTTTTTTAACAAGGGTATTTTCTATGGCAAACGATAACAGCCGCAAGTTCAAACAGAATCAAATAATTTTCTGCATACAGCCCTGATTTGTAGAGTACTCAAGACCTATTGTTTTTGGTGAAGATCGGTTGAGGGGAAGGGGTAGTTTACCTGCAACTTTTTTTTTCTATGGCAAACGATAACTGCCGCAAATTCAAACAGAATCAAATAATTTTTTGCATACATCCCTGAATTGTAGAGGTCTCAAGGACTTTCGATTTTGGTGAAGATCGGTTAAGGGGAAGGGGTAGTTTACCTGCAACCTTTTACGTTTTAACAAGAGTAAAGTACTTGAAAATTTATTTAAACTTTTTGAAACAATGGTAATTGTTGAAAATAAAATAATTTTGTTGCCAGGTAACAAAAATAAAGTCATTTTGATTATAAAATATAAATATTTACAACAAGAAAAGAATTTTCAGTTTTCAGAATTTAAATATATTTTTATAAAACAATGGGTTCTTCATTGAGGTGGGGACCATGTCACTCACTCCATCTCAAGCCTCTCCCATTTTGCAGAAAAAGAGGACCCTGTCAAGGCTGATACTTTGACGACAGTGACAGGGCTTTCCACCAAATTCAGCAGAGTGACAGGTAGGCCCAACTCTGATTGGCTCCTCAGATTTCCCCAGCGTTAGTAGGTTCTATGAAAATATTTTATTTCAAAAATGATTTTAAATATAAATCTTAGATATGTTTTATAAATCTCATGTTTTATGTTTTAACATGGGTAATTTTTTATATGACGAACCATAACTGCCGTAAATTCAAACAGAATCAAATAATTTTTTACATATGTGCCTGAGCTATAGAGAACTCAATGTCTGTTGATTTTGGTGAAGATCGGTTACGGGGAAAGGGCAGTTTACCTGAAACATTTTTTGTTGTAACATGAGTAAAGTACTTAATTTTGATAAAGTATCCTGATAAGATCTTAATAATCCACTGTAGAAACGTAGATGAAATATCTATAAATGAAGAGGCTAGTTGAACGGGCTGGGGGTAATTTTCTATAAATCAAAATTATAGTTGAAGCGGGAGGGGATAATTTTTTTTTATGTGTACTACGTTATTGGCAACAAAGAAGTATTTTTTTGTTAAAATTCCTTCCCTGGCTGTTTGGCTGAAAATGATTTTAAATATAAATCTTAGAATATGGAAGTCATGTATGGTTCTCCATACCGATATTTTAAAGTTGCATGTGCAAATATATTTCTTTCACTGTCATCTATTTTGTTATACAATCAGCATTCCTACAATTTTTATGTAATATCTTCACATATTTCACATTAAAATGTACAGTCTGAGGCTTACCACATAAAATCACATATTTTGACAAGAAAATGTAAATTCCACACAATTATGTACGATTATATTACCCAGGAACACATGGTGCCTGTTACTGACCCAACATTTTCAAAGAGCTTTAACCCCCTCCCCAATTATGGTGTTTTTAAGAATAAAGGTGATTCTCAGAAGTCACTGAAAGTTTTGTTGCTAACGGCTCCTAAATCAGACTTTAGTCTCCAATATCATCACTTGTTTCTACATGACCAACTGTGGGGAATCTCCTCTCATCTGCAGGTTTTGTTTCAAAGAAATGGGAGGGCAGCAGCACTGCACTGATGAAGGGTCTCCCACTGGGGCATGCTGACAATGTGGTGTTTGCCTATTGTTTTTCCTTTGTTGGATGAGTACATCCATCACAGCTTTGCAGATTCTCCTCTGCAGGGATACACTGCTTGTCTACATTTGGTGTCTGGCCAAAGGGCCAATCGTCATTCTTGTTTGCTGGCAGCTAAGACGAAATTGACACTTTGAAGTCCCTATCTATTCCTTGCCTTTAGTTATTAAGGGCTTATCTTGCTAAATTGGTAACCATTATGTACAGCTTTTCCAACCATTATTGTCATTTAGTCGGATTTGCCTTTGGATGACCCTGCCATCTTGGCAACATATTCCTTTTTATTTGAATCCTGCCAATTGTGCTTCCAGTGGTCTTTTAGCTGCAGTTGTTTTTTTAATCACAGTTTATGGTGATGGTCCTTCATTGCTTTGTGAAGACCAGTCCAATCAGTCACTTGGCCATCATCTTCTTCTTGCTGGGCAATTATAAAGGTGATCTTGGGTTAAAAATCAAATTATATCAGTAATGTATGACTGTAGTGTTGTTGCCTTTTGTGCAGACATTTCCTCCTGGCCTCGTTTGGTGGGAGTATTTAGTTGGGTTGTAGAGTGGTTCAAGCCCTGTTCTAGAAGCATACTGACACCACTCGCATGGGATCAAATTCTTTAAGGAGATCGGTCTTATATAATAACACCAGGGAAATGCGTCTTTCCTAAATGTTGAGGTTGTCTAGTGTTGTACCTTTATCGTGTGTTTATGTTTTATGTTTATTTTGGGTCTCAGGTCATGATTGATTTTTTTTTAATTAGCTACTCTTCTTATTGTATATATTCTTGATCTTGTATTTTTGGTCCTGTTATGGTTGGTTGGCCATTTGGAATTCTGGCCAATGAGGGGGCGGTGTTCAGTAATTGGGGGCGTGTAAATTTGGACGTGGTTGATCTCGATTAATGAATGCCCTACTGAATGTTTTTGGTAACGTGGACCATGCACGCTGGGACTGTGTCAACCACACATAAGCAGCATTATCAGTATGAGAGACAAAGAGCTCATGTTTGTCTCCAGACCATGAATAATTCTTTTCTGATTCTGTAATGCAGGTAATCCCAGAGATTCATTTAATCCTTTTACCCTAAAAAATCTTTTTCCCCTTTCAAATTTTGATCGCACAGGGCTACACAGAATAAGGTGAGTTTTAATTTTTTATATACAATATTTAAAGGAAGTTTCCCATTTTATCGAGACAGCAGAGTAAATAATAATAAAAAAATTAATATCATGTGAGGTTAAAACAAAATACATAAATATTTATGTAATTATTTTGTAACCTAAAAACACTAAAATTATGACGGAGGCAGTCCAAGTAGTGGGTTTACCTGATGGAAGGAAGGTGTTAACAATAAGCAGCATCACTGTTTAATTAAAAATTCTAAATTCAACATTATGTGTGTTAGTGCCAACGCCTTGGTTGCTGTAGACTGTATGTCACATACAGAAAACCTGAGTATGAAACAACTGGCTTCATTTGAATATTAAAAACTGTGTATCTGTGATGTCAAATGAACATTGTTGACATCTTAAAGGTTATTTCATAACATTCAACAATCACACACTAGCAAACGTTTGAGAATGGTCTTCGTTATGCACTGCAATGTCAAATATAAAAGTAATAATAACAATCAATACTATTACATTATTAACCTTCTTTCCTGATTCTACTTAGACGTTTTGCATATACGTTGTAACGTTACATAACCCATGCCCAAAAATGATAACGTAATCACCCCACTATAAAGGTCAGAAATGGGTATAATATACCTAGCTATAGATTACTTTGTATTACAAAACACTATAAACTATAACTAAGTGACATATAGGGTACAAAGTGAGATATAGTGTACACAGTGAGGAAGTAAGTGGTTTAAAAGGAGCATCTCACAGACTTATGCTGTAGATGGAGAAACAATTAATTGGAGCAGTAGGCTATATGGCTACTGACAAATTCTGTATTTTGTTTGTATTTTTGTGTAATTTGTATTGTGTAGGCCACAAAGATTTTGTACCTAGGTTTAATTTTATATTTAATATAATAATTGTGTTTGAATATAAGATAACCCAGGGTTAGATATAAAATAATAATGCATGAGCAAAATGGCTGAGGAAAATAGTTTAGTGTAAGGATACTATAAGCAAATAATAAATAAATACAATTGAAGGAAATCAAAATATTAAAGACCTATGTATAAGTTTAAAAGAAAATAGAAAGAAAACCCCTATATAAATTAAATTGGATTATAAACAAAAGTTAAAAAGGATTATTTTTCTATAAATAAGAAATAAATTTATAATATTTAAAAACAGCCTATATACTCAAAAGTATATAGATTCACCAATAAAAAAAGCATAAAAAAATTCTTAGTTACTAACGGTAACCAACTACCAAGATATAATTTAATTGTTAAAACGATTGGGAAAAAGAATGTTTAAAAAAAGTGTAATGCCTATTTAAATTTGAATAAACCTAATGAATACTTTTGGAAATAGTGCGAAATTTAATAAAAATTAACGAGTGATGTCCACCTTATGTTAGAACTCCTTCAAGTATCCTTAAAGTATTCACGTCCTTTATTCGATGAAACTTTGAAATAATCCAACTACCAGTTCAGGCCAAGTTTGACTGCACGTCGAGATTTTTGGTGAGACCGTATCTTAGAAAAAATTAACTAAATTACAAATCAACTATAACTTCAACACTAGAAACAGCACCATACAAGTAAACACTTCAAGAAAAGAGGTGAACAAACTTTATTAATTTTTGTTAACCAAAAAACCTTCATGACGGATCTTTGTGCATTTTCAGCTTCCACCATAATTTCGTGTTCGTGTTTGTAGTAAAGAACATAACCTGTACTCTAGCGGATAAACCCGGAACTACATACTAAAGAAAAAACAAATATAATCTATTTTTCTTTGTAAAGCTTAGTATTTTATTATTCATTTCTGACCGTCTCATAACACAAAGAACTTACCATTAACCCTGGGAAATATATAAATTAATTCCTTATTGCTTTAATATTCTATCAAGGATAAAAAAATATTGTTATAATTTCTGTGTTTACCAAATAAGATCGAACCAATGTTGTGTTGACAGGGAGAATCGATTATAACTTTTTGTATTGGGAGCAGATAAAAATCAGTGTATTTAATAAATAAATACCCTGAACACTTTGTTATAAATAATAAAATGTGTATTATTTCTCGTAGAGGGTAGTTGTTACAGAGTTTCAGGAGAAAAGAAGAGGACGAACAGCCGGAAAAATATTACCGACACTTGGTGTTATTTTAACCTCAAATTGGGTTGCAGACGTCAAAAATCAGCTGGTCTCATGAGTGGCGAAAATTTAAATTAAGTAATTGTATACTCTGGGGATAATATCCTTGGTCCTCTCTCTCTCCTAACTACGGTCAAACAACTTCATTGAATCCTCCCAAATCACACACACTCGATTTCAGTTTTTATTTTTGTAAACATAAATTATAACCGATACTGAACATTTGCAAATACAATCAATAAAGGATTAACAGTGACTCTCATGAAAGCGAGATTTTCGAAGAGCCATTAAAACTTAGATTTCATTAAGAAAAGTATTGTTTAGACTCTTAGCGACTTTACCCGTGAGACGTTACAAAGATGACGCTAACAACGTGAGGCTTATAAAATCAAGAAATAATTCTAGTGACGATCGCTAAAGTATTGTAAAGACTCCTCGAAAAGTTTACCCTCGAGACGTTACAACGTTCAGATTTATATCACATAAGTCCAAAAGTACCTTTGCCACACAAAAATTCTACCACAAAAAATTAAGAGAAATCAGTCAGACTCTTTGTTCTGATCAGAATCAGATGGTAGTTGTCAATACTAATTTGAGGACCTACTGAGGAGCTGACTACAGAAGTGACTACCAGAATTTCCACAGCATGAAGTCTCAAAACAGAAATGAGGATTGAAGACAAAACATTTGATGTTTAAAATCAGATATGGAGTGAGGCCGGGTTACTCACACATTCTGAGTCTGTTTAAAATAAGTTTATTTAGAAAATAATGTCTATTTTATGAGTAAAAAAAAACAACAGACCAAGATTTCTGAAAAACAATTTTTATTTAACATAAAATAATCTTCAGCTAATTTTCTCCATAGTCGACTTGTATATTTAAGCACTTATTGTACTGTTCGATGAGTTTTGTGTTCCCACATACAGATGAAAGATCACATGAAGCGGTTCACATAGATCGTAATGGGGGCAGGGTTACCACTGCAGGAGTGGGGTGTGAGGTAACCAACCATTGCACGCAACCATTTGACACACCTTCAGCTCCTCTGAACACAAAATAATTGCTTCAAAAACAACGCATCAAAGCTATGCATGTGTAATAAGATTTTTAACACAGTGCAACCAGACATCCATTACACGTCTAATTATTTTAGCTGTAATAGTCCTACACTGCCTGTTCATTGAAATAAACAGTCACTATTTTCTGTAAGTCTTCTTCAAAAAACTTTCTCCCCCAAAATATTTGGATAGTCAATGGGGGGGGGGGGGGGGGAAGGTCAGGGCTGTAGGCTGAATGACCAAAAACTTTCATCTTAAATTATACAAGCAACTATTTTATCTTCATAGTAGCATAAGACC
Source organism: Magicicada septendecula (assembly GCA_034769895.1). Classification (NCBI taxonomy): domain Eukaryota; kingdom Metazoa; phylum Arthropoda; class Insecta; order Hemiptera; family Cicadidae; genus Magicicada; species Magicicada septendecula. The sequence goes on from CM068368.1 coordinate 309,612,115, forward strand.
ATACACTATCAAAGCAAAGAACACTATGGAGCAAAAAACAGCCCCCACCCCTATGAGTCTGAAAGTCTTGCTGAAATTTTCTTATGTTTTGCAATACGGTGTAATAATTCCTTGTGACTCTATGGTGCATAAAGTGGGGGCACCTTTATAGGACAGAGTAAACCTTTTTGGCTCCAGAAGACAATAGCCACAACTTTTCGTGTTGAGACTGCCTGGTTTTTGTCGGGATGGTGAATGAAGGAGGGTTATGCCATTCCACACACTGATGTGCCATTACTCTCTGGAGTAGACTACAAAACCCAAGTTTTGTCCCCTGTTCTGATATATGTTACAACTTTATCTTCATCCTCTGAGTAATGATTCAGAAAATACAATACTCTTTTTTTTTAGTGTCCATTACTAAGGCTGCACAGAACCCACCTTGCACAATTTTTTACGTACTTTGAGATAAATGGTGACATCATGGGTAAAGCATACAAAACAAATAAAACATGTTCACAAGTTTCATCAAGTATGTCATGGTAATCCTGTTTGATGAATTTATCAACACAATGCAGCAAATCACCTGTACTGATGGGAAGATGACCAGTTTGTTCATCAACAAGGATGTTCTCTCTCCCTGCATTGAAACTGTAACACCATCACCATACTGATGATTTATCTATCACCCTACCTTACACTTCCTTGATCTGACAGTAAATCTCTTGCATATTCCTTGCATGTATAAATAAAATCTTAAGGTATGTATACACTTGCGTGCTGCGCGGCGCACGTGCTGCTCGTCCAATGTTCGTTGGAATTATTATTTCAACGAACCTCCCGTGATCCAAGGGAAACACATGAACATTCAGTAGTCATTTTGCAGTGTAGTTGTAATCATGTCTCTGTCGCGCGAGGAAAATTACGCGATTTCGGTGATGAGTGGTGCGGCTATGTTAATGGCAAGTTTGTGCAAAAAGAAAAGGAAACAACGACGTTGGTGGCACACTGACCTGTTTAAAAAAAGGAATGGTACGGAGCTTATGATGGACTTTAAGTCGCAAGAAATAAGCAGTCACTATAAGAATTTTACTCGAATGTCACCTTCTGACTTCGAGAATCTGCTGCTGAAGATTGGACCCCACATTTCCAAAGAGGATACTTATTTCCGCACTGCGATTTCCGCTCAAGACAGGTGAGTATTAATATTTGTTGTTCATAATTCACTGTATACTTTTTGGTAACAATCGGACCAAATAAGCAACGACGAGAGTGGATACAAAAAAATTGATTTTTTTTTTTTTTATTTAGGGATAGTTTTTTTAAATTTTCTATTCGTCTTTACTTCTGTCGTGAAGTAAAGACGAATAAAATCAACTAGTTTTAATTATTAATTGTTCCAGGTTAGCAGTAACACTTCGATTTCTTGCCACGGGAGATTCATATACTAGCCTTCAGTACACGTTCAGGATTTCCAAGCAGTCTATTGGACATATAGTACCACAAGTCTGCGCAGCACTTGTCAGTGAATTACAGGGATATATCAAGGTAACATATTAATAAGTCGGTATTTAATTCTTTTAATTTTGAAACATTTTTTATTGTTTTTTTTTATATGTATAATATAAAATGTCATTTAGAAAACACCACCAAAACCCATTCAACTAGAGGTATGTTACACAAAATCTGAAAATTGTTCTGAAATGATTGCTGCAGCTGGAGATGGTTGAGCGGAGTTACTTGACCAGGAATCAGATGGCGATTGGATGGGAGGAGGTACTGCATGCAGAGGTTGGAAAACATATTGTTGAGAATGCGTGGGGGGAGGTACACTTTCCGGAGGATTTTGCCAGTTGTTGGAATGCTGATAATTTGGAGCAGCCCAGTCAAAACACCCTTTATCAGCTTTCATAAGTATTTCAAACACGGCATGCTGAACTGATTTCTGTATTTCAGGGGAATATTTATTCACTTTTGCAGCGACGTAGGTAAAAAATGCATCGATTTCGTTGGGTTTAGACGGTTTTTTGTCCAACTTAGCAGCATTTTTCAAAATGTCAAACGCACTGCTCATCATTGATGAATTGATATCATCAGCTCCCTTCGCTCGCTTAGTAGGTCTGTGAGTAGATGATGACGCTGTTGTCTCTTGTTGCCTTTATTCCGAATGGTTGACTCCTGCTTCGATGTCATCTTCAATTCCAAGTATCTCATCCGTCTCCTGTAAATTACATGTAATAATTAATGGTAACTAATAATAATTATTATTGGTGTGCACATTATGTGACTAACATAAAAGTAGGAACATATTTAAAGAAAAATTAAGTCGTGTCATTCGTCCCAGACCAATAGCTAATATTTCTTCTAAATCCTGCTAAAAAACAAATTTTCGTTATGCCCTGCTTTACAAATATAATTTATAATCTCCCCCTCCCCGTGTTTAAAATTACTGTTTAAATATGATTTCTGTTTCAGCTACCAAGGACTCCAACAACTTGGAAGGAAGTAAGCAAGATATATGAAACACGTTGGAACCTGCCTCACTATGTTGGTGCCCTTGACGGGAAGCATGTTGTTATGCAAGCTCCAATGAACTCGGGTACAGAGTTCTTCAATTATAAATCCACCTTGAGTATTGTGCTTTTTTCCTTAGTGGATGGGAATTATAACTTTATGTCTTCTGACATGGGATGCCAAGGAAGAATTTCGGATGGGGGAGTTTTTCAAGGGAGCAAGTTACATAGTATGGTCACAGGAAACACATTGGGACTTCCATTACCGCAAGAACTACCTTATTCTATGTTCTATGCAAATACCTTATTTCTTTGCAGGTGATAGTGCGTTTGCTCTAAGTGAAAACCTCATGAAGCCATACCCTGGAGACTTTGCCAAAGGAACTCCTCAGAGAATTTTTAATTATCGTTTGAGTAGGGCCCGACGGATAGTCGAGAACACCTTCGGCATATCAAGCGCAGTGTTTCGGGTTTTAAGAAAACCAATGCTTTTGGGGCCTGAAAAAGCCGAGTTGACAGTGATGGCAGTCATTTTGTTACATAATTATCTAAGGACCCATTCGCCAAATTTGTATACTCCTGCTGGGACATTAGACCATGAAGTGAATGGAGTTTTAATCGAAGGGTCATGGAGGGTTCAGGGAGGAGATAATATGACGTCTATGTTACCAGTGAGACATGTCCCCCGAAGATCCACAAATTATTGTCAAAAAGTTAGGGATGAAATAGCTGATTATTGTATGAATGAAGGATTCCTAGAATGGCAACACAAATATGCTTGAGTACGTCAATATTTTCTTACCGTCGTAAGTCCCTTTCTTGGCACATCCCTGTCCTCCAGAAACTTGAAAGCTTCGTATGCAAACCACCTACTGACATACATTTCGTCTCTTCCTGGAACAATAAAAAAATAGAATGCATGAAAACATTGTAAAAAAAAATACAATAAGTACCTATGATATTTATTACAAAAAGTATGTATGTCTTATAAAAATAAAACATTTAAAAAAAATGAAAATAAAACTTTTTCTAAACAAGAGTATTAACGTTGTAACACTGTTATTATTTATTATGTATGTTTGTAATTTTTCTTTGTGTAATGAAGGAGCACGTCACAATGTTAGTGGTCATCACAGCACTACAAGCATTAATTTCAATTCGATTTTATGTACAAGTCTTTCCAGTACTTGTGATGCCGCCACTGGTCGCAACTCATAACAGCTACTCAATTGTGCTCACGAGCCTGAAATTCCAAGCACTAGTAGTTATTTATATATTATATATTATTATTATATATTATATTATATTTATATACAACTTACCTTTTCCTGTACCCTGGCTGCTTTTTATTTTACTTTTCTCACGCCGGTAGGAAGACAGCAAAGATATCACTTTCTTCTTGCATTGGTCCGCAGATATATTCATCTAAGCTCTTATTTCCCTCCAAGCATCTGCTTTCAATGGTTTTTTAAAATGATCCTTATGTTGAGGATCCCACAGAAGAGATTTATTACGATAAGCATCGATAAGTTTTATCAAATTTTCTTCTGACCACTCCATAATTACCACTCAAAAGGCACAAAACAGTAATCACATGCGCACAAAAAACAACGAACCTCTCATGCTCCCGTCTCAATCTGAACTGCGAACACACACAGTGTTCGTTGAAAAAACCGACAGGAGATGGATCGTGACGCGCAGTTCGTGCGCAGCTCCTAAACCCCGTACTAATCTAGAGAACTTGCGGCGCGTGCACCGCGCAAGTGTATACCCACCTATAGATATCACTTCCCAGATGGGGCGGCTCAGTAGACCAGTGGGTATGGCACCCAGCTACTAATCTAGAGGTCCCGGGTTCAATTCCCAGGCCCGCACCATAAAATCATGGTGCGTTTTTCAGCCCCCAGGTCAACTCAGCCTGTTGGAAAATGAGTACCTGGGATAACTTCCGGGATAATAATGGGTGGCTGAAGCATAGTGCTGGCTACACTGCCTTCCTTGTATGCCGTACGGCTCACATTAGGCAGCCTACCCTGCCTACTCCTAAGCTACTTCGGTGGTATACATGGGAGCCATTATTACATCAATTCCCATGCTGCAGTGGCATTGTTTTTTTTTTTTTGCATACACAGAAACAATATAGATTATGAAAACAATGGAAACTCACAAATACTCAGTACACACCACACATACACACATTACGGAGACTGACTGAATGGGAACAAACATGCAAGGACTCACTACATGCTCTATTGCACAAACAGGTATATATTTATGAAATACCCTTGATTTATGGTAAATATGTTATATATAAAGTATTGGGTGGAATAAAAATTATTAAAGACATTAAATCTATGAAACTCAGAAGACACGACTATCAGCTGCCAATGAAAAAGTAACAGTGTACTTACTATATGGAGTAGAAATAGAAAGCCATGGTTTTGGGCTTTATATTACATGCTGCAAAATCCAAAATCACCCTAGTTTTCTTTAATAACTGATTTCAATTTCCAGATGTTTTAAGCAAGCTGGAAACTACCTTGTGCTTTAACTACGATGATGAATGATCTAAAATTATGCCAAAAATAATCAAACATGCTGAGCTGGTGAAGAAAGTACGTGACTGTTAATAAAAGAATCAACCTGAAGTATCTGAGTTAAAGGGTTGCAAGCCTATACTAAGAATCCCATGGCACCTCAACACATTAACCTATCTGTTCTAAACAACTGAAAATCAAAACTAATTTTGATTATAATACCAATTTCCCTGATAATTTCTGGGAAAACTTCAAAACTTCTTATTGCTGTGCAGAATTAAATCACTAGCATGTCAAGCTAATGTCACGTTAAATTACAGGCCATCAAAGATTGTATGGGACAGACCAGCCATTAAACAGTAACTAGGGACCACACCATCAGCAATTGGGGCCACAAAACGAGGAAGGAAAGAAAGAGCGAGGAGGGGGAGTGAAGATTTACATTGGTTATATACTGCCATATCGTAACATGTTCTTTAACTTTGGCTCCACTGCTGACATTTACTTTTTTTTAATTCTGTGTGTACTTTTTGTTGATGAATGAAACTTAAGATACTGGTGAACGAAACATAATAAATCATAAAAACAAAAGTTAAAATATAAACCTATGTGGTACAATATTAAGAAATACTAAATGTATATGAAAAGCTATAGGCATTAACTACTTGAGAATTTGCTAAGAGGAAATAAAATAATCAGAAAATAAATGTAGAAAAATATTGTTATGACATCACAGAACAATCTACGTGTTTATCGAATGTTCCAGTTGAATCCAGTGGAATCTGTGTGGTGTACGTGATTCTCGATGCACTCGTGAGACTTTCCTGGAAGGCGCCAGCCGCGCGGAATGTGTCCAGGCCGCAATTAATTACGCCGTACACTCTGGCACTAATATGCAGTTTAGAATCTTCTAAATTGTATAAATACTAGGCGGCAGCGGCCTTAGTTTTCAGTTATAGTTGCGATATATTTACAGTGCAGTTCAGTTTATGGTCGGGCGATTACAAGTGATTATCGGGCGATAATACTGCGTGCGTTCAAGTGGTTATTAGTGAAGTGCGGTGTTTTATAATCGGGTGGTATATTGTAATACAATTGGGTTTAATATTAGTTGACATTTTATTGCGTGTAAACAATTTTATTTGATTTGTTGTTAAGAGACTGTGTTGTTAATTACGAACTGTTTAACTGTGAAAATTAAAGCTGGTGATTAGTGACTTAATTGGTGTCTTGTATTTTGTTTCCACTGTAACTACGATGATCAAGTAGACCGTCATAACAATATATTAAATATTTAAGAAAAAATCTGATAAATCGGGGTAAAAGAATAAACTGTTCATAAAATTTCAAATATGATGTCAGAGTAATTAATTATCATCTTCTGCCAGTTCGTCTAGTCTCTCTTATACAATACAGGAGCAATTAGCTAGCAGTACACTCTGTTTAATCTATAGGATGGAAGAGACAAATCAAGTAACACGACATTTATGACAGAAATGTCAAACAAATGGGTGAAAAAGTCAGCAACTTCATGAAAGAATTCAAGAAAATTGTGACAGAAACAAACTTTCACATGAAAAATTGTGAAAATATTTAGAATAAACATTATTATGATTACAATAATGCTTAACTGTGTAACTTACCCTGTTCTGGGGCAGTTACTATTTTTCATTCCCAAAATTCAATTATCAGTGAAGACCATGATTGAAAGCAAAAATGAGAAGAAAAATAGTAGCTGAAAACAGTACACATTTTGTCGTGTATAAAATCTTGAAGAGTACCCTAAATTAGTAAATGCCAGACAAGCTTTAAATTTATAAGATCCTATCAGTCCACTCATGACATGTAGCAATCAAACTTGAATACTTAACAAATCACTGTAGAAGTGTTGGGCAGATTCGAAAATGAGGAGATCAAAAGCATTATACATCAAAAATGGGATAACAGAATATGGGCATGAAAGAAAAAAATTGATAAGATTCAATATTAGAATGAAAGGGTAGTTCATGTCTAAGAATGGTGATAGGTTTTATTCAAAAGGCAACAACAAAGGCGACACCAGCTAATGTTTGATTTGACTTCAGTTATGAGATAGCGATAGCATTTACTTACCTGGATTCACTGACCAATAAAAATGTTATGGAGGAGGTAATCCAAAGAAGACTTGTTCTTGCTAACAGGGCTTACTTCAACTTACAAAGGAAATTTGAGTCCAACTTGCTGTGTAGGGAAAACAAAGAGCCTCCTATACAAGACACTGGTTGTCCCAGTACTATTGTATGCATTGGAGACACAAGTTCTGAGCAGAAGCACTGAGAATGCACTGGGAACATTTGAGAAGAAAATACTGAGATGAGCATATGGCCCAGTGAAGGAGAGAGATGTCTGGAGAAAAATCAATAATTAAACTGCTACACGACATGACCATGATCAAAAAGATAATGATATGATGGCTGTCATCCTAAAAGATAATGGACAGGTCATGTTGTCAGGATGGGCTTCCAGGGCCCTGTAAAGCACCTCTTCGTTTGACACAGACAGCAAAAGGAAAGTGGGAAGACCAAAGGATTGGGAGGTAGCGAGATGGATTGCAGTAGGATGTAAAAAGGGCAAGAATGGAGGATGGTTGCATCAGACAGATACCTTTTTTAAACATTATTTTATACGGTCCAAGTCACTTTATATAGTAATGATTTACCTTATTGAAACCGTCCAGTGACTTCAAATTGTAAACTTATGACGCGTTTCGAGTCATACGACCCTTCATCAGATATTATCACTCACAAGGAGATCATCAAATATTAAAATCTGAAACTTACTGGCCTACCTTAAATCCACAAGGACAATGTCCCAATTAGGCCTCTGATTAATTATACCACGGCACCGGGTTTTAAGGCGGCTAAGAAATTGGTTGCTTTAATAAATGATAATATTCAACTACAAAATAATCGTAGCATAATTAATAGCATGGATTTTATAAACAAAGTTAGAAATATACAATTGCAACCCACATACAAATTAGCATCTTTCGACATTTTCAACCTTTATACTAATATTCCCGTAAATCAGACCTTGGACATCTTATATAATAACTTAATCAAATCCAATAAATTAGATGCACAATCCATAAACGAATTAATCTGCGAACTGAGAGTTATCTTGCAACAAAATTATTTTACTTTTAATGGACATTATTATATTCAAAGAGACGGACTTGCTATGGGCTCACCATTGTCCGGCTTGTTGGCCGACATTTATTTGAACTCTTATGAGAACAAATACTTTCTTAATAACCACAAGTTCACCAATAACATTATTTTTTATTGTTGTTATGTGGACGACACTTTTTTGATTTTCCATGGTACTGCACGCCAGCTAAGCACTTTGAAAAACACCTTGAATGCTGTAAATGACAATATCCTGTTCACCATGGAAACCGAAGCAAATAATGAACTAAATTTTTTGGATTTAACCATAACTAAACAGCATAACAACCTGAAATTTGGAATATATAGAAAGCCTACCACCACTGATGTTACTAAACATGCGGATTCCCACCACCCATATTCGCAAAAATTAGCAGCATATAATAGTTTTGTACACAGGCTTTTGAGTGTCCCCCTTGACGCTAACGATTTTAATGATGAATTAAATACAATTAAGCATATTGCTGCTGCTAATGGTTATGATTGCCGGATGGTGGATAACATTCTTAGGAAACACAAGGCTAAGAAATCAAAACAAATAAATAATATAAAAACCAAAAATAAGTACATCTCAACCACATACACGGAGATAATGCCCAAAATTCTAACATCTGTTTTTAATAGGCTTGATTTCACCACCATTTTTAAAACCAATAATAGCCTTTGGAATTCGGTTCGCCAGGCTGTTCACACACAACTACAGTGCTATTAAAACAATCTGCGTCTTCTGACAGTTCTCCTTGCGTGTTTACAAGAAGTAGTTGCTATGGTAACTCAGACGAGACTCCAAGGTGAGCCAATCACCGGCAGGCGTGCGCTTTCCCTCCCCCTTTCTCCTCAGTCAACAGTCCCACACTGACCAATCAGCGCTCCCGCAACTGTGCCGAACACCACGTGCTTCTTAGCTGTCAGAAGACGCAGATTGTTTTAATAGCACTGTAGAGTCAAGGACGGGTGTATATAAATTGATTTGTAATGATTGTGAATGTTTCTATATTGGTCAAACGGGGAGACCTTTTATTAAAAGGTTTCGGGAACACACTCCACATAATTTCATCAATAAAGGTGTTTCTATAGATAATATAAAATCTAATTTCACAAGACATTTAATTAAATGCAACCATTCGTACACGAATTTTAATACGAATTTAATACCCTTACATTATTGTAGTAAGGGTCGTTATATGGATGCATGGGAAGAATTTGAAATGTATAGTGGACATAATAACCCAGTTACTCATGATGGCATACTTAACGATAAATTAAATTTCAAATCAAACCTGCTGTATGACACCGCGCTACAATCGATTATGAGATAACACACGGCGTGACACGCGTTTGCTCAGAGTCCAGTGGGCCACACGCAGTGCACTGTGTCGGACGCTTGTATAGGTTTTATTATTGTACATATGTGTGTTTTGTGTTTTTGTGAATTTTAATATTTGATGATCTCCTTGTGAGCGATAATATATGATGAAGGGTCATATGACTCGAAACGTGTCATAAATTTACAATTTGAAGTCACTGGACGGTTTCAATAAGGTAAATCATTACTAGACAAATACCGTTAGCAAGGTCTCCTTCAGCAGGCCAGGATCACCTAGGACTGTTGTACCCCTGATGATTATGATATACTACACCATATTCACCCCCCTGAACTGTACCATTTGCTGTTGGACTATATATTGCTATTCACATGTCAAGTGCTATGCTAATCAGTATGCTAACATTGTCATTTAGATTATATGCATACTTTTACTTAGGAAACGTTGCTTTTGTTTAGCAAAACAAATGGAGTATGCATGGAGCATTCACACAAGTAAACGTAAATGAAGTAAACCGTGTTAGTCTTTCATGACTATAACCTGAGTAAATGAGTTGAAACCTGACAGTTATTCATCAACAGTGAAATGTACAAACCAACAAAAGAATTCCTCTCACCTAAAAGTATATCATATGGTGATAAGAGAGGAGAGTATGCCATAACTATCACATACTATCTCTTTCTCTCACTTACCCTCATTTCAAAATGAGATTTGCATGCTTCAGATGTTCTCGCTAGTCAATGAACACAGTATGAAACACTGTAAAGACTGCTATGTGAATGTATCAAAGCAATGAAAATTCTGTTAGTCTCACGGTCAGATATTTGTCCACTGTGCATTTCAAAGCCACTGTTCAAAATTTATTGTCAGGTCTATACCATGAAACACCCAATTGTCAAATATAAATATTGTTACAACACAAATAAGCCAACCCAATACCAGGGATGAACAAAACAATATTGAATTTAAAATAATACTTCATGTTAAATAAAAATGATTAATTTAAATAAAATGTAAAAACTATGACTCGACAAACGACGATATGACCTAACCCAAGTGATTGACCCAACAAAAGAAGAAGGGATCCACGAAAAACAAACGAGAATAAAACCAAAGAAGAGAAGAAAGTGATTAACCAAACCAAAGGAAGAAGGGAAAAAACCAAAACCCAAACAAAAATGAAACAAGTTCATGGAATTAAATGACTCAATGTAACACGTTGAAATGTACCCAAAGGAGAAGGTGGAAAAACCAAGGTATTAACCAAATACAATGAAAACGAAGAAGGAGGGAAATGGATAGAAATGAAAACCAATAATGATACACAAACAAGTAATAAAGAATATGAGAAGGAGAAATAATGCACTCAAAAGTAATATTGGAACCAAGACCAATAAGTAACCTATGAGAAAGAATGTCATTATCCATTAATGGACAATAATAATTTAGGGAAGAAACCCTATTAAATAATGTTAAAGATAAAAATGATAAAAAAGCAAACTAAACCCCAATTTAGAATTAGATGTAAGAATAGTATTGTAAGGACATAAAATTGTTAATAGTATTAAGGAAATATTGTAATGAAAGAGAAAAAATGAATAGTGAGATAGTAATTAGAGGGATTACCCATTCAGAAACACTTAAAAAACAAAAACATTTGTGAAGTGCAAAATGAAAGTGTAAAAACCCCAAAATGTAGTGATAAAGAAAGTACACTAATTAAATTATAATTAACTATAAATAATTTAAGAGTGAAGGTGATGATCGAATGAAAATAGTGTAAAGTATAGAATGGAAATATAGTGAAAAATAGTGAATGATAAAATCATTAACAATTAATAAATCCTAAAGAACACTAAAGGTTTAACAGTGAAAAATAATAGTGAATAAGTATGTTGTGAAAAATAGTATTAAGTATAAACTATAAAGAGGTATTGAACACTGGAAAGTGATAATCACCATAATAAACAAAACAAAAAATATAATTAAGGAGTTTTAAAAGCAAGTAATCATAGTTGAAAGGGAGAATCCCAGGAAAGAGTAAGTTGAAAGTGTTAACATGGAGGGAGAGTAAAGATTGTTTAGAAAGTTAAGGAGTTAGATACAAATCAAAAAACACCCATGTTAAAAGGGATCATTATAAGTTCATAAAAGTAATGTTGTTTGTCACACTAAAAAGTAATATAAAATAAGATGTAATGTGAACAAAGATTAGCAAATAATAAGTTAGTTAAATAATTATTCAATCAAGTTTATGAATTGGATATGGATGTAAGAATCATACAGACCATAGGCCTACATGTTATATTTAAATAAGATCAAAAAAGTAGTAAATAATAGCCAACTTATTATTATTGGCCAAGGAAATAAATAAAAATGTTAAGAAATGTATGACTAGAAAACATGGAAACCAAAGAGTAAATAATTGTGTATAAAGTAATAGTGACATATTAATAACACATAAACAGACTCAAAACACAACACAACCAACTATAATAACCAAATAAAGCCCATTAGGCTGAAATGAAATGTAATTTAAATGAAATAAGTCAAATACCATAATGGCTACTTATGCCTATGAAAGTGCCTAACTGTCAGAACCAAACAACTACAAATTATAACAAATTAACAAAGAAATTAGCAAATCTGAGGTGAAGGACTCACCAAGAATAAATTGTAAATCATTTGTACAACAAAATATTATAATAAGCATTTGTATACAAAAAGAAATGTAATTAACAAGTATTAACATAATAGTAAAAACATAAAATCTAAAATTACCCAAACTTGTGGGGTATCAAAATAATCTATGAAAGGAAATAAATACTATAGTGACAATATGTAATAACCAGGAAGGAAGATAGAGGAATAACAGCAGTCAGAAGATATACGAAGAATTCGAATTTTGATAACAATACACCATCTCAAAATCAGCCAATCAAAATCATTCAGTTGCCATAGAAATGACAGTTGAAGACAGAATTGCGGTTGAATACCGTTACAGAAGTGAAGCGTCAGTCAAACAATACAGAAGCCAATGTTTGGAAGACCGATTTTCTAATAAAAATAATGTAAAAAAGTAATAAAGGTTCATAACCATGACGGTATAAGAAGCAGACGACCCATTTATAGCAGTCCACTCGAGATCCAGGATAATTAAACTGAAAATTAACCGAAAAGAATGACCAGATACATTATGAAAAGGACGCCCAACCTATTGAAGCCCAAAAATTAATGAAAAAAGAACTAACTGCAGCCAAATCCTACCCGATCAAATGAACGAAGACACCAAGTCATGCTGAGGTGTTAAGTACAATTAAATTACCTATTTCCAAAAACCTAATCACTCTAAATTTTACTAAAGGTAAATTTATCTCACTATAAACAAATATTTCTCTTTCACAGATTATTTAAGTAAAATAAAACTCACTGAAAATTTGTTAATATAAAACATAACCTATTATTAAAACACGAACTTTCAAAACACATTTAACGACACTACAGAACAGATTGTAACATCACACATTATTATTTATGTACACGTAGAATAAGGTAAAATATTTTTATTGTAACCATAGGAATTCTTTAGCTCATAATCACAAGAATCCCATGATTTTGGAACGAAAATAATTGTAATAACTTAACGTTACACAGCCATACTGATGCTGATCGTTTCCTTAATCGATTCGTCAACCTGGGGAGGAAGAGTCTTATGTACAAAGTCGGTGCAGATTTATTATAAAATAATTGTCAAATTGAATATTTTAATTATCACCCATTAAAAAATAACTAGTACAGGGAGTAACCGTTGTCATTATTTCATAGGGAGTGGATACATTACTTGTGTTTATTTATGAAGAATAGATTTGACGGGAAGCGAACAAGTTGTCATTTGCACAGCACCATCGACAATTCAGACGGTCGTGCGAGCGGGAATTATTTGAACCGTCACCGCTGAAAACTCATCATACAATAGTTTTAGTTGTTTTAATAAACGACTTGGCGCCACCCGGGATTAACACACCCCTATAAGTAAACAGGTAAGGTTACTGCCGTGTTATACTGGTGATTACCGCAACCTACGGACATCGTTAGCCGCGAACATTGATGTAACGACCCCGGTGCGAGACGAACGCACTAACATTCAATACACATACAAAATTGGTGTACATTTTACAGGTACGCACCAGCCGTCTTTTTATATCGTTACAATATATATATATATATATATATATATATATAGCCTAAATATTATTACTAATAAAAGTAAAGCAACTACGTGAAAACTAAGTTCAATAGGAAGCAAAGTTCAATACACAAAAATATGAATTTACATTTTTTTTCTTGTACCTGACCTTATACATCAAACCTAATAATACATTCAAAAATCATAAATGTTTATGTAATGTTTATAACTATAAAATAAAGGAATGAATAATACGATAAATAAAATTTGTGATAAAATTATGATGAAAATTAAAATTTGTACTTACAACTGCTGAATGTTATATTATAATAATGTTATAATACTTATAACTGGAACCAATCTTTCAGTTACTTACTCTTACCCACTCAAAACATACCACAAACTGGATAGACACATGAAATTTTCACCAGCAGTGGACAATCTTATCTGACAAATTCTAAAGAAGTTTATGGACTACTATAGTACGGGACTTAGCACTGTAAGCTTCGAGGTTACGCAATAGTAACAGCTCTTCCCCGCCCCTCGCCCTCCAGCGTTGTCGCACGTTACACTTGGTGATGCGCAGGCAAGGGCGGGGAGTGAAGCGACATGGCAATACCGCAGTCGCCTCGAAGCTTATATTGATACGTCTCACATTATAGCATGTGTTATTGATGTCTATAAAGTTAAAAAAAAGTTGCCTGTGTGGCATTAGCTTAAGTGAAATGTCATTAACCCTTTCACAAGTGCCAATACCTGAAACAATGGCTACGGTAGGTACTGTGTACATGCTACCATCTGATTTTTCACACATCTAAAAAAACTGATATGATCTATAACATATAGGCATAGTCCTCCGAGCAGGAAGATTTGCACTTGTCACTGAATACAATACCATCATTTTCATGGGTTATCAATATATCAATGTCAGTTTATAGTAAAAGTGAACTGTATACATCTGGACAAATTGTTACCATGCCCTTATCAAAATATGAAAATTTGAAAATTGAAACTTGTTTCAATAATGTGTCTCTTTACCTGTGTTATTATGTGTTCTCAGGTACTTTTTTTCTACGCCTTATTTTATATGTACAAAGTATTTAGATCTTTCACAATTTATATCTACACCTTATATAACTAAAAAAATTGGAAAACATTTTTTCGGTACTATAAATTTTATTTTTACAAATTGTCTACAATCGCTATAAAATCTGAATGTTTGCTTCCTAATTATAATATATGTAGTTAGCAAAATTTAGAAAAATCATGTAAATTTTAGAAAATAAAGAGTTATGGATTTTGTTAAAACACTTGCAAATGCCAAAAATCAGCACTTTAGGTAGGCTGTAGTATTTGAAAAATACAAGGCACAGCAAGGGTTAAGAAAATTACCAACATGGTCCATATTATTATTTCTACGGTAGAGTGGGGAAATTAGAGACAGGAGTAATAAGATACGTTTTTTAGTTATTTTTGTTTATCGGTCTACAAATCTGAAAAAAACCCTGTATAAAACCTGAACTTATGTTCTACAACAACCTGTAAAAATTGTAAAAGTTACCTTTTCATTTAAAAAAATTGTCACAAAATGACCCAAAAACTTTACTGACCAAAAGTCATGTTTTAATCAAAATCGTTTTTTATCCTGATTATGCCTATACGTTTTCCCCAAAAATTGGTGAACTTTTGATTGATTTAAATGGTAATTTTGTTTTTATTTCTCCTATTAATATTATCCAGTAAAAGATCATATTTCTTATTACCCCATTTTTAAAATGCTGTGAGGTAAAAAGAAACATAACACAACACAAAAAACTATCACAAACTGTTACCAAAATTACCAAATGATCCACTCAACCTGGAAAAAGGTGAAATTTTGACAACAGAAATCCATTGAAAACCATCTAAATGAATAAAAAATTAAAAAGCAAGTAAATGATATAAAAAAAGACTGAGAGAATACCGAAGAAGGTACTGCAGCAAAGAAAAAACTATTTCAAGAAGAGCATAAAATTTAACTCTCACAAGATGAAAGTAACTTGAATGTAAATATACTACTGTCCTATCTGACAATGAATCAGAAGACTTGGAAGTCACTGATTTTGAAAGAGAGGTGGAAATTGAACATGACAAACGTATGAGTAGGCCTACTGGTCTAATGAAAGTAAACCTTGAAGTGGAAAAATATTTTGCTGTTTTCTATGATGTACATTGGGTGCATCACAGAAATAAAAGACAAAACTTGTGTTGTGAAATTTTTGAAACAAGATCTTGAAAAAAAAACTGGCCAAATTATGATGACATTGATAAGGTTAAGAAAGAATTTATTTTTTACAGACAAGAGAAATTAATTAGAAATGGACCATTTAATTTAAAGAGCTCTGATTTTGTGAAAACAAAATCTGTATTTCACGCTTCAAAAAAAAAAAATTAGACTGTTTTCTAACAAGAAATGTGTAAGCCCTTTATATTCTGATCTGTTGTGAGTGAATTTATTAAGACGACTTTTCTTTGAAAGTAATTAATTTCCTTTTTTAAGATAATCATACTTTTTGGCATTCAGCTTATGCAAAATTAAGTAAACCCAATTTCGTCTTTTTTTATATTTTCTAAGTTTTGTGCATTGTAAATAAGTGTAATTTCCATATTTCTACTGATTCACACTATCTTACGCCTTCCGCTTAATGGTTGCAGAAATAATTGTAAGCACTGTTCAATTTTTTTTAAGTTTTCTAATGTTTTCTCAATCAAATTATCTAAAACAAGTAGCCTAGTTCTAATAATTTTTTTATAAGACAAATTTGTAATGCTTATATTCATTAATTTATAAGTTAATAAACGTGTGTCTAAAACGTACAGTGTGTAACTTACTTCATCTGAATTGATTTTCAAGTACTGGGGTTATGTTACATACTTCTGAGATGATTCCTACTACATCATTCATTTTTTAACAAGCAGCCATATGGAACTAGCAGGTCTTTTTCATATTGCCCTAATCAGGGTAATAGGATACAGTTGTGAGGGGGTAATAAGAAACAAATTTATATCTTCTTTTTTCTAAGATAGCACTTTATTTTTTGTATAAACAACCATAGATGAGATACATAAGGTGTAAAAAAAACTAATTCTAGACCAAAAAAAATAACTGCTGCCTGAATTTTGTATATTTCTTATTACTCCACTCTCCATTAATTTAAAATGATTATACCTATGGAACTTACAAGAGAAGGCAAACTGAAATGTATTGACTTTTACAACCTACTTTTTTGTACACTTGCCCAACATAAGTTATCAGAAATAAACAAACAAGTGATACTGTTACAGAAAACTTGTCAACTACTTGTTTTATACAATTAATTTCAATCAGAACGCAAAACACTTATCACAATAACGTATAATTTTTACATAAAATGTAATTCGTATCGTATTCTGATGCAATGCATCTGTAAATTACAAATTTTGATTTTAGCTAGGCGAAAGTAATTACTAGTGTAAAAATAAGAATATTTACACATAAACAATGAAGATTTATAAACAATATACATTCTTGCACTTATGTGGGGTTTCACCTGTTCATCAGGTTGCGTGACAACAAAGCAGAATGCTGTTATCACATCGTCGCATATTTACTTCCAAATATACCACCCGCATAATTGTAAGTCGCAAAAAACTAAAACTAGCACGATGTAACAGGCAGTACATATGACAAAGTAAAACTATAACCAGATCTTTTAAAGAGATTTGTTAATCGTTAATCCTTAACAAACTTAACCTAATCTCAACAAGACAACTATCTACATACCTGACGAAGAGATAAATTTAGTTCCCATAAATATTCAGCCCACATGAACCCTAGGATTCCGTACAGAATAAGTTCTTCGTTTAACATTTTGACGCATAAATCTAGAAAGTGAAAGCAAACTACAACGCTACATAAACAACAATATATACACAATAACCCTTTTTCCAAAATGAATCTAGTACTGCCGGTGTGTCCATTCAACTAATGTTATAGGACCGAATTATGATGTGAGCTACTATGTAGGCCAACTTCTGTCTGTCTCCAACCACGACAAGTACAGTATTTTATTCTGCCGAGGTGAATATTCAAAATTGTATTTACTTTCGTTCGCCACACATACAAATTTATTAGAATTATAAGTTATTTTAGACATATCAGGTGGCAGGTGGTAGTGACTTAAGACACTAATCACCAGCTTTAATTTTTACAGTTAAACAGTTCGTAATTAACAACACAGTCTACTACAACAAATCAAATAAAAATTGTTCACAAGCAAAAAATGTCACTAATATTAAACACAATTGTATTACAATTATACCGCCCAATTATAAAACGCAACACTTCACTAATAACTACTTGAACGTACACAGTAATCTCGCCAGATAATAACTCGAACCGCTATGTTAATATATCGCCGCTAAACTGACTGAGCGTCCCTGAGTAATTGTATTTATGGTCGCCGAAAATCTAGACGATTCCACATGCTACGTATTACCTTTAAACTACGACGTAATTGCTTGCGGCCGTGACACAGTGATAGCGGCCGCGTGAATTCTCGCACTGTCTGGAAAATGCGTCGACAAGCACGTTCGCCACACGCGTTACATCGAGATTCTTCTGGCACATTCGACAAACACGTAGATTGTTCTGTGATGTCGAAACACTCCCCCCTCCTTAAGCCTGTTCGTCCCGAACTGCCAACCCGTCTCTGAAGTAGGCTTAATACTCGACCAGGCGATCTAGGTGGACGTCCTTGCGAAAGATAATTCTCCGGTTCTTCGAATTCAGTCTCGTGTGATCCGAGCATCACGTTCCCAGGAATGCGAGTCTTCCGCTCAACCACTAGTTTTGCTGGAATCAATCCCGTTGCTTCATGTACTGATGACCTAAACACCACTGGTTGATCCAAGTTTGTTTGGTTCTCGTCAACAACCTCTTGCGTAACCTCATCTTCAGCCATTTTGCCCTCGGGCGCTTCTATCAGCTCAGGAACAAGCAAGAGTTTTGTCTCGACACCTATAGTTGGCTTTCCAATCACTTCTTTTGTCGTTACACTTATTTGTATTTCCTCTGCTAGTTCTTCCTCCATTTCCGCTTGCAATAGGGAGGGTTCCTCTTGACCAGACCTGTTAACTTTTTCTTCGATTAATGCCACCCGCTTAATCGAATGGTTGGTAGACCCTGTCATTTTAGCCATGTAAAGCTTTATCTTCTCTTGGCCAACCTTCAGGACATTCTCTCTTAAGTCCACAACGAACCCGTAGGCATTCATAATGTCCGTGCCAAGAATCACTTCATCGACAATGTCTGCAACGAGCATTTGGTGGCTAAACTCGAGAAGACCCAGGCGTACACGTACATCTACCTTTCATAGCACCTTGACGGGGCTTCCAGTCACAGTGTGTATTGTACAAGAGCTAATTAGAGGCTGGCGGTTGCTGACTAAGTCAGGGCGCACAATGGACACTGTTGCGCCCGTGTCAACTGTAAATGACGTTGGTTTACCTTCCGAAAATCCATTAACGATCAAGTTTCCACTGGTCTTATGTAGCGTGGAAACTGTGTGCTGTTCTGGGGCTTTACTTCTCCAATTGGTGCGGTCACTCTCTTCTCCCAACAGTCTACATGTAGATCTTCTTCTGGTCTTTTGTCTTTTTCAAATCGTTGCGACTCTCTTGAACTTTTGAATTGTTTGTCCGACACCATTGTTTTTCTGCACCCATCGTAACGGCAATGTGATGGCACAAACCCATTAATGTAGCGGGACGCTGACTTGGCAGCTTCAAACTCTAGGTCGTGAATAAGAACCTCTGAGCTATTTCGGTGTCTTACCATTCGTAACACTTGCTGAAGTTCACAATCTCCGATGCCATCAATAAATGTCTACACCGCAAACCTTATTCGGAAGTTTTCTGGTGCTTCAGGATAGGCCAATCTAATCAATCTGTCGATACTTGCTTCAAACTCTTGAAGACTCTCCCCGGAACGTTGTCGTCTTGTTCTCAACTGTTCTCACACATCTCGCAAATGTTTATCACCATACCGTAATTCTAGAGCTTTTATCAACTCAGCATAAATGTTCTGGCTGTCAGGTGGGACTTTCTGTAGTAGTTCTGCCGCGGGTCCTTTTAATGCGAGAACGAGTGAGACTGCCTTGTCTTTCTCTGTCCAATTATTTGCGCATGCAACAGCTTCAAATTGGCGGAGGTACGTTGCCCAATGACTGCTTCCGTCAAAGGTTGGAGCTTTGACATGAACTGTCCCTACTGCAGGCAAAGTGAATTTCTCTATTAACTTATTTTCTACGTCTTTTTCCGTCTTTATCATTGGTACAGTCTGTTCACAAAGTTGTTTTGATTGTAACTTCAGGCACTGCTCGACTTCATTTTTAATCTGCTCTTTTATATTTGTAATCGAGTCTTCTATTTTTGTTGACATAGCTTTTTCCACACTCGTGACAGATTTGTCTACTTCAGCTATTTTATTTGATATGGATTCTTCTACGTCAAACATTCTGGTAATTTGATTTTTAAACTCACCTCGTAATTCACCTACGTCACCACGTAGGAGACCCAATTCTGCGGTAGTATGTTCTTGCATCTGCTTTTGCTCTTGAATTAACACTTTGATGTCTTCTGTTTCGCGTTTCCGTTCCTCTGCCTGTCGTCCTTCCAACTTGAGCAACAGTGCTTTTTGTCTTTCTTCAGTTTCCAGCAATAGAGTTTTCTGTCTCTCTTCCGCTTTCTCATCCTATCGTTTCTCCGTTTGCAACAGCAGCGCCTGTAAATTTTCCATCATCTGACTGGCATCCATTGTTTTTCGATTAATTACGAAATACACTCGTCTTGTACAAAGTGTCCACTGTTTCCACTGTTATCCGTTCTATCCCAGTTCTGACACCACTGTTACGATGGTATACTTGATCGTCGTAGGTACAATGGAAACAAAATAAATACAAGACACCAATTAAATCACTAATCACCAGCTTTAATTTTTACAGTTAAACATTTCATAATTAACAACACATTCTACTACAACAAATCAAATAAAAATTGTTCACACGCAATAAAATGTCACTAATATTAAACACAATTGTATTACAATTATACCGCCCGATTATAAAACGCAACACTTCACTAATAACTACTTGAACGTTGTAACGTCACAGAACGTTCCATAAAAGAAATCATTTATATAGTAAGTTAGCATAAGAGGAAAGTGAGGTGAACAGTATCGAACCCAAGTAGTCCCAAAAAATTGTGTAATTTTGTATAATAATTATTTCTATCAACTTGAAAAAACGACCAAACTATGACTAAGACAAAACCCCATATATATTATTAAAGTGAATAAGAGTAAAAAAACCATAAGACACTATAAGAGAGAGAAATAATGTCAGAATCAACCAAAATAAAGTCAATAATTATTAAGTTTTATAACTATGAATAGAGTATTAAAAACTATTTTTTGTGAATGAATGGGCATGATCCATTATTATATTATGTGATGTAAATAAAATAAATGTATTAAATGATTTAAATACATTATTAGAAAGAATCTAAGTTAAAATAAAAATTGTATATTTGCAATGACAAAAAATATTAATGTGTTGGATTTGAGACCATACACCAAGATTTCATGAAAAAATTAATTATTATCAGATTTAAATAAAAACTATATGTAATTGTCAAGCAGACAATAGTTTTATCTTAAATAAAGGAAGCTGTCAAATAAATAAAAAGCAGTCAAAATAGCCAAAAACAGTGTTAACTAAAAACATGTAATAGGCATCTAATATTGTATAATTTATGAATTTAATGTTGCCAAAATGCAACCAAACTGTATTAGAAAGCTGTAATATGATATAAAGCAACTATACTAATATACCTGACCAACTTTAACATTGTAATAGTCAAGTTAGCAAAATATTTACTTATACCATGTATGGCTGGAACCAATCATCCAGTACAAAAATAATCATATCTGGCTAAATACTTACATAATACTAACAAAAATAAGATAGAAAGGTACAATACATCAGTATACCTTAATAAGAAACAAACTCAGTTGAAAGTAAAGTCAATTCTAAAAGAATTTAACTAATTAGAGTGAGATTTGTCACGCCATAAAAAAAAGGACATCTCAAGACCAATCAATGATGCTATGTCATCTTGTGATAAATATAATATATGTACAGAGTAACCAGGTATCACAAAAGATAGACAAAATAATAAACTCTGTGTGTACAGTAGTGAAATAATACATATATTAAAGAAAAAGACTAATCATTGTACTAGAAAACTGACAAGAATCTAGGCCATGAGCAGAGGCCATATAAAATTGTATTTATTTGTGTTTTATCTATGTTAAAATTTGTTTATTTTGTTGTAGGAAGGTAGTAGTAGTAGATGTTCAGCTTGTGGAAGGAACTTAGTAACTCCACAACAATTTTTGTTATAAAAATTGAGTTTTCAATGACAACAACTCAAGGTGAGGGTTGTATATTGTATTGTTTATTAGATTTAAGTTAATTAGAAACCAATCATATTTAGTATCGCTAGATTCAGTTAAAAACAGGGAATCTAAATGTATTAATGGCATACAAATTGTGAGTACTAATGTAAAACTGTTTGATAAATACCAGAGTAATTTTTGAAATATCCTTTGTATGAAGAATAAGAAATTCGTTCTAAAAGCTTCTACGGAAGTGAAAATTGTTCTATGACATTCCATTTCGTTTATTCTCGAACATTCTAGAAAGAATTTTTACACAAATATACCGGAAGTCGATGAAAACAGTCATCCTGAATTAGTATAAAAGAGAGACCAAATTCGACCCAAAAACACTTGAAACTTGAACTCCAGAACTGATGCATCTCACACAACACTGATCAACGCAGCTAAGGCGAAACCGAGAGGCGAGAAATCGACAAGACACGGCAGGAAGGTTTTTCCCGTACATAGACATACCGACTGACTTAACCTCAACGAGAATCTTCGCCAAATGTATCGCTGAAATAGAGCAGCGATACGGCAAATTTTAATAGAAATCACGCAGCCAGAACGTCAAGCGGCCCAGGAGGGACCAAAAATTTAAATAGAGAACGAATTCTGCTGTGTTCGCATTGACTGACTAACGTGACAATAATTCCCCCTAACGTAAACATACAATACACAAAGCCTTCCTCAACACTGCATGGGAATCAGCGCTGCGGTGGCCGATTTCTGAATCAACGCTAAACAGATGATTCGTAACGGCGGCGTTTGAACGAGATTCTACTGCCAAACGTTTTTACAAAAGTGCGGAAAAAGTAATGATCGCAAAATTTGACTTTAAATAGATTCAGTGTACACCCGAAGAGGCGAGATTGAGAAACTACCCGAAAGGAGTGTCCAGTGCCAGAATAAATAACCATTGGAACGTGAGTTACCAAAATTAAAGTCATTTGTTACCTGGTTACATTTTATCACGCAGTTGTACTTCACACGCCACACATACACCTTCAAATCACTTAGTTTTTTTTCTTGTAAGGCATCTAATTGATATGTCTTGGTAGTTCAAAGGAGTCACGTCCTGAGAGTAAAGATTTTTCACATATTAAACTCATGCTTTTCAACTGAGTACAAAATTTTTAAAAAACTGTAGCCGATACTTGATTGGATATATAAAAAATTGTCAATAATAATAACTTGTAAAATTTTTTCTCTGCAATTTTATAATTTTTTTCTATGAATGTTAGTCCTTCAGACGATTTGTTTGTTTTTGAAGAATCATTAAACTTAACAGATTTTTCCAAGCTACACTGACTTGTTTAAATTTTTTCGTAGATTTAACAATTTTATCAATCACATTTTTTTCTTGGAACAAACGTTTCCAAGTGGCGCCCACAAAAAGCATAGTATTAAGTTGTATTACAGGACTACATCACTGCAGAGGATCCAGTCAACAGAGTAAGTAACAAAAGTGCGCGGAGGTAACGCCAGACATTTTACAGTTTACAACACAATTACACAACACTTAGCTTATTTCTTTTTGTTATAAATTGGCTGGCCCAACAGTGGGACTTAAAGGAGAATATCCTAGAAATAGGTTACACCATTCTACTTAGCTTCTCTTCTTTTTGTTATAAATTGGCAGCCCAACTAGTGAGGCTTGAAAAAGACGGAACAAGCCCGGCAACTACCAACATATTAAAATGCCGCAACCTAAGGGAAAAAAGTTGAAGAAGAATGTGGAACCCGAGTTAAGTGTGGAAGACGGAGAGGCAGTACAAATGGAGGAAACGGAATTAGAACCGCCCACACTAGAAATGGAAAGACCGGTACAAACGGCAGAGGAATTAGAAGAACAAACGGGAGAAGAACCCATACAAATGGTAGAACAAACAGAGAATCCCGAACCAGAGAAAATAACAGGGAACGTTGACGCTAATGTACTAATGATAATGTTCCAAACGCTAAACGAAAATATGAACAAAAATAAGCAAAGTAATGAGGAAATGTTCCAAAAAATGCAAGAAACAAACAAAAATACTAAGGAGGAAATAATAGAATCCATCAATAAAAACAGACGGGAAGATAAGGAGAAATTAGATAAAAACATAGAATCTTTAAAGAAGGATATAACCGAGAAAATAGATGACAATGGGAAAAAACTGGAGATATTCCAGGAGGAGAATAAAAAAAGTATAGAGTCCCTGAAAAAAGAAATTAGCATAAAGTACGAAACAGTAACCAAAAGGATCGATGATAATAAAATCGATAGTAACAGGAAGGTCGAAAACATGGAGAAACAATTGGAAAGGTTACAGGAGGGAAACAATACACGTTTCGAAAAAATAGAGGAACAGACAGTAGAGACCAAACAAGATGTTAGAAATCTCGAAAACCAGGTAAGGCAGAACCAAGACGCCATCATGCAGGAGGTGGGAGAAGTACAGAAAGACATTAGCGAGAGGATGCAGAAAACAGATGACATCGCTAACAGGCTGGATGAACAGATAAAAACTAACAAAAATAGTATACTGGAAATAGACCAGAGAGAGAAAAACCTGCAGGAAAGATTAGAGGCGCTGAGAGACGCACCAATACTAAACACTCATACGTGTCATGGTGAAAACAGGGAAGTAATCAACTTCCAGGACTATCGACGAAACCCAATGGAATTTTTGGAAAGAATGGAGGAGTTTATTGGGAGAAATAGAGAAACAAGGTGGGACAGGATAAGAGAGATGCTTGACGAGACGTTTAAAAATACTAAGGATAACTGGTGGATAGCGGTACGACCCGAAATAACGAATTTAGCAGAGTTTAAACGCCAGTTTAAGGAAAAGTATTGGTCAGAGACCGCACAAAACAGGGTAAGAATGGACATTTTCTATGGCAAATACGACGCGTCCTATGGACAGTCCCCGACGTCTTATTTCCTGGGAAAGGTATGTTTAGCACGGAAGTTGATACCGCCGATCCCAGAAGAATGTTTGGTAAGGCAATTAGCTGGACATTACAGCTATGGTATCAAGGATGCCCAATTATACCAACAGATTAGCAAAATAGCCGATCTGGCCAAATTATTGGAAAATTGCGAATCCACAGGAAGGTTCCAGGATTACCAACCCCCCAATCGTAAGGTAGAGTACAACAACAATAATAACGGACCAAACCGGATAGGTGGGAACGGTAATAATCTAAACACCAATAATCAGAATAATAATATCCCACCAAATGGCCGAAATGATAACACTCAGGGCCCAATTAACCGCAACTATCCGGGACCAAACAGAGGTAATTACACCGGGAATAACTACGGTAGGAACTTCCACCAGGGAAACGGTTATCGCGGGAATAATTATAGAGGAAGTAATTATGGTCAACGTAATGGTTATCGCAACGGGGGAAACCAAGGAGGAGGTGATAGGAGAAACCAAAATGAATATAGACCCCAGGTAAATTATACAATGGCCAATAACCGACGGCCATATCCACCTAATGTACCGACTTACATGTTTTACCCACAACAGGCGCCAGGTAGCCAGGGTAACACGGCGAATAGCCAACCTATTAACGGTAATCCCGAGGTCAGGCAGGAAACACAGACGGGTCAGCAACCCAATGTTCCGGGAGACCGGGCCAATGAGACAGTGGCTCATTTAAACTAAACGCGGCAGTGGAAAAGGAAAACCGCCCTTCACTGAACCAATATTATGGGGTGACAAACTACGAACATAGACAGGACAAAGACGGGACTATATTAAGAATAAATAATTACCTTAAGGATATTAGAGAGGAGTTATTAGAAGAAGGTGATAATATCATTAAAAATAGTAACCAAGGGAACAATAGTATCGTGCAGATTAAAGCATATATCAATGGCATAGAAGCGATACTACTCATTGACACGGGGTCAAATGTGTCACTTATCGATAGCATTGAGTTAGAGCGGATTAAACAAAATAGTAATTTACCAATACCCACTCTACCGATAAATAACATTATTTTAGTCGGAGCAACGGGGAGGCAAAATAAATCAATAAAGAAACAGGTGTCGTTAGAGATGACTAGTAACGGGGTAACAATACCAATAGGGTTATTAGTGGCGAGTAATTTACCCATGAGTATACTAATAGGCTGCGATATACTTAGGCCATACAATGCTGTAATAGATTTGGAAAGTAAGGTGATAACTTTTAAGACTAACAAGGGGATTTGAACCAATAATTTAATCGATGTCCAAGGAAGTGGTACAGACAATACACCTTATCAAGCGATAGTGAACCATTATTATTGTACCGATCGTCCAATCAATATGCCATTATATCAGGAGGAAAACCCAGAGTTGTGGTTAGAAAAGTTAGAAGAAATACGGGATTTCCAAAGGACGAAAGCAAGGGGTCTGATCAGCGAAAAACAGGCGGAACAATTAATCGAGGTATACAACCATTATAAACACATATTCTCGAACGCTCCAGGTAAAGCCAGAGATTATCAGTGCACCATAAAATTCAAAACTCCGGTGGAATTTAACAGGAAATCGTACCCGATCGCATACTCGCTAAAGAACGAAGTCAGGGAAGAATTGAACAGGATGATAGAGGACGACATAATCGAGTATAGTCATTCGCCCTTTACCAGCCCAATCATAGCGGTGCCAAAAAAGAACGGAAAGGTACGTATATGTCTCGATGCTAGGGAGATTAACAAAATGATTGTTAACGACCGCACATCACCTGGGGAGATAGAGGAGATATTAAAAAAGTTCCACGGAATCAGATATATAAGCTCATGGGATACGGTATGCGGATACTGGCAGATAGAACTCCACCCTGATAGTAGGAAATATATGGCATTCATATTCGAGGGCAGAAACTATCAGTTTAAGCGGTTACCTTTTGGCTTAATAAATTCTGTGGCAGTGTTTGTAAAGATAATGGACAGAATATTGGGGCAGGAAGTACTGAAGTTTACGACAGTGTACGTCGACGACCTACTGGTGACTTCAGCGAATTGGGATGACCATTGTAATAGGGTTGAACAGGTGCTAGAGAAGTTATCAGAGAATAATATCACCCTCAAATTAGACAAGTCCCAATTCATTGCAAATGAGGTGAAATTTTTAGGATTTAATTTAACAGAACAAGGGATTACTCCATCCAAAGAAAAGGTAGAGGCCATACAGAAGTTCCCCACCCCAAAGAATAGGAAACAGCTGCAGTCATTTTTAGGAATCTGCAACTATTACAGAAAGTTTCGGTCCAATTACTCAGAACTAACTGCCAGGTTCCAAAAGCAGTTATCAGCTAAAGACAAATGGACTTGGGGACCAGAGCAAGATGGAGTGCTCAATATAATAAAGGAAAAGTTTTTAGAAACCGTAATGTTGCATCATCCCGACTTTACAAAACCATTTTTTCTAAACTGCGATGCCAGTAACGTGAGTCTAGGTGCAGCCCTCTATCAGGAAGATCAGGACGGTAACCATTTAGTAATTAGCTTTGCTAGCCGCGTGCTGAACAGTTGCGAACGAAACTACAATACTACCGAAAAAGAACTGTTGAGTGTAGTTTTCGCATGCGGTAAATTTAGGACATATATATTAGGGTACCCCATAACAGTTAGAAGCGACCACAAATCTATATCATTTTTAAAGCATTGTAAACTGAACCACGGAAGGCTGACTAGATGGGTTTTGGCCTTGCAAGAGTACAATATCACATGGGAATATATACCCGGCAAACAGAACGTAGCCGCCGACGTCTTATCTCGCGTCAATATACCAGACCAAACCTTTGACGGCGAAAAGGAACAATTAGCCAAAGTTTACCACATTATTAAGAGCAGGGAGGATTTAAAAGATATTTTGCACGAAATAAAGTCACAACAAGAGGCCGATCCGAAATTAGGAGATATTATAAAGAGGGTACAGGAAGGCGATGAGGTCATAAACAGATTTTATTGTATACACGACGACACTTTGTTTATTAGGAATACCCCGCAACAAGAGAATTGGAAATTAGTGATTCCACCAGCGATAGAGAGACCGCTAATAATCGACTATCACGATAGGTACAGACATATGGGTGCCCTTAAAGTAAGGAAGGCATTGGAAGAGCAAACATACATCAAGGGGATGAATAAGAAGGTGCAACTGGCGATACGGTCGTGCGATATTTGTCAAAAAGTAAAATGTGATAACGAGAGGAAAGAAGGGGTCATGATACCCATATTATCTACCGAAAAATTGGAAAAGGTATTTCTCGATACCTGCGGACCCTTTCCACGCAGCGCTGGGAGACACCGATATAAATTTATCGTGATCATTTTCGACCACTTTAGCAAGTATACAAAGCTATACCCAATAACTAGGGAAACGACCAGGAAAATAATAGACATAATAATCAAGCGTTATATAATGGAAGTGGGCCGACAGTATTCTATAATTACGGACCACGGTACTCAGTTTAGGGGAAAACTTTGGAAGGAAAGCTTGGGAGAACACGGAATAAAAACGCACAAGACGTCCGTATATCACCCGAATAGTAAACCCAGCCGAGAGAGTGTTAAGGGAGGTAGGACGGTTACTAAGAACAAGAACATACTGCCATAATGAGCAGAAAAGATGGCATGAATATGTAGCCTCTACCGAGGATTTTCTCAATTTCTCGCACCACAATACCATCGAGATGCCGCCATACACGGTTATGTTCGAAAGACCCCCACCACGAGAGATAAAAGAAATTATTAATTTTCCCGACGAACCCGCATACCAATTTGAAAGGGCAAAATTTTATAACAAGGTGTTGGAAAAAACGGAACAGCAGCGGAAAAAATATATCAAATCACAGCCTAAGGCAATTAAATATGAGGTAGGTGAAAAGGTGTTAGTTAAAAATAGAGAATTGCCCAGTGCTATACAAGGCATAACGAGGAAATTGCTACTCTTATATACAGGACCTTTCACGATAACCAGAGACAATAAAAATAATACCTACGAGGTAACTGACACAATTAGGAACAAGGTAAAAGGTACGTATAACCAGACTTCATTAAAAAAGTACCATGAGTAAAAAAAAAAAAAAATCGCAAGTCGAATACTCAATCAGTGACCAAGTACCATGACCAAAAACCAAAGTCAAATACAGCATCATAGAGAAGGTACCTTGACTGAACATGTTAACGTGAATTTTTTAACTTAGCCATAATTAGAAAGGAGGTAGAGATTATTAAATAAATATAAATATTATTGTATAAAGAGAGATTATTATTAATAAATATTATGAGAAGGACACCTTACACGAAAGGCATAATGATATATATATAAAATATAGATTTATTTCCAATAGCCAAGTCAACGTATATTTACCAGCTTACCCGTACTTAGAGAAGGAGAGAGATTATTATTAATAAATATTACGAGAAGGACACTTAGTAAAGGAATGAAGGAGAAATACTGTCAGATATTTGATATTTAAATGGAAATGATAAATGAAAAAAAAAAAGGAAGAACAGTGTGTTACATATGGAGGTAATGATGAATATGAATATAGCTATTAACATTGAATGATTTTAAACGATAATTTTAACCTGCGGAGAACGATATATTAATATAATTGTGAATTAATCAGAAGAGTTTAAGAAAGGGAATTTATGTGTAGGAGCCTATGATCTTTGAATATTGTATTTTTTTATTATTATTATTATTATTTGTTGCAAAGGTGCAATTATTATTTTCTGAACAGGGATGTGTTGCCTCTGATTTCAGTAGTTATATGCAGGAAGGGACAGAGAATGTATGCCATAGCGAGCCACTCTGACTCCCAACCCTCTATGAAAGTTAGGGAATTGATAGGGAATTATAACAAAGATTAATTAAATAACATCAAGGTAAAAAGGAAAGGAATAGGTGATACGACAAAGAACGAACTAGGAATATTGAGTTGGATTAATATATTAAAGGAGTAGTACAGGAATTTAATTATAAGATAAAAGAATGAGATATAAAGAAGCTAATAAAGGGTTAATATAGAGATGATAATTTCATCAAAACCAAAGATGTTTTTCCAAAATTATCAACTTTAACGGTGAGGCATATGTAACGTCACAGAACGTTCCATAAAAGAAATCATTTATATAGTAAGTTAGCATAAGAGGAAAGTGAGGTGAACAGTATCGAACCCAAGTAGTCCCAAAAAATTGTGTAATTTTGTATAATAATTATTTCTATCAACTTGAAAAAACGACCAAACTATGACTAAGACAAAACCCCATATATATTATTAAAGTGAATAAGAGTAAAAAAACCATAAGACACTATAAGAGAGAGAAATAATGTCAGAATCAACCAAAATAAAGTCAATAATTATTAAGTTTTATAACTATGAATAGAGTATTAAAAACTATTTTTTGTGAATGAATGGGCATGATCCATTATTATATTATGTGATGTAAATAAAATAAATGTATTAAATGATTTAAATACATTATTAGAAAGAATCTAAGTTAAAATAAAAATTGTATATTTGCAATGACAAAAAATATTAATGTGTTGGATTTGAGACCATACACCAAGATTTCATGAAAAAATTAATTATTATCAGATTTAAATAAAAACTATATGTAATTGTCAAGCAGACAATAGTGAACAATTTATCTTAAATAAAGGAAGCTGTCAAATAAATAAAAAGCAGTCAAAATAGCCAAAAACAGTGTTAACTAAAAACATGTAATAGGCATCTAATATTGTATAATTTATGAATTTAATGTTGCCAAAATGCAACCAAACTGTATTAGAAAGCTGTAATATGATATAAAGCAACTATACTAATATACCTGACCAACTTTAACATTGTAATAGTCAAGTTAGCAAAATATTTATTTATACCATGTATGGCTGGAACCAATCATCCAGTACAAAAATAATCATATCTTGCTAAATACTTACATAATACTAACAAAAATAAGATAGAAAGGTACAATACATCAGTATACCTTAATAAGAAACAAACTCAGTTGAAAGTAAAGTCAATTCTAAAAGAATTTAACTAATTAGAGTGAGATTTGTCACGCCATAAAAAAAAGGACATCTCAAGACCAATCAATGATGCTATGTCATCTTGTGATAAATATAATATATGTACAGAGTAACCAGGTATCACAAAAGATAGACAAAATAATAAACTCTGTGTGTACAGTAGTGAAATAATACATATATTAAAGAAAAAGACTAATCATTGTACTAGAAAACTGACAAGAATCTAGGCCATGAGCAGAGGCCATATAAAATTGTATTTATTTGTGTTTTATCTATGTTAAAATTTGTTTATTTTGTTGTAGGAAGGTAGTAGTAGTAGATGTTCAGCTTGTGGAAGGAACTTAGTAACTCCACAACAATTTTTGTTATAAAAATTGAGTTTTCAATGACAACAACTCAAGGTGAGGGTTGTATATTGTATTGTTTATTAGATTTAAGTTAATTAGAAACCAATCATATTTAGTATCGCTAGATTCAGTTAAAAACAGGGAATCTAAATGTATTAATGGCATACAAATTGTGAGTACTAATGTAAAACTGTTTGATAAATACCAGAGTAATTTTTGAAATATCCTTTGTATGAAGAATAAGAAATTCGTTCTAAAAGCTTCTACGGAAGTGAAAATTGTTCTATGACATTCCATTTCGTTTATTCTCGAACATTCTAGAAAGAATTTTTACACAAATATACCGGAAGTCGATGAAAACAGTCATCCTGAATTAGTATAAAAGAGAGACCAAATTCGACCCAAAAACACTTGAAACTTGAACTCCAGAACTGATGCATCTCACACAACACTGATCAACGCAGCTAAGGCGAAACCGAGAGGCGAGAAATCGACAAGACACGGCAGGAAGGTTTTTCCCGTACATAGACATACCGACTGACTTAACCTCAACGAGAATCTTCGCCAAATGTATCGCTGAAATAGAGCAGCGATACGGCAAATTTTAATAGAAATCACGCAGCCAGAACGTCAAGCGGCCCAGGAGGGACCAAAAATTTAAATAGAGAACGAATTCTGCTGTGTTCGCATTGACTGACTAACGTGACAATAATTCCCCCTAACGTAAACATACAATACACAAAGCCTTCCTCAACACTGCATGGGAATCAGCGCTGCGGTGGCCGATTTCTGAATCAACGCTAAACAGATGATTCGTAACGGCGGCGTTTGAACGAGATTCTACTGCCAAACGTTTTTACAAAAGTGCGGAAAAAGTAATGATCGCAAAATTTGACTTTAAATAGATTCAGTGTACACCCGAAGAGGCGAGATTGAGAAACTACCCGAAAGGAGTGTCCAGTGCCAGAATAAATAACCATTGGAACGTGAGTTACCAAAATTAAAGTCATTTGTTACCTGGTTACATTTTATCACGCAGTTGTACTTCACACGCCACACATACACCTTCAAATCACTTAGTTTTTTTTCTTGTAAGGCATCTAATTGATATGTCTTGGTAGTTCAAAGGAGTCACGTCCTGAGAGTAAAGATTTTTCACATATTAAACTCATGCTTTTCAACTGAGTACAAAATTTTTAAAAAACTGTAGCCGATACTTGATTGGATATATAAAAAATTGTCAATAATAATAACTTGTAAAATTTTTTCTCTGCAATTTTATAATTTTTTTCTATGAATGTTAGTCCTTCAGACGATTTGTTTGTTTTTGAAGAATCATTATACTTAACAGATTTTTCCAAGCTACACTGACTTGTTTAAATTTTTTCGTAGATTTAACAATTTTATCAATCACATTTTTGTCTTGGAACAAACGTTTCCAAGTGGCGCCCACAAAAAGCATAGTATTAAGTTGTATTACAGGACTACATCACTGCAGAGGATCCAGTCAACAGAGTAAGTAACAAAAGTGCGCGGAGGTAACGCCAGACATTTTACAGTTTACAACACAATTACACAACACTTAGCTTATTTCTTTTTGTTATAAATTGGCTGGCCCAACAGTGGGACTTAAAGGAGAATATCCTAGAAATAGGTTACACCATTCTACTTAGCTTCTCTTCTTTTTGTTATAACGTACACAGTAATCTCGCCCGATAATAACTCGAACCGCTCTGTAAATATATCGCCACTATACTTACTGAGCGTCCCTGAGTAATTGTATTTATATCCGCCGAAAATCTAGACGATTCCACATGCTACGTATTACCTTTAAACTACGACGTAATTTCTTGCGGCCGTGACACATTGAGAGCGGCCGCGTGAATTCTCGCACTGTCTGGAAAATGCGTCGACAAGCACGTTTCTCCACACGCGTTACATCGAGATTCTTCTGGCACATTCGACAAACACGTAGATTGTTAACCAAATACACTGCACTCACCGTCTATGGCTTTTTTCCGTGATGTTTTGTCCAGTTTACATGTTTCAAGGCACTTGCCTCATCATCAGAACTTATAAACTCAATCTATGTCATAAAAAATGACATTTGTCAAAATATTAAAACACAATACGGTAATTAAACTATGTACATAAATTCGTTTTAAAAATGTTCGGTGTGCCTTGCAAGACAACACGCGCCGTACTGACGTAATCTAAGCCTTATCTCGACTATATCTCATAGCGGTATCGTACAGTATATTTGATTTATACTGTAATTGGTCGTTCAACACATGTGGCTTGGTACTGGCGTCGTTGTATGATTTGTAAATTTCATATTCTTCAAGGGCATTCAAATAACTCCCTTTACTGCAGAAATGAAGGGGTATTAAATTTGAGCTAAAATCCGTGTAACTGTGACTGTTGTCTATGAGGTGCTTGGCGAAATTTGACTTGATATTGTCAAAGTTGTAAACTCGTGTAGGGGGTCTATGTTCAGAAAATCTTTTCAAAAAACCTCGACCCGTCTGGCCCACATAAAAAGCCTCACAGTCGTTGCAGACTAGCTTATAAACACCCGTTTTATTTTCAAGACTGGTATGTTCACGGGTGCGGAGATTATTCAAGATGTTATTACTAGTCTTATAGGAAACGACTATGTTGTTAACTTTATTAATAGTTGACTTAAAAATCCCCGGCATGAAATGCGTATAAGGTGCCGCAATGTACTTGCGTGTCTTTGTTTCGAGGTTCTCATTTCTATTATTTACATCTTTAGTTTCATTTTTAATAGTGTTACTCTTCTTTTTCTTTTGTTTTTTTAAAATATTATCTACTATTCTTTCATTGTACCCGTTGTTAAACGCAATGACTTTAATGGTACTTAACTCTTCGATATAATCCTCGATGCTAAGGGGTATAGACAACAAGCGATGTATCATGCTATGGAATGCAGCTAATTTCTGTGAAATGGGGTGGAACGATGAGGCATGTATGACAGCGTCAGTCATCGTGGGCTTCCTAAATATATTAAAACACAGTTTTTTAGTAACAAAATTCTTAGTTACTGTCAAATCTAGAAAATGTAACCGACCTCCAACTTCATTCTCCAAAGTAAACTGTATCTTGTTGTTAATGCCATTCAAGTAATTGTGGAGCTTGTCAATTTGGCGATTTGTGCCTTTATACACCATAAAAGTGTCGTCGACATATCTACCATAGAACGCCACATTGTAATTATATGTAGGGTTTGCAAACAAGAAAGAATTTTCAAAGTAATTTAAGTATACCTCCGCTAGAATACTAGAGAGTGGGGAACCCATAGCTAACCCCTCCAGCTGTCTGAAAAACTGTTTGTTATGTGTGAAATAATTCTGGTCCAAAATCACTTCCAACAATTCTAATATTTCATTTATGCAATTAGCATCCAGTTTATTGGTGTTAACAAGGTTAGACCTTAATAGGCGTAAGGTTTCACTCACCGGTACATTTGTATACAAGTTCACAATGTCAAAAGAAATAAGTTTATAGTGGGGTTCAATCATCAGGTTTTTCACTTTTTCAACGAAATCACAACTATTAATCAAACTTCGATTATTAATCAAATGTAAATTATGTTTTAATATACTCACTAATTTTCTAGCTGCTTTGTAACCGGGTGCAGTGGTAAAATTTACTAGTGGTCTAATAGGAATCCCCTCCTTGTGAAGCTTTGGCAGACCTGATAAAACGGGCGCTTTAGAATTAATTGGTTTTAAGGAACGTCTAGTACGTTCATCAAAGAGATGTGTACACATGTTTAAGCTACGATTAAGACGTTTTACGTATAAATCCGTGGGGTCAGAGGTTAGCAGGGTGATATTATTATTTGCAATGAAATCGCGTATTTTATCGTCATAATCATTCTTATTTATAATAACCAGAGTATTACCCTTATCCGCTTTAGTGACAAGGGCTTGATCGTCAGATAGTTTTTTCTTTAATGTTTTTAAAATCCTACGTTCGGCATTATAATTAGTCATAGAAGGAATGGGAGAATGTACGTTATTAAGTTGGTTACGTATAATTTTGTTAAATTTGTTATTTATTATGAACCGTGCTTCATCTTGTTCTTTTTGTTCACTAATTGCTTTAATCACAGTTTCGGCACTAGCAACTTCAGTTAGAATGTGCCTTGTGTTGAAGTTCGGCTTATGTAATGGGAAATTGTATTTTAATCCTTTATTTAAAAGATTTTCTTCGTCAGTATTTAATTCAATCGAAGTCAAATTACATAGTCGTGTATGGAATACGTGTTTACAACTAGTATTACTGGTTTTAGGTATCTGAACGTCTATTAACCTTTGTAACTTGTTAAGCTGCGTCGTACGCATATTGTGAACAACACTTCCTATCGTACTGTTTATAAATTCCAGATAATGATCTAGTGCAGCTGGATGTATGTCATTAAGTAGTTGTAAGTGTGCTCCATACAATTTAGAATTAAGAAATGATTTCTTAATATATAACGACCTCAATTCCTCTTTAATTCTAAAAATTTCTGCGCGTTTTTTAGCTTTCATATCTGCAATAGACGTGCCTTTAAACTTTATAATAGCGTAATTCGGGATAACCTTATTTTTCAAGCATGCTTTATTAAATCTAATATGCAGAATGGTCTTATGCAATTGTGTTTTAATATTCTGAAATCTGCGTACTACGTTATCACGACTATTGTTATTCATTTTGAATTAAACGGAATAAATCCTATTGTAGTCCCAAGCCACGTGTTTGTTAACCAAATACACTGCACTCACCGTCTATGGCTTTTTTCCGTGATGTTTTGTCCAGTTTACATGTTTCAAGGCACTTGCCTCATCATCAGAACTTATAAAATCAATCTATGTCATAAAAAATGACATTTGTCAAAATATTAAAACACAATACGGTAATTAAACTATGTACATAAATTCGTTTTAAAAATGTTCGGTGTGCCTTGCAAGACAACACGCGCCGTACTGACGTAATCTAAGCCTTATCTCGACTATATCTCATAGCGGTATCGTACAGTATATTTGATTTATACTGTAATTGGTCGTTCAACACATGTGGCTTGGTACTGGCGTCGTTGTATGATTTGTAAATTTCATATTCTTCAAGGGCATTCAAATAACTCCCTTTACTGCAGAAATGAAGGGGTATTAAATTTGAGCTAAAATCCGTGTAACTGTGACTGTTGTCTATGAGGTGCTTGGCGAAATTTGACTTGATATTGTCAAAGTTGTAAACTCGTGGTCGAGGTTTTTTGAAAAGATTTTCTGAACATAGACCCCCTACACGAGTTTACAACTTTGACAATATCAAGTCAAATTTCGCCAAGCACCTCATAGACAACAGTCACAGTTACACGGATTTTAGCTCAAATTTAATACCCCTTCATTTCTGCAGTAAAGGGAGTTATTTGAATGCCCTTGAAGAATATGAAATTTACAAATCATACAACGACGCCAGTACCAAGCCACATGTGTTGAACGACCAATTACAGTATAAATCAAATATACTGTACGATACCGCTATGAGATATAGTCGAGATAAGGCTTAGATTACGTCAGTACGGCGCGTGTTGTCTTGCAAGGCACACCGAACATTTTTAAAACGAATTTATGTACATAGTTTAATTACCGTATTGTGTTTTAATATTTTGACAAATGTCATTTTTTATGACATAGATTGATTTTATAAGTTCTGATGATGAGGCAAGTGCCTTGAAACATGTAAACTGGACAAAACATCACGGAAAAAAGCCATAGACGGTGAGTGCAGTGTATTTGGTTAACAAACACGTGGCTTGGGACTACAATAGGATTTATTCCGTTTAATTCAAAACGTAGATTGTTCTGTGATGTAACAATATCATCTTATTTATCACTGTTGTTTCAAAATATAACGTTTTCGTCTAGTCTCAGTTCAATAAGTTTAATTTCCATATTAATTAAACGTGCGAAGGCAGTTCTTAGTGTTGACTGACCGTTTGGCGTTTATCTATCTGTCTATCTATTTAGAGTATGTCTCACGATAACTTTTGAACGCATCAACCGATTTTCGTAAAACCTGGCAGGCGTGTTTTACTTTTACCATACAGAACCCTATTCTTTTTTAGATTGATCCCCCCCACATTGTGCGGAGGGAGGCAAAAATATGAGGAAATCAAAATTTTTAAAAAAATCGCATAAGTCGTTGTGCAGTATTTTAACCAACGAACACTATGAATTTAGTGTTCATTTTTGAACATTTTAAAATCTTGGGTTGCCGGAAGCCAAAAAGTGGTTGTAAATTCTACTAAAATCGCACAAATCCATGTGGCATATCAGATTAAAAGGAATTTTAAATAAAATCTGAATGATGTTAATTTTTGGAATTTTCAAAATTTTAGGGTGGCAGGGCCCAAAAAAGTGGGGTAAAATTTTGATAATATTGTGAACTCCATGGGGGTTATCAAATTGAAGAGAATTTTAAGCAAAATCTGAATGTAGTGTACAGTTTTCAAAACTTCAGAATTCTTTAACCCCAAGAGCCAAAAATGGGACCAAAAATTTGAAAAAATGGAACAGTCCAGCCAAGTGTTAGGCTAAAAGGAATTTTAACACAAATCTGATCATATGGAATTTTTAGCATTTATTGTATGATTGCTCTACAATTTTACATTACTAAATACAAATTTGTTAGAGTACAAGTGATTTTTATGTTTTTTATAATTGATAAATTGTTATCTATTAATAAATTATGTATTCTATCATATACATAGTACGTTTACTTAAAACATATTGGCAAAGTTCTTTTGTTATTTATTTATTTTATTGAACAAGACTAGCGAGTTCTCACTTTTAACTTGACTGTTTGGCATTTGTCTGCCTGTCTAATTTTGTGTTTTGGTTATACCTCATGATAAAATTTGTACACATCAACTGATACTTGTAAAACTTGAGGGGGTTCCAATACTTGGTAAATGTGAGGTAAATGGCCCAAAAAGATGAAAAAGGAAAAGCCCATCTGTGGTATTAAATTAAAGAGATTTTTAACCAACATGTGAATGTAGTATTAAGTTTTAGAAAATTTATAAATTTTGGGACCCAAAGAGTCCATAAATGAGATCAAATTTCAAACCAAAAAGAACTGTAACCTAAATCCAAATTTTTTCATGTGTATTGTATGATTATGTGCTCTACAACTGTTATTTTACTGAAAAAAGTAATCAGGATTTTTATAATTTTCCCATAATTTAAAAATTATCTAATCGTAGTGTTAAAATTTATGTAATAATAAATATATATATTGTGACAATACAATCATACGCTGTACTGTGCATTTATTAGATAAAATGAATATTTAAATTAAATGTATAAATAGGTAATAAATAAGCAGGTATGAGATTGAAAGCTGAGTTTATGTTAAAAATACGGCATGTAGACATACAGGAATTGACCTGCACGCTCACGTGATTGTCGCTGAGAGTGTGTACAGTAGTAAGTAATATGTGTGAGTGAGGCCGGTTCGAGCATGAAAGTTTGCAATCTCACCCTAAATAATTGTCAAATTATAGTTTTCTTTAATTATAAGAAAACCATAAATGGTAAAAAAAATTCAAAGATTCCTAAATATGTATAAAATTAATACACATGTGTAGTGAGAAAACGGCATGAAAAGGATGTGCAGTGCGAATTCAGTGCGATTTTAAGTGTGTAGTAATTACACGAATTATTCGATTACGATGGTAATTACATTGAACATGTGTAATTAAATCATCCATCATTAGGGCACCCTGTAGTTCACATTAGACTTTGCCATTGGCAGAAATGTGCGAAAATCTGAAATTGGACGATAGTGGGGGAACTGATGCTACCAAGCAATTTCAGACAGGCAGAATTCTGTCCCAACAAATGCGGTACGATGCTCGAATATAAATAAGGGCATGGAAGAAGCCAGCCTCCTTCTCAATCAGTCTTCAGTAGCGGCAGGACGCTATGTCCAGTATCGACGCGAGTTTTAAATTTTGTTAATTGAACAGTAAAGGCGGATGGATGCTATGTTCATCTTAAGTATCAAACAGTAACTCTTAGTCTGGTTACGAATACGATTATAGAACATACTTGACGATGTCTACACACACAAACGTACGTCACTCAAGACAAGCTACGAGGTTACATCATGCAGAGGAATGCTATGCTGAACAGTAGAGGCATCTGCTAGAACAACAGCAGCTGGTGCAGACCAACATATCACTCGACACTACAGCAACCAGATGGGACGAGTAACTGGAGGACGACAAGTGGAACCGGGGGAACGTGCAGGGAAGAGGACCTGAAGAGGACCTACGGATCAATGGAGGACATGGGTATGAGCTACAGAATCGAGGTGACAGATAATCAATTTATAAATTTTAAATGAGACACTAAAGACATTGAAAAGACACTTTGAAATTTAAAAATAAATAAGAGTTATGTAGAATGTAGATATAGAGGTTCAGAGAATCTAATTTAATGAATATTAATTGTTAAACTTTCACTTGTGAACTTACTTTGTTTTTTCCCGTACATGTTTCGGCATGATGTGCGCCTTCTTCAGCAGTGTGATACAGAATGATTCTGTAATCAATCTGTAATGATTCTGTATCACACCGCTGAAGAAGGTGCACATCACGCCGAAACGCGTACAGGAAAAAACAAAGTAAGTTCACAAGTGAAAGTTTAACAATTAATATTCATTAAGTGCTGTGAATGAAGAAGATGAACATTCAAAATAACATCTAATTTAAATTTAATAAATATGTTCATTGATGGTTAACGATTAATGTAGTAAATTAAAATTGTATTTCAAGTTTGTAAAGCAATCAATGATTAATATGTATGCAATACATAAATTAACGTAGTTAAAAGATATATAAAGAAAATACAACAAAACTGCAGTAAAACACACAGTCAGACTGAGCAGTCGAATTTTAAGATTAACAAATAAGTATTTAGAATATAACTTTTTTACTGTAGAATATAAGATTTATTTAATGATAAATGTATTCCCACATTTAAACATTTTTAAGTGAATAATAATGAATATTGTAATGCAACAGAAATGCTAGCATCCGTGTTACATAAAAACAAGGTTAACAGAATAATATGCAAGTCAGTATCTAACCCCATGATAGAACAAAGATCTAATAATTACATTTATAATTATAGATAAAGGTAAATAAGGATGCAAGGTAGTATTAACAAGAATAAACGAACCTGTAAGTTAGATAATAGTTGATGATATATGTTTAGTGAAAAGCAAACAAAAAATGAAACAATAATTTACTTTATACTAATAGCAAATAAGAATTTTGAGTTAAGAGATATTATTTTGTGACAACAAATATTATGATAAAGTTTATGCTATGTTATACCAAATATGTGTTGAGTTAATGAAAGATAATGAAACAAGATGTATTATTCAAAGACCGTTGTAGAATGAAGTGTGAAGCAGCTAATTAACGTTAATAGATTTGAATTTTCTTGTATGTGATCCACAGGTCAAGATAAAATTGTTATTAGATATGGAAAAATAATTGTTTATGTAAATGTTAATAATTAAGATTTGATTATATGTATGAATTTATGTAAAAGGGGCTATAGATGTTTACCAGTTATAAACACAGGTAGATCCGTTTACAATAAAAGGCCTAACAGCCAAAACCACTATATAACCACTCATAA
Source organism: Magicicada septendecula (assembly GCA_034769895.1). NCBI lineage: Eukaryota > Metazoa > Arthropoda > Insecta > Hemiptera > Cicadidae > Magicicada > Magicicada septendecula. The sequence continues at coordinate 309,653,482 of CM068368.1, forward strand.
CATAAAGGTTAGGTACATCAATTAATAATAATTAATGAATACGATTTGAAGAGCTAGAAAAAAACATTAAATTAATAATGATATATAATAAAATTTATACAAATTATGATAATGCCATAATGCCATGACATCGATTAATAACGTTTAATATCGAAAGGGTATTAAATATAAAAAAAAGAAAAAAACAGGCTTATATCAAAAAACCAGCAGAATATGTATAGAAAATAATAAACCAACTATCGGTAAAGTTACATTCCGATAGGATAGCAAATTGATAAGGAATAGACAAAAAATATATGAAATAAACACTATATTCGAAACATGTGGAAGGAAGAAAAATCATGTGTTGCTAGGGATGACAGGAAAAGAGGAAGTTGTTGATTTGACAATAATTGCTTTGATGATCTGAATGTGATGAGTTTAAAAACCCAAGAAATATCTATTTAATTGGAATATACTAAATTAGTAAATACTATTATAAAATACAAAATACTAATGATAATATTTATGACTCTTGCCAGTATAAATTAACCAAACAAGACAATAGTATGAAATCGCAATAGGAAATAAATAACTGGATTCTACAAGGAAGGAATTGAACTGTCCCATATCCGAAAGGAATTGACGATACATTAAAACAAATAGAAAGAGTAAAAAGTATCACAAATAATAATATATACTACACCAGAATTTATAACCTTTCAAATAAACGGAACATCACTAATTACTTCAACCGAGAGAAGAACGTATCTGGAACCAGGAGTTGCAGAAGAAGCATCAATCGGGCTGTAAATCAATCCAGCGAGCTGTATTTCCGAAGTGGACAGGACAAGAATTCCATTTATCAAACCGAAGAAAGAATATCGTACGGCATAATCGTACAGAACAGTAAATTTATCAATCAACCGCCTACACGATTTGCTTCGTTCTAGTCTGGTAAATTATTATTATATTAATCATACTAACTACACAACACTTCAAATTTGTAAATCTTGCATTCTTATCTATGTATTTTTAATCTTCCCCACAGTTACAAGAACCTTCACACCCTGAATTAAAGTAATTACAAATGAAAACACACTATATAACTGAATTTAAATAAAGGATCGGAATAATCAACAATCGATTCACGCAATCTATAGCCCAAGCATATGTTAGTTAGAACATATCTTATTCAATGTTAAAGAAGTAAACAAATAAAGAACCTTTATATAATTGCAAAATCTTGTCATTTGGAGTATGATTTAATGAGTTGGGAATAAAAAGTAACTGAATAAGTATAGAATAATTGGTTAACATAAACAGTGAAATAACCTATAAGTTTTGTTGAGCCGATACTACAGCGCTTATAGCGGAATTATCTGACACCAAAGAGAGAGCGTAAAAATACAAAATTCTATATAATTCTCTTCAAGGTATAATAGGGTTGAACGAAATTACAGAATAACGCATTAATTATTTAAGTTTCAAGTACACTAACACTGATATTTTTTAGAGAGCTAAGTTAATATTAATTAATTACATCAATATATCCCATAACTCCAAATATCTCAGATATTTAAATAATTAAGTAAATTAAACGACCTGAGAGAGTAAAGACAGGGGACATACCCGTTCATAGCAACGAATAGGCTTACATTGCGTGAAAATAACGAGACGATCGTACTCGTCCCATTACAAATTAACGGACTCAACAGTGGGGGCTTGAACCGTACGTACTCGTTTACTTACAATATTTATGGCGAAGTAAGTGAAATTTTTAAACACACTTGTGGTTTATGAATAAAATTATGAAAACTCGTTACAATTCAATCAATGAATACTCTTATTACCATTACACCCAAACTCCATTAATTGGTACACTTTACCAGTATTGTATGAATTTGGCACTCTACAAATTAATGTACTTAAAATTGTAATTTGTTGTTTTATATAAATTGTCTCCCAAAAGGGTGGGGCTACACAATTTAAAATACATTTAAGTTGGTAATTGGTACTGTTATAATATATACTGTTATGTTCCAACTTGAGCAACAGTGCTTTTTGTCTTTCTTCAGTTTCCAGCAATAGAGTTTTCTGTCTCTCTTCCGCTTTCTCATCCTATCGTTTCTCCGTTTGTAACAGCAGCGCCTGTAAATTTTCCATCATCTGACTGGCATCCATTGTTTTTCGATTAATTACGAAATACACTCGTCTTGTACAAAGTGTCCACTGTTTCCACTGTTATCCGTTCTATCCCAGTTCTGACACCACTGTTACGACGGTATACTTGATCGTCGTAGGTACAATGGAAACAAAATAAATACAAGACACCAATTAAGTCACTAATCACCAGCTTTAATTTTTACAGTTAAACATTTCGTAATTAACAACACATTCTACTACAACAAATCAAATAAAAATTGTTCACACGCAATAAAATGTCACTAATATTAAACACAATTGTATTACAATTATACCGCCCGATTATAAAACGTAACACTTCACTAATAACTACTTGAACGTACACAGTAATCTCGCCCGATAATAACTCGAACCGCTCTGTAAATATATCGCCACTATACTTACTGAGCGTCCCTGAGTAATTGTATTTATACCCGCCGAAAATCTAGACGATTCCACATGCTACGTATTACCTTTAAACTACGACGTAATTTCTTGCGGCCGTGACACAGTGAGAGCGGCCGCGTGAATTCTCACACTGTCTGGAAAATGCGTCGACAAGCACGTTTCTCCACACGCGTTACATCGAGATTCTTCTGGCACATTCGACAAACACGTAGATTGTTCTGTGATGTAACATAATCATCTTATTTATCACTGTTGTTTCAAAATATAACGTTTTCGTCTAGTCTCAGTTCAATAAGTTTAATTTGCATATTAATTAAACGTGCGAAGGCAGTTCTTAGTGTTGACCTGACCGTTTGGCGTTTATCTATCTGTCTATCTATTTAGAGTATGTCTCACGATAACTTTTGAACGCATCAACCGATTTTCGTAAAACCTGGCAGGCGTGTTTTACTTTTACCATACAGAACCCTATTCTTTTTTAGATTGATCCCCCCCACATTGTGCGGAGGGAGGCAAAAATATGAGGAAATCAAAATTTTTAAAAAAATCGCATAAGTCGTTGTGCAGTATTTTAACCAACGAACACTATGAATTTAGTGTTCATTTTTGAACATTTCAAAATCTTGGGTTGCCGGAAGCCAAAAAGTGGTTGTAAATTCTACTAAAATCGCACAAATCCATGTGGCATATCAGATTAAAAGGAATTTTAAATAAAATCTGAATGATGTTAATTTTTGGAATTTTCAAAATTTTAGGGTGGCAGGGCCCAAAAAAGTGGGGTAAAATTTTGATAATATTGTGAACTCCATGGGGGTTATCAAATTGAAGAGAATTTTAAGCAAAATCTGAATGTAGTGTACAGTTTTCAAAACTTCAGAATTCTTTAACCCCAAGAGCCAAAAATGGGACCAAAAATTTGAAAAAATGGAACAGTCCAGCCAAGTGTTAGGCTAAAAGGAATTTTAACACAAATCTGATCATATGGAATTTTTAGCATTTATTGTACGATTGCTCTACAATTTTACATTACTAAATACAAATTTGTTAGAGTACAAGTGATTTTTATGTTTTTTATAATTGATAAATTGTTATCTATTAATAAATTATGTATTCTATCATATACATAGTACGTTTACTTAAAACATATTGGCAAAGTTCTTTTGTTATTTATTTATTTTATTGAACAAGACTAGCGAGTTCTCACTTTTAACTTGACTGTTTGGCATTTGTCTGCCTGTCTAATTTTGTGTTTTGGTTATACCTCATGATAAAATTTGTACACATCAACTGATACTTGTAAAACTTGAGGGGGTTCCAATACTTGGTAAATGTGAGGTAAATGGCCCAAAAAGATGAAAAAGGAAAAGCCCATCTGTGGTATTAAATTAAAGAGATTTTTAACCAACATGTGAATGTAGTATTAAGTTTTAGAAAATTTATAAATTTTGGGACCCAAAGAGTCCATAAATGAGATCAAATTTCAAACCAAAAAGAACTGTAACCTAAATCCAAATTTTTTCATGTGTATTGTATGATTATGTGCTCTACAACTGTTATTTTACTGAAAAAAGTAATCAGGATTTTTATAATTTTCCCATAATTTAAAAATTATCTAATCGTAGTGTTAAAATTTATGTAATAATAAATATATATATTGTGACAATACAATCATACGCTGTACTGTGCATTTATTAGATAAAATGAATATTTAAATTAAATGTATAAATAGGTAATAAATAAGCAGGTATGAGATTGAAAGCTGAGTTTATGTTAAAAATACGGCATGTAGACATACAGGAATTGACCTGCACGCTCACGTGATTGTCGCTGAGAGTGTGTACAGTAGTAAGTAATATGTGTGAGTGAGGCCGGTTCGAGCATGAAAGTTTGCAATCTCACCCTAAATAATTGTCAAATTATAGTTTTCTTTAATTATAAGAAAACCATAAATGGTAAAAAAAATTCAAAGATTCCTAAATATGTATAAAATTAATACACATGTGTAGTGAGAAAACGGCATGAAAAGGATGTGCAGTGCGAATTCAGTGCGATTTTAAGTGTGTAGTAATTACACGAATTATTCGATTACGATGGTAATTACATTGAACATGTGTAATTAAATCATCCATCATTAGGGCACCCTGTAGTTCACATTAGACTTTGCCATTGGCAGAAATGTGCGAAAATCTGAAATTGGACGATAGTGGGGGAACTGATGCTACCAAGCAATTTCAGACAGGCAGAATTCTGTCCCAACAAATGCGGTACGATGCTCGAATATAAATAAGGGCATGGAAGAAGCCAGCCTCCTTCTCAATCAGTCTTCAGTAGCGGCAGGACGCTATGTCCAGTATCGACGCGAGTTTTAAATTTTGTTAATTGAACAGTAAAGGCGGATGGATGCTATGTTCATCTTAAGTATCAAACAGTAACTCTTAGTCTGGTTACGAATACGATTATAGAACATACTTGACGATGTCTACACACACAAACGTCCGTCACTCAAGACAAGCTACGAGGTTACATCATGCAGAGGAATGCTATGCTGAACAGTAGAGGCATCTGCTAGAACAACAGCAGCTGGTGCAGAGCAACATATCACTCGACACTACAGCAACCAGATGGGACGAGTAACTGGAGGACGACAAGTGGAACCGGGGGAACGTGCAGGGAAGAGGACCTGAAGAGGACCTACGGATCAACGGAGGACATGGGTATGAGCTACAGAATCGAGGTGACAGATAATCAATTTATAAATTTTAAATAAGACACTAAAGACATTGAAAAGACACTTTGAAATTTAAAAATAAATAAGAGTTATGTAGAATGTAGATATAGAGGTTCAGAGAATCTAATTTAATGAATATTAATTGTTAAACTTTCACTTGTGAACTTACTTTGTTTTTTCCCGTACATGTTTCGGCATGATGTGCGCCTTCTTCAGCAGTGTGATACAGAATGATTCTGTAATCAATCTGTAATGATTCTGTATCACACCGCTGAAGAAGGTGCACATCACGCCGAAACGCGTACAGGAAAAAACAAAGTAAGTTCACAAGTGAAAGTTTAACAATTAATATTCATTAAGTGCTGTGAATGAAGAAGATGAACATTCAAAATAACATCTAATTTAAATTTAATAAATATGTTCATTGATGGTTAACGATTAATGTAGTAAATTAAAATTGTATTTCAAGTTTGTAAAGCAATCAATGATTAATATGTATGCAATACATAAATTAACGTAGTTAAAAGATATATAAAGAAAATAAAACAAAACTGCAGTAAAACACACAGTCAGACTGAGCAGTCGAATTTTAAGATTAACAAATAAGTATTTAGAATATAACTTTTTTACTGTAGAATATAAGATTTATTTAATGATAAATGTATTCCCACATTTAAACATTTTTAAGTGAATAATAATGAATATTGTAACGCAACAGAAATGCTAGCATCCGTGTTACATAAAAACAAGGTTAACAGAATAATATACAAGTCAGTATCTAACCCCATGATAGAACAAAGATCTAATAATTACATTTATAATTATAGATAAAGGTAAATAAGGATGCAAGGTAGTATTAACAAGAATAAACGAACCTGTAAGTTAGATAATAGTTGATGATATATGTTTAGTGAAAAGCAAACAAAAAATGAAACAATAATTTACTTTATACTAATAGCAAATAAGAATTTTGAGTTAAGAGATATTATTTTGTGACAACAAATATTATGATAAAGTTTATGTTATGTTATACCAAATATGTGTTGAGTTAATGAAAGATAATGAAACAAGATGTATTATTCAATGACCGTTGTAGAATGAAGTGTGAAGCAGCTAATTAACGTTAATAGATTTGAATTTTCTTATATGTGATCCACAGGTCAAGATAAAATTGTTATTAGATATGGAAAAATAATTGTTTATGTAAATGTTAATAATTAAGATTTGATTATATGTATGAATTTATGTAAAAGGGGCTATAGATGTTTACCAGTTATAAACACAGGTAGATCCGTTTACAATAAAAGGCCTAACAGCCAAAACCACTATATAACCGCTCATAACATAAAGGTTAGGTACATCAATTAATAATAATTAATGAATACGATTTGAAGAGCTAGAAAAAAACATTAAATTAATAATGATATATAATAAAATTTATACAAATTATGATAATGCCATAATGCCATGACATCGATTAATAACGTTTAATATCGAAAGGGTATTAAATATAAAAAAAAGAAAAAAACAGGCTTATATCAAAAAACCAGCAGAATATGTATAGAAAATAATAAACCAACTATCGGTAAAGTTACATTCCGATAGGATAGCAAATTGATAAGGAATAGACAAAAAATATATGAAATAAACACTATATTCGAAACATGTGGAAGGAAGAAAAATCATGTGTTGCTAGGGATGACAGGAAAAGAGGAAGTTGTTGATTTGACAATAATTGCTTTGATGATCTGAATGTGATGAGTTTAAAAACCCAAGAAATATCTATTTAATTGGAATATACTAAATTAGTAAATACTATTATAAAATACAAAATACTAATGATAATATTTATGACTCTTGCCAGTATAAATTAACCAAACAAGACAATAGTATGAAATCGCAATAGGAAATAAATAACTGGATTCTACAAGGAAGGAATTGAACTGTCCCATATCCGAAAGGAATTGACGATACATTAAAACAAATAGAAAGAGTCAAAAGTATCACAAATAATAATATACACTACACCAGAATTTATAACCTTTCAAATAAACGGAACATCACTAATTGCTTCAACCGAGAGAAGAACGTATCTGGAACCAGGAGTTGCAGAAGAAGCATCAATCGGGCTGTAAATCAATCCAGGGAGCTGTATTTCCGAAGTGGACAGGACAAGAATTCCATTTATCAAATCGAAGAAAGAATATCGTACGGCATAATCGTACAGAACAGTAAATTTATCAATCAACCGCCTACACGATTTGCTTCGTTCTAGTCTGGTAAATTATTATTATAATAATCATACTAACTACACAACACTTCAAATTTGTAAATCTTGCATTCTTATCTATGTATTTTTAATCTTCCCCACAGTTACAAGAACCTTCACACCCTGAATTAAAGTAATTACAAATGAAAACACACTATATAACTGAATTTAAATAAAGGATCGGAATAATCAACAATCGATTCACGCAATCTATAGCCCAAGCATATGTTAGTTAGAACATATCTTATTCAATGTTAAAGAAGTAAACAAATAAAGAACCTTTATATAATTGCAAAATCTTGTCATTTGGAGTATGATTTAATGAGTTGGGAATAAAAAGTAACTGAATAAGTATAGAATAATTGGTTAACATAAACAGTGAAATAACCTATAAGTTTTGTTGAGCCGATACTACAGCGCTTATAGCGGAATTATCTGACACCAAAGAGAGAGCGTAAAAATACAAAATTCTACATAATTCTCTTCAAGGTATAATAGGGTTGAACGAAATTACAGAATAACGCATTAATTATTTAAGTTTCAAGTACACTAACACTGATATTTTTTAGAGAGCTAAGTTAATATTAATTAATTACATCAATATATCCCATAACTCCAAATATCTCAGATATTTAAATAATTAAGTAAATTAAACGACCTGAGAGAGTAAAGACAGGGGACATACCCGTTCATAGCAACGAATAGGCTTACATTGCGTGAAAATAACGAGACGATCGTACTCGTCCCATTACAAATTAACGGACTCAACAGTGGGGGCTTGAACCGTACGTACTCGTTTACTTACAATATTTATGGCGAAGTAAGTGAAATTTTTAAACACACTTGTGGTTTATGAATAAAATTATGAAAACTCGTTACAATTCAATCAATGAATACTCTTATTACCATTACACCCAAACTCCATTAATTGGTACACTTTACCAGTATTGTATGAATTTGGCACTCTACAAATTAATGTACTTAAAATTGTAATTTGTTGTTTTATATAAATTGTCTCCCAAAAGGGTGGGGCTACACAATTTAAAATACATTTAAGTTGGTAATTGGTACTGTTATAATATATACTGTTATGTTCCAACTTGAGCAACAGTGCTTTTTGTCTTTCTTCAGTTTCCAGCAATAGAGTTTTCTGTCTCTCTTCCGCTTTCTCATCCTATCGTTTCTCCGTTTGTAACAGCAGCGCCTGTAAATTTTCCATCATCTGACTGGCATCCATTGTTTTTCGATTAATTACGAAATACACTCGTCTTGTACAAAGTGTCCACTGTTTCCACTGTTATCCGTTCTATCCCAGTTCTGACACCACTGTTACGACGGTATACTTGATCGTCGTAGGTACAATGGAAACAAAATAAATACAAGACACCAATTAAGTCACTAATCACCAGCTTTAATTTTTACAGTTAAACATTTCGTAATTAACAACACATTCTACTACAACAAATCAAATAAAAATTGTTCACACGCAATAAAATGTCACTAATATTAAACACAATTGTATTACAATTATACCGCCCGATTATAAAACGCAACACTTCACTAATAACTACTTGAACGTACACAGTAATCTCGCCCGATAATAACTCGAACCGCTCTGTAAATATATCGCCACTATACTTACTGAGCGTCCCTGAGTAATTGTATTTATATCCGCCGAAAATCTAGACGATTCCACATGCTACGTATTACCTTTAAACTACGACGTAATTTCTTGCGGCCGTGACACAGTGAGAGCGGCCGCGTGAATTCTCACACTGTCTGGAAAATGCGTCGACAAGCACGTTTCTCCACACGCGTTACATCGAGATTCTTCTGGCACATTCGACAAACACGTAGATTGTTCTGTGATGTAACAACATCATCTTATTTATCACTGTTGTTTCAAAATATAACGTTTTCGTCTAGTCTCAGTTCAATAAGTTTAATTTGCATATTAATTAAACGTGCGAAGGCAGTTCTTAGTGTTGACCTGACCGTTTGGCGTTTATCTATCTGTCTATCTATTTAGAGTATGTCTCACGATAACTTTTGAACGCATCAACCGATTTTCGTAAAACCTGGCAGGCGTGTTTTACTTTTACCATACAGAACCCTATTCTTTTTTAGATTGATCCCCCCCACATTGTGCGGAGGGAGGCAAAAATATGAGGAAATCAAAATTTTTAAAAAAATCGCATAAGTCGTTGTGCAGTATTTTAACCAACGAACACTATGAATTTAGTGTTCATTTTTGAACATTTCAAAATCTTGGGTTGCCGGAAGCCAAAAAGTGGTTGTAAATTCTACTAAAATCGCACAAATCCATGTGGCATATCAGATTAAAAGGAATTTTAAATAAAATCTGAATGATGTTAATTTTTGGAATTTTCAAAATTTTAGGGTGGCAGGGCCCAAAAAAGTGGGGTAAAATTTTGATAATATTGTGAACTCCATGGGGGTTATCAAATTGAAGAGAATTTTAAGCAAAATCTGAATGTAGTGTACAGTTTTCAAAACTTCAGAATTCTTTAACCCCAAGAGCCAAAAATGGGACCAAAAATTTGAAAAAATGGAACAGTCCAGCCAAGTGTTAGGCTAAAAGGAATTTTAACACAAATCTGATCATATGGAATTTTTAGCATTTATTGTACGATTGCTCTACAATTTTACATTACTAAATACAAATTTGTTAGAGTACAAGTGATTTTTATGTTTTTTATAATTGATAAATTGTTATCTATTAATAAATTATGTATTCTATCATATACATAGTACGTTTACTTAAAACATATTGGCAAAGTTCTTTTGTTATTTATTTATTTTATTGAACAAGACTAGCGAGTTCTCACTTTTAACTTGACTGTTTGGCATTTGTCTGCCTGTCTAATTTTGTGTTTTGGTTATACCTCATGATAAAATTTGTACACATCAACTGCTACTTGTAAAACTTGAGGGGGTTCCAATACTTGGTAAATGTGAGGTAAATGGCCCAAAAAGATGAAAAAGGAAAAGCCCATCTGTGGTATTAAATTAAAGAGATTTTTAACCAACATGTGAATGTAGTATTAAGTTTTAGAAAATTTATAAATTTTGGGACCCAAAGAGTCCATAAATGAGATCAAATTTCAAACCAAAAAGAACTGTAACCTAAATCCAAATTTTTTCATGTGTATTGTATGATTATGTGCTCTACAACTGTTATTTTACTGAAAAAAGTAATCAGGATTTTTATAATTTTCCCATAATTTAAAAATTATCTAATCGTAGTGTTAAAATTTATGTAATAATAAATATATATATATTGTGACAATACAATCATACGCTGTACTGTGCATTTATTAGATAAAATGAATATTTAAATTAAATGTATAAATAGGTAATAAATAAGCAGGTATGAGATTGAAAGCTGAGTTTATAAATTGTCTCCCAAAAGGGTGGGGCTACACAATTTAAAATACATTTAAGTTGGTAATTGGTACTGTTATAATATATACTGTTATGTTCCAACTTGAGCAACAGTGCTTTTTGTCTTTCTTCAGTTTCCAGCAATAGAGTTTTCTGTCTCTCTTCCGCTTTCTCATCCTATCGTTTCTCCGTTTGTAACAGCAGCGCCTGTAAATTTTCCATCATCTGACTGGCATCCATTGTTTTTCGATTAATTACGAAATACACTCGTCTTGTACAAAGTGTCCACTGTTTCCACTGTTATCCGTTCTATCCCAGTTCTGACACCACTGTTACGACGGTATACTTGATCGTCGTAGGTACAATGGAAACAAAATAAATACAAGACACCAATTAAGTCACTAATCACCAGCTTTAATTTTTACAGTTAAACATTTCGTAATTAACAACACATTCTACTACAACAAATCAAATAAAAATTGTTCACACGCAATAAAATGTCACTAATATTAAACACAATTGTATTACAATTATACCGCCCGATTATAAAACGTAACACTTCACTAATAACTACTTGAACGTACACAGTAATCTCGCCCGATAATAACTCGAACCGCTCTGTAAATATATCGCCACTATACTTACTGAGCGTCCCTGAGTAATTGTATTTATATCCGCCGAAAATCTAGACGATTCCACATGCTACGTATTACCTTTAAACTACGACGTAATTTCTTGCGGCCGTGACACAGTGAGAGCGGCCGCGTGAATTCTCGCACTGTCTGGAAAATGCGTCGACAAGCACGTTTCTCCACACGCGTTACATCGAGATTCTTCTGGCACATTCGACAAACACGTAGATTGTTCTGTGATGTAACAACATCATCTTATTTATCACTGTTGTTTCAAAATATAACGTTTTCGTCTAGTCTCAGTTCAATAAGTTTAATTTGCATATTAATTAAACGTGCGAAGGCAGTTCTTAGTGTTGACCTGACCGTTTGGCGTTTATCTATCTGTCTATCTATTTAGAGTATGTCTCACGATAACTTTTGAACGCATCAACCGATTTTCGTAAAACCTGGCAGGCGTGTTTTACTTTTACCATACAGAACCCTATTCTTTTTTAGATTGATCCCCCCCACATTGTGCGGAGGGAGGCAAAAATATGAGGAAATCAAAATTTTTAAAAAAATCGCATAAGTCGTTGTGCAGTATTTTAACCAACGAACACTATGAATTTAGTGTTCATTTTTGAACATTTCAAAATCTTGGGTTGCCGGAAGCCAAAAAGTGGTTGTAAATTCTACTAAAATCGCACAAATCCATGTGGCATATCAGATTAAAAGGAATTTTAAATAAAATCTGAATGATGTTAATTTTTGGAATTTTCAAAATTTTAGGGTGGCAGGGCCCAAAAAAGTGGGGTAAAATTTTGATAATATTGTGAACTCCATGGGGGTTATCAAATTGAAGAGAATTTTAAGCAAAATCTGAATGTAGTGTACAGTTTTCAAAACTTCAGAATTCTTTAACCCCAAGAGCCAAAAATGGGACCAAAAATTTGAAAAAATGGAACAGTCCAGCCAAGTGTTAGGCTAAAAGGAATTTTAACACAAATCTGATCATATGGAATTTTTAGCATTTATTGTACGATTGCTCTACAATTTTACATTACTAAATACAAATTTGTTAGAGTACAAGTGATTTTTATGTTTTTTATAATTGATAAATTGTTATCTATTAATAAATTATGTATTCTATCATATACATAGTACGTTTACTTAAAACATATTGGCAAAGTTCTTTTGTTATTTATTTATTTTATTGAACAAGACTAGCGAGTTCTCACTTTTAACTTGACTGTTTGGCATTTGTCTGCCTAACTTTTTGATTTTTTAAATTAAAATTTTAGTCATTTACGGCTTGGCGTCTATTCGTTTTGAGCTTCAATAATGGACTCACTGTTTCTAACGGAATATTCATAAATAACGGCTGGTTGAAAAAGGAAAAGCCCATCTGTGGTATTAAATTTAAGAGATTTTTAACCAACATGTGAATGTAGTATTAAGTTTTAGAAAATTTATAAATTTTGGGACCCAAAGAGTCCATAAATGAGATCAAATTTCAAACCAAAAAGAACTGTAACCTAAATCCAAATTTTTTCATGTGTATTGTATGATTATGTGCTCTACAACTGTTATTTTACTGAAAAAAGTAATCAGGATTTTTATAATTTTCCCATAATTTAAAAATTATCTAATCGTAGTGTTAAAATTTATGTAATAATAAATATATATATTGTGACAATACAATCATACGCTGTACTGTGCACTTATTAGATAAAATGAATATTTAAATTAAATGTATAAATAGGTAATAAATAAGCAGGTATGAGATTGAAAGCTGAGTTTATGTTAAAAATACGGCATGTAGACATACAGGAATTGACCTGCACGCTCACGTGATTGTCGCTGAGAGTGTGTACAGTAGTAAGTAATATGTGTGAGTGAGGCCGGTTCGAGCATGAAAGTTTGCAATCTTACCCTAAATAATTGTCAAATTATAGTTTTATTTAATTATAAGAAAACCATAAATGGTAAAAAAAATTCAAAGATTCCTAAATATGTATAAAATTAATACACATGTGTAGTGAGAAAACGGCATGAAAAGGATGTGCAGTGCGAATTCAGTGCGATTTTAAGTGTGTAGTAATTACACGAATTATTCGATTACGATGGTAATTACAATGAACATGTGTAATTAAATCATCCATCATTAGGGCACCCTGTAGTTCACATTAGACTTTGCCATTGGCAGAAATGTGCGAAAATCTGAAATTGGACGATAGTGGGGGAACTGATGCTACCAAGCAATTTCAGACAGGCAGAATTCTGTCCCAACAAATGCGGTACGATGCTCGAATATAAATAAGGGCATGGAAGAAGCCAGCCTCCTTCTCAATCAGTCTTCAGTAGTGGCAGGACGCTATGTCCAGTATCGACGCGAGTTTTAAATTTTGTTAATTGAACAGTAAAGGCGGATGGATGCTATGTTCATCTTAAGTATCAAACAGTAACTCTTAGTCTGGTTACGAATACGATTATAGAACATACTTGACGATGTCTACACACACAAACGTCCGTCACTCAAGACAAGCTACGAGGTTACATCATGCAGAGGAATGCTATGCTGAACAGTAGAGGCATCTGCTAGAACAACAGCAGCTGGTGCAGAGCAACATATCACTCGACACTACAGCAACCAGATGGGACGAGTAACTGGAGGACGACAAGTGGAACCGGGGGAACGTGCAGGGAAGAGGACCTGAAGAGGACCTATGGATCAACGGAGGACATGGGTATGAGCTACAGAATCGAGGTGACAGATAATCAATTTATAAATTTTAAATGAAACACTAAAGACATTGAAAAGACACTTTGAAATTTAAAAATAAATAAGAGTTATGTAGAATGTAGATATAGAGGTTCAGAGAATCTAATTTAATGAATATTAATTGTTAAACTTTCACTTGTGAACTTACTTTGTTTTTTCCCGTACATGTTTCGGCATGATGTGCGCCTTCTTCAGCAGTGTGATACAGAATGATTCTGTAATCAATCTGTAATGATTCTGTATCACACCGCTGAAGAAGGTGCACATCACGCCGAAACGCGTACAGGAAAAAACAAAGTAAGTTCACAAGTGAAAGTTTAACAATTAATATTCATTAAGTGCTGTGAATGAAGAAGATGAACATTCAAAATAACATCTAATTTAAATTTAATAAATATGTTCATTCATGGTTAACGATTAATGTAGTAAATTAAAATTGTATTTCAAGTTTGTAAAGCAATCAATGATTAATATGTATGCAATACATAAATTAACGTAGTTAAAAGATATATAAAGAAAATAAAACAAAACTGCAGTAAAACACACAGTCAGACTGAGCAGTCGAATTTTAAGATTAACAAATAAGTATTTAGAATATAACTTTTTTACTGTAGAATATAAGATTTATTTAATGATAAATGTATTCCCACATTTAAACATTTTTAAGTGAATAATAATGAATATTGTAACGCAACAGAAATGCTAGCATCCGTGTTACATAAAAACAAGGTTAACAGAATAATATACAAGTCAATATCTAACCCCATGATAGAACAAAGATCTAATAATTACATTTATAATTATAGATAAAGGTAAATAAGGATGCAAGGTAGTATTAACAAGAATAAACGAACCTGTAAGTTAGATAATAGTTGATGATATATGTTTAGTGAAAAGCAAACAAAAAATGAAACAATAATTTACTTTATACTAATAGCAAATAAGAATTTTGAGTTAAAAGATATTATTTTGTGACAACAAATATTATGATAAAGTTTATGTTATGTTATACAAAATATGTGTTGAGTTAATGAAAGATAATGAAACAAGATGTATTATTCAATGACCGTTGTAGAATGAAGTGTGAAGCAGCTAATTAACGTTAATAGATTTGAATTTTCTTGTATGTGATCCACAGGTCAAGATAAAATTGTTATTAGATATGGAAAAATAATTGTTTATGTAAATGTTAATAATTAAGATTTGATTATATGTATGAATTTATGTAAAAGGGGCTATAGATGTTTACCAGTTATAAACACAGGTAGATCCGTTTACAATAAAAGGCCTAACAGCCAAAACCACTATATAACCACTCATAACATAAAGGTTAGGTACATCAATTAATAATAATTAATGAATACGATTTGAAGAGCTAGAAAAAAACATTAAATTAATAATGATATATAATAAAATTTATACAAATTATGATAATGCCATAATGCCATGACATCGATTAATAACGTTTAATATCGAAAGGGTATTAAATATAAAAAAAAGAGAAAAACAGGCTTATATCAAAAAACCAGCAGAATATGTATAGAAAATAATAAACCAACTATCGGTAAAGTTACATTCCGATAGGATAGCAAATTGATAAGGAATAGACAAAAAATATATGAAATAAACACTATATTCGAAACATGTGGAAGGAAGAAAAATCATGTGTTGCTAGGGATGACAGGAAAAGAGGAAGTTGTTGATTTGACAATAATTGCTTTGATGATCTGAATGTGATGAGTTTAAAAACCCAAGAAATATCTATTTAATTGGAATATACTAACTTAGTAAATACTATTATAAAATACAAAATACTAATGATAATATTTATGACTCTTGCCAGTATAAATTAACCAAACAAGACAATAGTATGAAATCGCAATAGGAAATAAATAACTGGATTCTACAAGGAAGGAATTGAACTGTCCCATATCCGAAAGGAATTGACGATACATTAAAACAAATAGAAAGAGTCAAAAAGTATCACAAATAATAATATACACTACACCAGAATTTATAACCTTTCAAATAAACGGAACATCACTAATTGCTTCAACCGAGAGAAGAACGTATCTGGAACCAGGAGTTGCAGAAGAAGCATCAATCGGGCTGTAAATCAATCCAGGGAGCTGTATTTCCGAAGTGGACAGGACAAGAATTCCATTTATCAAACCGAAGAAAGAATATCGTACGGCATAATCGTACAGAACAGTAAATTTATCAATCAACCGCCTACACGATTTGCTTCGTTCTAGTCTGGTAAATTATTATTATATTAATCATACTAACTACACAACACTTCAAATTTGTAAATCTTGCATTCTTATCTATGTATTTTTAATCTTCCCCACAGTTACAAGAACCTTCACACCCTGAATTAAAGTAATTACAAATGAAAACACACTATATAACTGAATTTAAATAAAGGATCGGAATAATCAACAATCGATTCACGCAATCTATAGCCCAAGCATATGTTAGTTAGAACATATCTTATTCAATGTTAAAGAAGTAAACAAATAAAGAACCTTTATATAATTGCAAAATCTTGTCATTTGGAGTATGATTTAATGAGTTGGGAATAAAAAGTAACTGAATAAGTATAGAATAATTGGTTAACATAAACACTGAAATAACCTATAAGTTTTGTTGAGCCGATACTACAGCGCTTATAGCGGAATTATCTGACACCAAAGAGAGAGCGTAAAAATACAAAATTCTACATAATTCTCTTCAAGGTATAATAGGGTTGAACGAAATTACAGAATAACACATTAATTATTTAAGTTTCAAGTACACTAACACTGATATTTTTTAGAGAGCTAAGTTAATATTAATTAATTACATCAATATATCCCATAACTCCAAATATCTCAGATATTTAAATAATTAAGTAAATTAAACGACCTGAGAGAGTAAAGACAGGGGACATACCCGTTCATAGCAACGAATAGGCTTACATTGCGTGAAAATAACGAGACGATCGTACTCGTCCCATTACAAATTAACGGACTCAACAGTGGGGGCTTGAACCGTACGTACTCGTTTACTTACAAATTGGCGCTCAACTTGTGTAGGGCTTAAGTTAAGTAACTATAATTATAATAACATTACTTAACCAGAGCAGGCAACTGTGGGAGAATAAACATGCATACCAGAGGTAGATCAAGGATTAGGGCAGGAGAAACGGAGAAGGAAATAGATGAACAAGAACAGGAAATAGAACTAATAACAGACAGTGAAATGGAACAACAGACAGACGATATAACGGAAACTGAAATAATTGCGGACAAGGAAAAGGAAGTAATTGAAGAAGATGCCCAAAGGGATCAACCAGATAAGCCCAACCAAAAAGAAGACTTGAGTATGCAGGAGATGTTTAAACTATTATTGGAAAATTCAAAGAGACTGGAGGAAAAATACGATAAAACAAATGAGGAAAACAAGGAGAATTTTAGGAAACAGGAGGAAAACTCCAGGAAAACAAATGAGGAAATTAAAGAAACCTCAAAACAAATGAACGAAAGATTAAACCAAATTCACGAAAGGTTAGATAGGAATGACGAGGGTTTAAAACAAATGAAGGAAGACATCTTACAAATACATGAAGAAAATTTAAGGCAAATTAATGAAAAAATTGAGAATATTAATGTAACAGTTAACCAAAAGGTAGACCAAAATAATGAGGAAAGAAAATTAGAAATAGCCAAAACAAATGAAGTGTTAGAAAAAACTAACGAAACAATAGTACAGGTTCGTGAAGAATTACAGAATAAAATTAATGACATAAAAAATGAGAATAAAACATTGGTCGAAGAAATCCAACAGGAAACTGTCGGAAAATATGAGCAAATTAAAAACGAAGTACATCAGGTACGGGAAGAGAATAAGGAAGGTATTACGCAAATACAGACAGACATGGGCGAACGACTCGAAAGAGTCTATGGCAATTTAAACAGTATGGAAGGTCAAATTAATACCAGTAAAAATAAAATAGAGGAAATTAGTAGACGTGAATTACAATTACAAGAAGAAGTAGATTCATGGCGAGATAGGATATGCCAACATAGTCATACAAATAACCACGAGAACCGGGAGTCGATTAATTTTCGTAATTACAAGCGCAATCCGATGGAATTTTTAAAGAGATTGGAAGAGGTGATCGCAAGAAATAGAGAAAATCGCTGGAGTATTATACGCAGTATAATTGATGAAACGTTTAAAGATACTTATGATAATTGGTGGACGGCGGTGCACCCGGATATACTGGACATGACTGAGTTCAAAAAACAATTTAAAGAGAAATATTGGTCTGAATCGACCCAGAACATGATTAGGAATAATTTGAGTAACGGTCGATACGAAACAAACATAGGCCAGTCTCCTACTTCATACTTTCTAGGAAAAGTATGTATGGCGCGGAACTTAGAGCACAGAATTCCCGAAGAATGTTTGGTGATACAACTATCCTACCATTACGAGGAAGGGATAAAAAATGCACGTATGTGTAGTCAAATCAAAACGATTACAGCCATGGCCAAATTCTTGGAGAATTATGAGCACGAGAACCAATACCAAAGAAATAGAATGTTAAATTATAAATATCAGAAGTATAATAATAACGCGCCACCAACCAATTCTCATAATAATGATCACAATCGACCTGCGCAGAACGTTAATGCCAATAGAACCCAAAATGAGCACGCGAATAATAATTCCAGGAACTATAATTACCGTGGCAATAATAATTATAATTGCCGCGATAGTCGCAATAATAGAGGAGATGGGGACAGACGACCCAATAATTATAGGCATAACGTCAATTATATCTACACCAGGCCTCAAGGTAAACAGCGACGGTATTACCCAAGGAGTCACCGATATGACAACCATTATGACCAGTCCCGGCGTGAAGACAACTATCCACCTGAAGGAAATTATAGGATAACGGAACCTAATACGGAGGATCGCACTGAAACCGTACACAATCAACACAGTAATCAAAATGAAAATAGAGAAGAGGGGGTAAGCCCTCATTGAAACTAATAGAGGCAGTGAAAATTAATGAATACCCTTCACTGAACCGTAATCTTGGGGAACAGCGACTTATAAACAAAATTAAGAGTAATCGTGCAATAACCATAATTAATAACCACTATTTAAAGAATATCAGGGAAGATTTATTGGAAGAGGATAAGAAACATGTAAACAGTAATAGTAATAACGAATCATATATGTAACAGCAAAATTCTAAAAGACAGTAAGACCAACTTACAAAAAATTATTTGAAATAACTATTATATATAAAACGAATTTAGTAAAAAAAAAAAAAAAAAAAAAAAAAAAAAATTACTAAATTCAAAAAGAAATATTATGAATAAATTCTAAAATATAATAAGAACAACTTATTACCAGTCTTGAAGAGAAAATACTTGGAATTTAAAAAGAATTTGAGTTGAATACTACCACTAAATTCTAAAATACAATAAGAACCACTTATTATCGATTTTGAAGAAAAAACACTTGTAAATAAAAGAGAATTTGTTGAACAATAAAATAAATAGAAAAAAAATCATTCAAAATGAAGTAAGTCTGAATAACAAATCCCAAGATTACAGAAGAAAGCGAGAATTATTATTAAATGTTTATAAAGAAATAGTGTGAATAATGAATAACAAATCCCAAGATTACAGAAGAAAGCGAGAACTATTACTAAACTATACTTACTAAACGTCTACAAAGAAATAATGTGAATGATAAATAATGAAACCCCAAGATAAAAGTTTTTACCTCAAATCTACCTATGCAAAATAAAGAAAGAGAAAAATCATATGACCTAAAATACATACCACATTGCCAAATGAAGGAAACAACTTCAGTAAACGATTGAATGTAACCAATGTAATGTTAAAGAAGACAAGAAAGAAAGAGTATTTATGAACATAATTCGTTGAAAAATAAACAGCCAAAATAATGAAATACGATAAGAAGAAGAATAGTTGGGCTAAGGAATGTATTTAGTCAGAAATACAGTTATAATGATCATCACGCAACAACTATTTAGAAAATATTGAGATCAGAGAAAAAACAAATGAAGAAGATACTTAGCATTACAATCACAACAAAAATGATTACAAATGATAACTGTCAAATTTAATATCAAAGAATGTTTAAGGAACTAAAATGGAATCACAAAATATGAATGATAGTAATGAAGAAATATAAAAGCAACAAAGAAAAAAATGTTTCCCAAATATTTATTATTAAATAATTAAAGAGATTATTAGGAGATTATTATATTTTATAGCTGACTGTAGATGAATTCCAGCAGTACTATATTAAGATGTGGTGTGGGCAGCAGAGTATGAAGCCAAACAGTGCCTCTCTGAACTGTACCAACGCATGTATTAGGGATTGTTAGGGAAATTAAATATTTAAGGAATATTAGAATAGTTGCAAGAATGACTTCAGTTTCCAAAAGAGTAGGACGAAGAAAACAGAAAGAAATGAGTTGACAGAAGAATAATTGAGAAATACAGTGATTATAGTAATTATAAGTAGAAGAGATGTAAAACTAATGTATCATTGAATATTGTAGCCAACTATCAACAAATAATGTTTACAGAAATTAAAAATGATCAAGAATGTTAATTAAAATGATGAAATGTTATTAAATAAAAAAAAGTATTAATACTAGTCTAATGAAGTTACATTGAGAATCCCATCGTCAACCATTAACAATGAAATGAAGAAAAGGCATGTGAAAAAGACAAGTTTATTTGACCTAAACTTCATTCAGGTAAACTAAACTTTTTTAGGAGGGGGAGCATATGTAACGCAACAGAAATGCTAGCATCCGTGTTACATAAAAACAAGGTTAACAGAATAATAAACAAGTCAATATCTAACCCCATGATAGAACAAAGATCTAATAATTACATTTATAATTATAGATAAAGGTAAATAAGGATGCAAGGTAGTATTAACAAGAATAAACGAACCTGTAAGTTAGATAATAGTTGATGATATATTTTTAGTGAAAAGCAAACAAAAAATGAAACAATAATTTACTTTATACTAATAGCAAATAAGAATTTTGAGTTAAGAGATATTATTTTGTGACAAAAAATATTATGATAAAGTCTATGTTATGTTATACCAAATATGTGTTGAGTTAATGAAAGATAATGAAACAAGATGTATTATTCAATGACTGTTGTAGAACGAAGTGTGAAGCAGCTAATTAACGTTAATAGATTTGAATTTTCTTATATGTGATCCATAGGTCAAGATAAAATTGTTATTAGATATGGAAAAAATAATTGTTTATGTAAATGTTAATAATTAAGATTTGATTATATGTATGAATTTATGTAAAAGGGGCTATAGATGTTTACCAGTTATAAACACAGGTAGATCCGTTTACAATAAAAGGCCTAACAGCCAAAACCACTATATAACCACTCATAACATAAAGGTTAGGTACATCAATTAATAATAATTAATGAATACGATTTGAAGAGCTAGAAAAAAACATTAAATTAATAATGATATATAATAAAATTTATACAAATTATGATAATGCCATAATGCCATGATATCGATTAATAACGTTTAATATCGAAAGAGTATTAAATATAAAAAAAAGAAAAAACAGGCTTATATCAAAAAACCAGCAGAATATGTGTAGAAAATAATAAACCAACTATCGGTAAAGTTACATTCCGATAGGATAGCAAATTGATAAGGAATAGACAAAAAATATATGAAATGAACACTATATTCAAAACATGTGGAAGGAAGAAAAATCATGTGTTGCTAGGGACGACAGGAAAAGAGGAAGTTGTTGATTTGACAATAATTGCTTTGATGATCTGAATGTGATGAGATTAAAAACCCAAGAAATATCTATTTAATTGGAATATACTAAATTAGTAAATACTATTATAAAATACAAAATACTAATGATAATATTTATGACTCTTGCCAGTATAAATTAACCAAACAAGACAATAGTATGAAATCGCAATAGGAAATAAATAACTGGATTCTACAAGGAAGGAATTGAACTGTCCCATATCCGAAAGGAATTGACGATACATTAAAACAAATAGAAAGAGTCAAAAGTATCACAAATAATAATATACACTACACCAGAATTTATAACCTTTCAAATAAACGGAACATCACTAATTGCTTCAACCGAGAGAAGAACGTATCTGGAACCAGGAGTTGCAGAAGAAGCATCAATCGGGCTGTAAATCAATCCAGGGAGCTGTATTTCCGAAGTGGACAGGACAAGAATTCCATTTATCAAACCGAAGAAAGAATATCGTACGGCATAATCGTACAGAACAGTAAATTTATCAATCAACCGCCTACACGATTTGCTTCGTTCTAGTCTGGTAAATTATTATTATATTAATCATACTAACTACACAACACTTCAAATTTGTAAATCTTGCATTCTTATCTATGTATTTTTAATCTTCCCCACAGTTACAAGAACCTTCACACCCTGAATTAAAGTAATTACAAATGAAAACACACTATATAACTGAATTTAAATAAAGGATCGGAATAATCAACAATCGATTCACGCAATCTATAGCCCAAGCATATGTTAGTTAGAACATATCTTATTCAATGTTAAAGAAGTAAACAAATAAAGAACCTTTATATAATTGCAAAATCTTGTCATTTGGAGTATGATTTAATGAGTTGGGAATAAAAAGTAACTGAATAAGTATAGAATAATTGGTTAACATAAACAGTGAAATAACCTATAAGTTTTGTTGAGCCGATACTACAGCGCTTATAGCGGAATTATCTGACACCAAAGAGAGAGCGTAAAAATACAAAATTCTACATAATTCTCTTCAAGGTATAATAGGGTTGAACGAAATTACAGAATAACGCATTAATTATTTAAGTTTCAAGTACACTAACACTGATATTTTTTAGAGAGCTAAGTTAATATTAATTAATTACATCAATATATCCCATAACTCCAAATATCTCAGATATTTAAATAATTAAGTAAATTAAACGACCTGAGAGAGTAAAGACAGGGGACATACCCGTTCATAGCAACGAATAGGCTTACATTGCGTGAAAATAACGAGACGATCGTACTCGTCCCATTACAAATTAACGGACTCAACAGTGGGGGCTTGAACCGTACGTACTCGTTAACTACAATATTTATGGCGAAGTAAGTGAAATTTTTAAACACACTTGTGGTTTATGAATAAAATTATGAAAACTCGTTACAATTCAATCAATGAATACTCTTATTACCATTACACCCAAACTCCATTAATTGGTACACTTTACCAGTATTGTATGAATTTGGCACTCTACAAATTAATGTACTTAAAATTGTAATTTGTTGTTTTATAGAAATTGTCTCCCAAAAGGGTGGGGCTACACAATTTAAAATACATTTAAGTTGGTAATTGGTACTGTTATAATATATACTGTTATGTTCCAACTTGAGCAACAGTGCTTTTTGTCTTTCTTCAGTTTCCAGCAATAGAGTTTTCTGTCTCTCTTCCGCTTTCTCATCCTATCGTTTCTCCGTTTGTAACAGCAGCGCCTGTAAATTTTCCATCATCTGACTGGCATCCATTGTTTTTCGATTAATTACGAAATACACTCGTCTTGTACAAAGTGTCCACTGTTTCCACTGTTATCCGTTCTATCCCAGTTCTGACACCACTGTTACGACGGTATACTTGATCGTCGTAGGCACAATGGAAACAAAATAAATACAAGACACCAATTAAGTCACTAATCACCAGCTTTAATTTTTACAGTTAAACATTTCGTAATTAACAACACATTCTACTACAACAAATCAAATAAAAATTGTTCACACGCAATAAAATGTCACTAATATTAAACACAATTGTATTACAATTATACCGCCCGATTATAAAACGTAACACTTCACTAATAACTACTTGAACGTACACAGTAATCTCGCCCGATAATAACTCGAACCGCTCTGTAAATATATCGCCACTATACTTACTGAGCGTCCCTGAGTAATTGTATTTATATCCGCCGAAAATCTAGACGATTCCACATGCTACGTATTACCTTTAAACTACGACGTAATTTCTTGCGGCCGTGACACAGTGAGAGCGGCCGCGTGAATTCTCGCACTGTCTGGAAAATGCGTCGACAAGCACGTTTCTCCACACGCGTTACATCGAGATTCTTCTGGCACATTCGACAAACACGTAGATTGTTCTGTGATGTAACAATATCATCTTATTTATCACTGTTGTTTCAAAATATAACGTTTTCGTCTAGTCTCAGTTCAATAAGTTTAATTTGCATATTAATTAAACGTGCGAAGGCAGTTCTTAGTGTTGACCTGACCGTTTGGCGTTTATCTATCTGTCTATCTATTTAGAGTATGTCTCACGATAACTTTTGAACGCATCAACCGATTTTCGTAAAACCTGGCAGGCGTGTTTTACTTTTACCATACAGAACCCTATTCTTTTTTAGATTGATCCCCCCCACATTGTGCGGAGGGAGGCAAAAATATGAGGAAATCAAAATTTTTAAAAAAATCGCATAAGTCGTTGTGCAGTATTTTAACCAACGAACACTATGAATTTAGTGTTCATTTTTGAACATTTCAAAATCTTGGGTTGCCGGAAGCCAAAAAGTGGTTGTAAATTCTACTAAAATCGCACAAATCCATGTGGCATATCAGATTAAAAGGAATTTTAAATAAAATCTGAATGATGTTAATTTTTGGAATTTTCAAAATTTTAGGGTGGCAGGGCCCAAAAAAGTGGGGTAAAATTTTGATAATATTGTGAACTCCATGGGGGTTATCAAATTGAAGAGAATTTTAAGCAAAATCTGAATGTAGTGTACAGTTTTCAAAACTTCAGAATTCTTTAACCCCAAGAGCCAAAAATGGGACCAAAAATTTGAAAAAATGGAACAGTCCAGCCAAGTGTTAGGCTAAAAGGAATTTTAACACAAATCTGATCATATGGAATTTTTAGCATTTATTGTACGATTGCTCTACAATTTTACATTACTAAATACAAATTTGTTAGAGTACAAGTGATTTTTATGTTTTTTATAATTGATAAATTGTTATCTATTAATAAATTATGTATTCTATCATATACATAGTACGTTTACTTAAAACATATTGGCAAAGTTCTTTTGTTATTTATTTATTTTATTGAACAAGACTAGCGAGTTCTCACTTTTAACTTGACTGTTTGGCATTTGTCTGCCTGTCTAATTTTGTGTTTTGGTTATACCTCATGATAAAATTTGTACACATCAACTGATACTTGTAAAACTTGAGGGGGTCCAATACTTGGTAAATGTGAGGTAAATGGCCCAAAAAGATGAAAAAGGAAAAGCCCATCTGTGGTATTAAATTTAAGAGATTTTTAACCAACATGTGAATGTAGTATTAAGTTTTAGAAAATTTATAAATTTTGGGACCCAAAGAGTCCATAAATGAGATCAAATTTCAAACCAAAAAGAACTGTAACCTAAATCCAAATTTTTTCATGTGTATTGTATGATTATGTGCTCTACAACTGTTATTTTACTGAAAAAAGTAATCAGGATTTTTATAATTTTCCCATAATTTAAAAATTATCTAATCGTAGTGTTAAAATTTATGTAATAATAAATATATATATTGTGACAATACAATCATACGCTGTACTGTGCATTTATTAGATAAAATGAATATTTAAATTAAATGTATAAATAGGTAATAAATAAGCAGGTATGAGATTGAAAGCTGAGTTTATGTTAAAAATACGGCATGTAGACATACAGGAATTGACCTGCACGCTCACGTGATTGTCGCTGAGAGTGTGTACAGTAGTAAGTAATATGTGTGAGTGAGGCCGGTTCGAGCATGAAAGTTTGCAATCTCACCCTAAATAATTGTCAAATTATAGTTTTCTTTAATTATAAGAAAACCATAAATGGTAAAAAAAATTCAAAGATTCCTAAATATGTATAAAATTAATACACATGTGTAGTGAGAAAACGGCATGAAAAGGATGTGCAGTGCGAATTCAGTGCGATTTTAAGTGTGTAGTAATTACACGAATTATTCGATTACAATGGTAATTACATTGAACATGTGTAATTAAATCATCCATCATTAGGGCACCCTGTAGTTCACATTAGACTTTGCCATTGGCAGAAATGTGCGAAAATCTGAAATTGGACGATAGTGGGGGAACTGATGCTACCAAGCAATTTCAGACAGGCAGAATTCTGTCCCAACAAATGCGGTACGATGCTCGAATATAAATAAGGGCATGGAAGAAGCCAGCCTCCTTCTCAATCAGTCTTCAGTAGCGGCAGGACGCTATGTCCAGTATCGACGCGAGTTTTAAATTTTGTTAATTGAACAGTAAAGGCGGATGGATGCTATGTTCATCTTAAGTATCAAACAGTAACTCTTAGTCTGGTTACGAATACGATTATAGAACATACTTGACGATGTCTACACACACAAACGTCCGTCACTCAAGACAAGCTACGAGGTTACATCATGCAGAGGAATGCTATGCTGAACAGTAGAGGCGTCTGCTAGAACAACAGCAGCTGGTGCAGAGCAACATATCACTCGACACTACAGCAACCAGATGGGACGAGTAACTGGAGGACGACAGGTGGAACCGGGGGAACGTGCAGGGAAGAGGACCTGAAGAGGACCTACGGATCAATGGAGGACATGGGTATGAGCTACAGAATCGAGGTGACAGATAATCAATTTATAAATTTTAAATGAGACACTAAAGACATTGAAAAGACACTTTGAAATTTAAAAATAAATAAGAGTTATGTAGAATGTAGATATAGAGGTTCAGAGAATCTAATTTAATGAATATTAATTGTTAAACTTTCACTTGTGAACTTACTTTGTTTTTTCCCGTACATGTTTCGGCATGATGTGCGCCTTCTTCAGCAGTGTGATACAGAATGATTCTGTAATCAATCTGTAATGATTCTGTATCACACCGCTGAAGAAGGTGCACATCACGCCGAAACGCGTACAGGAAAAAACAAAGTAAGTTCACAAGTGAAAGTTTAACAATTAATATTCATTAAGTGCTGTGAATGAAGAAGATGAACATTCAAAATAACATCTAATTTAAATTTAATAAATATGTTCATTCATGGTTAACGATTAATGTAGTAAATTAAAATTGTATTTCAAGTTTGTAAAGCAATCAATGATTAATATGTATGCAATACATAAATTAACGTAGTTAAAAGATATATAAAGAAAATAAAACAAAACTGCAGTAAAACACACAGTCAGACTGAGCAGTCGAATTTTAAGATTAACAAATAAGTATTTAGAATATAACTTTTTTACTGTAGAATATAAGATTTATTTAATGATAAATGTATTCCCACATTTAAACATTTTTAAGTGAATAATAATGAATATTGTAACGCAACAGAAATGCTAGCATCCGTGTTACATAAAAACAAGGTTAACAGAATAATATACAAGTCAATATCTAACCCCATGATAGAACAAAGATCTAATAATTACATTTATAATTATAGATAAAGGTAAATAAGGATGCAAGGTAGTATTAACAAGAATAAACGAACCTGTAAGTTAGATAATAGTTGATGATATATGTTAAGTGAAAAGCAAACAAAAAATGAAACAATAATTTACTTTATACTAATAGCAAATAAGAATTTTGAGTTAAGAGATATTATTTTGTGACAACAAATATTATGATAAAGTTTATGTTATGTTATACCAAATATGTGTTGAGTTAATGAAAGATAATGAAACAAGATGTATTATTCAATGACCGTTGTAGAATGAAGTGTGAAGCAGCTAATTAACGTTAATACATTTGAATTTTCTTATATGTGATCCACAGGTCAAGATAAAATTGTTATTAGATATGGAAAAATAATTGTTTATGTAAATGTTAATAATTAAGATTTGATTATATGTATGAATTTATGTAAAAGGGGCTATAGATGTTTACCAGTTATAAACACAGGTAGATCCGTTTACAATAAAAGGCCTAACAGCCAAAACCACTATATAACCACTCATAACATAAAGGTTAGGTACATCAATTAATAATAATTAATGAATACGATTTGAAGAGCTAGAAAAAAACATTAAATTAATAATGATATATAATAAAATTTATACAAATTATGATAATGCCATAATGCCATGACATCGATTAATAACGTTTAATATCGAAAGGGTATTAAATATAAAAAAAAGAAAAAAACAGGCTTATATCAAAAAACCAGCAGAATATGTATAGAAAATAATAAACCAACTATCGGTAAAGTTACATTCCGATAGGATAGCAAATTCATAAGGAATAGACAAAAAATATATGAAATAAACACTATATTCGAAACATGTGGAAGGAAGAAAAATCATGTGTTGCTAGGGATGACAGGAAAAGAGGAAGTTGTTGATTTGACAATAATTGCTTTGATGATCTGAATGTGATGAGTTTAAAACCCCAAGAAATATCTATTTAATTGGAATATACTAAATTAGTAAATACTATTATAAAATACAAAATACTAATGATAATATTTATGACTCTTGCCAGTATAAATTAACCAAACAAGACAATAGTATGAAATCGCAATAGGAAATAAATAACTGGATTCTACAAGGAAGGAATTGAACTGTCCCATATCCGAAAGGAATTGACGATACATTAAAACAAATAGAAAGAGTCAAAAAGTATCACAAATAATAATATACACTACACCAGAATTTATAACCTTTCAAATAAACGGAACATCACTAATTGCTTCAACCGAGAGAAGAACGTATCTGGAACCAGGAGTTGCAGAAGAAGCATCAATCGGGCTGTAAATCAATCCAGGGAGCTGTATTTCCGAAGTGGACAGGACAAGAATTCCATTTATCAAACCGAAGAAAGAATATCGTACGGCATAATCGTACAGAACAGTAAATTTATCAATCAACCGCCTACACGATTTGCTTCGTTCTAGTCTGGTAAATTATTATTATATTAATCATACTAACTACACAACACTTCAAATTTGTAAATCTTGCATTCTTATCTATGTATTTTTAATCTTCCCCACAGTTACAAGAACCTTCACACCCTGAATTAAAGTAATTACAAATGAAAACACACTATATAACTGAATTTAAATAAAGGATCGGAATAATCAACAATCGATTCACGCAATCTATAGCCCAAGCATATGTTAGTTAGAACATATCTTATTCAATGTTAAAGAAGTAAACAAATAAAGAACCTTTATATAATTGCAAAATCTTGTCATTTGGAGTATGATTTAATGAGTTGGGAATAAAAAGTAACTGAATAAGTATAGAATAATTGGTTAACATAAACAGTGAAATAACCTATAAGTTTTGTTGAGCCGATACTACAGCGCTTATAGCGGAATTATCTGACACCAAAGAGAGAGCGTAAAAATACAAAATTCTACATAATTCTCTTCAAGGTATAATAGGGTTGAACGAAATTACAGAATAACGCATTAATTATTTAAGTTTCAAGTACACTAACACTGATATTTTTTAGAGAGCTAAGTTAATATTAATTAATTACATCAATATATCCCATAACTCCAAATATCTCAGATATTTAAATAATTAAGTAAATTAAACGACCTGAGAGAGTAAAGACAGGGGACATACCCGTTCATAGCAACGAATAGGCTTACATTGCGTGAAAATAACGAGACGATCGTACTCGTCCCATTACAAATTAACGGACTCAACAGTGGGGGCTTGAACCGTACGTACTCGTTTACTTACAAATTGGCGCTCAACTTGTGTAGGGCTTAAGTTAAGTAACTATAATTATAATAACATTACTTAACCAGAGCAGGCAACTGTGGGAGAATAAACATGCATACCAGAGGTAGATCAAGGATTAGGGCAGGAGAAACGGAGAAGGAAATAGATGAACAAGAACAGGAAATAGAACTAATAACAGACAGTGAAATGGAACAACAGACAGACGATATAACGGAAACTGAAATAATTGCGGACAAGGAAAAGGAAGTAATTGAAGAAGATGCCCAAAGGGATCAACCAGATAAGCCCAACCAAAAAGAAGACTTGAGTATGCAGGAGATGTTTAAACTATTATTGGAAAATTCAAAGAGACTGGAGGAAAAATACGATAAAACAAATGAGGAAAACAAGGAGAATTTTAGGAAACAGGAGGAAAACTCCAGGAAAACAAATGAAGAAATTAAAGAAACCTCAAAACAAATGAACGAAAGATTAAACCAAATTCACGAAAGGTTAGATAGGAATGACGAGGGTTTAAAACAAATGAAGGAAGACATCTTACAAATACATGAAGAAAATTTAAGGCAAATTAATGAAAAAATTGAGAATATTCATGTAACAGTTAACCAAAAGGTAGACCAAAATAATGAGGAAAGAAAATTAGAAATAGCCAAAACAAATGAAGTGTTAGAAAAAACTAATGAAACAATAGTACAGGTTCGTGAAGAATTACAGAATAAAATTAATGACATAAAAAATGAGAATAAAACATTGGTCGAAGAAATCCAACAGGAAACTGTCGGAAAATATGAGCAAATTAAAAACGAAGTACATCAGGTACGGGAAGAGAATAAGGAAGGTATTACGCAAATACAGACAGACATGGGCGAACGACTCGAAAGAGTCTATGGCAATTTAAACAGTATGGAAGGTCAAATTAATACCAGTAAAAATAAAATAGAGGAAAATAGTAGACGTGAATTACAATTACAAGAAGAAGTAGATTCATGGCGAGATAGGACATGCCAACATAGTCATACAAATAACCACGAGAACCGGGAGTCGATTAATTTTCGTAATTACAAGCGCAATCCGATGGAATTTTTAAAGAGATTGGAAGAGGTGATCGCAAGAAATAGAGAAAATCGCTGGAGTATTATACGCAGTATGATTGATGAAACGTTTAAAGATACTTATGATAATTGGTGGACAGCGGTGCGCCCGGATATACTGGACATGACTGAGTTCAAAAAACAATTTAAAGAGAAATATTGGTCTGAATCGACCCAGAACATGATTAGGAATAATTTGAGTAACGTTTGATACGAAACAAACATAGGCCAGTCTCCTACTTCATACTTTCTAGGAAAAGTATGTATGGCGCGGAACTTAGAGCACAGAATTCCCGAAGAATGTTTGGTGATACAACTATCCTACCATTACGAGGAAGGGATAAAAAATGCACGTATGTGTAGTCAAATCAAAACGATTACAGCCATGGCCAAATTCTTGGAGAATTATGAGCACGAGAACCAATACCAAAGAAATAGAATGTTAAATTATAAATATCAGAAGTATAATAATAACGCGCCACCAACCAATTCTCATAATAATGATCACAATCGACCTGCGCAGAACGTTAATGCCAATAGAACCCAAAATGAGCACGCGAATAATAATTCCAGGAACTATAATTACCGTGGCAATAATAATTATAATTACCGCGATAGTCGCAATAATAGAGGAGATGGGGACAGACGACCCAATAATTACAGGCATAACGTCAATTATATCTACTCCAGGCCTCAAGGTAAACAGCGACGGTATTACCCAAGGAGTCACCGATATGACAACCATTATGACCAGTCCCGGCGTGAAGACAACTATCCACCTGAAGGAAATTATAGGATAACGGAACCTAATACGGAGGATCGCACTGAAACCGTACACAATCAACACAGTAATCAAAATGAAAATAGAGAAGAGGGGGTAAGCCCTCATTGAAACTAATAGAGGCAGTGAAAATTAATGAATACCCTTCACTGAACCGTAATCTTGGGGAACAGCGACTTATAAACAAAATTAAGAGTAATCGTGCAATGACCATAATTAATAACCACTATTTAAAGAATATCAGGGAAGATTTATTGGAAGAGGATAAGAAACATGTAAACAGTAATAGTAATAACGAATCATATATGTAACAGCAAAATTCTAAAAGACAGTAAGACCAACTTACAAAAAATTATTTGAAATAACTATTATATATAAAACGAATTTAGTAAAAAAAAAAAATTACTAAATTCAAAAAGAAATATTATGAATAAATTCTAAAATATAATAAGAACAACTTATTACCAGTCTTGAAGAGAAAATACTTGTAATTTAAAAAGAATTTGAGTTGAATACTACCACTAAATTCTAAAATACAATAAGAACCACTTATTATCGATTTTGAAGAAAAAACACTTGTAAATAAAAGAGAATTTGTTGAACAATAAAATAAATAGAAAAAAAATCATTCAAAATGAAGTAAGTCTGAATAACAAATCCCAAGATTACAGAAGAAAGCGAGAATTATTATTAAATGTTTATAAAGAAATAGTGTGAATAATGAATAACAAATCCCAAGATTACAGAAGAAAGCGAGAACTATTACTAAACTATACTTACTAAACGTCTACAAAGAAATAATGTGAATGATAAATAATGAAACCCCAAGATAAAAGTTTTTACCTCAAATCTACCTATGCAAAATAAAGAAAGAGAAAAATCATATGACCTAAAATACATACCACATTGCCAAATGAAGGAAACAACTTCAGTAAACGATTGAATGTAACCAATGTAATGTTAAAGAAGACAAGAAAGAAAGAGTATTTATGAACATAATTCGTTGAAAAATAAACAGCCAAAATAATGAAATACGATAAGAAGAAGAATAGTTGGGCTAAGGAATGTATTTAGTCAGAAATACAGTTATAATGATCATCACACAACAACTATTTAGAAAATATTGAGATCAGAGAAAAAACAAATGAAGAAGATACTTAGCATTACAATCACAACAAAAATGATTACAAATGATAACTGTCAAATTTAATATCAAAGAATGTTTAAGGAACTAAAATGGAATCACAAAATATGAATGATAGTAATGAAGAAATATAAAAGCAACAAAGAAAAAAAATTTTTCCCAAATATTTATTATTAAATAATTAAAGAGATTATTAGGAGATTATTATATTTTATAGCTGACTGTAGATGAATTCCAGCAGTACTATATTAAGATGTGGTGTGGGCAGCAGAGTATGAAGCCAAACAGTGCCTCTCTGAACTGTACCAACGCATGTATTAGGGATTGTTAGGGAAATTAAATATTTAAGGAATATTAGAATAGTTGCAAGAATGACTTCAGTTTCCAAAAGAGTAGGACGAAGAAAACAGAAAGAAATGAGTTGACAGAAGAATAATTGAGAAATACAGTGATTATAGTAATTATAAGTAGAAGAGATGTAAAACTAATGTATCATTGAATATTGTAGCCAACTATCAACAAATAATGTTTACAGAAATTAAAAATGATCAAGAATGTTAATTAAAATGATGAAATGTTATTAAATAAAAAAAAGTATTAATACTAGTCTAATGAAGTTACATTGAGAATCCCATCGTCAACCATTAACAATGAAATGAAGAAAAGGCATGTGAAAAAGACAAGTTTATTTGACCTAAACTTCATTCAGGTAAACTAAACTTTTTTAGGAGGGGGAGCATATGTAACGCAACAGAAATGCTAGCATCCGTGTTACATAAAAACAAGGTTAACAGAATAATAAACAAGTCAATATCTAACCCCATGATAGAACAAAGATCTAATAATTACATTTATAATTATAGATAAAGGTAAATAAGGATGCAAGGTAGTATTAACAAGAATAAACGAACCTGTAAGTTAGATAATAGTTGATGATATATTTTTAGTGAAAAGCAAACAAAAAATGAAACAATAATTTACTTTATACTAATAGCAAATAAGAATTTTGAGTTAAGAGATATTATTTTGTGACAAAAAATATTATGATAAAGTCTATGTTATGTTATACCAAATATGTGTTGAGTTAATGAAAGATAATGAAACAAGATGTATTATTCAATGACTGTTGTAGAATGAAGTGTGAAGCAGCTAATTAACGTTAATAGATTTGAATTTTCTTATATGTGATCCATAGGTCAAGATAAAATTGTTATTAGATATGGAAAAAATAATTGTTTATGTAAATGTTAATAATTAAGATTTGATTATATGTATGAATTTATGTAAAAGGGGCTATAGATGTTTACCAGTTATAAACACAGGTAGATCCGTTTACAATAAAAGGCCTAACAGCCAAAACCACTATATAACCACTCATAACATAAAGGTTAGGTACATCAATTAATAATAATTAATGAATACGATTTGAAGAGCTAGAAAAAAACATTAAATTAATAATGATATATAATAAAATTTATACAAATTATGATAATGCCATAATGCCATGATATCGATTAATAACGTTTAATATCGAAAGGGTATTAAATATAAAAAAAAGAAAAAACAGGCTTATATCAAAAAACCAGCAGAATATGTGTAGAAAATAATAAACCAACTATCGGTAAAGTTACATTCCGATAGGATAGCAAATTGATAAGGAATAGACAAAAAATATATGAAATGAACACTATATTCAAAACATGTGGAAGGAAGAAAAATCATGTGTTGCTAGGGACGACAGGAAAGAGGAAGTTGTTGATTTGACAATAATTGCTTTGATGATCTGAATGTGATGAGATTAAAAACCCAAGAAATATCTATTTAATTGGAATATACTAAATTAGTAAATACTATTATAAAATACAAAATACTAATGATAATATTTATGACTCTTGCCAGTATAAATTAACCAAACAAGACAATAGTATGAAATCGCAATAGGAAATAAATAACTGGATTCTACAAGGAAGGAATTGAACTGTCCCATATCCGAAAGGAATTGACGATACATTAAAACAAATAGAAAGAGTCAAAAGTATCACAAATAATAATATACACTACACCAGAATTTATAACCTTTCAAATAAACGGAACATCACTAATTGCTTCAACCGAGAGAAGAACGTATCTGGAACCAGGAGTTGCAGAAGAAGCATCAATCGGGCTGTAAATCAATCCAGGGAGCTGTATTTCCGAAGTGGACAGGACAAGAATTCCATTTATCAAACCGAAGAAAGAATATCGTACGGCATAATCGTACAGAACAGTAAATTTATCAATCAACCGCCTACACGATTTGCTTCGTTCTAGTCTGGTAAATTATTATTATATTAATCATACTAACTACACAACACTTCAAATTTGTAAATCTTGCATTCTTATCTATGTATTTTTAATCTTCCCCACAGTTACAAGAACCTTCACACCCTGAATTAAAGTAATTACAAATGAAAACACACTATATAACTGAATTTAAATAAAGGATCGGAATAATCAACAATCGATTCACGCAATCTATAGCCCAAGCATATGTTAGTTAGAACATATCTTATTCAATGTTAAAGAAGTAAACAAATAAAGAACCTTTATATAATTGCAAAATCTTGTCATTTGGAGTATGATTTAATGAGTTGGGAATAAAAAGTAACTGAATAAGTATAGAATAATTGGTTAACATAAACAGTGAAATAACCTATAAGTTTTGTTGAGCCGATACTACAGCGCTTATAGCGGAATTATCTGACACCAAAGAGAGAGCGTAAAAATACAAAATTCTACATAATTCTCTTCAAGGTATAATAGGGTTGAACGAAATTACAGAATAACGCATTAATTATTTAAGTTTCAAGTACACTAACACTGATATTTTTTAGAGAGCTAAGTTAATATTAATTAATTACATCAATATATCCCATAACTCCAAATATCTCAGATATTTAAATAATTAAGTAAATTAAACGACCTGAGAGAGTAAAGACAGGGGACATACCCGTTCATAGCAACGAATAGGCTTACATTGCGTGAAAATAACGAGACGATCGTACTCGTCCCATTACAAATTAACGGACTCAACAGTGGGGGCTTGAACCGTACGTACTCGTTAACTACAATATTTATGGCGAAGTAAGTGAAATTTTTAAACACACTTGTGGTTTATGAATAAAATTATGAAAACTCGTTACAATTCAATCAATGAATACTCTTATTACCATTACACCCAAACTCCATTAATTGGTACACTTTACCAGTATTGTATGAATTTGGCACTCTACAAATTAATGTACTTAAAATTGTAATTTGTTGTTTTATATAAATTGTCTCCCAAAAGGGTGGGGCTACACAATTTAAAATACATTTAAGTTGGTAATTGGTACTGTTATAATATATACTGTTATGTTCCAACTTGAGCAACAGTGCTTTTTGTCTTTCTTCAGTTTCCAGCAATAGAGTTTTCTGTCTCTCTTCCGCTTTCTCATCCTATCGTTTCTCCGTTTGTAACAGCAGCGCCTGTAAATTTTCCATCATCTGACTGGCATCCATTGTTTTTCGATTAATTACGAAATACACTCGTCTTGTACAAAGTGTCCACTGTTTCCACTGTTATCCGTTCTATCCCAGTTCTGACACCACTGTTACGACGGTATACTTGATCGTCGTAGGTACAATGGAAACAAAATAAATACAAGACACCAATTAAGTCACTAATCACCAGCTTTAATTTTTACAGTTAAACATTTCGTAATTAACAACACATTCTACTACAACAAATCAAATAAAAATTGTTCACACGCAATAAAATGTCACTAATATTAAACACAATTGTATTACAATTATACCGCCCGATTATAAAACGTAACACTTCACTAATAACTACTTGAACGTACACAGTAATCTCGCCCGATAATAACTCGAACCGCTCTGTAAATATATCGCCACTATACTTACTGAGCGTCCCTGAGTAATTGTATTTATATCCGCCGAAAATCTAGACGATTCCACATGCTACGTATTACCTTTAAACTACCTTTAAACCCACACCAACGTAACGCGTGCAAGCCGAAAAATTGTCCAGCGTGGATAGCGATTTGCTTCCTGTGGATCGCTGGGCAATGTAACTGCACGTGTTTACAGAGGAACGATTCATAGACAGAATTTTCGTCTTTAGGGAATGAACCCTCTGCAAGATGCTGAGGGTCCATGAGTGACTTCGGAGCGCTCCTTATTTTCCGCGTGTTTGTTCTGTGAAACGTACACTGTAGATTTGCAGCTTTACTCTAAGCAACGCTCAATAGGAAGTGTTGAAAATTTTTGTCCTCGGTGTACCCTCATACACACTAAACCTGCTCTGATGTTTTAATTACGGACATCATAATATTAAAACTTTAGAAACTTGAGCACTACTTAATGGAGATCAAACATTAACTTATACAATCCATTAATTTTATGCATATTTTTTGTATATGTGTGTACAACGTTATCGGCAACAAAGAAGTAGTTTTTGTTAAAATTCCTTCCCGGGATGTTTGGCCGTAGTCCAATGTTTTCTACAAAACCAGACGTTTCGGCAATGCCATCGACTTCCATCATCAGTGAAAATCGAGTGCGATAACGTGAGGTGGTATACGTTAGTGACCACAGTACTGTGGTTAAGGCTGAAGCAGTAAGTAGAAAGAAGTAATTTCTATGGTAATATTTCATTTCGAAAATGATTTTAAATACAAATCTTAGAACATGGAAGTTATGTATGGTTCTCCATACCGATATTTATTTATATGTCATGTGTACTACGTTATCGGCAA
The DNA here is from genome assembly GCA_034769895.1 of Magicicada septendecula. Lineage (NCBI taxonomy): Eukaryota > Metazoa > Arthropoda > Insecta > Hemiptera > Cicadidae > Magicicada > Magicicada septendecula. Next base: position 309,691,510 of record CM068368.1, read on the forward strand.
CAAAGAAGTAGTTTGTTGTTAAAATTCCTTCCCGGGCTGTTTGGCGTGGTCCAATGTTTTCTACAAAACCAAACGTTTCGGCAGTACTATCGACTGTCATCATCAGTGAAAATCGAGTGCGCTAACGTGAGGTGGTATACGATAGTGACCATAGTACTGTTGTTAAGGCTGAAGAAAGAAGTAGTTTCTATGAAAATATTTCATTTCGAAAATGATTTTAAATATAAATCTTAGAACATGGAAGTAATGTATGGTTCTCCATACCGATATTGAATTACCCATGATTTTCTCTACTCTCCTGTACGCGTTTACGATACCTTTGAGTACGTTTAGCATCCATATACCGCGACATTTTGTCCGAACACACGATTTTTACAACTTGAACTACGATTATTCAAACCTCTTAATAATATCACCTCTATTACGGTACACTATGTAGATAGTACTCGATGAGACAATTTTAACGACACCTCACTCAACATTCTATCGCATCGGAAACAGGAGAAATGCTAATTTTAGTGCGCGCCGAGCGACGCAAAACATTTCTATTTCTCCCCCCGCGCTGGATGATGCAATAGCCCGCTTATACGAGGGGGTATCCAAAAATAACAGGAATTTTTTTTAAAGCTATGTATTTAATTTTTTTTAGAAAACAACCTTATCACCTTCAAAGTACTCTTCATTACACTTAATACATTTGTCCAATCTGCGATCCCATTCCTGGAAACATTTTTCAAACTCGTCTGTTGTTATGGCCGACAGCTCCTGCCTCGTTTTTTTCTTTATCGCTTCCACGTCATCAAAACGTTGTCCTTTCATGTCCCTCTTCATTCACGGAAACAAGAAGAAATCGCACGGAGCGAGGTCAGGTGAGTAAGGGGCGTGGGACAAGGGAGTCATGTTGTTTTTTTGCTAAAAACTGGCTCACTGAAATGGACCCGAGGCACAAATTTTGCAGTGACCCAAATCTCATCCCCAAATCATCTGACAAAATTCGCTGAACCGAGCTCCAAGTTATTCCAGATAACTTACTAATCTCTTCAATGGTCCGTCGTCGGTCTTCAAGCACGATTGCATGACCTTTTTCAACATTTTCATCAATTCTGGAAGTTGACGGACGTCCAGAACAAGGTTTGTCATCAATTGACATTTCACCTTCTTTGAAACGAGAAAACCATTGGTACACTTGAGTTTTTCCCATAGCACTATCCTTGTAAGCTGTTTTCAACATCACATCAGTTTCTGCGGCGTTTTTCCCAAGCAGGAAGCAAAATTTCACAGCAGCGCGCTGTTCACTTAAATCCGCCATGACAAAAACGAGGAGTAAGCGAAACTGTTTTTTCAAAACGAATTACTGTGACTGGACAAAACCTTCCCAGGTGACAACAATGACGACACTGAACTCGGAACGAGTTGCGCTACGCTCGCCTAGCGGGAGAAATGCGTACTACGTAAGCTCCGCCAATCGCAGCGCTATTCCGGTTATTTTTGGTTACCCCCTCGTATTGTGCTATTTATTATTTTTGTTCCTTTATCTGTCGAATGGTACCTCATATAAGCGTGAATCTTTTGTCGTTTAGATAATATTTCAATTTCAAACGTGACGTGAAAACGTAACGCTCGATTTTCTGGTTGGGGGTGCCTATTGCTGGCCTGAAAGGTAAGACATATTCTACGTCAAAAATGTTTCTAAACTGCTATATAATAATACAACATGGTCAAGATCAGTGCTATCATTTTGAAGCTTTTTGCTCACATCTTGAAATTTTAAAAGTACCTCATTCCAAAAACAAATCATTATCGCAATTTCCAAAGATTATAGTTCTTTAGCTAAGACTTTTGCTTCATATTGAGCTTTTGGTGTGATTCTCACTTGTGCTGATAACACAACAGTGCTGAAACAACCTCATTGTGTGATTTACGAGCAATTTAGTTTGTAAACACCAGGTAGATCGAATTAACTAACTAAATTGCTCAAATTGCAATAAATTCTACATAGGCCAGACAGGACGTAGCGTCAAACAAAGATACATTGAACACACAAAGGCACTCCACTCCATTACAGAATCCACCTTTGCAAACCACCTCATTGAAGCAAACCACACAAACAAAAAGCATCAACAATAACATGAACATTCTACACGTACACATAAAAGGCCGAAAACTAGACACTCTAGAACAATTGGAAATATACAAACACACGAAAACAAATAAAAACGACATCCTAAACGAACAGACACAATTCAAATCGCACGCATTATTCGAACATATCTCACCCCACACACACAACATCGATCTTTCGAAAATCGATTCTGTCGCCCACAACAGGATGGACAGCGCTACCAGCGGCAACCTCTGAAGAAGCTTTTTAAAAGTGAAAACTGGTTCAGGTTGTAAGGTAAAACTTGATGTTTTTACTCATAAAAAACTTTGTGTTCAGAGTCGTTAGTGAAATAGTTGTATTTAGTTAAGTAACGGACACGTCATGGACAACGAAATCCAAGAAATAATTCTTTTTCAGCGGCGCAACTACAGATTACTGAGTCAAGGCCTCCTTTAACAGCCTCCGCCAGTTGTCCCGGTAAAAACTGGCTGGCGAAAGAAGCTGACAGGTTTCTGCACATAAAAGCTTTACAGATGGGCTATGTGAATTCTCCGATCCAACCCCCCAACCTGGAGGAACAGGAACTTTGATTTTGGGGTGCTCTTCCCCTAAAGAGTTGCTTTCACCTCTCTCTGATGAGTTCTCTCTGCCCGGTCGCTGTAGGCTAACTGACTCAGCCCATGTGTGCAGCCGTTAGGTTACTATAGCCTCCTCCGCCTCCACACTAGATGCACACCCTGCTGCCGAGGAAAACTAATAATGCTTTGACATTTGTTACATTAGGTTAAATTTGAACATGAAGGTACGCTTACAACAATAGTGTATAGCTCAACCAAATTGACATCAAGGCGCGCCAAAACGGTGCTAGTGTTAGCAGATACAGTGATGGTGTTGTCTACCCCCAACATTGTGCTGGTTTCACATTCTGGATAGAAAAACGTACAGGTAGACGCTAGTAAATACATTGTGCTTATGAGTTTTACGTTGGCTACTATTACGTGACTTGAAAACCTCGACCGATAAACATGAAGTACTAGATAAGTCTACAAAATGTACACAGTAGTAACATTATTTTAATTCTTCATATTTTGGATATTTTAAATAAATTTAGCCTAAAAACTGAGTCGGTAAAGATAAAAAAAACCTACCGTAATAAAACCATTCCACATTCGATTTAGTACGTATGTGGAAATCATACGTTTATATTTACATACAAACTGTCCTTAAGGAAGATATTCGTTATTATAATTTAATAAATCCTTGTAATAACAAAATAAAAAATAAAATTTCATATCAATTAAAATTTTTTTCAGAAATTAATTTTAAATTAAATAAATTAATTTGATAATTTTCAAATTAAAATTAGAAACTTTTTTCCTATTCAAGATAGACTAATACATTAAGCGAATTTATTATTAGACACCCTCACACACAAGCACACGCATGCACGCACACTTATTTATCACATTTTTATCCTTCTGATGCTGAAGGTTTTAACCGTGATTACTTTTCAAGTACATCACCACTTTTTAGAATATGCTTATTTTTAGAAACATAGTTATAAATTATAAATATGTTGTAGCATGACAGATAATCCACTTAAATAGATTACCATATGATCATTAGTAAAAATCAATTATATGGAATATCCAGAAAAATCCAAATGAGAACCAAATAAAAATCACAATAAATTACCAACATAACAAGAAAAAGTAAATATAAAGAAAAACTCTTAAACAAAAAAATAAATGTACAACAAAATAAAAACCCCAAAAAACTGAAATTAAAATAAGAATAATACCCAGGTAGGATAGGAGTAGGTAAGGAAAATACCCAGACCAAATAAACGAACCAGAATAAACAAGAATAAATAATAATGAAGAAACCAAGAACGAAAAAGGAAGAGACCCAGAACAAAGAAAAATAATAATAACAATATGGTACTGAAGAAACCAAGAATGAAGAAGGAAGATATCCAGAACAAACCAATATACCTAATGAACAGGGACAAGTTTGAAGATAACATGTAATAGAGGAAGTAGAATACGACCAATACCCAAAAGAAACCCAATAGGGAGAAAACAAAAACCCCAAAAGAAAGTAAATGTCACTATTGAAAGTATAACACCCCAAAAATCCAGAAACTCATGTAAAATAAATAAAAACAAAAGTGTTTAAAGTGCTAAGTAGAAGTGCACCCAAGAAAGTTATTGTATAATTAATAAAGACAAATCTTAACAGTTCCCCCATGATTAAACAATTTGATATTATAAAACTATGAAAATGACTAGTGATAGTATCAAGAAATAACAGGGGACAAGTGCAAGTTATTATATTATAATAAATAAACTTTGAGAAAGTACATTAAATACTGTGCCTTTAAATAACTTTAAGAGTTTTAATATAGTATCATGAGTGCTATTTAATAAAATAGTATGGTGAAAGAGCAATGACTACTCTTTCTAATAAAATGCCACTATTTATGTAATAACATTCAATGGAGTGAATAATATAAATAGAGAGCTGGGAGTTAATCCATAAAGTGACAAGGGATACATCCCTAAAGTTAAGGAAAAACAGATAAGACTGTACCCAAATAGTTTTAAGTAATTGTTAAAAATTAAAGGAACAGAGATGTTAGGTTCCAATTACCATAAATGAACTCTATGCATAAGGTTTGGAAATAGAGATTAATTCTTATATTTATAAAATGTTATTGTGTTTAATAGTTTGAATTAGGAATGCAATGTCTGAATGTGGATACCATTCTTATATAATAAAATGTTTTTAGGAGTTACTGTAAGTAATCAGTACAAAAAAGGGTATGAATTTAAATACCATATTTAATGTCAAATAATTGTTATGTTTTAATTGTTTAAAGTCAATACTAAATGTTATGGTAGTAAAAGAAGGAATTATTAATGAATATTATATTAGAATAGAAGGTCAGAAAAGGGTATAAACTAACTGTATTATTAAAAACTTTGTAGGTAACAACAGATTAAATCTAGGCCAAATAGTAAATCTAAACTACATTATAATTGACAAATCTAGTCCTATAAACCAACTAAACTGATGAAATTTATGCAAGATAAACCCATCACATAGTAATATAATGTAATTTATACTTTAAAAGGATATTGTCAGAAGATAGGTAAAATTATGAATAAAAATGCAAATGTATTAACTAAAATTTCAGAGGAGGAGTCATAGATAAATGAATTATATTTAAAAACAATAATTAATGGACAAAATTGCAAGAAATTAAGGAAAGATAAACAATTATATCAATCTGAGATTCAGTATAATAATAATAATTATATCAGATAAAATGGCTAATATTTGGACAAGAACAGGAAACAAAGCTTTAAGCCTACTTTTCCAAAATGAAAGAAATATAACTTTTTTAAATAAAAACTTTGTAAAACTATATTAATTAGTATCAAAATAAGCAAAATAGATTAAAGAAACCGAATATGTATTTAGTATTTCATAAAATTAAATAATAACGAAAATATTTTCAGTGATATAATGTATTTAATAAAGATGTATCGGAAGCCAAGGCAATTTGAAACAATGTATGATGTATATTAAATTGGCTAAGAATTTCAGGAGACGAAGGAAATGAGAACAGTTAATTATTATCCGTTGAAGCGAACACTTGAACGAGGTTTCGCTTCGTTTAACCTATATAAGAAGCATAAATGGCGTGCGAGATATAAATCGAGTTCAGTGAAAATTTATAACTTTTCTAATTTTGACTTTTAACTTTAGAAGCAGTGAGCACAAACAATAAAACAATTAAACTACAATAAAACAGAACCAAATACGACTAAATTATTAAATTAACACCACCACAAATATTTATTACAGACGAAACAAAAAGTGTTAGCTACGACCAATTTAACCAAAGTGAAGTAGACATTATCACACACATTTAAACAAAGTGAACTAAGAAACACTGCACCAGGAACACTCAATTAACTCCAGAACGAATATCCACAATTGCGGAGACGAGGAATCGGTGAAAAGGCATCATTTATTGCAAGAAACATTTGTCGAGGTGACTGACGTTAACCTACGCAGTCGTCAGGCGGCCATTTTGTCTTCCCAGCATCCTATGCGAATTGGAACAAATGAACATCGAGTCTTCACTGGTTCGAATATTATAATATATAAACTTTCAATATTGATTAATAACCTTGTAATTTTTAGTATTAAGACTTTTAATTGTAAGTGTTATACTTTCATGGCCCTACCCTTCTCTGGCTATTTATAAAATAACCGTTAAAAGAACCAAATATTTTATATACACTATTCATGTAAATTTTTTATCGACTGGCCCTGAGTAACGAGTCGATAATGTTGTCAATAATCGATTAACCATCGATCATTCTAATAATTGTTAATAAATCATATAATTCTGCAAATTGGTTGAAATTTAATTTAAATATAATTAAAAATAAGTTAATTCAAGATCACGGACTATCCGAAAGGCGGTATTTACAAAGGAATAAGGAGCATATTGAAGAAGAAGAAGAACCGTCTATCGACTAGTACCGGAGTTAACATATTAACGCAGGAGTTATTCAGAGAAAGTTACACAACAACATAAACAACCATAAAATAATTAAAATTTTTACGCAATACAGTTACGAAAATTATTTATTAAATACATACAACAACAAAAAAACACGAAAACAAATATTTTTCAGAAAACAAAATTTTTTTATTTCAAATTTTAATATTATTATTATTTTGTAACCCGAAGAACAAGAAAACGTTACAAAATTGGCGAACCCAACAGTGGGGCTTAACGTAGACACACGGAATCGTTACAATGTCCATGTGAAAAATTATCTTAATGAGAACTTGAAGAATGCCAGCCTGTTGTTGCAACTTCTATATAACTTAGCTTGTTTTATAGTCAAGTCATTGAATTTTCATAAACAAGAATACATTCGTTCTATGTTGGTGGTGAGATGTTATCATGAATAAATAGTTACACAATTTTAGAAGTTAACATGATAATGTTTTTAGTCTGGGGGTCATTCCACAAAATGCGTGATGCAAAATGTGTAATGTCATCGAAAAATGTAGCTCCAGGTGATGTTAACACTATATTTTTTCCACATTTTCGATTTCCCCACAGTCTAGAAATCTTCGGTCTCTGTCGTTTTAAGAAATCCGTACGAACATCGCTGAACAGGAGAGTCTGCAGTTTATGCACATTGTACGTTTCAAAAGCCTAAAAACATAGATCATGCTTCAATGTTTCGGTTTCGTCGAAATTCTTTGTTTACAGTAAATTGTATCTAAACTATATTTAGTATACCGGTACACTTCTTTCACAATTGAGAAAGAAGAAGTCTACTCACATTTAGGACTAATTTTTTCATTCATTCATTCTATCTTCCATCTTATGATTAAAAAACTCTTGGATTTCGGTGTCCATGAGGTGTCAGTTACTTAACTAAATATATTATAATTAATTTACTACCGAGTCGGTAGCGAATTAATTATATTTTTAAAAACTCATACTTTACACTATTAAGAATCTGAGATAAATTAGTTTCTGGTAATGTTTCAAGGACACTGAGAAGAAGTACTTACAATCTGGGACTAATCCCGGGTTTTCAGGAGATTGGTAATCCTGGTTGAACCATATTTGTTAAACTGGAAAGGGAAGGCTCTGTGCTAGAAGTTACAAAATTTTAAACAGTATACATTCTACCAATTCAATTGAATTTATTTACACGTACTGGTAGTTTTTAATCTGAGAATATCCAACCAGAGAAAATAGAAAAAGTCGTATGCTTGTATGCTATAAATTGGCCGTTGATAGACAACTGCTCAATAGGACCAATAAATACCAGTATGTATTTGTTAAAATTGGTTGATTTTAGATCTAAAAACAAACGCTCAATTTATGCAGCCATGTACAGTATTAATGCCAGTATTAATGCCAGCCATGTACAGTGTTCAAAAATTGTTTAAGCTGACCGAATTTCTTCTTTTAGCCAGAAGCAACGCCTCATGAGCATTTTGTTCATGTCTACATTTTGCTCATATGTAGTTGAAATTTGAATACTTATGCATACATTCTTACAAAATACTGATGGAATGTTGTTGTAGTACAGTACTGTGACACGCAAATTAGTTTATATATCTAGGTACAAATTGTTACTTCGTTGTTGACAGTCACGATTTCATGATGAAGAAATACAAAATCTAATACGAATACTTTTTTATGTAGCAAAAGGCAGAATCATCAAGATAAAAAATGTACGTATTGTACAAATTTCGGTTTTGTGAAACGAACGCTGTTCATAAGTTCATACTTATTCGATTCAAGGATCAGAAACCAGAACCACGCTCACAGCCTCGGGTATACAGATTACTGGTTACTTCAATCCTTCGAATCATGTGTAAACGATAAAAACGTAAATACGATGTAGAAATTACATAACGTCATACCAGCTGCATTGTGACCAACGTTATTGTAAGGAGATTTAATTATTTTATAATTTCTCATAGTGATATATTTAGTTTCAAAAATATAATCAGGCAATCAAGTTTACGATAAACATACGCGCGCGCGCACATCATAATATACAGGCCTTGTTTTCTTGTTTTGTAAGTTTTGCACCTTCGATTATATAATCGTTATTATCAATTATATTACCAAAAGAACAATTTTTATTCTTTTAAAATTGAAGAAGAAGACGAATAATGTTATAACACACACTGCTGTAAAACGGTTGTATACAGTTTTAGTATATAGTTGATGTTATGACGAGTGTACAGATTTATCGGTACTGTACCTTTATCCTTTCCTGCAGTCATTTCCGATATTTCGATTATGCGATTGTTTGGCTTCGATCTTTATTAATTTTGATTGTTAACTTTCACTTGTGAACTTAATTTGTTTTTCCCGTACGCGTTTCGGCGTGATGTGCGCCTTCTTCAGCGGTGTGAGACAGAATGTTCGGAACTTGTAACGGTTTTTTAGTTGGTAGGTTACATGAGGGGGTGGAAGGGAATTGGCGCGGGGATCCGAATTATTATATGTTTTATGTATAATTGTGTCAAAGAGTGCGTGTGATTTAAAGTGTAATTGGTCGTTAAGTATGTTGTTTGGTTGTGTTGTGTAGTGTTTGTAATTTCATATTGTTCTGCTGTGTTAAGTTTCCGACTTTTAGGCAAGTAGGCCTAGTGTAATATCTCAAGATTATTATCTATGTTGGTGTAGCTGTGGTATTGTGGTTTTTTGTGTGTATGTGTGTGGCAAACGCGGAATGTATGTTGTTGCTGGATAGAGCTTTTAAGTGTTCAGAGTAACGTGAAGAAAAAGATCTTCCCGTCTGGCCTATATAGAAACTATTACTGTACAATCACTACAGTTAATTTGTATACCCATATGGGTATATAGACCTATATACATAAAACATACAATAATTCGGATCCCCGCGCCAATTCCCTTCCACCACACCCCCCTCACTCAACCTACCAACTAAAAACCGTTACAAGTTCCGGACATTCTGTCTCACACCGCTGAAGAAGGCGCACATCACGCCGAAACGCGTACGGGAAAAAACAAAGTAAGTTCACAAGTGAAAGTTAACAATCAATATTAATTAAGTGCTGTGAATGAAGAAGATGAACCATCAAAACAACTGTTCGATCTTTACGGAATATCGCACATAATTTTATGTAGGTGAATGAATTATACAAATTTTAATTTGTATGTTGCAAAATAGTTGGCTGGAGATTGCATTTGGTGCTCTTAGTCCTTATTTTTAATGAAGAAATGATTGTAGTAGTAGTCTATATCACAGTTGGGTATCTGTGACGCCAAAACTTGATGTTGTCGGGTTAACATGAGAACTGAAATTACACATTGAAAGCGATATGTGTGTAATGTAAAATTCGTTTTTTTTTTTGGTGGAAACTACAAAAAACCCCAACTTGAAAATAAGGCGGTGTGGCCCAAGGGCCACCCCTTGTCTATTACTATACATGTCTCCTTTTTTATGCCAGAACTAGGTTTTCAGTAGAACTGGTTTTCCTAATAGTACTCGTTTTTTCATTAATACTAGTTCTGTGAATAGATCACTGAAAAACCACCAAACTCGAAAGTAATGCGGGGGGTGGCTGCCTCATGGCCCCCACAACAAGTTACGGGCCCCCTTGCCAGGATTCAGCTCAGTCCCCCTTGCCCTGGGTGCATTTCCTTCCAAGGCTTCCCCTGTCTTCTACTTTCTCATATTCCCAAAACGCCAGAAAGGTAATATTAAAAATATGAGTAGAGTTTTTTTTTATTAATTAAAAATTAATGTCTAAAATCTACATTTCTATCCCCTTAAACGAAGAAAATTACTTATAAGATATCCACCTAATAGCAAAAACAAGGAAATTAATTCATTTTAGATTATTTAAAGGATTCACACACAAATTTTTACTATTTATTAATTTTATTAATAGCATTGGAACTAGATACAGTGTAACTAAAGATGATACGATTATAAGCAAGAAGTAATCTGGGAAGTAGTTCAGACTACTATTTTTAGTCTATGGTCCTGCGTTGTGAAATCTCCTAGCTTTTGCCTTGCAAAATTTATCTATAACATCTGAAAAGTCCACTCTTTTTGCTAATTCGTTTTCCATGGCTAAAATGGCAAGACTATTCAGTCTATCTTGTCCTGTTGTACTTCTTTGCCAGGTCTTTAGAGAATTGGCAAGCCTACTGAACGACCTCTCAGCTTTGGAAACTGTCACTGGAAATGTACAAAACAGTTTAAGTGCAATGCAAACATTGGCAAATATCGCTTGAAGATTTTTTTCATAAATTAGATTTAACAGTTTAAGAGGCTTTTTTTCTGAACCAAAAACAGTATGATGGATGTTTTCCAGATGAATTACCTCTTCCAGTAGTTCATCCGTAAAGTCCTTGGGGAACTTTTCTATAAGATTTTTTCGTTTTTATTTCTAATTCATCTTGTTTGGCGTCCATAAAATTTAGGACTGGGGAAAATAAATCGCAGATAGAATTAGCAGCTGAGAATCTCGTCGTCAAGTCTGTCATGATAAAATCCAAAACCGGAAAAACTACAGATGCTTTGAAATCATCTTCCTTTTGTGTTTGAACATCAATTTCATTCATAGGATCAGTGGTCCCCATTCTGTGAAAATTAGTATCAAAGCTAGGCGTGATCTTGATTGCTTCAGCAACAATTTTTGCTTCATGAACAATTGTTTCCCAAGAATCTCTTAGCTGTTGCATTTCACCAAGCAAATCTTTGATCAATTGGACTTCAGTATTGAGGGATATCCCCTTGCTTTGTATGACAGTATTTTTACTGTCAATACCAGATAGCACTTTATGCCAAAATGAAGTCATCAGAAGACCTTTGAGTGACCCAAAATACTTTTTCAGTCCTAAGACAATATTTCGTGCTGAGGGAGTCAAAGTAGTGATTGTGTAATATAACTCATTATTACAAATGTTTATTATTACATATACTCTACTAAAATATGTATAACCAATACCATAATTTTATACGTCTGAGTACTTACCAAATTCATTAGTTACCGGGCTCATTTTCTTCTTTTATAACTTGTTTTCTACCTAAGGGGTGCCAGGGTTCATGTACAGGAAGATTTTGAAACACAGTTGACGACACAAATGATAACAAGATATTCTTGAAATTAACCATCAAATTTAATTCAATCTAAGGTAGTACATATACAACCATGCGGTCAAAATAGTGACGTCATATGATATGACCCAAAACAAAATGGCGGTTACTTTTTCTATCTCTTTTTACTCTCTCTATTGCTTTATCTGTTGAATTAATATCAATGTAAACTTTATTGCTGCAGCTTAAAATCAGTTATTAATAGTTAATTAGTTACTACACAAACCAATGCCCTCGGCATATGTGGTTATGGCCATACATTCACTCGTTCATTCTCACACATTCAACTTCAGACCCGTACATTCTTTTTTATTATCGATTTGGTATTAATGAGCTCATTAACTATAAAAATGACAAAAGGAACTTCTCTGCTTATTAGGTGGTGGTGTCCATCTGTTGTTGGTGTGTGACGCCCATGGTGATGGCCGGTGTTCGCCTTTAATTCCGCTGAGTTTATATAGATAGATGTGTGCACTGAATTTACATTTTTTATATATTTATACTGTTAAATAAGATGAGCCTTCATTGCACCACTACTGTTGATAACATTTTTGCTAGTTAATTTAAACTATTGTTAAAAAGTTATACACACAACGATACATCGCTGTGGCTCCTCTGAAGAATGGCGTTGAAATGAGACCGAGGCAAATGTAAATTTGCGCTTGTGTGTGTGGTTCTTACGTCATCCAGCTTTGTCTTGCTGGACAACGCCTCGTTGCACATATTGTATTCAGTGCGTCATTGTTCTTAGCGATGACGGAACCGTGCTATAGCCCAATCATAATTCATATTGTAGTCCTTCGTCACAAACACCGCCATGGCCTTTTTTGATTTCAGCACTTCCATCGGCGACCTTGGTGTCTTACTCTGGCTGAATTTGCGTTGTTCCTTTTCCCAGAAGGACAATGGACCTAACCATTCCCTGTTTAAATAATTACATAATACAAAACATTGAAAATACCTATATAACCCATAATTATGGTACTGGGTCATTATGTACTGTTACAAACCCCCTCAATGAAAATTTTTGTGTCGAAACACAAAAAATTTCATTGACTCATTCACACGTTCCTAAAAGGATCAGTCTAGATATGTCACCACAACCCCCTGTAACGTTACTAAAAAAATTTATCATTACTTACCCTTGGTCCCATGATGTTGGTCGCACCCTCTGACCTTACTGGACTTCTCCTGAGAGATCCCTACACCATAAGGCCATGAGGCACTCTACACTCCTGTTCTGACGCTCCAGCCAGCCCAGGACTGCGGTCCCAACACCACAAAACTCTGAAACATCGCATACAAAATTTTAAAATAGTGGTCTAGTACACTTACATATCTACAACTGATATGTTCCCTTTTAGACGCATTGGTTTGTGTTTGGGGCATTGGTTTGTTGTTAATTCAAAAGTTTCAACCTCACAACTACAAGACTTAAAATACATTGATTTTTTACCACCACCAAACTCAATTTCTTCCTTGTAAGAAAATAAACAACATAGATATAACTACACATAACACAATACATCAACAATTCTTTAATATACCCCCAAAATACCTTCACCTACTTATTTCTATAAATTCAGCTTACAACTATCATGGTAGACACTTTTATTATTTAAATTTTGTTACTCAACTTAGATTCACTTCTTCTATTTTGTAAATGGCAGCTTACTATAATATTTTATTCAACTTCATTTGTAACTTTAGACTTCCAACTTTAAAATCTACTATATTTCAACACTTGTTATCGTCATTACCCCTGTAACGACCTCCTAACCACACACTCTATTGTACTACCAACATAATAAAAACATCATAAAACATTAGACATTACACATTAACATTGTTACATTTACATTACATGTACCAAAACTTTATCACATCATTACTATCAACAATTCTCTATTAACTTTTAATTATTTGACATTCATCAGACTCTATACAACAATTTCAACTTTATCATTTACCTTTCTGTTACAATTGCCTTCCTATCATGAATTTTCCTTTTCTAACCCTTCTATCCTTACTCGTTTGGGTGACTCTCTATTATTCACTATTTTCTCTGTCTTATTTTGGCATTGTCAATCTAACCTTACTCACCTCTTTTTTCTACTAACAACCGCTTCTAACCATTAATATATTTTGACACCAATATCTTTATAATAACCCCCTTCACAAATCCCATTTAAAACCTCTGGCACCGCTCGTTTTTTGTACTAGTATGTGTGTATTCCTCATCTATGCTCATTCCATCATTGGTTCCTGACCCTTTCAGATAACCCTTTCCGGCACACAACGGTCCCTTCCTGTCTCAACATCTCTCATTGCAGACTCCTACACCAATACCCTTATTACAAAATATCACCATCAACAACAAATATAATTACCACTCACCTTACTCACCTCTACATATAATCACTAACCACTGTGTCCCTAAAATATCTAACACCTCTTTATATATTATCAGTATCTCAACACTTTATTTTCCTAACTCCCAATAACTCTATTTAACTAACTCCAATGCCTCTATTTTATCATTATTACCCAAACACTTTTACAACATTTCAACTCAATATATCACTAGAAAAATTCATCACTTATCTACTAACAACAATACTTCTCAATAGCCAAATCTATTACCTGCATAATCATTCACTAACCCTTTAGAATCTGAATCGCATAATATCATTTAAATTCTCTTCAGTTATTTAAAATTCTACAATACATGTTTACATAAAAATACATAAAATACACAACTACAAGAATACACAAATACACTGACATTAATACACAAAAATATACAATTCACATAATCATTAATCATTTACCAAAATCAGTCATAATCAGTCCATCTTAAAAAACACTGGTCACATAATTAAATGTTCATAACACAATAAAATAATCAACCTCCATCGTCAAATAGCAATCGAACCTTAAAACTATATACATGGTTTAATATTAGATATTTTATATTATTACTATCAATATAATACTTATCTAATTCTTCATATATTTCCACAATACTATTTAAATTAATATGCTTATTCCATATTACTATCTCATATAATTTGTCACGATCGAGTACGGTCATGTCGCCTTTGGTATAGTCTGCTACAATCAGGTAAGTTATAAAGTCATCTTTATCAACATCCTCTCCTACTACTTTATTCTCAATACAAGGTAAGTTTTCATTATATTTATCACTCCTATCTCCACCTAACTTTTCAATCAACTCTTCATAATCTCTACATACTCTATATAACTCTATCTCCCAATTATCACACAATTCTCTTTCACAATAACTCCTATCATAACCCCAAATCACATTCTCTCTCCCAATATATGCAGGGTACACTACAACTTTATTTTCGCACCACCTATCAGGTGCACAAAAAATCCAGGGACAACTATTTGCAGACCTTTTGTCTCCAAAACCTACATCGAAGGCACTCTCGTCCTTCCTAAAAACATTTATATCACCCCCAAATACACCATTAAGGGAAAATCTACCCCCTGCAATTCTTTTACAATTATACTTTCTCTACCCACTCTCTTCCACCCTTTAACACACATTATCATTCCATCATTATTATATTCTATTCCCCATAAAACCTCATTATTACTACTCCTGTTTACACAATCATTCTCTAACATCATACTTTTATTTATATTGTTACAATCCTCTCCCCTACTTACCTTGTTATCTTTGTTTATCTCTAACTTGTCTACTTTGTCAATATTACAATTTTGTCTCTGTATTTTATTTTTAAATTTTTCTAATTTCTCATTTAATTGATCTGACTTTACGTCTTGTACATTGTTTTGTTTCTTTAATTCATTTTCAAGGCTATCAAATTTTTCATCAATTTCTTTTAATACTCTATTTTGCGTTTTAATTAATGTGAACAGATCTTCCAACCCTATCTTATTTTCAACTGCTCTAGGTGTAGAATTCGCGCTTATTTTGTCTAACAAAATCGATTCTGTGTCCATTTCTACACTATTATTATTTTCTGCCATCATTACTTCAATATTTAAATGGTTATTTATCTTTTATTTATATTTGACTACGCAATTAACGCAATTTGTAATTAACTATGCAACTTCGTCAACATAACCTCTCATTCATTATATATCGTCTTATATCATCTTCTGTGTTTCTCAATCTAGCTGTTTTATATAAATTAATTTTTATAAGTCCCTGTTCGGGCGCCATTTGTAATACAACTCATCTTTATAATTAAGTCCCTGTTCGGGCGCCATTTGTAATATAACTCATTATTACAAATGTTTATTATTACATATACTCTACTAAAATATGTATAACCAATACCATAATTTTATACGTCTGAGTACTTACCAAATTCATTAGTTACCGGGCTCATTTTCTTCTTTTATAACTTGTTTTCTACCTAAGGGGTGCCAGGGTTCATGTACAGGAAGATTTTGAAACACAGTTGACGACACAAATGATAACAAGATATTCTTGAAATTAACCATCAAATTTAATTCAATCTAAGGTAGTACATATACAACCATGCGGTCAAAATAGTGACGTCATATGATATGACCCAAAACAAAATGGCGGTTACTTTTTCTATCTCTTTTTACTCTCTCTATTGCTTTATCTGTTGAATTAATATCAATGTAAACTTTATTGCTGCAGCTTAAAATCAGTTATTAATAGTTAATTAGTCACTACACAAACCAATGCCCTCGGCATATGTGGTTATGGCCATACATTCACTCGTTCATTCTCACACATTCAACTTCAGACCCGTACATTCTTTTTTATTATCGATTTGGTATTAATGAGCTCATTAACTATAAAAATGACAAAAGGAACTTCTCTGCTTATTAGGTGGTGGTGTCCATCTGTTGTTGGTGTGTGACGCCCATGGTGATGGCCGGTGTTCGCCTTTAATTCCGCTGAGTTTATATAGATAGATGTGTGCACTGAATTTACATTTTTTATATATTTATACTGTTAAATAAGATGAGCCTTCATTGCTCCACTACTGTTGATAACATTTTTGCTAGTTAATTTAAACTATTGTTAAAAAGTTATACACACAACGATACATCGCTGTGGCTCCTCTGAAGAATGGCGTTGAAATGAGACCGAGGCAAATGTAAATTTGCGCTTGTGTGTGTGGTTCTTACGTCATCCAGCTTTGTCTTGCTGGACAACGCCTCGTTGCACATATTGTATTCAGTGCGTCATTGTTCTTAGCGATGACGGAACCGTGCTATAGCCCAATCATAATTCATATTGTATTCCTTCGTCACAAACACCGCCATGGCCTTTTTTGATTTCAGCACTTCCATCGGCGACCTTGGTGTCTTACTCTGGCTGAATTTGCATTGTTCCTTTTCCCAGAGGGACAATGGACCTAACCATTCCGTGTTTAAATAATTACATAATACAAAACATTGAAAATACCTATATAACCCATAATTATGGTACTGGGTCATTATGTACTGTTACAAACCCCCTCAATGAAAATTTTTGTGTCGAAACACAAAAAATTTCATTGACTCATTCACACGTTCCTAAAAGGATCAGTCTAGATATGTCACCACAACCCCCTGTAACGTTACTAAAAAAATTTATCATTACTTACCCTTGGTCCCATGATGTTGGTCGCACCCTCTGACCTTACTGGACTTCTCCTGAGAGATCCCTACACCATAAGGCCATGAGGCACTCTACACTCCTGTTCTGACGCTCCAGCCAGCCCAGGACTGCGGTCCCAACACCACAAAACTCTGAAACATCGCATACAAAATTTTAAAATAGTGGTCTAGTACACTTACATATCTACAACTGATATGTTCCCTTTTAGACGCATTGGTTTGTGTTTGGGGCATTGGTTTGTTGTTAATTCAAAAGTTTCAACCTCACAACTACAAGACTTAAAATACATTGATTTTTTACCACCACCAAACTCAATTTCTTCCTTGTAAGAAAATAAACAACATAGATATAACTACACATAACACAATACATCAACAATTCTTTAATATACCCCCAAAATACCTTCACCTACTTATTTCTATAAATTCAGCTTACAACTATCATGGTAGACACTTTTATTATTTAAATTTTGTTACTCAACTTAGATTCACTTCTTCTATTTTGTAAATGGCAGCTTACTATAATATTTTATTCAACTTCATTTGTAACTTTAGACTTCCAACTTTAAAATCTACTATATTTCAACACTTGTTATCGTCATTACCCCTGTAACGACCTCCTAACCACACACTCTATTGTACTACCAACATAATAAAAACATCATAAAACATTAGACATTACACATTAACATTGTTACATTTACATTACATGTACCAAAACTTTATCACATCATTACTATCAACAATTCTCTATTAACTTTTAATTATTTGACATTCATCAGACTCTATACAACAATTTCAACTTTATCATTTACCTTTCTGTTACAATTGCCTTCCTATCATGAATTTTCCTTTTCTAACCCTTCTATCCTTACTCGTTTGGGTGACTCTCTATTATTCACTATTTTCTCTGTCTTATTTTGGCATTGTCAATCTAACCTTACTCACCTCTTTTTTCTACTAACAACCGCTTCTAACCATTAATATATTTTGACACCAATATCTTTATAATAACCCCCTTCACAAATCCCATTTAAAACCTCTGGCACCGCTCGTTTTTTGTACTAGTATGTGTGTATTCCTCATCTATGCTCATTCCATCATTGGTTCCTGACCCTTTCAGATAACCCTTTCCGGCACACAACGGTCCCTTCCTGTCTCAACATCTCTCATTGCAGACTCCTACACCAATACCCTTATTACAAAATATCACCATCAACAACAAATATAATTACCACTCACCTTACTCACCTCTACATATAATCACTAACCACTGTGTCCCTAAAATATCTAACACCTCTTTATATATTATCAGTATCTCAACACTTTATTTTCCTAACTCCCAATAACTCTATTTAACTAACTCCAATGCCTCTATTTTATCATTATTACCCAAACACTTTTACAACATTTCAACTCAATATATCACTAGAAAAATTCATCACTTATCTACTAACAACAATACTTCTCAATAGCCAAATCTATTACCTGCATAATCATTCACTAACCCTTTAGAATCTGAATCGCATAATATCATTTAAATTCTCTTCAGTTATTTAAAATTCTACAATACATGTTTACATAAAAATACATAAAATACACAACTACAAGAATACACAAATACACTGACATTAATACACAAAAATATACAATTCACATAATCATTAATCATTTACCAAAATCAGTCATAATCAGTCCATCTTAAAAAACACTGGTCACATAATTAAATGTTCATAACACAATAAAATAATCAACCTCCATCGTCAAATAGCAATCAAACCTTAAAACTATATACATGGTTTAATATTAGATATTTTATATTATTACTATCAATATAATACTTATCTAATTCTTCATATATTTCCACAATACTATTTAAATTAATATGCTTATTCCATATTACTATCTCATATAATTTGTCACGATCGAGTACGGTCATGTCGCCTTTGGTATAGTCTGCTACAATCAGGTAAGTTATAAAGTCATCTTTATCAACATCCTCTCCTACTACTTTATTCTCAATACAAGGTAAGTTTTCATTATATTTATCACTCCTATCTCCACCTAACTTTTCAATCAACTCTTCATAATCTCTACATACTCTATATAACTCTATCTCCCAATTATCACACAATTCTCTTTCACAATAACTCCTATCATAACCCCAAATCACATTCTCTCTCCCAATATATGCAGGGTACACTACAACTTTATTTTCGCACCACCTATCAGGTGCACAAAAAATCCAGGGACAACTATTTGCAGACCTTTTGTCTCCAAAACCTACATCGAAGGCACTCTCGTCCTTCCTAAAAACATTTATATCACCCCCAAATACACCATTAAGGGAAAATCTACCCCCTGCAATTCTTTTACAATTATACTTTCTCTACCCACTCTCTTCCACCCTTTAACACACATTATCATTCCATCATTATTATATTCTATTCCCCATAAAACCTCATTATTACTACTCCTGTTTACACAATCATTCTCTAACATCATACTTTTATTTATATTGTTACAATCCTCTCCCCTACTTACCTTGTTATCTTTGTTTATCTCTAACTTGTCTACTTTGTCAATATTACAATTTTGTCTCTGTATTTTATTTTTAAATTTTTCTAATTTCTCATTTAATTGATCTGACTTTACGTCTTGTACATTGTTTTGTTTCTTTAATTCATTTTCAAGGCTATCAAATTTTTCATCAATTTCTTTTAATACTCTATTTTGCGTTTTAATTAATGTGAACAGATCTTCCAACCCTATCTTATTTTCAACTGCTCTAGGTGTAGAATTCGCGCTTATTTTGTCTAACAAAATCGATTCTGTGTCCATTTCTACACTATTATTATTTTCTGCCATCATTACTTCAATATTTAAATGGTTATTTATCTTTTATTTATATTTGACTACGCAATTAACGCAATTTGTAATTAACTATGCAACTTCGTCAACATAACCTCTCATTCATTATATATCGTCTTATATCATCTTCTGTGTTTCTCAATCTAGCTGTTTTATATAAATTAATTTTTATAAGTCCCTGTTCGGGCGCCATTTGTAATACAACTCGTCTTTATAATTAAGTCCCTGTTCGGGCGCCATTTGTAATATAACTCATTATTACAAATGTTTATTATTACATATACTCTACTAAAATATGTATAACCAATACCATAATTTTATACGTCTGAGTACTTACCAAATTCATTAGTTACCGGGCTCATTTTCTTCTTTTATAACTTGTTTTCTACCTAAGGGGTGCCAGGGTTCATGTACAGGAAGATTTTGAAACACAGTTGACGACACAAATGATAACAAGATATTCTTGAAATTAACCATCAAATTTAATTCAATCTAAGGTAGTACATATACAACCATGCGGTCAAAATAGTGACGTCATATGATATGACCCAAAACAAAATGGCGGTTACTTTTTCTATCTCTTTTTACTCTCTCTATTGCTTTATCTGTTGAATTAATATCAATGTAAACTTTATTGCTGCAGCTTAAAATCAGTTATTAATAGTTAATTAGTTACTACACAAACCAATGCCCTCGGCATATGTGGTTATGGCCATACATTCACTCGTTCATTCTCACACATTCAACTTCAGACCCGTACATTCTTTTTTATTATCGATTTGGTATTAATGAGCTCATTAACTATAAAAATGACAAAAGGAACTTCTCTGCTTATTAGGTGGTGGTGTCCATCTGTTGTTGGTGTGTGACGCCCATGGTGATGGCCGGTGTTCGCCTTTAATTCCGCTGAGTTTATATAGATAGATGTGTGCACTGAATTTACATTTTTTATATATTTATACTGTTAAATAAGATGAGCCTTCATTGCTCCACTACTGTTGATAACATTTTTGCTAGTTAATTTAAACTATTGTTAAAAAGTTATACACACAACGATACATCGCTGTGGCTCCTCTGAAGAATGGCGTTGAAATGAGACCGAGGCAAATGTAAATTTGCGCTTGTGTGTGTGGTTCTTACGTCATCCAGCTTTGTCTTGCTGGACAACGCCTCGTTGCACATATTGTATTCAGTGCGTCATTGTTCTTAGCGATGACGGAACCGTGCTATAGCCCAATCATAATTCATATTGTAGTCCTTCGTCACAAACACCGCCATGGCCTTTTTTGATTTCAGCACTTCCATCGGCGACCTTGGTGTCTTACTCTGGCTGAATTTGCATTGTTCCTTTTCCCAGAGGGACAATGGACCTAACCATTCCGTGTTTAAATAATTACATAATACAAAACATTGAAAATACCTATATAACCCATAATTATGGTACTGGGTCATTATGTACTGTTACAAACCCCCTCAATGAAAATTTTTGTGTCGAAACACAAAAAATTTCATTGACTCATTCACACGTTCCTAAAAGGATCAGTCTAGATATGTCACCACAACCCCCTGTAACGTTACTAAAAAAATTTATCATTACTTACCCTTGGTCCCATGATGTTGGTCGCACCCTCTGACCTTACTGGACTTCTCCTGAGAGATCCCTACACCATAAGGCCATGAGGCACTCTACACTCCTGTTCTGACGCTCCAGCCAGCCCAGGACTGCGGTCCCAACACCACAAAACTCTGAAACATCGCATACAAAATTTTAAAATAGTGGTCTAGTACACTTACATATCTACAACTGATATGTTCCCTTTTAGACGCATTGGTTTGTGTTTGGGGCATTGGTTTGTTGTTAATTCAAAAGTTTCAACCTCACAACTACAAGACTTAAAATACATTGATTTTTTACCACCACCAAACTCAATTTCTTCCTTGTAAGAAAATAAACAACATAGATATAACTACACATAACACAATACATCAACAATTCTTTAATATACCCCCAAAATACCTTCACCTACTTATTTCTATAAATTCAGCTTACAACTATCATGGTAGACACTTTTATTATTTAAATTTTGTTACTCAACTTAGATTCACTTCTTCTATTTTGTAAATGGCAGCTTACTATAATATTTTATTCAACTTCATTTGTAACTTTAGACTTCCAACTTTAAAATCTACTATATTTCAACACTTGTTATCGTCATTACCCCTGTAACGACCTCCTAACCACACACTCTATTGTACTACCAACATAATAAAAACATCATAAAACATTAGACATTACACATTAACATTGTTACATTTACATTACATGTACCAAAACTTTATCACATCATTACTATCAACAATTCTCTATTAACTTTTAATTATTTGACATTCATCAGACTCTATACAACAATTTCAACTTTATCATTTACCTTTCTGTTACAATTGCCTTCCTATCATGAATTTTCCTTTTCTAACCCTTCTATCCTTACTCGTTTGGGTGACTCTCTATTATTCACTATTTTCTCTGTCTTATTTTGGCATTGTCAATCTAACCTTACTCACCTCTTTTTTCTACTAACAACCGCTTCTAACCATTAATATATTTTGACACCAATATCTTTATAATAACCCCCTTCACAAATCCCATTTAAAACCTCTGGCACCGCTCGTTTTTTGTACTAGTATGTGTGTATTCCTCATCTATGCTCATTCCATCATTGGTTCCTGACCCTTTCAGATAACCCTTTCCGGCACACAACGGTCCCTTCCTGTCTCAACATCTCTCATTGCAGACTCCTACACCAATACCCTTATTACAAAATATCACCATCAACAACAAAT
This sequence comes from Magicicada septendecula, assembly GCA_034769895.1. NCBI lineage: Eukaryota > Metazoa > Arthropoda > Insecta > Hemiptera > Cicadidae > Magicicada > Magicicada septendecula. The sequence goes on from CM068368.1 coordinate 309,714,664, forward strand.
ATAATTACCACTTACCTTACTCACCTCTACATATAATCACTAACCACTGTGTCCCTAAAATATCTAACACCTCTTTATATATTATCAGTATCTCAACACTTTATTTTCCTAACTCCCAATAACTCTATTTAACTAACTCCAATGCCTCTATTTTATCATTATTACCCAAACACTTTTACAACATTTCAACTCAATATATCACTAGAAAAATTCATCACTTATCTACTAACAACAATACTTCTCAATAGCCAAATCTATTACCTGCATAATCATTCACTAACCCTTTAGAATCTGAATCGCATAATATCATTTAAATTCTCTTCAGTTATTTAAAATTCTACAATACATGTTTACATAAAAATACATAAAATACACAACTACAAGAATACACAAATACACTGACATTAATACACAAAAATATACAATTCACATAATCATTAATCATTTACCAAAATCAGTCATAATCAGTCCATCTTAAAAAACACTGGTCACATAATTAAATGTTCATAACACAATAAAATAATCAACCTCCATCGTCAAATAGCAATCAAACCTTAAAACTATATACATGGTTTAATATTAGATATTTTATATTATTACTATCAATATAATACTTATCTAATTCTTCATATATTTCCACAATACTATTTAAATTAATATGCTTATTCCATATTACTATCTCATATAATTTGTCACGATCGAGTACGGTCATGTCGCCTTTGGTATAGTCTGCTACAATCAGGTAAGTTATAAAGTCATCTTTATCAACATCCTCTCCTACTACTTTATTCTCAATACAAGGTAAGTTTTCATTATATTTATCACTCCTATCTCCACCTAACTTTTCAATCAACTCTTCATAATCTCTACATACTCTATATAACTCTATCTCCCAATTATCACACAATTCTCTTTCACAATAACTCCTATCATAACCCCAAATCACATTCTCTCTCCCAATATATGCAGGGTACACTACAACTTTATTTTCGCACCACCTATCAGGTGCACAAAAAATCCAGGGACAACTATTTGCAGACCTTTTGTCTCCAAAACCTACATCGAAGGCACTCTCGTCCTTCCTAAAAACATTTATATCACCCCCAAATACACCATTAAGGGAAAATCTACCCCCTGCAATTCTTTTACAATTATACTTTCTCTACCCACTCTCTTCCACCCTTTAACACACATTATCATTCCATCATTATTATATTCTATTCCCCATAAAACCTCATTATTACTACTCCTGTTTACACAATCATTCTCTAACATCATACTTTTATTTATATTGATACAATCCTCTCCCCTACTTACCTTGTCATCTTTGTTTATCTCTAACTTGTCTACTTTGTCAATATTACAATTTTGTCTCTGTATTTTATTTTTAAATTTTTCTAATTTCTCATTTAATTGATCTGACTTTACGTCTTGTACATTGTTTTGTTTCTTTAATTCATTTTCAAGGCTATCAAATTTTTCATCAATTTCTTTTAATACTCTATTTTGCGTTTTAATTAACGTGAACAGATCTTCCAACCCTATCTTATTTTCAACTGCTCTAGGTGTAGAATTCGCGCTTATTTTGTCTAACAAAATCGATTCTGTGTCCATTTCTACACTATTATTATTTTCTGCCATCATTACTTCAATATTTAAATGGTTATTTATCTTTTATTTATATTTGACTACGCAATTAACGCAATTTGTAATTAACTATGCAACTTCGTCAACATAACCTCTCATTCATTATATATCGTCTTATATCATCTTCTGTGTTTCTCAATCTAGCTGTTTTATATAAATTAATTTTTATAAGTCCCTGTTCGGGCGCCATTTGTAATACAACTCGTCTTTATAATTAAGTCCCTGTTCGGGCGCCATTTGTAATATAACTCATTATTACAAATGTTTATTATTACATATACTCTACTAAAATATGTATAACCAATACCATAATTTTATACGTCTGAGTACTTACCAAATTCATTAGTTACCGGGCTCATTTTCTTCTTTTATAACTTGTTTTCTACCTAAGGGGTGCCAGGGTTCATGTACAGGAAGATTTTGAAACACAGTTGACGACACAAATGATAACAAGATATTCTTGAAATTAACCATCAAATTTAATTCAATCTAAGGTAGTACATATACAACCATGCGGTCAAAATAGTGACGTCATATGATATGACCCAAAACAAAATGGCGGTTACTTTTTCTATCTCTTTTTACTCTCTCTATTGCTTTATCTGTTGAATTAATATCAATGTAAACTTTATTGCTGCAGCTTAAAATCAGTTATTAATAGTTAATTAGTTACTACACAAACCAATGCCCTCGGCATATGTGGTTATGGCCATACATTCACTCGTTCATTATCACACATTCAACTTCAGACCCGTACATTCTTTTTTATTATCGATTTGGTATTAATGAGCTCATTAACTATAAAAATGACAAAAGGAACTTCTCTGCTTATTAGGTGGTGGTGTCCATCTGTTGTTGGTGTGTGACGCCCATGGTGATGGCCGGTGTTCGCCTTTAATTCCGCTGAGTTTATATAGATAGATGTGTGCACTGAATTTACATTTTTTATATATTTATACTGTTAAATAAGATGAGCCTTCATTGCTCCACTACTGTTGATAACATTTTTGCTAGTTAATTTAAACTATTGTTAAAAAGTTATACACACAACGATACATCGCTGTGGCTCCTCTGAAGAATGGCGTTGAAATGAGACCGAGGCAAATGTAAATTTGCGCTTGTGTGTGTGGTTCTTACGTCATCCAGCTTTGTCTTGCTGGACAACGCCTCGTTGCACATATTGTATTCAGTGCGTCATTGTTCTTAGCGATGACGGAACCGTGCTATAGCCCAATCATAATTCATATTGTAGTCCTTCGTCACAAACACCGCCATGGCCTTTTTTGATTTCAGCACTTCCATCGGCGACCTTGGTGTCTTACTCTGGCTGAATTTGCATTGTTCCTTTTCCCAGAGGGACAATGGACCTAACCATTCCGTGTTTAAATAATTACATAATACAAAACATTGAAAATACCTATATAACCCATAATTATGGTATTGGGTCATTATGTACTGTTACAAACCCCCTCAATGAAAATTTTTGTGTCGAAACACAAAAAATTTCATTGACTCATTCACACGTTCCTAAAAGGATCAGTCTAGATATGTCACCACAACCCCCTGTAACGTTACTAAAAAAATTTATCATTACTTACCCTTGGTCCCATGATGTTGGTCGCACCCTCTGACCTTACTGGACTTCTCCTGAGAGATCCCTACACCATAAGGCCATGAGGCACTCTACACTCCTGTTCTGACGCTCCAGCCAGCCCAGGACTGCGGTCCCAACACCACAAAACTCTGAAACATCGCATACAAAATTTTAAAATAGTGGTCTAGTACACTTACATATCTACAACTGATATGTTCCCTTTTAGACGCATTGGTTTGTGTTTGGGGCATTGGTTTGTTGTTAATTAAAAAGTTTCAACCTCACAACTACAAGACTTAAAATACATTGATTTTTTACCACCACCAAACTCAATTTCTTCCTTGTAAGAAAATAAACAACATAGATATAACTACACATAACACAATACATCAACAATTCTTTAATATACCCCCAAAATACCTTCACCTACTTATTTCTATAAATTCAGCTTACAACTATCATGGTAGACACTTTTATTATTTAAATTTTGTTACTCAACTTAGATTCACTTCTTCTATTTTGTAAATGGCAGCTTACTATAATATTTTATTCAACTTCATTTGTAACTTTAGACTTCCAACTTTAAAATCTACTATATTTCAACACTTGTTATCGTCATTACCCCTGTAACGACCTCCTAACCACACACTCTATTGTACTACCAACATAATAAAAACATCATAAAACATTAGACATTACACATTAACATTGTTACATTTACATTACATGTACCAAAACTTTATCACATCATTACTATCAACAATTCTCTATTAACTTTTAATTATTTGACATTCATCAGACTCTATACAACAATTTCAACTTTATCATTTACCTTTCTGTTACAATTGCCTTCCTATCATGAATTTTCCTTTTCTAACCCTTCTATCCTTACTCGTTTGGGTGACTCTCTATTATTCACTATTTTCTCTGTCTTATTTTGGCATTGTCAATCTAACCTTACTCACCTCTTTTTTCTACTAACAACCGCTTCTAACCATTAATATATTTTGACACCAATATCTCTATAATAACCCCCTTCACAAATCCCATTTAAAACCTCTGGCACCGCTCGTTTTTTGTACTAGTATGTGTGTATTCCTCATCTATGCTCATTCCATCATTGGTTCCTGACCCTTTCAGATAACCCTTTCCGGCACACAACGGTCCCTTCCTGTCTCAACATTACAAAATATCACCATCAACAACAAATATAATTACCACTCACCTTACTCACCTCTACATATAATCACTAACCACTGTGTCCCTAAAATATCTAACACCTCTTTATATATTATCAGTATCTCAACACTTTATTTTCCTAACTCCCAATAACTCTATTTAACTAACTCCAATGCCTCTATTTTATCATTATTACCCAAACACTTTTACAACATTTCAACTCAATATATCACTAGAAAAATTCATCACTTATCTACTAACAACAATACTTCTCAATAGCCAAATCTATTACCTGCATAATCATTTACTAACCCTTTAGAATCTGAATCGCATAATATCATTTAAATTCTCTTCAGTTATTTAAAATTCTACAATACATGTTTACATAAAAATACATAAAATACACAACTACAAGAATACACAAATACACTGACATTAATACACAAAAATATACAATTCACATAATCATTAATCATTTACCAAAATCAGTCATAATCAGTCCATCTTAAAAAACACTGGTCACATAATTAAATGTTCATAACACAATAAAATAATCAACCTCCATCGTCAAATAGCAATCGAACCTTAAAACTATATACATGGTTTAATATTAGATATTTTATATTATTACTATCAATATAATACTTATCTAATTCTTCATATATTTCCACAATACTATTTAAATTAATATGCTTATTCCATATTACTATCTCATATAATTTGTCACGATCGAGTACGGTCATGTCGCCTTTGGTATAGTCTGCTACAATCAGGTAAGTTATAAGTCATCTTTATCAACATCCTCTCCTACTACTTTATTCTCAATACAAGGTAAGTTTTCATTATATTTATCACTCCTATCTCCACCTAACTTTTCAATCAACTCTTCATAATCTCTACATACTCTATATAACTCTATCTCCCAATTATCACACAATTCTCTTTCACAATAACTCCTATCATAACCCCAAATCACATTCTCTCTCCCAATATATGCAGGGTACACTACAACTTTATTTTCGCACCACCTATCAGGTGCACAAAAAATCCAGGGACAACTATTTGCAGACCTTTTGTCTCCAAAACCTACATCGAAGGCACTCTCGTCCTTCCTAAAAACATTTATATCACCCCCAAATACACCATTAAGGGAAAATCTACCCCCTGCAATTCTTTTACAATTATACTTTCTCTACCCACTCTCTTCCACCCTTTAACACACATTATCATTCCATCATTATTATATTCTATTCCCCATAAAACCTCATTATTACTACTCCTGTTTACACAATCATTCTCTAACATCATACTTTTATTTATATTGATACAATCCTCTCCCCTACTTACCTTGTCATCTTTGTTTATCTCTAACTTGTCTACTTTGTCAATATTACAATTTTGTCTCTGTATTTTATTTTTAAATTTTTCTAATTTCTCATTTAATTGATCTGACTTTACGTCTTGTACATTGTTTTGTTTCTTTAATTCATTTTCAAGGCTATCAAATTTTTCATCAATTTCTTTTAATACTCTATTTTGCGTTTTAATTAACGTGAACAGATCTTCCAACCCTATCTTATTTTCAACTGCTCTAGGTGTAGAATTCGCGCTTATTTTGTCTAACAAAATCGATTCTGTGTCCATTTCTACACTATTATTATTTTCTGCCATCATTACTTCAATATTTAAATGGTTATTTATCTTTTATTTATATTTGACTACGCAATTAACGCAATTTGTAATTAACTATGCAACTTCGTCAACATAACCTCTCATTCATTATATATCGTCTTATATCATCTTCTGTGTTTCTCAATCTAGCTGTTTTATATAAATTAATTTTTATAAGTCCCTGTTCGGGCGCCATTTGTAATACAACTCGTCTTTATAATTAAGTCCCTGTTCGGGCGCCATTTGTAATATAACTCATTATTACAAATGTTTATTATTACATATACTCTACTAAAATATGTATAACCAATACCATAATTTTATACGTCTGAGTACTTACCAAATTCATTAGTTACCGGGCTCATTTTCTTCTTTTATAACTTGTTTTCTACCTAAGGGGTGCCAGGGTTCATGTACAGGAAGATTTTGAAACACAGTTGACGACACAAATGATAACAAGATATTCTTGAAATTAACCATCAAATTTAATTCAATCTAAGGTAGTACATATACAACCATGCGGTCAAAATAGTGACGTCATATGATATGACCCAAAACAAAATGGCGGTTACTTTTTCTATCTCTTTTTACTCTCTCTATTGCTTTATCTGTTGAATTAATATCAATGTAAACTTTATTGCTGCAGCTTAAAATCAGTTATTAATAGTTAATTAGTTACTACACAAACCAATGCCCTCGGCATATGTGGTTATGGCCATACATTCACTCGTTCATTATCACACATTCAACTTCAGACCCGTACATTCTTTTTTATTATCGATTTGGTATTAATGAGCTCATTAACTATAAAAATGACAAAAGGAACTTCTCTGCTTATTAGGTGGTGGTGTCCATCTGTTGTTGGTGTGTGACGCCCATGGTGATGGCCGGTGTTCGCCTTTAATTCCGCTGAGTTTATATAGATAGATGTGTGCACTGAATTTACATTTTTTATATATTTATACTGTTAAATAAGATGAGCCTTCATTGCTCCACTACTGTTGATAACATTTTTGCTAGTTAATTTAAACTATTGTTAAAAAGTTATACACACAACGATACATCGCTGTGGCTCCTCTGAAGAATGGCGTTGAAATGAGACCGAGGCAAATGTAAATTTGCGCTTGTGTGTGTGGTTCTTACGTCATCCAGCTTTGTCTTGCTGGACAACGCCTCGTTGCACATATTGTATTCAGTGCGTCATTGTTCTTAGCGATGACGGAACCGTGCTATAGCCCAATCATAATTCATATTGTAGTCCTTCGTCACAAACACCGCCATGGCCTTTTTTGATTTCAGCACTTCCATCGGCGACCTTGGTGTCTTACTCTGGCTGAATTTGCATTGTTCCTTTTCCCAGAGGGACAATGGACCTAACCATTCCGTGTTTAAATAATTACATAATACAAAACATTGAAAATACCTATATAACCCATAATTATGGTACTGGGTCATTATGTACTGTTACAAACCCCCTCAATGAAAATTTTTGTGTCGAAACACAAAAAATTTCATTGACTCATTCACACGTTCCTAAAAGGATCAGTCTAGATATGTCACCACAACCCCCTGTAACGTTACTAAAAAAATTTATCATTACTTACCCTTGGTCCCATGATGTTGGTCGCACCCTCTGACCTTACTGGACTTCTCCTGAGAGATCCCTACACCATAAGGCCATGAGGCACTCTACACTCCTGTTCTGACGCTCCAGCCAGCCCAGGACTGCGGTCCCAACACCACAAAACTCTGAAACATCGCATACAAAATTTTAAAATAGTGGTCTAGTACACTTACATATCTACAACTGATATGTTCCCTTTTAGACGCATTGGTTTGTGTTTGGGGCATTGGTTTGTTGTTAATTCAAAAGTTTCAACCTCACAACTACAAGACTTAAAATACATTGATTTTTTACCACCACCAAACTCAATTTCTTCCTTGTAAGAAAATAAACAACATAGATATAACTACACATAACACAATACATCAACAATTCTTTAATATACCCCCAAAATACCTTCACCTACTTATTTCTATAAATTCAGCTTACAACTACATGGTAGACACTTTTATTATTTAAATTTTGTTACTCAACTTAGATTCACTTCTTCTATTTTGTAAATGGCAGCTTACTATAATATTTTATTCAACTTCATTTGTAACTTTAGACTTCCAACTTTAAAATCTACTATATTTCAACACTTGTTATCGTCATTACCCCTGTAACGACCTCCTAACCACACACTCTATTGTACTACCAACATAATAAAAACATCATAAAACATTAGACATTACACATTAACATTGTTACATTTACATTACATGTACCAAAACTTTATCACATCATTACTATCAACAATTCTCTATTAACTTTTAATTATTTGACATTCATCAGACTCTATACAACAATTTCAACTTTATCATTTACCTTTCTGTTACAATTGCCTTCCTATCATGAATTTTCCTTTTCTAACCCTTCTATCCTTACTCGTTTGGGTGACTCTCTATTATTCACTATTTTCTCTGTCTTATTTTGGCATTGTCAATCTAACCTTACTCACCTCTTTTTTCTACTAACAACCGCTTCTAACCATTAATATATTTTGACACCAATATCTCTATAATAACCCCCTTCACAAATCCCATTTAAAACCTCTGGCACCGCTCGTTTTTTGTACTAGTATGTGTGTATTCCTCATCTATGCTCATTCCATCATTGGTTCCTGACCCTTTCAGATAACCCTTTCCGGCACACAACGGTCCCTTCCTGTCTCAACATCTCTCATTGCAGACTCCTACACCAATACCCTTATTACAAAATATCACCATCAACAACAAATATAATTACCACTCACCTTACTCACCTCTACATATAATCACTAACCACTGTGTCCCTAAAATATCTAACACCTCTTTATATATTATCAGTATCTCAACACTTTATTTTCCTAACTCCCAATAACTCTATTTAACTAACTCCAATGCCTCTATTTTATCATTATTACCCAAACACTTTTACAACATTTCAACTCAATATATCACTAGAAAAATTCATCACTTATCTACTAACAACAATACTTCTCAATAGCCAAATCTATTACCTGCATAATCATTTACTAACCCTTTAGAATCTGAATCGCATAATATCATTTAAATTCTCTTCAGTTATTTAAAATTCTACAATACATGTTTACATAAAAATACATAAAATACACAACTACAAGAATACACAAATACACTGACATTAATACACAAAAATATACAATTCACATAATCATTAATCATTTACCAAAATCAGTCATAATCAGTCCATCTTAAAAAACACTGGTCACATAATTAAATGTTCATAACACAATAAAATAATCAACCTCCATCGTCAAATAGCAATCGAACCTTAAAACTATATACATGGTTTAATATTAGATATTTTATATTATTACTATCAATATAATACTTATCTAATTCTTCATATATTTCCACAATACTATTTAAATTAATATGCTTATTCCATATTACTATCTCATATAATTTGTCACGATCGAGTACGGTCATGTCGCCTTTGGTATAGTCTGCTACAATCAGGTAAGTTATAAGTCATCTTTATCAACATCCTCTCCTACTACTTTATTCTCAATACAAGGTAAGTTTTCATTATATTTATCACTCCTATCTCCACCTAACTTTTCAATCAACTCTTCATAATCTCTACATACTCTATATAACTCTATCTCCCAATTATCACACAATTCTCTTTCACAATAACTCCTATCATAACCCCAAATCACATTCTCTCTCCCAATATATGCAGGGTACACTACAACTTTATTTTCGCACCACCTATCAGGTGCACAAAAAATCCAGGGACAACTATTTGCAGACCTTTTGTCTCCAAAACCTACATCGAAGGCACTCTCGTCCTTCCTAAAAACATTTATATCACCCCCAAATACACCATTAAGGGAAAATCTACCCCCTGCAATTCTTTTACAATTATACTTTCTCTACCCACTCTCTTCCACCCTTTAACACACATTATCATTCCATCATTATTATATTCTATTCCCCATAAAACCTCATTATTACTACTCCTGTTTACACAATCATTCTCTAACATCATACTTTTATTTATATTGATACAATCCTCTCCCCTACTTACCTTGTCATCTTTGTTTATCTCTAACTTGTCTACTTTGTCAATATTACAATTTTGTCTCTGTATTTTATTTTTAAATTTTTCTAATTTCTCATTTAATTGATCTGACTTTACGTCTTGTACATTGTTTTGTTTCTTTAATTCATTTTCAAGGCTATCAAATTTTTCATCAATTTCTTTTAATACTCTATTTTGCGTTTTAATTAACGTGAACAGATCTTCCAACCCTATCTTATTTTCAACTGCTCTAGGTGTAGAATTCGCGCTTATTTTGTCTAACAAAATCGATTCTGTGTCCATTTCTACACTATTATTATTTTCTGCCATCATTACTTCAATATTTAAATGGTTATTTATCTTTTATTTATATTTGACTACGCAATTAACGCAATTTGTAATTAACTATGCAACTTCGTCAACATAACCTCTCATTCATTATATATCGTCTTATATCATCTTCTGTGTTTCTCAATCTAGCTGTTTTATATAAATTAATTTTTATAAGTCCCTGTTCGGGCGCCATTTGTAATACAACTCGTCTTTATAATTAAGTCCCTGTTCGGGCGCCATTTGTAATATAACTCATTATTACAAATGTTTATTATTACATATACTCTACTAAAATATGTATAACCAATACCATAATTTTATACGTCTGAGTACTTACCAAATTCATTAGTTACCGGGCTCATTTTCTTCTTTTATAACTTGTTTTCTACCTAAGGGGTGCCAGGGTTCATGTACAGGAAGATTTTGAAACACAGTTGACGACACAAATGATAACAAGATATTCTTGAAATTAACCATCAAATTTAATTCAATCTAAGGTAGTACATATACAACCATGCGGTCAAAATAGTGACGTCATATGATATGACCCAAAACAAAATGGCGGTTACTTTTTCTATCTCTTTTTACTCTCTCTATTGCTTTATCTGTTGAATTAATATCAATGTAAACTTTATTGCTGCAGCTTAAAATCAGTTATTAATAGTTAATTAGTTACTACACAAACCAATGCCCTCGGCATATGTGGTTATGGCCATACATTCACTCGTTCATTATCACACATTCAACTTCAGACCCGTACATTCTTTTTTATTATCGATTTGGTATTAATGAGCTCATTAACTATAAAAATGACAAAAGGAACTTCTCTGCTTATTAGGTGGTGGTGTCCATCTGTTGTTGGTGTGTGACGCCCATGGTGATGGCCGGTGTTCGCCTTTAATTCCGCTGAGTTTATATAGATAGATGTGTGCACTGAATTTACATTTTTTATATATTTATACTGTTAAATAAGATGAGCCTTCATTGCACCACTACTGTTGATAACATTTTTGCTAGTTAATTTAAACTATTGTTAAAAAGTTATACACACAACGATACATCGCTGTGGCTCCTCTGAAGAATGGCGTTGAAATGAGACCGAGGCAAATGTAAATTTGCGCTTGTGTGTGTGGTTCTTACGTCATCCAGCTTTGTCTTGCTGGACAACGCCTCGTTGCACATATTGTATTCAGTGCGTCATTGTTCTTAGCGATGACGGAACCGTGCTATAGCCCAATCATAATTCATATTGTAGTCCTTCGTCACAAACACCGCCATGGCCTTTTTTGATTTCAGCACTTCCATCGGCGACCTTGGTGTCTTACTCTGGCTGAATTTGCATTGTTCCTTTTCCCAGAGGGACAATGGACCTAACCATTCCGTGTTTAAATAATTACATAATACAAAACATTGAAAATACCTATATAACCCATAATTATGGTACTGGGTCATTATGTACTGTTACAAACCCCCTCAATGAAAATTTTTGTGTCGAAACACAAAAAATTTCATTGACTCATTCACACGTTCCTAAAAGGATCAGTCTAGATATGTCACCACAACCCCCTGTAACGTTACTAAAAAAATTTATCATTACTTACCCTTGGTCCCATGATGTTGGTCGCACCCTCTGACCTTACTGGACTTCTCCTGAGAGATCCCTACACCATAAGGCCATGAGGCACTCTACACTCCTGTTCTGACGCTCCAGCCAGCCCAGGACTGCGGTCCCAACACCACAAAACTCTGAAACATCGCATACAAAATTTTAAAATAGTGGTCTAGTACACTTACATATCTACAACTGATATGTTCCCTTTTAGACGCATTGGTTTGTGTTTGGGGCATTGGTTTGTTGTTAATTCAAAAGTTTCAACCTCACAACAAAAGACTTAAAATACATTGATTTTTTACCACCACCAAACTCAATTTCTTCCTTGTAAGAAAATAAACAACATAGATATAACTACACATAACACAATACATCAACAATTCTTTAATATACCCCCAAAATACCTTCACCTACTTATTTCTATAAATTCAGCTTACAACTATCATGGTAGACACTTTTATTATTTAAATTTTGTTACTCAACTTAGATTCACTTCTTCTATTTTGTAAATGGCAGCTTACTATAATATTTTATTCAACTTCATTTGTAACTTTAGACTTCCAACTTTAAAATCTACTATATTTCAACACTTGTTATCGTCATTACCCCTGTAACGACCTCCTAACCACACACTCTATTGTACTACCAACATAATAAAAACATCATAAAACATTAGACATTACACATTAACATTGTTACATTTACATTACATGTACCAAAACTTTATCACATCATTACTATCAACAATTCTCTATTAACTTTTAATTATTTGACATTCATCAGACTCTATACAACAATTTCAACTTTATCATTTACCTTTCTGTTACAATTGCCTTCCTATCATGAATTTTCCTTTTCTAACCCTTCTATCCTTACTCGTTTGGGTGACTCTCTATTATTCACTATTTTCTCTGTCTTATTTTGGCATTGTCAATCTAACCTTACTCACCTCTTTTTTCTACTAACAACCGCTTCTAACCATTAATATATTTTGACACCAATATCTCTATAATAACCCCCTTCACAAATCCCATTTAAAACCTCTGGCACCGCTCGTTTTTTGTACTAGTATGTGTGTATTCCTCATCTATGCTCATTCCATCATTGGTTCCTGACCCTTTCAGATAACCCTTTCCGGCACACAACGGTCCCTTCCTGTCTCAACATCTCTCATTGCAGACTCCTACACCAATACCCTTATTACAAAATATCACCATCAACAACAAATATAATTACCACTCACCTTACTCACCTCTACATATAATCACTAACCACTGTGTCCCTAAAATATCTAACACCTCTTTATATATTATCAGTATCTCAACACTTTATTTTCCTAACTCCCAATAACTCTATTTAACTAACTCCAATGCCTCTATTTTATCATTATTACCCAAACACTTTTACAACATTTCAACTCAATATATCACTAGAAAAATTCATCACTTATCTACTAACAACAATACTTCTCAATAGCCAAATCTATTACCTGCATAATCATTTACTAACCCTTTAGAATCTGAATCGCATAATATCATTTAAATTCTCTTCAGTTATTTAAAATTCTACAATACATGTTTACATAAAAATACATAAAATACACAACTACAAGAATACACAAATACACTGACATTAATACACAAAAATATACAATTCACATAATCATTAATCATTTACCAAAATCAGTCATAATCAGTCCATCTTAAAAAACACTGGTCACATAATTAAATGTTCATAACACAATAAAATAATCAACCTCCATCGTCAAATAGCAATCGAACCTTAAAACTATATACATGGTTTAATATTAGATATTTTATATTATTACTATCAATATAATACTTATCTAATTCTTCATATATTTCCACAATACTATTTAAATTAATATGCTTATTCCATATTACTATCTCATATAATTTGTCACGATCGAGTACGGTCATGTCGCCTTTGGTATAGTCTGCTACAATCAGGTAAGTTATAAGTCATCTTTATCAACATCCTCTCCTACTACTTTATTCTCAATACAAGGTAAGTTTTCATTATATTTATCACTCCTATCTCCACCTAACTTTTCAATCAACTCTTCATAATCTCTACATACTCTATATAACTCTATCTCCCAATTATCACACAATTCTCTTTCACAATAACTCCTATCATAACCCCAAATCACATTCTCTCTCCCAATATATGCAGGGTACACTACAACTTTATTTTCGCACCACCTATCAGGTGCACAAAAAATCCAGGGACAACTATTTGCAGACCTTTTGTCTCCAAAACCTACATCGAAGGCACTCTCGTCCTTCCTAAAAACATTTATATCACCCCCAAATACACCATTAAGGGAAAATCTACCCCCTGCAATTCTTTTACAATTATACTTTCTCTACCCACTCTCTTCCACCCTTTAACACACATTATCATTCCATCATTATTATATTCTATTCCCCATAAAACCTCATTATTACTACTCCTGTTTACACAATCATTCTCTAACATCATACTTTTATTTATATTGATACAATCCTCTCCCCTACTTACCTTGTCATCTTTGTTTATCTCTAACTTGTCTACTTTGTCAATATTACAATTTTGTCTCTGTATTTTATTTTTAAATTTTTCTAATTTCTCATTTAATTGATCTGACTTTACGTCTTGTACATTGTTTTGTTTCTTTAATTCATTTTCAAGGCTATCAAATTTTTCATCAATTTCTTTTAATACTCTATTTTGCGTTTTAATTAACGTGAACAGATCTTCCAACCCTATCTTATTTTCAACTGCTCTAGGTGTAGAATTCGCGCTTATTTTGTCTAACAAAATCGATTCTGTGTCCATTTCTACACTATTATTATTTTCTGCCATCATTACTTCAATATTTAAATGGTTATTTATCTTTTATTTATATTTGACTACGCAATTAACGCAATTTGTAATTAACTATGCAACTTCGTCAACATAACCTCTCATTCATTATATATCGTCTTATATCATCTTCTGTGTTTCTCAATCTAGCTGTTTTATATAAATTAATTTTTATAAGTCCCTGTTCGGGCGCCATTTGTAATACAACTCGTCTTTATAATTAAGTCCCTGTTCGGGCGCCATTTGTAATATAACTCATTATTACAAATGTTTATTATTACATATACTCTACTAAAATATGTATAACCAATACCATAATTTTATACGTCTGAGTACTTACCAAATTCATTAGTTACCGGGCTCATTTTCTTCTTTTATAACTTGTTTTCTACCTAAGGGGTGCCAGGGTTCATGTACAGGAAGATTTTGAAACACAGTTGACGACACAAATGATAACAAGATATTCTTGAAATTAACCATCAAATTTAATTCAATCTAAGGTAGTACATATACAACCATGCGGTCAAAATAGTGACGTCATATGATATGACCCAAAACAAAATGGCGGTTACTTTTTCTATCTCTTTTTACTCTCTCTATTGCTTTATCTGTTGAATTAATATCAATGTAAACTTTATTGCTGCAGCTTAAAATCAGTTATTAATAGTTAATTAGTTACTACACAAACCAATGCCCTCGGCATATGTGGTTATGGCCATACATTCACTCGTTCATTATCACACATTCAACTTCAGACCCGTACATTCTTTTTTATTATCGATTTGGTATTAATGAGCTCATTAACTATAAAAATGACAAAAGGAACTTCTCTGCTTATTAGGTGGTGGTGTCCATCTGTTGTTGGTGTGTGACGCCCATGGTGATGGCCGGTGTTCGCCTTTAATTCCGCTGAGTTTATATAGATAGATGTGTGCACTGAATTTACATTTTTTATATATTTATACTGTTAAATAAGATGAGCCTTCATTGCTCCACTACTGTTGATAACATTTTTGCTAGTTAATTTAAACTATTGTTAAAAAGTTATACACACAACGATACATCGCTGTGGCTCCTCTGAAGAATGGCGTTGAAATGAGACCGAGGCAAATGTAAATTTGCGCTTGTGTGTGTGGTTCTTACGTCATCCAGCTTTGTCTTGCTGGACAACGCCTCGTTGCACATATTGTATTCAGTGCGTCATTGTTCTTAGCGATGACGGAACCGTGCTATAGCCCAATCATAATTCATATTGTAGTCCTTCGTCACAAACACCGCCATGGCCTTTTTTGATTTCAGCACTTCCATCGGCGACCTTGGTGTCTTACTCTGGCTGAATTTGCATTGTTCCTTTTCCCAGAGGGACAATGGACCTAACCATTCCGTGTTTAAATAATTACATAATACAAAACATTGAAAATACCTATATAACCCATAATTATGGTACTGGGTCATTATGTACTGTTACAAACCCCCTCAATGAAAATTTTTGTGTCGAAACACAAAAAATTTCATTGACTCATTCACACGTTCCTAAAAGGATCAGTCTAGATATGTCACCACAACCCCCTGTAACGTTACTAAAAAAATTTATCATTACTTACCCTTGGTCCCATGATGTTGGTCGCACCCTCTGACCTTACTGGACTTCTCCTGAGAGATCCCTACACCATAAGGCCATGAGGCACTCTACACTCCTGTTCTGACGCTCCAGCCAGCCCAGGACTGCGGTCCCAACACCACAAAACTCTGAAACATCGCATACAAAATTTTAAAATAGTGGTCTAGTACACTTACATATCTACAACTGATATGTTCCCTTTTAGACGCATTGGTTTGTGTTTGGGGCATTGGTTTGTTGTTAATTCAAAAGTTTCAACCTCACAACTACAAGACTTAAAATACATTGATTTTTTACCACCACCAAACTCAATTTCTTCCTTGTAAGAAAATAAACAACATAGATATAACTACACATCACACAATACATCAACAATTCTTTAATATACCCCCAAAATACCTTCACCTACTTATTTCTATAAATTCAGCTTACAACTATCATGGTAGACACTTTTATTATTTAAATTTTGTTACTCAACTTAGATTCACTTCTTCTATTTTGTAAATGGCAGCTTACTATAATATTTTATTCAACTTCATTTGTAACTTTAGACTTCCAACTTTAAAATCTACTATATTTCAACACTTGTTATCGTCATTACCCCTGTAACGACCTCCTAACCACACACTCTATTGTACTACCAACATAATAAAAACATCATAAAACATTAGACATTACACATTAACATTGTTACATTTACATTACATGTACCAAAACTTTATCACATCATTACTATCAACAATTCTCTATTAACTTTTAATTATTTGACATTCATCAGACTCTATACAACAATTTCAACTTTATCATTTACCTTTCTGTTACAATTGCCTTCCTATCATGAATTTTCCTTTTCTAACCCTTCTATCCTTACTCGTTTGGGTGACTCTCTATTATTCACTATTTTCTCTGTCTTATTTTGGCATTGTCAATCTAACCTTACTCACCTCTTTTTTCTACTAACAACCGCTTCTAACCATTAATATATTTTGACACCAATATCTCTATAATAACCCCCTTCACAAATCCCATTTAAAACCTCTGGCACCGCTCGTTTTTTGTACTAGTATGTGTGTATTCCTCATCTATGCTCATTCCATCATTGGTTCCTGACCCTTTCAGATAACCCTTTCCGGCACACAACGGTCCCTTCCTGTCTCAACATTACAAAATATCACCATCAACAACAAATATAATTACCACTCACCTTACTCACCTCTACATATAATCACTAACCACTGTGTCCCTAAAATATCTAACACCTCTTTATATATTATCAGTATCTCAACACTTTATTTTCCTAACTCCCAATAACTCTATTTAACTAACTCCAATGCCTCTATTTTATCATTATTACCCAAACACTTTTACAACATTTCAACTCAATATATCACTAGAAAAATTCATCACTTATCTACTAACAACAATACTTCTCAATAGCCAAATCTATTACCTGCATAATCATTTACTAACCCTTTAGAATCTGAATCGCATAATATCATTTAAATTCTCTTCAGTTATTTAAAATTCTACAATACATGTTTACATAAAAATACATAAAATACACAACTACAAGAATACACAAATACACTGACATTAATACACAAAAATATACAATTCACATAATCATTAATCATTTACCAAAATCAGTCATAATCAGTCCATCTTAAAAAACACTGGTCACATAATTAAATGTTCATAACACAATAAAATAATCAACCTCCATCGTCAAATAGCAATCGAACCTTAAAACTATATACATGGTTTAATATTAGATATTTTATATTATTACTATCAATATAATACTTATCTAATTCTTCATATATTTCCACAATACTATTTAAATTAATATGCTTATTCCATATTACTATCTCATATAATTTGTCACGATCGAGTACGGTCATGTCGCCTTTGGTATAGTCTGCTACAATCAGGTAAGTTATAAGTCATCTTTATCAACATCCTCTCCTACTACTTTATTCTCAATACAAGGTAAGTTTTCATTATATTTATCACTCCTATCTCCACCTAACTTTTCAATCAACTCTTCATAATCTCTACATACTCTATATAACTCTATCTCCCAATTATCACACAATTCTCTTTCACAATAACTCCTATCATAACCCCAAATCACATTCTCTCTCCCAATATATGCAGGGTACACTACAACTTTATTTTCGCACCACCTATCAGGTGCACAAAAAATCCAGGGACAACTATTTGCAGACCTTTTGTCTCCAAAACCTACATCGAAGGCACTCTCG
This sequence comes from Magicicada septendecula, assembly GCA_034769895.1. Lineage (NCBI taxonomy): Eukaryota > Metazoa > Arthropoda > Insecta > Hemiptera > Cicadidae > Magicicada > Magicicada septendecula. The sequence continues at coordinate 309,733,606 of CM068368.1, forward strand.
TCCTTCCTAAAAACATTTATATCACCCCCAAATACACCATTAAGGGAAAATCTACCCCCTGCAATTCTTTTACAATTATACTTTCTCTACCCACTCTCTTCCACCCTTTAACACACATTATCATTCCATCATTATTATATTCTATTCCCCATAAAACCTCATTATTACTACTCCTGTTTACACAATCATTCTCTAACATCATACTTTTATTTATATTGATACAATCCTCTCCCCTACTTACCTTGTCATCTTTGTTTATCTCTAACTTGTCTACTTTGTCAATATTACAATTTTGTCTCTGTATTTTATTTTTAAATTTTTCTAATTTCTCATTTAATTGATCTGACTTTACGTCTTGTACATTGTTTTGTTTCTTTAATTCATTTTCAAGGCTATCAAATTTTTCATCAATTTCTTTTAATACTCTATTTTGCGTTTTAATTAACGTGAACAGATCTTCCAACCCTATCTTATTTTCAACTGCTCTAGGTGTAGAATTCGCGCTTATTTTGTCTAACAAAATCGATTCTGTGTCCATTTCTACACTATTATTATTTTCTGCCATCATTACTTCAATATTTAAATAGTTATTTATCTTTTATTTATATTTGACTACGCAATTAACGCAATTTGTAATTAACTATGCAACTTCGTCAACATAACCTCTCATTCATTATATATCGTCTTATATCATCTTCTGTGTTTCTCAATCTAGCTGTTTTATATAAATTAATTTTTATAAGTCCCTGTTCGGGCGCCATTTGTAATACAACTCGTCTTTATAATTAAGTCCCTGTTCGGGCGCCATTTGTAATATAACTCATTATTACAAATGTTTATTATTACATATACTCTACTAAAATATGTATAACCAATACCATAATTTTATACGTCTGAGTACTTACCAAATTCATTAGTTACCGGGCTCATTTTCTTCTTTTATAACTTGTTTTCTACCTAAGGGGTGCCAGGGTTCATGTACAGGAAGATTTTGAAACACAGTTGACGACACAAATGATAACAAGATATTCTTGAAATTAACCATCAAATTTAATTCAATCTAAGGTAGTACATATACAACCATGCGGTCAAAATAGTGACGTCATATGATATGACCCAAAACAAAATGGCGGTTACTTTTTCTATCTCTTTTTACTCTCTCTATTGCTTTATCTGTTGAATTAATATCAATGTAAACTTTATTGCTGCAGCTTAAAATCAGTTATTAATAGTTAATTAGTTACTACACAAACCAATGCCCTCGGCATATGTGGTTATGGCCATACATTCACTCGTTCATTCTCACACATTCAACTTCAGACCCGTACATTCTTTTTTATTATCGATTTGGTATTAATGAGCTCATTAACTATAAAAATGACAAAAGGAACTTCTCTGCTTATTAGGTGGTGGTGTCCATCTGTTGTTGGTGTGTGACGCCCATGGTGATGGCCGGTGTTCGCCTTTAATTCCGCTGAGTTTATATAGATAGATGTGTGCACTGAATTTACATTTTTTATATATTTATACTGTTAAATAAGATGAGCCTTCATTGCTCCACTACTGTTGATAACATTTTTGCTAGTTAATTTAAACTATTGTTAAAAAGTTATACACACAACGATACATCGCTGTGGCTCCTCTGAAGAATGGCGTTGAAATGAGACCGAGGCAAATGTAAATTTGCGCTTGTGTGTGTGGTTCTTACGTCATCCAGCTTTGTCTTGCTGGACAACGCCTCGTTGCACATATTGTATTCAGTGCGTCATTGTTCTTAGCGATGACGGAACCGTGCTATAGCCCAATCATAATTCATATTGTAGTCCTTCGTCACAAACACCGCCATGGCCTTTTTTGATTTCAGCACTTCCATCGGCGACCTTGGTGTCTTACTCTGGCTGAATTTGCATTGTTCCTTTTCCCAGAGGGACAATGGACCTAACCATTCCGTGTTTAAATAATTACATAATACAAAACATTGAAAATACCTATATAACCCATAATTATGGTACTGGGTCATTATGTACTGTTACAAACCCCCTCAATGAAAATTTTTGTGTCGAAACACAAAAAATTTCATTGACTCATTCACACGTTCCTAAAAGGATCAGTCTAGATATGTCACCACAACCCCCTGTAACGTTACTAAAAAAATTTATCATTACTTACCCTTGGTCCCATGATGTTGGTCGCACCCTCTGACCTTACTGGACTTCTCCTGAGAGATCCCTACACCATAAGGCCATGAGGCACTCTACACTCCTGTTCTGACGCTCCAGCCAGCCCAGGACTGCGGTCCCAACACCACAAAACTCTGAAACATCGCATACAAAATTTTAAAATAGTGGTCTAGTACACTTACATATCTACAACTGATATGTTCCCTTTTAGACGCATTGGTTTGTGTTTGGGGCATTGGTTTGTTGTTAATTCAAAAGTTTCAACCTCACAACTACAAGACTTAAAATACATTGATTTTTTACCACCACCAAACTCAATTTCTTCCTTGTAAGAAAATAAACAACATAGATATAACTACACATAACACAATACATCAACAATTCTTTAATATACCCCCAAAATACCTTCACCTACTTATTTCTATAAATTCAGCTTACAACTATCATGGTAGACACTTTTATTATTTAAATTTTGTTACTCAACTTAGATTCACTTCTTCTATTTTGTAAATGGCAGCTTACTATAATATTTTATTCAACTTCATTTGTAACTTTAGACTTCCAACTTTAAAATCTACTATATTTCAACACTTGTTATCGTCATTACCCCTGTAACGACCTCCTAACCACACACTCTATTGTACTACCAACATAATAAAAACATCATAAAACATTAGACATTACACATTAACATTGTTACATTTACATTACATGTACCAAAACTTTATCACATCATTACTATCAACAATTCTCTATTAACTTTTAATTATTTGACATTCATCAGACTCTATACAACAATTTCAACTTTATCATTTACCTTTCTGTTACAATTGCCTTCCTATCATGAATTTTCCTTTTCTAACCCTTCTATCCTTACTCGTTTGGGTGACTCTCTATTATTCACTATTTTCTCTGTCTTATTTTGGCATTGTCAATCTAACCTTACTCACCTCTTTTTTCTACTAACAACCGCTTCTAACCATTAATATATTTTGACACCAATATCTCTATAATAACCCCCTTCACAAATCCCATTTAAAACCTCTGGCACCGCTCGTTTTTTGTACTAGTATGTGTGTATTCCTCATCTATGCTCATTCCATCATTGGTTCCTGACCCTTTCAGATAACCCTTTCCGGCACACAACGGTCCCTTCCTGTCTCAACATTACAAAATATCACCATCAACAACAAATATAATTACCACTCACCTTACTCACCTCTACATATAATCACTAACCACTGTGTCCCTAAAATATCTAACACCTCTTTATATATTATCAGTATCTCAACACTTTATTTTCCTAACTCCCAATAACTCTATTTAACTAACTCCAATGCCTCTATTTTATCATTATTACCCAAACACTTTTACAACATTTCAACTCAATATATCACTAGAAAAATTCATCACTTATCTACTAACAACAATACTTCTCAATAGCCAAATCTATTACCTGCATAATCATTTACTAACCCTTTAGAATCTGAATCGCATAATATCATTTAAATTCTCTTCAGTTATTTAAAATTCTACAATACATGTTTACATAAAAATACATAAAATACACAACTATAAGAATACACAAATACACTGACATTAATACACAAAAATATACAATTCACATAATCATTAATCATTTACCAAAATCAGTCATAATCAGTCCATCTTAAAAAACACTGGTCACATAATTAAATGTTCATAACACAATAAAATAATCAACCTCCATCGTCAAATAGCAATCGAACCTTAAAACTATATACATGGTTTAATATTAGATATTTTATATTATTACTATCAATATAATACTTATCTAATTCTTCATATATTTCCACAATACTATTTAAATTAATATGCTTATTCCATATTACTATCTCATATAATTTGTCACGATCGAGTACGGTCATGTCGCCTTTGGTATAGTCTGCTACAATCAGGTAAGTTATAAGTCATCTTTATCAACATCCTCTCCTACTACTTTATTCTCAATACAAGGTAAGTTTTCATTATATTTATCACTCCTATCTCCACCTAACTTTTCAATCAACTCTTCATAATCTCTACATACTCTATATAACTCTATCTCCCAATTATCACACAATTCTCTTTCACAATAACTCCTATCATAACCCCAAATCACATTCTCTCTCCCAATATATGCAGGGTACACTACAACTTTATTTTCGCACCACCTATCAGGTGCACAAAAAATCCAGGGACAACTATTTGCAGACCTTTTGTCTCCAAAACCTACATCGAAGGCACTCTCGTCCTTCCTAAAAACATTTATATCACCCCCAAATACACCATTAAGGGAAAATCTACCCCCTGCAATTCTTTTACAATTATACTTTCTCTACCCACTCTCTTCCACCCTTTAACACACATTATCATTCCATCATTATTATATTCTATTCCCCATAAAACCTCATTATTACTACTCCTGTTTACACAATCATTCTCTAACATCATACTTTTATTTATATTGATACAATCCTCTCCCCTACTTACCTTGTCATCTTTGTTTATCTCTAACTTGTCTACTTTGTCAATATTACAATTTTGTCTCTGTATTTTATTTTTAAATTTTTCTAATTTCTCATTTAATTGATCTGACTTTACGTCTTGTACATTGTTTTGTTTCTTTAATTCATTTTCAAGGCTATCAAATTTTTCATCAATTTCTTTTAATACTCTATTTTGCGTTTTAATTAACGTGAACAGATCTTCCAACCCTATCTTATTTTCAACTGCTCTAGGTGTAGAATTCGCGCTTATTTTGTCTAACAAAATCGATTCTGTGTCCATTTCTACACTATTATTATTTTCTGCCATCATTACTTCAATATTTAAATGGTTATTTATCTTTTATTTATATTTGACTACGCAATTAACGCAATTTGTAATTAACTATGCAACTTCGTCAACATAACCTCTCATTCATTATATATCGTCTTATATCATCTTCTGTGTTTCTCAATCTAGCTGTTTTATATAAATTAATTTTTATAAGTCCCTGTTCGGGCGCCATTTGTAATACAACTCGTCTTTATAATTAAGTCCCTGTTCGGGCGCCATTTGTAATATAACTCATTATTACAAATGTTTATTATTACATATACTCTACTAAAATATGTATAACCAATACCATAATTTTATACGTCTGAGTACTTACCAAATTCATTAGTTACCGGGCTCATTTTCTTCTTTTATAACTTGTTTTCTACCTAAGGGGTGCCAGGGTTCATGTACAGGAAGATTTTGAAACACAGTTGACGACACAAATGATAACAAGATATTCTTGAAATTAACCATCAAATTTAATTCAATCTAAGGTAGTACATATACAACCATGCGGTCAAAATAGTGACGTCATATGATATGACCCAAAACAAAATGGCGGTTACTTTTTCTATCTCTTTTTACTCTCTCTATTGCTTTATCTGTTGAATTAATATCAATGTAAACTTTATTGCTGCAGCTTAAAATCAGTTATTAATAGTTAATTAGTTACTACACAAACCAATGCCCTCGGCATATGTGGTTATGGCCATACATTCACTCGTTCATTCTCACACATTCAACTTCAGACCCGTACATTCTTTTTTATTATCGATTTGGTATTAATGAGCTCATTAACTATAAAAATGACAAAAGGAACTTCTCTGCTTATTAGGTGGTGGTGTCCATCTGTTGTTGGTGTGTGACGCCCATGGTGATGGCCGGTGTTCGCCTTTAATTCCGCTGAGTTTATATAGATAGATGTGTGCACTGAATTTACATTTTTTATATATTTATACTGTTAAATAAGATGAGCCTTCATTGCTCCACTACTGTTGATAACATTTTTGCTAGTTAATTTAAACTATTGTTAAAAAGTTATACACACAACGATACATCGCTGTGGCTCCTCTGAAGAATGGCGTTGAAATGAGACCGAGGCAAATGTAAATTTGCGCTTGTGTGTGTGGTTCTTACGTCATCCAGCTTTGTCTTGCTGGACAACGCCTCGTTGCACATATTGTATTCAGTGCGTCATTGTTCTTAGCGATGACGGAACCGTGCTATAGCCCAATCATAATTCATATTGTAGTCCTTCGTCACAAACACCGCCATGGCCTTTTTTGATTTCAGCACTTCCATCGGCGACCTTGGTGTCTTACTCTGGCTGAATTTGCATTGTTCCTTTTCCCAGAGGGACAATGGACCTAACCATTCCGTGTTTAAATAATTACATAATACAAAACATTGAAAATACCTATATAACCCATAATTATGGTACTGGGTCATTATGTACTGTTACAAACCCCCTCAATGAAAATTTTTGTGTCGAAACACAAAAAATTTCATTGACTCATTCACACGTTCCTAAAAGGATCAGTCTAGATATGTCACCACAACCCCCTGTAACGTTACTAAAAAAATTTATCATTACTTACCCTTGGTCCCATGATGTTGGTCGCACCCTCTGACCTTACTGGACTTCTCCTGAGAGATCCCTACACCATAAGGCCATGAGGCACTCTACACTCCTGTTCTGACGCTCCAGCCAGCCCAGGACTGCGGTCCCAACACCACAAAACTCTGAAACATCGCATACAAAATTTTAAAATAGTGGTCTAGTACACTTACATATCTACAACTGATATGTTCCCTTTTAGACGCATTGGTTTGTGTTTGGGGCATTGGTTTGTTGTTAATTCAAAAGTTTCAACCTCACAACTACAAGACTTAAAATACATTGATTTTTTACCACCACCAAACTCAATTTCTTCCTTGTAAGAAAATAAACAACATAGATATAACTACACATAACACAATACATCAACAATTCTTTAATATACCCCCAAAATACCTTCACCTACTTATTTCTATAAATTCAGCTTACAACTATCATGGTAGACACTTTTATTATTTAAATTTTGTTACTCAACTTAGATTCACTTCTTCTATTTTGTAAATGGCAGCTTACTATAATATTTTATTCAACTTCATTTGTAACTTTAGACTTCCAACTTTAAAATCTACTATATTTCAACACTTGTTATCGTCATTACCCCTGTAACGACCTCCTAACCACACACTCTATTGTACTACCAACATAATAAAAACATCATAAAACATTAGACATTACACATTAACATTGTTACATTTACATTACATGTACCAAAACTTTATCACATCATTACTATCAACAATTCTCTATTAACTTTTAATTATTTGACATTCATCAGACTCTATACAACAATTTCAACTTTATCATTTACCTTTCTGTTACAATTGCCTTCCTATCATGAATTTTCCTTTTCTAACCCTTCTATCCTTACTCGTTTGGGTGACTCTCTATTATTCACTATTTTCTCTGTCTTATTTTGGCATTGTCAATCTAACCTTACTCACCTCTTTTTTCTACTAACAACCGCTTCTAACCATTAATATATTTTGACACCAATATCTCTATAATAACCCCCTTCACAAATCCCATTTAAAACCTCTGGCACCGCTCGTTTTTTGTACTAGTATGTGTGTATTCCTCATCTATGCTCATTCCATCATTGGTTCCTGACCCTTTCAGATAACCCTTTCCGGCACACAACGGTCCCTTCCTGTCTCAACATTACAAAATATCACCATCAACAACAAATATAATTACCACTCACCTTACTCACCTCTACATATAATCACTAACCACTGTGTCCCTAAAATATCTAACACCTCTTTATATATTATCAGTATCTCAACACTTTATTTTCCTAACTCCCAATAACTCTATTTAACTAACTCCAATGCCTCTATTTTATCATTATTACCCAAACACTTTTACAACATTTCAACTCAATATATCACTAGAAAAATTCATCACTTATCTACTAACAACAATACTTCTCAATAGCCAAATCTATTACCTGCATAATCATTTACTAACCCTTTAGAATCTGAATCGCATAATATCATTTAAATTCTCTTCAGTTATTTAAAATTCTACAATACATGTTTACATAAAAATACATAAAATACACAACTACAAGAATACACAAATACACTGACATTAATACACAAAAATATACAATTCACATAATCATTAATCATTTACCAAAATCAGTCATAATCAGTCCATCTTAAAAAACACTGGTCACATAATTAAATGTTCATAACACAATAAAATAATCAACCTCCATCGTCAAATAGCAATCGAACCTTAAAACTATATACATGGTTTAATATTAGATATTTTATATTATTACTATCAATATAATACTTATCTAATTCTTCATATATTTCCACAATACTATTTAAATTAATATGCTTATTCCATATTACTATCTCATATAATTTGTCACGATCGAGTACGGTCATGTCGCCTTTGGTATAGTCTGCTACAATCAGGTAAGTTATAAGTCATCTTTATCAACATCCTCTCCTACTACTTTATTCTCAATACAAGGTAAGTTTTCATTATATTTATCACTCCTATCTCCACCTAACTTTTCAATCAACTCTTCATAATCTCTACATACTCTATATAACTCTATCTCCCAATTATCACACAATTCTCTTTCACAATAACTCCTATCATAACCCCAAATCACATTCTCTCTCCCAATATATGCAGGGTACACTACAACTTTATTTTCGCACCACCTATCAGGTGCACAAAAAATCCAGGGACAACTATTTGCAGACCTTTTGTCTCCAAAACCTACATCGAAGGCACTCTCGTCCTTCCTAAAAACATTTATATCACCCCCAAATACACCATTAAGGGAAAATCTACCCCCTGCAATTCTTTTACAATTATACTTTCTCTACCCACTCTCTTCCACCCTTTAACACACATTATCATTCCATCATTATTATATTCTATTCCCCATAAAACCTCATTATTACTACTCCTGTTTACACAATCATTCTCTAACATCATACTTTTATTTATATTGATACAATCCTCTCCCCTACTTACCTTGTCATCTTTGTTTATCTCTAACTTGTCTACTTTGTCAATATTACAATTTTGTCTCTGTATTTTATTTTTAAATTTTTCTAATTTCTCATTTAATTGATCTGACTTTACGTCTTGTACATTGTTTTGTTTCTTTAATTCATTTTCAAGGCTATCAAATTTTTCATCAATTTCTTTTAATACTCTATTTTGCGTTTTAATTAACGTGAACAGATCTTCCAACCCTATCTTATTTTCAACTGCTCTAGGTGTAGAATTCGCGCTTATTTTGTCTAACAAAATCGATTCTGTGTCCATTTCTACACTATTATTATTTTCTGCCATCATTACTTCAATATTTAAATGGTTATTTATCTTTTATTTATATTTGACTACGCAATTAACGCAATTTGTAATTAACTATGCAACTTCGTCAACATAACCTCTCATTCATTATATATCGTCTTATATCATCTTCTGTGTTTCTCAATCTAGCTGTTTTATATAAATTAATTTTTATAAGTCCCTGTTCGGGCGCCATTTGTAATACAACTCGTCTTTATAATTAAGTCCCTGTTCGGGCGCCATTTGTAATATAACTCATTATTACAAATGTTTATTATTACATATACTCTACTAAAATATGTATAACCAATACCATAATTTTATACGTCTGAGTACTTACCAAATTCATTAGTTACCGGGCTCATTTTCTTCTTTTATAACTTGTTTTCTACCTAAGGGGTGCCAGGGTTCATGTACAGGAAGATTTTGAAACACAGTTGACGACACAAATGATAACAAGATATTCTTGAAATTAACCATCAAATTTAATTCAATCTAAGGTAGTACATATACAACCATGCGGTCAAAATAGTGACGTCATATGATATGACCCAAAACAAAATGGCGGTTACTTTTTCTATCTCTTTTTACTCTCTCTATTGCTTTATCTGTTGAATTAATATCAATGTAAACTTTATTGCTGCAGCTTAAAATCAGTTATTAATAGTTAATTAGTTACTACACAAACCAATGCCCTCGGCATATGTGGTTATGGCCATACATTCACTCGTTCATTCTCACACATTCAACTTCAGACCCGTACATTCTTTTTTATTATCGATTTGGTATTAATGAGCTCATTAACTATAAAAATGACAAAAGGAACTTCTCTGCTTATTAGGTGGTGGTGTCCATCTGTTGTTGGTGTGTGACGCCCATGGTGATGGCCGGTGTTCGCCTTTAATTCCGCTGAGTTTATATAGATAGATGTGTGCACTGAATTTACATTTTTTATATATTTATACTGTTAAATAAGATGAGCCTTCATTGCTCCACTACTGTTGATAACATTTTTGCTAGTTAATTTAAACTATTGTTAAAAAGTTATACACACAACGATACATCGCTGTGGCTCCTCTGAAGAATGGCGTTGAAATGAGACCGAGGCAAATGTAAATTTGCGCTTGTGTGTGTGGTTCTTACGTCATCCAGCTTTGTCTTGCTGGACAACGCCTCGTTGCACATATTGTATTCAGTGCGTCATTGTTCTTAGCGATGACGGAACCGTGCTATAGCCCAATCATAATTCATATTGTAGTCCTTCGTCACAAACACCGCCATGGCCTTTTTTGATTTCAGCACTTCCATCGGCGACCTTGGTGTCTTACTCTGGCTGAATTTGCATTGTTCCTTTTCCCAGAGGGACAATGGACCTAACCATTCCGTGTTTAAATAATTACATAATACAAAACATTGAAAATACCTATATAACCCATAATTATGGTACTGGGTCATTATGTACTGTTACAAACCCCCTCAATGAAAATTTTTGTGTCGAAACACAAAAAATTTCATTGACTCATTCACACGTTCCTAAAAGGATCAGTCTAGATATGTCACCACAACCCCCTGTAACGTTACTAAAAAAATTTATCATTACTTACCCTTGGTCCCATGATGTTGGTCGCACCCTCTGACCTTACTGGACTTCTCCTGAGAGATCCCTACACCATAAGGCCATGAGGCACTCTACACTCCTGTTCTGACGCTCCAGCCAGCCCAGGACTGCGGTCCCAACACCACAAAACTCTGAAACATCGCATACAAAATTTTAAAATAGTGGTCTAGTACACTTACATATCTACAACTGATATGTTCCCTTTTAGACGCATTGGTTTGTGTTTGGGGCATTGGTTTGTTGTTAATTCAAAAGTTTCAACCTCACAACTACAAGACTTAAAATACATTGATTTTTTACCACCACCAAACTCAATTTCTTCCTTGTAAGAAAATAAACAACATAGATATAACTACACATAACACAATACATCAACAATTCTTTAATATACCCCCAAAATACCTTCACCTACTTATTTCTATAAATTCAGCTTACAACTATCATGGTAGACACTTTTATTATTTAAATTTTGTTACTCAACTTAGATTCACTTCTTCTATTTTGTAAATGGCAGCTTACTATAATATTTTATTCAACTTCATTTGTAACTTTAGACTTCCAACTTTAAAATCTACTATATTTCAACACTTGTTATCGTCATTACCCCTGTAACGACCTCCTAACCACACACTCTATTGTACTACCAACATAATAAAAACATCATAAAACATTAGACATTACACATTAACATTGTTACATTTACATTACATGTACCAAAACTTTATCACATCATTACTATCAACAATTCTCTATTAACTTTTAATTATTTGACATTCATCAGACTCTATACAACAATTTCAACTTTATCATTTACCTTTCTGTTACAATTGCCTTCCTATCATGAATTTTCCTTTTCTAACCCTTCTATCCTTACTCGTTTGGGTGACTCTCTATTATTCACTATTTTCTCTGTCTTATTTTGGCATTGTCAATCTAACCTTACTCACCTCTTTTTTCTACTAACAACCGCTTCTAACCATTAATATATTTTGACACCAATATCTCTATAATAACCCCCTTCACAAATCCCATTTAAAACCTCTGGCACCGCTCGTTTTTTGTACTAGTATGTGTGTATTCCTCATCTATGCTCATTCCATCATTGGTTCCTGACCCTTTCAGATAACCCTTTCCGGCACACAACGGTCCCTTCCTGTCTCAACATTACAAAATATCACCATCAACAACAAATATAATTACCACTCACCTTACTCACCTCTACATATAATCACTAACCACTGTGTCCCTAAAATATCTAACACCTCTTTATATATTATCAGTATCTCAACACTTTATTTTCCTAACTCCCAATAACTCTATTTAACTAACTCCAATGCCTCTATTTTATCATTATTACCCAAACACTTTTACAACATTTCAACTCAATATATCACTAGAAAAATTCATCACTTATCTACTAACAACAATACTTCTCAATAGCCAAATCTATTACCTGCATAATCATTTACTAACCCTTTAGAATCTGAATCGCATAATATCATTTAAATTCTCTTCAGTTATTTAAAATTCTACAATACATGTTTACATAAAAATACATAAAATACACAACTATAAGAATACACAAATACACTGACATTAATACACAAAAATATACAATTCACATAATCATTAATCATTTACCAAAATCAGTCATAATCAGTCCATCTTAAAAAACACTGGTCACATAATTAAATGTTCATAACACAATAAAATAATCAACCTCCATCGTCAAATAGCAATCGAACCTTAAAACTATATACATGGTTTAATATTAGATATTTTATATTATTACTATCAATATAATACTTATCTAATTCTTCATATATTTCCACAATACTATTTAAATTAATATGCTTATTCCATATTACTATCTCATATAATTTGTCACGATCGAGTACGGTCATGTCGCCTTTGGTATAGTCTGCTACAATCAGGTAAGTTATAAGTCATCTTTATCAACATCCTCTCCTACTACTTTATTCTCAATACAAGGTAAGTTTTCATTATATTTATCACTCCTATCTCCACCTAACTTTTCAATCAACTCTTCATAATCTCTACATACTCTATATAACTCTATCTCCCAATTATCACACAATTCTCTTTCACAATAACTCCTATCATAACCCCAAATCACATTCTCTCTCCCAATATATGCAGGGTACACTACAACTTTATTTTCGCACCACCTATCAGGTGCACAAAAAATCCAGGGACAACTATTTGCAGACCTTTTGTCTCCAAAACCTACATCGAAGGCACTCTCGTCCTTCCTAAAAACATTTATATCACCCCCAAATACACCATTAAGGGAAAATCTACCCCCTGCAATTCTTTTACAATTATACTTTCTCTACCCACTCTCTTCCACCCTTTAACACACATTATCATTCCATCATTATTATATTCTATTCCCCATAAAACCTCATTATTACTACTCCTGTTTACACAATCATTCTCTAACATCATACTTTTATTTATATTGATACAATCCTCTCCCCTACTTACCTTGTCATCTTTGTTTATCTCTAACTTGTCTACTTTGTCAATATTACAATTTTGTCTCTGTATTTTATTTTTAAATTTTTCTAATTTCTCATTTAATTGATCTGACTTTACGTCTTGTACATTGTTTTGTTTCTTTAATTCATTTTCAAGGCTATCAAATTTTTCATCAATTTCTTTTAATACTCTATTTTGCGTTTTAATTAACGTGAACAGATCTTCCAACCCTATCTTATTTTCAACTGCTCTAGGTGTAGAATTCGCGCTTATTTTGTCTAACAAAATCGATTCTGTGTCCATTTCTACACTATTATTATTTTCTGCCATCATTACTTCAATATTTAAATGGTTATTTATCTTTTATTTATATTTGACTACGCAATTAACGCAATTTGTAATTAACTATGCAACTTCGTCAACATAACCTCTCATTCATTATATATCGTCTTATATCATCTTCTGTGTTTCTCAATCTAGCTGTTTTATATAAATTAATTTTTATAAGTCCCTGTTCGGGCGCCATTTGTAATACAACTCGTCTTTATAATTAAGTCCCTGTTCGGGCGCCATTTGTAATATAACTCATTATTACAAATGTTTATTATTACATATACTCTACTAAAATATGTATAACCAATACCATAATTTTATACGTCTGAGTACTTACCAAATTCATTAGTTACCGGGCTCATTTTCTTCTTTTATAACTTGTTTTCTACCTAAGGGGTGCCAGGGTTCATGTACAGGAAGATTTTGAAACACAGTTGACGACACAAATGATAACAAGATATTCTTGAAATTAACCATCAAATTTAATTCAATCTAAGGTAGTACATATACAACCATGCGGTCAAAATAGTGACGTCATATGATATGACCCAAAACAAAATGGCGGTTACTTTTTCTATCTCTTTTTACTCTCTCTATTGCTTTATCTGTTGAATTAATATCAATGTAAACTTTATTGCTGCAGCTTAAAATCAGTTATTAATAGTTAATTAGTTACTACACAAACCAATGCCCTCGGCATATGTGGTTATGGCCATACATTCACTCGTTCATTCTCACACATTCAACTTCAGACCCGTACATTCTTTTTTATTATCGATTTGGTATTAATGAGCTCATTAACTATAAAAATGACAAAAGGAACTTCTCTGCTTATTAGGTGGTGGTGTCCATCTGTTGTTGGTGTGTGACGCCCATGGTGATGGCCGGTGTTCGCCTTTAATTCCGCTGAGTTTATATAGATAGATGTGTGCACTGAATTTACATTTTTTATATATTTATACTGTTAAATAAGATGAGCCTTCATTGCTCCACTACTGTTGATAACATTTTTGCTAGTTAATTTAAACTATTGTTAAAAAGTTATACACACAACGATACATCGCTGTGGCTCCTCTGAAGAATGGCGTTGAAATGAGACCGAGGCAAATGTAAATTTGCGCTTGTGTGTGTGGTTCTTACGTCATCCAGCTTTGTCTTGCTGGACAACGCCTCGTTGCACATATTGTATTCAGTGCGTCATTGTTCTTAGCGATGACGGAACCGTGCTATAGCCCAATCATAATTCATATTGTAGTCCTTCGTCACAAACACCGCCATGGCCTTTTTTGATTTCAGCACTTCCATCGGCGACCTTGGTGTCTTACTCTGGCTGAATTTGCATTGTTCCTTTTCCCAGAGGGACAATGGACCTAACCATTCCGTGTTTAAATAATTACATAATACAAAACATTGAAAATACCTATATAACCCATAATTATGGTACTGGGTCATTATGTACTGTTACAAACCCCCTCAATGAAAATTTTTGTGTCGAAACACAAAAAATTTCATTGACTCATTCACACGTTCCTAAAAGGATCAGTCTAGATATGTCACCACAACCCCCTGTAACGTTACTAAAAAAATTTATCATTACTTACCCTTGGTCCCATGATGTTGGTCGCACCCTCTGACCTTACTGGACTTCTCCTGAGAGATCCCTACACCATAAGGCCATGAGGCACTCTACACTCCTGTTCTGACGCTCCAGCCAGCCCAGGACTGCGGTCCCAACACCACAAAACTCTGAAACATCGCATACAAAATTTTAAAATAGTGGTCTAGTACACTTACATATCTACAACTGATATGTTCCCTTTTAGACGCATTGGTTTGTGTTTGGGGCATTGGTTTGTTGTTAATTCAAAAGTTTCAACCTCACAACTACAAGACTTAAAATACATTGATTTTTTACCACCACCAAACTCAATTTCTTCCTTGTAAGAAAATAAACAACATAGATATAACTACACATAACACAATACATCAACAATTCTTTAATATACCCCCAAAATACCTTCACCTACTTATTTCTATAAATTCAGCTTACAACTATCATGGTAGACACTTTTATTATTTAAATTTTGTTACTCAACTTAGATTCACTTCTTCTATTTTGTAAATGGCAGCTTACTATAATATTTTATTCAACTTCATTTGTAACTTTAGACTTCCAACTTTAAAATCTACTATATTTCAACACTTGTTATCGTCATTACCCCTGTAACGACCTCCTAACCACACACTCTATTGTACTACCAACATAATAAAAACATCATAAAACATTAGACATTACACATTAACATTGTTACATTTACATTACATGTACCAAAACTTTATCACATCATTACTATCAACAATTCTCTATTAACTTTTAATTATTTGACATTCATCAGACTCTATACAACAATTTCAACTTTATCATTTACCTTTCTGTTACAATTGCCTTCCTATCATGAATTTTCCTTTTCTAACCCTTCTATCCTTACTCGTTTGGGTGACTCTCTATTATTCACTATTTTCTCTGTCTTATTTTGGCATTGTCAATCTAACCTTACTCACCTCTTTTTTCTACTAACAACCGCTTCTAACCATTAATATATTTTGACACCAATATCTCTATAATAACCCCCTTCACAAATCCCATTTAAAACCTCTGGCACCGCTCGTTTTTTGTACTAGTATGTGTGTATTCCTCATCTATGCTCATTCCATCATTGGTTCCTGACCCTTTCAGATAACCCTTTCCGGCACACAACGGTCCCTTCCTGTCTCAACATTACAAAATATCACCATCAACAACAAATATAATTACCACTCACCTTACTCACCTCTACATATAATCACTAACCACTGTGTCCCTAAAATATCTAACACCTCTTTATATATTATCAGTATCTCAACACTTTATTTTCCTAACTCCCAATAACTCTATTTAACTAACTCCAATGCCTCTATTTTATCATTATTACCCAAACACTTTTACAACATTTCAACTCAATATATCACTAGAAAAATTCATCACTTATCTACTAACAACAATACTTCTCAATAGCCAAATCTATTACCTGCATAATCATTTACTAACCCTTTAGAATCTGAATCGCATAATATCATTTAAATTCTCTTCAGTTATTTAAAATTCTACAATACATGTTTACATAAAAATACATAAAATACACAACTACAAGAATACACAAATACACTGACATTAATACACAAAAATATACAATTCACATAATCATTAATCATTTACCAAAATCAGTCATAATCAGTCCATCTTAAAAAACACTGGTCACATAATTAAATGTTCATAACACAATAAAATAATCAACCTCCATCGTCAAATAGCAATCGAACCTTAAAACTATATACATGGTTTAATATTAGATATTTTATATTATTACTATCAATATAATACTTATCTAATTCTTCATATATTTCCACAATACTATTTAAATTAATATGCTTATTCCATATTACTATCTCATATAATTTGTCACGATCGAGTACGGTCATGTCGCCTTTGGTATAGTCTGCTACAATCAGGTAAGTTATAAGTCATCTTTATCAACATCCTCTCCTACTACTTTATTCTCAATACAAGGTAAGTTTTCATTATATTTATCACTCCTATCTCCACCTAACTTTTCAATCAACTCTTCATAATCTCTACATACTCTATATAACTCTATCTCCCAATTATCACACAATTCTCTTTCACAATAACTCCTATCATAACCCCAAATCACATTCTCTCTCCCAATATATGCAGGGTACACTACAACTTTATTTTCGCACCACCTATCAGGTGCACAAAAAATCCAGGGACAACTATTTGCAGACCTTTTGTCTCCAAAACCTACATCGAAGGCACTCTCGTCCTTCCTAAAAACATTTATATCACCCCCAAATACACCATTAAGGGAAAATCTACCCCCTGCAATTCTTTTACAATTATACTTTCTCTACCCACTCTCTTCCACCCTTTAACACACATTATCATTCCATCATTATTATATTCTATTCCCCATAAAACCTCATTATTACTACTCCTGTTTACACAATCATTCTCTAACATCATACTTTTATTTATATTGATACAATCCTCTCCCCTACTTACCTTGTCATCTTTGTTTATCTCTAACTTGTCTACTTTGTCAATATTACAATTTTGTCTCTGTATTTTATTTTTAAATTTTTCTAATTTCTCATTTAATTGATCTGACTTTACGTCTTGTACATTGTTTTGTTTCTTTAATTCATTTTCAAGGCTATCAAATTTTTCATCAATTTCTTTTAATACTCTATTTTGCGTTTTAATTAACGTGAACAGATCTTCCAACCCTATCTTATTTTCAACTGCTCTAGGTGTAGAATTCGCGCTTATTTTGTCTAACAAAATCGATTCTGTGTCCATTTCTACACTATTATTATTTTCTGCCATCATTACTTCAATATTTAAATGGTTATTTATCTTTTATTTATATTTGACTACGCAATTAACGCAATTTGTAATTAACTATGCAACTTCGTCAACATAACCTCTCATTCATTATATATCGTCTTATATCATCTTCTGTGTTTCTCAATCTAGCTGTTTTATATAAATTAATTTTTATAAGTCCCTGTTCGGGCGCCATTTGTAATACAACTCGTCTTTATAATTAAGTCCCTGTTCGGGCGCCATTTGTAATATAACTCATTATTACAAATGTTTATTATTACATATACTCTACTAAAATATGTATAACCAATACCATAATTTTATACGTCTGAGTACTTACCAAATTCATTAGTTACCGGGCTCATTTTCTTCTTTTATAACTTGTTTTCTACCTAAGGGGTGCCAGGGTTCATGTACAGGAAGATTTTGAAACACAGTTGACGACACAAATGATAACAAGATATTCTTGGAATTAACCATCAAATTTAATTCAATCTAAGGTAGTACATATACAACCATGCGGTCAAAATAGTGACGTCATATGATATGACCCAAAACAAAATGGCGGTTACTTTTTCTATCTCTTTTTACTCTCTCTATTGCTTTATCTGTTGAATTAATATCAATGTAAACTTTATTGCTGCAGCTTAAAATCAGTTATTTAGTTATAGTTAATTAGTTACTACACAAACCAATACCCTCGGCATATGTGGTTATGGCCATACATTCACTCGTTCATTCTCACACATTCAACTTCAGACCCGTACATTCTTTTTTATTATCGATTTGGTATTAATGAGCTCATTAACTATAAAAATGACAAAAGGAACTTCTCTGCTTATTAGGTGGTGGTGTCCATCTGTTGTTGGTGTGTGACGCCCATGGTGATGGCCGGTGTTCGCCTTTAATTCCGCTGAGTTTATATAGATAGATGTGTGCACTGAATTTACATTTTTTATATATTTATACTGTTAAATAAGATGAGCCTTCATTGCTCCACTACTGTTGATAACATTTTTGCTAGTTAATTTAAACTATTGTTAAAAAGTTATACACACAACGATACATCGCTGTGGCTCCTCTGAAGAATGGCGTTGAAATGAGACCGAGGCAAATGTAAATTTGCGCTTGTGTGTGTGGTTCTTACGTCATCCAGCTTTGTCTTGCTGGACAACGCCTCGTTGCACATATTGTATTCAGTGCGTCATTGTTCTTAGCGATGACGGAACCGTGCTATAGCCCAATCATAATTCATATTGTATTCCTTCGTCACAAACACCGCCATGGCCTTTTTTGATTTCAGCACTTCCATCGGCGACCTTGGTGTCTTACTCTGGCTGAATTTGCGTTGTTCCTTTTCCCAGAGGGACAATGGACCTAACCATTCCGTGTTTAAATAATTACATAATACAAAACATTGAAAATACCTATATAACCCATAATTATGGTACTGGGTCTTTATGTACTGTTACAATTGTGTCCTCGGGGAGAAAGTCCAGGACTTTTAGAACACCTGGATAGTGTTTGACTATAGGTCGCACGGCTTGAATTCTCTCACTCCATCGGGTCTCGGATAGGCTTTGCAACGATAGAGGGATATGCCGTTTTAACATTTCCCAACGAGCAGGGCTATGTGAGAAGAGACAGTAAAAACTGCCAATGTTCCCAAAAAATGTCATTACTTCATGGTTTAATTTGGCAGCATTAACTCCAACCCTGTTTAGGGAATGAGCTCCACAAAGTGAGAAAATAGCAGAATCATTCAATTCAAAAAGTCTTGCTTTAACTCCATTTATGTCTCCTCTCATATTTGAGCCGTTGTCGTAGCCTTGGGATCGGCAGTCAGTAAGAGGTACATTGAGCGTTTCTAGTGTTGAAAGTATTTGTTGACTTATTGCTTCTCCACATTTACCAGAAAAATTAATGAATTTAATGAACCTCTCGTAAATTTCAAATGAACTAGTCTCGTCATTACGTAAGACATAACCAGTATAAGAACATTTTGTTCTTGGTGAGAAACATCTGGAGTAGCATCAACAATGAGCCCATAAAAAATAGCCTCTTCTCTTTGATTTAAGATGGTTTCAAGGAGCTTCTCACTACATAGGGCAATGAACTCATTCTGAGAATTCCAAGACAGATAGTGAACTTGACCATGCATGTCCTTTTTTCCAACTGTTGTTGTTTTACCTTAGCTAAGTGTTGATGAGTTACTTTGTCATACTTTCCAATCAGTTCTAATATCCCCAAAAAATTACCATTGTGATCATTACCGATCTCGGTATTCTCCCCTTGAAAAGCTAAACCTCTCGAAGCTAAAAACAAAGTAGTGTCTAAAATTCTTTGTAATATAGCTCGCCACTTTTCTGCTTCACACTGTATTAGATGCTGGAGATTGTTGTCTACACCAAATCCCCGTAAAGATGTTTGAAGGGTTTTCCACAACAAGTAATTCTTTCTATGCTCAGAACTGTTTTCATGCTTTGGTAAAATGTTGTACAGTCTTTTCCAAGCTTTTTCTCGTGGAGAAAACCCGTCTTTAGATAACTGGCTTAGTCTTGATGCACTAGTATCATTCGTTGTGTCCGGGAAAATCGTACAGGGTAAACAATGTAATGTTTCTTTTGTCTTGCTCCATATCAACCATTCACGTGGAAACTGTTTCCTTGTCCTTTCATCGGCTGTTTTCCTGTATAGCAGTGAATCCTAAAAGTTTTACCATTGACATCTTTTGGAAAATATTTTGTAAGAGACTGGATTGTTGAAAAACAATATAGAAGAAACAATTTTCTGTCTCAGATTATCGGAGATTTTTGAGGGCCACGTGCCCGGGTCCTCAAGATTAGAGTTATCAGAGTCCAGTGCTGCATATGTATCATCAATATCATCATAGTTTTTGACATTATTAGGATTAAAAATCAAAACTGGCTCAGTTGAGACTTCTTTTTTATCGTCATCTGGGAGACTTTCAGGCTGAAAAGACGATGTATCTTCAATAATTTCTAAATTCAGTCCGGCAGATGAACAGGTTGGCTGCATTTGGAAATGGTCATGTTCTGTAGTACTACATTCGATTGTCTCAGAAGATGGAGATGATACTGTTAAATTTTGTGCTTCATTTGCTTGTTGTTCAGAATTTGACTTGAAAATTTTTGTTATAGTTTGACGACCAACCGATTCCTTTCTTAATCTTTCAGCTTGAATTTTTCGTTTAAGGGATCCTGATTGATGCTTGTAGTTTGAACTCGACATTTTTGACTCCATCAAATCTGAAATTAACATCATCACTAATGATAATTTTTATTCTCCAAATTTTTAGTATTAATTTAATAACATAAATATTTTTGTTTCTTTATTAAAGAAACAAAGCCACAACATTTTAATATATCTATTATCTACCGTAAGTTATATAATTAATTCAAATTCAATACGCTCTTTCATTGAATAATACAGTACTATCACATAATTAGGAGTAATAATCATCAGGCAGGTAAACAACACATACCACTATAGCTGACAGCTGAATGTTTTACAGATAACCAAAACTAACTCAACTCACTGAACTCAGGGCACTGTAGGCTAGGCTGTATATACAAACGAACTAACTGGTTAAGAGGTTAACATTTTTAAAGATAACTTTTCTACTCTCGGAAAAATAATAATTAGATTAGATTTACTATTCAAAAGTGTCAACTGTCAATTGTCAAAACATAAACTGCACTTGCATTTAGATTAGAGATCCTTACTGTTTATTTAACACGAGTTCAACGTTCAACACAATACAACTATCAACTAGAATACGATGCAACACCGCAACAACTGTCCCCGAATGATACACGGAAAACCCGGAGCACTGTAAATACAAGTGAGTCTCTCGTGGTAAGAAGCAAGAAGCGATGTCTGTGACGTGCTAACGCTATCAGTGGTGGCGATAAGGCCCCCACAGACCCTCTGGGGGGCCCCGCCCCCTGGCCCCTAGAAAAAAATATGAAATGAGCTATAATAGGAAAAAAAGTTTTAATGTGATCCGACTACCGACAAATTTGTATTTAAAATACGAAATACGTTTTATTTAAGTGTATAGACATGCAAAAAAACTACGTTTTCTGAAATGACATTACTGTTTGTAGTTTGTAAGCGAAGCTTATCTTATCTCTTGTGGTGCCCATACTTCTAAGTCACTCGGCACTGAGGAGACGTAAACAAACACAACACAATCCTCCTCCTCCTCCTCCTCCTCCTCCAGAATCAATTTTTCTCCCTATAAATATTAAACAAAATATCATACTCATAAAGATAATTCTAGCATATTCAACCAAAAAAATAAACGCAAAACCTGCCCCTCTATATTCAACATTAAATCTAGACACTGATTCTGATTCCCCTTCAGAAAAATCAGTATTCTAGGATTCCGTTTCTAAGCGGTCTTTCAGTACAGCATATTATTCTTTCAAAACTGCAGCAGGCCAAATTGTTCACAGGTTTTGGCTTTGTTACTCTCGTAATCTAGATGGAGTCTATTGTTTACCATGTTGGCTTTTCAGCCAAAGTGCTGATGCCCAAAGCTGGAGTGAAGGCGATATTAGAGATTGGAAAGGTCTCAGTAAAAAAATTAAAGTTCATGAAAGTAGCAATGCTCATTTACAATCTTGTCTCATGTATGCCACTTGGAAAAAGAGTAAAATGGTAGCTGATCAAATTTCCGATGAGTGGAAAAAATGGAAAGATATTTTCACACGGATTGTGGATGTCATTCGATCCATGGCACTGTGTTCATTGCCGTTTTGTGGCCATAGAGAATCATTACATGAAATAAATCCTGAAAGTGGAAATTTTTTGAACATACTATCTTTAGTTTCTTGTTACGATTCTCTCCTTAGTGCACACTTAGAAAATGAAAAAACCAGATCAAAATACCTCCACCATGACATTCAAAATGAAATCATTAACTTTGCTAGGAAAATCAGTAGTGACTGCCTTACTAAAACAGATTCACTCGTCTCCTTTTTTTTCTATAATTGTTGATAGCACACAAGACATTTCTAAGATTGGCCAAATGAGTGTTGTAATCAGATACATTAACATAGTAGAAGAATCTCCTGGCAATTATAAAACTGTGATTAGTGAGTCCTTTTTGAGATTTCAAGAAATAAAGGATCCCAACAGTGAGGGGTTTCAAAGTAAGATTTTAGACTTTAAATTAACATTAGTAAGTGTAGAGGTCAAGGTTATGACGGTGCAGCAACAATGAGCGGGAAATACTCTGGGTTACAGAAAAGAATTATGGATATAGTCCCAAACGCGGATTACGTACACTGTGCTGCACATAACCTGAACTTGGTGAGCAATGATTCAGTATCAAATATTTCTGAAATAAGACAATTTAATGACATAGTTCAGAAAACTTATGTGTTTTTCAGTGAAAGCTTACATAGATGGCAAGAACTTAACACTGCCGTTAAAGAAGACAGCTCTGCCAAAAATCTAACTTTAAAAAAGCTATGTCCAACAAGGTGGTTTTCTGGACACGACTGTCTGTTAGCTTTAAGAAATGATTTCAAAAATGTGATTAAGTGTTTGACAGAAATTATTCTGTACAGCTCAAAGAAACCCGAGGCAGAAGAAGCATTAGCAATTAGAAACCACCTGGAAAACTTTGAATTTATTCTTGTGCTCTGCCTTGAAACTAAGATTTTAGAGAATGTAAATATAACTTCAAAAGCACTACAGAGGCTAACTGTTGACCTAGGCAGAGCGTGGCAGTTTCTAAGCCGCGCTTGTGATGAGTTAAAAGTTTTAAGAAAGGACTTTGCCGGCTTTCTTGCTGGTGCTAAACAGTTGGCCCAGTCATGGGACATAACTTGTAACATGAAAAATAAGCGTAAGCGAGTTGTAAAACGCTTCTTTGTTGAATTATCAGTTGACCATAGAATTGACGACCCAGTGAAATCATTTGAAGTAAAAGTTTTCAATGCAACACTAGATATTGTAATAGCTCAGCTACAAATGAGATTCGAAGGATTGCGTTGCATTGATGACACCTCAGAATTTAGTAAACTTCTCACAAGAGACAATAGTGGAGAAAAGTAAGGCTCTGGTAAATGTGTATCCTGGTGACCTTTCCACATCACTGCCTGACCAAGTAATATCCTTCAAAGCTCTGATGGCCAAAGAAATTGTACACAAGAAAAGCATTCGAGAAATGATGAATTTACTGGTTGAAGAAAACAGCTGCCTTATGAGTTGCCTCCCAGACTTAACTACAGCTTTGCAGCTTTATTAAACCATACCTGTCACAACAGCTACAGCGGAAAGAAGCTTTTCAAAACTTAAATTAATTAAGTCATACTTAAGAAGTACCATGGCCCAAACGCGGTTGAGTGACTTGCCACTGTTAAGCATTGAGCATGAAGAGACACAGAAAACTAATATCAACGAAGTGGTTGAAAAGTTCTTAGCTATTAAAAAAAGAAGACTAGGCTTAGGAAAACAGTGAACTTTGGTTGATCCTCATCTGTAAATATTGTACATTACTTGAGTTCGAGTGTTATTGAATTGGATTAGACTTAAGGAGAACTTGTATAGAGTATATTCAAGAATTTTACAAATTCAGTTACAAACTAATTTAAATTTAAACTAATATAAACATTAATTTAAATGTTTGAAAAAAGCTAGAATGTTACTTTGATATTGGCTTTTAAATAATAAAATTTTAACACTCTGTGTGCGGTACTGTTTCATAGTCTGAATTTAGATCTTTGACGTAAAAATAAATCATTCTTTATATTTTGGTTTTTTTATAGTTTGTATAGAACTTTGTCTATTTAGCAACAATGAATTTTAAGAGTTTGTACACGTGTAAAACCGTCCTTTGCAAATTGAAAACGCTTTGTGATAGACGAGAAAGTATTCACAAACCATTGTTGTAAAACACGTAAACAGAAACTCATTTGAGTGTTTTCCCCTATTACGTATACAAAATTTAACAATTTTTATAGGGCCCCCTAATTAGTTTCGCGGGGGCAGCCGTTTCGTTAGCGCCGCCACTGAACGCTATCTCCGATTTTTTCGGTGAATTCAACTGTCGGCACTGAACATAAACACGAAATATTTCGTAGCGCCAGGCGTAAACACATTTTCGTGTTTATGTTCAGTGCCGACAGTTGAATTCACCGAAAAAATCGGTGATAGCGTTAGCAACGTCGCAGACATTTCTTGCTTCTTACCGCGAGAGGCTCACTTGTATTTACAGTGCTCCGGGTTTTCCGTGTAGGCGCCAGAGTGAGCTAGGCGACTACGATCGCGCCAGGAGGCAGTGTTGCCCGATTCCCAGTTCCACCCTTGTTAGTTAAAAATTCCCAATCCCAATAAACTCCACTCTTGTAGGCCAATGTGTAAAGTCTTACCAAGATTCCATTCATACAAATTTGTTGTCAATGAACACTGTCAATATTTTCTTTTAATGCAATTTTACGAAAATATTACTAGTTTAGTTTTAGTGTACTTAATATTTAGTTTAACCTATATAGTTATAGTTTATCGCTTTTGTCTTCTCCGGGCCCCCTTGCTCTGGCAACCCTAACCCCCCTTGTGGGGGCCATGGGCTGCCTGTTACTATAAATGTCACTTTTTTGTGGTAGAACTTGTTTTTCGGGGTCTTGGGGAATAGTCGTTGCATTTGCTCTTGTAGTTTTGTTAATTTGTCAATTCAAAATCGTTAGGATTATTTTAAGTATTACTGTGTTATATGCATTGTATACACATCAAACGTTATGTTTTCCTCAACCATGGCTTTTATTTATTTCAGATATGTGTTATATACCAAAAACTATAAACCAAAAACCATTGTACCTAACCTCACGAATGAAAGCAACACGTATTTTCGCTTTGCATTAAGTAATAGGACAATTTACAATTAATTAGTACACTTAGAGCTCTATAATATATAGATCCTTAGTACACTGCTTCTTTTCCAGATCGTAATATATCGATACAATCGCATATTAAAAACATCGGAAACGTACTGCAGGAACGGATAAAGGTACAGTTCCGATTTATCAAATGCAATTGCTGAATTCTGCGCAGTGCAGCTAACCAAACACAAGACGCATGTTTTCGTGAACAGCTGATGTACGTCGAAGTGAATTGTCAGAAAATTTGAAGAGAGGAGTTGGAATATCCAGTTAGGTGTTTAAATTCGTTAACATGGCTCTTGTACGAGCTGTGTCTCAGAACTTTAAAAGCAGTCTTCTGCAATCAGGTCGTTCTATTAGCGTGCCCGTTTGCTTGTATCATGAAAAAGTAAGATCTGTCGTGCAATGTCGTAGTGTTGTATTGAATGCCTAAAATTGTAAATGTGTGAACCCTAGTTATGTTTTGAATTTTATTTTGTTAGAAAATTCGGAATATCAAAGTTAATCGTTCTTACGTGTGATATGACAGTCTGTTAAATGTATTATATTTATGAATCGTAGCGGTAAAGCTCTAGTGTTTTATGCATTATTGAGTAATATGTTGTAATCCAATTTTTTTTAGGTAATTGACCATTACGAAAATCCACGAAATGTTGGATCTCTGAATAAAAATGACAAACGAGTAGGTACTGGTTTGGTTGGAGCACCGGCTTGTGGCGATGTTATGAAACTTCAAATAAAAGTAGATGAAAACGGAAAGATTGTTGATGCTAAATTTAAAACCTTTGGATGTGGCTCAGCAATAGCTTCAAGCTCACTTGCAACAGAGTGGATCAAAGGAAAGACCGTATGTATAAAGATACCATTACATGTATTGTCGCAATAATTTAGACAGTAAATAGAGAGTGTTTGAATGGTAATCTACACATGCCATTATAATAGATTTGAATGGTAGTTGATTAAAGAGACAAGTTGGAATTGTGTACAGTGAATGTAACGAATATAATTTCATGTAATTATAGGGGGGTAATTATAATTTTTATATTTGCGGGGTATCAGGAATATTTATTTGGTAACTCTGAGGAATTATTGTATCACCTTCAATTTGTTTCATATTGAAATGTTTCAGTTTTGGTGTTCTAATAAACATTTATATGAAAAATAAGTGTTGGAAATGTAATATAAGTACATACAGTGAAACTTCGATTAACCGTCATTCTTATAACCGTCAGTTTCTGTTAACCGACACTCTTTTAACCATAAGTTTCTGTTAACTGTCAGTCCGTACTCCTATGTACAGTAACCAGATTGCCGCGAAAAATCGTCCTCGCTTTACTGCTGAGCGGTGGAGGCGCCGGAGTCGCGCACTATTGTTTTATTGATGAGTCACGTTCTTGGCCCGCCTAGCTATCCCACACGTGGTCAGTTTCAGTTGTTGTGCTCGGTGCTGTACGTTATTTGTCGTGTAGTGGCTTAATTGTTTCGGCATACAATAGTGACATTCACACCAGTAAGTTTTGTTGTTAAGGTTTCTTTCCTTTTCTGTTTTTGTGCAACAGCTAAAAAATGGCTGAAAAGTGTAAACGGGTCGTGTTGGATCTCAACCAGAAAATTTAGATTATTAAACGTTTGAAAAAAGGTGAAACTCCCACTAGTATTGCTCTCATTTACGGCGTTGGAAGAACCACAGTGAATGACATTAAACGCGATGCTGAAAAAAATATAACAACATGTTTCAAAAATGCAAAACATCGATGGAGATCCTAAGATTCGTAAAACCATGAAATCAGCAAAATATGACCAACTGGACACTGTTATGTATCAATGGTTTATACAATCACGGAGTCAAGGAATCCCACTTTCAGGCCCCGCAATAATGGCCAAGGTGGTTGAAATGAACAAAAAACTTGACGGAGATCCTAATTTTACAGCAACCATAGGATGGCTCGATAAGTTTAAGTGTCGCTATGGCATTCGGAAACTAGACATTAGTGGTGAAAAACTTAGTGCAAATAGTGCAGTTATTGCCGAGTACAGAGAACAATTTAAAGAGAAAGTGGGGTCATTCCATGTCAAATCAACAAATGAAAATATGATTTTCAACCTTACCCTCTTGGATTTAATTGAAATTAAGTATGCATGTAGTATTCATAAATAGTAACACAAATCAATGTTTTCACATTTTTCTGATGAAAGGTTACTGAGTAATGGGTGCTCAAAAATGTAAAAAAAAAACAAAATTTTTGACTTGCACAACAATATTGATTTGTTCACAACTTGTGTTCTAATTAAGCTAGAACAATGACATTGAGTTCATTTGAAAGCTCTTTTAAAGGGCTTTCATATGATATAAAACATAATTAGTTGAAAATATATAGGCCTATACATATTTTTTATAAACACATCATTATTGAATTTAAAAATACAGTTTTTGAAAAACTATTTTTAAAATGCTCAAAAAAATATATGTGAAAGATACTGTTTTCCTCTACATATTCTGAAAGTTTCGACTTGGGATGAGCATCGGATCACTATATCAAAAGTAATTTTATGTTTATCACGATTCTGTAAAATGTCATTCAGATCGGTGAATTATTATTATTGCTATGTGTTATTGTATAGCTAAATGTGGACATCAAAATAAAATAGCTTATAATAGATAGTAGAAAAAAACAATATTTGCCTTATCAATGTTGAATTAACAAATACAACAAGTTGCAAACCTTTAAAAAAAATCAAGACAGCTGAATACCAGAGATAGGCCTAAATTCAGTTAGTTATTAGTTCTTGTTACTTACTGAGAGGAGTCACATCAGTCCAATTCATCATGCTTCTAGCCAATCAGTTTGTTGCACATCATTTCTGCATGGGATAATGTATATGTTCGCCCTGTAGCAGTTTGAGGGTTTAAGATTGCCTTTACTGCCCTGCTGCTTACGGAAAGAATTTCTGCATGACTGGGGAATGTGAAAGATGTGGATGGTCCATGTGGATGTAAGAAGCTAACTTGATTTCATCCTTTTCCTGATTTTTTCCAACTACGCAGGATAACCACCAGTGTCCATTATATTCACAAGCAATATATCCTTTGATGTCATCAAACGGTATTGGATCACTATCAACAGCTGTCACCAGTTCAATTTTGCTTTCATTAGAGTCCGAATACACTTTTGTTATTATTTTGTTCTTGCTTAGGGGAATAAAAGTGTGAAGTTTTTGTGTCTCTACAATTGTGCAGCATTTCTCAAATCTCTAAGTTTCAATTCTTCATTTTCATGATCTTCCATAGCAGCATACTTGAAATTGATCCCTTCTACATTATCCTTGGCAAACACATAAAGTTGTTCGGGGGTCATGATTTGATCAGCGTATAGTCGTTGCAGACTTGCTCGAGCAGCCAGTCGCTTGACTGTTCCACCAACACCATCGCTAGCACCTTTACCATGAGACGTGGCTGAAAAATGCCACTGGGCTTCAATATGGAAATCTTCTTCATGATAGCACAGGTTGATGAAGTTCTTTCTATTTTTATACTGAGCTGCCGCTCCGTCAGAGAAGTAGGCCTAATATATTTTACTTGGTTTTTTTATTAAATTTTTTGGTCAGAAAGTCAATCAAGTAGGACTGGAACAGACGCACAGCAACAGTGTCATGTTTGAGGCATTCTGATATGATGACAAGACTTGTGTGCTCAAGTTTGTCGCCATTCTTGTAATAAGCTACAAAGGGATGAATTGTTGCTTGTGTGTTGGTCCAATGGTGACCTTGAACTTCATCCTGTACAACAAAGCTGTAATTCTCAGCAAAATCACAAATCACCAAGAACTCACCCTCTTTAAGCTCATTTTTCAATCTGTTTTGGAAGGTTGATTGTTGACTGGCTGCAAAGGAATGTCGTGTTAATGATTTTAATTTGTCAAAAAAAGAATCAATAAAGTTGTCGGAAGATTTTGTCACTGTTTCTAGAGATATACGATCAACAGAGACCCATTGTTTGTAAGTTATCTGGTCAATATCATTAGTATCCAACAATTCTTGTAAATACTTTTTAAGTGTTTCTGGTCCTGGACAGAATTGACATTCACCAAAGTGGCAAACAGGTAATGATGGGTTACACACAACTCTTGCAATGCAGTCTTTGTAGGTTTTTATTGGACTATCATCATTCATTGTCAGCTGAGGAATGTTACACCCAGTCAGCATAAGTTGGAAGTTTTGGTGAGTAGTACACACACAAACTATGTGTACCACTACTTCCAGCTAAAATACAATTTAGGACGTAGCTCTGCAAACTTTGAAAACCCAATGTGGAGCCCTGGATAG
Organism: Magicicada septendecula; assembly: GCA_034769895.1. Classification (NCBI taxonomy): domain Eukaryota; kingdom Metazoa; phylum Arthropoda; class Insecta; order Hemiptera; family Cicadidae; genus Magicicada; species Magicicada septendecula. The sequence continues at coordinate 309,764,207 of CM068368.1, forward strand.
TTGTCTTTAAAGTGTGCATAAATTTTTTTCAAATTACTTAAAACTAATCGTTTTTGCACTTGAATTTTATCTCCATCAACTCTTATGAGCACAAAATCTTTTTTCCCAGGCATTGGCCTGCTTATCTCATCAGAACAATAAAAGTTTTTTACAAAATCAGCAGTCGTTTGATTAAGAGTCTTGCCAGGTTTTGGATTGGGAGAAGACAAAATACCCTTGGCCTTCACCAAATCTTTTACTTTTCTAGCCATGTATGTTGTTATGTTAAATTCCTCTTGAAGCTTCTTAACACTCCAGCTTTTAGGTAAAATGGTGAGAATTTCCATCTGTTTACTTCGAGATGTGCAAGTACTAAATTTCTCTTTCAGCTGAACGATCATCTCTGATTCTGAATGATCATCTAACTCTTCTTCACCAGAAGGCAGCAACAGTACTTTTCTTTGGAGTGCTGAAGTTACTTTTATTAGTTTTTTCTTAGGATACTTTGCCTCACATAGTCGTTTTTTCTTAATTGGCGATTCACCAACAGACTGCAAAGAAGCATTCAAAGTTTCTAGGGCTGCACTTGCAGCAATGTCTTGTTCATCACTACAACTTAACATCTTTTCACTTTTTTGTTTGACCTCAGAACACACTAGATCGTCATCGTTATCTGTGCTAGACGTATTAGAAAGTTCTACTTGTGAAATTTTTTTCCAGCACTTGTCACATACTTTCTGACTTAATGTTAGGAAAGGTTTTCTTTTTATCATCCATTGGGAAACAGGACGCAAGTTTTTCTTATGGTTATTGTGACCCTTTTCATTAAAAGGATTACAGCACAAAGCTGAAATTTTAGGCATTTTATGTCATTCTCAAATGAACAGTCTAATTTTTATAAAACGTTTTCAAAGTTCAATGGATCAGCTTTCTGTATTTAGGAATACACAACATTACTTCTCCATTTTTTCACATCCTGGAATAAAATTTAAGGTTATGTAAATAGTTTGCAAATATTAACTGGTTGTAGGCATATAAACTTATACATTGTTGTGAGAATTGTACAAAAGTACCTTTAAGCTAATTTCAAAACACAACATTTCAGAATTAATCACATTATTTCACTTTATAGGCTGTCACACCAAAAGAAAATGTACAGGTCACTTTCAACAACAGTTGACAACAGCTGACTGAATATTATCCAATGACAAAATACTAAACAGATGGGAGATAGTCACACCAACCAACCATTTTGTATATAGTCTTTAAAATGAGATTTTTTTGCTTGTACACGGAAAACGTACGTACACGGTTTTCCGTGTATTAAGATATATATTTTAGATATGTAGGTTGATTTATTAATTTTGAGCTATTAATTTAGCTAGTGCTAAGCTTTAAAACAGTTATTTGTATGAAAAGTACAATTTTGTAGGCCAAGTAATAAATCCAACTATGATTCTGTAAAATTGTCACGGGTAGCAAAATAAAAATAATAATAATTCACCGATCTGAATGACGTTTTACAGAATCGTGATAAACATAAAATTACTTTTGATAGTGATCCGATGCTCATTCCAAGTTGAAACTTTCAGAATATGTAGAGGAAAACAGTATCTTTCACATATATTTTTTTGAGAATTTTAAAAATACAGTTTTTCAAAATTCAGTAAATTCAATAATGATGTGTTTATAAAAAATATGTATATATATTTTCAACTAATTATGTTTTATATCATATGAAAGCCCTTTAAAAGAGCTTTCAAATGAACTCAATGTCATTGTTCTAGCTTAATTAGAACACAAGTTGTGAACAAATCAATATTGTTGCGCAAGTCAAAAATTAGATTTTTTTTACATTTTTGAGCACCCATTACTCAGTAATCTTTCGTCAGAAAAATGTGAAAAAATTAATTTGTGTTACTATTTATGAATACTACATGCATACTTAATTTCAAATAAATCTAAGAGGGTCAGGTTGTAGCACTTGTTGATTTGACACGGAATATCTCAGTGGCCAAATTAAACCTCGTTAGGGAATAAATGTACAATTGCGACAAAACCGGGCTCAATTGGAACGCTTTACCACAAAAGACATTGGCATCACTTTCGGAGACATCAGCCCCGGGTTTTAAAGTCAAAAAAGATCGGATCACTTTAATGGTTTGTGCAAATGCCACCGGCAATTACAGGTTACCCCTGCTTGTGATTGGAAAAGCAAAAACACCTTGTGCATTCAAAAATTTTAATTTGAACGCATTACCTATTACGCTCAAAAGAGTGCTTTGGATATATCAAGATATTTTTTCCGATTGGTTCCACAAAGTGTTTGTGCCACAAGTTAGAGCTCATTTGGCTGAAATGCAGTTACCACAGGAAGCATTGCTGCTAATGGACAATGCTCCAGCACATCCCACTTGCGGAATTAAAAGTGATGATGGCAAAATAACATGCCTCTTCCTTCCGCCAAACACAACACCACTAATCCAGCCTATGGACCAGGACATAATCGAAAACATAAAACGTCGTTATAGGAAAGCTTTTATTGGAAGTTTGATTTCGTCTGATGATGAAATGTCTAAAAGAGTTTTGGAAAACGTACAACATAAAAGATGCAATTTTCAATGTTGCTGCTGCATGGGATGATCTTCAAGTGTCAAATCTTAAAAATGGGTGGAATAAACTCTGGTCTGAAGCTAATGATGGCGAACCTAAGGAAACTGGGGATGTTAGTGTCGATGAAATTGTGCAACTGTGCAATACTGTACCGAATACTGAAGACATAACGCCAGCATAAGTAACAGAGTGGTTGGGATGTGACAAATTTGATGGAGGCTTTGACATTTTGAACGACGACGAAATTGTTTCCAGTGTGATTGACAACGAAGAAGAAGAAATTGATGAAGACGAGTGTTATATTTTGAATGAAAAAAACTACGTTAAGCAATACAGAAGCAGAAACAATGTTATCAAAATGCATTGAGTGGTTTGAGGGGCAAGAAGAGGTAAACGCAACGCAGATACTTCTCCTACGTAAAGTACGGAACATTGCCGCTCAGAAAGCACGAGCCTCGAAGAAACAAAAGAAAATGACAGACTATTTTAAAATTTGAATATGTATGTACGTCTAGAGTGTAAGTTCATGTAACAATATGTACAGTACATATGTTGCACTACATATACTGTACTTAATGTAAATTGTATATTGTTTGTTTCTGTAAAATAAAATACATGTATGTACAGTGTATTTCTAGTTCGTAAACGTGCATTTTTTATCATTCGTTCGTATGCAATGCATGGGGGTGGGTTGTTGTTTAAGGTTTTTCTGTTATCCGTCTATTCGATTAACCGTCACGGTCCCGGGCCCGACCCTGACGGTTAATCGAAGTTTCACTGTACTTTAAAAAAAATAAATGGGTTTTGAAGTTGCATTAGTGGTGGCCGCTAAGTTGTGTGTGATTGGTGGTGTGTTACAACGCTGGTTGATACCTGCATGTGGCGCTTTCTTCTGCAATTATGTGACTTTCACTACCGGTATTGGATGTTACCCATTGCAGTTTACCAAACAAACATTTTTTTGTGCAGTAATGAACAAACGTCTGATTATGTTTGTTTAATAACACAAATCAATTATTTAGGGTTACATGCGGTAATTGTAAACAAAATGTGAAGGATTAGAACATTTTTATTGATTAAAAATCATATATAGCTTTTAAAATTGGAATAACTAAATTCTCTTGTCGTAACCAATAAATATCAGCATTAATAGTTTTTACAACAAATACACATTCCGATTTATTCATATAAATTGCATACCAACCAGTGGCGGCTCGTGGCTGTGAAGTTAGGTGAAGAGCTAGTAGGAAAATAATTATATTTACACATGATTATCTTAATAATTAAACTCATCTATTTCTTGTATACCAAATCGATCCTTCGGTCCTTTAAGGCGGCAAACTTGTCAGTAATGTCTTCATAGAATGGCTCTTTCTTCATTAACTGCAGTAGAAGTTCTTTCTGAATCGCAATATTGTAAGTGAACGAAATTCGGTGTGTAATACTGCCACACGGTGTATGCGTCTACTTGTAATAAAATAAAAGATTTACGGTTGTTTTTTAAAATTATGTTTGTGTTTAAAATATTAAAGGTCTTGTTTAAACAAAGTTCAATTATGTGTGAAATATTCTTTTGAGATAAATCAAAGTTTGAAATAGTTGTTTCTAATTGAAGGTTACTAATGTGGTAAAGTAATTTAAAATGTAACATTCGAGGTTACTCACAGTGTGTTCACAATGGTGTAATTATACTTGTTTGAAAAGAATTCCCTTATATGAAACAAATAAAATAGTTGAGTTGATAATAATTAAATACTAAATTTGCTTAAGGTTAACTGTAAAGTACAATGGTTGGTCGCTTGACGATGATGATCTTCTGGTTGATACTGGCTGTGAAACTTCTCCTCCAGGTTGCTGATAGTCTAAGTACGTTACGTCTCGTAATGTCTGGACAATATAAATAACAAAATGTACTTTCACGTACCTGATCGTGTTTTCTCGAAGTTCACTAAGCTGTCAACTCAGTTTACAAACACCAACTCACTTTAGTTGCAAGGTTAAATTGCCTTGTTTGTTAGTTAGTGGGCGCCACACAGATTTATTTAGTACACGGGAAAATCCCGTGTAAAACCCACAAATAGAATTACTGAATGATTAAAAAATTTAAAATAATTGTGTATCACCTTTTGGCAATGCTATTCCAAAATATTAAAACACAACTGAAGGTTGTTTGAGTTTTCTAAATAAAATATTTAATTATCATATAGAAATAAATCAAATCAAGTGATGCTGTTAATAATGGGTTTTATTTACACCCTTATAGAGAATTCAAAAACAAATATAATGAAAACATACAAAGTTGTACAATTATAAATCAGTTATTATATGCCTTATACGGCTTGCTCAGAACATGAATTATAAATCTGGCTAAGTCCAGATGTTGTTTATTTTTAACAGTAATATTATTAAAATCTCAGATGTGAATTCTTTTAGACACGAAAAAGAAAGTTATGCCTACACAATATCTAATAATCTTTTTGATATAAAATTGATCAACAACGTTTTTTGAGGTTACTTTCATAAAGTAAACAAAATAAAAATGACCTGTTGATGGCCTTGCGTTCGTCAACGCTTGCTTTTTGATTTACAAAATTTATCATGTGAGAACACTTACAACTAACATACAGCTTATTTCATAATAACAAATTCATATAATAAATTGAGACATGGTGTAATCTTGAAATGTTTCTGTGTTTTGCGTCAGTACAGATCAGTGTAGAAAAATGTACAGGTTATGGCGCTCTGATAAAAAAATGAATAATGATTGCACTGTTACCTTTTGGTTTTAATTATTTAATTAAAACTCATTAACCACTTCGGTAATCAGATTATAATGATTACCAGGTTTTGCACAACACACGCACAAGAACAGAATATTGCGATCCTCTTCTGACTTAATGGATCATGAATGATAATAATTAATTACTTTCTGTTCATTATTTCCCGCACTAAATTGAAATAATACTGCACATAATCACTGTTGTTTGCTGTAGATTAACTTGAAGTAGTTGTTTCTTGGTGTTGAACTATTTATTTCGATGTATTATGTAGATGACGCTAATAGTTATTAAAAATGTAGAGATAGTGAGCACACGTCTTGTGTTGTATGAAGTCGGTCAGTGTCTGTTGAGAAACGCTCGCGTCTCCCTTATATACTCTCCTTGTCTATCGGTCTTAGGTAAAAATGTTAATTACTAACTAATTTTCTGATTGGTTCTTGCAGGTGTGAAGAGTATGACGTATTATTATTTTGGCCGTTGATAACGGTTTTTTAACCGTCAAACGCTGATGTGACAGATATCTTTCATTGTTGTTGTTATTCATAAACCAATTTCTGATGCATATTTTGCAAATGATGCTAACATCTTTCCCGCACTTAATACAGTTGCGATTGGGTCGATATCATTATCAAATTAAAGATCATTTTTTCTTCTTTAATTTGATATCACTCGATATCGAATTCCTTTCACTTTGGCCGACATTGTTATAAAATCAATGTTCGGGTACACCATTTTCACTGTCGTCTGCTTTTTCTGAATCGCCGATTTTACACTTTGGTTAATATTGTTTGTGTTCACATATCATTTTATTATTCAAACGTTTATGTGGGAACACCATTAACTCTGTACTGACATTTTTACTGAACATTATGAGTACACCTAAACTTTATACACTGTAATGAACGATCCTAATTACTATGACATTTCGTTTTATGCTAACTCGTTCTATTCTACTATTTAACAATTGAATTATGATTAAATTTATCATTTTAATAATGTTTTTTGTTATGTCAGAGCATAACAATTGTTGTGTGTATTTTAATTTACACTTATGTTAACTCCCAATAGTCAATTCACCGACTAATGCTTGGTCTAGGCGTTGTTAAGACATATCGCTCATCTTGGAATTTTGCCTTAACAACATTTATTGGTTCTCAATTCGGTAATTTGTGGAGGTACCTTATTTGTATAAGATTCCCTCTTGTAAATGGTTTTTCTTTCTCACAAGTATATTTGATATTGAAATACATCTTTGTTCTCACTATGTAGCCATTGCTAATTTTAGTTTTTGGCATTCATAATTTACTAGTCATGGTCAAATTTATTATCAGCAAAATGTTAATTCTGATTTCACAGTATTCAGATGCTTATTGATTCATTTTTTATTTACATATAATATTCGGTTTACATTAACTACTGACTTGATTGACAGCTGAATGTAAATTTACTCTGTCCATCAGTTTGTGTTAGTCTTTGTCTGGTTGTAGTGTCAAACATTCTTTGGGTTACTGTTTCATGTGGTACTTCTGCTTCATTCTTCTTTCTTGATTTCTCCTTTCTTGGTTATTCTTAATACTATATCCCTATTTACATTGTTGTTTTGTCCTTATAAAGTCTGATAACATACATTTAGGTTAGGTAACATTTTGTTATGTTACATATACACCCTCCTAAAAATTGATCATTTGAGAAAAATTTATTTTTTTTTTATAAAATTATCAATTCATGTCAGTTTCTTAGTATACTTCTATAGTTTTTTTTTCTTGTACTCTTTGATTTTTTAAACATACTATTGGTGCATTACTCTAGCTTGATTTTTTGTCTAGTGATACAACTCTTAACTTACTAGTATTTTCAAGTTGCTTACTTTCTAAGTCATTTAACTACAATAGATCTCATTCCTTAAGTTAACAATTTCCTGTTCTATTCACATTCTACTTTCTTATTACATATCTTTACATTCGTGATTATCTTAATGGTTATTATAATTTATACCTCACAGATTTTTCCATAATAGTCCTTGATACATTAATACAATATAACTCCCTAACTGTTGTAGAGGGTTCGGAATCAGGGTGGCTCACTGTGGCTAACATCCTCTGCCGTTCCTCAATACACATACTCAGATTCAGAGGCATTACTCTTCTCTGTCTGAGAAAAAAATAAACATTGCACTTGGCAATAGTTGCACTATCACAACTCATAAAATATCACATAACATTCATTTTCAATAATATAATATATTCACTGTAATATTCAAGGTATCAGAGGTTTTCATTTAGATCACATTTCCATCTTTATACTAGCTAACATACTTTCTTTTTACAGGTGATTATTTCTTTTTAGACTTGACATTCTTAGCTATGCTTTTATCAGCTATATTGTTACTGTTTATACTAGTTGACAACTTGCTTTGGTTCACTTGAGTATTCTGAAGATTATACACTTACTTTGATGCTTATAGTACTTATGCAGTTGGTTTTTTATTTCTAGATTTTACAATAGTTTTATTTTCACAATAGTTCGTTAAGTTTTTCTTAATAATTGATATTCATCCTGAATTATCAGGGCGTACAATGTTCGTATATTAAATGGTTTTTTGTTTGATGTTCTCTGACATATTTGGTGATGTACCATATTTGATAATTAATAAACATTTTTCTTTCCTTTCATTCCATTATAACAATAGTTATCTTTACAATTAACACTCTTTGTTATTTTTCTTCTCTACTCCTTCAAGTGATGGTGGTTCTCACTTATTCTGGATGATTTTATATAATATACAATATTCTATAATTACAATTTCATGTGACAATATAATAACATACTAATATCTAATTTTATAGACATTCTTGGGGTTTACATGGTTTGTTTTATAAACATTTTTTCTCTTTCCTTACACTTTCCATAATAATATCCTTCTTTTATTTTACACACTTTGTTATACTGCCTCTCTACTCCTTCAAAGGTTAGTTGGTTGAAGCTTTATTCTGGACGATTTTATTTAATATTTGAGTTTTATGAGAGGTACACAATAATCATTTTATAAACATTAAGTTACATAGAATATTCATTTGGATACACATTTTTTTTCTAAGTATAGTATAGTAATTTTAGTTATATGCCACTACTGGCTCTTTGTGACGTAATAGATGTCCCTTTTCTTATTAAATCATTTAGTTGACATTACATAATCTTCTATCCTTTGGTGTGATAGATCTGGTTCTTTTTTCATCAGTAACAAATAGTCTGGCTTATATCTTAATCCTACACACTTTTGTAACTCGATAGGGCAAATTGATTTGTTATAGTCAATTAGTTACCTTCAATAATTTGTAGCTTAATATGTGATTCTGTTAAACATTAAATGAGTTTGTTCATGGTAATGGCCTTTTAAACATATATTTTTCTTTTATACCCTAAACATTCGGGTGATAATTGTCGCCTACTACTACATATTATCTGTTCTTAATAGTAATCATTTTTTATGGTTGGCATTCATGGGGTTATTTTGTGCTCTTCCACTCTATTGCTAATATTACATGTTCGGGATATCTGACGGGTTCAGTACTAGTAGTTTTGGAGATACCTTCCTATCAGGCGGTTCTTCCACTTGGCGGCTACCAGATAGTCATTGGCTCCCCGTTTCCTTGCCTTTTTCCTCTCATCATCTCTGGTATCCCTGTGTCCATTGTACTCTGGGCCTGGGCTATTATTGATGTCTGGCCCTTCTTCTAATCCGGGTTGACCTCCGTTCATTTCCTGGTTGGATTCTTCCATCGCTTGGTCCCTCTTCTTCCGCATTTCCCTTATTCTTTGGGCGTACCCTTCAATGAGCTGGTCCAGTTGTTCTTGATAATTTTCCTTCTTCTTGTGAAGCATCTTTCTTCTAGGAGTATTCACTTTAAATACCTCATTGTTTATAACCTTCTCCGTCATAACATAGTCACTGGCATGTAACGTTGTCTTAATCGTTCCGTCATCTGGATTATTAATTAGATAGTTTAATGGTCGGTCATTCGTTAAGGAATCAATTGACCTTGTTTGGTGTATTTCATTTGTTGGTATATTTAATTTAATTGGATTCTTATTTAATTTTTTACCCACGGTTTTATGGTGATTTACTTTTAATATTTTTATGAAGTCCTGTTTATACTTCTTACCGTTGATTCTTGCTCTATGACGAATAATTGGGTTGTCCACGAAGTTAATTAATCCACTCCTAGTCATCTCTAATATTTCCTTTGTAATCCTTGTCTTCTTAGAGCGTATTATTCTTTTTATCTTTGTCTCTTTCTTTCCTGTTTTCTTAATTATCTTGTTCTTTATATTTTTAATGATGGCTTCTTTATGCTGAATGTTCTCTTCATTCCTATGGTGTGTATCCTCAGGCACCAATGCTTTCGAGTCTTCTTTATTCTCAGTTTGTTTACCAGTGTCTTCGGATTGTAGACTTAATTTTCCATGGTTTCATCATTTGGTACTTCTTCTATCTCTGAGTCGTTGTCGTCCTTTCCTTCTTCACTATTCTCAGACTCTGGACTCATTTGTTCCATGTTTTTGTCTTCGGATACCTTCCGTTCTTCTCTCCACTTCCGGTTATTCATTTCATCCATTTTTTGGCTAATTTTCATTAAGGCGGTGTTCAATTCTTCTCTGATGGCCCTACTGTTATCATCTATCTTACTGTTCAGCGTGTCCATGGATTTATGGGTATTATCTATCCTCTTGTTCAAGTCCTCTTTCAGCGACTCCATATTTTTACTAAGCGATTCCAGATTTCTATTTAAGTCACGATGGTCCTCCTTTATTGACTCTATATTTCTATTTAATAACTCGATATTTCTTTGATTCTCTTCCCGAGATTTCCTACCGTCTTCTTTTAATGATTCGTGAATTTTATTCATCGAGTCATTATTTTTTGTCATCTGTTCCATCATCCTCATCATCATACTCTCCATCCTCGTCTCTTCAGTTGTTTTGTTTGGTCGGTCGCTGACCCTCACTTCCACCTCCGGTCCTGCATGAAGTGTTTCGTCGGTACGAGTTTAGATATTATTTATTGTAATGACTTCCATCTCGTCTTTGGGTTGCACTGCTTCGTATGTCTCCGTATCTAAATGTCCATCTCCTACCCAACTGTCCTTATATCTCGTATCATATTGATGGGTGTGCGGCATGTTAATTCTTTCGTGTCTACCGGGCTGATATAAAATATAAAAAATATTTTTATTTAATATTTTTTAAGCCACACTAGTTGGTGCGCCAATTTGTAAGTGAACGAAATTCGGTGTGTAATACTGCCACACGGTGTATGCGTCTACTTGTAATAAAATAAAAGATTTACGGTTGTTTTTTAAAATTATGTTTGTGTTTAAAATATTAAAGGTCTTGTTTAAACAAAGTTCAATTATGTGTGAAATATTCTTTTGAGATAAATCAAAGTTTGAAATAGTTGTTTCTAATTGAAGGTTACTAATGTGGTAAAGTAATTTAAAATGTAACATTCGAGGTTACTCACAGTGTGTTCACAATGGTGTAATTATACTTGTTTGAAAAGAATTCCCTTATATGAAACAAATAAAATAGTTGAGTTGATAATAATTAAATACTAAATTTGCTTAAGGTTAACTGTAAAGTACAATGGTTGGTCGCTTGACGATGATGATCTTCTGGTTGATACTGGCTGTGAAACTTCTCCTCCAGGTTGCTGATAGTCTAAGTACGTTACGTCTCTTAATGTCTGGACAATATAAATAACAAAATGTACTTTCACGTACCTGATCGTGTTTTCTCGAAGTTCACTAAGCTGTCAACTCAGTTTACAAACACCAACTCACTTTAGTTGCAAGGTTAAATTGCCTTGTTTGTTAGTTAGTGGGCGCCACACGGATTTATTTAGGGAAAATCCCGTGTAAAACCCACAAATAGAATTACTGAATGATTAAAAAATTTAAAATAATTGTGTATCACCTTTTGGCAATGCTATTCCAAAATATTAAAACGCAACTGAAGGTTGTTTGAGTTTTCTAAATAAAATATTTAATTATCATATAGAAATAAATCAAATCAAGTGATGCTGTTAATAATGGGTTTTATTTACACCCTTATAGAGAATTCAAAAACAAATATAATGAAAACATACAAAGTTGTACAATTATAAATCAGTTATTATATGCCTTATACGGCTTGCTCAGAACATGAATTATAAATCTGGCTAAGTCCAGATGTTGTTTATTTTTAACAGTAATATTATTAAAATCTCAGATGTGAATTCTTTGAGACACGAAAAAGAAAGTTATGCCTACACAATATCTAATAATCTTTTTGATATAAAATTGATCAACAACGTTTTTTGAGGTTACTTTCATAAAGTAAACAAAATAAAAATGACCTGTTGATGGCCTTGCGTTCGTCAACGCTTGCTTTTTGATTTACAAAATTTATCATGTGAGAACACTTACAACTAACATACAGCTTATTTCATAATAACAAATTCATATAATAAATTGAGACATGGTGTAATCTTGAAATGTTTCTGTGTTTTGCGTCAGTACAGATCAGTGTAGAAAAATGTACAGGTTATGGCGCTCTGATAAAAAATGAATAATGATTGCACTGTTACCTTTTGGTTTTAATTATTTAATTAAAACTCATTAACCACTTCGGTAATCGGATTATAATGATTACCAGGTTTTGCACAACACACGCACAAGAACAGAATATTGCGATCCTCTTCTGACTTAATGGATCATGAATGATAATAATTAATTACTTTCTGTTCATTATTTCCCGCACTAAATTGAAATAATACTGCACATAATCACTGTTGTTTGCTGTAGATTAACTTGAAGTAGTTGTTTCTTGGTGTTGAACTATTTATTTCGATGTATTATGTAGATGACGCTAATAGTTATTAAAAATGTAGAGATAGCGAGCACACGTCTTGTGTTGTATGAAGTCGGTCAGTGTCTGTTGAGAAACGCTCGCGTCTCCCTTATATACTCTCCTTGTCTATCGGTCGTAGGTAAAAATGTTAATTACTAACTAATTTTCTGATTGGTTCTTGCAGGTGTGAAGAGTATGACGTATTATTATTTTGGCCGTTGATAACGGTTTTTTAACCGTCAAACGCTGATGTGACAGATATCTTTCATTGTTGTTGTTATTCATAAACCAATTTCTGATGCATATTTTGCAAATGATGCTAACATCTTTCCCGCACTTAATACAGTTGCGATTGGGTCGATATCATTATCAAATTAAAGGTCATTTTTTCTTCTTTAATTTGATATCACTCGATATCGAATTACTTTCACTTTGGCCGACATTGTTATAAAATCAATGTTCGGGTACACCATTTTCACTGTCGTCTGCTTTTTCTGAATCGCCGATTTTACACTTTGGTTAATATTGTTTGTGTTCACATATCATTTTATTATTCAAACGTTTATGTGGGAACACCATTAACTCTGTACTGACATTTTTACTGAACATTATGAGTACACCTAAACTTTATACACTGTAATTACTATGACATTTCGCTTTATGCTAACTCGTTCTATTCTACTATTTAACAATTGAATTATGATTAAATTTATCATTTTAATAATGTTTTTTGTTACGTCAGAGCATAACAATTGTTGTGTGTATTTTAATTTACACTTATGTTAACTCCCAATAGTCAATTCACCGACTAATGCTTGGTCTAGGCGTTGTTAAGACATATCGCTCATCTTGGAATTTTGCCTTAACAACATTTATTGGTTCTCAATTCGGTAATTTGTGGAGGTACCTTATTTGTATAAGATTCCCTCTTGTAAATGGTTTTTCTTTCTCACAAGTATATTTGATATTGAAATACATCTTTGTTCTCACTATGTAGCCATTGCTAATTTTAGTTTTTGGCATTCATAATTTACTAGTCATGGTCAAATTTATTATCAGCAAAATGTTAATTCTGATTTCACAGTATTCAGATGCTTATTGATTCATTTTTTATTTACATATAATATTCGGTTTACATTAACTACTGACTTGATTGACAGCTGAATGTAAATTTACTCTGTCCATCAGTTTGTGTTAGTCTTTGTCTGGTTGTAGTGTCAAACAGTCTTTGGGTTACTGTTTCATGTGGTACTTCTGCTTCATTCTTCTTTCTTGATTTCTCCTTTCTTGGTTATTCTTAATACTATATCCCTATTTACATTGTTGTTTTGTCCTTATAAAGTCTGATAACATACATTTAGGTTAGGTAACATTTTGTTATGTTACAATATTCCTCAATGAAGAAAGTCTCTCTTCTGAAATTGCATTCCTGAGGTATGTTTTTATACGTTTAAGACAAGAAAAAGCTTCTTTCCACAGATACTGTAGTAGAGGAGATGGACAGAATAAGGGAGAACAATTTATAAGCGTCCGTAAAAATGTCCTTATCCTCATGAAGGATTTCGAACATCTTTTCGGTGGAAATCTGTCTGTACTTCTCATCGGCATATAAAATAGACAGTTCGTTTCTTAAGGGATGTGTCTTGGGGAACACAGATCCAAAGAAATTTTGCACGTTTTCAAGTGCACTAGAAGGAAAGCATGTGTGGTATTCTTCAAATTTTGTGGTATCAGCAAGGCAAACAAATTTAATTTTTTCACAATCGCGAAATCTCTCATCCATTTCCATCAAAATGTGGTCCAAAATTTCATTATATAAGGCTCGATAAATCTGAACACATTCATCCTGAGGCAGGGAGCTGTACTCTCGTGTGAGGCACATATCCGTCATTTTCCTGGTCTTTTCAAAGATAACTGAAAAATACTGTTCGTCCCACTTGTTTCTTAGCATGTCACAAGTAGTCCTTATTTTTGATATACAGTAGTTAACATCCAATGACCTCTTTTGCAAAACATCAAACAAGACATCTGTCAAACAAAATATGTCATGAAACACTACTGCCAGAAATAAGAATTCAAAACTGTTCATGTCGTGAAGAAAACCTCTGGCAAGTTGAGTAGAATTATCGTCGGACTGTTCACAGCAAACTATGGTTTCGAAAACAAAACCTCTTTCAACTTTTCCCAGTCGTCCACAATTACACTCAATAATTTCGAATTGGAGCTCCAGCGGACAGGTGTTACAGTTGGAATGCGTGGTCCCGATGCAGAAGTAATTGCGTAGGTTCTCTTCGCTGAGTGATGGAAAAAGGTAGGAATTCCAGTAATAGAAGAAAAAAATATACGACACTTTCGTATTTTTTTGCAACTCTGTTGTAAGACTAGATTTAGGCGGTGTGCCAAACAGTGCACAAATACTGCAAGAGGAGCTTTCTCCTTAATTTTTTTCGCGAGTCCATTTAAATGGCCAGACATCACGCTTGCACCATCATAACACTGTCCTACTAATTTGTGTTCGAAGCCAAATGGTCTCAAGAGTTTGTCCAATAAAGCAAACAAAGTTTCTGATGATCTGTCGGCACTTACATCATAGAAACCTAAGAAACGCTCCACTAAAGCTCCATCAGCATTAACGAACCTCACTATTACAGAACACTTGAGACACCTGTGTAATATCTGTCATATCATCTACCTGAACAGAAAAAAACCCAGCAGTTTCCAATTCAGTTTTTACAAAATCATTGATGTAGTCTGAAATGCACTCGATTAGTTCATTTTGTATACTTTTTGATTCGCCACTGAACACACTTTTTATCTTAGAATATTGGTTTTGTATTTCTACAGGACTCCTTGATACCAGCAACGTCAACAGTTCCTTAAAATTCCCACGATTTATTGAGTCTATTGTTTCATCGTGGCTGCGAAATGCTAATTCTTGCTTACTTAAATAGAGTACTGCATCAATCACTAACTGTAGGAAAAGTCTGTTCAAACGTACATTTTCATTGAATTGCATAGTATACAGTCTAGCATTTTCCTTCAGGGCATCTGAAATTGTGTTTCGATTTCTTTCGAAAGTTTTCAGATTTACCTGGCACTTTATATGCTCTGCCGAATCTGAGTGTTTGTGTAACGATCGTGTTATATTCAACAAAGAAGCAAATCCTTCTCTATTCCAAACGTTGCTTTTATTGCTAAAAAGCAAGCATGGCCAACAAAACAATTTCTGTAGAGTTGGAGAGGAGCACAACCACAGAAATTCCCTAAACCACGACCGTTTGAAACTAAGATTATAGCATTTACCTGAATATTTCACTTCTTTTGTACCACATATTTGTAGAGATTCAGTAGGGCACCCACAATTTAAAACTTCCTTCTTATCTTCGTCTTTCCAACGTGAAAATGATGTTTCTAATAAAACACACTATATCATAAACAGGATTCATTTTTAAAACAGCACAGCACTACGAAACAAGCACGCTCCGAAAGAATTTCACACTGGAAGAAGAAACATATTTAGTCCAGTCGGGATCTGTAAAAAAAATGCTTTGGTTGACTGTACTCGTCGGAGCACAAATTTGTATTGGAATGTCTCCCGAAGGATGCCTATAATGAGAATTTCGGTTTGCACCAGAAAAAAAAGTTGTGCTAAACTCAGGAAAAATCGTAGAGTGAAAAAATAGACATTTTGGGTCCTGTTTTATGGCCTTTCCATTCGAATATCTCGGTAAGTATCGTATCTATGTGGAAAATGAATAGAGGTTAATTTGTTCGCAATAAAATTTCCTATTGGAATATGCTTTTGTAATTTGGAAAAGTCAATTTTCCGTGTCACAGGAGTGAAAATTCGCGAAAAAAAAAGTCGAAAAAATGTCGCTTTGGAAAACTGCTTATCGGAAAATGAAGAAAACTCTTAATGCTTCTAATAATGTAGCTAGAAAAACTTTAAGTTATAACAAAAACAATCGCGCAAGAAAAAACACGATATCTTTTTTCGTTTTTGCACAATAATTTTGCAATCTAGCAAAATAATTTTGAAGCGAGCCAGTTTTGACTTCCCCCACCACCACCTCCCAGCAACTTTTCGTGCGGGTGATGAAACTTTCTTCGGTATTTTCTCTATGTTGCCGAAGGGTGCAAGTTTTGAAAATGTTCACATGAAAAGTACTTGGAAAAACGAAGGCTTTTGTTCAAGCATGAGGCTCATAGCATTAATTGTTTACTAGTAAACACCGGTGAACTTTGACGGGCAATATCTCGGGAACGAATTAACGAATTTCAACTTTTTTTTTTGTAATAAAGCGTCTTGCTGAGTACTTTCATCCTGTAATTTTTGAATTTGATAGGTTGAAAATTCGCGAAAATATTCTATTTGTTTATAAGTAAAAAAATTAATTACAATTTCTAAAAATTCCCTAGGCTCTCCTAATTAACCAATTTGAATTTTTCAAAATGGGTTTAAAAGCTTGAATGCTCTTCTATGAGTAAAAAAATCAGTGATTCATACAAGACTGTATTTTTGAATCACCAATATTTTCAAAATTTTCAGATTTTCCGGAGAGAGCTAGATTGCAAAATTATTGTGCAAAAACAAAAAAAGATATCGTGTTTTTTCTTGCGCGATTGTTTTTGTTATAACTTAAAGTTTTTCTAGCTACATTATTAGAAGCATTAAAAGTTTTCTTCATTTTCCGATAAGCAGTTTTCCAAAGCGACATTTTTTCGATTTTTTTTTCGCGAATTTTCACTCCTGAGACGCGGAAAATTGACTTTTCCAAATTATAAAAGCATATTCCGATAGGAAATTTTATTGCGAATAAATTAACTTCTATTCATTTTCCACGTAGATACGATACTTACCAAGATATTCGAACGAAAAGGCCATAAAACAGGACCCAAAATGTCTATTTTTTCACTCTACAATTTTTCCTGAGTTTAGCACAACTTTTTTTTCTGGTGCAAACCGAAATTCTCATTATAGCCATCCTTTGGGAGACATTCCAATAAAAATTTGAGTTCCGATAGAAAAAAAGCAACCCAATACAGATCCCGACTGGACTAATTTCTCTCTTGTAACTTCACCCGTACGATTCTCTACAGCGGGTGACGTCACGGTTGTCATAGCAACCATCGCCCCGGTTATCGAGCTAAGCTCCGCCCCTGAAGTTGAGAAACTTGAAATAAAGCCTACCTCACTTGGTCGGTCGCCGTGATAAGAATCGCACCGCGCTCTGTGCCAGAACATTAAAGAGTCCCGCGCCATACAAAAATACAGAAATACGTTTCTATTAAAACCAACATACGTGATATGGAAAATAAATTTTTCCTTATAATAATTGTTATATTATAAATAAATAATATTATATTATTATAAATAATTGGTGAAGTGCCACTTCACCTACTACCCCTGAATAGCCGCCCCTGATACCAATCAAAATATTCTCCTACAAGCTGCACTTACACTAACTGTCACAATTCACACACCGTGGTAACATAAAAGGTGACCACTTTAATATGTATTACTTAAATCACTTTTTAAGATATCAAACAATTTAAAGTACATAATCATATTTAACTAACATGGTTACAGACAAAACACGGAGAATGGAACTGTATAGCCTAATTGGTGGCTATTAATTATTAATATCCTTTTAAAAACTCATTCCACACAAATTGAAAATTTAGATGTACACAACAGTATACATTCACGAACAGTATTTTTCACAGAAATTTAAAACTGGACTTTAAAATTGATTTTAACATTAACTGATTTTATAACATCATAAACATACATATGGTTTAACATAATTGACTGAGTATTAACAGTCCCAGTTGATCCTTAGTTATTTCTTATTATATAAAAAACAGAGAATTAACCAGAAACTAGATATCAAGTGGTTAGTGGTAAAACTACCGTATATGATGTTTCAAAAAGACGTTTTACTTTTCTTATTAATTTCTGTTTTTCTTTTCATTTTTCAAAACATATGTAATCAATAAAAAACTATATTATTAATAATAAAATTAACTTTGAAAAATCAGTTTATAATTTTATAATTGTACTTGTAAACCTTTAATTTCAGTTTTCCGTAAATTCACCAAATGAAGTCACTAATTACCAGCTTTAATTAGTCATAAAAAATTTGAAATCCACAAGATACTCTCATACATGGCCCCCACAACAAGTTATGGGCCCCCTTGCCAGGATTCAGCTCGGGCCCCCTTGCCCTGGGTGCATTTCCTTCCAAGGCTTCCCCTGTCTTCTACAGGGTGATTCAGATAAGTCAGAACTCCAACACTTATTTACCAACATCATTTAATACCGAACTGTAAATGTTTATGCAGTTTGTTTTAAAAGTAATAATGATTTCTCTGGGTTGTTGATTGTTAGATTGTTATTCATAGCGTTGACCTTGACCTTGGGAAACGTTGTGTAGTAATGCATCATTCCCCCACTCGCGCGCTGGTGTTAGGTGGCGGCTAGTCAGTCCGCCACGATGCTCACGCAAGAGCAGAGGGTCGCATTATTGGAAGCTTACTTCGCGGTAACATCTTACAAGCGGTGCGTTGAGTTGTTCCACGAGAAGTTCCCTGATGTCCCTATTCCAGGGAAAACAACAGTTTATGACATTGTGAAACGTTTTCGTGAAACAGGAAGTGTTAATGAAAGGTCTCGAAGCCGTCAGCCTGATGTGTTAACACCGGAATTTACGGAGCGTGTTCAGCAGTCTCTGCTGCGATCTCCCGGTAAATCACTTCGTCGGTTGTCTCAACAGCTTGGAGATATCTTATTCAACCTGCCACAGAGCCACTAAACGTCTGAGGTTGCGGCCATACAGAGTTCGAGTAGTTCAAGAACTGCATCCTTTGGATTCAGAAAAGTGTGTCTCCTATTGTCAGTGGTTTAAGAGATTCACTCTTAACGATGTGAATAATAAGCTGAACAATACGTTTTTCAGTGGTGAAGCATGGTTCCACAAAAATGGATATGTTAACAGCCAGAACACTCCTATTTGGGCTGCCAATAATCCTCACACATTGCATGAGACCCAACTTCACCCACAAAAAATTGGAGTGTGGTGTGCCATGTCTAGGCAGCGAATTGTTGGACCAATATTTTTTAACACAACTGTTACTTCAGTTGTTTATGCAGACATCATACAGCAATTTATAGCCATGCTTGAAGTGAATGAACGTTATTGCTGGTTTTAACAAGACGGTGCAACGTGTCATACCTCCAATGACACGATGACGATGCTTCGTGAGTTCTTCGATGATCGATTAATCTCTAACAATCTGTGGCCCCCACGCTCACCAGACCTGACTTCCCCAGATTTCTTTTTGTGGGGCCATCTTAAGGAGAAGGTGTACTGCAATAATCGGAGAATGCTGGAGGATTTAAAGAATAACATTACCGCTGCTGTAAGGGAAGTCACAGTTGATGTACTGAGACGAGTATCTGAAAACATGTGCCGTCGAGTCGATATGTGTTTACTACAAAATGGAGGACAATTTCAGCATCTTTTATAAAGGTATTTAAACGTATTAAATACATTAAAAATGTATTAAATGATATTGATATTAAATGATGTTGGTAAATAAGTGTTGGAGTTCTGACTTATCTGAATCACCCTGTACTTTCTCATATTCCCAAATCGCCAGAAAGGTAATATTAAAATTATGAGTGGAGTTTTTTTTTATTAATTAAAAATTAATGTCTAAAATCTACATTTCTATCCCCTTAAACGAAGAAAATTACTTATAAGTTATCTACCTAATAGCAAAAACAAGGAAATTCATGCATTTTAGATTATTTAAAGGATTCACACACAAATTTTTACTAATTATTAATTTATTAATTTTATTAATAGCATTGGAACTAGATACAGTATAACTAAAGATAATACGATTATAAGCAAGAAGTAATCTGGGAAGTAGTTCAGACTACTATTTTTAGTCTATGGTCCTGCGTTGTGAAATCTCCTAGCTTTTGTCTTGCAAAATTTATCTATAACATCTGAAAAGTCCACTCTTTTTGCAAGTTCGTTTTCCATGGCTAAAATGGCAAGACTATTCAGTCTATCTTGTCCTGTTGTACTTCTTTGCCAGGTCTTTAGAGAATTGGCAAGCCTACTGAACGACCTCTCAGCTGTGGAAACTGTCACTGGAACTGTACAAAACAGTTTAAGTGCAATGCAAATATTGGCAAATATTGCCTGAAGATTTTTTTCATAAATTAGATTTAACAGTTTAAGAGGCTTTTTTTCTGAACCAAAAACAGTATGATGGATGTTTTTCAGATGAATTACCTCTTCCAGTAGTTCTTCCGTAAAGTCCTTGGGGAACTTTTCTATAAGATTTTTCGTTTTTATTTCTAATTCATCTTGTTTGGCGTCCATAAAATTTAGGACTGGGGAAAATAAATCGCAGATAGAATTAGCAGCTGAGAATCTCGTCGTCAAGTCTGTCATGATAAAATCCAAAACCGGAAAAACTACAGATGCTTTGAAATCATCTTCCTTTTGTTTTTGAACATCAATTTCATTCATAGGATCAGTGGTCCCCGTTCTGTGAAAATTAGTATCAAAGCTAGGCGTGATCTTGATTGCTTCAGCAACAATTTTTGCTTCATGAACAATTGTTTCCCAAGAATCTCTTAGCTGTTGCATTTCGCCAAGCAAATCTTTGATCAATTGGACTTCAGTATTGAGGGATATCCCCTTGCTTTGTATGACAGTATTTTTACTGTCAATACCAGATAGCACTTTATGCCAAAATGAAGTCATCAGAAGACCTTTGAATGACCCAAAATACTTTTTCAGTCCTAAGACAATATTTCGTGCTGAGGGTGTCAAAGTAGTGATTGTGTCCTCGAGGAGAAATTCCAGGACTTTTAGAACACCTGGATAGTGTTTGACTATAGGTCGCACGGCTTGAATTCTCTCACTCCATTTCAGATAGGCTTTGCAACGATAGAGGGATATGCCGTTTTAACATTTCCCAACGAGCAGGGCTGTGAGAAGAGACAGTAAAAACTGCCAATGTTCCCAAAAAATGTCATTACTTCATGGTTTAATTTGGCGGCATTAACTCCAACCCTGTTTAGGGAATGAGCTCCACAAGGTGAGAAAATAGCAGAATCATTCAATTCAAAAAGTCTTGCTTTAACTCCATTTATGTCTCCTCTCATATTTGAGCCGTTGTCGTAGCCTTGGGATTGGCAGTCAGCAAGAGGTACATTGAGCGTTTCTAGTGTTGAAAGTATTTGTTGACTTATTGCTTCTCCACATTTACCAGAAAAATTAATGAACCTCTCGTAAATTTCAAATGAACTAGTCTCGTCATTACGTAAGACAACGCAGTATAAGAACATTTTGCTCTTGGTGAGAAACATCTGGAGTAGCATCAACAATGAGCCCATAAAAAATAGCTTTTTATTTATATAATCTTAAAAATATTCTCTTTGATTTAAGATGGTTTCAAGGAGCTTCTCACCACACAGGGCAATGAACTCATTCTGAGAATTCCAAGACAGATAGTGAACTTGACCATGCATGTCCTTTTTTTCCAACTGGTGTTGTTTTACCGTAGCTAAGTGTTGACGAGTTACTTCGTCATACTTTCCAATCAGCTCTAATATCCCCAAAAAATTACCATTGTGATCATTACCGATCTCGGTATTCTCCCCTTGAAAAGCTAAACCTCTCGAAGCTAAAAACAAAGTAGTGTCTAAAATTCTTTGTAATATAGCTCGCCACTTTTCTGCTTCACACTGTATTAGATGCTGGAGATTGTTGTCTACACCAAATCCCCGTAAAGATGTTTGAAGGGTCTTCCACAACAAGTAATTCTTTCTATGCTCAGAGCTGTTTTCATGCTTTGGTAAAATGTTGTACAGTCTTTTCCAAGCTTTTTCTCGTGGAGAAAACCCGTCTTTAGATAACTGGCTTAGTCTTGATGCACTAGTATCATTCGTTGTGTCCGGGAAAATCGTACAGGGTAAACAATGTAATGTTTCTTTTGTCTTGCTCCATATCAACCATTCACGTGGAAACTGTTTCCTTGTCCTTCCTTTCATCGGCTGTTTTCTTGTATAGCAGTGAATCCTAAAAGTTTTTACCATTGACATCTTTTGGAAAATATTTTGTAAGAGACTGGATTGTTGAAAAACAATATAGAAGAAACAATTTTCTGTCTCAGATTATCAGAGATTTTTGAGGGCCCCGTGCCCGGGTCCTCAAGATTAGAGTTATCAGAGTCCAGTGCTGCATATGTATCATCAATATCATCATAGTTTTTGACATTATTAGGATTAAAAATCAAAACTGGCTCAGTTGAGACTTCTTTTTTTTCGTCATCTGGGAGACTTTCAGGTTGAAAAGACGATGTATCTTCAATAATTTCTAAATTCAGTCTGGCAGATGAACAGGTTGGCTGGATTTGGAAGTGGTCATGTTCTGTAGTACTACATTCGATTGTCTCAGAAGATGGAGATGATACTGTTAAATTTTGTGCTTCATTTGCTTGTTGTTCAGAATTTGACTTGCAAATTTTTGTTACAGTTTGACGACCAACCGATTCCTTTCTTAATCTTTCAGCTTGAATTTTTCGTTTAAGGGATCCTGATTGATGCTTGTAGTTTGAACTCGACATTTTTGACTCCATCAAATCTGAAATTAACATCATCACTAACAATAATTTTTATTCTCCAAATTTTTAGTATTAATTTAATAACATAAATATTTTTGTTTCTTTATTAAAGAAACAAAGCCACAACATTTTAATATATCTATTATCTACCGTAAGTTATATAATTAATTCAAATTCAATACGCTCTTTCATTGAATAATACAGTACTATCACATAATTAGGAGTAATAATCATCAGGCAGGTAAACAACACATACCACTATAGCTGACAGCTGAATGTTTTACAGATAACCAAAACTAACTCAACTCACTGAACTCAGGGCACCATAGGCTAGGCTGTATATACAAATGAACTAACTGGTTAAGAGGTTAACATTTTTAAAGATAACTTTTCTACTCTCAGAAAAATAATAATTAGATTAGATTTACTATTCAAAAGTGTCAATTGTCAAAACACAAACTGCACTTGCATTTAGATTAGAGATCCTTACTGTTTATTTAACACGAGTTCAACGTTCAACACAATACAACTATCAACTAGAATACGATGCAACAGCGCAACAACTGTCCCCGAATGATACACGGAAAACCCAGAGCACTGTAAATACAAGTGAGCCTCTCGCGGTAAGAAGCAAGAAGCGATGTCTGTGACGTGCTAACGCTATCATCGATTTTTTCGGTGAATTCAACTGTCGGCACTGAACATAAACACGAAATATTTCGTAGCCGGGTAAACACATTTTTCGTGTTTATGTTCAGTGCCGACAGTTGAATTCACCGAAAAAATCGGTGATAGCGTTAGGAACGTCGCAGACATTGTTTCTTGCTTCTTACCGCGAGAGGCTCACTTGTATTTACAGTGCTCCGGGTTTTCCGTGTAGGCGCCAGAGTGAGCTAGGCGACTACGATCGTGCCAGGAGGCAGTGTTGCCCGATTCCCAGTTCCACCCTTGTCAGTTAAAAATTCCCAATCCCAATAAACTCCACTCTTGTAGGCCTATGTGTAAAGTCTTACCAAGATTCCATTCATACAAATTTGTTGTCAATGAACACTGTCAATATTTTCTTTTAATGCAATTTTACGAAAATATTACTAGTTTAGTTTTAGTGTACTTAATATTTAGTTTAACCTATATAGTTATAGTTTATCGCTTTTGTCTTCTCCGGGCCCCCTTGCTCTGGCAACCCTAGCCCCCCTTGTGGGGGCCATGGGCTGCCTGGTACTATAAATGTCACTTTTTTGTGGTAGAACTTGTTTTTCGGGGTCTTGGGGAATAGTCAGCGGCAAAATGTAACTTCCGTCGCCGCGCGTGTACTATATTTCGGTGTCCGATGTGTACATCCAACTGTTTTCTTCACAAGTAACTAATGCCAGCTTATGGAGGTTATGTACGACAATGTAACTTAAATAAAATTTACTTTGTTAGTGTACATTAAAATGGTGTATTTATTGGAAGTACAGAAATTAGTTTACCTTTTATATCTTTAAGATTTAGACAAAGTCTAATGAGCAACTTGGCCTAACCTGAATTTACATGACCTGGCTCAGAACAACTTTATTTTGGCAAATACAAAGATGAAGACTGGTTGCAATTTCTTCAGGGCTCACACCTGCTGCCAGGCTTAGTTCTATAACTTGATAAGGAAGAAAGAAAGCAGCTCAAACCTGCAACCGCTGTGGGAAGGCTTTTACACCATTACCAATAAGATTAATGATGTCATCTAAGAATAACTCATTAGCTTTATTTATACATTTAATGCATCTTAATTAGTACACTAACAGCACTGCTCTGTCTTACAGTAACAAAACACGTTACCGTACAGTAACTCAAAAGAATTTCTTGTTTTCAGTTTAAGAAAGTTGAAATCGTGTATTTATTTTCTTTTCCATTCACTATTTGTAAAACGTGCTTAAAATTAATATGTGTACGCTTACTATATTGAAATCCAATGTTCACTATCCAATAATTACAAATTTTTTGGAATTGTGAAATTAGTAACACTATGTACTAATGTGTGATTATCAGTTGAATTTCAGAATTCCTTTGATTCATTAATAAATCTTACTAATTTGTTTCTTTATGTCTATAATGATTTCTTATTAGTTTTTAATCTTTGTGTTTTCATTATTCATTTGTAAATTTTTGCATTTTGTTGTCCATGACATGTTCATTGATTAACTAATTATCATTAAAACACACAGAGGACTGATCCTCTTTTGCAAGATCACAAGTATGTTTTTAATTTTTTTAATTGTATCCAATGTGGACATACAGAGGAGTGTCAGTTTTTTTATGTTTTTTCAATAAATACAATGAGAGGGGGGGAGAGAGAGAGAGAGAGAGACCAAAAATAACACGTACAGAAATTACATCAGAACTTTTCCTGACAGTAAAAAAATAACTAAATAATGAATGGTAAAGAACATTAACCAAATTAATGGAAATTATAGTTATTATTTGTTGTCTAATGAACCGGTACTAGTAAAGGCTTCATATACTTCACATCTTAAATTATAAACCTATTACAAACATATTTGGTATATTCAGCTTGAAACAAACGTTCAGACCAATAAAAATGGCTTAAATTTTGCCATGCTGCATTATTAGTACTGTTGAAACAGCAGTTTGATTATAATTGTTTTTAGAACAGACTTCTGGAATGATGTGTGCAAAATGATTAAAACATACCTCCTTACAGTGTGCCTTAATAAGTTGTTGATTATTCTAACTGATACGCTGTCATCCCATTATCATATGACAGTTCTCAGAGCTTCATCAATAGTCATCTTTGCTGTTAACATGGACACAAGTCTCTTTTTTAAAAAGGCTTTTCATTAGTAAAGATACTTATAAGTAGGCATACATTTGTACTCATAATATGAGGTTAAGAATTCAAAAAATTAAAGAATGATATTTACTTACTAACCATTGAGTGTAACATTATTTACAGTAAATTAATAATGTCCCAATTTATAAAAGTCATGTTTGGCTAACTAGGCATAACCCAACCTGTGTTCCTGACATCCTAATTATCTTTCTTCTAATAATATTACTTAACTTTATTGTGATATAACTGATCACAATTGTTCCTTATAACTCTCTACAACTTTTACAACAATATTAATGACAAAAATCAATAATAATTTCTTACAATTAACATACATAATTTGTCTAGGCATATTGGCCTATTATAGTTTGAACATTATTTTTTCATATTTTAACAATTCTTGTTTTTAATACAAGACAACTATTCTAAATTGTTCTTGATCCGTGGTTTTCACTTTTGTTACACTAATAATGACAATTATTAGCAATAATTGTTTACAAATAGTAAAAATAAGTTATTCAGGTATAGGGCCTACTGGCCCATTGTAGTGGACACCTTAGTTTCTTTCGTACGTTTAAAATAATTACTTTTGCTATCAGACAATTACTTTACATTGTTCTTGATACCCTTATTCAACTTTCACTACAATGACATAACTTAACAATTATTTAATATGAATAACGTAACAAATGTTCTAGGGTCATTTGCCTATGATATTGACCCTTAATTTCATTCATACCTTGAAAATACATGTTTCTTCCAATTACATCATTATTCTAAAACATTCTTCACAATTTACTGAAGCTTTGACAACATAGTTTGTCCTTTAATATTGTTTTTCTTACTTATTCTAGTTGTTATTATCTTCAGTATCAGTATTCTGAAGGTTTAGTCCATGTATCTTGTTTCATTATTTACTTTGTTTATACTTATTGGTTAATCATATCTTCCTTACTAGAATATTATTCTAATAATAACGATTCTAGTATTATTTACACAGTATAGTTTGTTTAATAAGTTTACATTAAAACTGTTCTTTTTACATACAATTATTGACAAGTTTTAGTTTCTCATATTTCTTCTTCTTCATGTTATAATTCAAATTATAACCATTATTATCTAGCTATTATAAGCTTATTTACTACTTCAGTAGTTTTCACCTTCTGTTTACAATTCATGGATTTTACAATGCTTTTTTGTTCTTTCTGTTGTTTAAAACATTATAATGTTACATAACCTTACTTGTAGGCTTACATTTAGCTCTATTGTTGTTTTATTATTACATTTTTGCAATACTGTTTTTGATTTACATTATTCTATTCATAATCATAAATAAAATTTGATTTCATTATTTTAGTACTTGGAAACTAATTATTGAATTAATAATTTTCTTTATTGAGTATCCAGTTTATTACTGCAGAATGGAGTATAGGTTTTATCTTTTTTAACAATTTTTAATGCAGTGTACTGGAGTAAAATCTTCTTATTGATAACGTTCTTATCAGTTTCATTACATTAATCTTATCTCTTTTTATTATCTCGGACAATATTTATAGTATACAATTTAGTTAATGACTTAGTATTTTGTTCTTCATGTATCATGGTCATGAAATAGTTTAAGTTTGGGCCTATTTTATGTAAGGGGAAAACATAACGTTACAATATGTAATTACTTTTATTTCTATAATTATAAGTATTACTTGTACAAACAAAATTGGCTTAGAAACTCTGGCAACCCTATCCCCCCCGCCTTGTGGGGGCCATGCTCTCATACAATAATTCAAGCTAAATTTGACCACAAGCAATAATAATGTCGACTGTTAGAATTCCGCACTATTCTAACACAGTGATCACTTTCCACTAATCCGGAACAACCACTTGATCTGCACAGAATGAATCACTAGCTGTAACTAACTAAGCCGGCCACTCTTGCTTGTATATAGCCTGCAGATGTTCCAGAATAATTTTCCATGCCAGCATGATTTGCATAGTTAACAAGCACATGAACAGTCTAGAGGATACTTTTCTGTGCGGCCTTGACTGAAATGCTGCACTTGCTCGGGTAGCCGAGAAATGGGTGGATGGATGCTCTTGACTCTTTGAGAGTGTTCCTTAATTGTTGTATCACTACCCCTTCCTTAATCCTGTTTGTCCTGAACTGGCAAACCGTCTCATAAGTAATACTTGGCCAGACAATCTTGGTAGTTTGTCTACTTGGGAAGAATAATTCTGTGGCTCTTCGAACTAAGTCTCGGGTGATCTGAACGTAAAGTTCCCAGGAATACGAATCTCCCTCTCAACCACTAATTTTGCTGGAATCATGCCGGTTTCGTTTATTGCTGACCACCAATTAGCCATTAGCTGACTCAAATCTGTTTGGTTGTCATCAACAACTCCTTGCCTAACGTCATCTTCAGCTGGCTCAAATCTGTTTGATTCTCATCAACAACTCCTTGCCTAATGTCATCTTCAGCAACTTGTCCCCCTCCTTCCATTAACTCAGGAACGACCAAGAGCCTTTCCTTGATGACCATAGTAGGTTTCCCAATCATTTCTTTTGTCGTTATACATATTGGTACTTCCTCTGCTAGTTCTTCCATGTCCATATGCAATAACAAAGGTTCCTCTTCTCTGCAAATTAATTACAGAACATTTTAATTTTAATTAGGGTTTATTAGACAAAATGAATAAGCTCTTATTAACCGTATCACATTAAAGAATAGAGTGTTTACTGTATTAAATTAATTTTATAATTAGTATTAGTAAATAAATTTAAAAATTAATTATCTTAAAATTTATTATATGGTGAGATTAAGTATTTAAAGTAAGAAGAGTGAGAATATAGAGAAGTAATATGATAGGACAGAGAAGAAGAAATGGACTACATGAAATAGAAAAAGCATAGACTTACCCATTATATTCTTTGTGTGGATGTTTTTACGGAAATTGAACCATAATGTAACTACATGTAATTAAATTTTGAGACTGTATGCAACATTGTGTCAGATGTAATCATATTCTGTGACTATATATTTATCCAGGTCCAAGTATGTGTTTTTTTTTTTTTGGTTTTTTCGTTAAATTACCCAGTTATATTTGTACCTAAAATGGTCAGTTCAGTACACCAAAGAATTAAAACAAAACTGTACAGACAGAGAATGTTGTAACTTTTCAGAAGGCTTAACTATGAAGTTGGGGTGTATTATTTACAGTACTTACTTTTATTAAGATTCAAAAGAAAGCATTTCAGTATAGAACTTTAAAAAATGCTTGTAGTTTGTGTTGTGGTGATAGTCATCTTGTTTTGATCTTATTTAAATGCTGAGTGCAGTGGGTACAAAACCATTTTGCACCACCAGCATGAACTACAAATACCTGTTGTTCTTTGTTTATTAGGATTTTTAGGGCAGCTTTGTCATTGGCTGTCAATTAATGTATAAATGGATTGAACTATAAAAATTCAGTTTCATCTGTGTATATCAATGGCGGCGGGTGGTTCCAAATTTTGGTGGTTGCAGCAGTTGTTGAGTGGGGGGGGGGGTAAAAGAACACATTAAACAGAAGGCAGACTTACTACATATGCGCAGCATCCATAGTGCTGTTGTATGAAAAAAAAATAGAAAGTTACTGTTTTCCAATTGTTTTTAGCAGTTAATTTGTTAGAAATTCCAAGTAAGTTGTGTCAAGACAGTTCATTTAACAAGCATGATGCAAATGACTGAGCATCATGTTTAGGAGGAGCAATGAAACACCAGAATTTGTCAACCTGTTTACCTTTTATTATATAACGATACACTATGACCGTTTGAGAAACATTAGCAACATCAGTGATCTCATCAGCAATTACAGCTAGATAATCCGCTTCTTGTATTTTACTCATTATTTCTTCATGGCATATTTCAAACATTATATTTAAAAGTTCACTTTGAATGGTTTTTGAGGTGCCCTTAAATACAGTTGCCTCAAATACACCAGGATCTGATAAAGATTCAGTCACATCATGACCCTGCAAAGCTAGTTCAAAAGCTCCACAGAAGCAGATATAGTTTATTATTATATTTAAGACGTACTGATTATTGCGTACTCTTTTGTTGTATAAAACAATATTTCGTCTATATTCACTGTCCAGCTGCTGTGCTATTACTAAAAATAGAAAACAGAAAAGCATTCTTTATATGTACACTTGACGCCTGATGATTTCTTATTTTTTGGGTAGTGTTCCCCCAAAGAATAAACATGGAAAACAAAGAATTTCTTTCATCACAATCACATAATCAGTCAGTATTTTCATCATATTCTAGTTTAAATGATCGATTAAATTGTTGACCACCTGATTTTACAATTTGATTTATTGTTTGTTGATGGAGGCATTTGTCATCCTAGTGTAGGCTATTGGTTCTTAATGCTACTCATTTTAAACTAAAAAAAAAAAACATTTAAAAGCATGCAGAATCAGCAACTCCAAACAGCACAAACACAAAAGCACACAGTAGCACTAAACAAAGAAAAAATAATACTGAACACACTGTTTAATTAATAATAAGTCGATTGACACTTTATTATCATAATCACATTTATAAAAAAATTATTACTATAATTTTACAAATTCAAATAGCGGGTAACGTTTACCTTAAACTAAACCTGACACAACTTACAAATCAAGAAGGCTGTGCTGACTTCATGACACAACTAAGGATGAGCTACAGTGCTACTAATGGAGCGTTGCAGAAGCTTTGCAACTGCCTAGCTAACATAGGGAACATAGATCAGTTGTGAAGAGTAACACACGTTCCCCCATATGTTTGTGTAGTAAGCTCTGCCATTTACTGTTCAAGTTGCAAGCGGTCTACAACCACCGGCCTGCACGCCACCTTTGAATTGTATCTGAACATCGCCGCATAGAATATAATACGTTTTCTGGTGAAATCGATGACACTTTTAACTGTGTAATGTTTTTGTATATTATTTTACAGTTTAGTTATTATATTTTGGTGGTTGTGCAATGCTGCAACCATAACACCAGCTGCCACTGATGTATACTATATGGCTTGGTTCTTCTCTGTAGTGCCATATTTTTCTTGTATAATAACGAACTCTTAATTTTCTAATGTCATTTTCTCTCGTTCAATTTTTCTGCTACGTTCACCATATTTTCATTAAAAGCCATTTACAAACAATGTGCCTCAGACTGGATACACTATCATTAAAATTAATTTGTTCTTTTAAGAAAAAATTGGTCTTTCCACTCCTATCTGTACCATTCCTGAATAATTCCTTGTTAACATTACCTAAATTTGTTTTCATTTTCTTTGTTGGAAGGTTTGTGTGAGGCGTGCATAAAGAATGTGTATTTCCTGTGCGTACTGATGATAAAAGCAACATTAAGAAGAGAAACCATATGCTTGAGCTGTGTCCTATAACTTTCTTTCTGATATTGTGTTGCCTTCAGATTTCATAAACTGATACATGTTATAAATTATTTTTTGACATTGACATTGTATTGCGACCACGTGGTGGCATGGTACAAGTATAAAGTGAAAGTGTACTGTAGAACACTAATTCAAATCAACACTAATACAAAAATCGGGGAGAGGGAGAGTGAGTCTGCCCAACGGAGAGTTGCACCACACAGGGAGAGAGAGATCCAACACTAAATTAGCAACTAAATTTAAATTTTTGGGTAATTAGGGAATAAAAACAGGTATGACTAGTCATAGAAACAAATTTAGTAGGAATATATAATGGTCATGTAAAAAGAGAAATATTTCAAACAAAAAGTAGTGTGTGTGTGTGTGTGTGTGTGTGTGTGTGTGTGTGTGTGTGTGTGTGTGTGTGTGTGTGTGTGTGTGTGTGTGTGTGTGTGTGTGTGTGTGTGTGTGTGTGTGTGTGGAGAAAATGAAGGGTCTTCCAATATTATTGTATATTAGTATCAAAATATTAAAGTGTTGGTGTAACTCTTGGGTTTTAGAGATAAAGATTTTTACTTTATTGTTTTTTTTTGTATTTTGCATTTGGAGGAGAATGTGGAGAGTTTCATAAGTTAAAAAACAGATTGAAATTGAAGTAAGCAAATTAAGTTTTCTGGTGAAAATTTTAATGAATGTAATGAGTGCTTATTGTCATTTGTTTTGTGGATTATAATATAAAATCAATAATGCTAGATTGTGTTTTTATTTGTCACCTGACCCCTGCCTAACCTGTACTCAGGGGCTCGCTTAAACGGACTTGGGTTTTTTCATCTTCTGGTAACTAGTTAGTTTTTTTTTTAGCATTTCTGTTTTAAGTTGGGATAGTGATATGGCTCTCATACACACCGTCTGTCAAGTGTGAGTGGTGACCCGGGCTATTTAAAAATTTGTTCCTTCACAAGGGGGATTCCATGAAAGACGCTCAAATTAAAGTGTGGTAACCGTGATTGAAATGACCAGGAATCTGCAGAATGTAAACCAAGTTCTATAAGGTTATACAATTATTAGTTTATAATTAGCCTGCAGATGACTGCCAATTGTTTGGATTCCTGCTGAAACGACACATTTATATATTTTCTGTGATGTTAAAAGTCCATCAATTAAATCAGATTCAGATGGAAAATGTGTTACATTTTGCTTAGATATAACGTTCAAATCAATCTGGAAAATGGAAGTCCTGTATAATCACTTCACACTGATCAGTCTAAAACTTAGACTGTACTATCTTGCTTCTGTTTGTATTTGTGTTGTATGTGTAATATATATAGCATGTATATAAAATTTAAACTTCCTTTTGTAGGTTGATGAAGCATATACACTGAAGAATACAGACATTGCAAAGGAGCTTTGTTTGCCTCCAGTAAAATTACATTGTTCAAGTGAGTATGTAGAATAGTATTGTATAATATACAATTGTGGCATATTGTATCTGTTGTTAATTATAAGGGTTTCTTAGAAACTAATGTTCACATTTTAATCTTGATGTCTGTTTATTCAGTTGGTAACTATGAAAATCATATGCTTGGATGTTTTCTTTATATGTGTTAGTTTTCATATAGAAAATGGCCTACTATTTGTATCGTTTTGTGTGACCATGTAAGTCAAAGGTATTTGTGTATTCTGTACCACTTCATTTCTGATGAGTTTATGAGTTCCGTTACCCAGGATTTTACAATTTTGATTCCCTTTGCATTGTCATATTTTTGTGTGGCAGGATTTTCTCAACAGTAGCAGTCATCAAAAATAAATGTAGGTGCAGAGTGAACATTGAAATGCGATTTCCAAACTTCTGCTAAGATTTGAAGATATGTTTGCAAATTTCTCTTATTGTATGTTTCTCCAGTCCCCATTTAACTCTTAATATGTCATGTTGGTAACAAGCACTACAGTCTTTATTATACTTAGTTTCTTCATTATCTGATCACTACTTCACCTCTTTACATTTTCTGTAGGCTCCTGCCTACCTACTGTTTGAGGATCTCTCTACATGCAGTTGTGTCTCTTATTACGAGGGTAGGCTGAAAAGTAATGCACACATGCTTGTAGAACACGAACAAAATTACCTACAGAAGCGCACCTGGTGGCATTCGGGAGTAACATTCCCCCTCCAAACGCATGCGCAGTTTGAAGGAGTTTCGTACAACAATACGCTTTAAGTAGCAGAAGTATGGAGACGTGTTGTAGTGCTATGTCAACGCGAATTAAACAGCATGCGGTTATCGAATTTTTAACTGCTGAAAATGTGATTCCTAATGAGATTCATCGTTGTTTAAAGGCTTTTTATGGTGACGATGCTGTTGATAGGTCTACTGTGAATCGATTGGTAATAAAATTTCGTGGTTGCGAGTCTGGAAAAGCCGTAATTGATGACGAAAAACGCAGCTGACGTCCGATCACTGCCACAGACGATGAACATCGCAAACTCGTCGACGACTTGATTCAAAATGACCGGCGAATCACTCTAAAACACCTCCGACTTCAAGTTTGTCGGGTTAGAGGCAGCCTGGCGCCAATAATCTTGCAACATGACAACGGTCGTCCACACACCTCGCGCGCAACCCAAGAGGCTCTGCGAAACCTGAAGTTTGAACGATTCCACACCCTCCCTACTCCCCTGATCTTGTGCCTTGCGATTTCTATTTTTTCCTCTACTCAAGAGAGACCTCAAGGGTAATCATTGCACCTCGGACGATGAGGTGAAGGCAGCTGCCGCGTCGTGGATTCGAGAAAAGTCGGAAGAATATTTCAGTGACGGGATAAAAAAACTTGTTACGCGTTGGGAGAAATGTGTTAGACTTAACGGTGACTATGTTGAAAAATAAATATATAATTTTGAAGCTAAGGAAATATACTTTTATTTACTTTTTGCCCCATCTTGCTATTTCTTTTCGTTCGTGTTCTACAAGCATGTGTGCATTACTTTTCAGCCTACCCTCGTAACTTTATCTATAGTGTAGATGTGGTCTATTTCAAGTGTCAAGTGAATTACTACTTATTCCCACTGATTCCGTGCAGAAAAAAAAAACACTTGATTTTACAATTTTTTTCCTTTGCTCTGAGTTGAATCTCAAAATTGAAATTTATACTGAATTCTTGGATATTGTTGTCTGTGATATGTCCAAGTGGTATCAATAATCAAAATATACGATTCTGACATGGAACACAATTGTTTTAGATAAACAGTTTAAAAGTTTTTTACCTCATTGTCTAAACCAGTTTTCGCTCATTGCGAGCAATCAGGTGCTGCTGCTAGGAGCGCTCTCTGTCATGTTTTTGGTAGCAGTGATTTTGTTTGAAAGATCATTATTGTGTGTTGTGTAATGTGTTCAAATAGTATGTATGATTTAAATCAGGACAGAACCTGGTGGTCTATCTTCACTTACATCCCTTTGCCATTCTTCTTGCAACATGGGGCACAACACTGTACACAGTGCAGTTATACTATTATTAAAATTTGTTTGGTATTGACAGATGGAACTGTTGATTAAACAACTGACTGCTACGTGCCTCTCAACCAATCGCCGTACTCAAAACTGTAAACAGTAACCGTAGCAATGCACACTGTTGCCAATAATGTCCCACACGTGCTGTTATTCAAACCAGTGTGGAATGTCGCGCCACAGAGTGAACTGTTAGTCTGTTTGTTAAGAGTGCTGTGTTCTCGGTTACACTTGTTTGATTATTCGTGGGTGTACGTTAGTTTAATACTTAAATAGTTGTGTTGCAGATACAAGTTTATTGCTAATTAATTTCTAATTACTTAACTAATTTCTGACTAATTAACTAAGTGTAGTGAAAACGTGTGAATCTATTATTAACTAAATAAGCATAAGCATGTTTAAATTACATGTTTACCTAAGTATAAATTTACTTTATTTTGTTCATTTTACGGAACTTTGTGCGTGCGATTTTTATTTTAAAACAATTTGTATAAATATCTACATTCTTAAATTTTGAATTCTTTAAAATACGTAACAGCTTTAACCTATACGCGTTTACTTTCAAACAGAAGGTATGTCTGAAAGTGAGGAAACTGGGAAAAAGCGTGGTCGACCGCGAATACACCCGGTAAAAGAGAAAACACGTATTTCCGGTCGCGGAGTACCAATTAGAGGGCAGTCCAGAGAATTCGTTTGTTCTCTTCGAGATTATTTCGAGAAAGAGAAGGAACATGGTGGGCCTC
Organism: Magicicada septendecula; assembly: GCA_034769895.1. NCBI lineage: Eukaryota > Metazoa > Arthropoda > Insecta > Hemiptera > Cicadidae > Magicicada > Magicicada septendecula. The sequence goes on from CM068368.1 coordinate 309,799,595, forward strand.
TGATTTCAGTTGGTCAAGTTGTTGATAGAACAGCAGCTGCACTCTCTATAAGTAAAAATACGGTCGTAACGATAGGTAAGGAGAAGTGTAAACAAAGCGAGGAAGCTGGCCCTTCTAAACTGGAAACACCAGGTAAAAAAAGACGGATAGAAAAACGTGTTACTAATCTGGATGCTTTTGCAGAAGATGGGATCCGTCGCCACGTATATGAGTATTACAGTCGTAAAGAGTATCCTACAATAAAAAAGCTACTCGTTACTCTTCATGATGCAGAGCTTTTCACTGGTAGCCACTCGTCTTTACGGTCCGTAATTAAAAATTTGGGATTTAAATTTACTACCGTTTCGGGTAGAAAAGTATTAATGGAGCAACAACACGTAGTAGCTTCTCGCTGTAGATTTCTTAGGGGTGTAATAAATAAAAATTTTAATAACGTCGTGTGGGTTGACGAAACATGGGTGAACGCAGGACATTCTTTAAAAAAGTGTTGGTCGGATGATTCTACGGCGGGAACTATGCCAGTGCGAATTGGAAAAGGTGGAAGACTTATAATTATCCACGCCGGAAATTCTCAGGGGTTTATTCCCAATTGCCTCTATGTATTTAAATCGAAAAAGACTTCTGACTATCACGAAGAAATGAATCACAACAAATTTAAAACATGGTTTGAAGAATTCCTGTTAAAGAATATTCCTCCCAATTCAGTGATCGTGATGGACAACGCCCCATATCATTCAGTGATTAAAGACAAGGCTCCAACAATGGCTTCAAAAAAAGAAGAGATGGTTGAATGGTTAAAACGCCGAAACATTCCATTGACAAGAGGATATGAAAAAGGCTGAGTTGATGGAATTAGTACTATTTAATAAACCAAAGTTTCCTGTGTATATTGTTGACGAGTTGGCTGAAAGTTACGGTCATGAAGTCATCCGGTTGCCTCCATATCATTGTCACTTTAACGCCATAGAACTAATATGGGCCAGGGTTAAAAAATACGTTGCCATAAATAATACAAAATTCACGATGACTGAAGTAGAAAAATTAACAAATGAAGCCATGCAAATGATTACTGGAGAAGACTGGAAGAAGGTAGTCGAACACACCAAGTCAATTATTGAAGACGCTTGGAAAAATGAAGGTATAGTGGAACAGCAGGTAGAAAATTTGATCATTTCTGTAAATTGTTCGAGTGACAGTGAATCAGTTGAATCTGAAGATAGTGATTCTACATTAAGCGGAGTTCACCCATTATAAACGTAAGTTTTTATTTTGTTTAATGTTAGAAGTAATGTTAAATATAAAATTGCAATACAAAAATATTTAATTTTATCTTTAACTAAACAAAAATTAACAAACGAAATGTTATAGTCCAATATTACAAATTTCTATCAATTATAAATTAATATTTCACTATTTATAGGCAGTTTCATTTATGAAGAATTCGCAAATATTTATGCTTGCTTAATACCAAATTATCTGTATTTATTAAGTTCATGATATAATAATAGAGTAATTATTTATCACGTTTTCGAGTAAATTATTATGATATTAAATCCATACCAAAATATTAAGTAAGATCTCATATTACCATAGTTGGACTTAACTAGAATTTGCGTAACACGGTTCACGTCATTTCACAAAATAAAAGATTTTTTACGCGATGTGAATAGATTAATGTGCACTATGATTAAGGCAATGCACAGTATAATACGTACATGTTATTGCAACCATACATTAAATAATCGTATTCACTACGATATAAGCTACGCGACTTCACTACAAAAGCATCTCTGGATGCCTTACTGTAATTAAAAGTACATTAAGAGGTATCATATCATGTTTTAAAAGTAAACTGTTTTGTCTTGAAAATCCGTATTAAATGACCTTGAGCGTGAATGTGTTGTAAGTTGTTTGTATGTGAATCATTGTTTTGTGTTTATCAACTTGTAGAAGTCACGTGGTCAGAGTTTGGCAACATTGTTTCCCTTTCAGTACAAACGTCAATACCAAACAAATTTTAATAATAGTATAAGTTTGTGTTTTTTTGTTTGTTTTCAGATTGCTCAGGAAAATACCCCCCCCCCTTTCCAATTAGTCAGCCTATAATGGGGCCACTAGATTTACTTCAACATTTATTTCTCTGTGAGCTTGTGTTACAGTTATTCAGATCACTGTTCTTCATTTTCTTCAGTACTTCCTGTATGAAAGCTTAGCATCAGGGTTCTGACAGTTGAAGGCAATTCAACCACTATTCTGGGTAACTTCCAGAACACAATGCCACCGAGTTTGGTACCACAGTTGGGATATACAGTTGTAATTATATGTGAAACAGAATGATCAAATTTGTCAACCTCTCCCATGAATGTATTATACAAAACTTGAATATTGGGTTTAATTATTTTTCACTCTTTATGCTCATTTTTATACCTTAAAAACCGTTTAACATCTCAGCATCAGTAATTCTAGAAATCTTCCCCAAAATGATATCCTTATTACCCTTGTTACTTGTGAACCAAAGAGTTGGCAGTTTTTCAGTTTGTTGAGTTCTAAAAACAACTTTAATTAGATTAGAAGTGAAATCCTGTAGTAACTGATGTACAACACAGGAGGCTAGTCCTTATGTTACTTGCCCTAATCTGAAGTGTTCTTACTCATTATATGATAAAACTGTAACACAAAACCAGTATAGGAATCTGTCAGACTCCAAATTTTTCTGATGGTTTTGAGGACAAATATTGTGTGAAAGTCAGCCTTCATTGAAATTTCGTATTGATTCGCCAGTGGAAAGTTTTTTACCAGGTTCTAATGCTGTTCACGTAGGTACATTTTATGAGGTATATGATAGGCCCAACTTTATACAAAGGGTCCAAACCAGCGTATGCCTTTGACATAGAGAAATGGTTTTATTAAAATATAAATGTGACCATACCTATATGTAGTGGTTCCTGAAAAACAATTCATCTAAACCTGATGTTCTTTGTAAACTGGGAACGGGTTTGAAAATAGGATGCAGTATCCATTTTATGAACTAAACAAATTCATATTTATGTGACTATAAACTTTTTACATGCAGTCAACAAACATCTCTTCCCATTCATGAAAGTTAGATCCAGCAGGAAAATCGTATGTGCCAGCTAGACACTGCTCTTATATCCGTTTGTATTTGTATGCATTGCAGTGTATCTCAAGTATAATTTTAATTATTACATGTAAAAACATTTCACAACATTTTCAAATAGTTGAATTGTGTTTGTATTAAAACTTATCTGCGTGCTCCTTGCTCGCGTACACAACAAGTGGCGATGCTAGCACCATGCTGCAACAAACCGTAGTAAGTAGCTAAGTGCTCTCAATTTCTCTTCTACTTACTATGGTTTCAGTATTGTTTTCAGATTTTTAAACTTTTCTTCTAACAGTTTTCATATTTTTTTAGTGTTGGCTGAAGATGCCATCAAGGCAGCACTTGCAGATTACAAAGTAAAACAACAGGGTGTTGAAGAGAAATCAGCACAAGAGAACTCATCTTAAACAGAAGAAAACTATGTAGCAGGGTATAGCAGAAGCTAAATAAATCGTTAATTTATTTGTCAGGCATCAGTCCATACAATTTATTTCATTAAGACAACATTAGGTTGTTGAAGAATGTGTAGGCCTATATATTTTAGTTTTAAAATGCAATTATTAAATAAATTTAATAATATGATGAATAAATAAAATAAAATATATTTACACTATTGTAATTTGTACAAATTATTTTTATATTTATACTTTGCCCCTTCCCGTTGTCGATAGGTAGTAGTTTACTTGGAACTAATGGCTGCTGAAATGTATCATATTTTGTAAATATGAGTGGCAGGCAGTTGTGTGTAAGAGTGAGTTAGCAGAGCAACCATATGTTACAAAGTACTGCATCTTAATGCTTATCCCCCCTCCTACCACCCCCACCACCACCACAACAGAACAACAGCAACTTTGAACCGCTGATATACTATAGTTTGTGCACACTAATTGTATAATTAGAAAGTATATTAGAAATCCAACTTAATGTGTCAATATTGCCTGTTAACAGTTCACTGTCCAATAAATGCACACTCTGCTCACAAGTATTTACATTTTTTTCTTGCTAACTAGTTGGAATGACAGAGATGAAAGTTTTAAAAAATTACTGAGACCAGTATTCATAATTAATGACTTTGGCTTGTTATGTGCTACAAGGGTAATTTGAAAAGTTTGTGGCCTACCATATAAAGGCATGTGTTGTCTTTCTGTTTCTCACTGTATTGTGGTGCCACATTGCCCCATGAACAACTGTGAATCATCAAAGTCACTCTGTGTTGTTAATTAGACACAGCTGTACAAGCAAAACATATCAAGGTCATCTCAGTACACTGTTGAAAATGGCTCACGGTCCCCTCTCTTACTTGCATCAGTCGGTCTGACAGTTTGTATACATTTAACATTAAAAGCTACTTGAGCATTGATAATACGTAAGTCGAGGAGAACAGTTCAAGAAATTGTATATGAGTATGCCAAATCATACTCATTCCTGGTGGTTTATGTTGTGCTACCACGAGTTACTATCATTCAAGGACTTTACGTGGTGTCTGCTAAAAATGATTTCAAATTTTATCATGGACACAAACATGATTCATCAATCCATTTATTACAAGACAAATTCTGCAGGTTGGCAACAAATTGTATAGAAACATTGGACACAATGCATATAGACTTCATTAAAGAAAAAATTGCAGAAAAACGTATTGGCTCCTCAGATGATATTCCAAGTTGTCTGGACATATGGAATTCAACTTTGGGGGTGCACAAAGAAAAGTAAGAGAAAAAATATCCAGACATTTCATAACAATGTACTAAGGTGTGCTGTTAGTCCCCCATGGTACTAACTGCATGTGAATAAGGACAGCCACAAGGATTTGAAGATTGCTTCAGTCGAAGATGAAGTTCAGTAGTTCACGAAGAATCAAGAGAAATGTCTGCACACACACCAGAATATCGAGATGTTGCAATGTAACAACAATACTGACTTGTGTAAAGGCTAATAGAATGAAGCCACTTCACTTAGTATAATGTGTCAAGTGACTGGCATCACAAGAACAAAGTGATGTAGTTTTTAGAGGAGTGTGCTGTAGGATGCTCATCCTACATCTTGTGATTATTATTTATGAGATGTAAAGTGGTAACTTGAGTGCTTAGCTTACCCCAGTCTCAATAAAACTAGTAGGAAAAAATTTCAAATCTTTGCAGTCAGCCTGCACTTGCTTTAAATGTTTCCAAACTTTTCCTAAACACCAACTTTTGTTCTAATTACCTTGTGGAATGTTACAACTAAATGCCTCTTTAAACCATGTTAACAACATGCACTCTTCAATTACAATGGTTCAAGTAACGAGGTTTCACTATATATTTGCCTCCTCTAACTGTACAGTGACACAATGTACAATTGATGTAGATGCTGGGAATGAGGAAAGGTAGTTAAAACAGGAAATATATAACAATTACAGTGATTTAGAGGAGAACCAGATTAAAGTCTTATCACTTGGATCAATGATCAATGCATCATGAGTACACACCAGAAGGCTAAACCATCAATAAGGAGTACTACCGAGAAGTTCTACATCAATGTTTGCCATTTAGACTCTTCTGACATGGCTCCATGTGATTTCTGGCTGTTCCCGAAGATTGAGAACAACCCGTTTCCATCTTTGCAAAAAGGATCCCGTTTTGAGTCGCAAGGAAATAATGCAAAACACGACAGCACAGTTGCAGAATATTCTAAAAGAAGCGTTTCATGATGGAAGGACTGCTGGACTAAGTGCATGGGCGTCGTCAGCATAAAATTATTGGGGGGGGGGACACACATTAGGGTCTCAGGAGGGTCCAAGACTACCCCCCCACCGGAAAAATTACCCTTTGCAAATCATATTTTGAAGCATTTTTTACTTAAGTGGGTGCAATAGGTTGTTGACAATAATATTGACAGAGTTTGTTATTTTTGGAACATGATTAAATGCATTTTTTTACTCTATTTATTACACAGTAAATTAGGTCAAATGAACACTTTTACATTTTTAAAACTAACTTACCAAAATAAGTTAAAATATTGTATAAAACTTAACTAGCCTATTCAAGATGTGTAAAAATAGTAAAACAAATCAAAAATGAATTTAAAGTAAAGAACATGACTTATGATAGATATATCATATATGATATATATTATGAGCAAAGAGTAAAGTTATGGCTTACTATCTAAACCTAAACCATTTGTTATTATTACACTGAGCCAAATACATTCCTCCTTGCTTCACAATTGCATATAAATTTTTTTGCTACATTTCTATCATCTAATTTGTCCAACAGTGTTTTGTGCATGTAACAAACTGCTACGTGATTCAGCCTTTTTTGAGTCATAGTTGACCGTAGATAGGTCTTCAGTTTTCGTAAAGCACTAAAACTCCACTCTGCTTCGCAACTTGAAGCTGGACATACAAGCATAAGCCTAACTAACACTTCAACATTGTAGAATAAGTCCCTAACTTCTTTTGCCATCGAAACCAACACATCTTTAGCATCTTTCAAGCACTTTACTTTATACCGAAGATGAAAGAGTTGGAGTTCTGTTTTTAACGAATGGTCATTAATTTCCGGATAAGGAGTTACTACATCGTATCTCTTCTTTTCTAGAAGTACCTTTTCTAACAGAATCTGTTTCTTCATACTAGCTTGTTCAAGTATTCGATTCTTAAGGCCTTGTACAGCAGTGTCAATTACTTCAAAATATTCTCATCTGTAGTGTTCGTGTGGTGAAATATATTTGTGTCCATCAATGCCCTCAGACATCCTCTTGGGCACCCTTCTTTCCCTGGGTAGTCTCAGCTCTTCAAGACCAAGCTCTAAGATTTTTTCATTGCACTCTTGATATACAGATGAAAACTCGTTTGTTCTGAGTTTTTCAAGAGCATCAGCAACGTGCTGAAGAGATGCACATAGTCCAGTAAGTGTTCTTTTTTCGCCCTGAAAACTCTTGTTTAAAATTTCGAGAAGTTCAATAACTTCTCTCCCCATAATCAAACCTAGATATGTTCTCCCATCTTCAAAAATACTTAACAAACCACTGGCTCCTTCATATCTCTGCTCCTTAAGCTCATTCAGTGTCTTTAGAATTAGAGGATATTTCTTCAAAATTTCATTTACTTGTGATCGCCGATATATCCACCTTGTGGGACACAGAGGTTTAATTTTTGCTATATTACTGACAGGACCTTGAGCTGCATTCTCAATAATGTGTTTGTACTCGTCTTTTGCTTTTGTGTTTGAAAGCAATATTCCCAGCCGATGGGCCCAATCCATGGCGTTTTTAACGGTTCTTGAACTTTCGCAGCTTGCTTTCATCACCAGATTAATGCAGTGAGCACCACAGTGAATGTAGTCCGCAAGTGGTTGTTTATCTACTACAACTGATCGAGTCCCTTTATGGATACCACTCATGTTACCTGCTCCATCATAAGTCTGCCCGCGAAGATTGTACAAAGGGAGTTGCAATCTAAATAGAGCATCAAAAATAAGAGCTGCTATGTCTGTACCACACGTCTTTGCCGTTTTGTAAAAACCCAAAAAACTTTCATGAGGATCCAGATCGGCATCAACCCATCTAACACAAAAACTAACTTGTTCATCCCCTGAAACATCTCTAGTCCCGTCACAAATAACAGAAAATATCAAAGGATCAGTTGATTTAATGCTTTGGACTACACTGGACAGAATTTCGTTTCCCAAAATCTGGATTATTTCGTTTTGTATTGTAGGGTGTGTATAATTAGTCTCTTTTTGAAGCCACAGTTTCAAAGAAGGCTTATCTTCACTGCGAACTTTCAGCAGTTCCATTAGGTTTCCTTCAAAATTCTTGTGTCCTCTAATGGCCAGTCCTTGCCTAACAAGGTACTTTAGACTTCCTATAATTGTCATCAAAGACTCTAAAGCTAGTTTTTGTTGTTGAAGTTTTATATTTGATAACTGTCTCAATAGGTGCTTGTAACTGAGTGTGGCTCAAAACAGCTTGAGAATGGGCAGGACTTTTCTCGTGCATTTTAAACTTTTCAATAGCTTTCTTCCAGGTTTTAAACCCCTTTTCACTAAATGCCTTATCCCCTTTAGTAGCCAGAGTTTTGTTTGGGCACAACTGAGCGTATCTCGTGCAGTAAAAACAGCTTACCCTTTCAGTTCCAATTACGTGAAGCCAAGGAAATATTTCGTACCAACTTTTCTGAAAACTTAGTATTCGGCTGGATAGTTGCTACACTGGGAAGCCATCAGGTAGAATCTTAGGCTGATGAGGAGAAGTCTAGCAAACGAAACTATCGACAGATGCCATCACGTCTTTGTTAGGCGTTTCTTGTACTTTAGTTGCAGTGACCGATGGTGCTGGTGCTCTAGAACGTGGAGAACATGGTAAGATTTCCTCTTTACGTGTAAGTTCTTCATCATTTACTTTCGATAGCGCTGAGAACAAAAATAAATGTTAACAATAATAAAAATAAAAGTAATAGCCAACAAATAAATAAATTCTTCGTATTGTTTAAATTAGCAGCCATCGTTACTATTTCTTTTATAAAACTGCTATAATTTTTATTGTTTAGACAAAGCTTTTCGTCATCATTGACATCTTCAGGTCTTAAAACTTCAGGTTGTTTAAGACCTGAAGATGTCAGTGATGACGAAAAGCTTTGTCTAAACAATAAAAATTATAGTAGTTTAGCAATTTTATAAAAGAAATAAATAAATGCCTAGCTATAAGAGTTGTTAACGATTTTTTTCATACAAAACTTGAATCGAACAATAAATTCATGAAAATGTTTATGAACTGAAAAAAACCCGGTTTGTTTATGTATTTCTTTTTTTTAATATATTAAATATATTATGTAATAGGTACATATACATAAATCAAAATTAAATTGTAATAACACAGGAAGTTGATACGAAATGATACAAAATTTGGTCGACATAAGACGTAAGTAAGCATGCATTATACTACTGTATAATGCTATAATGATTATTCATTAAATCACTAAAATGATTTATAAAAAGTGGTATTATTATTATAATGCTATAATAATACTATAATGATTATAGTATGCTTACGTTGAGTTGAGTTTCTATGTAAATTTTCAGTAACTAATAATATAAAGAAAATTCTTTAACGAAATTTCAAGTGAAAATTTAAAAAAATACACTAGGATATTAATTTTGTTTTTAAAAGTGTTTAAATATAAAATTTTGTGCTTTATTGTTTGTAGCATTAAACATAATTATTTTAAAATAAAAATGACAAATTATTCACTTACCAGCGTCTTCTGCTTTTGTCTTTTAAAAAAAGACAATATATCTTGTTGGGTTTCTGCTCGCTTCATATTGACACTGACACAAATGAGTAATGAGTATATCACCAGGCAGTGCAGTGAAGGGAATGCCGTCCTCTTGTCGCACCACTGGCACTGTGTTCGCTGGTCAAACCATTTTGTTTATTTACGGACGGGAATAGCCCAGTTCTAGGAAAGCCAGGCAGTGCGATATATCATATCTCATGTACCGGCTCCTGGCTCCGCTACTGCTACGATGGTACAATGTAAGTTTAAAATGAGATTTGTTATGATTGCCTATATTCAAATATTGGGGGGGGGACGTTGACCTACGTTCCAAACATTGGGGGGGACGCGTCCCCCCCGGGATCGATGCCCGTGAGTAAGTGTGTGGAATCACCTAAGCCCACTTTGAAGGGGATTAGGTATTATAATCAATCAGATATAGACACTTTTTTCCTGGCCCAAGGTCTGATACTTTTTGATATCTATTCTGGAATAAAGGATGTTAACAATAAGGAAGTTGGCAATGGAAAGAAGTTCATGCTATAAACTTGATGATATATGGCATAAAGGTGACACCCATAAGCTTGAGGGGATTTATTCCCTATAAATACCATCTGGAAAGGAAGTCAGTTTATATGACTGGTTTTTCCACAGATCAGTAATAGCTGGGCCAAAACTGAAATAGTTGATATTATGCACTATTTCATTCTATGTATGGGAGATGTGGACATGAAAAGTGACAAATCATGTAGACTAGATGTATACCATCACAGGATACAAAGCTTTTTGTTAAGATCATGGCTGAGTGGCTGTTTGATATACAGTACAATTTTGCGAATCCGAAATTTCGGACAATCTGAACAGGTTTTGAAAATTAAATTCAGATGAAACATAGTAATATGCAGAGCTTTATTACAGCAAATCAGATGAAATTATTATAAACAGAATGTTATATATGAAAACAGTAGTATACGGTAATTAACAATAGGGGTATTTACGATATAAATCAAATTGTGTGTACAATAAACAATATTAAATGGAGATAAACAATAAAGTACAAAAATTATTTTATAAAATACCTAGTCTTTTTTAAAAACAAATTCGGTCAATTTCTTCTGGCAAAGTTTGGACAGTTGGGACGATGCAGCAATATCTCGCCAGTGCTTCATAAACATGACATCAGTTGGTGTAGCTTTTCTGTGCTGTTCAACATATCAAAGTGCCACCTCCAATGCTGAAGTGCCTTCTGTATGGAAACTGGTTCCGACTCAGGATCTGCATCATCACTTTCTTCAGTCAGCTTTTGCTTGAAATAAGCTACGATATCACTGTCTGAATAGTCCTGGCAGCGTTTGTCAACATTAACCCACTGAAAGAATGGATTTAAAACTTCACCATTGGAAGAATGGATTCTGTTTCACTTCCTGTCTGTCTTCCGTTGATCAACGTCTATAACATCAGGCAATAAGTTTCTCCAAGATTTTATTATGGTCTCACCCTTTACACTGTCCCATGATTCAGCAGTCCAATAAATATCATCTTTGATAGTAATTACCTTTAATTTCTGAGAAGAGAATGATTTTCATTATCATCAGTGAGCGACCGAAGAAGCTTTTTCCTGTAGAAGAAGCATTTTGTGCAGCACGCCCTGATCCATAGGCTGAAGTAATTGTGTTACATTTGGAGGAAGAAATATAGCCCTTATATTGCAATAGATTAATTCAGACTCTTTGGGGTGTGATGGAGCATTGTCAATAACTAACGATGCTTCAAGAGGCAGATCTTTTTTCTCGGAATAGATTTTTACTGCAGGTACAAACTGTTGATGAAACCACTCCTTAAATAACTGTAAATTTGTCCAAGCTTTATTCTGATTTTTGTAATAAACTGGAAGTGAATTCATATTGAAATTTTTAAAAGGGCTCGGTTTAGCCGATTTTGTAATGACCATAAGTGGCATTTTGTTTGTCCCTGTTGTATTGCTACATGGTAATACCATTTAGCGTTCTTTGCTTACTTTAGATCCACAAGCGCAGGCTTCATTTTGAAACGCCAAACTTTTAGATAAACCTGTCTCATCACAGTTGTAAACTTGCTCCATAGACATGTTTAAAGAAGATAGCAAATTTTTAAATTTAATTTTATAATCATTAGCGGCAGTTTGATGATCAGAAGATAAAATTTTATCACACACAGATAGTTGACGAATTCCATGTCTCTTCTTCCATTGATGTAACCAACCATTACTCGTAGTAAATGAAACATTGCCCTTTAAAAGAGAGTTCAATTGTTTAGCATTTTCTTGTATGAGTAGTTCACTTAAGGGAGTTCGTTTTCCCTTTCTTGTGTAAACCATAAATTCAAAGCTTTGTCATGCCAAATGCTGACACATTTGAATTTTGCTGTTTTCCGACATCAACAGATGTTTCTGCACAGAACTGTTCAATTGTAACATGGTTCTTTTTCCAATCACTAGTAGTTGCTTTTTCGACACCAAACTCTGTAGCCAATTTAGTAGCACTTCCACCTTTATCCAAACGTTTAATCACTTATAACTTGTCTTTTAATGAACACGAATTGTGTTTACACTTAATTTGTATTGTACTGTAACGTAAAGTTAATAAAGATGTTTTAATAAAAACAAGATTACAATATACTGTAGATTATAATACACTGTAAGTAGAAGACAGTACCACAGGACTACATAAACAGGCGGTTGTTTATAACAAACTGAAGAGAGTTACAACAGCATGTACTGTGCAGAATCAATATTTGTACATACAAGAGTGGGTGGGGGGTGATTATGGTAAATGTTACTTGTGTGTGTGTGGTCATAGACACTGACTTACCTTTTATGTCCTCTTAATCCGAACAGGAGTCAGTCCCAATTAATTTGGATTCATGGGGTTCTACTGTACTGAATTCACTACTGAGATAACAAAAATTCCCACTTGAATAGAAAATAGCGTGACTAGTATTGATTTTGAAAGATGGAAAACCACCAGAAAAAATGACATCATGAAGATGAGTGTGCCTTCTTAGTGCACTTGGCAAATTTCTCGAAGCAATGATTAAAACAAGACTAGGGGAGAGAAACAGAAATCAATTTGGTATTGTTACAGGAAAGGCCACTATCCAGGTTTTGGAGGAGCTACTGGTACTGCTGATTAGTCGGAAACTGTGGTTGTTCTAGTAATACTGGGCATGATGAATACTTTTATCTCAAAATACTTAATAAATGCAATATTAACTATTCTGAGAACAGATACATACAACTAGATAAAGCTGAGAAGATCACTGCTAGTGCTGAACTGAACTGGCACAGAAATTTGCCTCCAGAGGATAAATGTATGGATGTTAGACAATAAATTCAAGCTGACACATGAAAGTGGAGACTGCCATTCTTAAAGAGAAGAGGAAAGGAGATGGCATCTGTTTTACTTTGGGCTGAATTCAGATATATCTCGGAAGGATAGTGAGGCATTGGAGTAACCCTAGATGAGCAGGGAAGCTATCGTCACTTGTTAAGAATTCAATACACAAAATAAAACAGAATCATGATACATAGCAGGATAATGCCTAACATCAGTAAGCCAAGTGGTGCAGAAGGGAGGGATTATGTGGTGTAATCCACTCGATTATTTTATATGGCACCCTCATCTGGTACAAAGCACTTTGAATTAAGAAGTATAATATATGCTTGCTGGGGCACAAAGGAAGTAGTGTTGCTTAGGGTGGCATCTACATATCAAACTATGTTTATTGTTACTGTGAAAGTCATATCAAGGTAATACCAGTTGATTTGCTCATGGAAGAGAAGACATACATGTTGTAACGTGACAGAAACCGATGAGCCCATAGGAGTAAACTTAAGCAAACCCAATTGAAAAAAAGATGAAAATCATAATAATAAATAATAAAAATCTTAGAAAGTTAAAAGGAATAAAAAAACTAAGATAAGAAGTACAATACATACAAAACTAAGAAAAAACTATGTAAAGTACCTTATAAGAAAACAGTATTGTGAACTATATTAAATAAGGAAAAGTGATACCAGTGTAAAATGTAAAAGTGAAGAAATACAAAAGTGGGAAATGTAAAGTGAGTACAAACAATCTTGGAAAGATGATAATGTTTAATAAACCAAGGGTACTTACCTATTAATACATGAAGCATTAAGCTTATTATTGTTTTTTCATTTATTCAGAATAATATTATTATCATAATCATCAATCTTGTTGATGACCATAGTTGTCATAGGTTATAAGCCAGGTAAATAATTGAATCCCAATTATTTTAGTGATGAACAATGTTATTTCTTTTAGGGAACACTAATACCTAAGGCTTATTAACTAATTACTATAGTAAGTAACTAGTCAAATCGAACGGAACTAGTAGATAAGCAACATATCAGATGATATGACAGAAATAATTTTAATGTTAATAACCAGTTCTTATGTTATTTTATATGTTTAACTATATTATAAAATCTATGTTGATGTTAGAAGAAATTTGTTAAAAAATGTTAGCCATGGAAACATGAAATAGGACGAAATGGTTTGTTAAGAAATGTTAATGTAGAAGTAGGATAGTAATTGGTAATTTCAGAGGAATTTTATATTTAATTGTACGATTTTTTAAATTAACTAAAAAATAAATAATATAATCAGAAGCATACACTATCACCTAAACATAGAAATTAACTTATAACGATATAAAATCAATTAACCAAAAGTGTAAAACACTAGGGATTAATAGGGGTAAACCATAAAATTGCCACTGTTAAGATTGCTTTCCCTAATAAATCAAAGGTAGTGACAAGTTCCAGAAATATAATGATTTTGTGATGGTCAAAAAACCCAAATGGCTTAAACAGCATAATTTTGTGAAAACACAGAACATTTATTATGACACACACACAGGCCATATTTGGTATCATTTTAATTGTAATAAAACAAAGAATTACATGCTGTAAATTAAATTAAGATAAACTATTTAACAAATAGAGAGTAATATGTACTAGAGTGAAAAAAATCTGTATTGTAAGAAATATTAGGTCATGTGACCTCAAAATTCTGTCAAATTAGCCAATCAGGAATTAGAAAAATTGGTCAAACTATTCAAATTCGAAAGAAAACGGTAAGAGTGTATTGTTAGCACGGAAGCAGAACGGGTCAGCGGGGTCAGTCCTATGTCTCGCTGAGTGAAAGTGTACAAAAGTATCAAATCTGAGTGTGTGTGAAAGATTATAAAAAATTAAATTCAAAATTAATAAAAATAATAATAATGAAGATTTAAGAAGACAGAAAACCAATAATAAGAATAAAAGAAGAAACACAATAAGTATGCAAGACTAATAGCCGATAATAATATTGGAAGGTGAGAAAGTCGTTGTATTATAACCAAACATTAATGATCACACCACACTAAGAAAAAACATCACAGATACTGTTAATTAACACTCCAGTGAAAGAAAACGAACAAATAACTATTTTTACAGTAAAAAACTATATATAATTCCATTCATATTAAGGGAAATGGATGGATGAACTTTAATACAAAAATGAACTTCTTAATGGCGGCCATGTTGAAATTTTTGTACTGACGCCTTCTTTGTCAAACCAACTCATGCGGCGTTAGCGAGCTTTGGTAATGAAACGGACATTATTTATACAATATAAATTAAACAAAATTCAGTTTCTTATGTCAAATTTGATAGAAATTAAGATTAATTTGTAAGTATTGTACTTCGCTACGGCATTTCTGACTTTTGTAATAGTTCAAAGAACCTAAGAATTAATATAAGTGTTGTGAAAAATTCCAACACAACCAACTATTGTAATTCTCGACCCTAGAGACAGAGTCGATGTATTAAATAACATTTCGAATTTAAAATTAAATAAAAACCCAAGAGTTAATGCATCAAAAGAGTTTTATTTATTAGATAAAATATAGTTTACAGAATTTCAGCACTTTATAACAGTAAGAAGACAGAGAAGGAATTAAAATAACTTATCAAAGAAGGTGACTCACAGCTAGTCTACCATTGGGTGAAGCGATTCCACAATCGAAAGCAACATTACTTAATAATTATTCAAATTAGAATTTTACCGTGTTTGACAGGGATCGCCTAGACTTCAACGAATTCTTAAATTAAGAAGAACAGGGCATTAATTAATTGGGAAAATAAATTTAAACTAATAACCTAATTGAGTTAAAGAAAAAATAAACTTTAAAGAAAAAATTTCTTAATATTTTATTTTTATAAAATTTTTTTTTTTATAATCAACGTTAATAAAAATTATTGAACACCAAAGACCAAAACGGGTTTGTTTTTATAACGCAAGGTTATAATGTGTACCTCTATGATATAATTTAGAGACAGCGTAAAGAATAGCCAAAGATAACAGTGTGCCACAATGGCAAGCGGTGTGACACATGCATGGTGACATTTGCCTAGAGATCGTATGTAGTGACATTTGGATGGAAACAATGGTTCTAGGAAATTCATAATGACTTTAGGAAGTGTAGTATGACATAAAGCAGTCACATTTGAATGCACAGAAGCTAACAATGAGTTTTAGTACTGTTAACTGTGTAGCCTGTCTTCATAAGCCCAACAATATGTCCTTTACTTCATCTAGCAGTTAACAAAAAAGAAAAAGAACACTAATACTGATGTCATTCAACTTATCACTTGAAAACAATATATTTACAACTGCTTTAGTTAGCCTGTCCAAATTCTCTTATATCCTAGTCTGTTTTTATTGAAACTATTAAGTATTGATTTAGAATTACATTATTTTAGTAAAAATATTAACAATAAACACATTATTATAATTATTCCACTGTTGTTCACAAGTTAACACCCTCCACACACACACAATTTACTCAAATTTTGATGCTACTTTTCACAAATACTAGTGTCTTTTTAGAATGTACTTCTAAAAAACATTATTCAATTTTGCCAATTCATTTGAAAACTGTAGAAACTTGAAGGATTCCAACCAATATGTTAACTTCTAGCCTGGTTCTGTCGGCACATAATCAGTTACAAGAAATATTCTTTCCATGTGGCCGTTGTGCGACACTATCGTCAAATTGTAACTTGTTAATGTACCTTTCACTACTTTCCAATCCTTCGTTCACTGTGCACACTTTAAGATCACTATATATTGTGAATTGCATATTGTAACATTACATAATCAGTGCCTAATACTGAGTAAACTAAAGGTACGATATTCTTTAATAAAAAATATAAAGAAATACCTATTATTATTATTTTTAAAAAATAATAATAAAAGTCAGTAGGTATCCCATTCCCCAAGTCAGAAATGAATGACCTTTAAGTATCATACTATAAAACATTTGTATAATCTTTACACTAAACAATAAACATTTTAGTAGTGAAAAAACAGTGTAATGAGTGGTGCTATAGAAGTGCAGTGTACACAAAGTGCGACATAGTATGATATGTAATATTAAAAAGACATCAATCACAAGTTGTGATAAAGATGCAGAACTATTGTAATAAACAATAAGTTTAGTAGCAAGTTATTATAGTTTTATTTTGTTAGGCCACAAAGGCAATATCAATGTAAGTAAAATGTTATTTTGTTTATTGTTTGAAGGATCCAGGGTTAGGGAAGAAATTAATCACTGCTAATTAGAATAAATTATAAAGTAATAGTGTGAAGAAAAACACTATGTAAATTAAAATTAATGAGAGTGAACATTTATAAAGGAGTATTTTTCCAAAAAAGTGGAAGAACTATAATATCTTAATACTAGCCTAATTACTAAAACTGTACCTAGGTTAGCCAATAGAAACTCATCAATTTCTTGGTTGCTAACGGTAACTAAACAAGATGGGTAATTGTTGAAATTTTTTTCAAGAGAGTAGATGACACAGAAATAGTGTCCAGCAAATTTATAAAATATTAACTAAATTTCGAACCATTCACTATAGAAAATTGACGAAATGATTCAGCACAAGAAACTACGTCTGGGACATCCATTGAAACATACTAATTGATGCCGGAATATCCAAAAAACATCGAAAATTTGTCCAACCACAAGATTGCTTGCAAAAATTGAAACAGTCAATACATTGGTGAGGAAGCCTACCTTCATAAACTAAAAAACTACACATCACCACCAAGTAACGAACACTAGAAACCAGTACACAACATAATTCAATTTAAAAGAAAACTTGGTGAGAACATTTTAAACTTTATTTATTTAATACAAAACAGTAAAAACATAATCCCATGAGAACTTCACAGCAGCCATTTATCTTTTTCGCTAGCTGTACGAATTAGAGTAATCTGCGCTCTGGCGTCTGAAAAACGAACTTATTGACCGAGTCTTGAAGAATAAAATATTTTTATTGTAAAGTATGATACTCTTATCTAAGCATTTCAGACTTTCTTACAGCTCAAAGAATCCCCAAATAACCCTGAGATAAATAATTTATTAATTTTACTAATAACTATAATTGAATATACCTGTTGTTATAGAAAAACTTATATCGAAAACTGTTGTAATTTCGATAATAGTCAATCTGAAAATCGATGAACTGGATTTAATAGTTTCCAGAAAATAAACCAATTTCAATCAATAAATACAGTACCTTTATTTTAGGGTATTGACTTTGTATTATTCTTTGTAGAGCAGATTTGTTGCAGGAAACCAGTGAATAGCAGAGAAGAGTGCAAAAGTTAGCGCAGTCATCATAGTGTATGAAGTACAATGGCCAACATAACCTGTTATTTGTTGCCACCTTGAAAACAGCTGATGCAAAGCGCGTTTAAATAAAACGATAACACATTACACCAAGAGAGGAACTCTCTCTCTCTCTCTCTCTCTCTCTCTCTCTCTCTCTCTCTCTCTCTCTCTCTCTCTCTCTCTCTCTCTCTCTCTCTCTCTCTCTCTCTCTCTCTCTCTCTCTCTCTCTCTCTCTCTCTCTCTCTCTCTCTCTCCCCCCTATCAACTGAACTGTAATACCTGCAACGACATAAAAACTGCAAAGGACCCCGTGGTTTATTTTAACGAAAGAATTACACATTAAATAAAATAAACACATTTAAAGATTAACAGATAGACGTAACAACAAATATAACACGTAGAAAAACACGTACATGTTACAAATGGCGCTCAACTTAGAGGGCTTAAATTAGGAAAGAATTTCAAAAAATATGTAAGTAATTACTATAACGAAAAACCTAATTTTTGTCGGCAACTGTAAGAAGCTAAGAAATGCATACCAGAGGCAGGCCAAAGAAGAGGGCAGAAGACCCGGAGAAGGAAGAAGGTGGACAGGAACAAGAAATAGATGTAGTGGACAGTGAAATGGAAAAACAGACAGGCGATAAAGAAGAAACTGAAGTAGTTATAGACACGGAAAAAGAGCAACAGGCGGGTGACAAAGCGGAAGCCAGAGGAGAACCAAATTGGCAAGAAATAATGAAATTTATGGCAGAACAAAGTAGACAAACTAACGAAAATCTAAGGAAAATGAATGAGGAAAATAAGGAAAACTCGAGGAAACAAAATGAAACCTTGAGCGAAAAATTTGACAAGACAGATGAAAATTTTAGGAAACAGGAGAAAAACTCAAGGGAACAAAACAAGCAAACCAATGAGAAAATAGATAGCATTCAAGAAAGTTTAGTAAAGCAAATAAACGAAAAAATTGAAACCATTCATGGAAATATAAGACAAACCATGAATGACCAAAACCACGAATTGAGAGAAATTATTAACGGACAAAGGGAAGATATGAACAAAAAATTTTAAGAAAATAATGAAAAATTAAAGCAAATTCATGAGAAGATTGAAAAGGTCAGTAACACACAGCCAAAGTGTAGATGGATATAAGGAGGAAACAGAAAAGCAAATAACAGAGACCAAACAGAGATTAGATAAAACTGAAGAAACCATCGGACAAATCAGAACAGAAATAGATGCCAGAAAGGATCGAGATGAACAAAGTAATCAAGTCCGAATAATGGCCATACAACAGAATATAAAGATCAATTGGACAGTATGAAGAGCGACATAGCCGGTAAAATAACCAAATTTAATGACAAAATAGAACAGGTAAAAAACCAGGTAACTAATCAAGAGGGGAAAATAGAAAAGTTACATCTCCAAATAAACATACAAGGGGAGATAGGTAGAATGAGTGTTAGACCAACATGTAATGCTCAACATAACATACAAGATAGTAGAGAGTGTGAACTTTCGGGACTATAGAAGAAACCCTCTAGAATTTTTAGAAAGAGTAGAAGAAATACTGACCCGATTGAAAGAAACCAGGTGGAATATGATCAAGGGCATCTTAGATGAGTGTTTTAAAAACATCACAGACAACTGGTGGACAGTCATTAGGAATGAAGTGTGTAATTATGATAAATTTAAACAGTTATTCAAACTGAAGTATTGGTCTGAATCCGTACAAAATATTGTTAGGGACAATATCTGTCATGGGAGGTATGACAGCATTAAAGGACAGACACCTACGGCATACTTTTTAGGAAAAGTATGTGTGGCAAAATACTTAGACCCAAAGATTCCAGAGGAGTGTCTTGTAACCAAAATAGCTTATTATTTTGATGAGAAGATTATCAGTGCTTGATTGAGTGGACAAATTAAAACTATCGGAGGTATGGAAGCTCTATTAGAGAATTATGAGCAAGAATCTTATTACAGAAGAAGCAGATGGAGATCAGGAAATACAGATGATCGTAGGAATGAACAACAAGAGACACTCGACAAAGAGTAAACTATGTAAGGGCAAATCAGAATTATAACAATAATTATAATAATAGTCGATACCGAGGAAGACAGCGAAATTTCAATAATAGAAGCTATCATAGCAATTCATACCAGAGAGAGTAAGTTCCGCAAAGAAGTAGAAGCGAAGAACATCAAAGATCCAGAAACAGTGAGGAAGAGAGAAGGCAGTCACCTGAACATCAACCCAGGGAGAATGTTGAGCAATCCAATAATAATGATGGAAGTCGGAGAAACGGGTACCAGCAGTGAGAAGAAGTGACAGCCCGTCACTGCTAGAGACCACCGGGCACAGAATTTACCAAGGTCCTCAAAACAAATTAAAGGAACCAATTACAATTATCAGAAGCAATTATCTAAAAAATTTACAGGCGGAATTACTTGAAGGAAGAGCAATTGAAGAGGCACCATTAAATAATGATATAGTATATGTACAAGTAAAATTACATGGAGTATTAACAGAAGCTATGATTGACACGGGAGCAAATGTTTCAATTATTGACCAATTAGAGCTTGACAGAATTACAGAGTTAACCACCGAAAGAATACCAACATTACCCATTAACAACATGACAATTATTGGGGCCACCGGGAAACAAAATAAGACCATTAGAAAACAAGTATATCTGAATGTTACCAACAGTGGAATAGGAATACCTATGGAATTTTTAGTAGCCAAAGGGTTACCTTTTAGAATATTAATAGGGTGTGATATGCTACGGCGACACACTGCAATTATAGATCTGGCCAGTGGTAAGGTTACACTGAGTACAGAAGAAGGTGAGTTATCGGCTGAGATAATTGGTAGCCAAAGTGCCCCTCAGTGTCTGAACTCATATTATGTTAGGGAAAATAATAGGTTAACCATAGGTAAGAATAATAAAGTAACAGAGTCAGAGATGTGGCAGAGTAAGATAGAAGAGATAATGGAGTTTCAAGATAGGCAGGCCCAGGAAAAATTAAGTGTAGAAGAGAAACATCAACTCATAGAAATCTATAATAGATACAGTACGGTATTTTCTGAATCACCAGGAAAGGCTAAAAACTTCCTGTGTGAGTTAAAGTTTAAAGACAATGTAAATTTTAATAAAAGGTCTTATCCTATCGCTCAAGCTTTAAAGGAAGCAGCACGAAAAGAAATTCAAAGAATGGTCATGGAAGACATAATTGAAAGAAGCAACTCCCCATACACTAATCCACTGGTAGCTATACCAAAGAAAGATGGTCAAGTTAGATTATGCCTCGACGCTCAAGAGTTAAATAAGATGCTCATTAATGACCGCACATCTCCAGGTGAGATTGATGAGATAATGAAGAAATTTTATGGATGCAAGTACATGAGTACTTGGGATGCCGTCTGCGGCTATTGGCAGATAGAATTGCACCCTAATAGTAGACACTATGTCGCTTTTATATTTGAAGGACGAAATTATGATTTCAAATGCTTACCTTTTGGCTTGGTAAATTCTGTGGCTGTGTTCATACACTGTATGGACCAAATTCTTGGTAAAGAAGTTTTAGATTTTACGACAGTATATGTCGATGACATATTGCTTACTTCATGTACTTGGAAGGAGCACTGTAATAGAGTAGGAAGAGTATTAAATAAGTTACTACAAAACAATATAACTTTAAAATTAGACAAATCGAAATTTATTACACACGAATTACCATTTTTAGGATTTATTTTGTCTGCTACTGGGATAACACCATCACCAGAAAAAGTAAAAGCTATCCAGGATTTTCCAAAACCTAAAAATTTAAAACAATTACAATCTTTTTTGGGAATATGCAATTATTACCGGAAATTTCAACATAGTTATTCAGAAGTGACAACAAATTTCCAACATCTACTATCAAAGAAAAACAAATGGAAGTGGGATGAAAATGAAGGCAATAATTTTAAATTAATAAAGGATAAATTTTTAAATAGCATAATGCTACATCACCCAAATTTCAATAAACGTTTTTTCATCAACTGTGATGCCAGCAACATTAGTCTGGGAAGTGAATTATATCAGGAAGATGAGGAAGGCAATCATTGGGTAATTAGCTTTGCAAGCAGGGTCCTAAGTAGTTGTGAACGAAATTATACAGTGACCGAAAAGGAACTACTGGGTGTTGTGTTTTCTTGTTTAAAATTCCGTACATTTATATTGGGCTACCCAGTAACTATTAGGACCGACCATAGGTCAATATCGTTTTTAAGAAACTGTAAGCTGAACCACGGTAGGCTTATCAGATGGGTGCTGTTGCTCCAAGAATACAATTTAGATAGGGAATATGTCCCGGGAAAAAAGTATATCATAGCAAACAGCCTGTCACGAGTGAACCTAGAAAAGGGAACATTTGAAGTAGAGCAGGAGAGTATTGGTAAAATATATTATATTTTAAAATCCAAAAAAGAGTTACAGGAAGTAATTAAAAGAAGATCAAAGAACAGACTCCAAATTAATCAAAATTAGAGAAAGAATAGCACAAAATGACTCTATTATAACAGCATTTTTCTGTGTCCATGAAGAGATAATTTTTATTCATCCTACAATTAAGGATTAAGTGTGGTGGATTTATGTACCAGAAGTAATGGAAGCAGCAATAATAAAAGACTATCATGAAAGATATGGGCATATGGGACCACTCAAAGTAATCAAGGCATTATCAGAACATTGGTAAATAAATGAGTGAGACGAGTCATAAGAAATTGCAAAATATGCCAATTAGTGAAAGTAAATAATGAGAAAAGAACAGGCGCTATGATTACTATAACATCTAACCGCAGACTTGAGAAAACATTCCTTGACATATGTGGCCCCTTTCCCAGAAGTGGAGGAAGACATAGGTTTAAATACATAGTAATTATTTTTGATCATTATACAAAGTACACAAAACTCTACCCCATCAGTAGAGCCACCACAAAAAAGATCTTAGAAGTTATTATTCATAAATTAATGGTGGAAGTGGGAAAACCAGAAATCATTGTAACTGATCATGGGACCCAGTTTCG
This sequence comes from Magicicada septendecula, assembly GCA_034769895.1. Classification (NCBI taxonomy): domain Eukaryota; kingdom Metazoa; phylum Arthropoda; class Insecta; order Hemiptera; family Cicadidae; genus Magicicada; species Magicicada septendecula. The sequence goes on from CM068368.1 coordinate 309,822,773, forward strand.
AGGAAAGAAGTGGAAGATGGAATTGTTGAAATGTGGTATAGAGACATATAAGACATCGGTATATCATCCTAATAGTAATCCCACAGAACGTGTCTTGAGGGAAATTAGGAGAATTTTATGTACCTATTGCCACCATGAACATAGTGAATGGAGCCAGTATCTTGAACCAGCTGAAACTTTCCTTAATTGGGCATACCACAAAACTATTGGGACCAGTCCTCATCAAGTGATGTTCGAAAAACCACCACCACGAGAAATAGTATCATTAGTTAATTTTCCTCCAGGAGAGAGAGTTGAGTATACTAAAATTGAAATGTATAATAGGCTGCTTCATAAGGCTGAACTTCTATACAAAAGAGAAACACGAAAAGTATTAATTACAAATAGACAACTACCTAGTTCTATAGAGAGTATAGCAAGGAAGTTACTATTACTTTATACTGGGCCATACCTAATAACCCAGGTAAAGGGTAACAATACCTATGAAATAAAGTCAATTCCAAACAATAAACTAAAGGGGTATATAACCAGACAGAGATGAAACTGTATTATGAAGAAGAATAAAAGAAGGTGAATGATTATGAATCAAACAGTTAATTTTTAATGCTGAAATAAAAAATAAACATGTTCTAGTAGGGGAGCTTTATGTAACATTATATAATCAGTGCCTAATACTGAGTAAACTAAAGGTACAATATTCTTTAATAAAAAGTATAAAGAAATACCTATTATTATTATTTTTAAAAAATAATAATAAAAGTCAGTAGGTATCCCATTCCCCAAGTCAGAAATGAATGACCTTTAAGTATCATACTATAAAACATTTGTATAATCTTTACACTAAACAATAAACACTTTAGTAGTGAAAAAACAGTGTAATGAGTGGTGCTATAGAAGTGCAGTGTACACAAAGTGCGACATAGTATGATATGTAATATTAAAAAGACATCAATCACAAGTTGTGATAAAGATGCAGAACTATTGTAATAAACAATAAGTTTAGTAGCAAGTTATTATAGTTTTATTTTGTTAGGCCACAAAGGCAATATCAATCCAAGTAAAATGTTATTATGTTTATTGTTTGAAGGATCCAGGGTTAGGGAAGAAATTAATCACTGCTAATTAGAATAAATTATAAAGTAATAGTGTGAAGAAAAACACTATGTAAATTAAAATTAATGAGAGTGAACATTTATAAAGGAGTATTTTTCCAAAAAAGTGGAAGAACTATAATATCTTAATACTAGCCTAATTACTAAAACTGTACCTAGGTTAGCCAATAGAAACTCATCAATTTCTTGGTTGCTAACGGTAACTAAACAAGATGGGTAATTGTTGAAATTTTTTTCAAGAGAGTAGATGACACAGAAATAGTGTCCAGCAAATTTATAAAATATTAACTAAATTTCGAACCATTCACTATAGAAAATTGACGAAATGATTCAGCACAAGAAACTACGTCTGGGACATCCATTGAAACGTACTAATTGATGCTGGAATATCCAAAAAACATTGAAAATTTGTCCGACCACAAGATTGGTTGGAAAAATTGAAACAGTCAATACATTGGTGAGGAAGCCTACCTTCATAAACTAAAAAACTACACATCACCACCGTTCAATTTAAAAGAAAACTTTGTGAGAACATTTTAAACTTTAATACCTGCAATGACATAAAAACTGCGGAGGACCCCGTGGTTTATTTTAATGAAAGAATTACAAATAAAATAAAATAAACACATTTAAAGATTAACAGATAGATGTAACAACAAATATAACACATCGAAAAACACGTAGATGTTAACAATATACAATAAGGCACACTAGTGACTGTCCTAAGCATTTTGAACCGGAATGTTTATGTTAGATGATGCAGTTTCTCATAACTGAATCCTGTCCGTTCATATTGAGTATAAACAGCTTTATATTTAGTTGTTTATGTTAGTTTGCATATAAATAGTTAGAGTTTCAGAGTATGTGATCTTCACCTTCAGAGTTTAAAAAGAAATATACTCACTTTTTGTAATTTAATTTTCTTTCATTCTACCAGCTTTTTCATACTTATCATCAGAAAAATTATACTTTTCAATATTTACAGTCTGAAATGATTCAACATCCTTGTAGCCTATGCCCAGGATACTGGGACAAGTGTTCATCATATGGGATGGATCCTGGATTTCTATATAACGTTTGATCACATTAATTCAGCAAAAACTCAGCAGCGTCATTATTTACACATTCCATTGGAGGGGCTTTTCTACCATAGCAATGCATACCCCCTCTGATGTGACAGGCTGAGTTAAAATGACTTTCCTATTTGTAGAATGAAAAATATTGAAGTAGTGGTTTTTTGTTTCTAGAATTACTTGCACAGTGACAACAATCAGTACTGTACACCAATGGCATAACTAGGAGCTGCTCCTGGGAGGGAATGAGACTAGCTTGAATGTCTACCCCCCCCCCCCCGTTTTCTTTAGTACATTTGAGAAATTCAGGATTCTTCCCACATAATTTTACAAATACATTTTGTCTCAAAGCTTCTGAGTTATCCGTGAAGTGTGAAGTACAGGAGTCGAAAAAAATGAAAAAGCTCTGATTTCAGAACATCTATCTTGATTGTTATTGAAATTAAAGTTAATAAATTTCATGTCATCAGGAATCACTGTAATTATAAATTTGTATTCTTAATAAATCTTGTGAAAGTGAGTCTTTGTGAAGATCATTTTTAAAAACCCCTTAATATTTTATTACACCTTTGCACATTGAGTTAAGGATGTTACTCTTTATGTGAAGTCCTGCAATAAAATCTAATTTTTCCCAGTTAAGGTTAATAAACTGCTAATTTAACTGTGTAAAGACGACAGCTCAAACCACAGAGATATTAGACTAGAGGAGTCATGCTGCAGACAACCATGTGAAGGGAATTGTGGACAAAAAAGATACAGGCAGATCTCTGCCTTCGTTTTCTGGCAAGCGCTCATTTTATTTTAGGGTACAAATACATGTTATTTACCAATGTTGAATGACTGTCATTATTAAGGAAACTTTTATATTTATTAATTTACACGCAATATAATTCCTGTTATTTTTACAATTATTTATAAGACTTATTTTAATACATACAATGGGTTTAGAAACAGACCTACATCAAGTGATTACGGAATTTTGCAATAGCTCTGGGGAGGGACTGATCCCTCTGATTCCTCCCACACCAGATATGCCACTGCTGTACACTGCATACTGGACTCAAAAAGACTTACTGATGGTGTACTGGGTGAAAAAAAAACAGTGTAAAGAAAGAATTTCTACTCAAAATGTAATCTTGTAAGCGAAGCGGGTGAGAGAAATGGTAACTCAGTATTGTAAATATATGTCAAAAAGTTAGGGATGCAAAGTACAGAAACTCTTTAGTAGTGAACATGGCTTTGGACTAACTACTGTGACTATTATTCATTGCAATCAGAATGATCACAGTTGCACACCACTATATAAAAATTATCCCGATTAGCGCTTTCAAGCCTCACAGCCCATCGTCAGATCGGAATAGGCAGAAATTATTTTAAAAACAAACCCTTCACCCCTCTCCCCCACCCTGCTCACACACAACAAGCTATAATATAAATGACCCTTCCCCACCCCCTAAACCCTGTCCCACACCATCTGTACAGTTACATATTTTTTAGCAAATTCCTTGTGTTTCAGTGTGTGTGTGTGTGTGTGTGTGTGTGTGTGTGTGTGTGTGTGTGTGTGTGTGTGTGTGTGTGTGTGTGTGTGTGTCCTTTTAAACTTACCCTACTTCCTCTCCACACACATGGGTCAGTCACACACCCTTATTTTAACCCTCCAATTAGTACTATGCAAATAATTCTTAATCTTATCTATCTGTCCTCTATCATTTACTTCTTAATCATGTTATAAAATATTTCTTCATTATCAAATTTAATTTTAATATTAATTAAATTGTCTAACCCTTTTTCTCTTTCTTTTAATATTTCTAACTCCTCTCTAAGCTTCCTTTCAACTGTGTTATTTACTACTTTTACAATTTCGTATTCTTCCAAAGGATTAACAAACTTATGGTTGTCTTCTATGAAATGTCGTGCATATAACGAATTGGTTGTTCTATTACCTTCTCCACGTTTGTGGTCAGACAACCTGCATACGAATTTTCGTCCTGTCTCACCTAGGTACACTTTGTTGCAGTCTTTACATTTTAATTTATAAATTCCGCTTTTCTGTAATACTGGAATTTTTTCTATATTCTTATTCCTTATCTTATCAAATACCGTTTCACATTTTTTAATAGCTATATCTACTCCATATTTATTAAAACATTTTATAATTTTTCTAGTATGTGAACCTATGTATGTCAATGACCCTGCATAATTCTTTTGTTCTGGTTCTATTTTAGCTTTTTGTATGTTAACCCTTTTCATAACTTTATCCACTATGTTGGTGTTATAATTATTATTCCTTACAATTCCCTTTATCGTTTTTAACTCCCTAACTTTTGATTCGGTCTCTTTTAAACACTTCTGAGCTCTGTAACAAAATGTATTGATTGCCGCCATTTTATATCTATATGGGTGGTAAGACTCTCTTGGTATAATTATATCAGAATACGACTCTTTCCTAAATATCCCAAACTGTAGTTTCTCATTATCCTTAATTTCTATGTTCAAATCTAAGTAATTTATTTTCTTACCTCCTATCTCTTCTTTAAATTGTAAGTTTTTATCCTTATTATTTACCTCATTTATAAACTCATGCACTTCTTCTATGCTTCCTTCCCAAATTACTAATACATCATCAACGTATCTAGACCATAATTTTATATTGTCTTTATACTTAGTGGAAGTTATTAATTGCTTTTCAAAATCATTCATGTATATTTCAGCAAGAATAGGGGATAATGAAGACCCCATAGGTAAACCTTTCCTCTGTATATAAAACTTGTTATTAAACCTAAAATAGTTCTGATTTACACATTCTTTAATTACTTTCATCAACTGCTTTTTATACCTGTATTCTCCCATATTATTATCGTTTATTAACTTAATAACTTTATTTACTGTGATATTGGTAAACATGTCCTTAACATCCAGTGATATCAATTTTGTATTTACATTAATCCTAATATTTTCTAATTTTTCTATCAATTTTACATTATTCTCTATGTTGTATTTTGTCCCAAATTCATATTTCTCTCTCAGTACTCTGCTAACTTCCTTTGATAATTTATAAATAGGTGCATTAATAAAAGAAACAATCGGTCTAATTGGTTTTCCTTCTTTATGTATCTTAACCTGACTTTTAAAAGTTGGTGCTGTTGGATTACTTTCCAATAAATACTTTTTCTTATTTTCTTCTATAAATGTTATCTGTTTCATCATTTGTTTTATCCTTGACTGGTACTTACTTGTATAATCATACTTTATTTCCTCGTATGGTCCTTCCCTTATAAATTCTTCCGTTTTCTTTATGTATTCGTCCTTTCTCAGTAGTACCATTGTATTTCCTTTGTCCGCCTTCGTAACTATAATATCATTTTTCTTTATTTTATTCTTTAGTTTAGTTACAGTTGATTCGATTTTTTGTTCATTTTTTGAATTATACAAACTTTTCTTAAATATTTTATCTACTACATTCCCTACTTCCCACCTTATTCTTTTTTTATCATTTTCATTTCCTAGTTTTTGTATTATGCTTTCGCATTCAATAATCGTTTTTTCTTGATTTAATTCTGGTGGCGGTGCGTATTTTAAGCCTTTTGCTAACATTTCTTTTTCTTCTGTATTGAAATTCACCTCTGTAAGGTTTATTAATCTTTTTTCATAGTTATTCTTAGAGAGGTGTTCCTTTTTTACTTCGTTCTTTCTTATTAATTTATTTAACTTATCTACCATTTTTTTATTTTTATTTTCCAATTTCTTTTCTACGTACCCCAAACCAAAATTATATAATATTTCTTCTAACTCTACATACGAGTATATTCTTAACAATTCTATGTGTCTGTCATATAATTCCCTATTATATCTATTGATTAAGCCGTAGAGTGACCTTATTTCCAGTTTTATCCACAACTTCTCGCTTTGTTCTTTTACTTTTTTGGCTACACTGTTCTTATTTTTAATTTTAACTTGAGCGTACTTTGGGATGACATTATTATCCAGACATTGTTTATTAAACCATATTTTACTTAAAACCCTCTTCAATTTAACTTTTAACTTAAGATATTTAAAAACTTTACTTACCTTATTGTTGTCGTTTATTACCTCATTGTTGTTGCCCATTACCTGTAGTCGATTGCACATCTTAACAGACGTTTAATGAAGAAATTTGTGTTAGTGGTTGAAATCACAATCAGAATGATCACAGTTGCACACCACTATATAAAAATTATCCCGATTAGCGCTTTCAAGCCTCACAGCCCATCGTCAGATCGGAATAGGCAGAAATTATTTTAAAAACAAACCCTTCACCCCTCTCCCCCACCCTGCTCACACACAGCAAGCTATAATATAAATGACCCTTCCCCACCCCCTAAACCCTGTCCCACACCATCTGTACAGTTACATATTTTTCTAGCAAATTCCTTGTGTTTCAGTGTGTGTGTGTGTGTGTGTGTGTGTGTGTGTGTGTGTCCTTTTAAACTTACCCTACTTCCTCTCCACACACATGGGTCAGTCACACACCCTTATTTTAACCCTCCAATTAGTACTATGCAAATAATTCTTAATCTTATCTATCTGTCCTCTATCATTTACTTCTTAATCATGTTATAAAATATTTCTTCATTATCAAATTTAATTTTAATATTAATTAAATTGTCTAACCCTTTTTCTCTTTCTTTTAATATTTCTAACTCCTCTCTAAGCTTCCTTTCAACTGTGTTATTTACTACTTTTACAATTTCGTATTCTTCCAAAGGATTAACAAACTTATGGTTGTCTTCTATGAAATGTCTTGCATATAACGAATTGGTTGTTCTATTACCTTCTCCACGTTTGTGGTCAGACAACCTGCATACGAATTTTCGTCCTGTCTCACCTAGGTACACTTTGTTGCAGTCTTTACATTTTAATTTATAAATTCCGCTTTTCTGTAATACTGGAATTTTTTCTATATTCTTATTCCTTATCTTATCAAATACCGTTTCACATTTTTTAATAGCTATGTCTACTCCATATTTATTAAAACATTTTATAATTTTTCTAGTATGTGAACCTATGTATGTCAATGACCCTGCATAATTCTTTTGTTCTGGTTCTATTTTAGCTTTTTGTATGTTAACCCTTTTCATAACTTTATCCACTATGTTGGTGTTATAATTATTATTCCTTACAATTCCCTTTATCGTTTTTAACTCCCTAACTTTTGATTCGGTCTCTTTTAAACACTTCTGAGCTCTGTAACAAAATGTATTGATTGCCGCCATTTTATATCTATATGGGTGGTAAGACTCTCTTGGTATAATTATATCAGAATACGACTCTTTCCTAAATATCCCAAACTGTAGTTTCTCATTATCCTTAATTTCTATGTTCAAATCTAAGTAATTTATTTTCTTACCTCCTATCTCTTCTTTAAATTGTAAGTTTTTATCCTTATTATTTACCTCATTTATAAACTCATGCACTTCTTCTATGCTTCCTTCCCAAATTACTAATACATCATCAACGTATCTAGACCATAATTTTATATTGTCTTTATACTTAGTGGAAGTTATTAATTGCTTTTCAAAATCATTCATGTATATTTCAGCAAGAATAGGGGATAATGAAGACCCCATAGGTAAACCTTTTCTCTGTATATAAAACTTGTTATTAAACCTAAAATAGTTCTGATTTACACATTCTTTAATTACTTTCATCAACTGCTTTTTATACCTGTATTCTCCCATATTATTATCGTTTATTAACTTAATAACTTTATTTACTGTGATATTGGTAAACATGTCCTTAACATCCAGTGATATCAATTTTGTATTTACATTAATCCTAATATTTTCTAATTTTTCTATCAATTTTACATTATTCTCTATGTTGTATTTTGTCCCAAATTCATATTTCTCTCTCAGTACTCTGCTAACTTCCTTTGATAATTTATAAATAGGTGCATTAATAAAAGAAACAATCGGTCTAATTGGTTTTCCTTCTTTATGTATCTTAACCTGACTTTTAAAAGTTGGTGCTGTTGGATTACTTTCCAATAAATACTTTTTCTAATTTTCTTCTATAAATGTTATCTGTTTCATCATTTGTTTTATCCTTGACTGGTACTTACTTGTATAATCATACTTTATTTCCTCGTATGGTCCTTCCCTTATAAATTCTTCCGTTTTCTTTATGTATTCGTCCTTCTCAGTAGTACCATTGTATTTCCTTAGTCCGCCTTCGTAACTATAATATCATTTTTCTTTATTTTATTCTTTAGTTTAGTTACAGTTGATTTGATTTTTTGTTCATTTTTTGAATTATACAAACTTTTCTTAAATATTTTATCTACTACATTCCCTACTTCCCACCTTATTCTTTTTTTATCATTTTCATTTCCTAGTTTTTGTATTATGCTTTCGCATTCAATAATCGTTTTTTCTTGATTTAATTCTGGTGGCGGTGCGTATTTTAAGCCTTTTGCTAACATTTCTTTTTCTTCTGTATTGAAATTCACCTCTGTAAGGTTTATTAATCTTTTTTCATAGTTATTCTTAGAGAGGTGTTCCTTTTTTACTTCGTTCTTTCTTATTAATTTATTTAACTTATCTACCATTTTTTTTTTTTTATTTTCCAATTTCTTTTCTACGTACCCCAAACCAAAATTATATAATATTTCTTCTAACTCTACATACGAGTATATTCTTAACAATTCTATGTGTCTGTCATATAATTCCCTATTATATCTATTGATTAAGCCGTAGAGTGACCTTATTTCCAGTTTTATCCACAACTTCTCGCTTTGTTCTTTTACTTTTTTGGCTACACTGTTCTTATTTTTAATTTTAACTTGAGCGTACTTTGGGATGACATTATTATCCAGACATTGTTTATTAAACCATATTTTTCTTAAAACCCTCTTCAATTTAACTTTTAACTTAAGATATTTAAAAACTTTACTTACCTTATTGTTGTCGTTTATTACCTCATTGTTGTTGCCCATTACCTGTAGTCGATTGCACATCTTAACAGACGTTTAATGAAGAAATTTGTGTTAGTGGTTGAAATCACAATCAGAATGATCACAGTTGCACACCACTATATAAAAATTATCCCGATTAGCGCTTTCAAGCCTCACAGCCCATCGTCAGATCGGAATAGGCAGAAATTATTTTAAAAACAAACCCTTCACCCCTCTCCCCCACCCTGCTCACACACAACAAGCTATAATATAAATGACCCTTCCCCACCCCCTAAACCCTGTCCCACACCATCTGTACAGTTACATATTTTTCTAGCAAATTCCTTGTGTTTCAGTGTGTGTGTGTGTGTGTGTGTGTGTGTGTGTGTGTGTGTGTGTGTGTGTGTGTGTGTCCTTTTAAACTTACCCTACTTCCTCTCCACACACATGGGTCAGTCACACACCCTTATTTTAACCCTCCAATTAGTACTATGCAAATAATTCTTAATCTTATCTATCTGTCCTCTATCATTTACTTCTTAATCATGTTATAAAATATTTCTTCATTATCAAATTTAATTTTAATATTAATTAAATTGTCTAACCCTTTTTCTCTTTCTTTTAATATTTCTAACTCCTCTCTAAGCTTCCTTTCAACTGTTATTTACTACTTTTACAATTTCGTATTCTTCCAAAGGATTAACAAACTTATGGTTGTCTTCTATGAAATGTCTTGCATATAACGAATTGGTTGTTCTATTACCTTCTCCACGTTTGTGGTCAGACAACCTGCATACGAATTTTCGTCCTGTCTCACCTAGGTACACTTTGTTGCAGTCTTTACATTTTAATTTATAAATTCCGCTTTTCTGTAATACTGGAATTTTTTCTATATTCTTATTCCTTATCTTATCAAATACCGTTTCACATTTTTTAATAGCTATGTCTACTCCATATTTATTAAAACATTTTATAATTTTTCTAGTATGTGAACCTATGTATGTCAATGACCCTGCATAATTCTTTTGTTCTGGTTCTATTTTAGCTTTTTGTATGTTAACCCTTTTCATAACTTTATCCACTATGTTGGTGTTATAATTATTATTCCTTACAATTCCCTTTATCGTTTTTAACTCCCTAACTTTTGATTCGGTCTCTTTTAAACACTTCTGAGCTCTGTAACAAAATGTATTGATTGCCGCCATTTTATATCTATATGGGTGGTAAGACTCTCTTGGTATAATTATATCAGAATACGACTCTTTCCTAAATATCCCAAACTGTAGTTTCTCATTATCCTTAATTTCTATGTTCAAATCTAAGTAATTTATTTTCTTACCTCCTATCTCTTCTTTAAATTGTAAGTTTTTATCCTTATTATTTACCTCATTTATAAACTCATGCACTTCTTCTATGCTTCCTTCCCAAATTACTAATACATCATCAACGTATCTAGACCATAATTTTATATTGTCTTTATACTTAGTGGAAGTTATTAATTGCTTTTCAAAATCATTCATGTATATTTCAGCAAGAATAGGGGATAATGAAGACCCCATAGGTAAACCTTTTCTCTGTATATAAAACTTGTTATTAAACCTAAAATAGTTCTGATTTACACATTCTTTAATTACTTTCATCAACTGCTTTTTATACCTGTATTCTCCCATATTATTATCGTTTATTAACTTAATAACTTTATTTACTGTGATATTGGTAAACATGTCCTTAACATCCAGTGATATCAATTTTGTATTTACATTAATCCTAATATTTTCTAATTTTTCTATCAATTTTACATTATTCTCTATGTTGTATTTTGTCCCAAATTCATATTTCTCTCTCAGTACTCTGCTAACTTCCTTTGATAATTTATAAATAGGTGCATTAATAAAAGAAACAATCGGTCTAATTGGTTTTCCTTCTTTATGTATCTTAACCTGACTTTTAAAAGTTGGTGCTGTTGGATTACTTTCCAATAAATACTTTTTCTTATTTTCTTCTATAAATGTTATCTGTTTCATCATTTGTTTTATCCTTGACTGGTACTTACTTGTATAATCATACTTTATTTCCTCGTATGGTCCTTCCCTTATAAATTCTTCCGTTTTCTTTATGTATTCGTCCTTTCTCAGTAGTACCATTGTATTTCCTTTGTCCGCCTTCGTAACTATAATATCATTTTTCTTTATTTTATTCTTTAGTTTAGTTACAGTTGATTTGATTTTTTGTTCATTTTTTGAATTATACAAACTTTTCTTAAATATTTTATCTACTACATTCCCTACTTCCCACCTTATTCTTTTTTTATCATTTTCATTTCCTAGTTTTTGTATTATGCTTTCGCATTCAATAATCGTTTTTTCTTGATTTAATTCTGGTGGCGGTGCGTATTTTAAGCCTTTTGCTAACATTTCTTTTTCTTCTGTATTGAAATTCACCTCTGTAAGGTTTATTACTCTTTTTTCATAGTTATTCTTAGAGAGGTGTTCCTTTTTTACTTCGTTCTTTCTTATTAATTTATTTAACTTATCTACCATTTTTTTATTTTTCTTTTCCAATTTCTTTTCTACGTACCCCAAACCAAAATTATATAATATTTCTTCTAACTCTACATACGAGTATATTCTTAACAATTCTATGTGTCTGTCATATAAATTCCCTATTATATCTATTGATTAAGCAGTAGAGTGACCTTATTTCCAGTTTTATCCACAACTTCTCGCTTTGTTCTTTTACTTTTTTGGCTACACTGTTCTTATTTTTAATTTTAACTTGAGCGTACTTTGGGATGACATTATCCAGACATTGTTTATTAAACCATATTTTACTTAAAACCCTCTTCAATTTAACTTTTAACTTAAGATATTTAAAAACTTTACTTACCTTATTGTTGTCGTTTATTACCTCATTGTTGTTGCCCATTACCTGTAGTCGATTGCACATCTTAACAGATGTTTAATGAAGAAATTTGTGTTAGTGGTTGAAATCACAATCAGAATGATCACAGTTGCACACCACTATATAAAAATTATCCCGATTAGCGCTTTCAAGCCTCACAGCCCATCGTCAGATCGGAATAGGCAGAAATTATTTTAAAAACAAACCCTTCACCCCTCTCCCCCACCCTGCTCACACACAACAAGCTATAATATAAATGACCCTTCCCCACCCCCTAAACCCTGTCCCACACCATCTGTACAGTTACATATTTTTCTAGCAAATTCCTTGTGTTTCAGTGTGTGTGTGTGTGTGTGTCCTTTTAAACTTACCCTACTTCCTCTCCACACACATGGGTCAGTCACACACCCTTATTTTAACCCTCCAATTAGTACTATGCAAATAATTCTTAATCTTATCTATCTGTCCTCTATCATTTACTTCTTAATCATGTTATAAAATATTTCTTCATTATCAAATTTAATTTTAATATTAATTAAATTGTCTAACCCTTTTTCTCTTTCTTTTAATATTTCTAACTCCTCTCTAAGCTTCCTTTCAACTGTGTTATTTACTACTTTTACAATTTCGTATTCTTCCAAAGGATTAACAAACTTATGGTTGTCTTCTATGAAATGTCTTGCATATAACGAATTGGTTGTTCTATTACCTTCTCCACGTTTGTGGTCAGACAACCTGCATACGAATTTTCGTCCTGTCTCACCTAGGTACACTTTGTTGCAGTCTTTACATTTTAATTTATAAATTCCGCTTTTCTGTAATACTGGAATTTTTTCTATATTCTTATTCCTTATCTTATCAAATACCGTTTCACATTTTTTAATAGCTATATCTACTCCATATTTATTAAAACATTTTATAATTTTTCTAGTATGTGAACCTATGTATGTCAATGACCCTGCATAATTCTTTTGTTCTGGTTCTATTTTAGCTTTTTGTATGTTAACCCTTTTCATAACTTTATCCACTATGTTGGTGTTATAATTATTATTCCTTACAATTCCCTTTATCGTTTTTAACTCCCTAACTTTTGATTCGGTCTCTTTTAAACACTTCTGAGCTCTGTAACAAAATGTATTGATTGCCGCCATTTTATATCTATATGGGTGGTAAGACTCTCTTGGTATAATTATATCAGAATACGACTCTTTCCTAAATATCCCAAACTGTAGTTTCTCATTATCCTTAATTTCTATGTTCAAATCTAAGTAATTTATTTTCTTACCTCCTATCTCTTCTTTAAATTGTAAGTTTTTATCCTTATTATTTACCTCATTTATAAACTCATGCACTTCTTCTATGCTTCCTTCCCAAATTACTAATACATCATCAACGTATCTAGACCATAATTTTATATTGTCTTTATACTTAGTGGAAGTTATTAATTGCTTTTCAAAATCATTCATGTATATTTCAGCAAGAATAGGGGATAATGAAGACCCCATAGGTAAACCTTTTCTCTGTATATAAAACTTGTTATTAAACCTAAAATAGTTCTGATTTACACATTCTTTAATTACTTTCATCAACTGCTTTTTATACCTGTATTCTCCCATATTATTATCGTTTATTAACTTAATAACTTTATTTACTGTGATATTGGTAAACATGTCCTTAACATCCAGTGATATCAATTTTGTATTTACATTAATCCTAATATTTTCTAATTTTTCTATCAATTTTACATTATTCTCTATGTTGTATTTTGTCCCAAATTCATATTTCTCTCTCAGTACTCTGCTAACTTCCTTTGATAATTTATAAATAGGTGCATTAATAAAAGAAACAATCGGTCTAATTGGTTTTCCTTCTTTATGTATCTTAACCTGACTTTTAAAAGTTGGTGCTGTTGGATTACTTTCCAATAAATACTTTTTCTAATTTTCTTCTATAAATGTTATCTGTTTCATCATTTGTTTTATCCTTGACTGGTACTTACTTGTATAATCATACTTTATTTCCTCGTATGGTCCTTCCCTTATAAATTCTTCCGTTTTCTTTATGTATTCGTCCTTCTCAGTAGTACCATTGTATTTCCTTTGTCCGCCTTCGTAACTATAATATCATTTTTCTTTATTTTATTCTTTAGTTTAGTTACAGTTGATTTGATTTTTTGTTCATTTTTTGAATTATACAAACTTTTCTTAAATATTTTATCTACTACATTCCCTACTTCCCACCTTATTCTTTTTTTATCATTTTCATTTCCTAGTTTTTGTATTATGCTTTCGCATTCAATAATCGTTTTTTCTTGATTTAATTCTGGTGGCGGTGCGTATTTTAAGCCTTTTGCTAACATTTCTTTTTCTTCTGTATTGAAATTCACCTCTGTAAGGTTTATTAATCTTTTTTCATAGTTATTCTTAGAGAGGTGTTCCTTTTTTACTTCGTTCTTTCTTATTAATTTATTTAACTTATCTACCATTTTTTTATTTTTATTTTCCAATTTCTTTTCTACGTACCCCAAACCAAAATTATATAATATTTCTTCTAACTCTACATACGAGTATATTCTTAACAATTCTATGTGTCTGTCATATAATTCCCTATTATATCTATTGATTAAGCCGTAGAGTGACCTTATTTCCAGTTTTATCCACAACTTCTCGCTTTGTTCTTTTACTTTTTTGGCTACACTGTTCTTATTTTTAATTTTAACTTGAGCGTACTTTGGGATGACATTATTATCCAGACATTGTTTATTAAACCATATTTTACTTAAAACCCTCTTCAATTTAACTTTTAACTTAAGATATTTAAAAACTTTACTTACCTTATTGTTGTCGTTTATTACCTCATTGTTGTTGCCCATTACCTGTAGTCGATTGCACATCTTAACAGACGTTTAATGAAGAAATTTGTGTTAGTGGTTGAAATCACAATCAGAATGATCACAGTTGCACACCACTATATAAAAATTATCCCGATTAGCGCTTTCAAGCCTCACAGCCCATCGTCAGATCGGAATAGGCAGAAATTATTTTAAAAACAAACCCTTCACCCCTCTCCCCCACCCTGCTCACACACAACAAGCTATAATATAAATGACCCTTCCCCACCCCCTAAACCCTGTCCCACACCATCTGTACAGTTACATATTTTTCTAGCAAATTCCTTGTGTTTCAGTGTGTGTGTGTGTGTGTGTGTGTGTGTGTGTGTGTGTGTGTGTGTGTGTGTGTGTGTGTGTGTGTGTGTGTGTGTGTGTGTGTGTGTGTCCTTTTAAACTTACCCTACTTCCTCTCCACACACATGGGTCAGTCACACACCCTTATTTTAACCCTCCAATTAGTACTATGCAAATAATTCTTAATCTTATCTATCTGTCCTCTATCATTTACTTCTTAATCATGTTATAAAATATTTCTTCATTATCAAATTTAATTTTAATATTAATTAAATTGTCTAACCCTTTTTCTCTTTCTTTTAATATTTCTAACTCCTCTCTAAGCTTCCTTTCAACTGTTATTTACTACTTTTACAATTTCGTATTCTTCCAAAGGATTAACAAACTTATGGTTGTCTTCTATGAAATGTCTTGCATATAACGAATTGGTTGTTCTATTACCTTCTCCACGTTTGTGGTCAGACAACCTGCATACGAATTTTCGTCCTGTCTCACCTAGGTACACTTTGTTGCAGTCTTTACATTTTAATTTATAAATTCCGCTTTTCTGTAATACTGGAATTTTTTCTATATTCTTATTCCTTATCTTATCAAATACCGTTTCACATTTTTTAATAGCTATATCTACTCCATATTTATTCAAACATTTTATAATTTTTCTAGTATGTGAACCTATGTATGTCAATGACCCTCCATAATTATTTTGTTCTGGTTCTATTTTAGCTTTTTGTATGTTAACCCTTTTCATAACTTTATCCACTATGTTGGTGTTATAATTATTATTCCTTACAATTCCCTTTATCATTTTTAACTCCCTAACTTTTGATTCGGTCTCTTTTAAACACTTCTGAGCTCTGTAACAAAATGTATTGATTGCCGCCATTTTATATCTATATGGGTGGTAAGACTCTCTTGGTATAATTATATCAGAATACGACTCTTTCCTAAATATCCCAAACTGTAGTTTCTCATTATCCTTAATTTCTATGTTCAAATCTAAGTAATTTATTTTCTTACCTCCTATCTCTTCTTTAAATTGTAAGTTTTTATCCTTATTATTTACCTCATTTATAAACTCATGCACTTCTTCTATGCTTCCTTCCCAAATTACTAATACATCATCAACGTATCTAGACCATAATTTTATATTGTCTTTATACTTAGTGGAAGTTATTAATTGCTTTTCAAAATCATTCATGTATATTTCAGCAAGAATAGGGGATAATGAAGACCCCATAGGTAAACCTTTTCTCTGTATATAAAACTTGTTATTAAACCTAAAATAGTTCTGATTTACACATTCTTTAATTACTTTCATCAACTGCTTTTTATACCTGTATTCTCCCATATTATTATCGTTTATTAACTTAATAACTTTATTTACTGTGATATTGGTAAACATGTCCTTAACATCCAGTGATATCAATTTTGTATTTACATTAATCCTAATATTTTCTAATTTTTCTATCAATTTTACATTATTCTCTATGTTGTATTTTGTCCCAAATTCATATTTCTCTCTCAGTACTCTGCTAACTTCCTTTGATAATTTATAAATAGGTGCATTAATAAAAGAAACAATCGGTCTAATTGGTTTTCCTTCTTTATGTATCTTAACCTGACTTTTAAAAGTTGGTGCTGTTGGATTACTTTCCAATAAATACTTTTTCTTATTTTCTTCTATAAATGTTATCTGTTTCATCATTTGTTTTATCCTTGACTGGTACTTACTTGTATAATCATACTTTATTTCCTCGTATGGTCCTTCCCTTATAAATTCTTCCGTTTTCTTTATGTATTCGTCCTTTCTCAGTAGTACCATTGTATTTCCTTAGTCCGCCTTCGTAACTATAATATCATTTTTCTTTATTTTATTCTTTAGTTTAGTTACAGTTGATTTGATTTTTTGTTCATTTTTTGAATTATACAAACTTTTCTTAAATATTTTATCTACTACATTCCCTACTTCCCACCTTATTCTTTTTTTATCATTTTCATTTCCTAGTTTTTGTATTATGCTTTCGCATTCAATAATCGTTTTTTCTTGATTTAATTCTGGTGGCGGTGCGTATTTTAAGCCTTTTGCTAACATTTCTTTTTCTTCTGTATTGAAATTCACCTCTGTAAGGTTTATTACTCTTTTTTCATAGTTATTCTTAGAGAAGTGTTCCTTTTTTACTTCGTTCTTTCTCATTAATTTATTTAACTTATCTACCATTTTTTTATTTTTATTTTCCAATTTCTTTTCTACGTACCCGAAACCAAAATTATATAATATTTCTTCTAACTCTACATACGAGTATATTCTTAACAATTCTATGTGTATGTCATATAAATTCCCTATTATATCTATTGATTAAGCAGTAGAGTGACCTTATTTCCAGTTTTATCCACAACTTCTCGCTTTGTTCTTTTACTTTTTTGGCTACACTGTTCTTATTTTTAATTTTAACTTGAGCGTACTTTGGGATGACATTATTATCCAGACATTGTTTATTAAACCATATTTTACTTAAAACCCTCTTCAATTTAACTTTTAACTTAAGATATTTAAAAACTTTACTTACCTTATTGTTGTCGTTTATTACCTCATTGTTGTTGCCCATTACCTGTAGTCGATTGCACATCTTAACAGATGTTTAATGAAGAAATTTGTGTTAGTGGTTGAAATCACAATCAGAATGATCACAGTTGCACACCACTATATAAAAATTATCCCGATTAGCGCTTTCAAGCCTCACAGCCCATCGTCAGATCGGAATAGGCAGAAATTATTTTAAAAACAAACCCTTCACCCCTCTCCCCCACCCTGCTCACACACAACAAGCTATAATATAAATGACCCTTCCCCACCCCCTAAACCCTGTCCCACACCATCTGTACAGTTACATATTTTTCTAGCAAATTCCTTGTGTTTCAGTGTGTGTGTGTGTGTGTCCTTTTAAACTTACCCTACTTCCTCTCCACACACATGGGTCAGTCACACACCCTTATTTTAACCCTCCAATTAGTACTATGCAAATAATTCTTAATCTTATCTATCTGTCCTCTATCATTTACTTCTTAATCATGTTATAAAATATTTCTTCATTATCAAATTTAATTTTAATATTAATTAAATTGTCTAACCCTTTTTCTCTTTCTTTTAATATTTCTAACTCCTCTCTAAGCTTCCTTTCAACTGTGTTATTTACTACTTTTACAATTTCGTATTCTTCCAAAGGATTAACAAACTTATGGTTGTCTTCTATGAAATGTCTTGCATATAACGAATTGGTTGTTCTATTACCTTCTCCACGTTTGTGGTCAGACAACCTGCATACGAATTTTCGTCCTGTCTCACCTAGGTACACTTTGTTGCAGTCTTTACATTTTAATTTATAAATTCCGCTTTTCTGTAATACTGGAATTTTTTCTATATTCTTATTCCTTATCTTATCAAATACCGTTTCACATTTTTTAATAGCTATATCTACTCCATATTTATTAAAACATTTTATAATTTTTCTAGTATGTGAACCTATGTATGTCAATGACCCTGCATAATTCTTTTGTTCTGGTTCTATTTTAGCTTTTTGTATGTTAACCCTTTTCATAACTTTATCCACTATGTTGGTGTTATAATTATTATTCCTTACAATTCCCTTTATCGTTTTTAACTCCCTAACTTTTGATTCGGTCTCTTTTAAACACTTCTGAGCTCTGTAACAAAATGTATTGATTGCCGCCATTTTATATCTATATGGGTGGTAAGACTCTCTTGGTATAATTATATCAGAATACGACTCTTTCCTAAATATCCCAAACTGTAGTTTCTCATTATCCTTAATTTCTATGTTCAAATCTAAGTAATTTATTTTCTTACCTCCTATCTCTTCTTTAAATTGTAAGTTTTTATCCTTATTATTTACCTCATTTATAAACTCATGCACTTCTTCTATGCTTCCTTCCCAAATTACTAATACATCATCAACGTATCTAGACCATAATTTTATATTGTCTTTATACTTAGTGGAAGTTATTAATTGCTTTTCAAAATCATTCATGTATATTTCAGCAAGAATAGGGGATAATGAAGACCCCATAGGTAAACCTTTTCTCTGTATATAAAACTTGTTATTAAACCTAAAATAGTTCTGATTTACACATTCTTTAATTACTTTCATCAACTGCTTTTTATACCTGTATTCTCCCATATTATTATCGTTTATTAACTTAATAACTTTATTTACTGTGATATTGGTAAACATGTCCTTAACATCCAGTGATATCAATTTTGTATTTACATTAATCCTAATATTTTCTAATTTTTCTATCAATTTTACATTATTCTCTATGTTGTATTTTGTCCCAAATTCATATTTCTCTCTCAGTACTCTGCTAACTTCCTTTGATAATTTATAAATAGGTGCATTAATAAAAGAAACAATCGGTCTAATTGGTTTTTTCTTATTTTCTTCTATAAATGTTATCTGTTTCATCATTTGTTTTATCCTTGACTGGTACTTACTTGTATAATCATACTTTATTTCCTCGTATGGTCCTTCCCTTATAAATTCTTCCGTTTTCTTTATGTATTCGTCCTTTCTCAGTAGTACCATTGTATTTCCTTTGTCCGCCTTCGTAACTATAATATCATTTTTCTTTATTTTATTCTTTAGTTTAGTTACAGTTGATTTGATTTTTTGTTCATTTTTTGAATTATACAAACTTTTCTTAAATATTTTATCTACTACATTCCCTACTTCCCACCTTATTCTTTTTTTATCATTTTCATTTCCTAGTTTTTGTATTATGCTTTCGCATTCAATAATCGTTTTTTCTTGATTTAATTCTGGTGGCGGTGCGTATTTTAAGCCTTTTGCTAACATTTCTTTTTCTTCTGTATTGAAATTCACCTCTGTAAGGTTTATTACTCTTTTTTCATAGTTATTCTTAGAGAGGTGTTCCTTTTTTACTTCGTTCTTTCTTATTAATTTATTTAACTTATCTACCATTTTTTTATTTTTATTTTCCAATTTCTTTTCTACGTACCCGAAACCAAAATTATATAATATTTCTTCTAACTCTACATACGAGTATATTCTTAACAATTCTATGTGTATGTCATATAAATTCCCTATTATATCTATTGATTAAGCAGTAGAGTGACCTTATTTCCAGTTTTATCCACAACTTCTCGCTTTGTTCTTTTACTTTTTTGGCTACACTGTTCTTATTTTTAATTTTAACTTGAGCGTACTTTGGGATGACATTATTATCCAGACATTGTTTATTAAACCATATTTTACTTAAAACCCTCTTCAATTTAACTTTTAACTTAAGATATTTAAAAACTTTACTTACCTTATTGTTGTCGTTTATTACCTCATTGTTGTTGCCCATTACCTGTAGTCGATTGCACATCTTAACAGATGTTTAATGAAGAAATTTGTGTTAGTGGTTGAAATCACAATCAGAATGATCACAGTTGCACACCACTATATAAAAATTATCCCGATTAGCGCTTTCAAGCCTCACAGCCCATCGTCAGATCGGAATAGGCAGAAATTATTTTAAAAACAAACCCTTCACCCCTCTCCCCCACCCTGCTCACACACAACAAGCTATAATATAAATGACCCTTCCCCACCCCCTAAACCCTGTCCCACACCATCTGTACAGTTACATATTTTTCTAGCAAATTCCTTGTGTTTCAGTGTGTGTGTGTGTGTGTCCTTTTAAACTTACCCTACTTCCTCTCCACACACATGGGTCAGTCACACACCCTTATTTTAACCCTCCAATTAGTACTATGCAAATAATTCTTAATCTTATCTATCTGTCCTCTATCATTTACTTCTTAATCATGTTATAAAATATTTCTTCATTATCAAATTTAATTTTAATATTAATTAAATTGTCTAACCCTTTTTCTCTTTCTTTTAATATTTCTAACTCCTCTCTAAGCTTCCTTTCAACTGTGTTATTTACTACTTTTACAATTTCGTATTCTTCCAAAGGATTAACAAACTTATGGTTGTCTTCTATGAAATGTCTTGCATATAACGAATTGGTTGTTCTATTACCTTCTCCACGTTTGTGGTCAGACAACCTGCATACGAATTTTCGTCCTGTCTCACCTAGGTACACTTTGTTGCAGTCTTTACATTTTAATTTATAAATTCCGCTTTTCTGTAATACTGGAATTTTTTCTATATTCTTATTCCTTATCTTATCAAATACCGTTTCACATTTTTTAATAGCTATATCTACTCCATATTTATTAAAACATTTTATAATTTTTCTAGTATGTGAACCTATGTATGTCAATGACCCTGCATAATTCTTTTGTTCTGGTTCTATTTTAGCTTTTTGTATGTTAACCCTTTTCATAACTTTATCCACTATGTTGGTGTTATAATTATTATTCCTTACAATTCCCTTTATCGTTTTTAACTCCCTAACTTTTGATTCGGTCTCTTTTAAACACTTCTGAGCTCTGTAACAAAATGTATTGATTGCCGCCATTTTATATCTATATGGGTGGTAAGACTCTCTTGGTATAATTATATCAGAATACGACTCTTTCCTAAATATCCCAAACTGTAGTTTCTCATTATCCTTAATTTCTATGTTCAAATCTAAGTAATTTATTTTCTTACCTCCTATCTCTTCTTTAAATTGTAAGTTTTTATCCTTATTATTTACCTCATTTATAAACTCATGCACTTCTTCTATGCTTCCTTCCCAAATTACTAATACATCATCAACGTATCTAGACCATAATTTTATATTGTCTTTATACTTAGTGGAAGTTATTAATTGCTTTTCAAAATCATTCATGTATATTTCAGCAAGAATAGGGGATAATGAAGACCCCATAGGTAAACCTTTTCTCTGTATATAAAACTTGTTATTAAACCTAAAATAGTTCTGATTTACACATTCTTTAATTACTTTCATCAACTGCTTTTTATACCTGTATTCTCCCATATTATTATCGTTTATTAACTTAATAACTTTATTTACTGTGATATTGGTAAACATGTCCTTAACATCCAGTGATATCAATTTTGTATTTACATTAATCCTAATATTTTCTAATTTTTCTATCAATTTTACATTATTCTCTATGTTGTATTTTGTCCCAAATTCATATTTCTCTCTCAGTACTCTGCTAACTTCCTTTGATAATTTATAAATAGGTGCATTAATAAAAGAAACAATCGGTCTAATTGGTTTTTTCTTATTTTCTTCTATAAATGTTATCTGTTTCATCATTTGTTTTATCCTTGACTGGTACTTACTTGTATAATCATACTTTATTTCCTCGTATGGTCCTTCCCTTATAAATTCTTCCGTTTTCTTTATGTATTCGTCCTTTCTCAGTAGTACCATTGTATTTCCTTTGTCCGCCTTCGTAACTATAATATCATTTTTCTTTATTTTATTCTTTAGTTTAGTTACAGTTGATTTGATTTTTTGTTCATTTTTTGAATTATACAAACTTTTCTTAAATATTTTATCTACTACATTCCCTACTTCCCACCTTATTCTTTTTTTATCATTTTCATTTCCTAGTTTTTGTATTATGCTTTCGCATTCAATAATCGTTTTTTCTTGATTTAATTCTGGTGGCGGTGCGTATTTTAAGCCTTTTGCTAACATTTCTTTTTCTTCTGTATTGAAATTCACCTCTGTAAGGTTTATTACTCTTTTTTCATAGTTATTCTTAGAGAGGTGTTCCTTTTTTACTTCGTTCTTTCTTATTAATTTATTTAACTTATCTACCATTTTTTTATTTTTATTTTCCAATTTCTTTTCTACGTACCCGAAACCAAAATTATATAATATTTCTTCTAACTCTACATACGAGTATATTCTTAACAATTCTATGTGTATGTCATATAAATTCCCTATTATATCTATTGATTAAGCAGTAGAGTGACCTTATTTCCAGTTTTATCCACAACTTCTCGCTTTGTTCTTTTACTTTTTTGGCTACACTGTTCTTATTTTTAATTTTAACTTGAGCGTACTTTGGGATGACATTATTATCCAGACATTGTTTATTAAACCATATTTTACTTAAAACCCTCTTCAATTTAACTTTTAACTTAAGATATTTAAAAACTTTACTTACCTTATTGTTGTCGTTTATTACCTCATTGTTGTTGCCCATTACCTGTAGTCGATTGCACATCTTAACAGATGTTTAATGAAGAAATTTGTGTTAGTGGTTGAAATCACAATCAGAATGATCACAGTTGCACACCACTATATAAAAATTATCCCGATTAGCGCTTTCAAGCCTCACAGCCCATCGTCAGATCGGAATAGGCAGAAATTATTTTAAAAACAAACCCTTCACCCCTCTCCCCCACCCTGCTCACACACAACAAGCTATAATATAAATGACCCTTCCCCACCCCCTAAACCCTGTCCCACACCATCTGTACAGTTACATATTTTTCTAGCAAATTCCTTGTGTTTCAGTGTGTGTGTGTGTGTGTCCTTTTAAACTTACCCTACTTCCTCTCCACACACATGGGTCAGTCACACACCCTTATTTTAACCCTCCAATTAGTACTATGCAAATAATTCTTAATCTTATCTATCTGTCCTCTATCATTTACTTCTTAATCATGTTATAAAATATTTCTTCATTATCAAATTTAATTTTAATATTAATTAAATTGTCTAACCCTTTTTCTCTTTCTTTTAATATTTCTAACTCCTCTCTAAGCTTCCTTTCAACTGTGTTATTTACTACTTTTACAATTTCGTATTCTTCCAAAGGATTAACAAACTTATGGTTGTCTTCTATGAAATGTCTTGCATATAACGAATTGGTTGTTCTATTACCTTCTCCACGTTTGTGGTCAGACAACCTGCATACGAATTTTCGTCCTGTCTCACCTAGGTACACTTTGTTGCAGTCTTTACATTTTAATTTATAAATTCCGCTTTTCTGTAATACTGGAATTTTTTCTATATTCTTATTCCTTATCTTATCAAATACCGTTTCACATTTTTTAATAGCTATATCTACTCCATATTTATTAAAACATTTTATAATTTTTCTAGTATGTGAACCTATGTATGTCAATGACCCTGCATAATTCTTTTGTTCTGGTTCTATTTTAGCTTTTTGTATGTTAACCCTTTTCATAACTTTATCCACTATGTTGGTGTTATAATTATTATTCCTTACAATTCCCTTTATCGTTTTTAACTCCCTAACTTTTGATTCGGTCTCTTTTAAACACTTCTGAGCTCTGTAACAAAATGTATTGATTGCCGCCATTTTATATCTATATGGGTGGTAAGACTCTCTTGGTATAATTATATCAGAATACGACTCTTTCCTAAATATCCCAAACTGTAGTTTCTCATTATCCTTAATTTCTATGTTCAAATCTAAGTAATTTATTTTCTTACCTCCTATCTCTTCTTTAAATTGTAAGTTTTTATCCTTATTATTTACCTCATTTATAAACTCATGCACTTCTTCTATGCTTCCTTCCCAAATTACTAATACATCATCAACGTATCTAGACCATAATTTTATATTGTCTTTATACTTAGTGGAAGTTATTAATTGCTTTTCAAAATCATTCATGTATATTTCAGCAAGAATAGGGGATAATGAAGACCCCATAGGTAAACCTTTTCTCTGTATATAAAACTTGTTATTAAACCTAAAATAGTTCTGATTTACACATTCTTTAATTACTTTCATCAACTGCTTTTTATACCTGTATTCTCCCATATTATTATCGTTTATTAACTTAATAACTTTATTTACTGTGATATTGGTAAACATGTCCTTAACATCCAGTGATATCAATTTTGTATTTACATTAATCCTAATATTTTCTAATTTTTCTATCAATTTTACATTATTCTCTATGTTGTATTTTGTCCCAAATTCATATTTCTCTCTCAGTACTCTGCTAACTTCCTTTGATAATTTATAAATAGGTGCATTAATAAAAGAAACAATCGGTCTAATTGGTTTTTTCTTATTTTCTTCTATAAATGTTATCTGTTTCATCATTTGTTTTATCCTTGACTGGTACTTACTTGTATAATCATACTTTATTTCCTCGTATGGTCCTTCCCTTATAAATTCTTCCGTTTTCTTTATGTATTCGTCCTTTCTCAGTAGTACCATTGTATTTCCTTTGTCCGCCTTCGTAACTATAATATCATTTTTCTTTATTTTATTCTTTAGTTTAGTTACAGTTGATTTGATTTTTTGTTCATTTTTTGAATTATACAAACTTTTCTTAAATATTTTATCTACTACATTCCCTACTTCCCACCTTATTCTTTTTTTATCATTTTCATTTCCTAGTTTTTGTATTATGCTTTCGCATTCAATAATCGTTTTTTCTTGATTTAATTCTGGTGGCGGTGCGTATTTTAAGCCTTTTGCTAACATTTCTTTTTCTTCTGTATTGAAATTCACCTCTGTAAGGTTTATTACTCTTTTTTCATAGTTATTCTTAGAGAGGTGTTCCTTTTTTACTTCGTTCTTTCTTATTAATTTATTTAACTTATCTACCATTTTTTTATTTTTATTTTCCAATTTCTTTTCTACGTACCCCAAACCAAAATTATATAATATTTCTTCTAACTCTACATACGAGTATATTCTTAACAATTCTATGTGTCTGTCATATAAATTCCCTATTATATCTATTGATTAAGCCGTAGAGTGACCTTATTTCCAGTTTTATCCACAACTTCTCGCTTTGTTCTTTTACTTTTTTGGCTACACTGTTCTTATTTTTAATTTTAACTTGAGCGTACTTTGGGATGACATTATTATCCAGACATTGTTTATTAAACCATATTTTACTTAAAACCCTCTTCAATTTAACTTTTAACTTAAGATATTTAAAAACTTTACTTACCTTATTGTTGTCGTTTATTACCTCATTGTTGTTGCCCATTACCTGTAGTCGATTGCACATCTTAACAGATGTTTAATGAAGAAATTTGTGTTAGTGGTTGAAATCACAATCAGAATGATCACAGTTGCACACCACTATATAAAAATTATCCCGATTAGCGCTTTCAAGCCTCACAGCCCATCGTCAGATCGGAATAGGCAGAAATTATTTTAAAAACAAACCCTTCACCCCTCTCCCCCACCCTGCTCACACACAACAAGCTATAATATAAATGACCCTTCCCCACCCCCTAAACCCTGTCCCACACCATCTGTACAGTTACATATTTTTCTAGCAAATTCCTTGTGTTTCAGTGTGTGTGTGTGTGTGTCCTTTTAAACTTACCCTACTTCCTCTCCACACACATGGGTCAGTCACACACCCTTATTTTAACCCTCCAATTAGTACTATGCAAATAATTCTTAATCTTACCTATCTGTCCTCTATCATTTACTTCTTAATCATGTTATAAAATATTTCTTCATTATCAAATTTAATTTTAATATTAATTAAATTGTCTAACCCTTTTTCTCTTTCTTTTAATATTTCTAACTCCTCTCTAAGCTTCCTTTCAACTGTGTTATTTACTACTTTTACAATTTCGTATTCTTCCAAAGGATTAACAAACTTATGGTTGTCTTCTATGAAATGTCTTGCATATAACGAATTGGTTGTTCTATTACCTTCTCCACGTTTGTGGTCAGACAACCTGCATACGAATTTTCGTCCTGTCTCACCTAGGTACACTTTGTTGCAGTCTTTACATTTTAATTTATAAATTCCGCTTTTCTGTAATACTGGAATTTTTTCTATATTCTTATTCCTTATCTTATCAAATACCGTTTCACATTTTTTAATAGCTATATCTACTCCATATTTATTAAAACATTTTATAATTTTTCTAGTATGTGAACCTATGTATGTCAATGACCCTGCATAATTCTTTTGTTCTGGTTCTATTTTAGCTTTTTGTATGTTAACCCTTTTCATAACTTTATCCACTATGTTGGTGTTATAATTATTATTCCTTACAATTCCCTTTATCATTTTTAACTCCCTAACTTTTGATTCGGTCTCTTTTAAACACTTCTGAACTCTGTAACAAAATGTATTGATTGCCGCTATTTTATATCTATATGGGTGGTAAGACTCTCTTGGTATAATTATATCAGAATACGACTCTTTCCTGAATATCCCAAACTGTAGTTTCTCATTATCCTTAATTTCTATGTTCAAATCTAAGTAATTTATTTTCTTACCTCCTATCTCTTCTTTAAATTGTAAGTTTTTATCCTTATTATTTACCTCATTTATAAACTCATGCACTTCTTCTATGCTTCCTTCCCAAATTACTAATACATCATCAACGTATCTAGACCATAATTTTATATTGTCTTTATACTTAGTGGAAGTTATTAATTGCTTTTCAAAATCATTCATGTATATTTCAGCAAGAATAGGGGATAATGAAGACCCCATAGGTAAACCTTTTCTCTGTATATAAAACTTGTTATTAAACCTAAAATAGTTCTGATTTACATATTCTTTAATTACTTTCATCAACTGCTTTTTATACCTGTATTCTCCCATATTATTATCGTTTATTAACTTAATAACTTTATTTTCCAAAGGATTAACAAACTTATGGTTGTCTTCTATGAAATGTGTTGCATATAACGAATTGGTTGTTCTATTACCTTCTCCACGTTTGTGGTCAGACAACCTGCATACGAATTTTCGTCCTGTCTCACCTAGGTACACTTTGTTGCAGTCTTTACATTTTAATTTATAAATTCCGCTTTTCTGTAATACTGGAATTTTTTCTATATTCTTATTCCTTATCTTATCAAATACCGTTTCACATTTTTTAATAGCTATATCTACTCCGTATTTATTAAAACATTTTATAATTTTTCTAGTATGTGAACCTATGTATGTCAATGACCCTGCATAATTCTTTTGTTCTGGTTCTATTTTAGCTTTTTGTATGTTAACCCTTTTCATAACTTTATCCACTATGTTGGTGTTATAATTATTATTCCTTACAATTCCCTTTATCATTTTTAACTCCCTAACTTTTGATTCGGTCTCTTTTAAACACTTCTGAGCTCTGTAACAAAATGTACTGATTGCCGCCATTTTATATCTATATGGGTGGTAAGACTCTCTTGTTATAATTATATCAGAATACGACTCTTTCCTAAATATCCCAAACTGTAGTTTCTCATTATCCTTAATTTCTATGTTCAAATCTAAGTAATTTATTTTCTTACCTCCTATCTCTTCTTTAAATTGTAAGTTTTTATCCTTATTATTTACCTCATTTATAAACTCATGCACTTCTTCTATGCTTCCTTCCCAAATTACTAATACATCATCAACGTATCTAGACCATAATTTTATATTGTCTTTATACTTAGTGGAAGTTATTAATTGCTTTTCAAAATCATTCATGTATATTTCAGCAAGAATAGGGGATAATGAAGACCCCATAGGTAAACCTTTTCTCTGTATATAAAACTTGTTATTAAACCTAAAATAGTTCTGATTTACACATTCTTTAATTACTTTCATCAACTGCTTTTTATACCTGTATTCTCCCATATTATTATCGTTTATTAACTTAATAACTTTATTTTCCAAAGGATTAACAAACTTATGGTTGTCTTCTATGAAATGTCTTGCATATAACGAATTGGTTGTTCTATTACCGTCTCCACGTTTGTGGTCAGACAACCTGCATACGAATTTTCGTCCTGTCTCACCTAGGTACACTTTGTTGCAGTCTTTACATTTTAATTTATAAATTCCGCTTTTCTGTAATACTGGAATTTTTTCTATATTCTTATTCCTTATCTTATCAAATACCGTTTCACATTTTTTAATAGCTATATCTACTCCATATTTATTCAAACATTTTATAATTTTTCTAGTATGTGAACCTATGTATGTCAATGACCCTGCATAATTCTTTTGTTCTGGTTCTATTTTAGCTTTTTGTATGTTAACCCTTTTCATAACTTTATCCACTATGTTGGTGTTATAATTATTATTCCTTACAATTCCCTTTATCGTTTTTAACTCCCTAACTTTTGATTCGGTCTCTTTTAAAAACTTCTGAGCTCTGTAACAAAATGTATTGATTGCCGCCATTTTATATCTATATGGGTGGTAAGACTCTCTTGGTATAATTATATCAGAATACGACTCTTTCCTAAATATCCCAAACTGTAGTTTCTCATTATCCTTAATTTCTATGTTCAAATCTAAGTAATTTATTTTGTTACCTCCTATCTCTTCTTTAAATTATAAGTTTTTATCCTTATTATTTACCTCATTTATAAACTCATGCACTTCTTCTATGCTTCCTTCCCAAATTACTAATACATCATCAACGTATCTAGACCATAATTTTATATTGTCTTTATACTTGGTGGAAGTTATTAATTGCTTTTCAAAATCATTCATGTATATTTCAGCAAGAATAGGGGATAATGAAGACCCCATAGGTAAACCTTTTCTCTGTATATAAAACTTGTTATTAAACCTAAAATAGTTCTGATTTACACATTCTTTAATTACTTTCATCAACTGCTTTTTATACCTGTATTCTCCCATATTATTATCGTTTATTAACTTAATAACTTTATTTACTGTGATATTGGTAAACATGTCCTTAACATCCAGTGATATCAATTTTGTATTTACATTAATCCTAATATTTTCTAATTTTTCTATCAATTTTACATTATTCTCTATGTTGTATTTTGTCCCAAATTCATATTTCTCTCTCAGTACTCTGCTAACTTCCTTTGATAATTTATAAATAGGTGCATTAATAAAAAAAACAATCGGTCTAATTGGTTTTCCTTCTTTATGTATCTTAACCTGACTTTTAAAAGTTGGTGCTGTTGGATTACTTTCCAATAAATACTTTTTCTTATTTTCTTCTATAAATGTTATCTGTTTCATCATTTGTTTTATCCTTGACTGGTACTTACTTGTATAATCATACTTTATTTCCTCGTATGGTCCTTCCCTTATAAATTCTTCCGTTTTCTTTATGTATTCGTCCTTTCTCAGTAGTACCATTGTATTTCCTTTGTCCGCCTTCGTAACTATAATATCATTTTTCTTTATTTTATTCTTTAGTTTAGTTACAGTTGATTTGATTTTTTGTTCATTTTTTGAATTATACAAACTTTTCTTAAATATTTTATCTACTACATTCCCTACTTCCCACCTTATTCTTTTTTTATCATTTTCATTTCCTAGTTTTTGTATTATGCTTTCGCATTCAATAATCGTTTTTTCTTGATTTAATTCTGGTGGCGGTGCGTATTTTAAGCCTTTTGCTAACATTTCTTTTTCTTCTGTATTGAAATTCACCTCTGTAAGGTTTATTACTCTTTTTTCATAGTTATTCTTAGAGAGGTGTTCCTTTTTTACTTCGTTCTTTCTTATTAATTTATTTAACTTATCTACCATTTTTTTATTTTTCTTTTCCAATTTCTTTTCTACGTACCCCAAACCAAAATTATATAATATTTCTTCTAACTCTACATACGAGTATATTCTTAACAATTCTATGTGTCTGTCATATAATTCCCTATTATATCTATTGATTAAGCCGTAGAGTGACCTTATTTCCAGTTTTATCCACAACTTCTCGCTTTGTTCTTTTACTTTTTTGGCTACACTGTTCTTATTTTTAATTTTAACTTGAGCGTACTTTGGGATGACATTATTATCCAGACATTGTTTATTAAACCATATTTTACTTAAAACCCTCTTCAATTTAACTTTTAACTTAAGATATTTAAAAACTTTACTTACCTTATTGTTGTCGTTTATTACCTCATTGTTGTTGCCCATTACCTGTAGTCGATTGCACATCTTAACAGACGTTTAATGAAGAAATTTGTGTTAGTGGTTGAAATCACAATCAGAATGATCACAGTTGCACACCACTATATAAAAATTATCCCGATTAGCGCTTTCAAGCCTCACAGCCCATCGTCAGATCGGAATAGGCAGAAATTATTTTAAAAACAAACCCTTCACCCCTCTCCCCCACCCTGCTCACACACAACAAGCTATAATATAAATGACCCTTCCCCACCCCCTAAACCCTGTCCCACACCATCTGTACAGTTACATATTTTTCTAGCAAATTCCTTGTGTTTCAGTGTGTGTGTGTGTGTGTCCTTTTAAACTTACCCTACTTCCTCTCCACACACATGGGTCAGTCACACACCCTTATTTTAACCCTCCAATTAGTACTATGCAAATAATTCTTAATCTTACCTATCTGTCCTCTATCATTTACTTCTTAATCATGTTATAAAATATTTCTTCATTATCAAATTTAATTTTAATATTAATTAAATTGTCTAACCCTTTTTCTCTTTCTTTTAATATTTCTAACTCCTCTCTAAGCTTCCTTTCAACTGTGTTATTTACTACTTTTACAATTTCGTATTCTTCCAAAGGATTAACAAACTTATGGTTGTCTTCTATGAAATGTCTTGCATATAACGAATTGGTTGTTCTATTACCTTCTCCACGTTTGTGGTCAGACAACCTGCATACGAATTTTCGTCCTGTCTCACCTAGGTACACTTTGTTGCAGTCTTTACATTTTAATTTATAAATTCCGCTTTTCTGTAATACTGGAATTTTTTCTATATTCTTATTCCTTATCTTATCAAATACCGTTTCACATTTTTTAATAGCTATATCTACTCCATATTTATTAAAACATTTTATAATTTTTCTAGTATGTGAACCTATGTATGTCAATGACCCTGCATAATTCTTTTGTTCTGGTTCTATTTTAGCTTTTTGTATGTTAACCCTTTTCATAACTTTATCCACTATGTTGGTGTTATAATTATTATTCCTTACAATTCCCTTTATCGTTTTTAACTCCCTAACTTTTGATTCGGTCTCTTTTAAACACTTCTGAGCTCTGTAACAAAATGTATTGATTGCCGCCATTTTATATCTATATGGGTGGTAAGACTCTCTTGGTATAATTATATCAGAATACGACTCTTTCCTAAATATCCCAAACTGTAGTTTCTCATTATCCTTAATTTCTATGTTCAAATCTAAGTAATTTATTTTCTTACCTCCTATCTCTTCTTTAAATTGTAAGTTTTTATCCTTATTATTTACCTCATTTATAAACTCATGCACTTCTTCTATGCTTCCTTCCCAAATTACTAATACATCATCAACGTATCTAGACCATAATTTTATATTGTCTTTATACTTAGTGGAAGTTATTAATTGCTTTTCAAAATCATTCATGTATATTTCAGCAAGAATAGGGGATAATGAAGACCCCATAGGTAAACCTTTTCTCTGTATATAAAACTTGTTATTAAACCTAAAATAGTTCTGATTTACACATTCTTTAATTACTTTCATCAACTGCTTTTTATACCTGTATTCTCCCATATTATTATCGTTTATTAACTTAATAACTTTATTTACTGTGATATTGGTAAACATGTCCTTAACATCCAGTGATATCAATTTTGTATTTACATTAATCCTAATATTTTCTAATTTTTCTATCAATTTTACATTATTCTCTATGTTGTATTTTGTCCCAAATTCATATTTCTCTCTCAGTACTCTGCTAACTTCCTTTGATAATTTATAAATAGGTGCATTAATAAAAAAAACAATCGGTCTAATTGGTTTTCCTTCTTTATGTATCTTAACCTGACTTTTAAAAGTTGGTGCTGTTGGATTACTTTCCAATAAATACTTTTTCTTATTTTCTTCTATAAATGTTATCTGTTTCATCATTTGTTTTATCCTTGACTGGTACTTACTTGTATAATCATACTTTATTTCCTCGTATGGTCCTTCCCTTATAAATTCTTCCGTTTTCTTTATGTATTCGTCCTTTCTCAGTAGTACCATTGTATTTCCTTTGTCCGCCTTCGTAACTATAATATCATTTTTCTTTATTTTATTCTTTAGTTTAGTTACAGTTGATTTGATTTTTTGTTCATTTTTTGAATTATACAAACTTTTCTTAAATATTTTATCTACTACATTCCCTACTTCCCACCTTATTCTTTTTTTATCATTTTCATTTCCTAGTTTTTGTATTATGCTTTCGCATTCAATAATCGTTTTTTCTTGATTTAATTCTGGTGGCGGTGCGTATTTTAAGCCTTTTGCTAACATTTCTTTTTCTTCTGTATTGAAATTCACCTCTGTAAGGTTTATTACTCTTTTTTCATAGTTATTCTTAGAGAGGTGTTCCTTTTTTACTTCGTTCTTTCTTATTAATTTATTTAACTTATCTACCATTTTTTTATTTTTCTTTTCCAATTTCTTTTCTACGTACCCCAAACCAAAATTATATAATATTTCTTCTAACTCTACATACGAGTATATTCTTAACAATTCTATGTGTCTGTCATATAATTCCCTATTATATCTATTGATTAAGCCGTAGAGTGACCTTATTAAGACTGCAACAAAGTAAAGACATAGTAAAGACTGCAACAAAGTGTACCTAGGTGAGACAGGACGAAAATTCGTATGCAGGTTGTCTGACCACAAACGTGGAGAAGGTAATAGAACAACCAATTCGTTATATGCAAGACATTTCATAGAAGACAACCATAAGTTTGTTAATCCTTTGGAAGAATACGAAATTGTAAAAGTAGTAAATAACACAGTTGAAAGGAAGCTTAGAGAGGAGTTAGAAATATTAAAAGAAAGAGAAAAAGGGTTAGACAATTTAATTAATATTAAAATTAAATTTGATAATGAAGAAATATTTTATAACATGATTAAGAAGTAAATGATAGAGGACAGATAGGTAAGATTAAGAATTATTTGCATAGTACTAATTGGAGGGTTAAAATAAGGGTGTGTGACTGACCCATGTGTGTGGAGAGGAAGTAGGGTAAGTTTAAAAGGACACACACACACACACACTGAAACACAAGGAATTTGCTAGAAAAATATGTAACTGTACAGATGGTGTGGGACAGGGTTTAGGGGGTGGGGAAGGGTCATTTATATTATAGCTTGTTGTGTGTGAGCAGGGTGGGGGAGAGGGGTGAAGGGTTTGTTTTTAAAATAATTTCTGCCTATTCCGATCTGACGATGGGCTGTGAGGCTTGAAAGCGCTAATCGGGATAATTTTTATATAGTGGAGTGCAACTGTGATCATTCTGATTGTGATTTCAACCACTAACACAAATTTCTTCATTAAACGTCTGTTAAGATGTGCAATCGACTACAGGTAATGGGCAACAACAATGAGGTAATAAACGACAACAATAAGGTAAGTAAAGTTTTTAAATATCTTAAGATAAAAGTTAAATTGAAGAGGGTTTTAAGTAAAATATGGTTTAATACACAATGTCTGGATAATAATGTCATCCCAAAGTACGCTCAAGTTAAAATTAAAAATAAGAACAGTGTAGCCAAAAAAGTAAAAGAACAAAGCGAGAAGTTGTGGATAAAACTGGAAATAAGGTCACTCTACGGCTTAATCAATAGATATAATAGGGAATTATATGACAGACACATAGAATTGTTAAGAATATACTCGTATGTAGAGTTAGAAGAAATATTATATAATTTTGGTTTGGGGTACGTAGAAAAGAAATTGGAAAAGAAAAATAAAAAAATGGTAGATAAGTTAAATAAATTAATAAGAAAGAACGAAGTAAAAAAGGAACACCTCTCTAAGAATAACTATGAAAAAAGAGTAATAAACCTTACAGAGGTGAATTTCAATACAGAAGAAAAAGAAATGTTAGCAAAAGGCTTAAAATACGCACCGCCACCAGAATTAAATCAAGAAAAAACGATTATTGAGTGCGAAAGCATAATACAAAAACTAGGAAATGAAAATGATAAAAAAAGAATAAGGTGGGAAGTAGGGAATGTAGTAGATAAAATATTTAAGAAAAGTTTGTATAATTCAAAAAATGAACAAAAAATCAAATCAACTGTAACTAAACTAAAGAATAAAATAAAGAAAAATGATATTATAGTTACGAAGGCGGACAAAGGAAATACAATGGTACTACTGAGAAAGGACGAATACATAAAGAAAACGGAAGAATTTATAAGGGAAGGACCATACGAGGAAATAAAGTATGATTATACAAGTAAGTACCAGTCAAGGATAAAACAAATGATGAAACAGATAACATTTATAGAAGAAAATAAGAAAAAGTATTTATTGGAAAGTAATCCAACAGCACCAACTTTTAAAAGTCAGGTTAAGATACATAAAGAAGGAAAACCAATTATACCGATTGTTTCTTTTATTAATGCACCTATTTATAAATTATCAAAGGAAGTTAGCAGAGTACTGAGAGAGAAATATGAATTTGGGACAAAATACAACATAGAGAATAATGTAAAATTGATAGAAAAATTAGAAAATATTAGGATTAATGTAAATACAAAATTGATATCACTGGATGTTAAGGACATGTTTACCAATATCACAGTAAATAAAGTTATTAAGTTAATAAACGATAATAATATGGGAGAATACAGGTATAAAAAGCAGTTGATGAAAGTAATTAAAGAATGTGTAAATCAGAACTATTTTAGGTTTAATAACAAGTTTTATATACAGAGAAAAGGTTTACCTATGGGGTCTTCATTATCCCCTATTCTTGCTGAAATATACATGAATGATTTTGAAAAGCAATTAATAACTTCCACTAAGTATAAAGACAATATAAAATTATGGTCTAGATACGTTGATGATGTATTAGTAATTTGGGAAGGAAGCATAGAAGAAGTGCATGAGTTTATAAATGAGGTAAATAATAAGGATAAAAACTTACAATTTAAAGAAGAGATAGGAGGTAAGAAAATAAATTACTTAGATTTGAACATAGAAATTAAGGATAATGAGAAACTACAGTTTGGGATATTTAGGAAAGAGTCGTATTCTGATATAATTATAACAAGAGAGTCTTACCACCCATATAGATATAAAATGGCGGCAATCAATACATTTTGTTACAGAGCTCAGAAGTGTTTAAAAGAGACCGAATCAAAAGTTAGGGAGATAAAAACGATAAAGGGAATTGTAAGGAATAATAATTATAACACCAACATAGTGGATAAAGTTATGAAAAGGGTTAACATACAAAAAGCTAAAATAGAACCAGAACAAAAGAATTATGCAGGGTCATTGACATACATAGGTTCACATACTAGAAAAATTATAAAATGTTTTAATAAATATGGAGTAGATATAGCTATTAA
The DNA here is from genome assembly GCA_034769895.1 of Magicicada septendecula. Lineage (NCBI taxonomy): Eukaryota > Metazoa > Arthropoda > Insecta > Hemiptera > Cicadidae > Magicicada > Magicicada septendecula. The sequence continues at coordinate 309,859,195 of CM068368.1, forward strand.
AAAATGTGAAACGGTATTTGATAAGATAAGGAATAAGAATATAGAAAAAATTCCAGTATTACAGAAAAGCGGAATTTATAAATTAAAATGTAAAGACTGCAACAAAGTGTACCTAGGTGAGACAGGACGAAAATTCGTATGCAGGTTGTCTGACCACAAACGTGGAGAAGGTAATAGAACAACCAATTCGTTATATGCAAGACATTTCATAGAAGACAACCATAAGTTTGTTAATCCTTTGGAAGAATACGAAATTGTAAAAGTAGTAAATAACACAGTTGAAAGGAAGCTTAGAGAGGAGTTAGAAATATTAAAAGAAAGAGAAAAAGGGTTAGACAATTTAATTAATATTAAAATTAAATTGGATAATGAAGAAATATTTTATAACATGATTAAGAAGTAAATGATAGAGGACAGATAGATAAGATTAAGAATTATTTGCATAGTACTAATTGGAGGGTTAAAATAAGGGTGTGTGACTGACCCATGTGTGTGGAGAGGAAGTAGGGTAAGTTTAAAAGGACACACACATACACACACACACACACTGAAACACAAGGAATTTGCTAGAAAAATATGTAACTGTACAGATGGTGTGGGACAGGGTTTAGGGGGTGGGGAAGGGTCATTTATATTATAGCTTGTTGTGTGTGAGCAGGCTGGGGGAGAGGGGTGAAGGGTTTGTTTTTAAAATAATTTCTGCCTATTCCGATCTGACGATGGGCTGTGAGGCTTGAAAGCGCTAATCGGGATAATTTTTATATAGTGGTGTGCAACTGTGATCATTCTGATTGTGATTTCAACCACTAACACAAATTTCTTCATTAAACGTCTATTAGTCATTGCTCTTATACAGCAAGAAAGAATTAAGTCAAAATCAGCTAGGAAATGGGTTTTTTGAATGTTGTAAATCTTACTAAGTCATAAAAAGCAGATTTTGTACAAGAAAAAAGCACTAAGTCACTTAGTGCCTTTTTCTTGTAAATCTTTTGTTAGTGCAATGTTGTCTAATTTGACTTTGCTGTTTATTGCAGTTATCATAATCAAGTTTTGTTGAAGTTACACTGGTAAGTTTTGAAGTATTATTTGTGAGTTCTTAATGTTTCAGTTTTCTATTTAAGAATGGAGAAAAAAAGATATCAAATTAAAGGTGAAATGACTTTAACATCATTAGTCTGGTAATAGTTTTGATATTTCAGTGTCAGATGCTGATTATGACATTTAACCTTCAGCTGATGATTATGATAAAGAAAAACTGATCCTACTGAAACGGCTATGATTGACACTCAGTAGTTCTATGTATATATTCAAAGTGGTACCAGTGTTCTATCTGTTATTAACAGCACCAATAACAGCAGTATTCAGGCTAAAACTAGTAAAAGATGGAGGAAAAGTAACTTACATAGTTGGATTTGTGCTGAAAATAAAGAAAACAGAAACAATTCTCTACCTTATAAAAACTAAAGGGTATTGAACAAAACGCGAAATGTCTACTGACAGTATATTGTACTAAATGTTCAATTAGTTCTAATAAATTTACCGTGACAAATAGAGAAGAAATTTGTCAGAAGTACTGGGCTCCTTCAATATTTGAAAGAAAAAAAAATACTTTATTCATATGAATGTATTGAACCAAAACCATGACTACCACGTAAAGCTGATTCTTTGAAAATAAAAAATGCAAAAGCCTACTACTTTTCTAAAAAACAATAAAAAGATAAGGGTATGCATTAATTTATTTGTTTAAAACATCAGTTTCAGAGTCATTTTACATGCATTTTCAGTGAGAGATGAAAGAGATAATTTCTCAGGACAAGACACAAGAGGCAAACATACCCTTGCTAATGAAGAGGTTACAAAAAAAGGAAAATGGCATATTGAATCGTTTCCAATCAAGAAAAGTCACTACTCCAGAAAACAATAAAGAAGAAGAATTTATATTCCAAATTGTCGATAAATTAAATGTAATATTTGTTTCAAGAATGAATAAGATTCTTTATACAGCCACCCAATAGGGAATCATGTTATATGTGGTCAGAGGCCGGGGGGGGGGCTGTGAAGATTGGTACATGTTTACTCCAGTAGATTAAAAATCTGTTTGAAAATATTAAAATCTCGTTTTTCTCAGATATGTGTGGGGGACAAAATAGGAATATTCATATTGCTGCCTTGTTTCTAAACGCAGTACACACTTAAAAAGTGGAAATTATTAACACACATTTCTACAAAGCAGTCATTCTTTTATGGAAGCCAATTCCTTGCACAGTGCCACTGAACATCAGATAAAATTCATGCCCGTTTTGCTTAAATGACTGGCAAAACATTTTTTAATTGAATCATTCAAATCGTGTAAGAAATAAATTAAACCCACCGTGTGAAACAACCAAACTAGAATTATATTGATTTTGAAGATAAGTAAACTGGTTGAAGATCAAGTGTTTTAAATATGAGAAGTCACTTCCTAACACAATCCAGTGTAAATATGACTACTCAGGTGAATACTATCATCTTAATGTTTCTGCAAGACGTCCAGGGCGATGTGACAAACCACACTACTGGAATACAGAATTGCCAGAACTGTACAAACCAATAAGCAAAGTGATGAAATCTGACCTTCTAACAATTTGCAAGAAAGGAGTAATCCTGAAGTGTTTCATCTATGGTACGAGTCAATTGTGACATCAGATACCAGCAGGAAGGATTAACTACCTGAACCACATATTTAATTCAGAAGATGACTCATGGAGAAACTAAAAAGGCATCTTTCAATTTACTTTTTAAATAAAGACTATGAAAAAAAATAACTGAAACCATTTTTACTAAAAGTAATAATTTTTTGATGTAGTGAATATTCAAACTTCTGTTAATTATAAAGTACTGTTCCGTTTCAATAACACTGTTGTTAGAATTGTTATTTTATTAAATATATTAATGTGTATTACCATTCTGTAAACTAATAGTAATAGCTTAAATTAACCATTATTACAAGTTAAAACATTTTTTAAATAAGTAGATTTTATAGTAAATTAGTTTTAAATTATTTGTTTAGATTTCCCTTTAACATTTTTATTAATAATTGAAAAGAAAATTAAAAAAGGAAAATATTTTGACTTGCAAAACATACATTGTACAAACCAGCTTACCAACAATGATCGAAATATGTTCAATTACAAACTGATTTTTTTAAATTTTCATAAGGTAAATTAATTCCTAACTAAATAAGGACAATTTCAAAATACCATAGATTGGGGAAGTCTAGCGTGTGATGTGTGAATTATGATTACCATATGAAATTTAAAACCTTGATACCTCAAAACTTAGTATTTTGACTTAGTGCGGTCTGCTTGAAAGCCCACAATATCACATACAGAAGTACAAAACAGTCATCTCATCGTGTTCGATGAAGAGTGTGGGATGTACAACAGACCGGGTCAACTTGGGAGGCATAAACATAAATCAAGATTTTAACAAGATACATCAATATATTAAACTAAATATTAGCGTTTGTTGATGGTAAAGGAAAATTAACTATACGTTTGTTGTTCTTCATTATGGAACAATTGAAAAATTGAGCAAGTAGTTTGGGTAGTTAGTCACGCATGCTGATCTGCAGTGTTCGTGGATGAAAACAAAACAATTCCAGATGTCTACGCACTGCTGCCAAACAAGAAATGGTGCTAACGTTTTCTTCAGTGCCATTGGCTGGGACCCTAAGGCAGCTGTAGTGGACTTTGAGGTTGGCATTGTTCAATCAATTAATGCCTACATTTTGCAGCTACAATTTCTAGATGTAATTAAAAATTTGACCATTGTTTATGGAGAAAAGTACAGGAAATCAGACTAGTTCCCAAATGCTAGAAACAAAGATGTTAATATACATTATTAAACTTTCACTTGTGAAACTTACTTTGTTTCCTCCCGTACGCGTTTCGGCGTGATGTGCGCCTTCATCAGCAGTGTGAGAAAGACTCCCCGTAACTTGTAACGGTTTTATTTGGTAGGTTGAGTGGGGGTGGTGTGTGGTGGAAGGGGATTGGCGCGGGGATCCGAATTATTGTTTGTTTTATGTATAATTGTGTCAAAGAGTGTGTGCGATTTTTAGTGTAATTGGTCGTTAAGTATGCTGTTTCGTTGTGTTGTGTAGTGTTTGTATATTTCATATTGTTCTGCTGTGTTAAGTTTTCGACTTTTGGGTAAGTAGTATAATATCTCAAGATTAGTATCTATGTTGGTGTAGCTGTGGTTTTTTGTGTGTATATGTGTGGCAAACGCGGAATGTATATTTTTGCTGGATAGAGCTTTTAGGTGTTCAGAGTGTTTTTGTTAGAACAAAATCGCAAAACACCTAGACAAAATAATCAGGAAAAACATTAATCTCAGTAACAATGCTTCAGTCAAAAACAACATAGAACTGGTCAAGAAAACCGAACACATCCACATCCCACACAATTCAACATTAGCATCTTTTGACATAACCAATTTATACACCAATGTACCCATTAAAGACACCATACAAACACTAGAACATTTACTCAGACAAAACAACACACTCGAAACACACATACATGAGATCATCTTCACGTGATAAAAAATATCTTCCCATCTGGCCTATATAGAAACTATTACAATCATTACAGTTTAATTTGTAAACACCTGTTTTGTTGTATTTGTCTATGTCCGTGTTTGTATCATTGATGTGTTTTTTGATGGTATTGTTTGTTCTGTATGTTATTTTGTACTTGTGTTTCCTGAATGTGTTGGCGATTTTGTGTGTGTTGGAGTTATGGTATGTGAGTGTGATGAATTTATTTTGTTGTTTTTGTTTATGATGTGTTTGTGTAGTTTGTTTATTAAATTAGGGTTGTAGCCATTTTTTATTGCTATATATTTGATTGTGTTGAGTTCATCATTATAATCCTGTTTACTTAATGGTAGTTTTGTTAGTCTATGGAGCATATGGTTGAATGCCGCATGTGTGTTGCGTTGGATGGTTTGATGTGTTGTGTATGACCATGTCAGTTGTGGTTGGTTTTCTGTATATTTTATACGTGTGTATTGTTTGTTTTGTTAATTGTTAGGTCCAGAAAATTTATACTATTGTTTTGTTCTATTTCCAGTGTAAATTTTAGTTTGTGGTGTATTGTGTTTATGTATTTGTGGAAGTTTTCAACCTGTCTTGTATCGCCATTGAATAAAAGTAATATATCATCCACATACCTGTGCCAATAAATGATTTTTATGACTTCCACAAATACATAAACACAATACACCACAAACTAAAATTTACACTGGAAATAGAACAAAACAATAGTATAAATTTTCTGGACCTAACAATTAACAAAACAAACAATACACACGTATAAAATATACAGAAAACCAACCACAACTGACATGGTCATACACAACACATCAAACCATCCAACGCAACACACATGCGGCATTCAACCATATGCTCCATAGACTAACAAAACTACCATTAAGTAAACAGGATTATAATGATGAACTCAACACAATCAAATATATAGCAATAAAAAATGGCTACAACCCTAATTTAATAAACAAACTACACAAACACATCATAAACAAAAACAACAAAATAAATTCATCACACTCACATACCATAACTTCAACACACACAAAATCGCCAACACATTCAGGAAACACAAGTACAAAATAACATACAGAACAAACAATACCATCAAAAAACACATCAATGATACAAACACGGACATAGACAAATACAACAAAACAGGTGTTTACAAATTAAACTGTAATGATTGTAATAGTTTCTATATAGGCCAGATAGGAAGATATTTTTTATCACGTGAAGATGATCTCATGTATGTGTGTTTCGAGTGTGTTGTTTTGTCGGAGTAAATGTTCTAGTGTTTGTATGGTGTCTTTAATGGGTACATTGGTGTATAAATTGGTTATGTCAAAAGATGCTAATGTTGAATTGTGTGGGATGTGGATGTGTTCGGTTTTCTTGACCAGTTCTATGTTGTTTTTGACTGAAGCATTGTTACTGAGATTAATGTTTTTCCTGATTATTTTGTCTAGGTGTTTTGCGATTTTGTTCTAACAAAAACACTCTGAACACCTAAAAGCTCTATCCAGCAACAATATACATTCCGCATTTCCCGCACACATACACACAAAAAACCACAGCTACACCAACATAGATACTAATCTTGAGATATTACACTACTTACCCAAAAGTTGAAAACTTAACACAGCACAACAATATGAAATATACAAACACTACACAACACAACCAAACAGCATACTTAACGACCAATTACATTATAAATCGCACACACTCTTTGACACAATTATACATAAAACAAACAATAATTCGGATCCCCGCGCCAATCCCCTTCCACCACACACCACCCCCACTCAACCTACCAAATAAAACCGTTACAAGTTACGGACAGTGTTTCTCACACCGCTGATGAGGGTGCACATCACGCCGAAACGCGTACGGGAGGAAACGAAGAGAAATTTACGAGTTTTCTACAAATATTTAACCGATCAATGCCTTGATAATGATTATATGTCAATAAAAACGGTGGAACTGTCTGGCAGGTGGCACCAAACCAACACTACTAGGCCTAAAGGGTGGAATCAGAGAATAGTTTCATTTTAAAACCATTCCTAAATATATTCACTAACCAACACCCTCTGAAAAGAGGCTGAGTACTACGGTCATACATTTAACAAAGTATCCCTCAATTTTGAAGAAAAAAAGAGAGAACATCTGTTGTAAAGAAAGATCAATTCATTTCTAAAGGTTTAAGATTTTGGGGGAAAACTTCCAAACATAGCTTTCATCTACAAAGTACAGTAAAAAAAACATCTCTGAAAATTTCATACTCTAAATTGTAAATATTGTACAGCAATATTGTAAATGATTTATAAATGACTCTTGACATTAAACAACTGCCTATTAAAAAAAAAAAGTTTCTGGGAACTATAAAAGACTACCTTTTCATGGTTTTCTCTGGAAACGGTACACTATGGCTGAAATCTAATGATGATAAAATAAAAATCAATGAAAAGAAAAGTCTACCACACTTCTTTCTCCCACTACCTATTCTTATAGCCTTCTTCTTAATAAAATTTAAACTATTGTAACAATACAAAATAGCAATCCTAATAAAAGAAGAAATACCTGTAGAACTACTAAAGAAAGTACAGCTAAAGAAGAATAAAGTGATGTATATAACCATTTTAACAAATAAGCATAGTGACAATTGACTTAGACGTGACAAAGACAATAACCCTACCCAAGCGATTGGCATAGCGACCAAACTTGATATGAACAATAAAAAACTATAACAAAATGTAAAAATATTCATTTGTAATAAGTGAAAGGAATGATGAGCCTTGAAAGTACAAAACCTCGAATAACAAATAATATATTATAATAGAATATTAACGTGTGACAACACTTTAGGAAAATAAGTAGTTTTAAAATGACAATATTATTAATAAAAAATATTCACTTAAATAAACCCAGATTGGAGCCAAGTGTATTAGGTAGGTACACAGTTAGTGAAAAGAAACACGGAAATAGTGGACAAAATAGTGAGCAATAACCAATGCATTTTGAGGGACTTCAAGCAAAAGTGTATACTAAAAAAGACAATAAAGTGATGAACACCAAAAATTGGGAGTCAACTCAAATACATGGAATAAACAAAGTGTATAAAACACCAATAGGTGTAATGAAATAAACATTATATCTGAGTATAAAGGATCAATGATGTTCTCTCTTTTGTTAATGATGAATTAGTAAACTATGTTATAAGAAAATAGTAGTAGGCGGAGGGAGTGTTGACATTGAACTTTATAAGTGTTAATACCAACCACTCAGTGTTATGAATTAGATCATAATATCCGAATGCAAAGGATTCATTATGTTTTTTATGTTAAAAATAATTGATTAAATCATGTTATAAGTAGGATAGTAGGAGACGCGGAGTGTGTTGACACTAAATCTAAATGTGTTTATACTAAAACCATATGAATTATAAAGATAGTTAATAAGCCAATTTTTAATCCTAAATGGATATATAATAAACGGTTTAATTTATGTTATTGAGAGAATAATAGTAGGGTAACAAAAACACTAAATGTTATACACGTTATCAGAATGTTGATTATAAGTTATGTTATGTTAGAATTTTAATGATGGAAAATTAAGAAAACAGTAGTGTGTTTTAAAGGGATGGCAGGAGTCTAAAAATGTTAAAAGTAAATGTAGCAAACCTAGGCTTAAGAAGTAAGAATTTGTTCAAAATTAACAATAGGCCTAAAACAGTGTGTACTAATTCAACCTAATTATGCAATAACTAAGCAAATAGAAAAGAGAATGTAACTAAATTATATAAATTATCAACCATTGTAAGCATATGTAGGCCTATTTAGCAGATAGATTAATTGTAAATTGTAAGAAGAAAATAACTTTAAGTAAAGGGAAAAGTAGGTAAACAGAATATATTTCAATAGGGAATTATAAAGGAAACAAATATTACTCAAAAAACACAACTATAAAATAAATAAATATAAAAAGGTAGAAAGAGCCAAAACGGTAACATACTAAATCAGTAAATACTGAATGAAAGTTAATCTTGTTTGGTTTCAAAATAATCTACAACCGAAAAGCCATTCAAATATGCTAATGACAAGTATATTAGATATACAGTAAAGCCCCGATTATCCGCGAGTGCCGTGCCGCGAAAAATTTTTTTAATTACGAACCTCAAAAAACCAATTTTAATCCAAGCCAACAACAGGGAAAATACAATAGGCCCTACAGTGCGAAGGTCGAAAATTTCTGACAGGTTTATTGTGCATCGTAATCCTATAGGCCTTCTCGGAATTTTGTTTTGGCTCTTGCTCTTTTGTTTTGGTCAAGTTCACTAACCTTCCCCCTCTACGTACATATTCTCTCGGTCTGCCAGTGGTGTCAGTTGTCAGTAAGCGTGCTTCGTGATCAGTTCGTTAGTTCCTGAAATTAATAATGGCTGAAAAACGAAAGAAGGTTGTGTTAATGATTGCACAAAAACTTGAAATGATTTCTAAAATAGAAAATGGCGCTTCAAGGAAGCAGATGTTTGAATTACGGGATCGGGGAAACAACAGTGCGAGACGTTTTAAAGCAAAAAGACAAACTGTTAGCCTTTGCATCAGTGTCGGACAGTGCTTCTGGGATGAAAAAACGAAAAACAATGAAGAAATCCACCTATAATGAACTTGACTCGGCATTAGCGGAATGGTTAGCTCAGGTCCCGTGTCTGGTCCTACCATTGCAGCTAAAGCAAAAATCTTTTTTGATTTGTTAGGCCTGGAAGGAAATTTTGATGCGTCGTCCAGTTGGTTACATCGTTTTAAGGAACGTCATGGAATTAGAGAGATTGGTCTAGACGGAGAGAAGCTGAGTGAATCAACAAGCAGATGATGATTTTCAACGTGATTTTGAAGAGTTTGTGTTGTCTGAAGATCTGTCATATGAACAAATTTATAACGCTGATGAATCAGGGCTTTTTTTGGAAGTGTCTTCCCGCTCGTACTTTAGCATTTGAAAGTGAACATCAAGCGGCAGGTCACAAAAGTAGCAAGGAAAGAATTACAATCTTGCCATGCAGCAACGCTGCGGGTAGTCACAAACTTAGGCTTCTTGTAATCGGTAAACCTAAGAAACCGAGGTCTTTTAAGGGGACAAGAGCAGAAAATTTACCAGTTGATTATTTCAACCAAAAAAAAAGGTTGGATGAACCAGCAGATTTTTCAAGAATGGTTTGAAAACATTTTTGTGCCTCAAGTACGTAAACATCTTGACTCAAAAAATTTGCCAAAGAAGGCTGTTTTGTTAATTGACAACGCGCCTTCACACCCAGCTACATGTGTGCTTAAATCTTCTGACGGGCAAATCTTCGCAAAGTTTTTGCCCCCAAATGTTACTGCGCTGATACAACCTATGGACCAGGGAGTCATTGCAACCATGCAGAGAACATACAGAACAAAGTTGTTACTGTCAAAAATCGAAGAAGGCTGCGATCTCAAAGAATTTTGGAAGAATTATACAATTTTGGATAGCATTTACGATATTGCGTCTGCATGGGATTACATCAACCCCTTAACCCTTGTTAAATCATGGAGAAAACTCTTTCCGAGTATCGAAACAAATGTCAACCAAAACATTGGTGAAGAAGAGAATGAAGTCATGCCGACCGCTACACTTACTGACCTAGTGACATCCGTTCCGGGAGGTGAGAATGTCGACGAAGAGAACATAGAAGAGTGGCTGGAATGCGACGCAAGTGAGCCGGGGTTTGAACGACTGACTGACGTAGAGATAACGAACAAAGCAATGGGAGTGAATGAGAACGAAGAAGAACAAAGTGAAAGTGAAGAAGACGAGGCGCCTGCACGGATGACACACGAAACTGCTTTGCAGCACGTAGATGGATTGCTTCAATATTTAGAGGAACAAGACGACGACGCACATCTGGCAGAAAAACTCATGTTAAGGAAAGTACAATCTAGAATAAAGAAAAGGTGTTTCCAAAGCAAGAAGCAAAAACGAGTGACTGATTTTTTTAAAAAGGCGTAACTGAACACTTTTTGTTAACAGTACAGTATTGTTTTTTGTTTACTGTTCTTTATTTTAGTGATTTAGACGTAGAGCAAAGGTTTCTGCTGTACTGTACATATTTTAAAAGTTTTACATATTATGTTTTTTGTACAACAAAACATAGTTTTTATGCTGAAATATTTTTTTTCGTGTTTACACCTCATTTTTAGTCTTTTTTCAGGTTATCCGCGATTTTCACTATCCGCGGTGCCCTTGCCACCCAATTCCGCGGATAATCGGGGCTCTACTGTACTATAAATAAATTATCCGAATTAGAAACATTTGATCATTTTCAGTAAAAAATTATAAGCAAAATATAACAATGGGACAAAATTTCCAACCAATGAAATCGGTAGGCTAGTAGACTAGTAACGAAAAAATGGTTAATAACATTTAAGAGTTAATTTTTGGCTTCAGTTGAAGATAGATGAGAAAATATTTACTCCATGATTTAAAACGATTTGAAAAAACAAAGATAATGACAGCATATATGCCTAAATTATCAAATTGAACTAGTATCACTAATAACAAACCATGAATACAATTAAATAAAATGAAAACGTAAAAATTACTAGCAAAATTATAAAAAGATGAAGTAACTACCCAGAAGGAAAAAAAACCGAAGGAAGATAGCTACCATAATAATCCTGTATGGACGGAAGATCCGATGATTTGGGAATAGCGTAAAGTATAACTTCAAATAAATTCCAACACCTCAGAAGAAATACGGTTGAACATTGTGACACAAATACACCAAATTTTCACTTGGTTCAAACACAGTATCAATGAATGACATTAATAACTAATTAAATATTTCTGATAAATTGTTAAATCAGAACAATAGCACTTTTGTTGTTAAAAAAAAAAACTAATTATTAACGAAAAACCTAACCAAGATTCACATAGTGAATTTGACTTACTTTAGATATTAAGCACTAAATTTGTATAGAGAAATATAGTATATAATAGTAATTCTTTTGTAAAGGTTTGTACATTCAATTATCATTTTGTTAACTTTTCTGGTAATCAAAAGAATCCTGACTAAACAACAGTTTGATGAGATTACACTTTCGCATAGCGAGTCTGTTGTTAAACGACCCCATAGTGCCAACCACTGAGTTTGTAAAAAATCAAGAGCCGGAAATTATTACTATATTTATGTGACAATTTGTATTAAACGATCTAAAAAAGGGCACAAACGCTATTAAATAAACCTTCAAAGCTTATTTAAAGGAGAATGGAAAGGTAGAGAACAATGCATGTGTTTATTTGTGAGGGAGGGTATTTTGAAACAACAGGTGAAGAGGAATAAGAGAAATTAATTAAATCCTGATGAAATGATAGAGTGTATGGTACAGACAAAAGTAAGTGGATAACAATACCTAGTATGATCAAGACCATTATGAGGTGGAAAGAAGCAGAAGAGAGACTGGAGGCAAACCTAGTGTAAAAGTAGCAGAGTGGTGTTCTAAGAAAAAAAGGATTATAGGGGAAACAGTCTGCCTGTGTGCTTATGAAGGTTGTAGCGGGTCAATTTTTGGGTGTTTTTTATTTTAACCGTATGGGGCATTTACATATTTTTATTTATTTCATTTTTGGACGGGTTTGTCAAAAGTTGTGAAAATTATTGTGCAACCAGATTCATTCCATTATAACAGAACGCATGGCAACGTTATTTCCATTGTGTTAAGAAACAGTTTGAAACAGAGGCATAGACGCAGTTGTTGTTGTGTAATGCGGCTGAAGAATTCACCCCCACAAAATTCTAAGAACTTTGCAGGTGTGTCGACGCACGAGCGCAACTACACCCGCACGCGCTCAAAAGGACGCTCTGGACTAAAAACCCCAGATGGCCAAAGCGAGAGAATTATTCATCGTCTTCTCCAAGATCTCCCGGAAACACTGCTGACGCCCCGCCTACTGTTGGTGACATCAGCAGAGCCAAAGCCAATATTGTACTTTGGTACACGGAATATAACTTCCATATTCCATATATAAAATGGTTACCTCACAACAACTGAGTATGAGCGACGAAAGCAGGGTGGCCGTGAATCGTCGGTCCCGGCTGTGGAAGCAAGAAGTACCTGTTACGTTCCAGTGTCCAGTCGACTGACCGCAACCAATGGCGTCGGGGCGGCCTCAGTAGGCTCGTCAAAAAAGTTGTAATTTAACAAGTTAAAGAGTGGAGTAATCAGTTGAAGTGTTATATGACCGCGGTCAATCTATCGAGAGGGCCTTAATCGAGAATTTTATTTTTTCCTATTTCGGACAATAAAAAACCGTTCGGACAATGCGTGTGCGTGAAGACCGCGTGGCCGGCAAAGGGGGAATTTGATTCATATAAAATGTTAAGGGTGTTATAAATTATAAATAATGTGTGTATGTGAGAGTATGCAATGCTGGGCTGAATTAAGTGTATATGTGTGTGAATGAAGTTATATAATTGGCCAAGATAAGGTAAGCAATAGTCAGTAAGGTGCAAGAGTTGCACAACATGTAACAAGAAGATTTAACATTTTAACATTTCTGAGTAATAAAAAAGTCTGATTTCTCTTCCATACAATTGAGAGTTAAATTCTTTCAATGCCTTATTTCGTTATATGTATCGTCAGAGTTCGTCGAACGAAATGGGTTTACCTACACTACGCGATCCGGCCAGATCAAAGTCGTAAGGTAAGTGGAAGTGTTAAATTAATTTGAATAAATAATATACCGGAAAGTGAAAGTTACAATTGGTGCAGCGTGACCAGGATTTAATATAACTGAAGAGGGGTTATCTTAATGCCGGCCTACATCTGACGATGCATAGCGAAGTAGGGTTGCAAAAGCAAATTGATTTTGTAAAATACCAGTTTTGAAATAAAATAACTAATTGACAGTTGTTACATAAGAAAAAATAGATTAAGTAAAAATGTCCGAGAATACAGAAAAAAGTAGTATAATAAATTCAATTATGAATGAAAGTGGCCTTGAGTCGCAATCGCTGGATGAAAGTGGTATGTTGAGGGGGGAGACGGGTGCTGTTACAGAAACAGCTGTCGGCAGTAATGTAATAATTCATTCCACTCCGATTGCATCTCAACCACAAGTAAACGAAACAGATGTTGACTCTGGGATTCAGTTGACCCCAGTTTCAACTAAACAGAATAAACAATCAGAGGAAACTGATATAATGAGTTTCTTACGAAATAAATTTGACATGTTAAATAGTCGTTTTGATGATAATGATAAACGCTTTGATAACAATGAAATAATTTTAAATAATATGAAAAGTGATTTTAACAATAAATTAGACCAATTAACTAATGATTTTAATGAACAGAAAATAAAATGCGAACAGCAAAATATTCAAAACGAGATCAATTTTAAAGAAATTAAAGACCAGAATGCTCAATTGCACCAAAATATAAATGTAAAATTTAATGAGTTGATAAATAGTATACAAGACAAGAATGTATGTCTTGAAAATGCCGATGAAATGACAAGAAATAGTCTGAATAAAGTAGAATCAAGTACGAGTAATACAAACGAAAGTTGTAATGACAATGTTGTATTAGGTAATGAATTAATAAATAATAATGATGTTGATAATAATGAGAATAATAATGTAGTCGAAAAGTTGGTATCTGAGAGTACTAATGAAGTTGTAGAATATGATTATGAAATGTTAATGTGTGTTAATGAGTTAGAGAGAGAGTGGAGAGAGAGTTATATTATAGATATGAAACAGAGGGTAAATTGTTTACGAGGTAGAATGGGGGGTGAAGGAAGATCTTCACGTATATATTGTGTAGACAAGTGTGCTACAAATAATTGTTTTTTGAAGTTTTTTGTTTTTCCTGGAGAAGTCAGGAAAGATTTAATTGAATTTATACCCTCTGTCTGTAATACTTTTGAGAGTGTGATTTGGGGTTATGAAGAGAGAGATGTAAACAGAGAATTGTATGTTTGTAAAGAAACAGAATTGTATGATTTAAATAGGAAGTACAACAAATGGAAAGAAAGTTTAAAAATATATTTGAACAACAATGATTACAATGATTTAATAAAAATGATTAACCCAATAGTTAATGAATTTAATGATGGAGACTTGACAAAAATACCTAACGTAGACTGGTTATATGAGTATTTGAATAAGCTGAATGAATTTAGTTTGTATGGTTACAACACACAAAACAGTCATTTGTGTGGTGATAAAATTGAACGATGTTATATAAAAACAAGACTTATTTTTGACGATGGAGGGTAGACTATTAAAACAATAAAAGACAGTATAAACATTTTGTTTTAATGGTTTTGACATGGCAAAACTGGACAAATGAAGTGCGGAAAAAACTGGACAATCAATAATGAAAGGTTGTAAATACAAATGTAGCGAATTTATGTGTGTACATTGTGGAATGTTAAATAAATAATGTGGGTATGTGAGATGATTGTTGCAATAACAATATTCTGTAATTTAAACAAATAAATATTAGAATTAATTGTGAAAACAGTAATTGATTAATGGTAATGGTTTCGATAACTATATAATTTTTGTTTTTGGTAATTGATTTAATTAAACCAATTTGATATGCTTAAATATTTTGATTGCTTATTTAAAGGTTAATTAATTAATTTTTTATGAATTTAATTCATTTTACGAGATGGAAATTTGGTAATGAATGATAAATTATTTAATTTAAACTAATAAATTTTGTGAAATGTTTCAGAGATGGTGGTGATTATGTTTTATGTGTGTATCATGTTAAATGGATTGTAAGTAGAAAAAATTTGATAATCATGTACAATAAAAATGTTTATAGGTGTGATGGAGATGTTAATTTAATAATGAGATTTTTGGAAATAATTTTGTTTAATAAATATGATAATTAAAAATCTTTATAATAAATGAAAAATGATATATAATGATTATTAATTATAAATTTTGAAAATTTCAAGAAAGTTAAACGGTAAAAGGTTATGAATGGGTTAAATGGTTGTTGATGCAAATATTATATGATAATGTATACAAAAAATTTTAATTAGTTTTCAATTGTAATTAGCTATTAAGTGGCTACTGCGGGGGTGGCCTGTGCTCTCGCAAGTAGCGAAATGGGTTGGGGGTAACAGTGTTACCTCCATCGGAGGCCAAAATGGCGATAAATGTGCGGCACACCTTATTCGTGTAAAGTAAAAAATTTTTACACACATTGCTAAATGACAGTGTCGCACATAATAGTGATGATTGAAACAGGCAGTCAAATTGAAGTTTAGATTTCCCCGACTTTTCGGGCAGTTACTGCCTTACCAGCACTAACCGTGGTTTTGGCTAGCGGCCAGCTATGGTCATATCAAGTCCCTTGACCATAGCTGACTTGAAATTGGTATACATTAGAAATTCATTGGGGGGTGACAATTAGAGGAAATCTCCCGGAACTATGGAACAGCGGCTGCCACTCTGCCCGCCTTGGGGTAGCAAGACAGGTGGTAGATCCGTCTTAAGGGTGTATGATTATATAATAAGGACATGATGATGTTCAACAATGTTAAAACTTAATAGCGGAAGCAGAGACACGGAGAGGTAAAAAACCTGCTCCAAAATATACAGTCTCTGTCGAAGCGCAAGGACGAGACAGTCTTCCATAATTTGAAATAGTGTGTGTGGCTGGGAGGTGACTCAAACGAGTCACGAACTTAAATTTTATAACATAAAGAAATTTGTTTGCTCATTCAAAGTTTGATTCAATAAAAATGTTTGCACTCTGCTCAAATAACTAGATGCTCATATTTTCAAGTCAAGTTGTCCATACTATAATTTTAAATGTATTATTTTATTGTTGTAAGTTAGATATATGTGTTGCTAAGAATATGTATTGTCATCATGTGTGTATATTTTTTTTCCTAAGCCAATAATTAAATCGTCTGGCAGGCGGTCAATATGAACTATCAGAATCAGAGAAAATGGGAAACCAGTAGGTGAGAAATAATGATAAATAAATATATATATATATTTACTATAAGTTGTTCAATTTTGAGATGCATTTTCATTGTGTTAGTAGGATATCAGCTGATCAGCAATAACATGTCACTGGTATATTAGTTATAAATGTTTTAAGTAATTGATGCTCAATGTAATGTTTGATGTATTACAGACGTTTTGAAGTAATGATAAAAAGAATATGAGAAATAAAGTAACGATTTGTGAAATCTAACAAAAGATAGTTTTTTTGGTGATGCATAATTTTTGGGGGACCTATAGATCTGTCCAAGTTAAAATCAAAGTGAAGTTGAAATAATAGAGATAATGTAATGTTGTTTTTGAGTTAATGTAATGTAACAGAATTTTGTGAAATATAGATGTTGACACAGTTGTAATGGAGAATTTAGGTGGAGTTTTGAATGATATATTTATGTTTATAATTAATGAGGTTATTTTGTTGTATTTGTAGTAAGGTAAGAAGATTGAGATTGTTGGGGATGGTAATTTTGTATTAGAGGGTAGTGTAATGTAGGAGTTCACAACAAAATATGTTGGGACGGGAATTGGTATCGATTTTAGTAAGGAGGGGCCGCCTTAGGTAGAATCCAGGCCGCCAAATAAGGGAATTGAGTTTTGGGTAGGGGAAACACGTATCCTATGTACAAGGGGTAGAGAGTATTTTTTTTTATATATGTAGAGAAGGTGGCGAATTGTGTCAAAGGGTAAGTTGGGTTTAGTGTGTTTTGGGATAGATATTTTGATAGAGATGGGTGTCATGGGAGTTGAAGTTGTTAGAAGTTAGAGTTAAAGGGAGAAAGATTATATATGTATACAGATCTAATACAGTAAATGAGAATAAATAAGTTACATCACCCACAATAAAGTATAGCGAGATTGTTAAATGAAGAGTAAGATTGTTAAGCAAAAAGAGAAAAATTTATGATAAAGAATATAAACTTTTTATTTCTTCGAAACCAGTGACAGAAATTGATAGGATTGAAAATAATGTAAAATTAAGAATTGTTTGTTTTAAATAATTTAAATATCAAGCTGATGATCATTTATATTAATATTTTGTTTATTTTAAATATTTTGTTTTATTATGTTTGTATTTCAAGTTAGGATATTACAGATGTTCAATGTGTTTTCAATCGAAAGGGGTAGGGGAATCTCCCCTGCAAAAAGGGGAAACATATCGGCGGAGGAGCTGGAATAATTTTAGCCAGGGATTGAGAATTTTTGGGGGTAGCATGTTAAAAGGCGAGGTGCTCTGTGGTGCGAGTCTGTTCGATTTCTCGGTGTTGGGATCTCTGATGGAGAAGTCCAGTGATCTCGTTCAGATGAGTCCATGGTCGCTGAGCCAGGGGGGTCGTGTACCCATGAGATTAAGAACTAGGGGGTTGTTGGCACCAGTTCCTCACCGGTCCTCTTCGGGGTTTGTCGATGAGATTTCTTCTGTTGTGAACAGCAGAATTCTCATCGAGGGGGTATTGTAGCGGGTCAATTTTTGGGTGTTTTTTATTTTAACCGTATGGGGCATTTATATATTTTTATTTATTTCATTTTTGGACGGGTTTGTCAAAAGTTGTGAAAATTATTGTGCAACCAGGTTCATTCCATTATAACAGAACGCATGGCAACGTTATTTCCATTGTGTTAAGAAACAGTTTGAAACAGAGGCATAGACGCAGTTGTTGTTGTGTAATGCGGCTGAAGAATTCACCCCCACAAAATTCTAAGAACTTTGCAGGTGTGTCGACGCACGAGCGCAACTACACCCGCACGCGCTCAAAAGGACGCTCTGGACTAAAAACCCCAGATGGCCAAAGCGAGAGAATTATTCATCGTCTTCTCCAAGACCTCCCGGAAACACTGCTGACGCCCCGCCTACTGTTGGTGACATCAGCAGAGCCAAAGCCAATATTGTACTTTGGTACACGGAATATAACTTCCATATTCCATATATAAAATGGTTACCTCACAACAACTGAGTATGAGCGACGAAAGCAGGGTGGCCGTGAATCGTCGGTCCCGGCTGTGGAAGCAAGAAGTACCTGTTACGTTCCAGTGTCCAGTCGACTGACCGCAACCAATGGCGTCGGGGCGGCCTCAGTAGGCTCGTCAAAAAAGTTGTAATTTAACAAGTTAAAGAGTGGAGTAATCAGTTGAAGTGTTATATGACCGCGGTCAATCTATCGAGAGGGCCTTAATCGAGAATTTTATTTTTTCCTATTTCGGACAATAAAAAACCGTTCGGACAATGCGTGTGCGTGAAGACCGCGTGGCCGGCAAAGGGGGAATTTGATTCATATAAAATGTTAAGGGTGTTATAAATTATAAATAATGTGTGTATGTGAGAGTATGCAATGCTGGGCTGAATTAAGTGTATATGTGTATGAATGAAGTTATATAATTGGCCAAGATAAGGTAAGCAATAGTCAGTAAGGTGCAAGAGTTGCACAACATGTAACAAGAAGATTTAACATTTTAACATTTCTGAGTAATAAAAAAGTCTGATTTCTCTTCCATACAATTGAGAGTTAAATTCTTTCAATGCCTTATTTCGTTATATGTATCGTCAGAGTTCGTCGAACGAAATGGGTTTACCTACACTACGCGATCCGGCCAGATCAAAGTCGTAAGGTAAGTGGAAGTGTTAAATTAATTTGAATAAATAATATACCGGAAAGTGAAAGTTACAAGGTATGTGTTTAATGGTTAAAGGTCATACAAGTGAAGAATAAGAGGGATTTTGGTGGTTGCCAGTTGACTGGTGGCTATAATGGAAGTAGAAATCTATATAATAAATCTTTACGTTTGTCCGCGGTAATCTCAGAATCTACTGAACCGATTTCAATGAAACGTTGCACGCTGATAGCAGGTACCCAACGGAAGGTTTTCCACTTTATTTGTTAACGATAGGTTAAAAAGAACCGAAGTTATTGCAAAAAAACTCATTTTTTTAAACCCACGAATTCAATCGCGAATATTTGTATATGATTGTTGTGGTAACTGTCGAGTTGGTAAATTGCTAATGGTACATCTATATTAATAATATTCTTATATTGTAAGTTATGAATATCCAAAAAGTGCGAAGGAATAGATCCATCATTCATGTTTCCTCGATACGTAAAATCAAAATTTGATAATTTAGTAGATACTTACAAACATGCAGTAACACAATTAGATGAAATTTATTCATATAGAATAATACAATTAGTGTATACATAAGTATATTAATATCAGTTAGTCCATTTGAATGTTTACATTTTAGTAGGGATATGGAATTCTTATCAGCATATGGAATTCATATAAACAATACAATAATTCATTGTTTGATTATATTGTAACATTGATTACATAGTACACTTTGATTCTGACAAACCATACTCTTCGACATTTGAATATTCAGTAGGCCTATGTGCAGTACGAATAATTAATTGTCGAGAATTATACTTAACCTACTTCATCGAGAATTATGCGATGAGTGTCAGTGATGTAGTATCAGTGCCTTTTTTCGTTAATTTTACGTCATCGATAAGTAATATGTGCAATATGTATTGTATTGTATAAATTATTAATTGCTCCCTAGAAATTTATTAGTATAGATCAAATAAATACATTTCCCTTTTTTTAGCTTTGTAATGCCAAAAAGACGATCATGTTTAGGAAGATCTACTGCTGCTGCGGAAAGAGAGAGGCGTCTTAGAGAATCTGAAAATGATGTCGAAGGAGTCGAAATGCAATCAGCTCCTGGAAACTCTTCAGAAAGATCTGGATTAGAAGAAGTCTCATGGGTTGAAGTCCTACGATTCGTGAAAATAGATTAGCGGTACAAAGACGCAGGCAAGCGACTCAGATCACGAGGTCCTACTTTACGATGGAGTGCAAAATTAAATAGTGGTTTCAATTATAATCCAGTTATTAACTACGTAAATGAAACAGATATCGGGTTACCGAGTATGGTTTGCCCTCATTGGAAAGCTTTAAAGTGGAAAAATGAATCACATGGATTATGTTGCTATGCAGGAAAAATGCGATTAGATCCCATACTTCCTCCTCCAGAACCGTTAAAATCATTATTAAATGGAGAACATCTTTTATCAAAAAAATTTTTGAATGCATTAAGATCGTACAATTCAGCTTTTCAATTTACATCATTCGGAGCCAATGAAATAGTCGAAGGGAGCTTCATGCCTACTTTCAAAATTCAAGGGCAAGTATATCACCTCATGGACAATATTTGTTTCTTATGAATTAATAAATTAAAAATACAAGCTCCATTCTGACAACTAATAATGCTGAGTCTATTAATATTTTTTCTTTTTGTATGTCAAAGTTGAATAACTTTTTGGATTTCTTTTCAATATTGTCCTTTCACTTGTGGAATACACCTTCATTTGTTGTCCATTTTATTTATATGTGCCATCCTTTTCCAAATCCCCATAATTTAAAATTTTAATAGATCACTTCAATTTTGTTCATCAGTTTGTGAACAATAAATCCAGCAATAACACTGACCAGGCAATTATTCCATATAACATATGAAGCTTCTGAATGCGGAATAAATGGTATTTTTCTATTTGGACATCCATATACTCATCATTATCTACTCATATCACTTTTACATCTTATCATTAATTTTCATAATACACTCACACTTATTTACTTAACTTCAAGCAGTTGGAGCATTTCTTCAATTGAATGCCTTCGTTTTTTTCCCTATGTTGGAGGATCTATTCTGTATGGAAAGGTTGTACTACCATATACATAAAAAGCAATACACTTCTATAAATTACTTACATTTTGATTGTTTTTTTTTGCAATCTGTGACAATATTAATCACTAAACTAGCTACCAGAAGTTTGGTATTATGAACTGAACCAACATTTGTATCATCAGAAACCATTCAACTGTAGTTTGTAAGATGTTACACTCTGTTTTTTTTGGTAGAATGTGAAGTAAACACCATTTTCAGCATAATGAAACTAACTGGATGTGTTGATAAATATTTGAATACATAATGTTTATAGAATATTAGTGAATAGTAAGTTAGTATTAGAATTCCAAGGTGTAGAATAATAATGGTCTGATAAAAAAGGCTTATTGTACAACAGTATTTTAATTTTTCTGTACTGTACACTGGTAATTAAATGAAAATATATTTTGTAACACAGAATGTTTAGCAACTAAATAAACAATTTTATAACACTTAACATAATCATGTGATCATCATATGACATACAAAATTTCTAACAGAAAACAATAACTGGAAAGTTTTTCATCATTCTTCCTTTAAATACTATTTAGAAAAATAATCAAGTCCAGCTTAACTTTTTATTTTCCCATTCATTATTCTTACTTACATTATTCACAATATTATTTATGTATGTATATATTAATAATGACTACATACTATACAAACATTGAAGGTGCTATGTAGTAACACTTTCAATTTACTCACACATAACCAAAGTGCCAATTATTGCTGATACACTGTGCAACAAAAACTTGTACTTAATTTGCCACATCTCAATTAATAATCTACATATAACACAATATTTAACATTATTTTTGAAAATATAATTTATTATATAAAAGTTTATAAATTTTAAGGTGAAACATTTCAAATGTGGATAGTGAAAAATTGTTAGGAGTGCAGAGTGATAAAATTTGCATTACTGATGGTGATTATTCAAATACTTCTGGGAAGTAGACACGACTTTCTAAAATATTTTTGTAAAGTTTAAGGGTAGCAGCTTTTTCTGGTCACTAGAAGAGCATATGACTGGGCACATTGATTGATGTATCAACAGATTACTTTGTGAACTTAATCAAAATACAATAAAATTTTTACACACACCTCAATTTCTCGGTTGTTTTCAGTCACAAGTATACTTACAAAATGACAAGTCATGAGAATGGCACATTGAAAATTAAATAATTCTAACATCAAAACTCTACACAAATTATTTGGTCCAAACAAAAAAGAATTTTCCTGACATATAACTACATATAAAAGAAAAAACGATTATCTTAATACTCCTTCACACACATAAACCATGTCAAGATAAAAATTAAAGCAATCCAATGAACTTTTAGGCTTACAGTTGTACTCTGGCATGTATTTATCAAGGGAAATGTAATGTTACTTTTTTAAATACAACATTACTGCTAGTTTTATAAGTAAATGAATACAGCCTGTGGCATTACATGATAACTAATTATTAAATATATGGAGAAGAAACTGTAGATGCAACAAGAAAAACGTTGGAAATCAAATATACATGAAAAAGTGCCTCCACACAAGATCAATTTTAAACTAAAATTAATAACTACAAATATCAGTAATATCCATGTATAAAAAGTCACATTTTTGTGTCACATAATTGTGTACATATAAATCACATTGTTGTTTCTAAAATTTTCAGTCATCATAACATAATAGTAGTTTTAAACATATTAACAAACATATTTAATACACGATACTCGTAAGGCTGTTGTTTGACAACAATTTATCAGTGTCTCATTTGCAAAACACTTCAGTTGCAGTATCAATTCAAATTTCACAAAAATTTTCATGCACTGTAAATTAAGTCTTTCTTTGGTGATATTTATTTTGTACTGTTTTTATACATACAGAGACAGAATACAAAATAAATGAAAACAGATAATTATAAGGAAAAATGCTAAAAGAAATAATTTTAAAATTCGTAAGAGTAACTTATTGTATCCATTTTCACTTATATTTGCAGTACGATTAATAGGTACATGTAATATATTACAAAACACATGTGGTATACCTTGCCTTGACAAGTACAGCATTCAAGAAATGACTAAAAACAGAAATGCTATAAACATTTGTATTAACAAAAATGTTACACTCGCAAATTATGCTTTAAATGAAATGTAACAAGACAAAGAGTGGAAATCAATAAAGTAATATACAAATCAACTCTTATGACATTTAAAGCAAATAACATTTGTATTTACATTTGTATTAAATTGATTATTTATTTTACTTAAATAATTATAATACACATGTACTGTACAACCCACATGCCCTTACAGGCTAAATAATGCAAGAAACTAAATATTTCTTAGAACCCTTTTATGGTATTATATATAACTGCTTTGCAAATTCAACAGTTTTTCCAACTGATTAACATAAGTAATATAATTCTGTTCACGTGTACAGATTGTTTCCTACATGTTTGCCAAAACATTTACACACAATAAAAATGCAATGGTGTAAGTTTAATTTAATTTTGTATCCTACATATGTGTAGGATAGAAAATGTGTGTGTATGGACAATGGTTTCTGCTAGTTGACTCTCTGTTCCTAGACTGACTGTTTTGTAATGAAATGACTGTTTGTACATTTAAATTTAGGAATGTTTTACAACGAATCAAGTCCAACTACAATACACAAACAAAAATGTCCTTATAAAAAAATATAAACTAACAATAATAACAATGATTTTAAAAAGTTTATAAGCTTGAAATTACAATTATTAATCAGTCATATTATATTACAAATTATATAAAATCAAACTACTGATGCAGATAATATAAATGAAGTAATGAATTTGAAGAATACACACACTATGTACTTGAATACATTATTGAAAAATCTGTTAGAAAATGTGACATTTCTATATTACTAGGAGTGACACTTCTTTATTATTATTGCTACCAGTAATAATTAATACTGTAAGCATGCTGGCAATATGACTTTAATTCCTTATATGAAACTGATGATTTAAAATGTTGCTCAACTTCAAGATAATTTGGTACCATTTGTCTAAAAAAAATTACAAACAATACCCTGTATACAATCGTCTGTTGATTCCCTAATTAGAGTACATGCTATAATAATAATAATAATGATACGCATTTTTGCACACGAATGTTTACATTACACTAGTTTGAAATATTTTCTTTGACTTGCAGATTTATCTGGAAAAGAAAATTCTTTACATGAATGTAACACATTTTACTCAATAAGCTGTGTTACCATGAAATATTCCAAACTAGTATTTTTTGTATGTATTCCAAAACATGCCTTACCTAAAGATAATGGATATTTCAACTGTGCTGATTATGCTACAATTTCAAATATATAATTAAGTTCAATGGCTAATAAAATTTGATCAACGTATTAATTTTAAGTTTACCCAAATTTTCCTTAGTTTGTGTCACTTGATGTAAGCTTACTTTTGCATTAATTTAAGTTTAATTCATTAAACATTTTTAGTCATTATATTTTTTATCACACACACACACACACACACACACACACACACACACACACACACACACACACACACACACACACACACACACACACACACACACACACACACACACACACACACACACACACACACACACACACACACACACACACACACACTTATATAATTTTCTTCTAATGACCAAGTTTTTTGAATATAAAATAGCTGCACAATGCACATAACTGCACAGTTGTAAAAGCAAACATGGCAACTACAGGAGTTTATCTAAACAATATTTCAACATTTGAGGATTTAGAATCAAAAATAATATGGCAACATTTCAAGTATTAGGTAAATCAGTCTTTTGATTAAAGGAATTTTTTCACTATCACAGAAAGTTTGTACCTTCATTCAAGCAGCAGTAGGTGACATTTACTATTACAAGTGTACAACAATTATATTACTTATGTCAGTTCACATTACTCCCATCCAAATATATTACATCATGCACTTTTCCAATTCATAGAACTAAATATTATCCATTACAGCTTTGAATAATATTTTGATATAGCCAAAAGTATCTGCTAAATGTAGTTTGAGTGAATGTTCATACTACTTTGATAACTAAACCGAAAACAATAAAAAGCATTTTCTTCAACCAATATATTTTGAGTTAGCAGCTTGTGAATACTTATGAATATATAGTGACAGATTTTTGTTCTTTTTATATACATTTCTGGTTTAACTACTACTGAAATACTAAATACCCATTGTAATAGCTTAATTAAATGACATCTGTATTAGTCTAACACTGACTTTAATGTAAGTTATACATTAAAAACTATTTGCTGATAAAAAAATACTTTTCACAGGGCTCTGATTGAACCACAGGCAAAAATAAAGCGTTCAGACTCTTTTTTATTATTGTTATTTATTTATTGTTAAAAATTAATTAACTTGTTTTATCAGTATATTTATAGTTCCCAAAACATAGTGTTAGTATTCCCTTTTGCAACACTGTTTGTTGAACCATTTAATATGACTGTGGACAAAAAAAAAAATTGTTTTCTGCTCTCTGAAAAAGTAATAAAAAAATAAAATAAAAAACCTAATCACTGGTTTAATAAAACTAAAAATTTTTGAGTTTTAAATCAAAATGTTCAAAATATAAACTTTCGATTTAAACTGTACACATTTAACACATAGGAAAATATTTTTGGCATAATTTTAAAATGGCAACTAAGAATTACTCGAAGTAACTAATAATCAATAATCAACATAAATTAACTCAGTTTATAACCGTAATAATCCATATACTCCAAAATTCTAAACAAAATTATGATATACAGAATAGGTAATCAATACATGTTGGTTAATACATGTAAACATGTAACAACTGATGATGTTTTCATCATGCAGGTGGGAATATCACAGTAGAAAATGGCGACGACCACTATGCCGGATCCTATTCACCAGGTTGCAGATCTTCAGAGCTGGGCCAAGCTTTAGTCCCATGTACTTCATCATCATATCAGAATTGAGCAGAAGTAAAGCTTTTCCATCAATTTCCTGTAACGCGAGTGTATGAATCAGCATTACAATCTATAATATACAATAATACCACAGAAACTATGACATTTTGAATATCTGGTAAAATGAACTTAAGAGACTTTCACTTGTTTTTTAAGTTGTAAGAAAATCTGGGCAGAAAAACTTTTGCGGACAACAATGAGGCCAGAATAAAAAGCTCATTGCCAGGCTTACTAATTGTATTGGCATCCGTGGTGATTATGTAGAAAAGTAACAAAGTTATGGTCTAAAGATACTTTAAGTTTGAAAATAAAGTGCTTTAGAAATATTTTCTGTGTGTTGGATCTTTACTTTCCAGATGTCCCTTGTACTTTTAATATCAAAACTCAATAACACACATGTACACTCAGTCCTGAAGTAGCACTGAACTTATTGATTCAGTGGAAGTTGTAAAGAGAACTGGCCAATTTTCCTATTGAAAATTGTGGATGGCAGATGGAATACCTATTTGAAATCTTTGAATTACACTTAACTGTACATACAGTACAACTCATGGCAGTACTGGAAGGATATATAATTAATTCGTGAATAGTTTTATAATATAAAGAAATCACAGTTATAACATGACTTGACAGTGACTAAGACGGTAACTACTGCAAGTGGTTCCATGTACATGTATTTCACTTACAAGTATATCAGGATTGCTAATCTGTCATGAAAGTATAAGTATTGGAAATAATGGGATGTGAATAGTAAATACACAAGGACAAGTCCGCTTCCAAATTCAGACTGTTGGGTGAGGATAGACAAAGCAGGTGTACTGATAATATCACCATGTGACTATGTTAGAAGTTATACAACCTTTACATCATTCTGTTTTGGTTAGTGTATTTTTATTTTACAGCAAATATATACTTAACATTATTTAAATTTTATTGTTACACTATCTTTATTTTAAAAAATTATAAAACAAATTTTACTGTTAGAGGTTTACTATAAACCTCTAACAGTATAAAATATGAAACTGTTCTGTGATAAACAAGTTTCAGTGTTTTAGAACTTATGAAAAAAAAAATGATGGAAGACACCACAATCCAATTAAAAGTGTCTTCCAATGGGTTGAAGTATCTTATGGCAGTGTGCATGTTTTATGTTATAATTCATTCATTCACTCTACTGACATGCGACTCATTTTTTTTGTTACAAATCTTAAGAGTCAACCCTCCATGGGTGAACATACTCTATTATAATTTAATACAACAGTACTGGATGTGAGAACGAAAAATGGAAAAAATCACCCCCACATACTAAAGACTGATATTCTTTTAAAAATCTGCAATCACTAATGTTTTCAAAATAACCTTTACTTTTATGGATTTACAAATACAGATTCTGGAGAAGAACAAGAGTACATTCAAGTACTGTATACATAAGCATGTTACAAAAAAAGGAATACCTAAAAATAAAAGACCAGTACAAGTAAAACATAGAAATATCTTTTATTTTCTATTTTATAAAAGAATAGAAAAGCTATTAAGGTAATGAGAATAGACCATGAGGTAAGAAGGTAAGCTAGGATTCCTTCCACATATTTGGGCCAGTTTTCTACTCTACAAAGAATCTAGTCACATGACTTACTGAATCTTGTTTTTTTTTTAATTACAGTATTTTTTTACTTTGTTCCACTCTTGCTTCCCAGACACATTTCACTAGTCTACTGCCATGCATTCTAACAAAACAATTATACCCGTCTGTTGGTTTTTTCTTTATTCTGTCTCTTGTCTCTCTTATTATGTATGTTTCATTCTTTTTAGATATTGTCACTTGCAAGTGGTTTTTCAATGAGTTTAATAGTACTCAATTCTGATTACTGTAAAGTAACACTGTCCTAAAAGCAATACTACAACAAAACCTGAATCCAAACCAAAGTCATTCAAACTATTTATTATTACTATCAAAACTGGAAAAATGACACGAGCAATTTTCACTAGTGAAAAATTAAAAGATATAACAAAAAACAATAAATCAATATTTTACCAATCTAAGTCAAGTGAACTTATTAAACCAATTCCTAATCAACCCTCTCTTAAACTAGAGACACTGGAAGCTCAATACCAACAAACTGGTAAAATTATTATGGTTTTATTCATTGCTAACTATTTTTGGTACTGTTAGTTGATAATATTTTAGATTCATGATAACATTTATTTTTGTTAACAGTTACTAAAATCTGTTTAATGCTTACATGTCTTCGGAAGAGGTCTGCATGAACTGCTAGCATAGGATCAGTGAATGATATATGTGCTATTACATCCTCTATAGACCATTCTGATGGGTCTGCAGGCATCTTTGGTGGGCCTTCAGATGGTGTAGTTGAAGTTGCAGCTTCTTGTTCTGCTAAAAACAACACAAAAAATTATACAAATACATATTCCTGAACAACTTTTGTTAATATAATGCTAGGTCTATACTTTCTAATATGAAAGATGAAAGGATTATGTTCATGAAATATACACATTGTATTCAAAATAATATGACAACTATTGTGCTATTATTGGTACTTCTGCTGATTGAAATCAAACAAAATGCTCAATTTGAATTAGGTTTTTTATTTTAAAGCATGAACATAATATTCTGTCTCAGGGCATGTAGCACGTATAATAAAACAAAAAATTACAAACAATTACTACAATTCAATTAATTTTTTAAATTACTATAACATATTATTAATGATCACATTATTAAACATATCAATTCTTTTCAATTACAGTTTAATTGTGAATGTTTATTTTGTGTTTTTGTTTTAAGTTGCACTATTTGAATGCTGTTTGGTTACTCAGTTACATAGATAAATTATTGGTGTCCAAGTGTTGGTTCTGCCTTGCAGTGAAGATTTATTATCTCAAATGAATGTGTTTTAAGTATAATAATATTCTTTACCTGTTACGCATTCTTTGTAATATCACTTAATTATTTATCTCTCACTAGGCTTTCCATTGGACATGGTTACTTTTACTTGGCTCAAATTATTTCCTAGTATGTTAATTATATCTTTCTTGGAAATTATTTTCTTTTGAATTCCCATAAAGATCTACAGGCTTAAGTAATTAAAACAATTACGTTTCAAGAATCTGGTTGAATCAATTTCTAAGAACTGGGATAAGGTGCACATAAACGAAACAATACAAATTAGAAACAACTGAGATGAAGACCTTAATAAGGGATCCTGACAGTACTCAATAGGGGGAGAAGTGATGTCATAAGGGAAAGATGTGGCACGAGACAAACAAGAGAGTTCAGACAAGAAGAGAAGAGTACCATGTGTGTGTGGAGAGATGATCAAGAACTAACTTAACCAAGAACTCAAAATAGTTTTGAAGAATATACCCACCAGATAGTAGAGGTCACCGTAAAAGGAGGTGGCATGACATTTTGGTGGGGACAGATACTCCATCTATATAAACGTAGAAGAAGAATATATCATAAAATTGTATCACTGATTGAGCAATATGAATTTCTTACAAAAACAAATATTTTTATTTTCCATGTTAATAATGTGGTACATTTTTCATTTTCTGCAATACAAATGCAAAAATCATTACTGTCAGGAAATAGATTCTGTTTAAAGATATAGTCAACCATTCTTAAATTATAACAGAAGATCAAGGGATGCACAAGATTAAAAACCTTACTCGTTTCCCTGCCTTCAGTGAAAGAATGTTTCTTTCATGAAAGAAAGGGTTGCAAATTATTTGAGTAATAGTGTAACAATTTTCAACAGTGAAAATTTTAAGTTAGTAAATTTAACTACAGAAAGCCAGAGTTCCATCTGAAGTCACTAACCTCAAAAAAATTAAATGACAACAGTTCTACCTGCCAGATGGAGCCTTATCAAATGTTACACGACATCACAAAACATGCTACGTGTTTCCGGCTATTCCAGTGGAGCCTGGCTATAATGTGTGTGTGCTTACATATTGCTGCTACTTTGAGATGATGGACAATTACGTGACAATTGTACCGCGTCCACAACGAGACTTTTCCAGACCATACCGGTCCGCGCGCACTGTGTTCAAGGCCACAATCAATTACGTTCTAGTGTTTTCCAGTAGACGCCTATTATGGAATATTCTGGAACCTCAGTGAGGTATAAATACAAGTACTCAGCGACGCTTAGTTCAGTTTTAGTGGTGATTTATTGCAGTGTGGTTCGAAGTATTGTGGCGAAGTATTACGTGTTTTATGATTGTGCTATTAGTAGACATTATTATTGCGCGTGAACAATTTTTATTTGTAAGAGACTATCTTGTTCATTACAAACTGTTAACTGTGATAATTAAAGCTGGTTTTTAGTGACTTTATTGGTGTCTTGTACTTTGTTTTCCACTGTATCATACGACGATCAGTAGACCATCGTAACAGTGGTGTCAGAAGTGGGATAGAATGGTTAACAGTGGAAACAGTTCACAGAAGAGTGGTGTTAGTGGTAGTTGATAAAAATAAAATGGATACCAGTCAGATTATAGACTCATTCCAAGCAATGCTACTGCAGATCGAGGAACATTGCTGACAAGAGGCGGCAGAAAAGGAAAAACGACTGGATGAGAAACGCAGACAGGAAAGAGAAGCAGCAGAGGAACGACAGAAAGCACTAACGGAAGAATGACTAAATGAAAAACGTAAGCGTGAAAATGAAACACCAGAGAGACGGCAAAAAGAAGAATTTAGTCGTCAACCAAATGACCTTAAAGGCATTCGTACAAGAGGATACCATTGCAAAATTCGTTCTGTTACGAGGTGAGCTGAACAAACAAGTTGACAGAATATCTGAAATAGATAAATTTGTGTCAACAATGAAACCAAATATGTCAAGTTTAGAAGATTCTATTACAAATTCAATAAAACAAATTAAAAAGGAAGTTGAACATTTAGTGAAAGAAATAGTCGATAAAGAAAGTCCATTATAAATCCTGAAGAAGATTCAAAATATCGGAGAAATCAAAAAACCTCATTGACTGTAGTAGGCCCAGTTTTCGCAAAGGCCCCAGCGTTTGATGGAAGCACTCACTGGGACCAACTGTATCTACGCCAATTCGAAGCTGCCGCATGCGCAAATAATTGGACAGAGAAAGACAAGGCAGTTTCACTTGTTCTTGCATTAAAAGGATCTGAGGCAGAACAACTACAGAAACTGCCACCTGACAGCCAGAACATCTATGCCAAATTGATAAAAGCTCTAGAATTATGGTATGGTGACAAACATTTGCAAGATGTATACTACGCTCAGTTAAGAACAAGACGACAACGTTCCGGGGAGAGTCTTCAAGAGTTTGAGACAAGTATCTACAGAGTGATTAGATTGGCCTATCCTGAGCACCAGAAGATTTTTGAATGAGGTTTGCGGTGAAGACATTTATTGATGGCATCAGAGATTGTGAACTGCAAATGATCCATAGATGCCTATTATGGAATATTCTGGAACCTCAGCGGGATATAAATACAAGTACTCAGCGACGCTTAGTTGTTTTAGTGGTGATTTATTCCAGTGGGTTTCAAAGTATTGTGGTGAAGTATTATATGTTTTATAATTGTGTGGGACTGTGTGTTTTATTTGATTTGTTGTAGCGACTATCTTGTTGATTACAAACTGTTAATTGTGATAATTAAAGCTGGTTTTTAGTGACTTTTTTGGTGTCTTGTATTTTTTGTTTTTCACTGTACCATACCACAATCAGTAGACAGTCGTAACAATATATAAATCAACTAATGAAGGTTAGCCTCAGTCAAACTAAGTTAAATCTATTAGTCTGAGTAATCAACTGTGCTGTTTTAGTAAGCTGTTGTGTTAGTTTGTTCTTTATACCCTTCTAAAATTAGGACTTCATTAAGGAACTTCAGAAGTCTGTTAAATTTAGCATTAAACAATGAATTCACAGATAACTGATTTGTATAATCCAGACAAAACTTCCAACTCAAGTGACCACATTCAGATAATGAAAAGTAACCATTATTCAATGAATATTCTCACTTGTAAATCAACAACATTCTGCATTATACTGTGTATCATTAGAAATTTCAAACAGTAAATAGGTCTTTTTTTTTTAGATTAAGTGTTATGTTAAAAAGACTAGATGTTACTCATGTAATAATACATAATGCTGAAACACAAATTACCTTACCTGATGCAAAAAAACTTTTTATTAAAAGCATGCAAATGAGAAAAATCAATGCATGATAACAAAAACAGGGGAATTGTGACATACGAAGTCAGTTTTGATTTGGAAAGTTAAGTTCACTTGTTTTAGAGCTTAAATTTCGTCTTCTTTTTGGAATCAAAGATTAAATACAATCTAATTCCATATTTTTCCAGCATAATCACCTTAAGAAGACAACTATGAAGTACTTAGTACCATGACATTGTTGCATTTAAGAGGTTGACAATGCACATGGTAGCACAGAAGAAGGAATGGCACAGACTGATTTCTATTGTCTTTTAGGTCAAATACAAAACTGAAAAGAATAAATCAACATCTGATATGGATTATCCAAATGGGTGAAAATAACTTTTGTAACCACAAAGTCACCAAAAAGGTTGAATATTAGATTCTTTCTATTTCTTTAAGTACCTGTTCTTGTGTTTACACAAAATTTACATGGTGTACCATATAAAACAACCTTTTTCACAAAAAACTTTGAGGGAAAACATTATCTGAAAAGAGCTTTGCAGCTTGGAAAGTACCCTCAAACTGAAATGTAAAACAAACCTACCTGCCAATAACATCAAACAAATGACATCAACCTACCTGCCAATAATCAATGACATCAAACAAATGTTTGATTTATACCATGACTTTAACTGCAGTACTGAGTTAATATACCTTGACAAAAGCTGGAACAAACTGGTATAACAAGGCTCTACTTGATGATGGAATCTTGTCAGTTCACAAGAAGTGTGTATATATGACAAGGTTCCAACTGGATGTATTTTTTTCCATACTTAGTTGAAATACAGTACTTTATTAAAATAAAACAAAACGTAGTTTTACATGGTTGTTTTATAATACATTATGGAAAATAATCGTTTGTAACAAATAATAACAAAGTTACAGCAATTCCAAACTTTAACTTCATTTTTTTCCAAACTGTGTTCTGATTAAATGGAACTGTTTCATTCTAAGGTACTGTTATAGTTTAAGGACTAGTTTTCAACCGCCCAATCTCATATTCCTGATGACTATTGAAGTTATTACCTAATTATTAAAGAATTTAACTAATTAAAATAAGACTGGTTTAAAAGCTGTTTAGAAAATGCAAAAAAAAAAACAGAATTATTTGATTTATAAAACTCTCTGCTCCCCCCCCCCCCAATATCTGTTATCATACATTGGTGTAAACCTGATTTACATATTAACAATTATCAAACTTACAGAAATCAACTGTGAAGAAAATTACTATTTCTTCAGAAAAATTTGGTTTTTATGTTTTACATTCCAGTTTCTAAGTATTGAGTTCGTTTTCTAAGTTTTTCAACATAAATATAAGCATAATCATGATTAGTAAAAGAGATGAGAGATACAAGAATGAAGGAATTACAACCCAGTGGTGTAGCTCCTAATTATTTATCTGAGGCCAGTCACTTTATCTTCAATCTTCTGTGGAATGTGGCTGTAGCAAGGTCATGGCTGTAACTGTCATGTCCTGCAGACTTCTGAGGTTTAATGAGGCCAGGCACAAGATTTCTTCCCGGAAGAAAGGGATTCTAAGATCTACGTGGATGCCTGGTTAGAAATGTATCCATCATGGGGAATCTACCAGTCAAAAAGGGACTTTTACTTGGAATCTGTTATAAATGTGGGCCATGTTTTCCAGTGAAAATTTAGATATTCCCCAAGGAGCCATCTGTAGACTAGCTGCCTTTTTGTTCAAGGTTATGTTATGTCCTTAACATATTTGTTCATAATTGGTTATGTCACTTCCAGGTTATGCAGATGAATTCCCTCCCTGGTACTGGCCTCTGTTTTGATTGGAATGAGTTTCTCCACTGATGCTAAATGGATGGCAGATCACAGATGGTTGTTGTAAATATTATGTGTGCAAATTTATTTTAGTTAGTTCTAATATTCCAGTGTTTCATCAAATCACTGAGAGTGTTGAGATATAGATGTCAATAATTTACTACAACTCGGTCATGATTTAATATTCACAGTTAGTTATCACTGTGCACATCTATCTACAGGTTTAACTAGAATGTTTTATATGGTTCTTTGAAACACTGTAAAAACTGTAACTCTTCTGTGTTTATTTTTTTGATTAAGTGTCAACCACTAGTGTTGCCTTGTATCTACACAATTTCATGCTCACTGAGACAGAGCCATTTCTGATGGTACTTTATGTTTTTCAATTTTATTTTTGTCTAACATGTATTTCTGATTGTTTTATATACCTAGTTCCTTTTGATGAAAAATTGTGCAAGCAGTTGCTCGTAAGCTCCTACTATTGTAAAGAATGTGATTTGATATTAATGAACCATGAGAGACCAATAGGTGTGGAACCATAATAAAACAGTGGCATGGATATTCTGACATGAACACTGCAATGACACACAACATAATAAAAAATTCTTACCCAAGACTGTTTTTCGGGATTGTTTGGGAGGCACAGGAGGGGACGGAGTAAATACAGCTGCTGCTGTATCCGATGAACTCTCAGCAGAACATCGTCTCTTGAGTGCAGAAGAATTATTTGCTCCCCCATCTGGTGTGGTGGTGGCCAAAGCACTTGTACTACTTCTGCTCACATCACTGCTACCTTCATTTGTTTCTCTAGCTGTAATATATTAATTTATCAGTCACAATTATATGAGTAAATTATTACATACAAATAAAACTATTTTAATCAACCACAGAGTACAACACTTCTCACCTTTTATACATAAGGTCACCATTTATTGTAATCATGGATAATGTTATCACTTTCTCATAGTCCTGAATGGCTGTATATAAGTGGCCAAAAATATGATGGTTATTGGAATCACAGCATACAGTATGTATGATAAATTTAAGCAAAATTTTTAGGTAGATATTCTTTACACAGTGTATATTCAGGCACTATATCAATACACTGTCTACATGTTAAAAAGCTTTGCAGTTCATTTCGGCACGTGCACATGTGCATTTACATACACACACGCGCGCGCGCGCACGCTCGCACGTTCTTTATCTATAACACTCATATAATTTCTCACAGTAGGGGGTATGTGGCTTCTTTTGATACTAACTGTACTTATTTATTTTCCATTTCTTGTTACTGTACTGTGACTTTTATCAACATGGTATTGTATATTGCACACATCTCAGTACACTTACTTGTTAAAAAATTCTAATGTATGTCTTCTAACTGTATAAATAAACACCCTACTGCAGTTCCTTATCATACATGTATGGTCACTTCTGTGTTGTAATTTGAACTGTAAATGTGATTAAAATATACTCTTGTGACCGTTATTAACTATGCTTTGTGTGCTGAATATCATGTTCTTATGTGGAGAGTTTCCTTTTCCAAGTTGTTAGTGTTTTTTTAGTGAAACAATGGCAGGAAACTCAAGAGAAACAGCATGGTTTAAACACGAAAGAAAAACTGGACATTTTAGAGTAATTTAATAAGTTCCCGAAAGTGAGCCGAAGAAATCCAGCTGCTCACTTAAAAATATTCCCACCTTTTGTAAAAAAAATTTACTCCTGCAACACAAAACAATAACTTAAAAAGTTAAAGAAATCGAGGTGGAAAAGATGAACAAGTTGGAACTGCATTAAAATTGTGGTTCAAAAAGGTTCATGATCAAAATGCTTACATAAAAGTGCCAAAAATTGAGGAACTAGCTAGAACATGATAATGACAGTTTTGTTACCACTGCTAGTTTCATTTTTAGAAGAAAGAATACTGTATTCAAACAAACACGTGGTGATCAGAAAGATGCCAACTTTATAGGCACTAAGAACATTTAGATTAATCTTTTGAAAATCAGTGTAGCTGAAGTACAGTACTGAATCCTGTTTACAGAGACTACTTTAATTTTGTTTTCCTTGTTTAGGCGTTACTGTATCTAATGATGTTTTTCAAAATTTAACTTCAATTTTTTGACGTGTATTGATGTGTAGTCACAGTATTATTGTGTGAAATTATTATCTTACATCTGTGTTAAATTTAAACTGGACCCATTCTTTAATATATACCATCTGTATTTTTAATTTGTGTCTACTGTTAATGCTGATGAGTTACTTTTATTTTGAAGAGCTAAAATTATGATGGCAACAAAGTTTGTACAAGAATTTGGTAAATACTGTACATGAATATATTTCTGGTTACTTATTTTTATTTATGATACACATTTCATATTTATCAATTTCTGCCAATATTGGTACAGTATAATAGTATATAGTCTGTGTGCATACTCGTTTTTTAATTTTGTAGTCCTCATTTAAAAAAAGTTATTACTTCAAAATACGAGAAATAGGTAAAACCTTATATGAACAGGGACCCAAAAATAACAGAAACTGTTGAATAGTGGGCACGCAAGTTGCCGCCGCTGCTGTGTGTGTTGCTGCGACTTACTGCGTCAGTGTGTCAGCTGGTGTCGGTGAGTCAGGTTGTGTTGTTGTATAGGGAATTTTTTTCTTATACAATTAGTTTGTCAAATTTTTGCAATGGCCGACTTAAAAGAACAATGTGCGCCTGCAAAGTACTGTTTTCTGTTAGGGAAAAATGGCATTCAAAAATAGAGAAATGTTAACTAAAGACCTGCCTCGTTCTGGGCAACCCTTGACGAGCAAAACAGAAGAAAACATTGCGACAATTCATGACCTGATCGTGGAAGATTACAGAACAATTGATGAACTTGTTGATTTGTCTGAAGTGTTCTGGAGTTTCTGTCAATGCATTCATTTGTCAAATAATTAAAAATGTATCAAGTTGCAGCAAAATTTGTGCCTTGCGTGACCACAACACCCATTTGGTCACCTATGACCAAAAACAGTCTCAACTGGATGCGTGCCACAAATTAAAAGAACAGTTAAAAAATGACCCTGATCTTTTTTCAAAAATAATTTAATTACTGGTGGTGAAAACTGGTGCTACGGATACGATCCAGAGACCAAACAGCAGTCAAAGCCAGTGGAAGATGCTGTCTTCCCCATGTCCCAAAAAGGCAAAACAAGTGAAGTCAAATGTGAAGACGATGTTGATATATTTTTTTTTATGCCAATAGAAACGTTCACGCAGAATTTCTTCCCCCGCGTCAAACTGTTAACCAGGAATTCTACCTGTCAGTAGTGAAACGTTTGCGTAATGCAGTGAGATCAAAACACACTGAGTTGTGGCGGGGTGGGGAGTGGGTGTTCCACCATGGCAATGAACCCGCCCACATGGCCTTGAGTGTGCAATGTTTCTTGACAAAAAATGGCAACCCTGCTTTCCCATCCCCCCCTACTCGCCTTCAGTGTGAACCCCCTCAGTGCGATTTGTTTTTGTTTCCTCACACTGAAAGAGAGCTTAAAGGAAAAATGTTTTGTGGGTGTGGAAGAAGTGAAAAAAAATCACTAAAAGGCATTACTTTGGAAAAGTTCCAGGACTGCTTCCGAGAAGTGAAAAAAAATGTGTACACAAATGCTTAGCTTCAAATGGAGAGTACTTTGTTATGGATGGGAAATGGAGGGATACGTTTGTTAACTTGTAAAAATAAATAAAATAGTTTATATTTGAAAACTCCTGTTATTTTTCAGCCCCCCCCCTCCCCGAGAAAGTAAGATTCTCTAAAACAGAACAATTTACAGTACTATACTGTCAGCCTAAATTATGTAGGCCTATATAATATACTGTAAGACTATAAAAATTAAAACTGATGTGCCTGTAAGACTGCTATCAGCTTCTGTTACTGTTATTGTTTGGTTATTGTTAAAGGTAGTGGCCCATTGTGATTACTGTAATTCTAACTAAGAAATATAATAAAAAATATTCAATATACCATAAATAACAATTTAACAATTATATATTGTGACGTTTCCCTCAACATAAAGATTGTCATATAAATATAATGAAGTACAAAACAATAATAAAGTAATAAACCTGCGTCATGAGAGATAGGTATTAACAAGTGAATTTAAGACCATTGTAAATAGAATAAGAAAACTAAAAGATCAAACATGTCTATATTAAACTTAATAACAACCATTCCAGTAGACTGCATAAGAAATAATGTACAAAATAGGTAAAAACCTATAATGCAGAGCCTAGCTGGGTAACCAGTAACTGGAAACATGATAACATAACGTAAAGAAAATGTAAGATGTAAAACTATAAAACTAGATTAAGTAGTTATATCTGATTATGACTGGTAGGCACATAGACAATTCAGATAGAGATTATTATGATATAAATGGGTGATAAAAGTTTTAGTTTTGACTAAAAATGTTATAAGGTTTTGCAGGTAAAAAGAGACAATATTATGTATAAAAATTGTACTAGACCATGCCATATATAAAAAGAATGCTAAAGATGTAAAGAAGAATGTGATGTAAATAATTTAGTAATAGAAAGTGTTAACAGATAAACTGACTAGTAGATTATGAAATAAGAAATAACTACTGTTTGTTATGGACAAGATAATAATGTAGTTTGAAACTATTCAATTTATTTCGATTAATAAAATTTATTAAATTTATGCAAACTTTGTTTTTATATTACCTTCGGGTTCTCCTCCAGGGTTCTACAGACGAAAAAGTTGAAGGATTATTTGAGTTGAGTGGTGAAAATATAATAACACAGTTTATGCTGTCTAAAACAAATTACTTCTGGTTTATTATACAAATTAATTACTTTGTCTCACTTTGATGACAATTAAATTTCTTATTTCTTTTCTGGTATATTAAAATACTCGTTGAATTAGTAACATATAAAATCAAACAAATTGACAAAATGAATAATTCTTACTTAACTAGCCTATAACAAACGATTTATATATTTAATGAACCAGTACATAATTTATCCCCACACTCACACACATTCGTTCTTTTACATTGACATTCTATTTAAACCCCACTTTGCGATCTCATGATTTAGTGAAACATCTGCAAATATGAATGGTAATGTAGTTAAAAATTCAGAATTAAAATTGATTACCGTATAGGGTACTCATCCTGGTTGTTGATCTGATCCAACTGATGATGCACTTGTTTTCCCCGCACTTCGAAAGTCAATTGAAGCCCGTTAAAGTGATTTTGTCTTTGGACTGGCACTAAGTTTTTGCTGGTTACTAAAACCACGTTTTTTCACATTTCACTTTTAATAATTGTGTCGGCCGACGTAACTTGCTCGAGCACTGATAGTCCACCGTTTTTTGTTAACTTGTAAACGACTGTTCTCTGCTACTGTCTGATGCAAACTGGGGTGTAGAGGGGGCCGATATACCTGTAACAGGTATTTTGGAACGATATTTTTGTGGAACGGATGTAACAGTGTCTGAAAAGTTGAAATACCTGTTATTCGCGGCGACGCTGTTCCGAGTCGAGGCACGCCCCCTACGCGCGCGCGCGCACACACACACACACACACACACACACACACACACACACACACACACACACACACACACACACACACACACACACACACACACACACACACACACACACACACACACACACACACACACAGTACGCAATATCACGTAAACGAATACGCCAAGGCCAAATACTAGGCGTACAAAATTATCGCTGGTACGCAAGGAACAACCAGTATTTCAAATACTAGGGGTATCACCGATACACAAAATACTAAGCGTATCAGAGGAACAGTAGTATTTTAGGAACACCTAGTATTTTAGTAACAGGTAGTATCAAGGGTATTTCGAGTAGGAACTAGTACGGAGCCACTTTTTCGTCCTGAATACTTCATTCTGCGCAAAGAGATGAAGCTGTTTTTAATAAAGGAAAAAATTCATCCTGATGTTACATTTATTCTCGTGTGATATGCAGATATATAATACAGATTATATGCTAATAAATTATATTATACTAGTCACCAACTTGTAACTAAAACCGGTTCAGGTTGTAAGGTAAAACTTTACATTTTTACTTATAAAAAACCTTGTGTTCCAAGTCGTTAATATAATAGTGGTAAAGTATTTAGTTAAGTAACAGACACGTCATGGACAACGAAATCCAAGTGTTTAATTTTATTTATAATGTGTTAAGTGAAGCAGATTGTAATGTAAATAGGTGTGACATTTCATAACTTGTATATTCTGTGTACATTAGTGAATGAATCTGAAGATTATCCAAGTATGTAATGCATTTAATTTACTTTTGTTGTTGCTCATTATTTATAAGTGTTTATTTATTTATTTATATTTATTTTATTACAGTTGTTTTTATTATTTTTATTTGTAAAATTTTGTTTATTCTCATTCACTCTTGTGGCTTACTGTTACGTTTTTATTATATGTATTTGATGTTGTTATCACATTATTTGTTGTGGTATTACGTGTACTCTAAATTATTTCATTGCCCCGAGTTTCGCAACTGATTTGTCTAAAGTCTAACCAATGTTAGTTTTACTCCTAGTGAAAACTTAAATTGGTATTCCCAAAGGGAGATAGGCCTATAAATTCTCTTGTTTCTTATTTTCTTTTAAATAGTAATAGTTTAATAAAGTCACAGTGTAAAGTAACACTGTTAATACTTTTAGTTTCAATTTATTTCTTATAACAAATTATATAGTATAGGTTATATAATATCTTCAAATAAATACACTGCAAGTAGGTTTATTAATATATTAATAGGTTTATCTAGGTGAAAATAAACCTACTTGCAGTGTATTTATTTGAAGATATTACATAGGAGACCTGCAGGAAACTCAAAACGAGTTACTTACAAAGGATAATATAGGTTATGTATATATAGTATATAATAACAGGTATTTGTACCTGTTATTTTTTGGAACGGTATTTTTATACCTAGTATTTTAAAATAACAGTTTAGCCCACCTCTACTGGGGTGACAAACTGTTTTACTGTGATTCACCAAGAGACTGCTTGCCAGCGGTTACATAATACGTCTAGCCGGGCAGGCTGCAGGCTTCAGACATAAACAGTCTGCAACAACATTGTACAGGCAGGGGTTCCTAAAAGGTTGTTACTTGTATGCACTGACAATTTATTTTATTCATTCTCAGACTCCCAATTCTGTACCGTTACAATAACCCCCCCCCCATGAGAGGTTTTATGCCGCAGCATAAAAACTCTCAGTGCCTAAAACCTACGAGGATCAGTGGCGCCACAACCCCCTTAGTTCTTTACTAAAATCATGGGTACTTACCCCCCTAGTCTGGTGGCTGTGGCTGCACCTATCCGACTTTACTGGACTTCTCTACTCGAGATCCCAACACCATAAAATCAGATAGGCACCCGCCACAGTACCACCTGACTCTGAAACATTCAATTAAAATATCAACAAATGGCCTTCCATCATTCCATATCCCCAACTGATTCGTTTCCTCTTAGTCGTACTGGTTCATTATTAGCAAAGTACTGGTTCGATTTTGTTTCAAAGTACTGGTTTTTCCTTTAATTTATAATATACTAAGACAATTGTTTTACATGCAGATGCAGTTACCAGGATACAACATAATAATTATTTCAAATAAACATTACCCTGTTCGCATTGGACTACAAAAAAAAAATTTTACCACCTTAATTACTGCAAGTAAAAAATAAATTAATCCAGTTTATTATATTGTCCATCTGTTAAATTAATTAATTCAACTTCAATTATTTAAATCCATATTCATACACTATCACAATGATTTCAATTTATCATCAACATTTTACATTGGTTTCAATCAACCCTATAACTGGCCTTCATAAAATACAATGCCCACATGGCCATATAAACTTACGGTATACTTACATCTAATACATATTAATTCTATACAAATTATGTAATGTTCACAAAACACTATTGCCCATCCAAAATAACAAATTTATTACATAACAATCTTACTGTAAAATACATGTTACAGGTCACCAATATTTCTCCTTTAGATTTAAATAAAAGTTATAAACATTACAATATTAATCTCAAATATTCAATTAAATAAAAACTTTATTCATTACGTTTTAATCAATTACCATTTATTTCACAATTCCAATCAAAATTCAAATCAAAATTAAGTTAAATTCATTATAAAATTTACATTTTCAATTAATTTAATTCCTACTCAAATTTAATTTCATTACCTCATTTGTTCAAAACAATTTCCATTACTTTAATTTCATTATATTCAAAATGATTTTACATTAATAAAATCCTCTCACAGAAATTTTGAACTACATTACAATCAAAACACCAAGTTTCTTCCTTGTTTTATTCACAAAGAGTTAACTCAATTTGATTACATCTTGTATTTATTTTATTGCATATGAAAATTCCTCTAGGCTATGGCAATTATTTATCAAAATAAAACATTACTGTTGTTGTCAACTCCAGAATGACTGTAAACATTAGTCACACAACATACAATGTCCATGTCAACAGCATATCAGCTGATGCACTACCAGAATATTAAACATTTCCTTTAATTTTCACCTTAAATAAATATTGTAATCAGTTACCATTGATTTTACAATTCCAATCACAGTATTTTTAAATTCATTACTAAAATTCACAAGTTTAAATTAATTTCATTTCAACTCAAATCAAAACAATTTCTTTAGTTACATTATTTAAAACACTTTTAATTTAAACACACAATTCAAAATACAATTCCTTAGTACCTCCTGTTAATTATTTAGTAAAATAAAGTATTATTATTATTATACCATTCATCTTTACTACAGACATGTGTTACATTTACATAAGCTATAGTCTACATTCCAACAATATAACCTTGACACACTACATTTAACACCAACACATTTATTTACAAATTTTCGTCATATCATTTCATTGTTTACCACACTTCATTACCTAAATCAGCCAAAGTAATTATACCATAAACTCAAATAGTTAAATGTTCATTCACTGTTTATCTAACCACCATCGTCCAAAATTAGTCTGATTGTCACATTACACATTTTGTTTTTATTTACATTCATTGTATTATTATTTTTTATATAATAACCATATACATCTGTTTTTTCCATTTTACCGTAATAATAATCCCTAGGGTTACCCCCCATTATTATTTTATCATAAACTAAGTCTGCATTATTATTCTCTGTCAAGTCTCCGTCAGTATCATTTGTCACAATTAAATCATTTATATTTTCATCACTATAGTTGTCAGCTGTTACTAGTACGCTAACCTTCACAACAGGTAAGTGTTTATTATTATCAACCCCAATATAATCATCTTCTACTACTACACCAGCACTAAAAGGTAAGTCTCTATTATTAATCATAATTCTCTCATTATTCAAACTCTCAGCTAACCCTTTATAACCCCTAGTCAACTTAAATATCTCTATCACTCCCTTCTCTCTTCATGATCACTTTCCCAACCCAATGTCACATTTTCACTCCACACAGAGGGCAAAACCACTTTATTATA
This sequence comes from Magicicada septendecula, assembly GCA_034769895.1. Lineage (NCBI taxonomy): Eukaryota > Metazoa > Arthropoda > Insecta > Hemiptera > Cicadidae > Magicicada > Magicicada septendecula. The sequence continues at coordinate 309,903,167 of CM068368.1, forward strand.
ACACCATCTGGCCGTACCAGATATACCACAAAAAATTAAGAGACATTTTGGAGACCATTTGCCTCCCACAAAAACTCTCAAGGAACCTTTGTCCTCCAACACCACTTGTGAAGCCTTTCCTTCACGTATACCACAAAAGAAATTTGCCCTCCACTCTCTTTCAAGCTTATCAACACCAATTACCACCCCATCGCTACTAACGTCAACTCCCATTATATTCTCATTATCACTACTATTACTTAATGTAACACTTTTTGATACTCCATTTTCAAATACCTCTATTATTATTATTCAACATTATTTCTCTATCATTATTACAGTTATCACTGTTATTTTCACTATTACTTACCTTGTACACTTTCACCTGATTATTAATCGTCATCATGTCACAATTATGATTTTCACTTATTTTTTCACTTGTATTAACATCACCTACGTTGTCGTTTTTTATTTCCACTACACTGGAACTAGCATGATTGTTTGTGACAGTATCATCATTACTACCTACACTATCCGAACCACTTACCTGGTTTGATTTGCTTTCTTTATTTTCTTTCAATTTACCTGTATCTGGTTTCCGCAACCGACTCTTTATTCAATTTTTTAATTCATTAACATCACGAGATATTGTTCATAAAATATCCATTATATCATCCTTATTATATGCTACCTGATCGTCTGTACTAGTGCTAGATAAGTCAATGCTGTTGATTTTGTCACTATTATTTTCCATTTTTGTTTTATATTTTTGTTTACTTATACAATTATACACACTTTAGCTTAGTTTTGCTTTACCCCTTTCTCGTCACAATCTACAATCATTTACAACATCGCCCCCACTCCCAAATAACCCTTGTCTGCAACTTAATTAGGTCTGATCTGTGTGATTAAAAATAAATCACACAAATCGAGTCCCTGTTCGGGCGCCATTGAAACTATTCAATTTATTTCGATTAATAAAATTTATTAAATTTATGCAAACTTCGTTTTTATCTTACCTTCGGGTTCTCCTCCAGGGTTCTACAGACGAAAAAGTTGCAGAAGGATTATTTGAGTTGAGTGGTGAAAATATAATAACACAGTTTATGCTGTCTAAAACAAATTACTTCTGGTTTATTATACAAATTAATTACTTTGTCTCACTTTGATGATGACAATTAAATTTCTTATTTCTTTTCTGGTATATTAAAATACTCGTTGAATTAGTAACATATAAAATCAAACAAATTAACAAAATGAATAATTCTTACTTAACTAGCCTATAACAAACGATTTATATATTCAATGAACCAGTACATAATTTATCCCCACACTCACACACATTCGTTCTTTTACATTGACATTCTATTTAAACCCCACTTTGCGATCTCATGATTTAGTGAAACATCTGCAAATATGAATGGTAATGTAGTTAAAAATTCAGAATTAAAATTGATTACCGTATAGGGTACTCATTATGGTTGTTGATCTGATCCAACTGATGATGCACTTGTTTTCCCCGCACTTCGAAAGTCATTTGAAGCCCGTTAAAGTGATTTTGTCTTTGGACTGGCACTAAGTTTTTGCTGGTTACTAAAACCACGTTTTTTCACATTTCACTTTTAATAATTGTGTCGGCCGACGTAACTTGCTTGAGCACTGATAGTTTTTTGATTTGTTGACCGCTACATGGTTCACACACTTTAATAGTTATTGTACTGGATAGGCCGACGATGTTTTCGGCCTATCTTACATGCCCGAGGCCACCGTTTTTTGTTAACTTGTAAACGACTGTTCTCTGCTACTGTCTGATGCAAACTGGGGTGACAAAGTGTTTTACTGTGATTCACCAAGAGACTGCTTGCCAGCGGTTACGTAGTACGTCTAGCCGGGCAGGCTGCAGGCTTCAAACATAAACAGTCTGCAACAACATTGTACAGGCAGGGGTTCCTAAAGGTTGTTACTTGTATGCATTGACAATTTATTTTATTCATTCTCAGACTCCCAATTCTGTACCGTTACAAGTTAGTAAGAGATTAATGTTACACAAAACCTGCATCTACTTGGTAGGTAAAAAGAGACAATATTATGTATAAAAATGGTAGTAGACAATGCCAGATATAATAAGAAACAGTGTATTTTTTTTAGAGTAAGATATAAGTAACCATGGACAAGTAATAATGTAATCAACAAGAAAAAAAAGTTAACTTGGGCAAAAAACCTACATCTACTTTAGAAGGTAGACTAGGACATTACAATGTATAAAAATACTTGATTAGATCATGATATATCTAGTAATAGATCATGTAGTTATAAAGAATAAATGTTAACTTGTATTAGAATTAAGCAATTTTTCTGTAAGAAACAAATAATAGTCCAATGTACACAAGACATTATTAGGCCTATTGTACGAGCCAAGGTTTTGATAAAAAGTTAATGTTCATAATTGTAATAACTAGTATTAAATTACATGTTATTAACATAAAATCATATGTACAGCAAGAAAACTAATTATGTAACAAAAAAGATAACTTTTAAACATAATTTGTTAGAATAGGTCAAACCTTAAAATTGTTATTTTTGGAATTACTGTACAGAAACATATCGTGTGAGATCTTAAAATGATCAGGAGAAAAAAAGCATTTTATTGGTAAGAATATCTTTACAATTGTACATAGCATAAGAGAAATATGTTAAATTTAAGAATTTTTAGTAATTTTGATCTCAGAAAAGGGACGCCATCCACGACAATGCTGGATATCTCAACCAATAGGAATTTTTCACATTTTGTGTGTAGCAACCCAAAGAGTGACGCCAAACCAGTAAAATACGCCAATTCGTACAGTAAAGAACGACTCCTCTGCAACACCTACAGCCACGAAGTTACCATCAGAATCACCTTGGCTAGGTTAGGTGAAGAGAGAATAACATAACATAACCAAAAAGTGAGAAAAGTGTTGTGGATTGTTTATACAATCAGAAAGGAGTAATAGTGATTTAATAATATTAACAGTGAATAAGAAAGTGTGTACAAAGTAAAGGAAAGTATAGTGAATACTTAAAATTTTAAATGACATAACTAATTATAATAATACAACTGTAACACTTTATGTACACTTGTGAAATATTTATTCCACTACCACTGAACAAAAACACGAACACTATTGTAATTTTTCACATTTCAACTATTATTTCTTAGTGTTTAATGTTTAAAGCGGTATAACCTATTAAGACTAGGTTAACCTCAAAATAAACACTGTTCGGCACATACGAACTATTCGTTATTTTTAAGATATTATTTTGTTACATTAGAGTCAACTTTGTATTGTGATGTTTTGTACTTCGCAAAAGACATTTTTGTAATTAATTATTGTACTCACAAGAACCCAAGTTTATATTTAAATAACATAACCAGGTAGACTAGGCCTGAATCAGAAGATCATATTGCCAACCGATGAGGTAAACATTTTACAAGCCTGGAGAATTAAAATTACGGAAAAGGTTGTTCATTTTTATTTTAAAAAGAAAAGAAGCGAAGTTAAAAAGAATATTGAAGAGAATTAATTGTATATGAATAATTATTTTTAATACTTGACATTTTTGTCAGGTTCTGAATATTAGTGTTTTCATAAGCATTCGAAGAATAAGTTGGTAGTACCCATTGCTTGTGTACCACGTGCGATTTGAATTATATAAATAGGTAAGTGAATTCAAACGGAATAAAGGAAGGAATTAATTGAAACTAAAAAATTTTAATTAGTCAAGACGTTAAATATTTTAATTCATGAAACATAACAAAAAAACTGGAACAATATAGTTACCTAACAAGTACAGGTATAAATTTAAACATACCTCAAACGAATACACAACTCAATTATCATTTAACAATTTACATAATCTGAAAGTCTACATATTTAACAACAACATATTACTGAAGCACGGAAAAACACAACCGCTCCTCATTTTTTTATTATATTGAATAGGGCGCAAAAAATGTGAGGCCTAACTAAGAAATTTTATTTGAAAATATATCAGCACAATCAAAATACATTTTTGATAAATCAAATATACACTACGATAAAAATTTAATACATTACAATATGCAATGTTGGTGAGAAACCATACGCTTTAAACAGTTTCAGCCCAAGTCCTGATTTGGACAACACTGGGAATGAAAGCAGGATTGGGAATAAGATAAGACCATGTCTGTTGCAGTTGTTACTCTAATCTGTATCTCACTCTTGATGTGAGTGACCTTAACTTAAATCATTATGCTACTTCCTTCAAGCATGTGAAGTAAATTCACTTAATAAATACACAGTCAAGGACTGTAATAATTCTACAAACAGCATGAACATGAAGATATAAGTATCACCAAAAATCCATTGAAAATGTTAATATTGTTACAATGGTTACACAGATTGTCATGGGTAAAGTGGAAACCGAATAACTGACACCTATGTAGTTAATAATTACCAACTTAAATTAGTCACAAACAACAGTTAGAAATCAACAAAGGTGGTCTTATACTGATGTCTTGCTTTAAGTTGAATATGGTACACATTGCAGAGATGCTGGTCACTGTACTGTAATTCCAGGGCTTTTGTTAATCCAGCATAGGTATACTGGCTATCAGATGGTGCCTTCAGCAATAGTTCTGTGGCAGGTCCTTTCATTGCAAGAGGCAGCTTCAAACTGGCGAAGATAAATTGGCCACTGAGTGCTTTCATCAAACGTTGGGCCCTTTACGTAAACTCACCCTACTATAGTTATTGGCTCGTTTCATTGCTCTTATTATTTTTAATCTTCTTCAGCATTTATTTATAGCCTTGCCTTGCCTGCTGTTTCTTTCATTAATTGCTCGACTTCCATTTTAATTTGTTTTATTGAATTATTAATAGAATCTACTATACGTGACATATTTGTTTTCATAGTTGAGACAGATTTTACTATTTCAGATACTCTCCAACATATTTGTTCAGCTTACCTCATAACGGACCGAATTTTGCTGTGGTATGTTACTTCACCTATTTCTGCTCTTGTAACAACGCCTTAACATCTTGTTTCGTGACTAAATTCTTTTTTGCTGATTATCTGCTATTGCATTTTCATTCTCCTTTTTGTCATCTTTCTGCTTCTTTAGTCTTCTGTTGGCATTCATCCTTTTGTTTGCAGCGCTTGGAAGGTATCCATATATTTTTTTTAAATTACCTCTGACACTTCTATCTACAAAGTGTCCTCTGTTTCCACTGTTAAAGGTTCTATTGCGCTTGTGATACCACTGTTACGACGGTCACACTTATCTTTATATTGTTCAGTGGAAACTGACACCTCTGAAGTCACTAGTTACCAACTTTAATTAGTCACAAACTACAGTTATCAATCCACAAACGGGACTCTTATACAATAATTCAAGTTAAATCAGTACAACACAATGAATGCAACCTTATTACAGGTTTGCACCGATTAACACAATAATCACTTCCCACTAACTGCCACGATAACTAACGCTCCTCATTCTAATATCACCAGGTCTAAACTAAACTGTACTTTAAAATCCAGTATTTATTCCTTCACTACTCTGCACTGTAGTGAGATTCCACTTGAGTAACATTTGGAAGGGGCATCTCCCATGATCTACAACAATCCAGAGCGTTACGTAATTCTGCTGCGCAGTTATATATACAAGGCATCACGTGGTCATTCAGCGATATGGTACTATCTATTTCTTCAGCGTAGCAATACTATTATAATACATACTTTAATAGACAACTGCTAAAGTAACTGAAATTAGCAGTTATCATTAAACATATTCTAATCATGTTACTTATACAGCATTTGTGTGTTAAGTGAATGATATAAAACAGGAATGTACAGGAGAATGCAAAGTGTTTAATGATCACAGTTAAGAAAACAAAAGATATTAAATAATCTAAAATGATTAAAAATATAAATTGATAGAAAATTCAGGAATGGAAGAGGGTTTCATATGCATGTTACATAAAAAGTGACATAACCAAACATGCACAAAGTAGTAATTATGTATATTGTTACGACACAAATAGCCAACCCAGTACCAAGGATAAAAAATATATTTATAAATGTAAAAAAAATACTTCTTATCAAATAAACTGATTGATTTAATTAAAATATAAGGAATATGACTCGACAAACAACGACTTTAACATAACCCAAGTGATTGACCCAACAACAGGAAACAAATGAAGAAGGGAACCACACAAATAACCAACGAGCATAAGAACGTAATAAACCCAAACAAAAAGGAAACAAGTTCATGGGTTTAAACGAACCCAAAATACCCAAGGAAAAGGATGGAAAAACCCAATGTATTAATCAAGTAATGAAAATAAAGAAGGAGGGAGACAAGCAGAAGTGAAAACCAATAATGGTTCACAAAACAAGTAATAGAGCACTCAAGAAGAATATTGAAACCAAAACAAGGGTTATCCGGAGAAAGGAAAGGTAACGGTTACTACCCATTAATAGACAAAATGACCTAGTGAAGAAACATTACTAAGGATTAAGGTGATAAAAAGGCAACCTAAACCACAGATAAAATTGTCATTAGTTATTAAGTATTAATTGTCAGTAGTATTAAGGATATGAAAGAGAAATAAGTATAGGGATCACCCACCAGAACACAAATAGTATAAACAGTGATACAGTGCAATAGTGTAGGTGTAAAAACCCCAAAGTGAAGTGTTACGCTAGTTAAATTATAATTAACAATAAATAATTTAAAAGTGAAGGTAAGAAAAAAGTGGGAAATTAACGGTGAATAAATAGCTGGTGAAAAATAGTATTAAGTGTGAATTATAGATTAAGGTATGGTAAACACTAGAAGTGATGATGACTTTTTTATTTAAGAAAAGATGTTCAATAGAGTTAAGTTTAATTATAGCCAGTAGTAAGTAAAAAGGGAGGATTCCAGATAAGAATAAATTGAAGGTGTTAACATGGAGAGAATGTAAAAATTGTTTAAAGAATAAGAAATCAAAAACTAACAAAGACACCTAAGTTATAAGGGACTGTTATCAATTTAATAAAAAGTGATGTTGTTTATCACAGCAAAAATAATACGTGTTGTAAACAAAAAATTAGCAAATAAGGATAAGTTAGAAGGAAGTGATGATATTTCTTAATCAAAATAATAACTCTAATAACTTATAAAGAATTGTTCATGTTAATGTTATGAATAGGATATGGCTGAATGAAATTTGCAGTCCATAAGCCTAATGTTATGTTTTAAAGATTAAAATAGAGAAAGCAATATTGAACAGTAAACAACACACCAACAGACTCAAAACACAACACAACCAATAAAAATAACAAAGTAAAGCCCAATAGGCTGAAACAAAATGTGATTTGAATGAAATAAGTAAAATACTATAATGGCTACTCAGGCCTAGAAAAAACATAACTGTCAGAACCAAACAACCAAAAATTATAACAAACTGAATAAGAATTTAGAAAATCTGAGGTGAAGGAATCACCAAGAATAAATCGTAAATCATTTATAACACAAAATATTGTAATAGGCATTATTATACAAAAAGAAATGTAATTAACAAGCATTAACATAATTGTAAAAACTTAAAATCTGAAATTACCCAAGCTTGTGGGGTATCAAAATAATCTATGAACGAGAATAAATATTATAGTGACAATATTTAATAACCAGGAAGGAAGATGGAGGAATAACAGTAATCAGAAGATATACGAAGAATTCGAATTTTGATAACAATACATCATCTCAAAATCAACCAATCAGAATAATTCCGTTACTATGGAAACGCCGGTTGAAGACGAGAATACCGTTGGAATTAAACAAGAAGCGAAGCGTCATTAAGCCAATGCAGATGCAAATATTTGGAAGAACGTTTTTCAGTGTAAATTAACGCAAACAGTTGTTAAAAGTTGCTGAACTTGATCGTTGGAGAAGCATATGACCGTTGTAGCAGATAATTGAAGACCCAAGGCCAATTAAATAGAAAATATCCATTGAAAAGAATGTCAAGACCCATGACGAAACAGACGCCCAATTTTTTGAAGCCCAAAATCCATGAAAACTGAATGTATGCAGCCACATCCTACCCGATTAAACAACGAAGGCACCTAGACACGTTGAGGTGTTAAGTACCATCCAATTATTTATTTTCCACCAACCCTAATCACTTTAAATAATTTTAAAAGGTAAATTTACCGCACTATAGAAACAATATTTCTCTTTCATAGAATATTTGAGCAAATTAACACTTAATAGAACTTTGTTAACATTGAATAACCTATGAGTTAAACACGAACTTACAGAACACTTTTACGACACAACACAACAGATTGTAACAGCACACATTATTTTTTATGTACACTTAGATTAAGGTAAAATATATTTTTATTGTAACCATTGGAGTTCTTTAACTCATAGCCAAAAGGATCCACGATTTGTGAAACCAATAATAACTGTAATACGCTTAATGTAAGCAGCGACGCAAGGTTAAATGGTTTCTAAATCACTTCGCCAACCCTGAAGGCAAGATCTCATGTAATCAGTCGGTGCGAATTTATAATTGTATTATTGTAATTGTGAATGTTTTCAGTTATCACCCATTAAAAAATATTTATTACAGGGAGTAACCGTCGTTATCATTTCATAGGGAGTGCTATATATCAATTACTTGTAGTTAAGAATAAATCGTAGCAGTAAACAGGTTGTCAGTAACACAGCAGAAGCGACGATTGGGACGGCCGTGCGAGCGGGAACTATTTGAATGCACCATCCCGCAACGCTGATAACTTGTTTAACCATAATTTTAGTTGTTTTGAAAAACGACTTGGCGCCACCCGGGATTATCACACCCCTATAAATAACAGGTAAGGTTACTGCCGTAGTATATAGGTGATTATATCTACGCTACGAACATCGCTAGCCATCAAAATTACTGTAACGACCCGGTGCGAGGCGAACGCACTAATCATACAAAACACATACAAATTGTACACATTTTACAGGTACGAACCGATCTATTCGTTACAGATTGACGAATACCAGGTGAGGCTTGGACGTAGACGGGACGACCGCTATTGATACGTTACAGATTGGCGACCAACCGGTGAGGCCGTAAAAGAAGGCCAACGGCGGCTATGAAGAGACACTCAATGGTTACCAGGAAGGACAAACAGAAAGAAATTGAAGGGGAAGATCAACCGGAAGAGATGGAAGAAATTGAAGAAATAATCGGGGAGCTAGTCGAAGGGGACGTTCAGGAAAACCAACCACAAAATCCAGCTCAACCAGAACCGGAAGTGGAAGTAATGGTCGGGGATCAACCCAGTAAACCAACTCAGAAAGAGGACCTGAGTATGCAGGAGATGCTAAAAATTCTAATGAAGGGGAACGACCAAATGCAGGAACAAAGAAGACAAGACAAGGAAGAATTGAACAAAAAATTAGAATCATTAAGAAGGGAAGACAGAGAATTCTTGAATAAAAAATTAGAGTCAGACAAAGAAGAATTGAATAAAAAATTGGAGTCAGACAAGGAAGAATTGAATAAAAAACTGGACCAAAACAAGGAAGAATTGAAGAAGCAATTCAAGGAGGACATAGAGCTCCTGAATAACAAAATGGAAGACAACCGAGAGGCGTTAGAAAAGAAGAGTGAGGAGCTGAAGAGACAAATAAAAAAGGATCTTGACGTGTTAAATAACAAGATCGAAAATAATTGTGAAACACTCCAAAAACAATTGAAGGAAGAAGGCGAGAAATCAAAGGAGGAATGGAGGCAACAGTTGGCGGAATGTAAAGAGGAAATCAAACAGACTATAACTGAGACGAACGAAACAGTAATACATGTCCAGGAAGAGTTGACTGAAAAAATAAACCACGTCCAGGAGGAAGGAATTCTCAGGATCCAAGAACTACAGAAGAACACCACCAAAGAGTGTAGTAAAAATAAACAGGAGGTGCTTCAGGAGCTGAAGGAGAGGCACAAGGAGATCCAGACTGATGTCAGCGAACGCGTTGAAAGGGTATATACCACTATCAACAAGATTGACGAGAAAACGCAAGAAAATAAAGAAAAAATCAGAGAAACAGTCAGAAGGAGAAACAGATGCAAGAGGAACTAGACGCTTTGAGGGAGAAGCCTTGCAGTAGCACTCACATCTTAACGAATGAGAATAGGGAAGTGATCAACTTCAAGAGTTACCGAAGAAACCCCATAGAATTTCTGAAAAGGGTGGAGGAGCTCATAGAGAGAAATAGAGATACCAGATGGACAACGGTGAGAAGTCTTATCGATGAGATGTTTCGAGACACGAACGACAATTGGTGGACAGCCACACGACCAGAAATCAGCTGTACGCAAGAGTTCAAAACATTGTTCTGCGAAAAATACTGGTCAGAATCGACCCAAAATGTGGTAAGGAACGACATAAGCAACGGAAGATATGAGCCACAGGCTGGGCATACACTAACATCATACTTCTTAGGAAAGGTCTGTCTAGCTCGAAACCTCGAACCAAAGATACCCGAAGAGTCCCTAGTCATTCAACTGGGATATCACTATGAAGACGCCATACAGAGGGCCAGGAGACAGGGACAAATAAAGACTATACAGGGAATGGCCAACTTGCTGGAAGACCATGAAAACGACAGCCAGTATAAGAAGAATCGTATGATCAACCAAAAGTACAACCGGAGGAATGAAAATTACAATGTGCCAAGCTACAACTTGCCCTACAGTAATACCCAGAACAACAACCGGAACATAATGAACCGAAACCCAAACAGTTACCCAGGGGACCAACCATTCCATCGGAATCAACCCAGCTACAATCAAGGTAACCAACCAAGCAATAGAGATCATCCGAGTTACAACCAGGGGAACCAACCAAGTAACAGAAATGCACAAAACCCTAGTGCACCCCATAATAACAACAGGGGTATAGAACAAGTTAGAAATTCAAATGGTCACCCGAATAATCACAATTACTATGGCAACCGGTACGACCCGAATTACCAATATAACAGGGGAAACGGGAGTAACCAAAATAGGGGCGACATGAGGCGCCAAGTCAATTTTATCAGCGGGAGGAGACAGAACAACCACCGACGATATTGTTCCATGACAAGAACCAACACAAGGTACGACGATTCCCAATATGACAACCAGCAATCCCCAGGAACAAGAACAATAGAAGCGCCGAGGAATCACATAAATGATCAATCAACCTCGACAAATGAAATGGCAGACCAAGTAAATAGTCTGGCCAGTGGTTCCCAACAACCTTTAAACTAAAAAGGTCAGTGAGAAACCACCAGGACCCTTCACATGACCAATCACTTGGGTTAAATCGACAAACCACGACGGAAGGTGAAATGAAGAAGATAACGATAATATCAACCAATTATTTAAAAGACATCAGGGATGAACTTCTGGAGGAGGAGGATAACCGCTTGTCAACAACAAATAGTGAAATAGTGCATATAAAAGCCAATATTAATGGAATCAACACTATCATAATGATCGATACTGGGTCAAATGTATCTCTCATAAACCAACCTATATACCTATCCCGACTCTACCTATAAATAATATTGTCATAATTGGTGCCACAGGCAAACAAAATAAGACCATCAGAAAACAGGTCTCTTTAGAGCTAACCAGCCATGACACAACGATACCTATTATTTTCCTTGTCGCAAATGGATTACCATTTACCATGTTGATTGGATGCGATGCACTGAGACAACACTCAGCAATTATTGACATGCAGAAGGGAATAGTAGTGCTTATTTCTGAGAAGGGAGTGTGGTCAGCCAATATAATCAACAGTAACCCAACACAAATAACCCTAAATCATAATAAGGGGTTAAAAAGCTATTATTGCCAGACATACCAACCATCAATTACCATAGAAGAGGAAGAAGGAGAGGGAGAATTGTGGAAAAGAAAAGTCGAAGAAATTAGAAAGTTCCAAAGAGAGAGACCTCAGCAAGAGATAACGGGTGAACAGGCTGAAAAACTAATAGCCATATATCAAGAATACCATCACGTTTTCTCAAATACCCCAGGGAAGGTCAAAGGATTCCAATGTAAAATCAACTTTCGAGAACCCATAGACTTCCACAGAAAAGCCTACCCAATAGCCTACTCCCTAAAAAACGAGGTGAGGACGGAAATAAATAGAATGATGGAGGAGGACATCATTGAATACAGTCAGTCTCCTTATACGAGTCCTATAGTCGCCATACCAAAAAAGAATGGTAAAGTCAGAATATGTTTAGACGCCCGGGAGATCAATAAGATGATCATTAATGATCGAACATCACCGGGGGAGATTGAAGAGATACTCAAGAAATTTCATGGCACCAAATATATAAGCACCTGGGATACTGTATGTGGGTACTGGCAGGTGGAGCTGCACCCACACAGTAGGAAGTACATGGCATTCATCTTCGACGGAAGGAATTACCAGTTTAAGAGGTTACCTTTCGGCCTCATTAATTCCGTCGCAGTGTTCGTCAAGTGCATGGACCAGGTCATAGGTCAGGAAGCATTGCAGTTCACAACAGTGTACGTGGACGACCTTCTAATAACATCATCTGACTGGGATGAGCACTGCGATCGGGTCAAACAGGTATTACAAAAATTATCTGAAAATAATATAACGTTAAAATTAGACAAGTCCAAGTTCATAGCAAACCAAGTCAAATTCTTGGGTTTCAACTTTAGCAGAACAGGGGATAACACCATCCCAAGAGAAGGTGGAAGGTATTCAGAACTTCCCCACCCCAAAGAATAAGAAGCAGCTACAATCCTTCTTAGGTATTTGTAACTACTATAGAAAGTTCCAAACCAATTATTCTTATTTAACAGCAAAGTTCTCTAAACAATTATCAGCTAAAGAAAAGTGGACTTGGGGGAAGGAACAAGATGAAGTGCTAAAATTAATCAAAATAAAATTTCTTGAAACCATAATGCTACACCACCCTAATTTTGAACAGCCGTTCTACTTAAATTGTGACGCCAGTGATGTGAGCCTGGGCGCCGAATTATATCAAGAGGATAAGGACGGACACCACCTGGTTATCAGCTTTGCCAGCAGGGTACTGAACCGATGCGAACGTAACTACAATGTTACTGAAAAGGAACTACTCAGTATTGTGTTCGCATGCGGAAAATTTAGGACGTATATCCTCGGATATCCGATCACCGTCCGAAGCGACCATAAGTCCATTTCCTTCTTGAAACAGTGTAAGTTAAGTCATGGGAGACTTACACGATGGATACTCGCATTACAAGAGTACCACATAACGTGGGAGTACATTCCAGGACGTAAAAATGTTGCCGCCGATGTATTATCCAGAATAAATGTCACCGATCAGACATTTGAAGGAGAAAAGGAGAAGATCGTCAAAGTGTTTTGTATAATAAAGGATAGAAAGGACCTGGAAGATATTCTGAACGAGGTAGTGGTACAGCAGAAACAAGATTCAAAATTACTAACCATAAGAAACAGACTGTTAGAAGATGAAGAAGTTGTGAATAAATATTATTGTATCCACCAAGATACACTCTTTGTTAAAACAAGAAAACATAATAGCACATGGAAACTTGTAGTTCCAAAAACATTAGAAAATAAGATAATTAAGGATTATCATGTTCGATACGGACATATGGGAACTGTAAAAATTGTAAAAGCATTGGAGGAGGAAGTATTTATAAAAAATATAGTAAGGAAGGTCAACCAAAATATTAAAACATGTATAATATGTCAAATGGTAAAGACCAATAACGAGAAAAAAGAGGGAACTATGATACCCATCACCTCAACAACAAAGTTAGAAAAAGTATTCCTCGATATATGTGGTCCATTCCCACGTAGTGGAGGGAGACATAAATACAAGTTTATTGTAATCATGTTAGACCACTATACAAAATATACGAAATTATATGCAATAAACAGAGCTACTACTAAGAAAATACTAGAAATAATAAAAACTAAATATATAACTGAAGTGGAAAGACCATGCATGATAATAACTGACCATGGAACGCAGTTCAAAGGAAAGAAATGGCGGAACGAGTTACTAAAAGAGAATATAAAAACCTATAAAACTTCCAAATACCACCCTAGTAGTAACCCTGCAGAAAGAGTGCTAAGGGAAGTTGGACGAATACTAAGAACTTATTGTCACAACAACCAAAAAGAATGGCAAAAGTATTTGGCTTCTACCGAAGTATTTCTAAATATTAGTTACCACCAATTTACTGAAAACACCCCATACTTGATGATGTTTGGAAGAAAGCCCCACAGAGAGATACAAGACTTAATAAACTTCCCAGTCAACCCAGAAGACCCCTATGATGAAAACCAATGTTATAACCGTATTATGGAGAAAATAGAAAAACAAAGAGCAAAGTATTCACAAAACCAAATTAAAATAATAAAGTATCACAAGGGAGAGAGAGTACTAATCAAAAACAGGGAACTACCCAGTACACTTGAAGGAATAGCCAAAAAATTGCTATTATTATATGTTGGACCATATGTCATCACCAAGGACAATGGTCCAACACTTACGAGATAAGTAATATAACCACCAAAAAAGTAAAAGGAGTTTACAACCAAGCTTCAATAAAGAAGTTCTATGAAGAAAACTAAATAACTGTAGTATGCTCATCCAGAATAAGTGTGAATATCAAACACTTGAAGGAGAAGAGGTGAAGAATAACGAAGTGTCGAACAAAAAGGAGAAGGCTATAATATGGAATGGAAATGATAATATAATAAATCCACAACCGTGAGAATTGAATTGATACCAAAATAAACTTATATATAATAAAATGTACGGCCATATGTCATCACGAAGGACAAGTAACTGTAAATAAAATACAAACGCCAAGATTCAAAAATTATGTGAGCACAACTTGCAACAACATATCGATGACTTATGAGGCCTAAAATAAAAAATATCAAAACAAAGGAATGAGTTACATAAATTCCTACTAAGTAAAATCAACTTGCAATTTATTAAAAAGTTGATGTGTGAAGTATATGAAATAATTAAACAAAATGTACCAAAATAGGAATACGCTACAAAAATTCCTATGATGTAAGAGAATTAACTTACAAAGAATTATCAAGAATGATTTTTAATACAAACTGAAATATACAAAAATAAAATCAAACTCAAAACTGATAAGATAAATACCTGAAATTATAATGAATCAAAGGTATTCAAAAAAATCAAAAAAAATCTAAACTGGTACAAAGAAAAAGAGAAGTTATGTATGAATCAAATATACAAGGCTAAAGCAAAATATTGCTAAATAACTGAGAAAAGAATACCAATGTCTAAGATAATTAAAATGATCACAACGAGAATTGAAAACCAAATAATGAAAAGTTAATGATGAAATTAACATATAAATAAATAAAAAACAATCAATTGTATGAGCAAATGATAGTATATAGCAAAGGTACAGCGGAAGGAAGAATGAGTAAAAAGCCAAAGTGATCTAAAAACAAACCACAAGGTGGACAATCCCAAAGTATATTATTATTAAAAGGTATTTATGATTGACTGTTGAAAAGTCCAGCAATCAAATAAACTGAGCAGAGATGATGTGCCTCTGGTCTCAGAAAAATGAGTAGCAATGGGAGAAACCAGCTACTAAAGTTAGGGAAAAAATTGTGTATAAGGGAGAACACACCAATGGAAATAAAATAAAAAACAGATCCAAATAAAATGGAATGAATTCAGTAAGAAGAGAAATAAAGAATGGAGAAACAACCAAGAAAGAAAAGGAAAAAGATTATGTATAACTGATAATTTCATAAAAAACTATGCTAATGTTTTATCAAAATGATCAATTTTAAAGGAGAGGCATTATGTTACGACACAAATAGCCAACCCAGAACCAGGGATAAAAAATATATTTATAAATGTAAAAAAAATACTTCTTATCAAATAAACTGATTGATTTAATTAAAATATAAGGAATATGACTCGACAAACGACGACTTTAACATAACCCAAGTGATTGACCCAACAACAGGAAACAAATGAAGAAGGGAACCACACAAATAACCAACGAGCATAAGAAAGTAATAAACCCAAACAAAAAGGAAACAAGTTCATGGGTTTAAACGACCCCAAAATACCCAAGGAAAAGGATGGAAAAACCCAATGTATTAATCAAGTAATGAAAATAAAGAAGGAGGGAGACAAGCAGAAGTGAAAACCAATAATGGTTCACAAAACAAGTAATAAAGCACTCAAGAAGAATATTGAAACCAAAACAAGGGTTATCCGGAGAAAGGAAAGGTAACGGTTACTACCCATTAATAGACAAAATGACCTAGTGAAGAAACATTACTAAGGATTAAGGTGATAAAAAGGCAACCTAAACCACAGATAAAATTGTCATTAGTTATTAAGTATTAATTGTCAGTAGTATTAAGGATATGAAAGAGAAATAAGTATAGGGATCACCCACCAGAACACAAATAGTATAAACAGTGATACAGTGCAATAGTGTAGGTGTAAAAACTCCAAAGTGAAGTGTTACGCTAGTTAAATTATAATTAACAATAAATAATTTAAAAGTGAAGGTAAGAAAAAAGTGGGAAATTAACGGTGAATAAATAGCTGGTGAAAAATAGTATTAAGTGTGAATTATAGATTAAGGTATGGTAAACACTAGAAGTGATGATGACTTTTTTATTTAAGAAAAGATGTTCAATAGAGTTAAGTTTAATTATAGCCAGTAGTAAGTAAAAAGGGAGGATTCCAGATAAGAATAAATTGAAGGTGTTAACATGGAGAGAATGTAAAAATTGTTTAAAGAATAAGAAATCAAAAACTAACAAAGACACCTAAGTTATAAGGGACTGTTATCAATTTAATAAAAAGTGATGTTGTTTATCACAGCAAAAATAATACGTGTTGTAAACAAAAAATTAGCAAATAAGGATAAGTTAGAAGGCAGTGATGATATTTCTTAATCAAAATAATAACTCTAATAACTTATAAAGAATTGTTCATGTTAATGTTATGAATAGGATATGGCTGAATGAAATTTGCAGTCCATAAGCCTAATGTTATGTTTTAAAGATTAAAATAGAGAAAGCAATATTGAACAGTAAACAACACACCAACAGACTCAAAACACAACACAACCAATAAAAATAACAAAGTAAAGCCCAATAGGCTGAAACAAAATGTGATTTGAATGAAATAAGTAAAATACTATAATGGCTACTCAGGCCTAGAAAAAACATAACTGTCAGAACCAAACAACCAAAAATTATAACAAACTGAATAAGAATTTAGAAAATCTGAGGTGAAGGAATCACCAAGAATAAATCGTAAATCATTTATAACACAAAATATTGTAATAGGCATTATTATACAAAAAGAAATGTAATTAACAAGCATTAACATAATTGTAAAAACTTAAAATCTGAAATTACCCAAGCTTGTGGGGTATCAAAATAATCTATGAACGAGAATAAATACTATAGTGACAATATTTAATAACCAGGAAGGAAGATGGAGGAATAACAGTAATCAGAAGATATACGAAGAATTCGAATTTTGATAACAATACATCATCTCAAAATCAACCAATCAGAATAATTCCGTTACTATGGAAACGGCGGTTGAAGACGAGAATACCGTTGGAATTAAACAAGAAGCGAAGCGTCATTAAGCCAATGCAGATGCAAATATTTGGAAGAACGTTTTTCAGTGTAAATTAATGCAAACAGTTGTTAAAAGTTGCTGAACTTGATCATTGGAGAAGCATATGACCGTTGTAGCAGATAATTGAAGACCCAAGGCCAATTAAATAGAAAATATCCATTGAAAAGAATGTCAAGACCCATGACGAAACAGACGTCCAATTTTTTGAAGCCCAAAATCCATGAAAACTGAATGTATGCAGCCACATCCTACCCGATTAAACAACGAAGGCACCTAGACACGTTGAGGTGTTAAGTACCATCCAATTATTTATTTTCCACCAACCCTAATCACTTTAAATAATTTTAAAAGGTAAATTTACCGCACTATAGAAACAATATTTCTCTTTCATAGAATATTTGAGCAAATTAACACTTAATGGAACTTTGTTAACATTGAATAACCTATGAATTAAACACGAACTTACAGAACACTTTTACGACACAACACAACAGATTGTAACAGCACACATTGTTTTTTATGTACACTTAGATTAAGGTAAAATATATTTTTATTGTAACCATTGGAGTTCTTTAACTCATAGCCAAAAGGATCCACGATTTGTGAAACCAATAATAACTGTAATACGCTTAATGTAAGCAGCGACGCAAGGTTAAATGGTTTCTAAATCACTTCGCCAACCCTGAAGGCAAGATCTCATGTAATCAGTCGGTGCGAATTTATAATTGTATTATTGTAATTGTGAATGTTTTCAGTTATCACCCATTAAAAAATATTTATTACAGGGAGTAACCGTCGTTATCATTTCATAGGGAGTGCTATATATCAATTACTTGTAGTTAAGAATAAATCGTAGCAGTAAACAGGTTGTCAGTAACACAGCAGAAGCGACGATTGGAACGGCCGTGCAAGCGGGAACTATTTGAATGCACCATCCCGCAACGCTGATAACTTGTTTAACCATAATTTTAGTTGGTTTGAAAAACGACTTGGCGCCACCCGGGATTATCACACACCTATAAATAACAGGTAAGGTTACTGCCGTAGTATATAGGTGATTACATCTACGCTACGAACATCGCTAGCCATCAAAATTACTGTAACGACCCGGTGCGAGGCGAACGCACTAATCATACAAAACACATACAAATTGTACACATTTTACAGGTACGAACCGATCTATTCATTACAGATTGACGAATACCAGGTGAGGCTTGGACGTAGACGGGACGACCGCTATTGATACGTTACAATATTCACGAACTTAGTTGCCTATAGATGTACAGGTCTGTCAGAGTGGATTTCCTTGGTAACTATGTAAAACTGGACACTTCTCTTTGTGTTAATGATAAACACAGGAGCCAACTCAACCTGCATGGATAATCTGTACAGAGACACCCATGGAGAAATGTTTACTGTTACTGTTCCCAACAGGTGCCAGTAAAAAAATCTATGTGATAAACAAATGTGATACTGGTTTTGTACAGCCGTGTATAGCCTGCTTCATTTTTTATGAGTGTTGACATGTATTTAATAGCAAAGACTTGCCAACTGAGTTTATTAACAAACACAAACAACATCCTGAACTGTCGAAAGTGTGATTAAAAGAATATATATATACAAATGTTAAATATCGGTATGGAGAACCATACATGACTTCCATATTCTAAGATTTATATTTAAAATCATTTTCTAAATGAAATATTACCATAGAAACTACTTCTTTCTACTTACTGCTTCAGCCTTAACCACGTACTGTGGTCACTAACGTATACCACCTCACGTTATCGCACTCGATTTTCACTGATGATGGAAGTCGATGGCATTGCAGAAACGTCTGGTTTTGTAGAAAACATTGGACTACGGCCAAATATTCCGGGAAGGAATTTTAACAAAAACTACTTCTTTGTTGCCGATAACGTTGTACACATATATATAAAATATATGCATAAAATTAATGGCTTGTATAAGTTAATGATTGATCTCTATTAAGTAGTAATATTATGATGTCCGTAATTAAAACATCAGAGCAGGTTTAGTGTGAATGAGGGTACACTGTGGACAAAAATTTTCAACATTTCCTATTGAGCGTTGCTTAGAGTAAAGCTGCGAATCTACAGTGTATGTTTCACAGAACAAACACGCGAAAATAAGGAGCGCTCCGAAGTCACTCATGGACCCTCAGCATCTTGCAGAGGGTTCATTCCCTAAAGACGAAAAGTCTGTCTATGAATCGTTCCTCTGTAAACACGTGCAGTTACATTGCCCAGCGATCCACAGGAAGCAAATTGATGTCCATTTTTTTGGCTTGCACGCGTTATGTTGGTGTGGGTTTCGGCACTTTCCATTTAAAAAGCGTGCAAATGTAAGAAAATAAACATGAGTGAGGCCAGAAATAACGTGAATTGTGTGTGTGTGTGTCTTACCTGCCTTTTTATTGCTGTAGGCATAATAATAAAATGGAAACGTAAACATTACATAACTGAGATATGCTTACCTGCCACGAACGATATATTATTTTATACATGGAGGAGTTCAGTGACATACACACTGGAATAAAACGTTTATGGTGTTTTATTTACTTATATGAGACTCCCGTGTATCAACGTCAAGCCCCCCATTGAAGTCGTCAATTCGAAAGAAAACAGGTTTATTGTGTTTAATCAATTTGTTATTTATAAATATTATTGTTATTAATTATGTAATCTTACAGGTGACCTCCTATAATTCAAATTTAATAGGCAAATATATTTGTGATTATGTTATTTTAACTTTTAATTGTACTATAATACAGGTTTAACTAAGTATTCAATAGTTATGCAATATTAACGATATACGTCATGTATTGACTGAATGTATTAAGGATTCTTGTCAACCCTAGTCCCTCTGATTAGATAATTTCATTCAAATTTGGTACAGAAAACACACTAGTTCGGCAATCTCCCGTTCCACCAGCTGTTGACAATTAGCGCTGCTATTTGTAATAGACTTGCGTCTAGGTTAACCTTTCAACGGATTTTATTCACCCTTTTTTCCTGTAACTTACTCCAACCACAACATATAATACCTATTCTGCAATAACATAAAACATTATCTCATACAAGAAAGATTCTTTATTAATTTTGTACGTTATTTCACATTAACAGTTCTCTTCAAAATAATAATATCATTAAATCGATTGTACAACAGTATATCGATCGTCAATTGACCAAGTTCCTTCTGACTTATACAAATTAAATATAACAATAAATATTTCTTATCCCAGGGTTCGTAAAATTCTTTTAACCATTAGTAAGGCCAGGTAATGTAAAATTAAGGTTACTCAAGTATTACAGAAGGTTATTAACTCTAAATATATGGAATTTAAAAATAAGTTGTTTTTACCGGATTGGCGGAACTCAAACTGGCATTGGACGTCTGTAAACAGTTGAAGATGATCTGCTTAGATTACGTTCATCCAGGAAAAAGTGTTCTGGTCCTTAATAAAATTGATGGTGTAGTATACAAGGAAGCTCCCAGGAACTCTTCTGACTGCCGTTCTTCTCTTGCGATCTTGATAGTTGTCAGTCACGGTGGAATGGAAATCGTATTCTAGCTTCTTCTTGAAGGTGAAGGTTAAGTCTGCAAAAACGAGGTCTTCATATATCTTCTCAATAATTCCGTTAGTTTCGGCCTTTACTTCCCTCAATTAGTCTTCTGATTACATGGGAAATCGGTTTAATACCGAATCCAGCGGAATTATCCTGGTGAATGAAGTGAGGAATTCTCGACTCTTTTAGAGGTATTCGATTATAATTTGGAAGTATAATTGGTTTTATTATTCATCAGTAGTATTATAGAATTAGGTTTCAAATAGGACTTATTAATTTAGATTCCTATTTTTCCAAATTTTATCATTCTTTTTTTTTTTAAATGGGTCTCCTCATCTCAACTTAACAGCATATAACAATTGAAACGAATGAAACGAAAATCAACAACATTGTACCTTTTTGTTGCCCTAACAACCATTATTTTCTGTCATTGGATGGAATTTGATATCCTAGAGCCAGAATTATAAAATATTATTACGCTTTTTTATTAAAATACTCCATGTTTGGAATCATACCGAATTACTTAAAACTTTCACCCAACCTACCTTATTATACCGTATATAATTTACTACAGTTTCATTGGACTGGACCCATTAAAAAGGTATTAATTTCCTTTTACAAGTATTAAATTTAGGCCTATAGGTTTTCTTACAACTGTTATAATATTGTTTGGTTTTTTTAACTTAATTTTCTTTACCTGACCTACTGTACAATTAGTTACTGGTTCATGGTTATTTACATTAATTTTAATTTCCTGGTTTTTGTGATGGTACAATCATGGTACATTTTAGAATTACCTAAAATATGGTAACGAGATCATAAATATTGTATTTTTCTATTTTTTGACATACCCAACCCAACCTCAAACACCCGATATCGAATTTACAGTGAGTGGACTATATTACAATATTTGCCAGGATTTGAACTAATTCATGACAAAAAACGGTGTCACATCATAAAAACAGTGTGCAGTTATTGCGATAAGCAGAGCCAAGCCTTCGTTACGTCAGAGGCTGAGAATGTGTTGACAACAACCAAACTGCGATGTCAACACGATAGACAAAGAAAATGTGACGTCAGTACACCCCACTTCCGCAGATTTCAACTAGGAATTGTCGTCATTTAGCTGCAGCGACTGATCAGTGCCGGCCGGCCAAAACTCATTCACTCACGGGTGAATTTTAACTTTTTAGACCACTGTAGGTGGTTAATAAACAGTATATAATACCTATATTGTAAGATGTACTAAGAACAGTTACAGTTCGGCTTTGTGTAGGCGTCCTCGGCCAAAGAATCGTCCGAAAGAAGATCGACGTATAGAATCGGTCCCACGACGGTGGGTTACGTGGGTCGACACAAAAGGGTGTCCCGTCAAGCGCCGTAAAATACACCAATTGTGCCGATGTCGGTACGGTTCCAACAGTGCGAGGAGGTCAACACGGAAATGGGTGAGAACGTTCCTTTTACATCTTCAATCCTTTGATTAATTCCCAATACCAAATTTTGAATCAATGTAAAATCATTTTAAATTCAATACTAAAAAATCATTTAAATTTTTCAATATATAAAGGGAGCTCCACTATGTATAAAAGTTGTACCATGAGTATGTAAGAGTGAGTATTTGAGTGTGTGGGTTAAAAAATATTAAGTGTTGGGTTGTGCTGAAATTTCAATAATTTACGTTTAAATAATTATAACATATATTATAATGCAGCGTATATCTTTTGTGTAGAGTAGTATCATGGGGACAACGCCCATGGCTCAATATATATATATATATACATGTAACATTTATCATGTTTAATGTTAATAAATACTTTTTATATGTTATTTGAAGTTTCGTTATTTCAGGTAATGGGTTTCACTGAACTGGTACGTGTTAACCGAATTCTGGCCCTAATAGTAAATGTCGATCATACACAGTACAGTACAGACACTTGCACAACATGGCACCCTAGATTGTTGTACAGACAAAATACATTGTACATTGTAATCAAACAATATAAATTAATATAAGAGATTACATTTTACCTTATTACATTAATTAATTCGTCCTGGAACCTTTCATTAGTTTACAACATAATTATCAGAACTACTTGTCAACTTTGAAACACTTATTGCAATCCTGGCCAAGTTTATAAACATTAATTCAAACAACTTCATTATCCAATTTTAGTCACTACATATAACATAGTATAGTACCTAACACAGGTAATTATACTTAATTGTCTAAAGACAATTTTAACATAAATAAAAACATTACCACTGATTAAGTATTCCTATAAAACAGCAGTTCACTCTTACTATATTCCAAACATAAAAACAAATATTCTGTGAACACTAACATGCTACAGTATAAAGAACAAGTACAATTTATTATATTAACCATTAATTGGTATAGTATTTTATACTCAACGTTATTTATTACATCTTTCAACTTGAGGTACATCTCAGATGTACTAATTACTGAGCAACCTTAATCTCGGGGTATGGTCCTTGACCACAGTTAATTCATTTTTTTATGTAACGTTGGGGACCTCAATTCTGTTACGTTACAACACGTACAGAAGAATTATATATATAAAGATATTAACTCATACATAATTTACATTAAAATGAAAAAATTATAATTTTATTGCCTGCAACAAAATTATTTTATTTTTAACAATTACCATTGTTTGAAAAAGTTTAAATGAATTTTCAAGTAATTTACTGTTGTTAAAACGTAAAAGGTTGCAGGTAAACTACCCCTTCCCCTTAACCGATCTTCACCAAAATCGAAAGTCCTCGAGACCTCTACAATTCAGGGACGTATGCAAAAAATTAGTTGATTCTGTTTGAATTTGCGGCTGTTATCATTTGCCGTAGAAAATACGCTTGATAAAAAAACGATGCAGGTAAACTACCCCTTCCCCTTAACCGATCTTCACCAAAAACAATAGGTCTTGAGTACTCTACAAATCAGGGCTGTATGCAAAACATTATTTGATTCTGTTTGAATTTGCGGCTGTTATCGTTTGCCATAGAAAATGCCCTTGTTAAAAAAAAGTTGCAGGTAAACTACCCTTAACCGATCTTCACCAAAAACAATAGGTCTTGAGAACTCTACAATTTAGGGCTGTATGCAAATAATCTTTTGATTCTGTTTGAATTTGCGGCTGTTATCGTTTGCCATAGGAAATACCCTTGTTAAAACATAAAACGTTACAGGTAAACTACCCCTTTCCCTTAACCGATCCTCACCAAAAACAATAGGTCTTGAGAACTCTACAATTCAGGGCTGTATGCGAAACATTATTTGATTCTGTTTGAATTTGCGGCTGTTATCGTTTGCCAAAAAAAAAATTTCCATTGATAAAAAAAAACCGTTGCAGGTAAACTACCCCTTTCCCTCAACCGATCTTCACCAAAAACAATAGGTCGTGAGTACTCTACAAATCAGGGCTGTATGCAAAAAATTATTTGATTCAGTTTGAATTTGCGGCAGTTATCGTTTGCCATAGAAAAAAAATCTACACACAGACAGACAGACACACACACAGACACTTTTCGGAAAACGACTTTTTTTCATGTTTTGAGTGTAGTACAATCAGAATCTGCAATAATCTCGAACACGATTTTTTTTGCCATCACCATACTTCCATTTCCTTAAGGAATATGGAAGTAAAAAATAAAGGTTATGATGCTGTAACAGAATACTGTAGAACAGCTTATCCTGATGGAGACGGCTTAAAAAAAGCATGAGAGGCTGTTTCAAAAAAATTACAGGCATTGCACAAATGCAATGCACAGAGAAGGGCATTGAAAATGCTTCAATAAATCTAAAAAATATATATATTTATGTTCATTCACCATTCACCAATCAATGAATTCATTCTTCATTTACCAATGTACAGATTATAAGTTAAATATAGTCGCATTCATAAGCGAAGTTTTATATGTGTACTACGTTATTGACAACAAAGAAGTAGTTTCTATGGAAACTCACCGGTTCCCATTTTCGATCACGCACCAGCAATCGGCCACAAATGTGCGACACGTCCTTATAAACATTTTCAATGTTAAAAGAAATGAAAAACGTAGTGGTGTAAGTATGGATAATGTGTAGGTCCCACAACTATGGTATTTTGATTTCCTATATTTAAAACACTCCACAACATAATGACCTTTCATACTACACATAACAACACAAAGTAAATTACAACGTATAAACTGAAATGAAGATACCTCAAAACTGTAACAAAAACACTTGACAATATGTATAACAGGTCAAATTACATTTCATTTTCATCAATAAATGATGAGTTCAATCTGTTCTAATTCTGCAGTTTTGTCCATGGAATTCTTTACTGTTAAGAGGTTATCACTGATTTGATTAGCAGCAACTTATATACAAACTAAGCCACAAATTAGTTCACAAATTTATTTTTATGCATTAAAAACTGCTTAAGTTTCTGGTCTGTACAGACTTAACTGTGGAGATACCTTTATATCCTATGGCCACTTATTGTCTGTACAAGAACTGGTTGTAATTTTCATTACAACACACAGTCAAACAGTCTGCCTCGCTAACAGCTAACATCTGAAAAACATAATATAGGAGTACACTACACTCTTGTTTATCCGGCCTTCGTTTATCTGGAATTCTGGCTTATCCGGAATAAGTTTTCAGAATAATTTTTTTTTTTTTAACGACTTTACTGGTGAAGTTTAAGATACGATTTGTACTAAAAACAACCTGTTTTGTTATAAGTTCCACGTTATACCCGTTCAGAGCTCATCAAAATAAATGTTATTAATCTAAACTGGAAGGATAAAAATAATACAGTGCAGTGTATTAGTGTTCCCTCAGTGATCTGGTTAACATCGGCATTCAAAGAGAATCTTATCAGTCACAAATGACTAGAAAACTCTACCTCTGCGGCTGCGATGTTTGGCGCAGGCAGCCAGTGTTACAGTTCTAAAAACTCATTATTACAAAAGGCTTCCAACTTCCGCCTGCGCTGACTTTACAGTGTAATCTTATCGCGGACTGTAGCAAGCATGAGCTCGCAGTGAGTGACAGGCAAGATTGTAACACAAAGTGACTCACGCATTGGCGCACTGGAAGACATCGTGTTGTGACCAGTTACAATTTCTAGTGCAGTAACGGCAACCTACTGATACTGTTCAGTGCTTCATTGTGTGCGCGGCGTGCAAGCAGTCGTATTTTTGCTTTTTAGTTCCAAAACATTTCGTAGTGTTGTAAGTGTTCTTAGTCTATATACATAAGTGTTTGTGTATTTGTCTGCATTAAACAATGTCATGTAAAAGAAAGAAGAATGTCATTACGATGCAAAAGATACAGACTTGACAAACATGAAACACTAAATAATACTGCTAAGGATTATGGAGTAGGGACTTCCACTGTGGGCTACTGGAAAAAAACCAGGGCTCATATAGAAAACTTTTGTGCAAAGTTGGTTACCAAAGACAGTTTAGGAGAAAGGAGTACAGCTCGGAAAGCAAAAAATGAGGCGTTACACGATGCTCTTTTTTTATGGTTCTGCCAAGAAAGAGACCTTGGTGTCCCTATATCAGGCCCTATATTGCAAAGAAAAGGCATTCAATTTAAACATGAAAATGGGTGGGGATCCATCAATTACGGCTAGCAGTGGGTGGTTAATGCAGTGGAAGGAACGTCATGAAATTCGGCAGCTCATTGTGACAGGTGAGATCTTATCTGCAGACGTCGAAGCCAGTGACATGTATAAAACAAGTTTTGAGAAATTTGTTTCAGACGGAAATCTGTCACCATCCCAAGTTTATAATGCTGACGAAACAGGATTGTTTTATAAAATGATGCTAAAAACATCCTTGGCTTCTAAACTAGATGAGAAAGCTAAATCCCACAACAAAAGTAAAGGTCATGTGACATTGCTTTGTTGTTCAAATGCCACAGGTGAACATAAATTGCCGCTGATGTTGATCGGCAAATCTGCGAAGCCAAGGCCTTTAAAAAATATGTGTTAACTGTTTACCGGTACTGTACAGATCCCAAAAAAAAGCCTGGATGTCTGCAGATTTATTTAAAAATTGTTTTTTCATGACTTTGTACCTAATGTCAAAAAAAATCTGACAGAAAAGGGACTGCTTCTGAAAGAGATGCTATTGATTGATAATGCTCCTACACATCCTGCAGAGAATGAGATGAGAAGTGGTGACATTTTTGTTAAATTCCTTCCTCCTAATTTGACTTCCTTAAGCCAACCATTGGACCAGGGTTCGCTTGAGGCTTTAAAACGGCGATATCGTAAACCTCTTTTGAGTAAAATAGTTGAAGATAATGAGGAGAAAAAAGCAGATATTATGACCATTTTGAAGAAAATTAACATAAAAGATGTAATTTATGTCTGCTGCAGCGTGGGAGGATGTTTCTCAAAAAACATTAAGAAATTCTTGGAAAAAGCTGTGACCAGAAATGGTAGAAAATTGCGACGTTGAAACTACAGAAAGTGCCGAAAATGATAATCTTTCTGGAAATAAAGAAATTATTGAATTGTTATAAGATATTGAAGGTTGTGAAAATGTTCAAGAGGAAGAAGTATCCGAGTGGTTAAATGTAGGTGTAGACCAATATGATCCCGGGCATCAATTCCTTTCTGAGGACGAGATCGTTGCTGAGTGTTCTAAAAAATCAAACAACGAAGATTCACGTTCCGATGATGATGATGTGGATGATGTAAGAATGGCAGTCAACCATTCAGAGGCTACTTCAATGCTGGACAAATTGTTAAATTATTTTGAGTGCCAAAGCGAGACAAACCCAGCAGAACTGTTACTTCTAAAAAGACTCCGTGACAGTACAGCTAAGAAGAGAGAAACATTGCTAAAGCAGAAAAAAATAATGGACTTTTTTAAAAAGTAAAGATTTTGATCATTCGTGTATGTGCGTTTAGTATTGTTTTTCTCGCTAAATTAAACATGTTAATTTTTAGAAATGCTACTACTGTACTGTACTGTACTGAATTTAATATAGTGGAACCTTGATATAACGCTCTTCTGCGGACCGGCCAAAAAGCACTTTATATCGAGGGTCACTTTATATCAAGGGTCGCGTTATATCACAGGGGTGTTATATCGAGGTTCCACTGTATAATGTATGTCTAATGTCTAATGTTAAATAAAAATTTTTCTTGTTTATACAGTATAATATTCTGAAATAGATTTTGTTTTTCCTTAAGATTTACTCATAAAATACACTACAGTAGGCTATTACAGTTTGAATAAAGTATTCAAAATCAAAAAAACGCAACTTTTCTGTACAGTGGTAGGTAAACAATGCTAATACCGGCATTTTCGCCATTAGTTTGGTTTATCCGGAAAGGGTCCGGTCCCATCAATTCCGGATAAACGAAAGTGTAGTGTACTAAAAAAACTTACTGAAAGTATAGTATCACATACCACGTTTTACAGCTGTACACTTTGTGCAATGAGTGATAGGTTCTGCAGTATAAAAGTTTTCACAGCACATAAGTTCTTCAAACAGCAGCTCTAGGAAATTCCACAGTTCATTTGGTTTTTCTATCACAGGCAGACGAACTGGTGCAGTCTTGTTGTCAAAAGGAGCTAAAATTTTAGAAATATATCTTACTATTCCACAATCTGATAATGCAAATCACTTATAGTCAAAATAGTTGAGCTTAAAACACAAGGCTATATGGAAAATGCTATACACACACGTGTGTGTGTGTGTGTGTGTGTGTGTGTGTGTGTAAACAATTTCAGGAGTGTCAAATCCAGCTATTGTTTTAGTGACCACCTTACACCTTATTCAACTGGAAATCGTTTATTGTAGTACTAGGATGGCTGTTTATTGTAGTCATATTGCCAAAAATGCATCTTTACAAATCTTTAATGTCTGCAAGCCAGTGACACTGAATGAAGATCACACGATGTGAAAGCCAAAGAAAGAGGTGGAAAAATTATGAAAACACCGTATGGAATAAATAATAATTTTGTGGCGAGATAAAGGGAAAGTCTCTTAAAAATGAAGATATTTATGGGAATATACAGATCTATTTTGGCATTTGGCTGTGAAATATAGATACTGAGTGAGGGATAGAAAAGTAGAATACAGGCTGTGGAAATGAAGTATAAGAGAAGTCTAAAAAGGACAATGAAAAAGGAGAAATACTGACATAAGAAGAGAATTAGAGATATAACTCTCTTGAATTTTAAAGAAGAAACACAATCAATTCGGTGAGGTGACTTAAAACATGGAAGAAGTAACACACGTGAAAAGAATTTGGGATGCAAAAATTGTGAAGAACAGAAGAGATCGAGAGCTCCATGGGGATAAGCAAAGAGGTTAGTGAGAGATAAAGTGTAGAAGTTTGTAAAACTTAAAATATGATGTAAATGTAATGTATTGTTGTATTATAAAATATATTTATGAGGTAATTAAGAGGTATTGATTGAATGAATATGTAGTGATGGTATTAACTGTAAATACAATGTAATGTACACCACTGAAGGGTAATAGGGTTAAGCAAAATAAATAATGTCTGTAAACTAGGTAATGCAAGGAACACATCTAGGTTTAAAAATAAATTCGCCAAAATTAATTAAATACTGGTACTTGGTTATTTCACAATATTGTATTAAATAAAAGATGACAATTGTTAAGTATGAAGTGTTCGTGAATTGTCGATTTACTGTTGTAATTAATTCGCCAGGATGCAGAAATGATGAAGAGAGAGTGGACTGTAGTTAATACATTTATTGAAAATTATTCAGATTATTACAGCATTGAAATGGTTAGGTGTCAATTTTGAATATAAGATTGGCTAATGAGCGCATCGTAAATACAAGTCGTAAAATATTACATTGAAGAATTAATTTAGTGAGAAAGCCTAGAAGGCCATATATAAAGTCTTGGGCCTACATTAATTGTCGCGACAAAGAAGAAATGAATGTGACAGGATAGCAGCGAGCGCAAGGGCGACCGCCGCTAGCGAACGTATGTAACGCACTGTCCAGATGTACAGACTTGAATTGAGCAAATTAAAAGCGCAGATTAGTCAACCTATGAATGCAAAATTACCGCGCTACTGTACATAACTGCCCGCAAAAAATCAATAGATTTTTTAATACATTTTAGTAACTTATTATATAAAATACAGAGTTCTTAATAATGAAAGTTAATCTCAATAGGCTGCATTGAACCTTGAGTAGTAATCTTAGATAACAGTTGTGCATTAATTGTTTAGCGATAAGCTTGAATGAAGATAAGCGTTTAGAAGGCCAAGGTTGGCGTGCAAAGTGATTTTACGCATGATTGAAAATGTAAGCGCTGGCAATGTATTGCCCAAATATATTGTATGTATACAATATTGAACGATATAAAACATGAAAGTACATAATTTGACAATGTTTAATAATGAATGATCGGAAACTTATCCCAAGATGGCCCGATAAATTGTAACCCTATGCAAGTCATAGATGGTTAACGTGAAATAGTTGAGGCCAGTAGACCTGTACAGAGTATTGCATACAATGAACAAATAAATTGTCACAAATTATACATGTTTAGACGTAAATCTAGCCTGGCATCATAAAGTTGAACGAGTCATGCTATACCTGAAGTTTCAGGAATTTACAATATATTGTTGTGTGAAAACAAGCTATAGATAGCTGACTGATTGCGAGCACATATGTAATGACATGTATGTCATAATTAAGCAGGAATAATAATTGTGCAATGCATAATCACAAAATACAAAATACCATATAAAAATACAATATAAAAATAAAATCTAGGCGTGGCGTGGTTACAGACAGTAGACGCAAAACACGATATGTTTTACATAAATGCAAGTTATATAATAAATACAATAAACACCAATTTAGTTAATTACAAATATGAATAAGCGCAATAGCATAAGTAACAAATACGACACTGTGGTTACAAATGTAATACATGAGTTGAACAATTGAGAAATACATTCATAGAACAATAAATCACACATATTAACAACTGTGCAAGAAATGCATACATGGTTGTATAACTGCAAACCATGCGAATATTATGTAACAAATTTTTATAAAACAATATCACCGATAACATGACACATACCCAATACCAATCAAAATGTAAATGTGTAGGACATAGTATGCCACACAAAATATTAACATATAAATACAAAATAGCAAATATACCACCATGAAACTATGATGAGTATAGAGATGATAGCACAGTGCATGGTTGTGAACTTACAAGTCACATGCAAATTTAGTATAGAAACACGCAATGGTGTAAATTGTCATGAAAATGTTGTGATGATACATATCACAATTAAGTTGACCAAATGGTCATATAATAAAGTAATAAAGCCAATGGCCGAGTAAAATAGCATTGTGCTAAATGATCATAATAACCTTGTGTCTAAGTCTTGTCCCGTGCTGGCAACAGACATAGCTTATGTACTGGTCTCCGCAAAACACCAGTAGGCGTGCGAATGTCTAATACTCTAATTAAGTTGTCTGGGCCGGGAAATGTGGCGGTAATTACACCAAATTTCCAGGCTAATGGAGGTAGGTTATCCTCATGAGTAAAACTAGGTCCCCAATGGAAACATTATCCTTTGCGAATTTCCATTTGTGACGTTGTTGTAATTGGTGTAAATAGTCGCGAGACCAAGCCTTCCAAATGACTTGGACAAACTTCTGGAGAAGTTGCCAACGTCCAAGACGAGAGATAGGAACATGAGATAAGTCTGGGTCCGGTATCGCCGTTAATGGTGCGCAAATCAAAAAATGGCCAGGTGTAAGTGGCACCGGATCATTTACATCCGATGAGATGGCAAATAAAGGGCGAGAGTTTAGACATGCCTCTATCTGAGACAAAACTGTCGTAAACTCCTCGAAGGTGAGTATAGACTTGCCTACCACGCGGCGCAAATGAAACTTTAAACTCTTTATGCCGCTCTCCCAAAGACCACCAAAATGAGGTGACTAGGGCGGAATAAATGACCATGAAATACCCTGAGAGGCCGTGAATGATTTGATTGATGAGGTGGCATCCTTATTATGCCAAAGATTGTAGAGGTCATGTAAAACATTGCGGGCCTTCCTAAAGTTTGTGCCATTATCAGAATATAACTGACTGGGTATGCCCCTGCGGGACATAAAACAACGTAAGGCAGCTATAAACGCATTGGCTGTAAGGTCGGAAACCAATTCCAAATGAATGGCCCTGGTTGCTAAGCAAATGAACAAAGACACGTATGCCTTAGAGAGAGTTCTGGATTTCTGCCCGCCATGACGAATCATGAAGGGACCACCATAATCAACCGCGCAGAATAGAAACGGCTGCGATGGAGTGACTCTAGGAGATGGTAAAATACCAAGCCTCTGAACCTGCTGTTTGGCACTAAACCTGAGACACTTGACCATTTACGAATGATGGAGCGAATGACTAACCTGGCATTAACAATCCACCAACGTTGACGAAGTGAGTGATGCAGGAGTTGAGCACCAGCGTGAAGTAGACGAATGTGTTCGCGTTCAATAATAAGGCAAGTAATATGAGCCGATGGATGCAAGACAATAGGATGCTTAGTGTTGTAAGGAAGTTGCGACTGCTGTAATCGCCCGCCAACGCGTATTACTCCAGACTCATCAAGAAACGGGTCGAGAGAAGACAACTTACTCCTGATAGAGACAGAAGACCCATTATGAAGACAATTAATCTCGGCAGCAAAGTGGATCGACTGAGATTGTTTTATGAAGAAATTAAGAGCATGATGAATTTCGACGGGGGTAAGAGCGCCCGTTATTTTGTCAGCACTGGAGAGTCTAATATTTTTGATGAACCGAAAACAGTAAGCGTACACGCGTGTCAGACGGTGCAACGAAGAAAAGTCCTTAGAAAGGTCAATAGCCAGGGTAGACATTAGAGAAAGGTTGGGGGTTTGTTTCTCTTCCGCAATGACTTCAGAAGACGACGGATCAGAAGGTAAAAAGGGTGGAAAAGGATTGGACTCGGAAGATTGAGACAAACAAGCGGGACCGTGCCACCAAAGCGAACAATCGCGCAAAACGTCAGGGTGACACCCCCTAGAGATAATATCAGCAGGATTGTGTCTAGAATTGATGTGATGCCATGTATAGGCTTGCGTAAGACGCTGAATCTCGGCAACACGATTAGTGACGTAGGTTTTCCACCTTGTGGACTGAGCATGAATCCAGTAAAGAGACACCATGGAGTCAGAATATAAATGAACACTATTAATAAACGAATAAAGTGCAGGAACGACCTTAGATACGAGTCGCGATAACAACAAGCAAGCACAGAGTTCGATGCGAGGTAATGACACCTGTCGTAGGGGAGCCACGCGAGATTTAGAATACAGGAGATGACAAGAGGCCGATGAATCTTGATAAATGACTCTAATATAAATACAGCACCCAAACCCCTTTTCAGAAGCATCCGAAAAACCATGTAATTCAACTATACTTGCCTCAGACTTGCAACGAATAGAACGTGGGACAACAATTTTGCTAATCAGACACAATTTATCGCACAATGAATGCCAAGCCAAACGTAATTGCCCGGAGATCGGTTCGTCCCAACCAAGATTGCAAAGCCAGAGTTGCTGCATAAGCTGTTTGTACAAGAAAACAATGGGACCAATCAGTCCAAGTGGATCGTATATGCCTGCGATAATCGATAGAATTCTCCTCTTGGAGATGCTTGATTTAACGGGGAACGATTTAATGTCAAACAGGAATGAATCGGCAGTGTTATTCCAGAGAATGCCCAGGGTACGCACATTGCCTTGTTTGTTTAAGGGGAGTGATAAATTGTCATGACTTGAGACCACCCTGGGTTCATTAGATGCCCATTTATGCAGCGTGAGACCGTATTGACTCAACAACGTACCTAAGTCAGATTTCAACTTGGTCAGATCAGAGATGGTGTCTGCACCGGTTAGCAAATCGTCGACATAGAAATCATTTGTTATAGCTAACGCCGCATCAGGAAAAGAAGCTTCATGGTCCTTACCAATTTGAATAAGACAGCGAGTGGCCAAAAACGAAGCACTAGCCGTGCCGTAGGCTACAGTTCGCAATGCAAAGTGTTTAAATTGTTCGAGGGGAGAGTCACGCCACAGAATACGTTGATAGTGACAATCCTTTTCAGATACCAGAATTTGTCGATACATCTTCTCGATGTCGGCGATGAGAACATAGTTATGCATATGGAAACGTAAAAGAATAGAAAAAAGGTCTTGTTGAACATTCGGGCCTACCAACAATATGTCATTGAGAGAAAGGCCATTGGTAGTTTTGGACGAACCGTCAAAAACGACGCGCAGTTTTGTGGTCAAGCTAGACTGCTTAAAAACGGCACGGTGAGGCAGATAGTACGTATTTGACACCCCAGAATTGATAGAGCAATTATCGATAAGCGTCATGTGGCCAAGATCCTTATACTCATTAATAAAGTTTGCGTAATCGCGCGCAAGCTTAGAATCACGCCTGAATCGGCGTTCTAAATTCAAAAATCTTGCTTCAGCATTGGTATAAGATTCCCCCAACTGGAGATGGTCGGACTTAAATGGTAGTGAAACAACGAACCTACCCTCTTGATTGCGATGAGTAGACCCCACCAAATGCTCCTCACAAGCTGACTCGTTAGCAGGTGTATTATCTGGGATAGTTTCTGCTTCCCAGAATTTTTCGAGAGACTGCAAAATTTGACCGTCGTTGTTCCTAGCTAGGAACGAAACAGCAGGACCCTTATAACGGCAATGTTTGGGCAAATTGCCTGCCAAAATGTAGCCTAACTTTGTTTCCTGAATAATGGGAAAATGAGGACCGCGTACGTATTTGTTGGCTAAAATTAAATCTAGGTAGAATTGCGCTCCCAAAAGTATGTCGATGTCAGCTGAAATGTTAAAATGTGGGTCGGCTAAGAACACGTTATCTGGAATGTTGAAATGATTTATATCAAAAGACTGTGCTGGCAGTTTATGAGTTAATGCAGATAAAACCGCACAATCTGCCTCGAAGCTAAATCTTTGATAACGAGAAATAATGCATATAGACGCGAGATTAGTGGCATGACATGCGGTATTATTTATACCTGTAATCGGTATGTTGGATTTAGTCAAGTTAAGCCGTAATTTCTTGGCAAATGATTCCGTACAAAAATTTATTTGTGAACCCGCATCCAAAAGAACTCTTGCAGTTTGTCTGTTGCCAGCCTGGTCAATGACAAACACAATTGCTGTTGATAAAAGAATATTATTTGTGGATTGTAATTTGAGTGAACAGTAATTACTGCTGCTGGTAGAGACTGGCTTCGGCACATTGTTTATGTGCAACAATGTATGGTGTCGTTTTGAACAGATCTTACATGCCTGCTTAATCTTACAATTAGATACAAAATGATCTGATCTAAGACAACTGGTACAACATTTGTGATTTGATATAAATTGTCCTCGCTCAGCGGTGCTTAGTGCACGAAATTTATCACACATGTAAACTGGATGATTAGATTTACAACATAAACATGAATAATTATTTGACGCTGAGTGATAACTTTTAAATGTAGTGCTGCCAGCAGCGCTTCGTGAATTATGTTTGTCAGATTTTTTGAATCTTAAGCTTACTTTGTTGAGTTGCTGTCCGGCATCGATAGGCAGTGTATTTTCTAACAACTGCCTACGTGCGTTTAAAAAGTGAGTAAAATCTTGAAAGTTAGGAAGGTTATCCGGGTCTATAGACTCCTTCCATAATTTAAACATAGTGTGGTCAAGTTTTGCTGATAATAATTGTATAGTGATAAGCTCGAATGAATTCACTGACAGTTGCATTGCCGCCAGTGAATTAACGGAAGACGTTATTGTATTTGTGAATTCTGCCAAACTTTGGACAGAGTCTTTAATTGTTGATTTGACTTCAAGTAAATTCTGAATGTAGTACTTTGCTAGTATGAACTTGTTGTCATACCTTGCGGACAGCAAACTCAAAGCTATCGAGTAGTTTTCATTACAAATAGGTAGTGATTTAATTAAGTCTAACGGCTCATTTTTTTAGAGAAGAATGCAAATAATGTAGTTTCTGCACTGACGTTAGATCTGATCTTGCATGCACCAAGTCCAAAAAAAATTGAATAAAAATGCTGCCATTCCAAGATATTGCCTGTGAAGCAGGGCAAACTTATCGGTTTTAATTGCATATGGCCCGTTAATACGGGAGGTACAGTCTGAACATTAAAGGTATCAATTAATTGTAAAATATTAGCTTCTGTGGAATATAACATTTCTTCGACCTCAACTCGGTCTTCTTGAGCAACGTTTATGTCTTTGCAAATAAGTTCGATTTCAGACTGTACCTCACCGTAGTTCGTTGCCAAGCTTTTCAAACTTTCAAGTCTGACTGTTAAAAAGTGTTTGGTATTAGAGTTTCTATCAAAGTTACTGACAGCTGATTGTATACGCACTATTGCGGACTTTAAGCCGCCTCTCTTTCTGACTAACACTTTGAGGCCTTCTTCAGCCATTGTACGCACCTTGAAATGATGTTAGTGAGGTGATACCTTGTGGGCGATGTCCTGAAGCGTCGAGGCCGTGGAGAAGATGGCAAACACACTCGGAGAGATGACTGCTTTGACTGACGTACTGAAGCTAGCAGGTGTAAGCTCTTGCAATGATGTCGTCAGGAGGCTCACAGGCGACAAGCGAAATGCTGGTTGAATCACGCCACGGTCGTATCAGCGGATATGCTGAGTCGCCCGTGATGGCCAGAAATTGGGGCAGAAAAATAATAAATAGGTGATTGATGTATCCGGGAATCCAGGTCCGGAGCGACCAAAAAAATGTTAAGTATGAAGTGTTCGTGAATTGTCGATTTACTGTTGTAATTAATTCGCCAGGATGCAGAAATGATGAAGAGAGAGTGGACTGTAGTTAATACATTTATTGAAAATTATTCAGATTATTACAGCATTGAAATGGTTAGGTGTCAATTTTGAATATAAGATTGGCTAATGAGCGCATCGTAAATACAAGTCGTAAAATGTTACATTGAAGAATTAATTTAGTGAGAAAGCCTAGAAGGCCATATATAAAGTCTTGGGCCTACATTAATTGTCGCGACAAAGAAGAAATGAATGTGACAGGATAGCAGCGAGCGCAAGGGCGACCGCCGCTAGCGAACGTATGTAATGCACTGTCCAGATGTACAGACTTGAATTGAGCAAATTAAAAGCGCAGATTAGCCAACCTATGAATGCAAAATTACCGCGCTACTGTACAACAATATTTCATCACTATATATACAGGTGTCTGTTGAACTCTTACTATCTTAGATAACACAGTGAGTTTCTTTATTACCTTCCTCTCATATACTAATATGTTTTGTACAGAAATGTAAATAATGTAACTGCAATATAATTATATTTTGTAACTGAAATTAATATATGTTTAAAATTGCATAAATTCAATTTTATATCCCTGAATATTTAACTTCATGCAAGAAAAAGTAAATTACACCACGTCTTACATTTTTTTAAATTAAAAAAAAATGACGAGTCATGGGAGCAGTTATTAACTATTTAATTTTTGTCACTAGTTTCTATCAGTAAATAAATGAAATTATGTTAGTTTAAGAAATTATTTTTGAATAATAAAACCACCATACATTTATTTTTGAATAATATAACCACCATAAATTAATTTTTACTGTTCATAAAACTTTCCAAATTTAACAAACTGTTATTTGATCCCTGATAAAGGATCCAGAAAATCATTAATTTAATATGGGCAGATTTCTATATGTTTACTAACCAGTAATAATAACTTTGCCATCTCCCTGACGCAACATTCCACATACTTGTTTTTGGTCAAGTGCCGAATCAACAAGGTTTTGTACACAGTCTCTTAGAACCCTATTTACAGTTGCTGGTCCAAACTGTAATGGTAATTGTGAAACTTTGTGTGGATCCAAGAAAGGCCCACACAAGCACTGAGAATTCACAAACACTGTCACTGCTGTAACACAAACATGTATTATAAATAAACTTGTATTAATAGGAACAATCACAATGTGAAATATTTATATTTGATTGTTGACATGAATATTGTAATGGTACATATCTTCACCTAACCATAACAAAGAAGACATGACCAGATAAATTATTTAGTCATTAACACTAGAATAGAAAGGGATGAATTAGAATAGAAGAATGGGTGAATCAGAATAATAAAATGATCAGACATATCAAGGTAGTCAGAACAGTAACTTATATTAATAAAGTAGTAACAAACAAACAAACCAGAATGGTAAATACAGAAATAAGACGATTTAACCCGAATAGCCCAATAGATGGTAAGTGAGAGAGTAGAACTAGCCCCAAAGGACCAAGAATAACCTAATAGTGACAACTGCAAATGGACTAGAAATAGCCACCGCACCAACATAAGTGTAAATAAGAAGAATAGTGACTAAAAGACAATTAACATATAAGTGTAGTGATACAATCAGCCACAACACTAAGGAAGTGACGTATAATGTATGACAAAAGAAAGTGAACTAAGAAGGAACACCAAACTTGTATTAAACCAAAGAAATAGAATCACTAATGAAAATTGTATATAATATTAATAATTGTAAGGACAGACAAGTTAGAGATACTAATCATTAAGTACTTAAGATATAGAGGGGGACAATAACCCCAAACAAATAGAGTAAACTAAGACAAATCACATTAGCATAATACTAACATATTAGTGATACAATAAAACGACATGAACTTGTTAATATTATAATTAAACCTTGTAAAGTGAGAGGTAGAGAGTTAGAGAAATAGTGAACATAGTAAAGTGAGAAAGAGAATTTAAAGTTAGGTAATACCCACTAGTAACACTTAAGTTAAACATATAAAGTGCAAAGTGATAGTGTGGAAACCCCTAATTAAATAGAACCCTATTGATAGGGATAAACACCAAATAATCAAGGAAAAAACACTAAAGAGTTAAGAGTGATCAAAAACCATCAGTGAGTGGTAAAAAATAAGTGAAAGCTGATAATGGCTAATCACAGAAAGGACTGTGGCACTTAATAGCAATTATCCAGTGAACACAAGTGTATTAATAACAAAATGAAACAAAGTGTAACAGACTAGATAATAAGTAGGTTTTAGATAATAGTAGTACTTACTACTTGTCATATTTTAGTTTGCAAATCTTAATGTTAGGTAATAATTTGTTAATTAGTATTGTTGCTCATGTATTCAAGAACGAATGATTATCAGTGTGTTAATACACCAAAATATATGATTTTATTCACAGAAATAAGAATCCAATATCATTAATTTAAAATGATACATTAAAGAATATTTTTCATGACAAACTGATAATAATAAAAAAAGATATTAATATTAGATAGTAAACAGTTGTTGAAGATTCAGTTATGGCTTAATGTCATTTAGAGTTAGTCATAACAATATACCATTGTATTAATATAATTAATTCATGTTTATGTCTTTATTTTTTATGTCAAGTAATAATTATAAATCATCAAAGAGTATGGGGAGATGAAGAGTATGAGTGGATAATATGTTTCAAATAATTATGTTTAAATGATAAGAATTATAGCTATGGGAATTGTTAAAACCATTAGATGTTATGTTATATGTTGTAAGAAATAAGATTTTAAAACCAACAGAAACCAGTAAACAAGAAACAAACCATACATTCAAAAACAATGACACTAAAAATGAGTTATCACAGTAGACAAATTAATATAGGGAAACAATAAAATTACACACAATTACAAGAACCGACTTAAACATTGAACAAATGAACAGAATCTTGTATTCAAACAATCAGGACCCATTACAAGGAGAATAAAATGTAATATCAGTTATTAAAGAAAAATAGTCAATTGCTGTTTAAGCCTATGCAAATTCCCAACTGTCAACTACAAAAAACTTCAATTTATAGAATTAAACACTGACATTAGGAAGACTAAACCACACAAACTATGAAATACAAATAGACAATCATGTTAAGGCAGAAATATTATGATAATAATGTAAATTGAGAAAACAGTATAATTAAAGAAAATTCACAAAACTGTCAAAATGTTGATACCTAAGTGAACACTATAATATTGGATGTCAAATTAATCCTTGAGCCAAAATATGAACAGTGGTGATAATATTTACTACTAAAAAGGGAGTACTGAAGATTAATTACATTTAGAAGATCCGTAACCAGTTTAAATAAAAATTCAAATACCCTAACAATACTCTTTAGCCAATTTCAGCCAATCAAAAACCTTGAGTAACCATGACAACAACCGAATATTGACTAATTTCAGTTAGGAACAATACTTTATGTAGTGACGCTAAACTGGAGAGACGCCATGCCATGAAGGGCCCAAATATTCAACAGAAAAACAGTATAAGTGCCCACAATTTTGAGAAGGAGTAGCAGTACAAAAGATGAGAGGCCATTACAACTAATTTACACCACG
The DNA here is from genome assembly GCA_034769895.1 of Magicicada septendecula. Classification (NCBI taxonomy): domain Eukaryota; kingdom Metazoa; phylum Arthropoda; class Insecta; order Hemiptera; family Cicadidae; genus Magicicada; species Magicicada septendecula. The sequence goes on from CM068368.1 coordinate 309,944,003, forward strand.
GACCAGCTCGGAATTAATCCAGATGACCGGAAAATACCTGTAATTCAACTTGAAGAAGATGACAACCGATTTTTGAGCCCAAGATCAGAAGTAGGAAGAATAAACACCGGCCCATCACTTCACATGGACGACTGACAATACCTATCATATCTACTAACGTTGAGTATTGCTGAATTTATTTGATTATTATAAAACAAATTCTCTTTCAAAATTTCTAACTATATAATAAAACTCTCACTATCACTGAATATATTTTCAAGGATTGATAGAATAAAGAAATAACTTTGTAAACATTGAATGAACACATGATAACCTATTACATGATAGCATACCTATAGCATGATAGTGCTATGTTACATAACGACACTGTCACACTTCAACACCACAATAATTAGTTTATAGCAAACCTTGTGTAATTTTAATGATCACAAACTTTTAATGGTATGTTCTAATTTTGTTATCTTGTTATGTAACCCTCTGTTTCGTACTTAAAAGAACCCAACTGGCAGATTTATTTTGTAAAATAATAACCAGAGTCAATTGTAAACATTGCACTGCCAACCTAGCGCTCCGCAGAGCGAGAGATTATATTGCCGAGGCTAAAATTTTATTATAACAGTTATTATTTTTATGAAGCGTTAACGATAATTAACAAGCAAAAGCCTAATAAAAAAGTGCGTACTGATAACAAACTGTCCAGTATTTATTTGCAGAAAATATTATGTATGTGTTCCCCCACTCACACGAGAATCAGTTACAAGCCAGACAGCGAACTATTCGAATTTTCGATAACAAATCACCATACTATACCAATAAAAACTTTTAATTGTTTTCAAGAAAAACAATTTGGCGCCTACCCGGAATTACTAAGAGTGCGAGAAGGGACAGGTAAGGCACGCAGGCTACCAGACGCTTCCGAACGACAATTTACGTTCGACAAAACTAACAACTACACAAACATTAATTAATTAAATAATTTTAACACACGTTAAAAGATAACTTTTAACAATATATTATAATGAATTCTGTCTCTCTCTCACGCGCGCGCGCGTGCACACACACACACACACACACACTTTTGCAGACATATTATATATCTTTATTTTGTAGGTAACTCTTCAATATTTCCTGCAGGTTTTTGTATAATAAATATGTTTTCTAATAATAAAAACTTCTGCAAGTATATTTTATTAAATTATATTGCTGTATATTCACCTGACTTATGTTTCACAGAATTATTGTATATCTTAAAAGGTTTCTTTATGAATTAATGAATAATCGATCGATGAATGTTTGTTTATGTAGTTACCTGTTTTATTAAAATATTTAATGTTTTTATTTTCATCATTTAAAAAAATATGTACAGTGGAACCTCGATATAACGCCCCTGGGATATAGCATAACCCTTGATGTAATGCTCATTTTTCACGGTACCGGTAAATTCCCTATATAAACAATGTATAATAAATCTTGATATTACGCACCAGATTAGGTATTGACCCTTGATGTAATGCTATTTTTGCCGGCAGACGGAAAAGAATTTTCAGAAGTCATAACGCCTTTCATTTGTTCCAAGGTCCAGGACCGCCATAAACAGGGGTGCAAGGTATGCACTGCAACACGGACGCACAATCAGGGGGCAGCAAATCACATCATCATATATGTTTTATGTTTCACATCAAATCATCTGTGTATGTTTTTTACCCACCCAATCTTAACTTTTTAATGTACCTCAAAGTCTTCCAGTTGCATCTATATTACACAAAGTATGGAGTCTTTTGTTTACAAATTTCAGGATGAGATGTTATCCTCTTTAACAATAAATTCAAAAAATTAATAGTATTTGATAGCGTATTTGGATTTTTCAGTAGTAATTTGTTTAACTACCTGAAAGACGAATTAATCATATATTGTCGAGATATAAACTCGAAGCGATTCCCAAGATGAGACAGATATCGGCAGGACTGATTTGTTTAATGAACTATTTAAGATCGACCATGGTTTACAGACATTGAGATACGAGAAAGACATGGGGCCGCAAATTCAAGATTGTATGCAGCTGCATGACAGCCTAGCAGTTGTCCTGCCAATGTCCAAGAGAAACTTTATAACTTCAAGGAAGTGTAACAGTTACAAGGGGTGGCAGTGATTGGATAGGCGATCCCATTACAAGCAGTAGCTGTGTACATGTCAGCCTCAGATATCATTTTAAATACCAGTTTGAGTAGTTTAGCTTAGTGGGAATATGATACATGTGAAGTCTGTTTAATTTTGGTTTGGCGTCAAAGTTTGTGATAACAGCAATTTTGGTTCTTGTATAGCATTATTAAATAAGGTAACTCATTTACTGCATTATTTTATTATTAAATAAAGCGCAATTAAATTATTTTTATTTAATTAATTTGATAATTTTTTAAAAGGATATGGTCTTAAAAATTATTACAGTGGCAAAATTTATAAGGTATTAACCAAAAACAATCCGCATGTAAATGCTAGCAATTTCGATACCTCCATTAATTTTTTTCTCATGAATTTGACTAGCTTATTTACTTTCATGTATTACAAACCCCGCTCTCACTCACACTCTCTCGTTTAAAAGAATGACAGGCGGCATAAAAGCAACTGTTATCAGTGATAATTCATTTTTTATATCGCATCAGGTAGTTACGCTGTTTATACGATTCTTCATATGAATGGGTTTTTCTATTAAAGGCAGTAAGCTGGGGTTGATGAATACTAATTATGGCAACCTGAACTCAGAATAGTAATGTCATCGTACTAACGGTGCAATCTGACTGGTGCACAGAGATGGGTACTTGCACATCTGGGCAGAGATGGGAAGTGCTTAACTCCTGCACAATTAAGAACACATTATTACATCAACAGCTTCTGAAAGTTAATATTTTCATTAACTAGTGCCTGTTTATCTTTTTCTGTGTGTAGAATAGCCTGTTTATGTATACACAATTAAAAATACAGTACTATAAATTGTTTAATGAAAGGACAGACAACAGATAAAACAAATTTTCTGATCATATAAATCAAACAAATATGTGCATGTACATTGTAATTATGTTACACGAACAACTACTTCACGGAAAACAATGTAGGTCTACATAAACAACACCGAACATAATTTTAAGGTTAGCTCTCGTAGTTTTAACAGCCTGTTAGTTACCTAACAGGCCAAAAATATCCTATTAAGTTAACTGGCGATTTTAATGGCCAATAAAAAAAATATATATAAAAATTCTTAGGATATTCATAAATTACTTTCAAATGGAAACAAACATAAGATTTTGGTGGCCAAAGTAGGTAGTACAGAACTGAAAGCACCCATAAATGGTGGAAATTTCTTCTGTAGTAAACTATTTGGAATTGTTGAAAATTTTGAGGGTGCTGATTAAGAAAGTAAATTAAAAAATATAGTAAAACACAGGGAAGTCAAAATTTAAGGGGGGTGAACTGGGCTTGATAAAACAGGTTTTCTCCCATTAAATCCTTAACAGGTGATTTACCAAATTAAAAGTTCTTCATGGAGGTTGGTGAAAATGGACCCAGGAAAACTGCTAAAGCTCGGAATTCTTTGCAGTACAACCAATCGTCATGACACTTTTTGTATTGTCTTCTATATATTGTCTAGATAAAAATTAAAACAAAAGTCGTGGGTGCTCTTACCTCTAAACCCTTAAATGTCAAAAAATGATTTTGATTTAACTAACTGATGAAACTACATACAATTAATGTTTTTGAGTTTGCTGATTAAGAACTTAACTGCATTTATGGGAGTCAAAAGAGACAATTTAAAGGGGATGAAATGTATAAAATAACGATAAAAAAATTCTTAGGATATTCATAAATTAATTTCAAATGGAATCATACATAAGATTTTGGTGGTCAAAGTAGGTAGTACAGAACTGAAAGCACACATAAATGCTAGAAATTTCTTTGTAGTAAACTATTTGGAATTGTTGAAAATTTTGAGGGTGCTGATTAAGAAAGTAAAGTCAAAAATATAGTAAAACAGGGAAGTCAAAATTTAAGGGGGGTGAAATTTTTCAAAAGATCGTTATCTTTGAATTTAATTTTTCTTATGATAGTCAAATACAAAGAGCGAGTTAAAAGAGAAATGGAATCACTTAACAAAATAGTTAAATGCCCTTATTAATACAAAATTTTATTACTTTATAAGTGGTTGAAGGTACAATGCCTTTTCTTAGATCATTTCAGTGCTGACCTGTATACTTTCCACTGATCAATTCAGTTACATTTCCTACTAAATTTAAACAAGCATATCTTGCAAAATATTCATCCTACAAAAATGGAAAGACTTATTTGTTAATAAGCTTTATTTAGTATGTTACCTTTCTTTGTTAAATTCAATATTTTTCCGGTTATTTAGTGAAAATAGAAAATTTTTCAATCACAACACTAAATTAATCTAACATCAAAGTCTAATGTTTTGAAAAATCATAGCTGAAAAAAATCTTTAAAAAAATTAAAGATGGTCAAAATTATACAAGATAACAATACTTGGTAGGCATTTTCTTAATTTTAATTTAATAAAAAATTACACCAGGAAAATTACCAATTTTCTAAAAACAGTATGAATAATGCACACGGTTTCATTTTTTACCATAACTTCGTTATTTTCAATAATATTATAGTAAAACAGACTTCATTAGAATTATAACATATGAGTAACACTTAATCTAACTTATGAGTACTGTTTTCATTTCTGAGTATGGTTTTCGAGTTATTAAAACTCAAATTTTGTTTTTGGGAATAAAAAAATTAAAGCGCCAACTTTAAACAGTCATGTCTCTTGAAGTGTTATGCCTACGGTAATAAAAAGGTAAGAAGACTGTTTGCCATAAAATAAACTTTATTTTGTATAGAATCTTTATTTTGCTAATTTTAATATTTTTGGAGTCACAGTCAACTCCCGAATTTCCGGGATCGGGTCAACCGGGTTGCGGATCAACCAGGAAAAATTTATGACTTAAAAAATTGTAGTTTTAGCAAAAATATTGATACACACTACGCTTATAATGACGTTAATAATTTATTACAGTATTCTTAAGCCTATTATTTTCAGTGTAGTACTGTAGCAAATAAACCACTAGTTGTAATTATTATAAGCAAATCACAGTCTGTTTAATGTGTTACGATACAATTTGATGGCCTCTTAACACTGCGTGCGTGCGCGATTAGAAGACGCAACGCACTGCATCAAATCCCACGGCTCATTTTAGTGCGAACTGGCTTTAGGCGCAGAGTGTAGCGGCGTGTGCCGAGTTTGACGTTGACAGTCCAGTCAGTCATTCTTTGCATTGTGACCGAATTCTGCGTATTGTTTACCCTCACATGTTTTTTGTTGTGTTCGCATGTTTTGTTTGTGATTCGAGTTTTGAAATGGATAAAAACTGTAAAAGGATTGTTTTATCGATTCAGAAAAAACTAGAGATTATAGAAAAATTTGAGAAGGGCCAAACTGTTAAATCGTTAAAGGACGAGTATGGAATTGGTGATCAAACGGTTCGCGATTTGGTTAAGAAAAAGGCGGAACTTTTCAAATTTCTTAGGCGGAAAAGGCGGAACACGTATTCTTCTGACTCACCATCTGGCATGAAGAAACGGAAAACTATGAAGAAGTCGACGTACGAAGACTTGGATCGAGCTTTACTCGAGTGGTTCAATAATCAACGAGCACAAGGGAATCCTGTAAGTGGACAAATATGCGCAGATAAAGCTAAGTTTTTTCCGAAGCTTTAGGCCTAGAAGGAAATTTCGACACATCATCTGGCTGGCTGACTCGTTCAAACAACGTCACGGCATAAGCAGGGCCGGCGAGAGGGGGGCAGGGGTCCCGAAGCAGGCCCGGCGCATAACATATCTTGTTCTGGCCATTTATTAACAGGGTAAAACCCATTTATTTACGATTAAAGTTAAGAATAACGAATTGTAGGGTCAATTAATAAATCCTAAACCATTAACAATCCAACAGTAATGATTTTGGTAAGTTTTTCTTTGGGGGGGGACCCAAAAATGTTTAGCCCCGGGGCCCGTGATCGCTCTCGCCGGCCCTGGGCATAAGAGAGTTGGAAATTAGCGGAGAAAAATTGAGTGGCGATCAAACAGCAGCAGAACAGTTTTGCAAAGACTTTAATCAGTTTGTTTTGGATGAAAATTTACAACCAGCACAAATTTACAATTCCGACGAGTCGGGATTATTTTGGAAGTGCTTACTGACGAAAACTTTAGTGTCTGACAATGAAAAAAGTGTGCCGGACACAAAGTTAGTAAGGAACGAATAACGGTAATCTGTTGCTCTAACGCGACTGGGACACTTAAACTTAAGCTCAAACCCAGGATCATTTAAAGGAACATGAGCAGTTAACAGGCCTGTAATTTACTACATTCAAAAGAAAGGTTGGATGAATAAAGACATTTTTTGTGATTGGTTCCACAATAAGTTTTGTCCATAAGTTTGAGAGTTTTTAAAATCACAAGGACTTCCCCCCAAAAGCAGTGTTAGTATTAGACAATGCTAAATCACATCCAAGTGAAATGTTGCTCAGATCCGACGACGGACAGATCGTTGTTAAATACCTGCCGCCCAATGTTACAGCCTTGATCCAGCCAATGGCTTCTGTAAAACGTTAACTATCGGTCAAGTATTTTGAGAAAGTTTATAGAGGAAGGGAACGATTTGAAGACCTTTTTTAAGGGACTAAGTGTTCTGGACGCGATCTACGAGACTGCAGCTGCTTGCGACAAAGTTAAACCCACTACGGCCCAGTTAGCAAACACGGTCCCAGGTGATGAAAATGTTGATCAAGATAACACAAACGAGTGGTTTGAAATCAACACTAACATGCATGCGTTTGAGGTTTTGACAGACGACGAAATATTGATACGCACACAGGGCGTAGCAGAAAGTGAGAGTGGTAGTGATGACAATGGGGAGGGGAGTGACGAATGTGTTTCCGAGCCGATAGTCACACATCAGACAGCGCTCAATTATGTGGAGGGGTTTCTTGACTATTTACAAGGACAAAAAGACACTTTGTTGTGTGACAAGTTGGTTTTACGCAAAATAAGGTCGTCTATTTTAAAGAAAACAGCAAGTGCTAAGAAGCAAAAATTATTAACAGATTATTTTCAGCGTGTATAAACACTGACTCTGTACATATTGTTCTGCTTGTAAATATTCTATTTTAATTGACAAAAACGTGATTTGACTAATTTTTATTGTGTAATAAAAGGTATGTACTACTTTATTGTATGCACATATTTTATTTTTAACTAAGACGTTCATTTAAGCACTAGGTTACAATTTTTGCTTTAACCGGGATTTTGACTTATCTGTGATCACCCTGTCAGTGATTATCCCAGATAATCAGGAGTTGACTGTATTTAGTAAAATATCTTTCTAGTTGATGAAATCACTAAAGTGATCTAAAATTCAAAGTCCAATAGTATGAAAACAAAGAGCTTGAAGACCCATGAAAAGATTGAGCATCCTGAGAATAATGTAGGTTAATGATAGCAAAACAAGTTTTAAAAAAATTTTTATATAGTAGCAAATTACAGCAGAAATATTGATATTATGGTACAGCACAATAATTTTAAAGATAATTTTATTACCTTCAATTTAGATTATGTAGTCAAAAATGGTTTTTGACGGAAAAGAAATCGAAGCACCATCTTTAAACAATCGCATATCTCAAAATATCAGTTTCTCAGAAATCAGTAACGTGGCCTAAAACTTAAAACCTAAAAATTAATTCGAATTTTTATAGTACCAAGAATTCTTTTTAGAGCCAAAATATTTTTGTTAGAGTATTTTACATCATTTGCTGGCAGAAGAAGGTCCCGGTTCAATGGGATCTGACTCCATTATACTTACAAAGAATAAATCAGGACACAAATGATCGAATTAAAAATAATAAAGACAAACAAAGAAACACATGACTAAATGAACAAAACACAAAGGTATGTAGTAATTGCTGCACGTCGGTTCTGAAAGGAACATAGCTGCTAACTGAGCGAGTGTTTTGCTGGTTTATACAGCAGCAACACATTGGGTGGACGAATGTGACCCTCCCTCCATAGTCAGTACCGTGATAACTACTAAGAGGTCAATGATCATACACAGTAAAGCATTGCCGATGTCCGGACCGGCAACACAAGATAGTGCAAGTGCCCAGCAGTTCTAAAGCAATACTATGCCTTCTTTGTTTCCCTACTAATATTGTTCGGATTTGAAATTATTCCATAACCAAAGTATTCATTCTGTGATATAATTAATATTATTTTCTCTTATTTACAGTAATGGACGCCACACTACTGATATAAATAAAAGTAATCTCAATCTGTTTCTAGTAAAATACAATAATTTATTTTGAGTTCATATTATTTTTATACAACTGTCATCAGTTAACGATTTAAGTGTGGGAAAATCACAATTTTGGACTTGCAATAATTCAAAAACTATTTTGCTAAACATTATGCCACTGATTTGTTATAATATTATTATATACATCCACCAAAATCAGTAAAGTTTCAATTTTTTTAAATTATTGAATAAGGCCTTCAATTATTATAACTTCGAAAAGGCCTTATTCAATAATTTAAAAAAATTGAAACTTTACTGATTTTGGTGGATGTATATAATAATTCAAAAACTATTGAATTCTATTAAAAAATGCATACCAACTTTTTTCTTAGGATTTCATAATCAATCGATTTTATGAGTTATTTTTATTTTGTGTTTTCCACCACTGAGAATAAGTACGAGTTACGTTATTTTAGATATCACCCTATCATAGTCTATTCTGTGTTCAGTGAGTTCACCTAAATGGTTCTGGATGGATTTCTTTCAAGGCAGAAAATTTGTGAAATTGAAAATAACAAGGACAGTGATCAGTTTCCACAAACTGACTTGTCAAATGCCAATGGCAACTTTGGACTTTTGTTTTATGGGGGCTGACAGGTTTTAGGGCCTCTTTTAAATCCTAACCATTACAAACTATAGAGATAGTTTATAAAACATAAAAGTAAGAGCATGCAGCTACTGTGGAGATAATGAGACAAGGGATTCTTTGTGGAACCCATTTATGGCGGTAGACCATTGTGTTTAAAATAACCCCATATTTGAATTTGAAGTGACATTCTTTTTAACATTTAACTGAGCAGCAGAGACTATAATTATTACATTTTGTACTTATGATTATATATAAGGTAAGGATATAGTTTGTAGCTAATTAACATATGTTTTTTAATATGACCTCCATTACAAACCTCTTTTTTGATGATCTGTTGAAGAGCAGTAAATAGGGGTTGTACTGTATTTGTTACTTGTGTTTGATATTTATTTGTAGGATCTTCACTTAATGTAATGCAATTATTATTATTATTCATAAATTCTGTTTTGCTATCTAAATCTTAATCAGAAATTATTACTGTGGCATTACTTTTATCAGCTTTGGTTAAAAGTTACAGTTATTTGCCGTTAGTTTGTGTTTTATGTTATTAATAGTGTTTTGTTTATTTTTAATATGATTATTTGTGTTACTTTTTTTGATAAATTTTGTTTTTTTCCATTGTGATTTCTGCATTTAATATATTTTCTATTACATGTTTAAGATTTCTTTTGTTTGAGATGTCTAAAGTTGATATTTCGTTTTCAGTGAATTTAACAGTAGATAAATTTATGAATTTAGGGTAAAAAGTGTGGATATTGTTTAATGTGTGCAAATGTTGGTTATATTCTTTAGGTTTATTATTTATTAGTATACTCTTTCCATTCTTAGTTTAATCCTGATGTAAACAAACCCACGTGGCAAATCTGAAACCCTGTTGGTCAGGAGCATTGTCACTGTTCACACAGTAATATATACATGCATGTGCAGAATGTCTGTATAGACATGTCAGTTTTCTTGCCACATAAATTGGGGAACATCGGTTTAAGACTTCCTCCTTATCACTGCATTCTGAATCATGTTGAATTAATATGGAGCCAGTTGAAAGGAAATGTTGCCCGTCATAATTCAACATTAGCTGCTTGATATAAAACAATATTGAAAAGGCGGTAACGAAACAACGGATGACAAGTGGAGTCATTGTATGCAGCATATAATCAGGGAAGATGATGAGCTATGGGAACTGGCCCACATTACCGACGTCGCTGTGGCCAATGAACACTCTTATCAATAATATAGCTGACTCAAGTGATGATACAAGTTCAGACACATATATGGAAGGCACTGAATTACTCTCCGACAGGAACTGATAGTATTCAGTACACTGGTAATTATCACAGCTTCTATTTTAGTTTTAAATAAACTTACTTTTTATTTGTTGCGATATTTAAAACAAAAAAAAATTAACTACTGTTATAAAATGTTTCACTGTCGGTCTGACACACAGTCACACAAATTTTACTTTGGTCACGACAAATTATTACAATTTATGTGTGTTTACATAGTATCAATGTTATATTATGTACCCTGTCTGTACTGCTTCTGTCAAAGTGACATGCCTCTATTTCAAGTAGCAAATAGCGTTTTAATGTGCCACACCTGTTTGTTTACATCATGATTAAGCTATGAACAGAAACAGTATAGATTATCAATAGTTTTTGTTGACTGTATTAAATGTATCTGTTAGTATATTAGTATATTTACTATAAACAAGTGTATTGGCTAACAGTACATGTAAATGAATTAACTGCTTATTAAAGTAGTCGATTTGTCTGTAATTATTTGATATTTCATCTTTAATCCAATTATATTGAGCTTGAGTAATATATCTGTTTATGTAATTGAAGGTTTTCACTATTATCTTAGTGTATTTTGGAAAAAATTAGGTTAAGCCATTTCTTGCCCAAGTAGATGTTTCCAAAACAATTAATTAACTGTCTTTTATGTATAATAAATAGGTTGCAATAATGAGTATGGTTATAATCACCTTGTATGTTGTTTTCGTCTATCTTTTTCTTTGTAAGTGGCTCATAAAGTTTCTTGCAGGATTTGTGTATTATATATATTGATAACATACACTTGGACTAAGCTATTTCAATGACTAACATACCTGGAACAGTAGGTTTCTGTGTTGTTGATGAAACAGTGTCTGCTGTAACTGTGTTGTTGTTTGTCTGAGAAGGCGTTGTTATTGATGGAGGTGGTAAGCAGGCCTGCTGTGGTGGTGGTGATAAGTCACCATTGCTCACTACAGGGGGAATACTGCACACACGTGTTTTGAATCGGCTCGCACCCCCAGAAGCTGAAAAATCATATAACTGACTGCATAAAAGTGTGGCGTATGTACACAAATAATAATAAATTTGAACAAATTATTCTTATTTACTAAACAGACAGTTACACACATAACCGCATAGATTCAGTGAAAACTAAAATTACCCAAACATAAGGTTTGATTATAATTTTACACATCATCAAATGTTGGAATAATAAGTAATATGTAGTTAATAAATAACTAACATTTTTTTTTTACAAAGGATACATTTTCTTAATAATATATAAATATCGGGGGACCGAGCTTTGCTCGGTTTTGATATTTATTTATATATATATATATATTGTTACGGAACAAAATTCCGTTTAATCTGAAACGAGTATAAGTGTAATGGGTGTAACGTGTCTTATCAATCCGTCGTCGCTTTGGAACTGATTGTGTCCGTCACGAACGTACGAATAACCAGGTATCGAAGTCCTTACCTGTTGTTCACTAGGGGTGTGAAAATCCCTGGTGGCGCCAAATTGTTTAATTAAAACAATTAAAAAATTTTATGATGATATGACAAGCGCAGCTCAGTCGGTGTGGAGAATTCAATTTGTTCCTGCCTCGACTTGGCCGTCTGAATCGGGCCAGTAGTTCGTTGCGTTGGCTATATGAGCGCTTGCCGTCAATACTAACTGTTCTCTAAAATGTACACAAATTATAACACACCATCCTAATGAAATTACAACACAGTGGTTACACTCAGTACTTGTTTATTATTTGTTGATTACTAATGATTCAGGTTAATACAAATTATGTTTTCTTTTGTAATACATTTGCACCGGTAATTTATATGAGACAAATTCTCTGGGTATGACAATCGATCTTTGAACGTAACAGACATTCAAGTATGGCGTCTGTCGAAGTAGTATACAAATATTTTCGTTCAAACGTCTTGGATTCTTGTGATTACGATAAAAGGATTAATAATGATTACAACAATAAAAATACACTACCTTACATCAGTTATACTTAAATAATATACTGTGTAGTTATAACTTGTTCTTGGAGTGTAGTAAAAGTGTTTCAAAATTTCGTAAACTAACAACAGGTTAACTTTACAAGTTGACAAATTTTCTGTGTCTTAGTTTTTTATTTTAATCTTTGAAAGAAATTATGTGCAGTTTAGTGAGATTTCAGATTACTGTGAGAAATATTTAAAGTGAGTTTATTCGGAAATTTGGGTAATTTAAATGATACTTAACACATCAGCAGACTGGGTGTACTCGGTTGATCTGGTCAAAATGAATTAGGCTGCAATCATATTTAATTTTCAATTGTCTAGGGCGTCTGGCATCTTTTTCAAATTAATCGGAGCAATTTATTCATTTCTTTTTTATTTGATTGGTCTTCGACATCAGTTAAATGGTTTCAGTCATCGTCTGCTTCCTTCCTGTTCAGTGGTGGTAATTTCGTTTACTATTTTGATGTTTTAAATTAGAATTTTGATCGTTCAAGATTTGGCGTCTATTCAGCAAGAGCATCACATTACGAGTAAAGAAATCTACCGGTAAATCCGTAACCAACGTCTGTCGTCATGGTTACCAATGAATTCTGATTGGTTAATTTTGGTTTATTACCATTATTATCAAATTTGAATTTTTATTCAAAATAGCTGTATCCCTTCTAATTGCTTTTATTCTTCTGTCTTCTTCCCTACATATTAAATATTATCACTACTGTTATTATTTCCTTTCAAAGATTATTTTGATATCCCTTAAGGTTGGGTTCTTCAAAATATTAATGTTTGCACAGTTATGTTAATATTTGGTAATTACATTTCTCCTTTAATTTAAGTCCTTATTCTAACATTTTTCTTTTAAAATGATTTACAAATTATTCTTGGCTATTTACTCGCCTTGAATTTGTTAATTTCCTAGTTGATTTTATACAATTTGCAGTTATTTGTTATTGACAGTTAGGCATTTCCTAGGCCTAAGTAGCCATTGATTATTTTTTCCTATTTTATACAGATTATATTTCATTTTACTCTAAAGTGTTTTGTTTTGTTGTTATAATTGATTCATTTATTGGTTATTGTGTCTTGAATTTGTTTGTGTACTGATTATGTGTCAAGATTATTTTCTATATCTTGGCTCGTCAATTATTTCCTAACTGATTTTCTAGTGTTTATTATTTCTGAATTGATTTATCTGCTTATTTATTTAACTTGCCATTGTCAACAATATGGTTATTATTTACTATTCTTTATTACATAAAATATAACAACTAGGCCTATGGACTCAGGGTGTCTACCAACTCATCATAAAAGAATTCCCTGAATATTCCCTGATTTTTTCAGGATAAGTAAGAAAATTCCCTGAGTAACATAAGTGACCAAAATACAACGCATTTACAAAACAAAGAACTTGAGTGGACTACTGATGACCACACGATCAGCCACATTGTAGTCGTGAGCAACTAAAGGTCAACTGCACCGAACACATTTAGCTAAGGTGTGTGTGACTTGTAGCGTGCAGGTTGTAGCAGGTTCGAATCCTGCCTTGGCCAACCCGAAGATGGTTTTCTGTTTTCAACACCAGGCAAATTCTGCGTCAGTATGCTAAGGACAAATTCCCCCCCAAATCCCTCCTATTTCTAACCATGGAGAATGTCACCAAACTGAGTGCACCCCGTAAAAGATGGATTAAAGAAAAAAAGCTCAACATTTTCAGCTTTTGTTACAGCTATTGACCGCTACATTGTGCAGTAAAGTGTTCCAAGACAAGACGAATGGAAGATTTGAAAACAGAGCAGAGTAGGTTATTTAGGTACCGTATTTATGGATATTCAGGGCTTCGCTTAAAATCATTTTAAATTTTTTCCCACCAAAGGTCAAACTGTGCCAATGTGTTCCATTTCACTCATCATATATGCTACAAGAGGAATCAACACTCAAAACTGCATTTATTTTAAAATATGTATTCATATGAGAGGGGCCTTTCACTAATGTCATGGCAATTTCTCACAATCATATTTTTCAGAATGACAAAAGTAACATGAACAAGTGGCCTGTGGCCGGGAGTATATGTAAGCGATTTTATGAGAAGGCATGAATATTTATTAATACCGGTTATTTGCCTTGAAGATGAACAATAATAGATGAAGATCGATTGACAACATTAAAAGCTATTAAAAAAATAAAATGATATTTACATCCTACCTGTGTGCTACGTGGCCGCTTTTGTTATGTCCGTCGATGACGTTCATCACCAGACGCGTGCGCGTAAATTTGAAATCGTGCGCTCTCTTAGTATTGCAGCGTGTAGTCTGTGCGTGTTTAACAGACGTAGATGAGAGTGTGTCTCTACCCGCGCGTGAAAAGATATTGTAGACGAAACGCGTAGCACATAGACGTAGATGAGAATCTGCCTCTTACCCGCGTGCGAAAAGAAATATTTTACCTCCCGCCCCGCTGTTACAGTAAAAGGCGTTTGTGAGTGGTATCGCTGCATCCTAGGTAGTATGGATGAAGGATACGCACCAGGAACCATCGGCTAACGTCGAAAGAAAATTAACCTGTCCAGCATGAGTTAGACTGAAGAGAGAGCGGAAAAAAAAGAAAAACGCAAACGTACAATGGTTTAAGTGGCGCTGTGAATGCTCAGTATCGGCGTGTATAAGTAAGCACTCGTCAGGCGAGAGGAGGGAGCGATGTTCGACGAGTTCCCACAAAACGACGCCGCTTGTGTCGCGTCAGACTGTCCTCATGCGCGTAATTGATGTTTTTTTTTTTTAAATTGAGAAAGAACTGATTATTAGATAAGAAACGTGTTTAACAAAAAATGACGCAACAGGGTGCGTAACGGCAGTTCCGAAAACGAACAGTCAACACTGTCACTGTACATTGTACGCCGCCGATGGAGTTGCCAAAGTGGGTATTTTGTAGTGGCGAAAAAATGGGAAACGGCGACGTCAAAGAATTCACCGACGTTGAGGATGTTAGAATGAAGCTTTCTGCAGCGTAGGGCGTAGGAAGCGTACACTTTGCGTCTGTTGTAAAGCGTTTTTGGCCCGTTTCCGCAAACGGTGTCACAGAGACGACGGAACCGTCGCCAACTTGGAGTGTGTGCAGCAGTCGCTGTCTTAGCGCCTCCGACGGGATCTGCCTGGGTCGTTAGTCCGATATGTCTGGAATGTTGTTTTGTGTTTCAGAGAATATACTGGCGTCGCGTTTTCTCAAAACCCGGCACAAAATCGACCCTTTAACACGACGCCAGACGAACTACAGCGTTCACAAAGTCCCGGGGACGAGCACGCTTTTAATCAAGGTAACACAGGGTTTAATAATATCGGCGAAAGCCGCTTCCGAAAAGAAGAAGTCCGCCGCGAAGCCGAAGACTCCGTCGAAAGCAAAAAAAGTCAGCAAACTGCCGACAAAGAAGCCCAAGAGCCCGAAACCCAAGAAGGCGGCGGTGAAGAAACAACCGAAAGCCTCGCCAAAGAAGGCTGCCGCAAAGAAAAAGTAGACAGAACGACGTAAGCGCCGGTTCTGTAGGTAATGGTCCTTATTAGGGCCGCCAATCGGTTCGGAATGGAGATCACGCGAGCCTCGCTTAAGTAGGATCTCCAAGGAGGGCGGCACAGCGCAGAACCACGTTAAACAGCACGCGCAAGACTTGACCCGCGGGGCCTCAAGCGGTTAGCGTGGGGCGAGAGACCAACTCGATTTGAACGGATTGTCGAAAATTCAGCCAAGTCATTCGGTAATTATACATACATATGTCCAAAAGTAGTTTGAAAGCTACGTGTAAATCAAAATAGCCGAAAGTAAAGTAGTTAACAGACGTAAGATACGTATCTAGCACTCGTAAATGTGTGAAGTTGGAAACGATTTTCATTTTCTGTGTCGGGTCCGTGTGGACAATATTTGCGCGGACGCGCTGGTAGGAACCCCCCCCCTCCACGAATATATAGCTTAGCATTCTTCCATTTGATAACCGCAATGATGATTTCATTCTCTCTTGTCATGAAGCGAGCGAGCTTTGTGTCATATCGTAAGTCAGTTGTGGATCTGCTGAGAACTCTCTGTCTGTCTGTCTATCTCTGTGTGTGTGTGTGCACGCGCGCGCGTGTCCCCAATGTAAGGTTTCGAATTAGATTAATTTTGTTTGTTTCAAATTTATTTCTGAAATTCAACTCGATTGAAAAATAAGTTAATTAAACGTTATTGTAATTGAATGCAATTGATTTTTTAAATTAATAGGGTTAATAATCAATTAACGGATGTAGTACAACAGATTCCTGTTAATTACTGTTCAATTCACTGTGAGTGATACAGATATGTTGTGCCGCAGTGGTAAGATACTCCCGATTCAGCAGTAGTTATTATCGACGAACCTAGTAAACGAAGGTCTTGGTTGGAGAGGATGCTATTGTTGCGCTGCGTCGTTACACCCGTGGCAGGATTGCGACATCTGGGTCGAGCCCAGTGGCTGACAGATGATGACCACAGTGCTGGTCAGTAAGTTTATATATTTCACAGATATAGGCCATACATATATCGGACAGTTTTAAATCGCACAAACGTGTCAGCGCAGTGGTCAGATATTCCCGATTCACTGGTTATTATCGACGAACCTAGTAAACGAAGGTTTTGGCCATCGAGGATGCCACTGAATGAATCCACTTGGTATTACAAAATTCAGCACAGCAGTACTAAGAGGCGTCGCACGTATGGGTCGATACCCGTTTTTCTGCCTGCTGTATTTGTAACGAGTATTCTGATTGTGTAAACAAATCGGGCTTCGACGCGCTTGTCAGCTCTTGGCGACTAGTTGTTGCCTTTCTAGAGCCGCAAATATTCCAGTCGCTTAGTCGTTCTATCGGCCGCATACCGACATAACCTACAACTCGCCCGAAAAGGGCTGTCTTTCACTGCTTCTAGCCATGATTTAAACTTTGGGTCATTCAACCACTCTGACTGAAAACGAGTTTTGCACGCCATAATAAAACGGAATTTTCAAACGACTTTGCACAGTCACGAATTTGGATGCCCATGTGTTTTTAACAACGAACGCACATCACACTAAAAGCATTTTAATCCGCACCACTAAAGAATTAAGAGCACGCAACTAATTGCAAAGCTTCTGCTTTAGATTTCGCGCACAACGCAACAGATTTCAAGAATTTCAAATCACAATAACACACTCAAGCGCGAACGCAACACATACAGTAAGCACCGGTAAACAACAAATGAAGAGATGTAAACACTATTACGGCGCGAAATCACGAAAGTGTAGCCAACACTCAAAACTTTTCAACGTTGCGAAAATAGTTGAAATTCCGATAAAACTCTATATTCACAATATAAATAACAATATTCTTCCCGTTGTGGAAGGTCGAAAATCCATTAAATCCCTACACTTTCATTGTTAAATTTCCAAAACGTCCCCGCTAAACAAAAACTTAAATCTGCAAGATTGAGCGGGAACCCGCTAAGTTGACAATACTGAACAGACAACCCGCGCAAGGCTGGGTCAAATACCAATCCGCGCCGGGAACCAATCAAATAGCATACTTCAGTCCCGTGCTGGGAACGAGTGTTCATTGGCTGACTACGGGAATCGAGTAGCGATCGATTACGTCCCGCTAAATTCGAAAGTATCACTACTACGTTTACGGAGAGTAGCCCAAGAGGAAAATCCCTGATTAACGAAGAAATGCCCTGATTTCCCCTGAATATTCCACAAATTCTTAATTCCCTGAAAATTCCCGGGTTTCCCGGGTAGTAGACACCCTGGGACTGTATGCTTCCTTCAGCCATATCCTATTCATAAATTTAAATGAACAATTCTTTACCAGTTATTAGGTACTGTTGGTTTAACATACATTTCATTCCTTTACTAATATTTTGGGTGAGAAACATCATCACTCCTTTTAAACTTACTTAATCTATTATCCTTTATAACATAGGGTGTCTATTGATTGCATTCTTTATTTCTTATTTCTTTACTAATCTCTTTCTCCAATCCATGGTAACACAAACTGTTTATCTTACATGGGCTTTCTCCCCTGAATAACATCATATCCTTTGTTTATATCTAATCTAAATACTATTTTCAATTATCATTAACAATACCGTTCTTATAAGTTCACTATTAAATCATTTAGCGTTTTATCATTGATTTACTAAGTGTTTTCTTATCTATTACTATTTTTATCATACTATCATTTACAATATCCTTTTTTATTCATCACCTTCACTTTTAACTAATTAGTGTTTATCACTGATTCACTCATTACTTTGGGGTATTTACACTTTCACTATTGGCACTTCTTAAACTTTTTATTTTAAGTGTTTATTAGTGGGTAATCCCTATTATTATTTTTCTTTGTCACTTAGTTACTTTCAGTTTATTTTTCACTATCTCTCTCTTTCTTTACAAATATTATTTATATCTAATAAGTTCATGTCTTTCTAGATTTCTTACTTACATATACTACTAATTCTTGGGTTAGTGTATTTTTTTTATCGGGGTTTTATTAACTATGAATTACATTTGTCACTTAGTCAATGCTAATATTTATTTTTTACATTGGTTATTTACTGGTTTCGTTTCTTTCATGATATTTGATTGTATCATTTCTCCCTTCCCTATTCTATACTATATGTCTGTGTTTTATCATCTTGTTTCACTTTATTTCCTTTATACTTGGTTTGTTCCATTTTTATTTTCATTTTTCTTCTCCTTCACTTCCATCTTGTTTCACTTTATTTTGGTTTTTTATCTGGCCAATCTCTGGGGTTGGGTTAAAGTCATTTGTCTGTCAGTCCAGTCTGTAACTTTATTTAATAATCACTTTTGGTTTACTATTCTTCCTCCTTCTTTCTTAATTACATTTTATATTTTTATTCTCTTCATTATTTATTTATTAAAATACATTCCTTTTTTGCATTTCTTACATACTTATAGGTATCAAATACAGTAAACCCTCGATTTAACGGACTTCGGATTTAACGGACAGAATTTAACAGAAAAAAAATGTTTTTAGGCTTTTGAAACGTATAATGTGCATAAACTGCAGACTCTCCTGTTCTGGCGATATTGCTTGGCTATCGCAGCATTCTTTCGTTTCTTGTTTTGAAACGCAAATTTTCTCATCTCCAATTGTATTTGATGAGAACGGAGATAAGAATTCATTTAATTCTTCACGATCCCCGTCTTTGCGTTGTCGTTGACGCAGGCATCGCACACGTTCAGTGGAAGACATCACGACGACTAACACTGAACAATATACACTGATATGCATCTTATTTCACTGTGACCAAATTTATTTATTACTAACATCACCTGGAGCGTTACATTTTTCGATGACGTTACACATTTTGCATCACGCATTTTGTGGAATGACCCCCAGCCTAAAAACATCATGTTAAAAAAAATTTTGAGACGAAAAAATCATGATTAAGTTTTTGAAGTCCATGGTTGTGATTTAAATTTGGTGGTAGTTCATAACCATAGCAACGCATTTTCACTCTTGAATATTCGGCTATCTTCGTGATAATTCGTATGCACGCGCAGTGCACATTCGTACAGCGTCGCATCAGTTTATTCAGAGAACACAGCGTGTACACTACATGTGTTTCTATAGTACGAACCTTGCACGTGTTAAATAGAGAGTCTTAACGAGTTTATACTTGTGTTGTTACAGCAAGGTCCATTACTTTATTAGTGAATTACAGCATAAGTATGTCTGGCGTTACGAAAAAACGTGTGAACTTGAGTATAAAGCAAAAGCTTGAACTAATAAGTACACTTGAAGGTGGCGCGTCTGTTGCACATGTTTGTGAAGTGTACGGTGTAAAGAAACAAACCGTTTCAGACATTCGAAAGAATAAAGATAAATTTATTCAGTTTTCGCTAAAGTACAGTGTTGATAGTTCGAAGAATGAGGGAGAAAGAAAACACATTAAATTATCCAAACACAAACAATTAGAGGATGCTGTGTACAAGTGGTTTATTCAACAACGTTCTAGTGGCATCGTTGTTCGTAGTGTGGAGTTGCGGGCTGCTGCTGATAAACTGGCAAAACATTGGTATCCAATTTCAGGCGAGTGATGGGTGGCTTTGGCGTTTTCGTAAATGGCATGGCATCACAAATAGATCAACATGTGGTGAAACGCTGAGTGCAGACACTGAACAAGTTGAGGCTTTTCGTCAACATATAAAGGAAACGATCGAATCTGAGGGTCTCATTTTGTCTCAGGTCTACAATGCTGATGAGACTGGTCTCTACTTTCGTGCTGTGCCTGAAAATACTCTGGCACACAAACATGAAACTAGCACACCAGGCCGTAAACTCAACAAGGAGCGGCTTTCTGCCCTACTGTGTGCGAATGCTGATGGTTTGCATCGACTTACTCCAGTCATAGTCGGAAACGCAAAGAAACCTCGTGCGATAAAGAACATAATGAACCAGTTGCCAGTCATTTATGAAAGTTCAAAAAATGCTTGGTTTACCTTCAGTATTTTTTCAGACTGGTTTTTTAATCATTTTGTGCCAGAAGTGCGACGTTTTGAAAAAGAGACTATGAAAATTCCATCGCATGCAGTGAAAGCCGTCTTACTACTGGACAATGCACCGGCCCATCGCAACTCCGAGAAGTTAGTTAGCAACGACGGAAAAATAAAATGCGTCTTCCTCCCTCTGAACACCACTTCAATTTTACAGCCAGTGGACCAAGGAGTCATTGTTGCCTGCAAAAGGCTGTACAAGAAGAAGTTTCTTGAAGAGGTGACGGTTGTCTTGGAGGACGAACAAGACCACGAAAACGACACGAGAGGAGCTAGAACGCTGCAAAATCTGCGTGCATACAACATCAAGTCCGCCATCTTTAATTTTGCTGCCGCATGGAAGGAGATGAAGGAAACAACATTGGCTGATGGGTGGACACAGTTACTGAATGGGACTGAACCGGAGTACGATTTCAGAGGATTTGAAACATCCGATTTCTGTGAAACCGTAAAGAAGGCTGGTGAAGAAGTAAACGAGAATGACATAGAAGAGTGGCTAAACTTGGACGAGGGTGATCCAGGCTACCAAATCCTGAGTCAGGAAGAGATCGCGGAATCTGTTCTACACGACGATCAAGAAGATGGAGATGATGACGATGAAGAAACATCTGTTACAGGAGGCCCTAAATTATCAGCGATAAGAAACAGCATGGACGAAATTATCGCTTACATTGGGGAATCTTCAGATCCGGAAGTGTGTGCTTATTATGACCATTTTAGACAGTTTAGATCTTTAATAATAAAGAAGCAACATTCTAGTGGAAAACAACTGACTCTTGATGCTTTTATCCAGAATAAATAAAGGTGTGTACATAACATTGTATTTGCATGATATTAATAGTACATATTAAAATACAGATAAGCGATGTTGTCGCTGTTACAATAGAAAACCACACTGGCAGTTTACCCGTTATTTAGAAACATGTTACTCACACCCCCTCTACTCATCCTTTGTCTTGCTGCCTACAGAAGGATGCGAACACGCGCGCGTGCGCACGCACTTACACTTTTCTTCCTATTCTTTGTTCAGTTTGCTGTTAAAACGTATGGTTGCAGTCATAAAT
Source organism: Magicicada septendecula (assembly GCA_034769895.1). Lineage (NCBI taxonomy): Eukaryota > Metazoa > Arthropoda > Insecta > Hemiptera > Cicadidae > Magicicada > Magicicada septendecula. The sequence continues at coordinate 309,965,892 of CM068368.1, forward strand.
CATAATGCCAGAGTTAACAACAGCCAGGCAAACTGCTGTTGCTTACGCAGTAAACAACTCATAGATAGGCCTACCAAAAGCGTTCGTCCCGCCAGAAGTCAGGTATAACTTAGAATTTCGTTTAGCGCGCGAATGCAAGACGCAGGCCAAATTAGCGACCATGTTTTTAGGAGAAAAAGTGCGGCTTGTATTCGGAACAATACGGTATTTGCATGATATTAATAGTATTAAAATTTCAAGTGTTATAGGCCTATTTGACTTAAGTATATCCTCAAAAAACAAAATTTGCGATTTAACGGACTTTCGATTTAACGGACACCCCTCAGCCCCAATTAGTCCGTTAAATCGAGGGTTTACTGTATGATCTGAATTTGGCGATGTTATATATATATATATATATTAAATTGTCTAGGATTTGTAAACATAAGCAGAAATTTGTAAACATAAACAGAAACTATACGTATATTGTATAAACATTTAAAATAATAGCAATTGCATTATACATATATAAAAAAATACAGGTAAATAGAATAATACAAAATACAGTATAATACAAAATTGTTGGAAAGTTACAGTAAAGTCTTCTAGTATTTAGTATTTCTTTCCATACAACATTTCGTGTATGGTGAGGATTTTCTGGTGGCAAGAGAACTTTTAAGCTGCTTAGTTTTTTTATTCTAGTACAACATTCCACACATAAAAACTAATATAAGTAGATACCTTGTCCTTGAGCTTTGTGGATGGTCATAGCAAAAGCAGGTCTTAACGGGGAATGGATGCCGTTGCATAGTACATCCAAGTTGATTTTTGCTAGAATCTAATGTGATTCTTGGGATAATATGGACTTCTCGGCCTGCATTCTCTCCAGTGATAATCTTTGATTTAATAATATTGTTACACGACTCAGTAACTATTAACCTTGTTCCATTGCACAGTCCTTCGGAGACGTCCAAGTTTTGCAAGAGCATTATTATTGTATTTTTTTAGTTTCAGTTTATGTGGTGGTAGATCAGCCATTTCAATGGAATTCAGGAATTCAGAAGTAAATTCGAGACCTCCTTCTGGTTGATCTTTGACAGAATCATAACTTTTGTAAACCTTGTACTCTCCAGGCAGCTTTTCAATAATTCCTGCATTCATTTTATTAACATCTTTATTTAATGGTGCTAGTATAGCCCTGTCCTTCATATCTGTTATTAGCCAGACAGTCTCCGAATACTTCTTCAATAAGATTGCCGTTGGAAAGAACATCCTCTGGTAGTTCAATCTCAACCGTAGCATTTACTGGCAAATCTCCATTGCCAACTTTGAATAAATATTCAGCAGATTCTCTTTGCTCTGGAGCCACACGTATATTTTCTGTCAGTGAAAAGAAGTTAAAATGACGCCAAAGACTCCTTTTCTTAATTGAAAGGTCTACCAACTCACTGCGGTTATCACGAGGTTGAACAGGCAAACATTGCCAGAAATCTCCTCCAAAAACAACAATCTTTCCACCAAAAAGTATATTAGGATTTCCTATAGAACGAAGTAGTTGATCCATATTGTGTAATCCATATTTAGATAACATGGGTGCTTCATCCATCAGGAAGACATTAATTTTGGCTGGCTCTTTTGCCTTAGAAGCTCCAGGTTCAGTATTTGAAATTGAATCAGAATTTAATGGCAACAACAAAAAATAAAATTTGATTGATTTATTATTTAAATAATTTAAAAGAAAAATTCGATAGAATTTAGTAAAAATACAGCCTTAAGTCCAAAAGTCTTGTGAGAAGTTCACCCATTAGGAAGAAGAATAGACGCTACCCCAGTAAACGTCATGCACTTGACATACTTTTGTCCAGTTAATATGTAATACAGGCATTTATAAACAAACGTTTTCCCGGTACCACCAGGACCATCAATAAAGTAACATCTGGGACCAGGCAGTTCATTAGTACATGAGTTTAGGACTGTGTCGACAATTTCTATTTATCTTCCTCTAAAAAGTTGGTACATCTCTTCTCCGACAGCAGCATTTTCGTTGATGTTTAAAAGCTTTTGGTTTTGTTGGTTTTCATAGCCCTCAATATCATCCATGTTGTATCGTTGCACCCAGAAACGAAAATTCCTACCTTCTGTGGCTTCAGTATTTAACTTATAAGCAATTATTCGATAAGCTCGTTTTATTACTTCTTCAATGGAACTTCCATTCCGCCTTGCTTCTTGTATAAAGTCTTCGGCTAAGTCCTCTTTAAATGTTTCCCATAAAGCCTTGGGATTTTCTGGTGACCCAAAAATAAGAATTTGTATGAAAAGAGTTCTCATCACTCTAGGCATTTTTGATACAGCAGATTCTCGCAAACCTTCTATCCACTGTTGATCATCGTATGTAAGTCTTTTAGCTAAGCAAGATTGTTTATAAGTTGCATATTTCACACCATTCACTGTGTAGAGATCACCAAACCTTGTAGCATCTTTGACATGATAAAGCAGTAGTCATAGTTCTGGTTGAGAAACAAAGTTGATGTTATGAATTCTACCAATAACACGTAGACGTCTAATTCTAGGTACCCATTCACTCGTTTTTCCAAGCCATCTAAAATATTCGGGCATGTGCCAATAATAATGGTAGACAACTTCTTGTTGATTTTCTTGTTGCTGTTATGTTAGGGCTTGATTATAACGAAAGTAAGCCTCTAAAGTCGACCCTTTCTGTCCAACAAAACGTACCTTTCTGTTCTAAGTCACAAAGAAGCAAAAGCAACAGTTTCAAAAAAACTCATTAAGTATTATTAACTTTAGCTTACTAAAAACCTTTTTCGAATGTTTCAATACAATCCTCGAATTTTTTGTCCATGACGTGTCCGTGTATTAATACTTACCTCAGAGAACACAGAAACCACAACAGCGTACAGGGAACACGTTATAAATTAAATACGTTATTGCTCGCTTAATATTATTAGATAGGGTATTCAAAAATTAAACTCTTATTTTGTTTATTTACACCGATTGCAACAGCTATTTATTCTTCTTCATATGTAAATATATCGATACTGCGCCATATTTATCTGTACGGTAAGAAAGCTGGTTTGAAATTACAGTTGCCTAGCAATAATTAATTGTCGCACGGTATCGGTCCCGCGATATTTTAAAATAAAAGCCCTCAGATGTGGCCCTGAAACGAATTTTGCAGAAAATGAGACCGAGTCCAATCGATTCCTGGTGTCAAAATACCCTTAAGTACCAACTTCCGAGAAAATCGTTAGACGTTTTTGAGAAAAAAAAAACATAGGTACATACAATTATTGCTCGCTTAATATTATAGGATATAATGCACATTTGTTATACTTTTTTAAATTTGTTATTTACTAAGGCTCACTGTTAAACAAAAACAACTGAGCTATTAAACACACACACAGAGTCCTGTTTAATGTTAATTATTTTGTTAGGTACAAATGCAACTCGTAACTGTACATATAATTTTTCACTACAAATTTATTAAGTAAATTTGATAAATCTATGTAGCTTTTTCTATTTAACAGCATGAAGATTTTTTTTCAGAGCCAGTGGTGAACATTGAACAAATAAAACTCTTTTCATTTATAAACATAAAAACTAAAGTTAACATAAAATATTTTATATATGGTCAGTCAGTGTAAATGGTATCAAATTTATGTCAGATTTGTTTTTCACAATACAAGTTAATAAATATTATTATATTTATAATTTATTTATTAATATTATAGAACTCTATCCTGCGGTTTCTCTCCACCCCAATATTACATCGATGATCTACAATACACAAAATTTCAACAGTACATAAAACTTTAACCCTAATTTAGATGAATCCTCTGATCTCAGAACTCCATCATCTATGTCCACCACATTATCATCTGTTAGAACAAGTTTCTCCATTGCTTGTTCTACATTATGGTCTTCATGTAGCCAAAAGGTCATCTCCTTCTATTCCTTCCTGCAATCTCCCAATTCTAAGCTGCCTTAGGCAACCTTCCATGCTCCATTCTTCTTATGTGGCCGTACCATCTTAGTCTTCTTATCTTCCAACTTTGTCATGTTTGTTTCAGGAACATGGCAAGTTCAGCAAATAAACTCGACAAAGTTTGAATTACAGAGACTGCTAATTCAAATAACAAGATGAACAATCTTCTCATCTTGTTATCTCTAATCCTTTTTCATCTGGATCTACCAGCTGCTTTTCTCTAAAAATCCATTTCCATTGCAGCTTATCTATTCCCATGTTGGCTGGTGCCATGTTGTCCAAACCTCTGTCCCATACAGCTACACTTTATATGACTGATTTATATACCAGATGCTTTGTTCTGTTAATGTTTCTGCTGCACATCACCGAGTTCAACATACCTATTGTTTTCCTACCATTGCTTACTTTCCCTGTGATTTCTTTATTTGATCTGATCCCTGTCCAATATTGATCCCAAGTAACAAAAAGTATCCACCTTCTTGAGTTTTCCCTCATGAATGAACAGTTCATCACAGACATTTGTGAGATTTTCTGTTTTTCTAAAGTTTATTTTCAGTCACCACTTCCGATATTCATCCAATAACTGTTTGTAATTGCACCATCACCATCCTGTTTTATAAAGACTTGGTTGTCTGTGAAGAGTAAATGGTGAAGGTTTCCCTTCTGCTATTTCTATGCCTATCCTACTGCACTTCTGCGACCAGGTACTCAAACTTTCTTCTATAAAGTCTGTGAATAGTGTCAGCAACATGAGTCATCCTTATAGCAGGCCTTTTTACTGGTTCTAAATGGTAATGGTAAGGTTGAACCAACTTTTATTTGGCACATGTTGTCCTTACACATTTCTTTTTCGACTTTAAGTAACGAGTTTTCTATATTTACTGTAGTCATGGCTTCCCTAATTTTTCCTTGGGGCAATGTTGTATGCCTTTTCTATAGGTATATAAAAACTAAGCCAATATCATTATTTGCTTTTTCCCTGCATTTCTCAAGCATTCTCCTCAATACAAATATATTTTGCACACATGACCTACCTGTCTACTAAATCCACTCTGCTTCCTCTACACTCCTATAGCAGTTTTCTAATTTGTTATAACAATCTTTCCTAAAATTTTCATCGGTATGTTCATTGTACATATTCCATGGTAATTTTGCCGCCCTTGTAATACTTTATTAAATAGTTCTGTTATCATCTGTTATTATTACAAGTACAGTTTTATCTCATAATTTAGTATCTAATGTTTGTTTAAAAATAAACACTTGTGTTGTGTGACAGTGGGTGTAGTGTAAAGGAAATTGTATATTATTGTGCGAGGACACCTATAATTTGTAACTTGTATTATTTATTGTGACAGTGTTAATTTACTGTTTGTTATATTAACAAGTTTTATACAAAACATAAACTTAAAGAGTTGTTGTATGCAAGTGGCTCTGTTTGTGAAAACTATTATTAAAATTGTAATTAATGATTCCCTTAGCCTTCAATTATTTTATTTCCACTGTTTAACACAAAAATTCAAGTAACCATCATAAAAATATATTTATAACTGAGTTTAGAGCAAATGTCAAGTGTTTTTCTAGTGTGTATGTGTGTAAGATAATCCTGAACCATATAATGGAGTATGGTATTTTAAACAACCAATTTAAGTTTTGGAAACATTTCTTCACCCTTTTCTAATTTGTGGCAATCATTTCATAGCATCTTTTACATAACACTATGATACTTCTCATTCTTTTTAGTATCATAGTTTATAGATAAAATATTTGTTTACATCTTCCCCTTTTCTTATTTCTCTCAATTTCTGCTTTGTTCCACTGACCCTGTCTGTCTCACAGGTGTATGTGTTCCCACCATTTCTATATTATTTAGTTTATCTCTCCTTCTCATATGTGTCTTCTTAGATACTTCATATCTCCAACTTGTATTCTGCTTTTCTGTTTTTAATTCTCAACTTCAGTCATATGCAAAATTTTATTTGATTAAACATTTACTCTATAATTTGGGTTTTATTGAGATCAACCAAGTGTAATCATCCTTACTGAAAGAATTAAGTTATTATTTATTAATTGGTGTGTTACTTTTATTTGTCTCCATTTTTGTTTATTGGATTAGATGCAATCTCACACACAAATTTAAAAAGCTTGTAAAATAACACTATCGGTTACAGTTAGTTGTATTGTAAAACATACTTAGATCAATTACATATTTCGATGTAAACTGTTAATATTAATTTTAGTATCGTTAATAAATAAACATACAGATAAGAATTATACTGCATAGTCGTTATATAAGTGAGAGGTGTGTATGGGCGAGGCGACACATTGACGCCGACCCAAAGTAAATTTGTACTGTAAGTACAACTTTCTATGTCGTAAAGATGTAAAACGCTTTGTTTGCTAAAAAACAGCAAAAAATAGGTACCGTTAGATTTAGGGTGTTTTGGCCTTCAAAATACAATGAGTGAAACGAGGGTTGTGGAGAAAGCAGATTTCCTTTTTTAACAAGAAAACGGTCTCGCAGCAAAAAGTTCGCGTCTATAAGAATTCACCAATTACAAAAAGCGTCACCTCTGTGCGCGAAGTTATTTCGAGTGGTTACTGGTCAATTTCAAACTTACCGGCAACAAGTTCGAATCTCAGCCAATGATGGTAATTTTAAGAGTAGCGGCAGTAAGGGAAGTTTCGGTGAAACTATAAAAGTAACTGATGCAGGAACGTAAGGTAGTCAGTCAGTGAAATCAAGAGAGTCAGTCTGGAAATCAAAACAGTCAGTGAAAGCAAGAGAGACAGTCACAGTCAGTCAGTCCGTGAAATCAATCAGTTAGTTAGTTAATTACTCAGTCGTACAGTAATTTAGCCAATAGTCAATCAACAGCCAAGTAGTATTATTTATTCTGTGCGCGGCATCAAGTGCGAAGAAGTTTTATTTATTATGTGCGCGACCGTATGAAAAGTCAGAGTTTCGGAGGACGTGGAGATGAATGATTATCGCGAGTGTGGTGGATATGATAAAAAGCAGAGTAATACCAATTGTGTTGTGATGTGTAAAGTGTAGAACGAGCGAGACGGAGGAATGGATAAGCGATTTCAAGTAACTGTATCACATTAAACATTATAATCAAATAATTGCATGTAATATATTTGTCTACTCAGTTAACCCGTTTCATTCTAAAAGAACCGACGAATTGTTCAGATGCTGTAGTTTTATATCTTACGACCTAGAATAGGAGTACGAAGTATAAATATTTAATATAAATTTTGAATGATAGTTTTATATTTCTGAAATGTTAGATATTGTCATGTTATTGATTGTTTATTTATGTTGAGAAAGAAGGAGATTTTCTAGTTTCATTAATATCTTGTTAATGATAAATAATATTTCACATTTGTTTATTAATCTTTTGTTGATGATAAATAATGTTTGTGTTCATTAATCTTTTATTGATGATTAATAATATTTAATGTGTAATTAAGATCATAAATTTGAAAGCATAGTCAATGGACTAATTAAGTGGTCATAAACAGTAAATGATATTAACTGTATCATGAATTTCTTGTAACGATTAACTAAGGATAAGAAGTTAGTAGTAATTGAGAAGTAATTAACCTGTCAAATTGAAATGCGGATAATATCATATGTTATATATATTTAAATGTATTAAAAGGGTAAATATAATATCTATTAATTAGCATCTGAACATAAGAGTTATTATTTACAACCCCTTGAGATTCCTAATTATCTCTGGCGCCCAGCAACAAAAATTTTATATTTGTCACCAATACGTGAAGCAAGATCCCCAAAAATTAATAAGCTTTGGGTTCCATAATACAAAACATTTAAGCAGAACAATTAATGTTCATTTTATGAATATCACTTTACTGTGGACAAATATTGCTTTATCTTATTGCAGAACATCCACTTGTCTTGAATTTTCAGTGGCTAAAAGAAACATTTGATATGCACCTAAAGATATATTTATACAGTGTGTTTTATGAAGAAACTGAGATAATTTCAGTGTATGTTCTACTGGTAAAAATAAACAAAAAGTTTATACAAACAGGTTTGGGAATGCTTTGTTTTCAAGTTATGGCTAGAGAAACATTTTACCATGTTTTATGCACCAATGGACAAATGAGGCTGTACTAAAATTCTTGGAACACAAATTTTGGGATAAAGTTGGTATTTTTATGTGTTTCTGACCTGCACTTTTTTTTGGGAATAGGCCCCAGAACTTTATTTTTAGTAGTTTTCTAGAGAAGGTTTCAAAGCCTAAAAAACAGAAGTCAAAAACACAATTTGCTCATAAAATGTGCTCATACACATTACTAGAACTGCGCGCTCCTTTACTACCCTGCGCGGCTCTGCTGTGTGTGAACAATAATATAGCAGTCGACAACACTCTGTTAGACCGCGCGGTCAAATAAAAATAAGTGCTTCAGAAAAATCAACATCGGCCGATGAAATGTTATAACCAGTCAGTTATAAATTCGGAGTGAACTAACAAAGAACGAGTAAAACTACCGTGAGAAACTTTTAACTGCACAAACACCGAAGTTCGGAGTGATCGGGGAAATGGTAATTAACATGTGGTGGTGGTGAAATCGATTGGAACGTCTCCGGAATGGTTAAGTACCAAGAACAAATTATCAGTTAAATATCTTAAGCATCTCAAATAAATAATTCAATGTTGAAAAATAAAGATTTAAAGAGCTCTATAAACAGGGTTAAAAAGGGGAATTAGAAAAAAATAAGGAAAAGTACTGGTTGATTAATTACATAAATTACTTTGTATAGTTATGTAAGAATGGTTCATTTGTTAATTTCATACTTTTAATTTTATGTTTGAGATAAAGGTTTTAATTTACCCGAAAAGATAGGAATTTAAGTAATTGTAATCTAAAAAGGAAAAAATACCAATTTTGCGTAATAAACGAAACGTAATTTGGTTTAGTCAGCATAAACTGTGTTAACATAATTATTTCACAACTCAACCCAAATAATCTCTCTGCAACTGTTTTCATCTATATGACCCTGGACGTAGTACAAAGGTAAGATAAGGACGTAAAGTTTTTATAAATTTAATAACAAATTATTTGCATAAAAAACGTAAAGTCTCAATGGCGCCCGAACTTAGGGACGATTTGTATGATTTATTGTAATCATACAGATTAGACCTAACTTGAGTTGCAGAGAAGGATTATTTGGGAGTGAGGGCGGTTGTGTAGGTTAGAAAGCATAGTCGTATATGTAAGAATAATAATAAGAAAACATGGAAAATACTGAGAATAAAATAAATAAAACTGACATAACCATCAGCGATGAATCTGAAAATAAGTCTATGAGCATAAATAAAGAAAATATGTCAACCGAGTTAGCTGACACGAGTGACTCGGGAGTTCAAACAGCTTTAATGCTAGCAGATGATAGTAATGTAATCGAATAAAAAATAATGGAGGAAGTTGAAATTCATTCAACCCCAATTCCAATAAGTAAAAATAAGAAATCTGATGACAATGAGATGTTGACACGTTTGTATAGCATGATGTGTAGCATGAAAGAAAGTTCAGAAGAACAAAAAACAATGTTAGAGGTTAAATTTAATGAAGTAAAAAACCGTTTTGACATAAATGATCATAAATTTGATAAAGTTAACAATAAGTTCGATATACAAAATGCAAAATTGAATGAATTGAGTAGTAATGTAAATGAACAGAAAACAAAATGTGAAAGTAGTTTTAACGAATTGAGTAAACGCTTTGATATGAATGATGTTCAACTAGAAAGTAAATTTGATGAACTAAAGAGCGATATTAATAATATGAAACTACAAAACTCTAACATTGATAAACGTATAAATAATATTGATGAACATTTCCAGACAATTATAAAACGAATGAAGGATGATGTAGATGACATTAGAAAAAGAAGAGAGAGTAGGGAAAGTAAAATAAACCGGGTAAGGGATTTTAGTATTGAAAATAGTAGCAATGAGATATTAGAGAATAAAATACTCGGTTCTGATAATGAAGACAATGAGACTATAAATGTGGTAATGAGAACATAAACAAGGTAAGTGAAAATAACGGCAAAATAAATGATAATGGTGTTAGTTTAAGCATCAAACAAGTGACAGTAAACAAGGTGAGTAATGTGGTTAATAAAGTGGATAATATTAGTGATATGGAGAGTAGAAAATTACTTGGGGTTAGTAACGGAGTAGCATTTAGCGTTTATGAGTTAGAAAGGGAGTATGAAGACAGTTTAAATGTAGAGTGTGAACAGAGGGCAAAATTTTCCCGTGATGAAGAGTGTGAAGCAAAGACTTCACGAGTGTTTTTGGAGGACGAGAGTTCCTCGATAGTTTTTGTAGAAGATAAAAGATCTTCAAAATGTCCTTAGGTTCTTAGTGTATCTGGTAAGGCCAGATGGTGTTTAAATAATTTTGTTGTATTGCCCTCTGGGTGGAGTGAAAATGAAAACTGGGAGTTAAGTGAAGAAGATGGAGCCGACATAGTGCGCAATACCGGGGACTTCCTACAGTTAAGTAAAAGTGAAAGTTATAGTAATTGGCCAAAAGTTTATAGTAAACAGTAAATTAATAATGAGCTCACTAACGGGGGGTTATTCAAATACGTAAAGAGAGTGAGAGAGCGTGTGTGTGTGTGTGTGTGAGAGGAAAAGGGAATAAAGGGGGAGAAAGAAAACGTTACTGGTTTATATGATCTATAGAATTTATATTATTTTATAGATCATTTATTATTGAATTTATTATTTATATTTATTGCAACCTTATTAACCAAATTATGGGAAAAGTAAAGAAGTTAATTGTTATAGTAAATCTATATATATAAAAGAGAAATACCACTGACTCACTGATTCATCACGAAATCTCCGAAACTATAACACCTAGAAACTTGAAATTTGGCATGTAGGTTCCTTATGTGATGTAGGTATCCGCTAAGAAGGGATTTTTGGAAATTCGACCTTTAAAGGGGGGGGGGAAGTTTGCCTGACTGACTGACATAGAATCAACGTAGAGCAAAAACTACTGAATGGATATCAATGAAACTTTGAACATAGCTTCACCATAGGTCTTAGGTGCTCACTAAGAAACGGTTTTAAAAACTTTCACTCCTAAGGGGCAACCCCCCCCCCATTGTATCTATGTATGTATGTTCCACATCTCCTCCTAAACCACTGGACCGATTTCAACCAAACTTGGCACAAATATTTTACGCGACGGGAGAACCAACATAGGATAGGTGTTTTTTTCGATGGGGTCCTTTGGGGGGTTCTTTGGGGTCTTCCACATCTCCTCCTAAACCACTGGACCGATTTCAACCAAACTTGGCACAAATATTTTACGCAACTGGAGAACCAACATAGGATTGGTGTTTTTTCGATGGGGTCCTTTGGGGGGTTCTTTGGGGTCTTCCACATCTCCTCCTAAACCACTGGACCGATTTCAACCAAACTTGGCACAAATATTTTACGCAACTGGAGAACCAACATAGGATAGGTGTTTTTTTCGATGGGGTCCTTTGGGGTCTTCCACATCTCCTCCTAAACCACTGGACCGATTTCAACCAAACTTGGCACAAATATTTTACTCAACGGGAGAACCAACATAAGATAGGTGTTTTTTCGATACGATCCTTCGGGGGGTCCTTTGGGGTCTTCCACATCTCCTCCTAAACCACTGGACCGATTTCAACCAAACTTGGCACAAATATTTTACGCAACGGGAGAACCAACATAGGACAGGTGTTTTTTCGATACGATCCTTTGGGTCTTAAAAACTATTAGATCTGGTTACTATGGCAACCCAATAGAATAGATTCTGGTTACCATAGCATCGGTGGAAGTCTCCCGCGTAGGAAATAGCGCGGGAGTCGTCCGACGGGCCTTCCCCGGAGTTCATCCACGGAACCAGGGAGTCTTAGGTCGGATCCCGCGAAAGACGGCGGGGCCAGAGTCCACAGTTCTTATAAATAAAGATATAGGTCATGATATCAAAGGTGGTGTATGCATCTTAAGAAACTTCTTAATAGTGTGTGAATTCAGAGTTGTTTCAGTTTGAATTTAAAAGTTGATAAGTTAAGATCGAAGTAAGTTATACGCGAGTATAAAAAACAAAGTTTTGATAGCGAATGTATTCAGATCATAGTGTTCAGACAATATATATAATAAGCTGAAATCTATAGAGGTATTGTATTGTTAGAATAAGTTTAGGAACACTAATTTAACAAATGCCTTATTTCAACATTAACACAATGAATTATAAAACGACAGTTAAATACGCAGCACGTGCAAGTATTGTAGACATTTTATTGAAAACTAATTTAGCTGTTCGCCCTCTCCCAGAGTTAGAAATCGAGCAGGAGCATCACGCGCAACAGAATTCTTCTCCAGATATAAGAATACAGTTTATGACATGTTCTTAAACAGGTGCGCTACAGAGTATTCCTCCAGTGAGAATGCGAACGTAACAATATAAGGAAGATTATACAATATACAAGTAACATAACGTTAGAACAAGAATAGGTGCCTATGAGCCTATGAATAAATTATGAACCCGAGCAACGCTGGGTAAATCGGCTAGATATAGATATCTATATAAGCCAAATACCACTGACTGACTCACTGATCACGATATCTCTGAAACCACTGAATGGATATCAATGAAACTTTGAACATAGCTTCATCATAGGTCTTAGGTGCTCACTAAGAAACGGTTTTAAAAACTTTCACTCCTAAGGGGGAAAAAACAAAATACTGAAATTTATCGCGAGAATTGCATACGTTGTAAATGAAGTGGTTGACATCTCAGTTTACTGGAAACCCCGAATACATTTAGTCCTGAGTTTTTAATCATTGTTTTAAATTGAAAAAAACTTCGTTGTTTGCAGGTTCTATAGTTGAGAAAATTTCAAAGTTCAATTAATTAATAAATGTGTCTTTTTTTCTCGGAAATGGCTCTAACGATTTTCTCGAAATAAATAATAAATAGGTGTTGCTATGAATGTAAATAAACAAACTAAGAGTTGAGAATTTGTACAATCTATCTAATCCTATACTATTAAGCGAGCAATAATTGTACAATTACGTACAACATGAAACTCCGTAGCAAAGCAGCACGGGTATTTTGCTAGTAAAACAATATTTGAATCGTCATAAATATGTGTTAGTGGTAAGTTATTAAGCAATAACCATTTCCTATTCTGTGCTGAAAACCTCGTCTAACGTTCCGGGGAATTTTCTGAAGTAAGGGGAAGTCAGATAGCGGGATTATTTTAATTTTTTATAAGGGAAAGAGTGTTTAAGTTTACATATTCATCTATAAAATATGTTGGCGACCTGGGCAGTTTAAAAGGTAAGTTCAAAGTAACAGGATTATGACGGTAAGTAATATTCTGGCAGCAATGAGTTTTACTATTGTATTATTTTATAAATGGTAAAAGGTTTGTACAGCTACACATGCTACATAGAGCTGTCCATGAGAAAAACACGGGGCTTCTAGATGAACACCACACCACTTGATTGACTGCCCCTGCGCCTTGTTAATTGTGATGGCAAAAGCAAGTTGCACAGGGAATTGCAATTGCTTGAAACTGAAGGGCATATCAGTTGGGATCGATGGTATTCGAGGAATGAATACGTCCTCACCTTTTTCTTTGCTTGTTAAGATTGTAGTTTCTACGATGTTAGCTAAAAGTCTTTTCATCCTGAGTCTGGTACCGTTGCAAAGTTTCGGTGGATCTAAATTACATAACAGCAGGATAACAGAACCAACTTTAAGCTGAAGGCGCTGTGGTGGCATTCCAGTAGGGTCTAGAGAGTTCAGAAATTCTATGGGAATATTCACTGCGTCATCAGCGTCCACTACTGTATCTATAGATTTGTACTCAGTGACTGGGCCTGGTATCATATTTTGAATTCAGCGTTCAACTCGTGCACGGCATCGTTTTTAGCTGCAAGAATGGCTCTTTCGCATAACCATTCGTGATTTCTGTAATTTTCTGGTATACTTGGATAAATTTTGTCGATCAGTTCTTCAACCGTTGCAACCAGAGTGCAAAAATCATGTGGAAAGCTAATTTCGCCATTTGATTGTCGGAAATGTGCCTTCACCGATTTGTAGAAGTTTATCTGCAAAATGTTGCACCGTCTCATCTCCAAAGAGCCGAACTCACATGTTTGTTTTTAATGTGAATCTTTTAACAAACTTCCACAGACACGAAGTTTTCAGGCAAGCACTGAGTTCATCTGCCGGAGTTGATTTCGGTATGACTGGAAGTTTGACGAAAGTCACCAGCAAGAACCAGCAGAGATCCTCACAGCAACTGATCACTCTTTCTCAGGTCCCGCTGAGTCCTGTCAAGGGCTTCTAGGGATTTCTTATGGGCCATTGTGCATTCATCCCACACAATAATTTTGCACATTCGTAGCACCGTTCCCTGGGCACTTGTTTTGATAATATTGCAAACAGGGTATTCTTCCATATTTACTTTTAGAGGCAGTTTTAATGCTGAGTGCGCTGTCCGTCCACCATCGGGAGAGTAGCTGCTATGCCAGAGGAAGCCATCGCAAGTGCTATGTCATTTTTTGATCGAATTTCGGCGAGGATCAAATTAATCAAAAAAGTGTTACCAGTTTCCCCTGGAGCGTCTAGGAAAATGATACCTCCCTTTTCTCTGTTGACACATTCCATGATGTCGTCATAAGCTTTCCTTTGATCATCCATCAATAGTGGTTTATTGGATTCAATAATTGTTTTCAATTCAGATGTATTGTAATTTTTTTCACGGAGAAGATCTGCATTATTTGCATTGTCAGAGTTTCTTTCCGGAGCTGGTAGCCCAAACTGTAGCAAAGGTTTGCTACAAATCGATAGACATTTGTGCTCTAGTATGAGAACTTCGTTAAATATTTCTGCAGAAAATTGTATGTTATCGTTGACGTTGTTTCGGCGAAGTCTGGCAAGGATGTCTTCACTCGTCCTTTCGCGGTATTTCTCCCGAAAAATTCTGGGATTAGATGGATTGCAGGTAGTCAAGATAATTGCAAACAAATTTCATATTTGGTCAGGAGATGACGTTAACGTTGCTTCGGACATTGCTTTGCCCCAGTGTTCATCATCTTCCAGCAAACCCATTTTTTGACAGGCTTCCCTGAAGGTGTTGCATACTTCACCATTCACAGTTTTAAGCATTTCGTAAGAAGCTGTCCCCGAAAAGAAAAAAACATTCGGCACTATTAGGGTGAACAGTGTAGACACGCCCTAAAGCCTCACTTGCAACAATGTCACTGCCCAAAACAGGTACTCCTTTTTTTCTTTTGGAAAAAACTTT
The DNA here is from genome assembly GCA_034769895.1 of Magicicada septendecula. Taxonomy (NCBI): domain Eukaryota; kingdom Metazoa; phylum Arthropoda; class Insecta; order Hemiptera; family Cicadidae; genus Magicicada; species Magicicada septendecula. Next base: position 309,981,226 of record CM068368.1, read on the forward strand.
CCTTCCAGAATCCCAGGTATAGTAGCGAGGAACTTCCGAATATAACAATGTCCTTGCAAATGCATCCTGTTGACATAACTGAAAGAAGGCTGTCAAAGTTGTCCTGGGCAGTTCAGCAGCAACTGCTTGTGCATTTTCTCTTGTGAAGTAGACTCTTTGGCCATTCTCTAAGTGTACGTTCAGATGAAGGACTGTAGGATGCCTCTCATGAATGGGAAAACTCAGTATTCGCCAAACTGCCTCGTTGCTGCTTATATAGTGTCCCAACTGATAATTTGATATATCATGCTCACTGGCCTTCGTCAAACCAAAGACAGCCATATCACTGCCCTTGTTGATATATTTGCATATGTACTTTATGGATTTTACTGAATTACAGTATTCAACATTTATGTGAGCCTGGAACATTTTAGAAAGCAGAGGTGAGTACGGAACTACCCACTTGTTGTCGATCTCGATTTCCTCGCCTTGAACACTTAATTTTACTGTGTATCCACCATCTTCAGGACCCCTTCTACTTGGGGTAGCCGTCATCCCCAGTTTGTGTCTCCTTAATCAATTGTCTAGGATATTTCTTGCTACATCTCCCGTCTTTCATGCAAGGTGCATTCTGGTTAATGTTTCCACATGGCCCGTGTACTATGTTTTTTTTTTTACTACATCCGAAAGAACCTGATCTACTTCTGGATTTGGAAACTCTGCAGAAATAACATCGTCTATTTTGGGTGGGATGAATTTTTTCTTTCAGTCAGATTAAGTTATTAGAATGCGGAAGTCCTCTTTTCTGCCACTCAATAGAATACACCCAACATCTGGTTTCTCCAAAGACGTGGCTCTTGGTCAATACATTGATTAACTTTTGTTGTTTTTGTCGAAAACCTCTGGCTAATAAAGTCATGACGATCATTTAATGTTTGCCCATGAGTTAGTTCTTCCTTTAATTCTGGCCAAGCTGGACTACATGTAAATGTAATAAACAGGTCGGGACGTCCGTATGATCTGACGTAGGTCATAGCATCTTGTGCGTACTCATGCATTTGCCTGGGACTTCCTGTAAAAGTGGTGAGCAAAATCACCATTTTCCGAATATCGTCGACATTTCTCTCACTCGCAATGGTGTCTCTTAAATGAATATATTCTTCACTCCGAAGCTTTTTTTGGTCTTATGAAAAGAAGTTTACCGTATATATAAACGATAAACTGATATATAGCTGTCGAGTGTTTAAAATATGATTATATGAGTTGTTTCGAATCATTATCCTGTATGCATAAAAGTTCATCATTGAAACTTTCTTATCAATCATTGACTCCGTATTTGGATTGTATTGGTTCATGTTAAAATGATATCCATCCTCACCTAGCCAAAATATAATGGGATACTGCAGAGGATCATATGAGCAGTGCATCTCTGCAATGCGTTGTAGCGAGCTGCCTCGTCTTTGTATTATTATGTCACTTCTGTCAGTCACTGGCGGCTATGACGACTGGCACCTCATTTATTTGGGGACTGTTGAAGCGCCGCTTGTGTTCTCCAACTGGTCTTTTATCGGCACGAATGACTAATTTACACTCATCCGAAGGCATATCCTCTAAAGCTGTCTTGAATGTTTTTAAGAGTTGGTTATGTTCGTGAAACATTTGCTGGAGATTTAACACAATATCATGTTTCACCCCTGTTATGTAGTCACATCGTTGATCCACTTCCAGATCTTCGTTTCCAAGAAAATAAATTTGTAAAAACTTGGCATTTTCACTTGGAAGAGGGAGGAGAGATCCCGCCTTATGGTATATTTGACCCTGAACCTTGAAGGTGGTTTGAAACCCACTTTGTCCTTCTATGGATGAGGCTCCAAACGAAGTCATTTGAAAACATGAATTGTACCTCCTTATATTATTGAGGAAATGTTTGGAATGTGAAGTAGTCCGAGACATGCAACAGAGTAACGGCTCTGGTGGTGTTTCGAGTGCTGGTAAATGTACTTTCCCGCTGCAACAGCACATACCCTGAGGTTCGCCTTTATATTTCTTGGCAAAACAGTACTTACATATTGTAACGGTACAGAATTGTGTGCTACCCCAGTTTCAATTTTATTTTATATCAAATCAGTTTTAATTTTCAATTGTTAGCTTTCACCTGTGAGGTGCCTCAGAGTAACACACTGTTAGTATAAACAACAGTCTAGACAACTAGACTAGACGTATTACGTAACTGCTCCAGCAGCAGGCTTTGTGAATCACAGTATGCAGATTGTCACCAGTGCATGAACATCAGACAGAGCAGTTAAAAGTTCGTTAAAAGAAAACAGTAGCCTCAGGGGGTGTAAGATAGGCCGTAATTATTAGTCGGCCTATCCATTCAAGTATTAATTACTAAATAGTACTACAGAAATAAAACCTGTATAAAAAAGTATAAACAGTGTAGAGCGCGGCCAGCCTACAACAACATCTAAGTGCAAAAAGTTACGTCGGCCGACTTGATCATATTTTATAACGTGGGACCAGTAGATCAGTGAGAACCATGAAACAAAAAACCGTAAAATCAGTACCAACAGTGGCGTGAGTGCGAGAGAACTCAGAAATCGGTCAACTAGTGAACTTGTGTCACGGTTATTACATGTGAACAATATGGGTGTTCATTGGAGTGAAACCATTATTAGGATGAGTACCACTTTTTAAAACTTTAATTACTATATTATAAAATTTACTTTTATAGAAACTTTAATAAGAAACAGAGATCTCTAAGAGAGGGGAGTTTGTTTAAATATTAACAAAAAAGAAAGTGTGTGTGTGGTAATATAGAGGTTACATACTGGTTCATTTTCAATCTTCTTATATGTACTTAGTAATGTCAATTATCATAGTAGTTTAAAACAAAATTTAACAAAGATACTGTCATTTGTAGAAAGTAAAAGATGGGTGCGAGTTTCGATAAATAAAATAAGTATGTATTTTAGACAGTAGAAAATGCGTTAGCGTAATCATTTCGCACTTCTACCCAGATAACCTTGTCTGCAGTGGATTTTCGTCTGTAAGACCGGAAAAATGTAACCAAAGGTAAGAGTGTATTTACTTGAAAAACCTATATTGAAATCTTGAATTTGAAGTAACTTATAGAGTCTCAATGGCGCCTGAACAGGGACACGAAGAGTATTTTATTATTTGCAGTAACTTATAGAGTCTCAATGGCGCCCGAACAGGGACGATTTGCGTGATTTAATATAAATCAGACCTAATTAAGCTGCAGAACAGGTTATTTGGAAGTAGGGGAAATGGTATGGTTAGTTCATATGATATAAACAAATATACAAAATACTAGACATAGAAGCAAGATAAGGTGTGTACAATAGTATAGGTAAAAAAAAAAAAAAAACTATATAAAATGAAAAATAACGATGATGAAGTCAGCATGACTGACTTAACCAAAGTCAATGCAGAAAATATAACTATCAATAAACAAAATAGTTTGACCGAATCAACGGTCATGAGTGGGTTGGAGGTCCATTCGACTCCAATCTTAGTTCAAAATAGAGAATTAAGTAAGTCAGCTGACATAGATGACTCGGGGATTCAAATAACCCCGAAATCAGTTAACAAAAACAATCAATCTGACAGTGGTGAGATGATGAGTATGATGCAGTTGTTGTTAAAGATAGTAAGTGTGAAAATTTGGACGCTGAACTTAACGATATTAATCAACGTTTAGATAGTAATGAGGAAAAGTTTGAGACAAAATTTGATACATTAAATAAACGTTTTGATGTAAATGACCATAAATTTGATGAAATAAAGAGCGATATTAGTAAAATGAAACTACAAAACTTTAATATCGAGAAACGTATAAATGATAATTTAAAAAGTTTGGCAAGTAACGGTGGTAATATGATAACAGATAGTACAGAAATGAATAAGAAGGTGAGTAATACCGATGATAATGATGTGTTAACAAGTGATAATAACGATGTTGAAAATGGTAATGATGTTGAAAATGTTAGTTAGAGAGAGAGAGAGTATGAAGAGAGTATACAGAGGGTAAAATTTTACTGTGGTGTGGTTGTGGGTGAAGAAAATGCTTCACGAGTGTATTTGGGAGACGTATGGTCTACAAATAATTGTCCCTTGATTTTGTGTGTATCTGGTAAAGCCAGATGTTGTAGTAACAAAGCGGTACCCTCTGCATGGAGTGAGAGAGAGAATGTGAAACGTTGTGAGAAATATTGTAATGAGAGAAATAGAGAGAGAGAAATAGAAATATTTAAGGTGAATAGAGATTATGAAATATTGGTACAGAGTTTATGCATTAAGAGAGAGGAACAAATTGACTTACCTTGTAAAATAGAGATTGATAATTATTTTGAGGATACCTGTATAAATAATAATAACTTACCTGATGTTTCAATGAGTATAGTAAACAAATATGATGAGAAAATAAATTACTTGATGTTGTATAAAAACACTTACGGAGACAGAATTGAAATCACAAATATAGACTGGTTTTATGAATTAATAGGTAATAATGGTATGAAATATTATGTTGATAAGGGTTATTACACAAATGATAGCCATATGTTGCGTATCAATAAAATTGAAAAATGTTACGTGCAGCAAAGACTAATTTTTGACGATGGAGGTTGAGTATAAACTCAATGAATGGACATTTAAATACTTTAGTATATGGTAATGACCTTGCTGAATTTGGAAATGAAGTGTGGTAAAATTGAATAATTAATGAAGATTTGTAAATACATTATAATGAAATTAATTGTGTGTGTATTGTGAAATGTTTTATGTAAACCATGTGTGTATATAGTAGAAATTGATTGTAATAAGAATAATACTTTATTTTGCCAATCAACAATAATAATTAACAAGAGGTAATAAGGAATTTTATTCTGTACTGTGTGTTTATATTAACAGTGTTCTAAATAATGTAATTAAAGTTAAACTGTTCTGATTGAAGTTAAAATGAAGCTAAGTTAAAAGTGAGAATTTTATTAATAAAGTAAAATCAATTTTGGTATGAATTGGTACAAAAATAGTAATTGATAAATATGTTAACATTAAAAGATTTACAGAAATTGAAAATTGAAGTAAGCACATGTGTCAGTATGTGGTAAGCAGAATGTTTAGACTGAATGAGTGTTTATAACAGTGTTTATAAAACAAGTCTGGCATACAACTGTTGATGTAAACAGGTGTGTTGTATGTTTTGACTAATGTTTACAGCCAGGTGTTGAAGCTGATAAAATGTTGTATTCTGCTAAATCATTGCCAGTAGGAAAATCCTATTATGAAATAAAAGAAACACTAGATGTGATGGAGTGTAGGTAATATTTTTATGTAGGATCATTTTGAAAAATGTAATTAATTTTGAGATTGCTAATTAAATAAAATTAAATTAATTTGGTAATTAAATTAATAGAAAAGGAAAATTTTAATGAATTCAAATCTGTTTTGATCCGAATGTTGACTGTAATTATAAATTAAATGCTAATTGATGAAAAACAATGATTGAAATATTCATTTAAAATTGAAAACTGAAAGAACGTTCAAGCGGAGATAGTGTTTGGGAAAATAAGATGTACATATAACTGTTTATACAATAGAAATTATATATTCACTAATAGAAATTAAGGATAACTTGTATAATTGATGTGTTATTTTGGTTGGGCAACATTGTCCGGGGAACATTATTTAATTTGTCTGGAACGCATATGTACTACTGTAACTTATATTGTTTTGTTAAAACTGTATTTTCTAGGGTCAAGACATATTTTATAATAAAAAATGAACCAGTACTTTGAAAATGAACTGGTACGGCTAAGAGGAAACAAATCAGTTGGTGGATATGGAATAATGGAAAGCCATTTATTGATGTTTTAATTAAATGTTTCAGAGTCGGGTGATACTGTGGCGGATATCTGTCTGAGCTTATGGTGTTGGGATCTCGAGTAGAGAAGTCCAGTAAGAGCGGATGGGTGCTGCCGCAGCCACCGGACTAGAGGGGTAAGGACCCATGATTTTAGTAGAGAGTTCTGGGGGGTTGCGGCGCCATATCCTCACTGATCCTCTTAGGTTTTAGGCAATAAGAGTTTGTATGCTTCGGCATCCAATCTCTTATGGGGGGGGGGGTATTGTAACGGTACAGAATTGTGTGCTACCCCAGTTTCAATTTTATTTTATATCAAATCAGTTTTAATTTTCAATTGTTAGCTTTCACCTGTGAGGTGCCTCAGAGTAACACACTGTTAGTATAAACAACAGTCTAGACAACTAGACTAGACGTATTACGTAACTGCTCCAGCAGCAGGCTTTGTGAATCACAGTATGCAGATTGTCACCAGTGCATGAACATCAGACAGAGCAGTTAAAAGTTCGTTAAAAGAAAACAGTAGCCTCGGGGGTGTAAGATAGGCCGTAATTATTAGTCGGCCCATCCATTCAAGTATTAACGTACTAAATAGTACTACAGAAATAAAACCTGTATAAAAAAGTATAAACAGTGTAGAGCGCGGCCAGCCTACAACAACATCTAAGTGCAAAAAGTTACGTCGGCCGACTTGATCATATTTTATAACGTGGGACCAGTAGATAAGTGAGAACCATGAAACAAAAAAACCATAAAATCAGTACCAACAGTGGCGTGAGTGCGAGAGAACTCAGAAATCGGTCAACTAGTGAACTTGTGTCACGGTTATTACATGTGAACAATATGGGTGTTCATTGGAGTGAAACCATTATTAGGATGAGTACCACTTTTTAAAACTTTAATTACTATATTATAAAATTTACTTTTATAGACACTTTAATAAGAAACAGAGATCTCTAAGAGAGGGGAGTTTGTTTAAATATTAACAAAAAAGAAAGAGTGTGTGTGTGTGGTAATATAGAGGTTACATACTGGTACATTTTTTTAATCTTCTTATATGTACTTAGTAATATCAATTATCATAGTAGTTAAACAAAATTTAACAAAGATACTGTCATTTGTAGAAAGTAAAATAAGGGTTTCGATAAATAATATAAGTATGTATTGTAGACAGTAGAAAATGCGTTAGCGTAATCATTTCGCACTTCTACCCAGATAACCTTGTCTGCAGTGGATTTTCGTCTGTAAGACCCGGAAAAATGTAACCAAAGGTAAGAGTGTATTTACTTGGACCGGATTTCTTGAAGACGGCGTTTACATTGGTCATCCGATTCAGTGGCCCGCGATGTGCTAGCATGTTCCCGCATTTCTTGAATACGACGTTCATGTTGGTCCTCTGATTTAGTGGCCCACGATGAGCTAGCGTGTTATCACATTTCTTGAAGACGACGTTCATGTTGTTCCTCAGATTCAGTCACCTTGGATGTGCTAGCATGTTCCCACATTTCTTGAAGACGACGTTCACGTTGGTCATCAGATTCAGTGGCCCGCGATGTGCTAGCATGTTCTCGCATTTCTTGAAGACGACATTCACGTTGGTCCACAGATTCAGCTGCCCGGGATGTGCTAGCGTGTTCCCGCATTTCTTGAAGACGACGTTCCCATTGTTCCTCAGATTCAGTCACCCGGGATGTGCTAGCATGTTCCCGCATTTCTCGAAGACGACGTCCGCGTTGATTCTCAGATTCAGCCGCCTGGGATGTGCTAGCATGCTCCCGCATTTCTTGAAGACGATGTTGGTGTTGATCCTCACATTCAGCCACCCAGGATGTTCTGGCACGTTTCCGCATGTCCTGAAGCCGTTGCAGTCGTTGATCATCTGTTTCGTCTGCTCGCAAAAGCTTGGCTTTATTTGCTTTCGGTTGAATTTGACCGATGGACTTTCTTTTCCTTCTAGGCATCACCAGATAACAACACTAAAGTATATACGCTGATAATATTGACCGAACACTATAATCTGATTTCACGCGCTATCAAGGAATTGATTTTTATGCTCGCTTATATCTTACTTTGCTTTGCAGCGCACCTGCTTAAGAATCTGTCATAAAACTTATTCTTATACCTCGAGAAGAATTCTGTTGCGCGTAATCCGCATGCTCCATTTCTGCCTTCGTGTAAGTGTGAACGGCGAATTAAGTTATCCATAAAATGCACCTATTCTTGTTCTAACATTATATTACTTCTATATTGTATAATCTTCCTTATACTGTTACGTTCGCATTCTCACTGGAGGAATACTCTGTAGCGCACCTGCTTAAGAACATGTCATAAACTTTATTCTTATATCTGAAGAATTCTGTTGCGCATGATGCTCCTGCTCGATTTCTAACTCTGGGAGAGGGCGAACAGCTAAATTAGTTTTCAATAAAATGTCTACAGTACTTGCATGCTCTGCATATTTAACTGTCGTTTTATAATTCATTGTGTTAATGTTGAAATAAGGTATTTGTTAAATTAGTGTCTCCTAAACTTATTCTAACATACAATACTTCTATAGATTTCAGCTTATCAATTTTTAAATTCAAACTGAAGCAAGCACATTTATATTGTCTGAACTCTACGATCTGAATACATTCAAACGTTTTTATACTTGCTTATAACTTACTTCGATCTTAACTTATCCACTTTTAAATTCAAACTGAAACAACTGTGAATTCATGCACTATTAAGAAGTTTCTTAAGATGCATATACCACCTTCGATATCATAACCTATATCTTTATTTATAATTAATGCTGGTATGAACTTAGAAATCTTGGTTAAATTGTCGGATATGGTGCACGATTTTTTGCCAAGCAAAAAGAGCAACAATAATATTAGAAATGTAAGGTTAACAGAATCGAGACATTTTCTCATTAAACTACAAAGGTATTTATTTTGTTGGTTGCTATGGCAACCAGAATGTATTCTATTGGGTTGCCATGGTAACCAGATCTAAGTTTTTTTTTAGACCCCAAAGGATCGTATCAAAAAAACACCTGTCCTATGTTGGTTTCCCGTTGCATAAAATATTGTGCCAAGTTTGGTTGAAATCAGTCCAGTGGTTTAGGAGGAGATGTGGAACATACATACATACATACAAACAAACATACATACATACAATGACTTTTATATTTATACTAGCCAATTTACCCAGCATTCCTCGGGTTCATAATTTATTCATAGGCTCATACATTTCTTTTTCAAAAATTATCACTAACTTTCAGTGATGGAAAATAGACCAATGAAAAATAAACCTATTTTCCATGCTATTTTAAATTTAAATCTTTCAATTGTAGCTTGAATACTACAATAGTTTGTTATACAACACTGCAACAATTTGAATAGAATATTACAATAGATTTTGTTTAAATGAAAGTGCGTGTAGTTTTAAAAGAAACATGTATTTGAAACTTACACAAAGGTACAAAAACAATAACTTATACAAATATACGATGTGCATACAAATAAATACAATTTTCAAAATACAATACAAAAGTAAATTTAAGGGTGCAACAACAAAGTCTATCACAATGCTTGTCTGTAAACAACATTTTTCGTCTTACCTCCTGGAGCTCTAATAAAGAGGTGTTTTTGTGAGCCAACTCTGGAGCACGCTATATAGAGCTGTCCATGAGAAAAACACGGGGATTCTAGGTGAACACCACACCACTTGATTGATACATACACCACCTTCGATATCATAACCTATATCTTTATTTATAATTAATGCTGGTATGAACTTAGAAACCTTGGTTAAATTGTCGGATATGGTGCATGATTTTTCGCCAAGCAAAAAGAGCAACAATAATATTAGAAATGTAAGGTAAACAGAATCGAGAAATTTTCTCATTAAACTACAAAGGTATTTATTTTGTTGGTTGCTATGGCAACCAGAATTTATTCTCTTGGGTTGCCATGGTAACCAGATCTAATAGTCGTTTTTTAGACCCCAAGGACCGTATCGAAAAAAAAAAAACACCTGTCCTTTGTTGGTTCTCCCGTTGCGTAAAACATTTGTGCCAAGTTTGGTTGAAATCGGGCCAGTGGTTTAGGAGGAGATGTGGAACATACATACATACATACAATGACTTTTATTTACATTAAGATTAAGATAAGATTTAACCAGTGTCATTTAGGCAGTAATTTACTTGGTTTAAACTGCATGATACTGTAAGTTTACTTCCACAAAAAAAAAAGCTTAATTCAAATCTCGGAAAAAAAACCACTAAAATTACTCCAAGGCTTTAAATAAGAAAGCTTCAGCTGCATGTTACCTGCATGAACCTTGGTGTCACAGTCATGGATACACAAAAATTTCAAATTGAAGTAAATTAGTTAAAATAGGTGAACGATCATAACCATTACTCTTAGGCCAGTCAGGTTAGCCTTCTACAGTTAACTTGTATTTATACAAATTTAAGAAAATCTTTTATCTTGTGTCTAGGTGGTACATTATTTTGCAAATGATGCACACAAGCAGTAACACTCCTTGTAAATTTTTTATCAATTTTATGTCTCAATACATTCACAATAATACTATACTTTATTTCACAGTTTATTTTTATCAAAACACACAAATTATTTATTTATATATTTTTGTATTTTTATTATTTGACATATATTTTAGTTGTTTACACGATTGTCAAAAGAATATTTTGCTTGTAACTTATGGTATAGTTTTTTATCGAGTTTTCTTAGTGATGTATCAAACTACTAGAAAGAGTATAAAATAATAGTCACATTTCCTTGCTTGAAAATGTTGTATCCATTGTTATAAAATGTTTACATAAAGTATGAAAGAGACTGCTAAAGAGACTGACAGTATTTACACCTGCTAAAGTAATGGTAAATTATGACTGTAAATACAATAATCCTTACATATGATGGACGGTTATATTAAAAATGTTACTTCCTTCCTCCATTAAAAAGACCATGGTATGCTGTAAATACATCTCTCTTACATACAAGCTACTCACTTTTCTGACCAGGTGGCTGAAGTGGATGTCCACTCTTTGCACACCAACCCACAGGAAAAATATCTCTTGAATCATGTCTGCACCAATAATCAAAAGCTCCTCGCCACCCATCAAATGTTACATGGATCATATCTCCTTTCTCTGCACCTGTTTAAACATTAAGTCTGTATGTCACATAGGGAAAAGAGAATATGCAGTCTGCATTATGAATAATAGTAAAATTAAAAATTTATAATTAAGGAAACTACTGAAGATAAAGCTAAAAATAGCAAACACTTATACTCCTGCATTTTGCTGACTATACCATCAATACTGTTTTGGTAAGCAAATCCAAGACTTGCTTTATAAACTGAATGAACCGTATGTATGTAGCCATGCTAATGTGCAGGTCTGTCTTGCAGTTTTACAGGTTACATGAGACAATGATTAGTGCTTCTTCTCATAAAATCATAATCACTTTCATAAATTCACAATAAAAATTTAATCATAATGTTTACTTGTTAAGTAAATCATAGCATGTTAACAAGTAAACATGTAATGCTGGAAGTACCATTTTGGCTTTGACTTAACTCTCACTTTTAAAACAACTGTGCATCAAACTAAGCCAATAACTTTCAGAAATACTTATTATACACCATGGATGTTTACAAATTATATGCAACTACAAAAATAGACTTATCTGTTTACATTTTTTAGATACCTAAATTAAATGACAAAAGTCTACATTTCTCTCATCTTGTAATAACACTACATAATGACAACACAGTATTAATAATAATAATAAATATAATACAGTAGACTCTCGACTATCCGGCCTATTTTTGAACCTACTTGCCGTGTGCAAAACACAAGTTGCGACATGAAAAGTGCGGATTTCCCCCTGGCTTGCTACCTGCTCTTTGTTTCGTCAGTTGTGTATCGGATGTCAACAAGTGCGGAATACGTTTGCCACTGTTCCTGGTTACGTTCGTAAATGGTTTTTTGGTGTGCTTCGTTGTTTTTTTATTTGAAGATTATGAAATGGGTGATAAACGAAAAAAGGTTGTAGTGATTATGGAGGAGAAACTACGAGCTATAAAACGACTGGGCTCTGAGGTAACGGCAAAAACTATTGCTTCGGAGTTAGGAGTTGGGAAAAGTACAGTGAGTGGAAGAAAAATCGAGCAGAAATTGAAAAGTGGTGTGCTGCCCAAGCTAGTGGAGTGGAATAAAAGTAAGGAATACCATGCTGAAAGGTAAGCATAAAGAAGTTGAGGAAGCTTTATTTTTGTGGCATGAACACTTAAGAGGAAAAGGTTTGTCTGTTACTGGACCGATATTGCAGGAAAAAGCATTGCAATTTAAGCAAAAAAAAAAGAAGATTCAGAATTTACTGCCAGTGATGGATGGTTAGATCGGTGGAAAAAACGATTCGGTATTTGCCGGGTTACCATAAGTGGGTAGGCTTTATCTGCTGATAAAGAGGCTGTATCTTTGTTCAAAGTTTATCTTTTTAAGCTTATTGAAAAGGAGGGAATTTCTGGGGAGCAGTTGTACAACTGCAATGAGACAGATTTAAATTATAAGATGCTCCCTAGAAAAACGCTTGTATCAAAAATAAGCCGCTGCACCAGGATACAAGAAACGAGTCACCATCTTGGCTTGCAGTAATGCAACTGGCATTCACAAGCTTAGGTTGACTTTAATAGCAAAATCAAAGAAACCTAGAGCTTTAAAAAAAATGGAAAATCAGGAATCACTCACTACCCTTATATTACACACATTAAAAGAAAGCATGGATAAATTCAGAAATCTTTAATAGCTGGTTCCAAAATGAATTCGTACCGACTGTAGAAAACATTTGAAAGACAACAATTTACCGAGAAAAGCTGTGCTAATCCGGCCACTGACGAACTCACAGATGGAGACATCAAAGCTGTATTTTTACCAGGCAATGTGACGGCTGTTTGTCAGCCGATGGACCAGGGCGTCCTTGAAATGGTAAAGAAAAAGTACCGCCGGCATCTTCTCAGTTCGTTGATATCAGCGACTGATAATAATGAAGACTACTTAACCACTCTGAAAAAGACTGACATGCTAGATGTCATAGGGTGGCTGGCCGAAGCATGGGAATAGATTCCAAATATATCACTTGTAAGGTCTTGGAAAATTCTTTTGGACCATGAAGGTGGACATTTCAACCTTGAACCCATGTGTGAAAAGTGGAAGATGAAAACGATAAACTTTTTCGTTGCTGGAAAAAGTACCGGGCTGTGACAATGTCAATGCAGAGGATATTAGAGAATGGATGGCAAACGACGAAGTTGATGAAATAACTGACAACGATATTGTGGAAATGGTGATACAAGGAGAAGAAACAGAAAATGGAGGAGGAGGCATCTTTAGATGACAGGAAAAATCTCATCCCACATTCGGAAGGGTTCAAGACAATTGAGGCAGCACTGCAGTACATTACTCAGCAAGAGGAAGCGACGCCAGCTGATATCATCTGGTTGCGTAAGTGGAGGGACACTGCGTCGCGGAAGAGGGCTAAAGGGAGAAGCAGTCATCTATCAAGGACTTTTTCAAAAACCTCTTTTGTCTTAGGCCTACTTTTCACATTTGTGTAATCATTTATCAATGAAGAGTAAAATGTTTGTCATTTTTTTAAGAATTAGGCCTACATTTTATGTTTTGTTTATTTTAAAATCGTATAATATATTGTAACGTTATATATCGTCACCATACCCAAGAACCCCAATTAAACATAAATTAACCATTAGCTGACAAATAAACAACCACGAGTAAGGAATTGTATAACAAGTACTCGCAGTTTTGCCGCTCACTGGGGGCTTTGCCCCCAGACCCCCTAGGTGGACGCCCCGATCCGACGAACGTCAGAGGAGCTATGTACATATTTCCAACGCCCTCCGAACGAACCTATCCGAGACAATGTATTCTCGGTAATGCCTTTTATTTATTTACAATATCTGAATATTTAGAATCACTTATTTTAACATGCAAACTTCAATATTACACAACTTAAACATTATTATATTACATATTGTTACAGGCCGAACGTCCGTCTGTTTCTGCAAGAGTGTAAACGTGTCAGAGTGTAATTGGTGTATTGTGTCTTACCAATCCGTCGTCGCTCGGTAACGTAACTTCCGCTGATTGAGTCCGTCGCGAACGTACGAATAACCAGGTATCAAAGTCCTTACCTGAGGTTCACTAGGGGTGTATAAATGCCAGGTGGCGCCAAATTGTTTATTTTAAACAATTAAAATATTCAGTATTGTCGGAGAGTCCGCTCAGGCGGTGGGGAGAATATAAACTTGTTCCCGCCGCTTATTGATTTTTACAATCAAGCCAGCAGTTTGCTGTGTTTACTGCTTGAGCGCTTGCCGCCAATTCATAGCTGTTCGCTACAATGTACAACATTTATAATACACTTTCCTAATGAAAATAAAACACATTGGTTACACACAGTATTGGTTTATTAGTTAATGGTTATTACTTATTCAGTGACACAGGTTATCTTTGGTTTTTTTATATTAATTTTGCACCGGCAATTAATCTAAGACAATTTTCTCTGGGTTTTGACGTATCGATTCTGAACGTAACAGGTACACTATAATGGCGTCTACCGAAGTAGTATACAAATATTTTCGTTCGATCGTCTGGATTCTTGAGATTACGATAAAAGGATTAGATGCAACTACAATATTAAAAATACACAACCTTACATTATTTCTACTTGAATAATATAACGTGTAGCTATAATTTGTTTTTTGGAGTGTAGTAAAAGTGTTTCAAAGGTTCGTAAACTAACTATAGGTTAATTTTATAAGCTGACAAATTTTCAGTGTCTTAGTTTTTTATTTAATCTTTGAAAGAGAATAAATTCAGTTTAGTGATATTTCATAGTACAGTGAGAAATATTTAAAGTGCGTTTTTTCGGAAATTTGGGTAATTTAAAGGATACTTAACAACTTAGTAGACTGGGGTTAAGCAGTTGGTCTGGTAAAAAGGACTGGAGCTGCAATCATATTCAATTTTCAATTGTTTGGGCTTCTGGCATCTTTTCCAAATTAATCAGAGTAATTTATTCACTTCTTTTGGATTTAAATGGTCTTCGACATCAGTTAATTGGTTTCAGTCATCGTCTGCTTCCTTCTCGTTCATTTGTGATAATTTGGTTCACTTTTATAACATTTTAAATTAAATATTTGGTTGTTCAAAATTTTGTTTCTGTTTTCTAAGAGCGTCACTTTACGAGTAACGATATTCAACGGTAAATCCATACCTAACGGCAGTTGCTATGGTTACTAATTAAATCTGATTGGTTAATCTGGCAAAAATCCATTGTTATCAAAATTTGAATTCTTTTCAAAATCCTTGTATATCTTCTGATTGCTTTCATTCCGTTATCTTCCTTCTTAAGTATTAATTATTATCATTGTTATTTGTATTTTCTTCCAAAGATTATTTTGGTATACCACAAGATTGGGTTATTTCATGTTTTATAATTTTACAATTATTTTAATATTTCCTCATTACATTTCTCTTTTAATTTAAATCGTTATTCGAATATTTTGCTTTTAATAAGATTTACAATTTATCCTTGGTTGATTATTCACCTTGGATTTGTTAATTACTTGGTTATTTTCATATAATTTGTATTTGTTGGTGTTTGACAGTTAGGTATTTCTTAAGCCTAAGTAGCCATTACTGATTTTTACTTATTTCATATACATTACATCTCATTTTAGCCTAGAGCTTTATTTGTTCTTATAACTGGTTTTGTTACCTATTGATGTGTTTTGGTTCTGTTTTTGTGTTATTTGTATGTTACTACTATTTTATACATCATGTATTGCTAATTATTTACTAACTGGTTTTCTCGTTTTCTTGGTTCTGTTTTTGTGTTATTTGTATGTTACTACTATTTTATACATCATGTATTGCTAATTATTTACTAACTGGTTTTCTCGTTTTCTAAGTCATATATTGCTTTCCTTTCTTACTTATTTACTCCGCCAATGTCAACAATATGGCTATTAATTACTATTTTTTTTATCACATAAAATACAACATTTAGGTTTATGGTTGGTATAATTACCCCAGCCATATCCTATTCATAAGTTTGCTTAAACAATTATTTAACACTTAATATGTAATATTGGTGTACAATTCATTACCTTTTTATTTTTTGGGTGATAAACAACCTCACCTGTTTTGAACTTACTTCAATAATCATCCCTTATAACATGGGTGTTTGATTGTTTTAAACTTCTTATTTTATAAATACTCTTTGCCTTCACTCCATGGTAACACTATCTGATTACTCTTTCATGGGATTCTCATCTTTAAATTCTATTATATACTTTTAATCTGAGAGACTGCCCGGCCTTGGACCACACCCCGTCCAACGAGGACACCGAGATCGCCGAAGCCCGACGCTACTGGTCAGCTCGTCGCCTAATGGATCAACAGCCAAGGGTGGGCGTTGGCTAGTAAGTAAGTAAGTACTTTTAAACTTTACAATAAGATTCTTTTCTAATCAATACAGTTAACATCACTCTGCCGGGGTGTTTGGATTTTTTAATTTCTTCCCAGCCCCTGCAAGCTGTAAAAGTTAGGAAATACGTGGGGCCGCCTAATCGGGATACGAGGGCCATCGCGTCCATGTAACAAATTTTCATATATATCGGGCCACCGGTAAACGTGTGAGGAAGATGTATTCTTCCAGCGACTAGTTTTCCTTCTCCTTGCACCGTTTTGTCACGTAATATCTCTTTCTCAACCGCCGCTTGCACCTCATCCATTGGGCCAGTTCGAAGTCCTCCTGGTTTTTGTGCTTTCTTCTGCTCGTTCTGAAAAAAGAACAATTGCTGTCCTTCGATCCGCGCATACATGTCGATCACCCAAGTTTCCGAAAGAAAGCCGAACCTTGAAAACCTATCTTCCGAAAGAAGTAAACACCGAGTATACTTCAAGAGGTCGTTTTTTCGGGCTTCCGCTTGCACAAAGCTTTGGTATTATAATTTTTCCCCAAGTTACTTCGGACGGGGAATAAAAAAGGTCTCTTGTGTTTTTTCGATCCGAGGCTTCCTTATATCTGGTATGAAATTCGGTCAGACGAAATTCGTTTTTTCGGGCTTTCGGTTGCACAAAGCTTTGGTTTTCTAATTTTTCCCCAAGTTACTTCGGATGGGGAATAAAAAAGATCTCTTGTGTTTTTTCTATCCGAGGTTTCCTTATGGTTTAGAATTTATGTCAGTCAGTGAGTGACCTCTGGGGCTTTATATGTTATAGACTCGCGGCTTCGCCCCCAGACCCCCTCAGTCGATGCCCCGATCCGACAAACGTCGGGGGAGCTATGTACATATTTCCAACGGCCTCCGAACGAACCTATCCGAGACAATGTATTCTCGGTAATGCCTTTTATTTATTTACAATATCTGAATATTTACAATCACTTATTTTAACATGCAAACTTCAATATTACACAACTTAAACATTATTATATTACATATTTACAGGGTGGAAAGCTTATTACCGAGAATACATTATTTATAATAGTTCTTTATACACTATGTTTCTTGTGTGAGGAATGCCATCTCTAACCCGGTCGGGAGGAACAAGTAAGTTAATATTTTTCGGAGATCTTACCCGGCTAAGTGCGACGTAAAGTTGCCTATGGGTAAAAGGGTCGGACCGTAAATCTAATCCCATGAAATCTATGGTTTGCCCTTGACTTTTGTGGATCGTTATCGCGTAACAAAGTTGGAGGGGAAACTGCCGCCTGTACATTTCGATGGGACTATTTGGGAAGATCGGAAATTTAAAAGTTATTCTTGGGATGCCAAAAAGCTCGTCAGAGCCTGTTCTTCGGCATGTGATAAGTCGACGAGTAATTGCGACGATAATTACTTTTGTGTCGTTGACTAAGCCGAGATCAAAATTTAAATTTCGCGTCACCATGCAAACCGATCCTACCTTAAGCCTGAGAATGTGTTCTGGAATTCCTTTCCCTTGAGCCTGATGTACTGATGTAATAGGGACTCATCAACATCTAATCCCGCTCAGTCCTCCTCGGCTACACTGTCGAAACTATATAAATTTTGAATTTCCCCGTCGAGCGCCTGTAATACTATACCGTTAATTTCTTTGACATTATTATTCAGAGTGCATATTACAACCGTTTTTGCACATTCATCGGGCTTCTGTAAAATTTCTTTGGTGAAAACAAAGTCATCAATTCGCGAAGCTTAGTCACGTAGGATAGCTGTGGTAGTGCCACGAGTTTTTTCCAAATTACGCCCTTCGCCGAGATCGCATTTTTCGGTGGAGTCGGAACCTATCTTCATTAAAAATTCTTCTTAATATCCTTCGCCCGTTAACCTATGAGCCGTTGTAAGTGTGAACGACAACTTTTTTCCAGATATAAGATCCTCGAACTGACGCACGAACAATATCGGCATTTGTCTTAGCGTTTCCTACTACCGGAGGAATTTGCCTGAAATCTCTCGAGAAAATTATTATTTTACCGCCAAACAACTCATCCTTTTGCATCAGGTCTCTGAGAGACCGGTCCAACATTTCGATTAGTTTTTTATGCGAAATAGCCGCTTCATCGAAAATCAGTAAAGTCACCTCTCGGATGAGTTCAGCTCTCTGTGTCCCATTGGTTATCGACCAGAAACCGTCATCGCGTATATCTAGGGGTAATCTGAAAAGGCTATGTGCAGTTGTACCTCTGGTGAGATTTTGAGCGGCGATGCCGGAACTGGCTACGCATAAGACGACTTTATTTGAGACCGCGCAAAAGCTGAAATAATTTTAAGAAGGAGCGTTTTTCCCGAACCGCTAGGACCGTCCAAGAAGAGAACTTTTTCATTTTGTTCGCCGCGCATGAGCAACTTAAAGTAATCAAAAACCCTAGATTGATCAGAAGAAAGCCGCGATTCCCATTCCTCGACAAAAGCATTCTGAACTGAGACGCTGTATTGAAGTTTTTCGCGAACTAATTCCGTGGAATCATCTTCAACTACGGGAAGACCGGCCTCTAGAAGCGAAGATCCATGTCGGCGCAGACAGCTATCTATGTGAATAAGACCTAACTTATACGCTCTTTCATCTTCGTGAAAATGTTCCAAAAAATCCTCGCATAAATTTGCTTTATATTTCTCCCACATTTCCGGCACCGGAGATCCTATCGCCGAGAGCATAACAAAAAACTGCCTCAATCTGTCGGCTTTCATGAAGCGTGCAGCCTCTTCAAGAGCGTCAAAGTATTTTTTTTTATCATCCGCGAGTCCCAATTCCCTAGCCGCCTGCTGGAACGTTTTGCAATCAGGGCTTCCGAGAGCGTACAAGTCCTCATACCCACGGCATGGATACCTGCATAGCAGCATTCTCAGATAATACTGCTCACCTCTGGTGGGAGCGACCCAAAAAGAGTCTCGCGACACAATCACCCCTCTGTCTTCGCGTTATGAAGTGTTTCCCGTCCGAATGCCGAACAGCATTAAGGGAGGATTTTGGACTGCTCGGGTGGATTCTGTACTGCTCGTAAAAATCTAAATAAGTGAGATCATTCATTTCCGGAGTATCAGGGCGACCGAAGTATAAAATTAAAAGGGACGTTGATTTTTCACACGCTTCCTGTTCGTTACAGAGACGAAAAACGACGTTGTGCTTTCCTTTTAGGTGAACCGGCAAATTTATAACTGTTGGTTTGCGGCCTGTTAGATCGAATTCCAGAACCCTCCAAGCAGCATCTGAAGCTCCTATGTACCGTTTTGTTACGTATTCTTCAACTTCGTTGACTTCTTAATCTTCCCGAACTACTGTCATGCGCCGAAGCGAAGAACCCTTCGAAATGTATTTGAAAAGATACTTTACTACTCTGCGGGCCGACGCAATTCCAGGTTTGCGTGGCATTCATACTTCAGCAGTAACGCCGCATTGTATGGCACTATCCACCTATCATCGACCTCTATCATTTGATGTTTAAATTGTACGGTCGTTTTGTTTTCGCTGTTCCGCTTGTAGTGTACGAATCCTCTTTCATCTGTGTACGTGGTGTCCGTATGGGGTTTTGGATAAAATTTATTGCATTTTTGCAGTTCTCGATCCCAGCATGGCAAATCTGTTCTGTATGGGGGCCCGCAAGGTCCGAGCTACATGTGCCGCAAGACAAGACTTCTTAGTCTGCCGCCAGGCTCTTCTTCGCCTGGAATATCTGCCCTAATTATCCTGTCTATTTCCGTGTTCTGTTTTGGGCCACCATCTTTAACCCTAAAACAAATATGCGCGTGAGGTAAACCCCACATTTGAAATTCTATTACCCATACTATATACGCGATTTCCCCGAATAATCTACCACTTTGAATATCGCGCATTAATTCTCGCCTTTTAAGTTCGAAAACCCGGTTACATAAGTGGGGCTCATGTCTACTGCCGGGGTGTTTGGATTTTTTAATTTCTTCCCAGCCCCCGCAAGCTGTAAAAGTTAGGAAATACGTGGGGCCGCCTAATCGGGATACGAAGGCCATCGCGTCCATGTAACAAATTTTCATATATATCGGGCCAGTGGTGAACGTGTGAGGAAGATATATTCTTCCAGCGACTAGTTTTCCTTCTCCTTGCACCGTTTCGTCACGTAATATCTCTTTCTCAACCACCGCTTGCACCTCATCCATTGGGCCAGTTCGAAGTCCTCCTGGTTTTTGTGCTTTCTTCTGCTCGTCCTGAAAAAAGAACAATCGCTGTCCTTCGATCCGCGCATACATGTCGATCACCCAAGTTTCCGAAAGAGGGCCGAACCTTGAAAACCTATCCTCCGAAAGAAGTAAACACCGAGTATACTTCAAGAGGTCGTTTCTTCGGGCTTCCGCTTGCACAAAGCTTTGGTTTTATAATTTTTCCCCAAGTTACTTCGGACGGGGAATAAAAAAGGTCTCTTGTGTTTTTTCGCTCCGAGGCTTCCTTATATCTGGTATGAAATTCGGTCAGACGAAATTTGTTTTTTCGGGCTTTCCGTTGCAGAAAGCTTTGGTTTTATAATTTTTCCCCAAGTTACTTCGGACGGGGAATAAAAAAGATCTCTTGTGTTTTTTCGCTCCGAGGCTTCCTTATGGGTTAGAATCTATGTCAGTCAGTGAGTGTCCTCTGGGGCTTTATATGTTAAAGACCCCCTCGGTCGACGCCCCGATCCGACGAACGTCGGAGGAGCTATTTCCAACGGCCTCCGAACGAACCTATCCGAGACAATGTATTCTCGGTAATGCCTTTTATTTATTTACAATATCTGAATATTTACAATCACTTATTTTAACATGCAAACTTCAATATTACACAACTTAAAACATTATTATATTATATATTTACAGGGTGGAAAGCTTATTACCGAGAATACATTATTTATAATAGTTCTTTATACACTACGTTTCTTGTGTGAGGAACGCCATCTCTAACCCGGGCGGGAGGAACAAGTAAGTTAATATTTTTCGGAGATCTTACCCGGCTAAGCGCGATGTTAAGTTGCC
The DNA here is from genome assembly GCA_034769895.1 of Magicicada septendecula. Taxonomy (NCBI): domain Eukaryota; kingdom Metazoa; phylum Arthropoda; class Insecta; order Hemiptera; family Cicadidae; genus Magicicada; species Magicicada septendecula. Next base: position 310,002,647 of record CM068368.1, read on the forward strand.
CATGGGTAAAAGGGTCGGACCGTAAATCGAATCCCACAAAATCTATGGTTTGCCCTTGACTTTTGTGGATCGTTATCGCGTAACAAAGTTGGAGGGGAAACTGCCGCCTGTATATTTCGATGGGACTATTTGGGAAGATTGGAAATTTAAAAGTTATTCTTGGGATGCCAAAAAGCTCGTCAGAGCCTGTTCTTCGGCATGTGATAAGTTGACAAGTAATTGCGACAATAATTACTTTTGTGCCATTGACTAAGCCGAGATCAAAATATAAATTTCGCGTCACCATGCAAACCGATCCTACCTTAAGCCTGAGAATGTGTTCTGGAATTCCTTTCCCTTGAGCCTTATGTACTGATGTAATAGGGACTCATCAACATCTATTCCCACTCCGTCCTCCTCGGCTACACTGTCGAAACTATATAAATTTTGAATTTCCCCGTCGAGCGCCTGTAATACTATACCGTTAATTTCTTTGACATTATTATTCAGAGTGCATATTACAACCGTTTTTGCACATTCATCGGGCTTCTGAAAATTTCTTTGGTGAAAACAAAGTCGATCAATTCGCGAAGCTTAGTCACGTAGGATAGCTGTGGTAGTGCCACGAGTTTTTCCAAATTACGTCCTTCGCCGAGCTCGCGTTTTTCGGTGGAGTCGGAACCTATCTTCATTAAAAATTCTTCTTAATATCCTTCGCCCGTTAACCTATGGGCCGTTGTAAGCGTGAACGACTTAACTTTTTTCCAGATATAAGATCCGCGAACTGACACACGAACAATATCGGCATTTGTCTTAGCGTTTCCTACTACCGGAGGAATTTGCCTGAAATCTCCCGAGAAAATTATTATTTTACCGCCAAACAACTCATCCTTTTGCATCAGGTCTCTGAGAGACCGGTCCAACATTTCGATTAGTTTTTTATGCGAAATAGCCGCTTCATCGAAAATCAGTAAAGTCACCTCTCGGATGAGTTCAGCAATCTGTGTCCCATTGGTTATCGACCAGAAACCGTCATCGCGTATATCTAGGGGTAATCTGAAAAGGCTATGTGCAGTTGTACCTCCGGTGAGATTTTGAGCAGCGATGCCGGAACTGGCTACGCATAAGGCGACTTTATCTTGAGACCGCGCGAAAGCTGAAATAATTTTAAGAAGGAGCGTTTTTCCCGAACCGCTAGGACCGTCCAAGAAGAGAACTTTTTCATTTTGTTCGCCGCGCATGAGCAACTTAAAGTAATCAAAAACCCTAGATTGATCAGAAGAAAGCCGCGATTCCCATTCCTCGACAAAAGCATTCTGAACTGAGACGCTGTATTGAAGTTTTTCGCGAACTATTTCCGTGGAATCATCTTCAACTACGGGAAGACCAGCCTCTAGAAGCGAAGATCCATGTCAGCGCAGAGACCTATCTATGTGAATAAGACCTAACTTATACGCTCTTTCATCTTCGTGAAAATGTTCCAAAAAATCCTCGCATAAATTTGCTTTATATTTCTCCCGCATTTCCGGCACCGGAGATCCTATCGCTGAGAGCATAACAAAAAATTGCCTCAACGTCGGCTTTCATGAAGCGTGCAGCCTCTTCAAGAGCGTCAAAGTATTCTTTTTTATCATCCGCGAGTCCCAATTCCCTAGCCGCCTGCTGGAACGTTTTGCAATCAGGGCTTCCGAGAGCGTACAAGTCCTCATACCCACGGCATGGATACCTGCATAGCAGCATTCTCAGATAATACTGCTCACCTCTGGTGGGAGCGACCCAAAAAGAGTCTCGCGACACAATCACCCCTCTGTCTTTGCGTTATGAAGTGTTTCCCGTCCGAATGCCGAACAGCATTAAGGGAGGATTTTGGACTGCTCGGGTGGATTCTGTACTGCTCGTAAAAATCTAAATAAGTGAGGTCATTCATTTCCGGAGTATCAGGGCGACTGAAGTATAAAATTAAAAGGGACGTTGATTTTTCACACGCTTCCTGTTCGTTACCGAGACGAAAAACGACGTTGTGCTTTCCTTTTAGGTGAACCGGCAAATTTATAACTGTTGGTTTGCAGCCTGTTAGATCGAATTCCACCCTCCAAGGAGCATCTGAAGCTCCTATGTACCGTTTTGTTACATATTCTTCAACTTCGTTGACTTCTTCATCTTCCCGAACTACTGTCATGCGCCGAAGCGGAGAACCCTTCGAAATGTATTTGAAAAGATACTTTACTACTCTGCGGGCCGACGCAATTTCCAGGTTTGCGTGGCATTCATACTTCAGCAGTAACGCCACATTGTATGGCACTATCCACCTATCATCGACCTCTATCATTTGATGTTTAAATTGTACGGTCGTTTTGTTTTCGCTGTTCCGCTTGTAGTGTACGAATCCTCTTTCATCTGTGTACGTGGTGTCCGTATGGGGTTTTGGATAAAATTTATTGCATTTTTGCAATTCTCGATCCCAACATGGCAAATCTGTTCTGTATGGGGGCCCGCAAGGTCCGAGCTACATGTGCCGCAAGACAAGACTTCTTAGTCTGCCGCCAGGCTCTTCTTCGCCCGGAATATCTGCCCTAATTATCCTGTCTATTTCTGTGTTCTGTTTTGGGCCACCATCTTTAACCCTAAAACAAATATGCGCGTGAGGTAAACCGCACATTTGAAATTCTATTACTCATACTATATACGCGATTTCCCCGAATAATCTACCACTTTGAATATCGCGCATTAATTCTCGCCTTTTAAGTTCGAAAACCGGTTACATAAGTGGGGCTCATGTCTACTGTCGGGGTGTTTGGATTTTTTAATATCTTCCCAGCCCCCGCAAGCTGTAAAAGTTAGGAAACACGTGGGGCCGCCTAATCGGGATACGAAGGCCATCGCGTCCATGTAACAAATTTTCATATATATCGGGCCACCGGTAAACGTGTGAGGAAGATATATTCTTCCAGCGACTATTTTTCCTTCTCCTTGCACCGTTTCGTCACGTATATCTCTTTCTCAACCGCCGCTTGCACCTCATCCATTGGGCCAGTTCGAAGTCCTCTTGGTTTTTATGCTTTCTTCTGCTCGTCCTGAAAAAAGAACAATCGCTGTCCTTCGATCCGCGCATATATGTCGATCACCCAAGTTTCCGAAAGAGGGCCGAACCTTGAAAACCTATCTTCCGAAAGAAGTAAACACAGAGTATACTTCAAGAGGTCATTTTTTCGAGCTTCCGCTTGCACAAAGCTTTGGTTTTATAATTTTTCCCCAAGTTACTTCGGACGGGGAATAAAAAAGGTCTCTTGTGTTTTTTCGCTCCGAGGCTTCCTTATATTTGGTATGAAATTCGGTCAGACGAAATTCGTTATTTCGGGCTTTCCGTTGCACAAAGCTTTGGTTTTATAATTTTTCCCCAAGTTACTTCGGACGGGGAATAAAAAGGATCTCTTGGTGTTTTTTCGCTCCAAGGCTTCCTTATAGGTTAGAATTTATGTCAGTCAGTGAGTGACCTCTGGGGCTTTATATGTTAAAGACTCGCGGCTTCGCCCCCAGACCCCCTCGGTTGACGCCCCGATCCGACGAACGTCGGGGGAGCTATGTACATATTTCCAACGGCCTCCGAACGAACCTATCCGAGACAATGTATTCTCGGTAATGCCTTTTATTTATTTACAATATCTGAATATTTACAATCACTTATTTTAACATGCAAACTTCAATATTACACAACTTAAAACATTATTATATTATATATTTACAGGGTGGAAAGCTTATTACCGAGAATACATTATTTATAATAGTTCTTTATACACTATGTTTCTTGTGTGAGGAACGCCATCTCTAACCCGGGCGGGAGGAACAAGTAAGTTAATATTTTTCGGAGATCTTACCCGGCTAAGCGCGACGTTAAGTTGCCCGTGGGTAAAAGGGTCGGACCGTAAATCGAATCCCACAAAATCTATGGTTTGCCCTTGACTTTTGTGGATCGTTATCGCGTAACAAAGTTGGAGGGGAAACTGCCGCCTGTATATTTCGATGGGACTATTTGGGAAGATCGGAAATTTAAAAGTTATTCTTGGGATGCCAAAAAGCTCGTCAGAGCCTGTTCTTCGGCATGTGATAAGTCGACGAGTAAGCGTGAACGACTTAACTTTTTTCCAGATATAAGATCCGCGAACTGACGCACGAACAATATCGGCATTTGTCTTAGCGTTTCCTACTACCGGAGGAATTTGCCTGAAATCTCCCGAGAAAATTATTATTTTACCGCCAAACAACTCATCCTTTTGCATCAGGTCTCTGAGAGACCGGTCCAACATTTCGATTAGTTTTTTATGCGAAATAGCCGCTTCATCGAAAATCAGTAAAGTCACCTCTCGGATGAGTTCAGCTCTCTGTGTCCCATTGGTTATCGACCAGAAACCGTCAGCGCGTATATCTAGGGGTAATCTGAAAAGGCTATGTGCAGTTGTACCTCTGGTGAGATTTTGAGCGGCGATGCCGGAACTGGCTACGCATAAGACGACTTTATCTTGAGACCGCGCGAAAGCTGAAATAATTTTAAGGAGCGTTTTTCCTGAACCGCTAGGACCATCCAAGAAGAGAACTTTTTCATTTTGTTCGCCGCGCGTGAGCAACTTAAAGTAATCAAAAACCCTAGATTGATCAGAAGAAAGCCGCGATTCCCATTCCTCGACAAAAGCATTCTGAACTGAGACGCTGTATTGAAGTTTTTCGCGAACTAATTCCGTGGAATCATCTTCAACTACGGGAAGACCGGCCTCTAGAAGCGAAGATCCATGTCGGCGCAGACAGCTATCTATGTGAATAAGACCTAACTTATACGCTCTTTCATCTTCGTGAAAATGTTCCAAAAAATCCTCGCATAAATTTGCTTTATATTTCTCCCACATTTCCGGCACCGGAGATCCTATCGCCGAGAGCATAACAAAAAACTGCCTCAATCTGTCGGCTTTCATGAAGCGTGCAGCCTCTTCAAGAGCGTCAAAGTATTTTTTTTTATCATCCGCGAGTCCCAATTCCCTAGCCGCGTGCTGGAACGTTTTGCAATCAGGGCTTCCGAGAGCGTACAAGTCCTCATACCCACGGCATGGATACCTGCATAGCAGCATTCTCAGATAATACTGCTCACCTCTGGTGGGAGCGACCCAAAAAGAGTCTCGCGACACAATCACCCCTCTGTCTTCGCGTTATGAAGTGTTTCCCGTCCGAATGCCGAACAGCATTAAGGGAGGATTTTGGACTGCTCGGGTGGATTCTGTACTGCTCGTACAAATCTAAATAAGTGAGATCATTCATTTCCGGAGTATCAGGGCGACCGAAGTATAAAATTAAAAGGGACGTTGATTTTTCACACGCTTCCTGTTCGTTACCAAGACAAAAAACGACGTGTGCTTTCCTTTTAGGTGAACCGGCAAATTTATAACTGTTTTGCGGCCTGTTAGATCGAATTCCAGAACCCTCCAAGCAGCATCTGAAGCTCCTATGTACCGTTTTGTTATGTATTCTTCAACTTCGTCGACTTCTTCATCTTCCCGAACTACTGTCATGCGCCGAAGCGGAGAACCCTTCGAAATGTATTTGAAAAGATACTTTACTACTCTGCGGGCCGACGCAATTTCCAGGTTTGCGTGGCATTCATACTTCAGCAGTAACGCAGCATTGTATGGCACTATCCACCTATCATCGACCTCTATCATTTGATGTTTAAATTGTACGGTCATTTTGTTTTCGCTGTTCCGCTTGTAGTGTACGAATCCTCTTTCATCTGTGTACGTGGTGTCCGTATGGGGTTTTGGATAAAATTTATTGCATTTTTGCAGTTCTCGATCCCAGCATGGCAAATCTGTTCTGTATGGGGGCCCGCAAGGTCCGAGCTTCATGTGCCGCAAGACAAGACTTCTTAGTCTGCCACCAGGCTCTTCTTCGCCCGGAATATCTGCCCTAATTATCCTGTCTATTTCCGTGTTCTGTTTTGGGCCACCATCTTTAACCCTAAAACAAATATGCGCGTGAGGTAAACCGCGCATTTGAAATTCTATTACCCATACTATATATGCGATTTCTCCGAATAATCTACCACTTTGCATATCGCGCATTAATTCTCGCCTTTTAAGTTCGAAAACCCGGTTACATAAGTGGGGCTCATGTCTACTGCCGGGGTGTTTGGATTTTTTAATTTCTTCCCAGCCCCCGCAAGCTGTAAAAGTTAGGAAATACGTGGGGCCGCCTAATCGGGATACGAGGGCCATCGCGTCCATGTAACAAATTTTCATATATATCGGGCCACCGGTAAACGTGTGAGGAAGATATATTCTTCCAGCGACTATTTTTCCTTCTCCTTGCACCGTTTCGTCACGTAATATCTCTTTCTAAACCGCCGCTTGCACCTCATCCATTGGACCAGTTCGAAGTCCTGGTTTTTGTGTTTTCTTCTGCTCGTTTTGAAAAAAGAACAATCGCTGTCGTTCGATCCGCGCATACATGTCGATCACCCAAGTTTCCGAAAGAGGGCCGAACCTTGAAAACCTATCTTCCGAAAGAAGTAAACACCGAGTATACTTCAAGAGGTCGTTTTTTCGGGCTTCCGCTTGCACAAAGCTTTGGTTTTATAATTTTTCCCCAAGTTACTTCGGACGGGGAATAAAAAAGGTCTCTTGTGTTTTTTCGCTCCGAGGCTTCCTTATGGGTTAGAATTTATGTCAGGGAGTGAGTGACCTCTGGGGATTTATATGTTATAGACTCGCGGCTTCGCCCCCAGACCCCCTCGGTCGACGCCCCGATCCGACGAACATCGGGGGAGCTATGTACATATTTCCAATGGCCTCCGAACGAACCTATCCAAGACAATGTATTCTCAGTAATGCCTTTTATTTATTTACAATATCTGAATATTTACAATCACTTATTTTAACATGCAAACTTGAATATTACACAACTTAAACATTATTATATTACAAATTTACAGGGTGGAAAGCTTATTACCGAGAATACATTATTTATAATAGTTCTTTATACACTGTTTCTTGTGTGAGGAACGCCATCTCTAACCCGGTTGGGAGGAACAAGTAAGTTAATATTTTTCGGAGATCTTACCCGGCTAAGCGCGACGTAAAGTTGCCTGTGGGTAAAAGGGTCGCACCGTAAATCTAATACAACGAAATCTATGGTTTGCCCTTGACTTTTGTGGATCGTTATCGCGTAACAAAATTGGAGGGGAAACTGCCGCCTGTACATTTCGATGGGACTATTTGGGAAGATCGGAAATTTAAAAGTTATTCTTGGGATGCCAAAAAGCTCGTCAGAGCCTGTTCTTCGGCATGTGATAAGTCGACGAGTAATTGCGACGATAATTACTTTTGTGCCGTTGACTAAGCAGAGATCAAAATTTAAATTTCGCGTCACCATGCAAACTGATCCTACCTTACGCCTGAGAATGTGTTCTGGAATTCCCTTCCCTTGAGCCTGATGTACTGATGTAATAGGGACTCATCAACATCTATTCCCGCTCCGTCCTCCTCGGCTACACTGTCGAAACTATATAAATTTTGAATTTCCCCGTCGAGCGTCTGTAATACTATACCGTTAATTTCTTTGACATTATTATTCAGAGTGCATATTACAACCCTTTTTGCACATTCATCGGGCTTCTGTAAAATTTCTTTGGTGAAAACAAAGTCGATCAATTCGCGAAGCTTAGTCACGTAGGATAGCTGTGGTAGTGCCACGAGTTTTTCCAAATTACGCCCTTCGCTGAGCTCACGTTTTTCGGTGGAGTCGGAACCTATCTTCATTAAAAATTCTTCTTAATATCCTTCGCCCGTTAACCTATGGCCGTTGTAAGCGTGAACGACTTAACTTTTTATGAAAATCGTTCAGACAAAATTCGTTTTTTCGGGCTTCCGGTTGCACAAAGCTTTGGTTTTATAATTTTTCCCCAAGTTACTTCGGACGGGGAATAAAAAAGGTCTCTTGAGTTTTTTCGCTCCGAGGCTTCCTTATGGGTTAGAATTTATGTCAGTCAGTGAGTGAGTCAGCGAGTGACCTCTGGGGCTTTATATGTTATAGAAGATTAACTTCAGTTCAAGAATTAATGACTAAATAATGAATCAACAAACAATGAATACTATAGTATTGAAGACAACACAAAGAAGATATTATACCAAATGTGATTAACCCACATACACAATAGATTAGGTAGGTGAGCAGACAAAGAACAGGTACGATAAATATGAAAGGAATAAGTTAAAAGGCATCATGAAGGAAAAAAAAACAAATAAGAATATAAGGAAAGGAAGAACGAAAATATCTCAACCACTCTATACTAAGATGAGAATAACCATAAGATAAATAGAATAGAAAAAGAGAACTCCAGATTGAAGGGCAAATGATACTATAAAACCACTAACAGACCATCTTAAATGACTTGACTATGACTACAATTACGATTTAAAATAAAAACATACTTAATAATGATCAGGAGAGTGAAAATATAACCTGTATTAGCATAAAATAATAATGTATAATAGATAACAATAAGAATGTCTCTTATCTGCAACTTGTGTATTTATAACTCAATGAATATCAGAAAAAAACTGATAAATAACCATTAAAATTGTGAATCGAATATAAGTTAAATTGAACAATCAACTACCAGAACAATAAATAATAGTTAATACTATTAGTAAATAAGAATAAGTGAGTGAAAGGTATAGAAACCACATACCAAGTAAATCTATTGTTGTAAATCAGAGTGGGGGGTTTACATAACCTAACTCACTGAGAATTCTCACTTATAAATACAAGATTCAATACTAAAAGTGTTATGAAGCTATAGTACCTTATACTCTACTGAAACTAGATATTATAAAGACCATTCTATGACAAAGATTAATTACCAAAAATGTGATACGTGTTGTGATTAATGTAAATTAACAGACTGAAATGGGACAGCATAGAATTTACTCACTAAATACACTCAAAAACCATAGAAATACTAGTAAAAAGAAAATGATATCAATGTAAACAATGAGATGTAATATCACTATTGTTATGTAAACCAATAATGATTATCACTGAATTAATTCATAATAATATAAATAAGAGGTACAATGACATGTTGGCACTAGGTGCAAGTCATTATTGAATTACCAGCAAATAAGAATATCCAGATGTAAACCAACTATTGTAAAACTTGATAGTAACTATGATCATTGTTTATGTAAAAGATAAGGACTTAATAACAAATGTATGAATTAAAATAAGGATAATTAATATGACACCTAGTAGTACAGAACTCTAGGTGATTATAATGACTAAATCCAACAAAATAAGAGTAAATTAACAAAAACTGAGGTGACCAAAAGTTGGAAGGGTCATCTGAGATTAATTATGACATGTTATAAATTGTTCAGACTCAACTATTAAACTAGCATAAGTGAATCTAGTTCATAGTGCTATAGGCATACAGAACCCTAGGCCTAACATATGTGTTTTGGGCACAATTGTATGAAAATAATGAATAATAAGTGTAAAAAAGGACTTGGCATGCATTATCTCTATGAGATATGATAACCAAATGTTAATTTCAGTCAAATAGTGCATAAGTTTATTAAAATTTGTATTATTCATAAGTTCGAATAGTGATCTTCGTTGACAATGAACAGAAAGATGTGCTGTGAGATATCAAAATGCTTATCTGAACAATTGCCAAGGCATGGTAAAGCTGTATTATAGCTCACAACTAGCATACTGAGTAATTATTAGTTTTAACGCATTTTCATTATTTTAGACAAAATATTTGGCGTCACTTTTTTAATCTCCAAACCAAAGACCCACGCTTTAAAGACAATAAATAGTTTAGTAAAGAGGGGAGTATGCACACACAAAGGAATGTCATCAATTTTGGACCAATCAGATTACCTATATCGAGAGGTGAGGCGAATGTTTTAGGAACAGCGAGAACCAACGCAGAGAAAATTGGCCACTTCTTCATTGTTAACGACGCAAGACAGACGACAGCTCCGCGCTAATTTAAATCGAAAGAATGCCCATCATGCAGTGTGGAATTCGAATGTAAATACGGGTCGATCTAACCAAAGTTACTAAAGTGTTATAAAGTATTAATTAAATAACGCAACGACGTTTAGTGAAGGTGTAAACGTGAAAAAACGATTGCATAGTGTATAATAATTTGCAATTGTGTGAATTAAGGGAAGTATGGTGACAATTAATGATACTTATAAGAATTATCAACTTATACGATAAACGTATCGAATCTAATGAATAATATGAACTAATATGAACATTAAAAGGGCTTTGAACCTTATTACCATTGTAAAATTATGTATTATTAAAAAGATTTATTCATAAATCAAGATTAAGTGGGTATAACCTCAGACACACCAGGTCTAACCTAGAATGTTGACACCAGTCATTTTTTGAATTTATGTTATTAATTTATGAACTCAATAAGGGCTTTGAACCTTATTACCTTTGTAAAGTTATTTATTGTCAAAAGATTTATTCCAAATCAAGGTTAACTGGACATAACCTCAGACACACCAGGTCTAACCTAAAATGTTGACGCCAGTCGTCTTTTTAAATTTTATGTTATTAGTATAAAATTGTCTTTATTAATGTAATCACTCTCCTACTACTCAATTGTTATAGTAGTGTAACTCTTCTAGTTGCGTATTTTGCAGTTAAAAGGACCTATTTTAGATTCAAAACACTTAAACAAATTTTCACTAATACGGTTTCTGAAAACAGAATGACCAACCCTGAGAAAAGTTTTATAAAATTGTTATTGTAAATGTATGACAACCAATTTCATTGTTAGATAAGATAATTCCACAAGAATTATTAATGAATAAACTGCCTTTTAACCAGATTAAAGGAGATCGTGCATTTATTTCTTCAGACAATATGAATTCAGGTTATATGAACAGCGGACATCAGTTGGTAACACTCACCAGCGGCAATGAATTTGTTTAAATGTTTTAGCTTGTCTTCTCGACTCTTGACTCGTTGACATGATAGTTAACAAGGGAGATCGTCATTCAAAGTAAGTACTGAAGTATAATAAACCTCATTCTATTGACTATTCAACTTATAATTCTGAACCAACATAGAGAGACGGTCAATGGGACGAGGTCATCCGAAGAAGACATCAGTTACAATTAACACATGCCAATGGTGGAATTTCATCAATTTGTGATGGTACAAATATTACCGTCCCGAGACATATTGGTAATATCAACATTTTATTTGTAAACTGTATTGGGGAAAAAGCAGTATGCGAGTTAGCGTCAAGGTCATCGATCTAGCAGCTGAAGGCAGTTATTTTTAGCAAAATGAACTTTGAACTATGTGCATTTTGAGTCAGGCCACATGATGTCATGAGCCGCACCTGGCGATTTCACTCTGGAATGTGTGTCGGGGTCAGCAACGCCTTAAAATCTGGCTATGTAACAGAAATTAAACAAAGGAACGAGACCACGTGATCGCCCCTCCAGCTAAGACTCCTGACCAGTTTCAATCTGCCCAGTTGAATTCATACTCTCGTGCTGTATGTGCGTATAAAGTCCGCGGACGAATTTCGGGCGCACCCACCGCCAAAAAGTGTAAAAATGTGAATTAACAAAATTTAAACAATTAGATCGGAGTAACAGTTATTGATTAAAAGAAAAACGCGTGTAGTCAGTGAATAAAATATATGGAGTAATCGACGTGGTGTGCGTGGAACAATGTGACGTCTTCTGGACATTTTCAGATAAGTACTATATCGGGGAGAGTAAAACAGAAATTTCAAAATTGTAAAGCAACTCAAAATTAAAAAAGAAATGGCCATTTAAAAATACCTATACAGTGGAACTTGGTTATTACGGCCTCGGCTGTTACGTCAACTCGGTTGTAGCGTTATTTTGTCATAAGTCCGGTCAAACTGATATCTTTAACATTATAAATATTCCCGGTTTTAACATCACTAAATATTGTACTACTCTGTTATAGCGTCAAAAATTTCTGATACTTTACTCTAAATTTCATATAAACGTATATATGTGCGCGCGCTACGCCCATGGCTACAGACATACATTATTATTTTCTGTATACAGACAAAAAATTATTTTCTGTATGGACACGGCGCAACCTGCCACAATTTCACTCTTAGATGCAATACAATTCCTAGACGACTCTTGGAAGAGTGTAACACAGAAGACGATAGCAAAATGCTTTAGTAAAGCACAACTCGTACATGAAAATTTACCCGATGATGACGAAGACGACGACTTGCCGCTCTCGGAGTGGATTAAGAAATTCGACGTAAATGAATTTGGAAATGAACTTGATTCCTATGCATCAGTGGATGACCAAGTAGAAACATTCCAAGTGTTGAGTGACGCAGAAATTATCGCGGAAGTAAAAAACATAGAAGCAGAAGATAGTGTTGAAGAAGATGCTGAGCAAGAGGAGGATGCCGACATTGTTTGTCCGACAGTACAGGAAGCAATGAGAGCCGCCGAAACTCTTTCACGATTTTACTGCTTTAGAGAGATGTCTGACGACACGTTCAATGCAGCGCAGCATCTCCACAGCACAACAGAAAGAATTTATTTTTCAGAAAGGAGCGTTCAAAAGAAAATTACGGATTACTTTCGACAGTAAGCCTAAATGTAAGTTACATGTACTTTCTTTTTGATCTTTTAAAATATTCTTCATGCTGTTTGTATAAATGAAATGCAGTTTGTAAACTTTAGAATAAATATCACGAATAATGTTAATAACGCAAAGATCTTTTTTTTTATTTCTCCTTCCTTACTAGTGATTAAAAAGGGTCTTTTATAACGTCACTCTGACATAACGTCATTATTTTTTTGGTCCCTTCAATGACGTTATAACCAAGTTCCACTGTATATATTTAAAAAAAAATAATAATAATACTGAGCTCAAAAGGAGGGTCATAAAGATGTGTACGGTTTGAAAGCGTGTGTGTGTGTGTGTGTGTGTGTGTGTGTGTGTGGATATACATAATTAATAACTGAGAAGTGCTGGTTTGTGGTAGTTAAAATTATATTTGTTTAACACTTGTTAATTTACTATATTTTTGAATCATGTAATCATAAAAGAAAAAAAGAAAAGAGAAGGTCAATTTACAGTTAAAATACATGTATATTATGATGTAATTATTTTAGTTCATAATGTGTAAAAGGGAGGGGTCAAGTTGCAATTACGTACATATAGGTTGTTTCAGTATGTCAATAAACACTAGATTGATTTGAGAATAAGTAGACTAATTATTTATTTCGAATAACCATTCTGCTCTCTCTCTCTCTCTCTCTCTAACTCACTCAAAAGAATCCTGGACCATGGTAGGTAAATATACAGTTGATGACTATCAAGATGGCGTCCGAAAGTAGAGTCAGGCCACAGCTAATTTTGTGAAAATAAAAGTAAATTGTAAATAATATTACAATGGTGTCCGAACAGGAACGTTTGCATAAAATTATATTTTATGGAAACGTGGGCCTGTCTTGGAAAACGGGTGTTATTTGAAGTGAATAAATAAAACATTTATTTACGTATAAGTAGACATATATATATATATATATGCTAGAAGGTTATGTTATATTATTTGTTTATGTGTATTGTAAGTAAGAATTAAGTAAATAAAATAATTACAATGGAGAATAATAACGATGAAGTCAGCCTAACTGACATTAATACAGAAAATCCATCTAATACAGTAGTAACTGAAACAAGTCTAACAGAGTCTGTAATAATGAACGGCGTTGCAAATCAATCAACGCCGATCCAAAGTAGAAAAGCTGATGACAATGATATGATGAAATATTTATGTAGTATGATGTACAGTATGAAAGAAAGTTCAGAAAAGCAAAATGCGATGTTAGAGGTAAAAGTTAGCGAAATAGAAAGTAATTTTAACAAAATAAATAGTCGTTTTGATGAAGTAAACACTAAAATGAATGAACAAAATACAAAAAATGAAAGCAATTTTAATGACATTAGAGACGAAATAAAACATCAAAATGTCAATATAATAGTAAATGTAACAAGTTAGAACAAAGTATTGGAAAATGATTACAAAAATGGAAGGGAGAATAGATACAGGTAAGTGTAGTATAAATGAAAATAACGAAGTTACAGACGGCATTGGTGTGAATACAGGTGATAATTATAATGGTGATATGATGACGAATAATAACGAAGAAATAATTAACGTGGTAAGTATAATTATAATAATGAGTTAACAAGTAATAGTGGTAAAATAGTTGAAAATGGGGTATCTAAGGGTGATACAGAAAAAATTAATAGCGATGATGAGAGTATAGAGTTAGGAGGGGGTAGTAATGGGGTCGTAATAGGTATAGATGTGCTAGAGAGGGAATACAAAGAGTTATTTTGTGGAAGTGGGGCAGAGGGTAAATTTCCCCCGGGTAAATTGTGAAATAAGGTTTTCACATGTGTTTGGGGAGGACGAGTGTTCCTCAATCGGAGACGGAAGGTCTCAAAATGCCCCTTAAGTTTTTGTAGTGTTCCTGGAAAAGCCAGGAGGTGTTTTTATGATGTTGTAGTGCCCTCTGCATGGGGGGGAGGGAGAGAGAGAGAGAGAGAGAGAGAGAGAGAGAATTATGAAGAATTGTTAGAAAGAATCAAGGTTGAGAGTTAATGAAATAAAAAACTTACCTTATGATGAAAACAATACAGTGGTGGTGAACGATGATAATTATATTGAGTACTTACCTGTGCATAGAAGTGGGATATTAATAGCAGCTGACTCTGATGATAAGGAGATGACAAAATGCTTAATGGTGATAAATAATAATACTGACGGTGACAGGACCAGAATTACTGATGTAGACAGGTTATATGGTAGAACAATAATGTGGGATAACCCAGTAAATTATTATGTGGGTATAATGGAACAATTTATAATATTAAATAGTTATTATATTGATAATAACAAAATAAATTTGTTTTAGAATGAAAACTGTTATGTTAAAATCAGATTAAATTTCGACGATAGTGGTTAGATATATAGTGAATGAACATTTAATTATTTTAGTTTATGGTAATTACTTGGCTAACTTATGTAATGAGGTGTGGTATTAAATTTCATCAATTTGTGATGGTACAAATATTACCGTCCCGAGACATATTGGTAATATCAACATTTTATTTGTAAACTGTATTGGGGAAAAAGCAGTATGCGAGTTAGTGTCAAGGTCGTCGATCTAGCAGCTGAAGGCAGTTATTTTTAGCAAAATGAACTTTGAACTATGTGCATTTTGAGTCAGGCCACACGATGTCATGAGCCGCACCCGACGAGTTAGCGTCAAGGTCGTCGATCTAGCAGCTGAAGGCAGTTATTTTTAGCAAAATGAACTTTGAACTATGTGCATTTTGAGTCAGGCCACACGATGTCATGAGCCGCACCCGACGATTTCACTCTGGAATGTGTGTCGGGGTCAGCAACGCCTTAAAATCTGGCTATGTAACAGAAATTAAAAAAAGGAACGAGACCACGTGATCGCCCCTCCAGCTAAGACTCCTGACCAGTTTCAATCTGCCCAGTTAAATTCATACTCTCGTGCTGTACGCGCGTATAAAGTCTGCGGACGAATTTCGGGCGCGCCCACCGCCAAAAAGTGTAAAAATGTGAATTAACAAAATTTAAACATTAATTAGATCGGAGTAACAGTTATTGATTAAAAGAAAAATGTGTGTAGTCAGTGAATAAAATATATGGAGTAATCGACGTGGTGTGCGTGGAACAATGTGACCTTCTGGACATTTTCAGATAAGTACTATATCTGGGAGCGTAAAACAATGAAATTTCAAAATTGTAAAGCAACTCAAAATTAAAAAAGAAATGGCCATTTAAAAATACCTATATATATTAAAAAAAAAATAATAATGAGATCAAAAGGGGGGGGTCATAAAGATATGTACGGTTTGAAAGTGTGTGTGTGTGTGTGTGTGTGTGTGTGGATATTGTAATGACTGACGTCCTCCTCTCTTAAAGCCACACGTTGCTGCGTCAATTTGTAACGACGAGATTTGTATGTGCTCTGTAGAAGTGTAAGTTTTGTGTGTTCGCCTCACACGTAGTAGTAGTTACTTTATGTTTACGCTGACGATGTCCATAGCGATTTCTCAAATTACCAGTACACACGACTGGGAACCTTACCTGTTCTTTAATATGTGTTCGTAAATCCCGGGTGGCGCCAAATTGTTTAATCTGAAAACAATTAAAAAGAATAGGACGATTAAGCGTTCGTTCTATGACGGTATGGTGAATTCAATTACTCCCGCCGTATGCGAATTTCTTAATCTAGCTGTAAGTTTCCGAGTTTCCGACGTGAGCGCTTACCATCACCTTTGCTTGTCGCTAAAATACACAATTCATATAATGCACTTTCCTATGAAATAAAGAACAGTGGTTACAACTCTGTACTAGTTTATTAAATTGTGATTAGTAATTATTCAGTAATATACAAAATTATATTTTGTTATTAAACAAATTTGCCCCGACAGTAAAAGACAATTATATCTCAAGGCTTGACGAAATCGATTTTGAACGATTTAGTTAGTCAGACATGGCGTCTACAGAATGTTTATTTTTACAATTTCTTCAATAAATCTGGATTCTTTTGGTTTACGAAAAAATATCAATTTGATTACAATAAAGTACACTACCTTACATTACTGGTACTTATATACTATAAGGTGTAATTACAATTTGTTCCTGAAGTGTTAAAAAGTGTATCTCAAAAGTTCGTAATTTCTATACAGGTTATTTTCTAATTTCGTATAAGTTTAGTGTTTTATTTTTTATTAATCTTTGAAAGAAATTAGATCCTCAGTTTATAGTGAGAGTTAAAAGTGTTGTGAGAAAAAATTAAAACAAATTTATTTCATAAATTCGGGTAATTCAGCAATACTTATCAATCAGTTGACTTATGGTGTAGTGTCATTCAGTCGAAATAGGTTGGGTCATCGTTTGGTCATCAATCTTCAATCATCTTGGGATTAAATCACGCCTTGCGTCTTTTTCGTATAAGTTGATAGAAATTTATTAATTTGGAATTAATTAATCTGGCCTGTTGCCTAGGTTGAATGTATTAGTTCCTCATCAGATAGTTTGGTTCTTCATTTTAGTATATTTGGTTACTTTTGTTTTAAATTAAAATTTGAGTCATTTACGGCTTGGCGTCTATTTGTCTCGAGCTTCAATAATAGACTAACAGTTTCTAACGGAATATTCATAAATAACGCTTGGTTGTTATCGTAACGGTTTGACTCTCATTGGCTATTCATGACTTAAGACCATTGTTATAATATTTGAATTTTTATTCAAAATGACTAAATATCTTCTGATTGCTATTATTCTTCTGTCTTCTTACCTAAGTATGAGATATTATCACAACTGTTCGTATTTTCTTTCAAAGATCATTTTGACATCCCACAAAGCTGGGTTTGCTTATATATTATGTTTTGACAATTATGTTGATATTATTTAATTACATTTCTTTCTTATTTTATGTCCTTAATTTAACATTTACATCTTATTATGATCCACTAATTATCATTAACTATTTACTTGCCTTGGATTTGCCAATATCATACTTAATTTCTTATAATTTGTTGTTTTTGGTTTTTTACAGTTAGGCATTTCATAGGCCTAAGTAGTAATTGGCTATACTTTCTTATTTTATATAAATTACATATTATTTTACCTTTATACATGTTTTGTTTTGTGTTACAAGTGATTTGGTTACTTGTTGAATTGATTTGAGTTTGTTTTATAAGAATTGTATGTTTTCATTATTTTACATATTATGGTTTGTCTATTATTTTCTAACTGCTTTTCCAGTATTATTATGTTTGCATGAATTTATCTTTTTTCTTATCTATATTGCCATTGTTTATTATTTGTCTATTATTTACTATTCTCTATAAAATAGAACATAACATGTAGGCTTATGGTCTGTATTCTTCCTTCAGCCATATTCCTTTTCATAAACTTAATCAAACAAATCTTTTAACAGTTATCCTTGCTACAGTTACAGTTACAGTTGCTTGCTATTCTTGTTTACATTTTGTTTATTCTTATTTATTTTTTGGTGACAAACATCATCACACCATTTACTTTATCTAATTAACTATCCCTTTGAACATAGGATGTTTATTGATTTTGCATTTATATTCTTTACCACATTTTTTCTTTTCTAAACTTTCCTAGCTAACCATGGTAACACTATTACTTTGACTCTTCCTGGGATTTTTTCCCTGAATATCCTTGTATTCCTGATCTACAATTACTCTTAATCTTAATAATAACAATATTCTTATTTACTAGCACTTTTCACCAATAAACATTAGTGTTTATCACTGGTTTTCAGGTGTCTATACCTATCAATAGGGTTTCTATTTATTTTGTGGGTTTACACGGTCACTTTGCACTTTTTATAGTATTTAAGTGTTATTAGTGGGTATTCACTAACATTAAATTCTCTTTCTCACTTAATCATGTTCACTATCTATCTATCTCTCACTTTACAATGGTTAGTTATACTGTTAACAAGTTCATGTCATTATAGAGTTATTTATAACATTTACTCTCTATTTATTTGGTTAGTGTACTTTAGTTTGTCATTACTTTATTGGACTTTAATAATTATCATTTACATTGATTAATTAGTCGATACTAATAATTATCATTTACAAATAATAATAAAAAATAATAATTTTCACAGTTGATTTTGTGAAAATAAAAGTAAATTGTAAATAATATTACAAATTCGTCCAATTAAAAGAAATCAAATCAACCAGCAATAATAACAACGTAAAATTTAATAATAATTAAACCACAATTCATACTTTAATCATCACAAGAGTGAAGATAATAACGAAAATAAATCGAATCGAATAAAGTCGTTATAAATTGACACAATCAACAGTGTGGCTTTTGACCAAAACAAAACCGGTACAACCAGTAGAACACAGAAACTCAAGAGAAAATCTAAAACTCGTTATAAAAGTGGCGCTTCCAATGCGAGACTTCATGCATCTTCAAGAAAGCATTAATGAATAATAATCAATAATTTAATAATAAAGGACGTTCATCGACAAATTCGTTATAATATTCATACTGTACAGTGTACATTATTTTATGTTTCCTACAATTAAGTTAGACATTATAAAATTTATCTTAAAATGTGTATACAATATTTTTATTCTTGGACTTCCTTTTTTCTGTACTAAATTTTTAAAACGTACAGTACAGTACATAACAAACATTTATAAAGTACTGGCCTGTACTAAGAGGTCAGAAAATATGAATAAGAGCGGGTTTTGGTATAAAACGTGTGTTTTTAATGGTATGGGTGGGGCAGGAAGTGAGTAATTACTGAACTCCGGCCTGCCCTTCCGCCACATTAGGCCGGATAGTCGGGAGTCTACTGTAATAACTATTATGTACAGAATATATAATCAGTTCAACTGACTTCATGTCAATTCGAACTAGTTACAACAATAATGAATGAGAGTTCAATGACAACACTGTGTAGGTTGTTGCATGAATAAGATAAGCAGGTTTCACTAACTGCCACAGACACTTTATCGTCACCTCAAGATGAGATAAGTAAGCTTTGTGAATACAATTAGTTACTCTGTCATGTATGGCAGACTGGTTAATAAACTTATCAAAATCATTTCTGAGGTAACCATTGTTCTTTGTTTTACAATATGATGAAAAAACAAAGTCTGAAAAAATCTAATACTAACATTTGGCATAATTATCAAAAAGAGTAGCTTTTTGTCACAGCAATATGTTTCACATTACAGAGACTTGAAAATTTATTAAGCACTCTGCCTGTAAAACCTTATATAAGTAGAATTTTATAAAAATCTCATTTGTATTTTATACTACTATGCATATACTTCAGATGTTCTTAGTACAGCTCTGACAGTTCAATTCACTTGAGATTTACATAAATCTGATAACCAAGTGGAACCACAGAAATGTATCAATATTGCCAATTCTTTGTTCTGCACATTTATAATACAATATTACTGTAAATGTACACTATGTGTGTTAAGAAATAGTTTTTTAGTACTAATAAGACTATTAGTTTTACTAAACTAATAGTTTTATTAGTTTTTTAGTTTTAATAGATAAGACTACTTGCGTTTTACTATTATAACACACATTTGCTGTTTATAAATTGGCGACAGAAACACCAAGTGTGACCGTAGCCTTATAGTGACGAATGGAATGTGGGAGTGGTGAGGATGACAACAACCCCACTCCTAACTTGATCGTCGCAACACATTGTGCCTAACAACAGTACTGTTCAGTTTATTTGGGTGAACAGAATTGCCGTGTGCTGTCCTTGTTCATAGTTTATTTATGCTTGTGATTTCTTACTTGAGTTAACGAATCGAAATGGCATTGCAGGATCTCGTAAGAGAAAATATATTATCTTAAGCATTGAAACAAAATTACAAATTTTAAACAAACTTTTCAAAGGTGAAAGTTGCGCATCTCTTGCAAAAATGTACGGCATGGGGACATCTACTATAAGTGATATAAAAATGAAAAGACTGCATACTGCAGGACGCTTCCAAGCTGGACTCCGAAGATGGATCAAAAAGAAGGAAAACATTACAAATGGCCAATAATACCGCATTAGAAGATGCAATTTTACTTCCATATTCCTTAAGGAATGGAAGTATGGTGATGGCAAAAAAAATCGTGTTCGAGATTATTGCAGATTCTGATTCTACTACACTCAAAACATGAAAAAAAGTCGTTTTCCGAAGTGTCTGTGTGTGTGTCTGTCTGTCTGTGTGTCTGTATGTAGATTTTTTTTCTATGGCAAACGATAACTGCCGCAAATTCAAACAGAATCAAATAATTTTTTGCATGCAGCCCTGATTTGCAGAGTACTCGCGACCTATTGTTTTTGGTGAAGATCGGTTGAGGGAAAGGGGTAGTTTACCTGCAACGGTTTTTTTTTTAGCAAGGGTAATTTTGTTTGTTTGGCAAACGATAACAGCCGCAAATTCAAACAGAATCAAATAATGTTTCGCATACAGCCCTGAATTGTAGAGTTCTCAAGATCTGTTGATTTTGGTGAAGCTCGGTTAAGGGAAAGGGGTAGTTTACCTGTAACATTTTATGTTTTAACAAGGGTATTTCCTATGGCAAACGATAACAGCCGCAAATTCAAACAGAATCAAAAGATTATTTGCATACAGCCCTAAATTGTAGAGTTCTCAAGACCTATTGTTTTTGGTGAAGTTCGGTTGAGGGAAAGGGGTAGTTTACCTGCAACATTTTTTTAACAAGGGTATTTTCTATGGCAAACGATAACAGCCGCAAATTCAAACAGAATCAAATAATGTTTTGCATACAGCCCTGATTTGTAGAGTACTCAAGACCTATTGTTTTTGGTGAAGATCGGTTAAGGGAAAGGGGTAGTTTACCTGTAACGTTTTATGTTTTAACAAGGGTATTTCCTATGGCAAACGATAACAGCCGCAAATTCAAACAGAATCAAAAGATTATTTGCATACGTCCATATATTGTAGAGTTCTCAAGACCTATTGTTTTTGGTGAAGATCGGTTGAGGGAAAGGGGTAGTTTACCTGCAACGTTTTTTTAACAAGGGTATTTTCTATGGCAAACGATAACAGCCGCAAATTCAAACAGAATCAAATAATGTTTTGCATACAGCCCTGATTTGTAGAGTACTCAAGACCTATTGTTTTTGGTGAAGATCGGTTAAGGGGAAGGGGTAGTTTACCTGCAACGTTTTTTTATCAAGCGTATTTTCTATGGCAAACGATAACAGCCGCAAATTCAAACGGAATCAAATAATGTTTTGCATACAGCCCTGATTTGTAGAGTACTCAAGACGTATTGTTTTTGGTGAAGATCGGTTAAGGGGAAGGGGTAGTTTACCTGCAACGTTTTTTTATCAAGCGTATTTTCTATGGCAAACGATAACAGCCGCAAATGCAAACAGAATCAAATAATTTTTTGCATACGTCCCTGAATTGTAGAGGTCTCAATGACTTTCGATTTTGGTGAAGATCGGTTAAGGGGAAGGGGTAGTTTACCTGCAACCTTTTACGTTTTAACAAGAGTAAAGTACTTGAAAATTTATTTAAACTTTTTGAAACAATGGTTATTGTTAAAAATAAAATAATTTTGTTGCCAGGCAATAAAATTATAATTTTTTCATTTTAATGTAATATAATATTTTTCATTTAATACAGCAATAAAAAGGCAGGTAAGACACAGCCTGGATGTTTGGCTGAAAATGATTTTAAATATAAATCTTAGAATATGGAAGTCATGTATGGTTCTCCATACCGATTTTTTATTTGGTTAACAGAAAGAAGGATCTTAGGCGAGCCTATATCAGGTCCACTGGTCTGCGAAAAAACCTTAGAATTTAATGACAAATTAGGTGGACCACCGGATTTTAAGGCTAGCTCCGGATGGCTTAAGAATTTCAAATCAAGGCATGACATAAGGGAGCTAGAAATTCAAGGAGAGATTTTATCTGGAGATGTTAACTTTGCAAAGAAATTTAAAAATATGTTTATGAGTATGGTTAATGAACAGGGATACTTGAGGGATGATGTCTACAGTGCTGATGAAACTGGTGTCAACTGGCGTTCTCTACCTCAGAAGGCTCTGGCTTCAAGTCAAGAAAATTTCGCTCCATGTTTGAAAGTCAGTAAGGACAGAATAACCGTTATGGTGTGTGGCAATGTGAGTGGGTCGCATTCCTTGTGATAATGGTCATTGGAAAAAGCAAACAACTTCATTGCTTCAAAAATGTATGCTGCCTGCCTGTCTCTTACAAGTCGCAAAGAAATTCCTGGATGACTGCCAAAATTGTCACAGACTGGTATATCAATGAATCCATACCAAGTGTTAAGAAACATCAACAAAGGGAAGGGAAAACAGGAAAAGTGCTCCTTATAATCGATAACGCCCCAACACATCCTTCTCTTGACAAAATAAATAATATCGGCGAAGATTTTAAGGTACAATTCTTACCTCCAAATGTGACAGCACTACTGCAACCCATGTATCAGGGTATCAGAAAAAATGTATAGAAAACAGATATTGTGTCGTCTACTGCTAGCTGAAGAAGACGAAGAAAGTGTTGTTGCTTTTGTTAAAAAGTTGAATCTGAAGGACTGCAGTTACATGTTAGCAGATGCTTGAACAACTCTTACAAAAGATAATTTGCAAAATGGATGGAAAAAGCTATGGCCTATTGAAGAAGATCAGATAGAAGAAAATCCAGCTGAAAACGAAAATGTGGCAGAAAATGTTTTAGATAAAGTTACATCATTATTAAAGGTAATGCCAGGTTTCAAAGACTGCTACAAAAACGATGCAAGCGAGTGGTTAGAAAGTGATAATAATGACCATGAATATATAATTTAAATGATTGAGAAATAACTAACACTACAGTTGAGGTCGAGCCCCAGACGATAACGAAAACAATGAAAGTGAAGACGTTGCTGATGAGGCATCAGCTGGACCTTCACACGCCGATGCATTCAACGCATTGGAAACTGCAATTTCTTGGCTGGAAAAGCAGCCCGAATGCTCTACTACCCAACTTTTTTACTAAAGAGACTCAAGAGACCTGGCCTCCAATAAACGGACCTGAAGCCTTGTAAAAAAAAAATATCAGTGACTTTTTTCATAGTTCTGATCTGCATAATTAAATTTTTTCAGAAACTGTAATTACAAATTTTTTATACAATATTTGTGTAAGTGTTTTGAATAAATATAGCGAAATGATGTTTCTAACCTAACGCTGAGTTTTTGTAAGTACCCTGTCTATCTTTATACTTTAAGTAGTGCTTTTTTTGTATATGTTTGAAAATCCGGACAAATCGATAATCCGGCTGGGTCGGACACCAATTAGTCCGAATTATCGATGTTCTACTGTATTTATATTCAGTATAAATCACAGATAATGTATGTCAATCTTATAATGTATTTCAACATACAGTGAAACTTCGCTAATTCGGACTTCACTAATTCGGAATTCCTATAATTCGGACTGGGGTTCTCAGTACTGTAATTTATACGTACATATGTAAAAATTCAAAATCAAGTGTAGATTTAGCCTACTTGAGAAGAGAAAGGCCAGAAATACTGTACATAGTGTATTTCCATGAACTGGGATTATTAATTGGTAGGTCAGCGATAACGAAAAGCAGTGTCGTGTACATTTCCTGGAAATTCTGAACAGTAATGTACAATTCATAAAAACGGATATGACTCATACAGACTTTCACATTTGTCATCATTGTGAACGTTCGTCCCATAGCCAGTCATTTACGTTTTGAATCCGTAGTGTTCGTACCTTTTACTGTGTTCAAAAATAAGTAAACGTGGTTCGTATAAATTACTCATGATAGAAAAAAGATAGAAGTTTTAAAATGTATTGACAAAGGTGATTCGGTTCAGAGTGTTTTACGCGATATCGGTATCAGTAAATCGACATTTTACGATATTAAAAAAAGCAGATCAGCAATTACAAATTTTTCATTGAATAGAGACTTTGATAGTGCCAGTGAAATTAAGCGAAAACAGATGACTCCTGCTAAAACGTCTAACATTGACGAAGCTGTTTGGACGTGGTATAAACAACAACGAGCTGCTGGTGTACCGATCCGTGGAATAGAATTGCAGACTGCTGCTGAACGTTTTGCTACTCGATTTCAAAACCAAGATTTTAAGGCAAGTACAGGGTGGTTGTTTAGATTTAGAAATCGACATGGCATAGCAAACCGATCGGTTTGTGGAGAACTTTTAAGTGCAGATCATAAAGCTGTTCAACCATATAAGGATAAATTACAAAAGATTATTAAAGATAATGAACTTGAACCGTGGCAAATCTATATTCCTGATGAGACAGGATTGTTTTGGAAGGCAATGCCAAAAAATACACAATCGAATAAAAAAGAAACCCGTACACCTGGACAAAAATAAATAAAATGAGGCTGTCTGCATTACTGTGTGCCAATTCCGGTCATACGCATAAATTAAAATCTGTTGTTGTAGGAAAATCTAAAAACGAGACTGATTTATAAAGCTCACAGAAACGCGTGGTTCAGCTGTGAAATTTTCAGTTCTTGGTTTCATAACAATTTTATTCCATCAGTCACGACATTTCAGATGGAAGAAAAAAATGTTGCTAGGGAAGAAGTTAAAGCAGTGTTGTTATTGGACAATGCTCCAGTGCATCCTGCAGAAGACATTTTACGAAGTGATAATGGAAAAATAAAATGTCTATTCATGCCTCCTAATACATTGGCACTAATACATGGACCAAGGAGTAATCTATAGTTGCAAACGGCTGTACAGAAAGAAGCAGCTATAAGACTGTCTCGTATTTTTTGAAGAAGAAGAGGGTTGCAGTACCAGTTTAGGTGAACAGACTTTAATCAATATGAAAAATTACACATAAAAAAATGCTTTATTTAACTGGGCTTCAAGTTGGAAGGAGGTGAAAGCCACGATGATTGCTAATTCTTGAAAAAAACTTCTTAACCCTGAAGATAACGAAGAAGAGGATTTTAATGGAATTGAAGATGATTACGTAAATATTTTAGAAAATGCAGGAGAACATGAGACAAACATGGAAAATATTCGAGAGTGGCTGGATGAAGATGCTGGTGAGGTAGGGTACATTGTGCAGTCGGAAGAAGAAATAGCTGCTACTATAGAAGGTCGCCAAACTAAGGGACTGATGACAGACGATCAAAATGGCGACGATGAGGAAGAAAACGATCACGAAGAAAGTGAGAATGTTAAAATAAGTGATGCAATAAAAAATGTACAATCCTTGTTGAAGTTCGTAGAAATGCCTGCAAACTCTGACTTAAGCAAATATTTTTTTGTTTTAAGTGAAATGAAACAGGATTTTGTGAGGAAACAGCTAAAAACAAAATACATGCAGAAAAAAGTTAGTGATTTTTTTTAAGAAGCTGTAGGCTTGCTAGAATACGTACTGTGCAGTGAAAATAGAGTGTTTTGTATTTAAGTTTTGTTTTGTATGTAAGTTACGTACTACAGTATAAAACTGAATCGAATTTTTTTAGTAAACATCACATAAACAGGTACTGTACGTTATTTCTTATTTTATACCTATTCTACTACTAATTAATAGAGTATTAAATACAGCATTTTTAACAAGAACATGCAGTAGACCTCTTGTAGATTCAAATTGGGTTTCAGAATGATTTCTTTTATACTGTCTGCTATCGGTAACCGATAGACACGCAAAAACTCGCGATCAGTTCATAATGTTCTACAATTTGGACTGAGCTTGGTCCGCATTAGTCCGAATTAGTGAAGTTTCACTGTAGTTAACTTTTTTTTTTAGGTTAAATCCAAAATTGATTATAATGTGAAGAACGGAGAAAATGCTAAATTGAAAATACACTATTCCAATATATTCCACTAATCCAATTGTTATCCAAACTGCATATAATAAATGTCATATCATATTATACAAGTTTATATCCATATTCTTGACAGGTTTTGTGAAAATTCATATTTGTTAAGACACTTATAAAAAACTGATGTCTACCACTTCCACATCACTAATTTGAGGGCCTCAAAAATTATTTGCTGAACTTTTGTTTCATGTTAAAGTATATTATTTGGAATGTACTCCAGCAATAGTCTTATATTTTTTCTGAATTAGTAAAACAAAAGCTTAAAGCTTATTTACTTGGCAACTGCTCTCAACCATTTTACATTGAAACAGCCCTTTTTTGAGACATATATTTCCAATTACTTATAAATATTAAATACTGTACGCTGGAATTTTAGTTTTTATATATAGTTTTTCATAAATTTATTTTTTAAAAACTGAATAGTTGTTACTTGGTTAGTGAGTTCTTAGCACAGATATTGAATGAAATAATGTGATTTAAAAATCATTGTAATGATTTGAGTGTTTGCTGCATGGAGTGCTACCAAAGGAATCGATGGAAGCAACTAAGACTGATTCATGTATCACTTGATAAGTTTCTATCTTTAGTGACACCATTATGCTGTAAGTATGGTACACAGAATTTCATGGCATTATTGATATGTTGCTTTAAATCAATCTACATACTATAGTCACTAGTACAGAAAAGTATGACTTGTGATTAGCACACTATGTTCACTATAAAGTTCTATTGTCCAATTCTGAAAGTTTGTATAATATGGATGCACAAAGCAGTTTATATACTTAATGCTAAGAAATAATAGTGATATGCAAATTATATTACATACCCATCGACTGGAGTGAGAACGATTCTTTATCAAGCAGTGCAGGACAGACAAACACAATAAGTCCACAGCAAAGAAGTCAATGAACAATAAATGGCAGTTTTTCATATCTGATACCATTAATAATGAAAAAATGGTGAAAGCAAGAAAAAAAGAACGAACATGTGGTTAGTTAAGTGCCCTGACAACTTATTCATCCAACATACCATACGGTAATGAAATTTTAAATGACTTACAATTTTAAACTGCAGATGAACAAGAATATTCCATCTTTATTGATTCATATAGGTAGAACTAGAGACAAAAAACAAATGTTTTCCAACAAGTTTTGCTTTCAGGACAGTAAAATATCCTGTTAACCTTCTTCTGTAACTTTACCTATGTCCCTTTTTAAACAGATCACCCCTCAAAAATTCCAACAGCACTTCTATTCCTGAATTCTTATAGAAGCTAGACCCAATATCCCCATGGCAGGTACTTGAAGAGAAGTATTATCCACAAGTTACTTAGCAGAGGAAATTGAAATTTTGTATTTAGGAAGAAATGCTGTGCACCTGAGCAGCTAGGCATCTGACTTCGTAAGCCCAAATATTAATGTTGCTCTGCCATGCAATAGTACATTTTCAGTAATGGGTGCACAAATTAGCATCATCATTAGTACGTCTCTGAGCTCTGAGTAACACTTATGTTCTCAACACAACAATCCTTTTCCTCAAAAATATAAAAGGTAATACAGGTATATCTTTCCTTTCTGAAAGAGTGCTGTACAGTTGATGGCTTGAGATCACAGCTTTCCCAACACCAGTACTGATGAAGTAATAAGTTTTGTCTTTATATTGGTAACAATGTTCAAGACTTGGAAGACTTTTGTCAGACCATGACCATGTACAAGTTTTCTCTAACTAGAAAACAAATTATTTTAATAACCATGCGGTGTTTCTGAATCAACGCAGATTGCAGCTTACTGACTTCATCACTTCTCTAGAGGGGACTCAATCACATCCCTTCTCCCACAAACTAAACAGTGGAACTGCTGACAACGCAACAATTTCAGATTGGTCAGCAAAGAAGTATGTGGCACTCATAGACAGTTGGAAAATCTTTAAGCTCTCTGTGAACTAAATTCATCAGGCTGATGATATCAGACATACCTGAGAGTTCACCATCGATTGGTAAACTGTATAATATAAAAAACACACATGTAAAGTGTATCAAGGAAGACCACAGTGAATTCGTTGAGCTCTGCATGTGTACTATGTGTGGATGGCATGTTCAAATGTGGACAGTGAACATGCAAATTTCTTATATTAAAATATACTTACAGATTTAAGTCTCAACACTTATTGAGAAAAATTGGAACTTCTGTTAAATGTGTATTTTGGGTCTGCTTGATTCTAAGATTTAAATTATCAAAACTGTATAGTGTATTTTATGTTAACTTTATCATTAATTTAGACTACAGAACCTATTTTATTTATTGCTAAAATCAAAAAGTGTGATTTTTAACCCAATATGCCTCATATTTTTGTACCATTTTCTCAAGAATTTATATGCCACTTTTCAGACTTCCTAAAGTGTAAGACTGGAATTGAAAATTATCTGAATGAATTTCTAAAATCAATTCCTCTCAAACAAAAACAGGATTTATCCAAAACAATTTGAATTCACATTGTACCTTCAACCTCACTACATACCAACAGTAGCTGCACAGATAAGCTGTGGATTTTTTTTATCCACTGCTTCTAGTTTCATGCCTACACTGAACTGATTTGTGCGAGGTGTTGGTGGCTCCTTCTTAAAGATCTTCGCTGGAGCCATTTCGGCACCATTTAAAGTTTTCAACAGGAACATTGGCCAAGAAGAAGCATTCATTCGAAAGCCTGAAAATTTTATAAATATTTGTAACTGATGTTTAACATAAAATTTTATGTTTTCTGAATTACAGTGAACATCTGACATTTTATCAAGAACATATATCAAGACACACACTCTAATCATAACTTTACTTCTGAACAATATTTTTGAAACTCAATTTTTGTGGCTTAGACTACATGAATTATATACAAGTAAAAAATAAGCTGGTTGGTTTATCAAGAGATTTAGGTGAAGTTTCAAAAGTTTGCATTTTTGCCAATCTGCTATTTGGAATTTATTTGAAATTTCTTAAGAATCTACTGTTTCTTATTTATACAATATGACAGTTTTTACAACAAAATTCAAAACAAAATTAGCGTAACATGTCACATACCTAAAGGTGGTTGAAGCATTCCACCATGTTTTTCACAGTGTCCAATAGGATGAATTTCATTTGAATCCACCAATCTCCAGAAATCATTTTTGTTGTCACTGCCATCTAATCGAAGTCTTAACCGAGGGCCTAAGACACCTACCACTGAGGCAATACAGGTTGAAGTTAAGTTGCGAGGATCCAAAGCTTCAAGTTTCATGCCAATCTTAAATTCATTGACTGGCGGCACTAGGTGCTGCAGCATTTTTAATAAAAAGCAGTGCATTATAATTTGATTTACACAAGTGAATTAATAAAATTGTACATTTTATAAAGTTGGTTAAATTTAATCTACATTTCTGATCAAGAGAAACATCAAGTCTTACTATATTTGGCAGGAGTGGCAGCATTCATAGCATATTTTTACTCATGCATTACAATGCATAATGTATCAATGGATGCATCAGATAATGCAGTGTTCTTTTGTTAATGACTCTTAATGACTGAACACAGATATTGCCCATTTATAGTTACAAGATGGTCATAGTCAAATATACATGGATTTTTTGCAACAGACCTTTCCACAGAGATTAATTTTTCAATATGGTGGTATCTCTTAGCCA
The DNA here is from genome assembly GCA_034769895.1 of Magicicada septendecula. Taxonomy (NCBI): domain Eukaryota; kingdom Metazoa; phylum Arthropoda; class Insecta; order Hemiptera; family Cicadidae; genus Magicicada; species Magicicada septendecula. The sequence continues at coordinate 310,032,837 of CM068368.1, forward strand.
CCCCAATCTCCTGTCATCGAATACTGCTGATTTTTTTCTTATGGGGGTACCTCAAGCAAGAAGTCTTCCAAACACGTTGTACCACCATATTCGAACTGAAGGACTGCGTCAGAGCTGCCATACCCATATCCATGGCGATATGTTACAAGTAACAGTAAACAATGCAGTTTAGCAGAAAAGTGTGGGGGCAGTCACTTAACAGGGGTCATATTCAAACAACAAATAAATGGCATTCTTATAACTATTATTTGACATAGAGGAAAAAAAAGCTATTTGTTTATCGTATGATATTAATACACTATCAATGCTGCTGCTGCACCCATTACAAAAATGTTATTTTATTTACTTTCGAATCAGCATTTTAGAAACTTCTGTAGAAAAAAAAACATTTCTTAGCTTTTATTGAACTTTTTTCATCACCATTCATTTCATTGACTATAGATAAATTTATAAGTAGATCTTAGTTTTAACACACACACACACACACACACACACACACACACACACACACACACACACACACACACACACACACACACACACACACACACACACACACACACACACACACACACACACACACACACACACACACACACACACACACACACACACACACACACACACACAGTGACTGTATTTTATGCAATTTCTACTGAATACGGATTTATTTATTAAAAAGGGATTTTAGAATCAGATAAACTCTTACACTTAAAGAAATACCTTTTTACATTTTTTGTTTTACCTTTTAGCCATATAATATACTGTAACTTATCTATGAAAAAATACCATAATTTCATAGAGAATGTTAATGTTATAGGAAAAAATTAAATTAAAAAAATTTTGCTAATCTTTACACTATGAAAGCAATTACATGCCTTAAATAATTATAACATCACTTTTTAAAATAATCTAATGAGAATTCTTCTTTATGTAGCCACGCTCAACTAAAATCAAACATGGGACTATATTTTTTCAGTATTCTGATTTGATGCGAGGAAAAATGGTCCCTGTACAGAACTGACTCTACCAATTTATGCAAACGTCACTTTAAAATCTTACTAAATAGCAGTTCAAATATTAATTTGTATAAACTAGATCAATATGTTTATTTCATTTTTAGTTATATTAATAGGCATTCATTCAATTCTGTACCAATTATAGTAGGCCAGTCAATTTCTACATAAAAAAAGGCTAAAATCGCAATAATTCATGTACTTCTAATTTTTTGATATGTTGTTAGGACCAGTACCAGTAGTGGGAATCCAAGTTTGCAGCTTCGAAAGACCTGTGCTAACTGCGTAATACATGAAAAACTGCAAAATTTTCGGACTTTTTTCAGTTTTTGCCTTATAACTCCTAAAGTATGCGTTCTAGGGAAGAAGTTATAGATACCGTTTTTAAAGTAGATTAAATTTGCAACAATTTGAGCCCAACCGCAGCTCTGTACGTCCAATAGTTCCCGAGATACAGCACTTCAAACATTGGCCATTTTTTCCAAACAGTGAAAACGTTTAGTTTTGGTCGAGTTTCGAGCCAAATATCAGGAAAAGTACTCATCCTACAAGGAAAGTCATAGAATGAATTTGTAGTAAATTTATTTAGATTTAATTTAAGCATAGAACGATGCCTATAGACCAAATAGTTCTCTCATTATTTGCAAAAAAACAAAAAATGGGAAAATTGGATTTTGGGAGAAATGGATCTACACTTCCCATGACGATTTGTGGGAACTTGAAAGAAAAAAAAAAGGCATAAGACCATGTAAAAGGAATGAAATATGTATTTAATTGAATTAAATGTAATAAAATAACCATAAGATAATTTCAACTGAAACTTTGTGTGAAACCACAAAAGTCTAGAAAAATGTTCTTATCTGGTGTAAAGACCTAACGTGGGTCTTCTCCCTCGTGCTCCTTCTAATAATAATATACAGTACTAATATATTGTAACAGATAGTTTAGAAATTAATATAGAATGTTATTGGGAGCTCCACCTGGAAACAGTAAGCAAAATGGTTCCTTTCTTCCACTCAGCAGGCCACTTTTTTATGCCAAAAGTGCTCGTCTATATCTGCAAGACATGAGTAATCTACAACAGAGGATGGATCCAAAAGACTTTCGTTTGTTCACACAAGGAGACTTCATGATTCGCCGATCGGATAAATTTTGGTCAGGCCTGTGGACAGATTTGTCTATCGAGCAGGTTCTTATAAGATCAATGAAGAGCCTCAATGAAGAATGGAGGATTAACCCATGGTCGCGGTATATCCAGCAGTGTGCTTTCTCGGTGGACTGGTGTACATGCTGAACATCTGCGAGGAAGTGGAACGGTTCTGGGACATTTCCTGTACAACTACTGAACAACATGTCGACATGAGGCCAACACAAATTGTCACATGGCCCAAGAATTGGGAATTGAAGGGGTCAAACAAATCGCTGGCAACTCGTTTGGGAAGGTAACTTTCAAATGAAAAGACAAAGTGCTAACCTTGGCATCAATCAGCAGTTCTGTCAAAGTGCAAAACAAGCGTGTTGACGTAGATCCACTCACCATTTTCCAGAGGTTGTGCATTACAAAGCAGTCGGACCAGGAGTTGAAAGAGCATTTCAAATACGAGTTGGCTCCATACCCAATGGCATTGTTCAGTGAAGAGGGGATGCGTAAAGGTACAAAATCTACCTTCTACTCTGCTTTCACTCTGCTCCCCCAAAACATCCCTGTGGGAGCCAGTACGTTTGTACTGGTGGATGGTGCATATCTATTACACAAGGTTACCTGGTACCGTAATGATTCCATTAGAGCAATTATTGCTGGGTACATCAGCTACACATTCAACCACTTTGGTAGGAATGTGTCAGTGGTGTTTGATGGATATCCAGAGGATGGGGCCCTCAGGAGTACCAAAATCGCTGAACGCTTGCGTCGCTACGCTGCTCTTTCTTGCAACGACATCATGTTTGAAGAGTCAACACTAATCAAAGTGCGCCAGGAAAAACTGTTATCCAACGACAAGAACAAACGATGCCTGATTGACCTTCTCTGCTCAGCATTTGAAAACCAGGGGATTGAGACTAAGAGAGCTTCAGAAGATGCAGAGAGCAACATTGTGAGAACCGTGCTCGACAAAAGTACGTCCTTTCAGAATGTACAGATAATTGGAGAGGATGTGGACCTACTGGTTCTTCTCAATGGCTTGGGCTCGACCATCGACAACGTCTACTTCCAGAAAAGTGGCAGAGGTGAGTCAGGTTGCGTGCAGTTTTCCACCACTTCATTCAATCGGGGAGAATTGGAATTCTCCCCTGGATTTTAACTTTTTTACACACATTCAGTGGGTGCGACACCACCTCTGCCCTTTTCTGGCAGGGAAAAACCAAATTGTGGAGCGTTCTCCAGAAGAATCACTCCTTGTGGACCTAGCTACAGTTTTTCTGCTGCCAGATGCCAGTCACGAGGCCATAGCCAGAGCTGGAGAGAAGTGCCTCGTGGCTCTTTATGGAGGGGATGACAACCACGACTCTCTACAGGGCCTACGATATCAACTCTTCGTGAAGACGGCAGCCAATGCGAAGGTTAACTTGGCTCGTTTGCCCCCAACAGAAGAGGCTGCCAGATATCATGCCTACTGCACCTGCCACCAGGTGCAAAAATGGTTGGGGGTGGAGAAAGAAGCGAGTGATTGGGTTTGGACGAGAAGCCAGCAGGGGTTAATCCCAATCACTACAAAAAGCTAACCGACTCCACAAACCCTCCTCAAATTTCTATCTTGTAAGTGCAAGAAAGGATGCACTGGGGGCTGCACGTGCCACAAAGCAGGGCTTAAGTGCTCTGCTTTGTGCAAATTCTGCGCCGCCAAATCATGCCAAAATGTCCCCGTCATCCAGATTGATGACAAGACAAATGACGAAGACAACGACCCCGACGAACCACTGCCTGGGGAAATGCGGATGGAGGGGCAAACAGTGATGGAGCACGACGACTCTCTACCAGGACCCTCCAAGCGATCAAAATTTTGACACTGCCATTTTTTATTATGAACATTTCTATTATTGTACTATTTTATGACATTAAATTTAATTAAATACATATTTCATTCCTTTTACATGGTCTTATGCCTTTTTTTCTTTCAAATACCCACAAATCATCATGGGAAATGTTTAGATCCATTTCTCCCAAAATCCAATTTTCCCATTTTTTGGTTTTTTGCAAATATGAGAGAACTATTAGGTCTACAGGCGTCGTTCTGTGCTTAAATTAAAGTTAAATAAATTTACTACAAATTCATTTTATGACTTTCCTCGTAGGATGAGTACTTTTCCTGATATTTGGCTCGAAACTCGACCAAAACTAAAATTTTTCACTGTTTGGAAAAAATGGCCAATGTTTGAAGTGGTGTATCTTGGGAACTATTGGACGTACAGAGCTGCGGTTGGGCCCAAATTGTTGAAAATTTAATCTACTTTAAAAACGGTATGTATAACGTCTTCACTAGAATGCATACTTTAGGAGTTATAAGGCAAAAACTGAAAAAAGTACGAAAATTTTGCAGTGTTTCACGCATTACGCAGTTAGCACAGGTCTTTCGAAGCTGCAAACTTGGATTCACACTACTGGTAATAGTCCTAACAACATATCAAAAAATTATAACTACATGAATTATTGTGATTTTAACGTTTAAATGACTGGCCTATAGAGCAAAAACTACTTGATAAAATTTAACCATTATGGAACTAGTAGATGTTAATTACAAAATTAATACCTCCCAACAGATTACTTATAGATGACTAATAACTTGATATAATGCTCTGAATAATTATGACCGTCTTGATAAGAAAAATTTGTGTTACGTCTTCTTAAAGAGTTTGACAAATTCGATGGTTACACTAGAGCAGTGACAAAACTATGGCTTCTGACACATTTTGCTCAACTGTGATTCAAGCCCTTCTCTTTATCTAAACAGAGATAGCTGCTTTCCACTGTAGATTTATAACAAGCATACGAAATTAAGATTTGAATAATGTTATATGACTTAGCAAAACATCGGTATTCTTTAAAAATTTGTTGGCTGGATAATTTTTAAGCCAGCAACTCTTCCAATGCAAACTAGGAAAGGTGTAAAATTTATAATTATCCATACTGGAAGACACAGGTATTTCTAGTCTTAGTTGATGGAGGATATTGCTAAAAAAAACCTGCTGACAAAACCTGCTGGCTGAATTTGAACATATAGTCCCAACTGCCTTCTCATAATTCTCACTTCAATGCCATTAAAGTAATATATGTCGGGGTAACAAATTAATATGAAAAATGACAAACAATTCAAAATTACTGAAACTGCAAGATTTAACAAAGAGATAGTACAAAGACTTATTGAAGAAGATTGGAAGAATGTAATACACCAAATTAGTTACTTAAGTGCATGAAAAAATGAGGCTCTTCTGGAGGTTGTGACAGTGGGTCCACTACAGCTGAAGACAGCAGTTCTAAATATTATACCGAGTCCATCAATTATACATGTAAATTTGTTTTCTTTACTGTAAAAATTAACTTAAAATCACATTATAGAAATGGTTAATTTAATTTTTGCATTAATAAAAATTAATAAACAAAGTATTATTGTTCACTAGGATCAATTATATTAATGCTTTTATACTAATAAAAACAACCAATGTTTTTATATTAATTAAAAATAACTTTTAAAATACAATTGCATTTATAAAGAATTTGCAGATATCATTGCTGGAGATTTCTATTTATTAAGTTAATGAAATCTTATAGAGTACAGTAGAACTTGGCTAATTCGAAGCTGAAGGGACCAGTAAAAAATTCGAATTATCCAAAAATTCGAATTAAGAAAACTTTTAATAACGGTAGAAAAATCAAATAAAAAACCGAAATTCAGTAAAGCAATATGTTATTTTAATAAACAATTTCCTTAGACATATGTATTACAAACGAATAAACATGTTTCAGTACAAAATATAGCATTTACAGTTTTTTAAAAAAGCTAGAAACTTTTGATTGCATTTTGCAGTTAATACACTGAGTTGTAGTAAACTCTTCACGTTTATTAAGTGCTTGGAAAATAGCGTCACTTACGTTCTGCTGTCCTTCAACAAACCGTCTCAAGTCTTGAATGTAATTTGATGCCTGTGAAGCCGTTGGAATTGGTATCTCTGGAAGTTCTAGCTGGTCCCCTTCTTCATCTGAAGATGTACCATCATTTCTTTTGTTCATAACATCAGCCACGATCTCCGCATCTGTCTGTTCACCGCACACCGCCAAGTCTTCATCCATGTTTACAAACTCTTCGTAACGAATGCCTGCGTCATGTCCAACATCTTCCCAGTTATCCATAGTGGGTACGACTTCTCTAGCAGCTTTATTCTCCTCTTCACCTTCAATGTGGCAGAAACCACCTTTACGAAAACAATTAGCAATTGTTTTTTGCGTAACTTGGTTCCAAGCACTGTTGCACATGCGGGCACCTTGAAGGATGTTAATCTTGATATTTTCGTGCTCATCTAAATAAGCACCTGACAGAATGTTTTGAACCACAAGCCGTCTGTAAAAATGCTTAAAATTTGTTATTACACCTTGGTCCATAGGTTGAACTACTGAAGTCATGTTTGGAGGGAAAAACACAACCTTTACATTTTCCATCACAGGAATAGTGTTGTGCGCTGTACACAGTTGTCAATAAACAAGACGATTCTTCTGTTTTGATTCCGAAATTTCCTGTTGATTTTCAAAAGCCATCTTTCGAAAATTTCACCTGTCATCCAGGCTTTATTGTTTGATTCATATTCAACTGGTTTCGTTTTTACATTTTTGAAACAACGTGGGTTGGCTGACTTCCCTATCATTAGCAAAGGCAGTTTTTCCGAGCCATCCATGTTTGCTCCGATTAAAAGTGTTATGCGCTCCTTGCTGTGTTTGCCGCCACTACAACTTTCTCCTTTAAAAGCAAGTGTTTTGTCGGGGGTGCATTTGAAGAATAAGCCCGTCTCGTCTACGTTAAAAATGTCTTTAGCGTCTCTATCAGAAATCATTTGCAACAAATCGTCTTACCATGAATTTGCAGCTTCAACGTCAACAGATCCACTTTCCCCACAAACAGTTTTGAAAGACATGCCATTCCTTTCTTTAAAACCATCGAGCCAACCAGTCCTGGCCTTAAAATCATTTTTCCCTAAGCTAGATGCGAATTCCTCAGCTTTGGCTCTGACAAGGGGCCCACTGACTGGAATTTTTTTGTCCCTTGCTGCTTAAACCACTTAACTACACATTCATCCACGTCAGGATTTTCTGGTCCTCGCGCTCTTTTCCTATCTTTGTCGCTGGCTTTACACACACTATTCAAAATCTTCTCTTTATTTTTTAGATACGTTGACAGCGTATTTGGCGGTATCCCGAATTCCTTGGCAATTTCAGATTTCTTTTTTTGTCCCTTTTCCACTTCCCGTATAACGGCAACTTTTTCGGCAAATGTCAATGATTTGTATTGGGTCCGTGTTGGTTTTGAAAGGGCCATGATGAACACACAACACAATAAAACTGCACAATAAGTGTCACTAAAACACACCAGTCTGTATATACAGTACTGTATAAAGAAAGGAACGGTCTCTCACTACAGGACACAGCTCGCACAGTAGAAACTCAAAAAGACTTAACACTTCCACGAATGCAGGCAGACTGAACTGGAAGCAACAGTGAGGGTGGCTGACTGACAAGGCGTGGAACAAGGGACAATGGCGGATGGTACCGTTACACGAGCCAGTCATGTGTCATCGCCAGATACTGACGGCAATTCCACGAATTTGACACAAAAGACAAGCGTCTGTTCACAAAGGGCGATGCCTGCTTGTCTGTTTCCAGTCGTGTCTCTATTGTTACGTGGTCTAGCCCATACAGCAGGCGATTTTTTGTAGTTAGAGCAAAATTTTTATTTCGAATTAACCAAAAAAAGTTCGAATTACAGACGATGTTTTTGCATGGTTTTACATAGGATATTCAAGGGACCACGGTAAAAGTTTGAATTATCCACGAATTCGAATTATGCACGTTCGAATTAGCCAAGTTCTACTGTATTAGTTATCAGGTTTTACAGAACAACTGTTACAGTTTAAAACCCATACTAACACGTAACGTATGGAAAAGACATTTACGTAACTTTGAAAATGATGACAGTGATATCACAGTCTTTCTTGATCCTAGGGATAGTAATAGGGGGCAAGGGGCTGGAGACTCTGGAAAATAGATTACTACCAGTGAACACACAGTTGAGGATAGTCTAATGGAAAGAAACACTGAATGTCAGGATTCAGCATAGGATTTAATAATAGTAATAATAATAATAATTTTAATAATAATAATAATAATACTGTGATACACACACTACCCTGTCAACAGGAATGGGGTGAATGATGTTGAGACTGGGCAATGATACAATAAAATTAAAAATAAGCCACATTGGTAACATGAATGTAGATTACATTAGGGAATGTGCGGCACACACAAACTGTAGGATTATGATAATGGACACTGGCAACATAATGAGTTCAAAACAAATGATCAGCAGTAACAAAAATAATGACCAGTAACTGAACATATTATTCCTAAAGTGGAAAGGAAGTATTATGCAGAACACTTCGTAAATTGTTAGAAAGACACAGAAAATTGTTAATACTGGTTAAATGGTATAAAAATTGAGACTATTGAGACTACTAGAGGAGATCTACTGATGAAAATGCAGGGATGGTGAGAAAATGTTGAGATTAATTCATTCTTAAAGAAAGAGATTAAAAAGATAATGGATGAGTAACGTACAAATTACAGTCAGTGATATACTGGTACTGAGTTAAAACAGGAAATACAGAACTATTAAACTGACTTAACAGGAGAACCAGATTACTGTCTTTTTATTAGTTAGACCAATGATTAATGGAAAGTAATGATAAGGAGGAATATTTTTGCTGCTTCTGCCTAAAACAGTATAATTAAAATTTAGTGGGTGTTTTGTAGGGTTAGGAAAAGAGTAAACATTATCAGATGTTTGCAATTAGGACACTCTAAGGCCAAAACAGATATATGTCTGGAATGTGGAGAACAAGTATATAAGGCAAAAGAGTGTGGGAATGCCTCATACTGTATAACTAGGGTACACCAAACTAAATGTCCCACCTAAAGGAAACTGATAAATGACAGGACAAAGAGAATGGAAACAGTGAGGTAGCTGCAGTGGACATTAATTAAAATTCTGTAGACTATTTCGGGAGTATGCAAGCAGCCCATGACCTTGCTTATGAATACACTGAACAGCAAGGTACTGCTGTAATTATTGTGAATGACATGAATAAACGTTGATGAAAAGTGGACATCAGTGGTTTTAAGACAAGAGAGTGGATGTGGCTTTGTTATTTGTCAACTAAGGAGTGGAGATACAGATGCCAATAGTGACAGGTATGTATGCTTTAAACATATGTGATACGTATTAGTGTTACATTATCTTCAATATTCCCCTTGAAAATTATATTGATCTGATTATGGAAAATGTCAGAAATAGTATAAAGGAAGTAGTAGTTCTTGGAGACATCAACTCCAAAAATGTCCAGAATGGGTACCATATATAACAGATGCATGGGGGAATAATTCACATAATGGATATCTGGACTGATTTTAGTAATAAATAACATAGGGGAAGAACATACTTTTTGAAAGAGGTGATTCAAAGTTATAAGTAACATGCTCAGCAAAATGACTTAAATAGCTACGGAGATTGACAAATAGCAAGTAGTGAATGTTGAAAATATAAGCTTTCATAAGTATATCTATTTTGAAATAAGACATTAACATGACAAGAAGGAAGTTCATTGAAAAGACTGGTCATGCATGAACCAAGAAGTGTTTTGAGTTGGTGTCGAATTAAAGAGTGAACTGAAAAGGGGAAAGCCACCAGATAAAATATTATCTAACAGACTACTGTTCCTACTTAGGACTCTTGGTAAACTGCTTGAAGCAATGACTGACACAAGACTGGAGAGAGAAATAGTAACTGTGAGATAACTGCACAGAAATCAATTAGGTAGGCTTTAGAGAGAGTTGGTGATACTCTTGATCAGTATAGGAAACTGGTGTGTGTGCTGGTAACATTGGACATGACAAATGCTTTAACACTACATGTTGCAATATAGTAACTGAAGAATTAATTATAAGAGATATCTCAAAATACTTAATGTAATAGCTAAATATTTTGAGGACAGACACAAACAAAAACAAGACTGAGAAGATCACTGTTAGTGCAGGGATTCCTCAAGGATGTAAACTGGGACCCTTGCTCTGAAGTCCTGCAGCAGCAGTTAATGGAATATGCCAGTATCATTGGTTTGCAGATGACTTAGTGCTGACAGCAACTGCAGATGACAAAACTGAAGTGCTAAACAATACTAATTATTGCTTCTAGAGAAAAATGTGTGGATATTAGACAATAAACTCAATCTAGTATCTGGTTGTCATTTTTAAAGGGATGAGACAAGACAACATCTCTTTCACTTTGGGCTGCATTCAGGTATAACCCAGACAGATGGTGAGGTATCTCAGAGTAACCCTAGATGAGTGGGGAAGATATCATCACCATGCAAAGAATACGGTGCACAAAGCAGTGAGTAGAATACAAAAGTCTGAGTCAGGAATTATACAGTCTTGCCGCCAGAGAGTAGTATTGCTTTTTACAGTACTAACACACACACGCGCGTGCACGCACACGCACGCGCACGCACTGCAATGAGTATAATATGCATATAAATTAGTACTGGAACTCTTGAGCATATGAGAGCATGCTGAAATGAAAATTTGTATAAGACTGCAGGTTTAGACACTGTACATTATTCAATAAGAGACATGTTCAAATTGTTAGTTTTAAGTATTTTTTGAGAGTAAAAAAAAAAGTTAGTGTTGTGAAATGGAGCAAAAATGTGAGTAGGCTTGTACTGAGTGCGTGTGTGCGAGAATATCTAATTACTTTAAGGAATTATAATAAAAAGTGTATTAAATTAAATAACTTTCATTAAAATAAAAATTATCATATAAGACTTTACCAGAATATGCCTAATAAAAAAAAAAAACCTATCGAATGGTGGTATCTGTTTATAATTTAATGAGTTTTTTAATAAAGAAAGTTTATGACCCTGAAGATAAGTAATAAAATTACACTAGTTTCTTGGACAAGTTTCAATTTGCTTTTGAACAATTGAATACAAGAATGATTTTATCTTGTCTTTTCAGACACAGAGAAGAGTAACCCTTATGCCATGAATTAGCTAATCAGTGCACGAGAAATAGGGCAAATTTTCAATCAATTTCTAGCTTCCTGTCAGTAAGACAGTCTCTCTCTGAACTTGAAAACGTGCAGACGTATTGCTCGAGTATAGACGCTAGGTCTACTAAGGCGTACGGACACATGTTAGAAACTCGCGAGTTGATAATGTAAACATTTAAATAGTGCTATCTGGGAAAGTGGAAGATTGCCCGTATATGGATTAAAAGACACTTGAAGTCTGCTGGATCCATTGTGTACGCTCAATGCACAAAATAAGTAACGGTGAAGAAATTAATTAACTACAATTTATGAAATTGCTCAACCCAAGAATGACCCTGAACCATGCTCAACCAGGAGGAGCCCTTCTGTACCCAGAGTGAACTCACAACTGTATTTGAGGCTGGATCATCACCATTTCTATCTACATTCGTCATAATGGGAAGTGACTTCATTTTTTGTAATAAACTATACACTAAAAGACAAAAAACTAATAAAAAAAGATTTGATGTATTAGATTATAAGAGAAAAAAATGACTTTAATCTGTAGTCAGGTCAACAGTGGCAGAATAATTAGTGTGTTTCTTTTCATAAATAGTATTAAATCAACACAGTGCAATTTGCAATTATATACATAACTGTTGTGGTCTCCAAGTTGCCTATATAATTAAATAATAGAATTACCTCGGTTCCTTCTTTGCAACTTCTTTGTGTTTTTTCCTCAATATACACTATGCGTTTCGGGACTTAAAGTCCCATCATCAGGTGGATAAACTTTTCACTCATGTAGAGCACGTCACAAGATAAAAAATATATATAAAGGTCACGCACATCTCGCTACTCAGTCGATTTCCCCACTCGTGTTATCTCGCGATGCACATCGCTACCGACCCCGCGAGCGACTGACAAATCTATTCGGCCTGTATTTATTTGTCGTGCTGTTTCAGCATGCATATAGCAGTATCATACAGTTCGTTTGACTTGAACGACAGTTTCTCGTTCAGAAGCTGATCATTGTGTGTTGTAGAGGCTCTGTAAATTTCAAACTCTTCCAGTGCGTCCATGAGTTTACCCTTTTTGCAAAAATGCAGTGGTTTGAAATTATTTGTAAAATTGGAATAGGCATGGTTGTGATCAATGATATGCATGGCAAAGTTTGATTTGACGTTCCTGATGTTGCCCCTAGGCAGGTGCTCTTTATATCTATCTAAAAATTTTCTGCCCGTTTGTCCAATATAGAAACTATTACATACTTCACATTCTATTTTATACACCCCCTGAACAGCTTTCTACTGGTTTATTGGATTTTGGCCTTAAAGTTTTTAAAATGCTGTTATTTGTCTTAAAAGATACTGTATAGTCATACTTTCTAAAAACATTATAAATAGTATTGGGTAAAAGATTCGTATATTCAGTTGCTATGTATTTCTGAACCCTATTGTGTGTTTCATTGTTATTTCTATGCAGGTTCTTTTTTTGCTTTTTTACTAACCTATCCACAACCTATGGCCAACGGTTATAACAGAGTGATTGTGGATAGGTTAGTAAAAAAGCAAAAAAAGAACCTGCATAGAAATAACAATGAAACACACAATAGGGTTCAGAAATACACAGCAACTGAATATACGAATCTTTTACTCAATACTATTTATAATGTTTTTAGAAAGTATGACTATACAGTATCTTTTAAGACGAATAACAGCATTTTAAAAACTTTAAGGCCAAAATCCAATAAACCAGTAGAAAGCTGTTCAGGGGTGTATAAAATAGAATGTGAAGTATGTAATAGTTTCTATATTGGGCAAACAGGCAGAAAATTTTTAGATAGATATAAAGAGCACCTGCCTAGGGGCAACATCAGGAATGTCAAATCAAACTTTGCCATGCATATCATTGATCACAACCATGCCTATTCCAATTTTACAAATAATTTCAAACCACTGCATTTTTGCAAAAAGGGTAAACTCATGGACGCACTGGAAGAGTGTGAAATTTACAGAGCCTCTACAACACACAATGATCAGCTTCTGAACGAGAAACTGTAGTTCAAGTCAAACAAACTGTATGATACTGCTATACGCATGCTGAAACAGCACGACAAATAAATACAGGACGAATAGATTTGTCAGTCGTTCGCGGGGTCGGTAGCGATGCGCATCGCGAGATAACGCGAGTGGGGAATCGACTGGGTAGCGAGATGTGCGTGACCTTTATATATATTTTTTATCTTGTGACGTGCTCTACATGAGTGAAAAGTTTATCCACCTGATGATGGGACTTTAAGTCCCGAAACGCATAGTGTATATTGAGGAAAAAACACAAAGAAGTTGCAAAGAAGGAACCAAAGTAATTCTATTATTTAATTGTAATTATATCATTAATAAATCTGGTAGCATACCAATACACAATTTAACCAACTACTTATTCTATGCGACACCTGTAAATTGGAATTTATATATCGCAATAGGTGAGATTTGCATATAAAATAATAATTTCACTCTCAACATATATGATAGCATGTTTCAATGAGAATTGGTCAAAGTAAAAGTTGCGTGTTGGAACATTGTAATATAGACAATAAGAATCATGTCAAAATTGTTAGTTTTCTATTGTACTGTATTTATTGTTCATAGCCTAAAGGTACCATACATACGATTTGCAATACAATTTTTATTACTCACATTCTTGAAAACGATCGATTTCGGTCACAGACCATCGTCAGGTCATATACAGCACACTTGCGGTCACAATATCGTAAAACAGCCACTATTTACAAAAACGAATTCGTAGACATTGATTAATGAACGTGATACGCACATCGTTGTCCAAAGTTTCCCGAGAACTGATTTTGTTACAGAGTGTGTATGTTTACATTCCGTTCTATCTATTATATCAGCTGATTACTGTATGTTGATTTTCATTTTGCCGCAATATTTCAAATGTGATAGATTTTTGAAGTCCGTCATGATGTTCAATAGATTTTCATGGCCCTCTTTCTTTTACATGTTTGTATATTCGGTATCGTTCATATTGTAACAGTACAAACTGTCCCATAAAAATCAACTAAGTAACAGGAAGTGACGATAACCAGTAGTAAATCTACTATCAGCATTCAATGACAATACAACATAACCACACGATGTGACTGAGACATTGACGAAGACTAGTTCCCAAACAGATTAAATAAGTGAGCGTAAGAAACCATTAAACAAAGTCAAACACCATAAATAGAATTAAAGGTGAAAGAACTGATATTTACAACATGTATTAAAGTAGTATAAACAGCACATTAGCTGAGTAATTGAAACGTAATAATTTGCATAACAAACAAAAGGAAATATATTGTAGATAATCATGAATTATAATAAATGAACCATTGAAATAAGATTAAAAGTATAATCACAATGTTAGATCAACCTTGAAAGAAAGGTATGCTAAGGCATAATGAATAATGATGATAGAAGAACAAATTGTATATGTTCTAATAATAAATGATATCAATGTAATCAATAATGTAAAAACTATATGTATTTAAAAATGTTATAAGATGGTAAATTTTGTAGAAAGATGTATTATCAGTAAAGGTGAACAAAACCTTATTATGAATTGTGTAGACTAAGAGAATGGCATAAGATGAGTTAAGATGACTCAATGAATTATCAATAATGTAATAAAAGCTCAAATAATGACTCACAACAACTTATGTGGAGTCCATACTGAAGGAAGTAGAGTAATTCTAAACTTGAAATAATAGACAAACAAATGATGACAAAACAAATTATGAAAATAATAATCATGTATAATAAAGAGACCATACAGAGTATAGGAAAATAGAGATATAACAATTATGTAAAAGGTGTAAGTCACCAAACAATGTCAAGTATAATAAGTGTAGGAAGTAAGAATAATTTTGAATCATTAATAATGAAGTAAGGAAGCCAATAAATAATAATAAACAAATATGTTATAAGGATTGTTAATGTTCAGCTGGATACAGCAAATTTAGATAATAATATGTTAATTTCAATAAGATAATTGTGCTCAAAATAGAGACAAATGATGGTTTAATAAATGTTAAAAAATACAAAAATAGAATCTGCAAGTGTAGCAGAAAAAATTTGAAACAACACAATATTTAAGATAGAGTTTATTAATGAAAAATGTATCCAAACTGGCCGCTATTCATATCAGAAAGGAACGAGCAATACGATGCCAGTAATAGAACCAAATGTGTAATTAATATAACTGAAAAACAAACATAAATATGATAAATTTTGTGAATTTTGGAAGGGTACAGAAGAATACCAACAACAATAATAAACCAACGCTTAAAACAATTATGTAATAGCTAAAAATAGAATGACCGCATCATGACGTCAGTTTTAACCAATCAGGACATTACTTGAGAAATTAATTGTCGCTGTCTAGCGGAGTTTTCAGCGGACTATTGTAACGATACAATTAAGCCAAATCCCGTACCAGTGATAAAAAAGATACGAGGGCTATCCAGAAAGTAACAGACGTTTTGACCGACCGCGGCGGTGGGCGGGGATAGAGCTGCCATCTTGGTGTCAGAACGTTCCTACACTCAGTACGCATCCAGCTGTGGTAGCGTGCGGTCTGTGCCCCTCTTACTTTGCTCTCTGTGACGTGTTAAAATGTGCGCTGCAATAGAAAATCCCGCCACTTGTGAGGTGCGTTCTGTGATTAGGTTTTTGTTGGCAAAAAAATCACAAACCAATTGAAATTTATCGCCAACTTTGTGATGTGTACGGAAAAGGAATAATGAGTGAAAGCCGAGTGAGGCAATGGTGCATTGATTTTAAAAATGGCCGTACCAATGTTCACGATGAGGACCGCAGTGGAAGACCTAGCCTTGTGACTGATGAACTGGTGATGAAAATCAACGACAAAATTCGTGAAGATCGTCGTTTCACGATTACGGAACTTTTGAAATATTTTCCCCAAATTTCACGGAGTTTGGTGCATGAAATTGTGGCGGAAAAGCTTGGTTACCACAAATTTTGTGCTAGGTGGATTCCGAAAATCCTAACGGAAGACCACAAAAAACAGAGACTGGCTGCAGCACTAACTTTCCTCGAAGATTACGACAAAAATGGTAACAAAGTTATCGATCGTATCGTAACTGGGGACGAGACTTGGGTGAAGCATGTCAATAGTGAAACAAAAAGGCAGTCGATGGAATGGGGACACACAAATTCTCCCAAGAAACCAAGGAAGTGTTTGCAAACGCTGTCAGCAAGAAAGATCATGGCTACTGTGTTTTGGGACTCTGAAGGAGTGATTCTCGTTGATTTTCTTGAACGTGGCACAACAATTAACTCAGAGAGGTATTGTGAAACACTGAGAAAGTTAAGGCGCGCGATACAAAACAAGCGTCAGGGAAAACTTAGTGCGAAGGTTTTGTTTTTTCACGACAACGCACGTCCACACACGGCCAATCGTACCCAAGAGCTCTTCGATGGTTTTGGATGGGAGGTGTTCGATCATCCACCATACAGCCCGGATTTGGCGCCGAGCGACTAACACCTCTTCCCAGCGATGAAGACATGGCTCGCTACACAACGCTTTGATACTGACGCCGAACTGCATGCCGGTGTAAACCAGTGGTTGAAATCGCAGGCGGCAGATTTCTACAGAGACGGTATTGAAAAACTTGTGCCAAGGTATGATAAGTGCCTTAATTTGAATGGCGATTATGTAGAAAAATAGCTTAAGAGTGTACCTTTCAAATGTATATAATAAAATTTTGTTTTTTCATTTTGTAAATTTTTTATTTCAAAACGTCTGTTACTTTCTGGATAGCCCTCGTAAATCTTGATATAAAGTACTTCATATAAAATAAAATATTTAAAAAATGATTAAAATGTAAATACTTTGACACGACGTACAACGATATTACCCAACCCAAGTGATTGAGCCAACAATATAAACATAAAGAAGGGAACCACATAACATACTTAAGAAAAATATGATAGAAAAAATCAATAATGAACACAGAACTAAAGAAGAACCAGAAGAAGAGAACAGATCCCTACAATTAAACGGAATTTAAACCAGAAGAGAAGAAGAGGGGAACCGATTGAAGATGAAGACTATTGAAGATGAAGGCTATTGAAGATGAAGAAGAGGAAGAATGAAGAGGAGACAGATAAAACCCAAGGGGAAACTAACACACATATATAAGGGAAAGATAGTATACTTAAAGATAGAATACGGTCAATAAACCTTGAATAATTATGTATTAATGAAACCAATATTATTGTTATCATGAATTTAACCTATTTACCCATTTTAAAGACAATACAATTGTAAAATATAATGATATAGAAAAGTACACTAACCCAATCAGAAAGGTTAGATTTAACAAAACACAACTAACCTAATGTTGTTAATAGTAAATATCATACTAAAACAAAATAGTGAGAAATGGTAAAGTATAGGGATTACCCATTAAATAACACTAAATACAAAACAGTGAACCAAAGTGAAGTGCTTTAGTGAAGTGTAGTACCCTAAAAAGTAGTGAAAGTGTAGGTGAAACATTCAAAATAGAATGATAAGTAAGCAGACACTCTGTGAAACATTGATAAACAACCAATGATTGGAGTGATATTATAAATAGTAATATATCTAGAAGTAATTAGAAATAGTAGTCCAAATTAATATTAAGGAAGCTTGTGATATTATTCAGGGAGAAAGCCCAGACAAATAACTTGTGTTAACATGGCATGATAGAATAGAATTAAAGTTTTGTTATTAAAATTAAGATTGCAAAGAATACAACACCCCATGTTGAAAGGGGAATTAACCTTCATAATTTTATGAAAAGTGACAAGGTTTATCACTTTAGTTTGTAACTCAAGAAAGAAATCAATGTTAGTACTAGTAATAACTAATGACCTGTAAAGAATAGTTGGTTCAATGTTAAAGGAGGAATGTGGCTGAAAGGAACCTACAGTCCATAAACCTAATTATGATATTTTAAAGGAAGAGCAATGAAAATATATGTTGAATAGTAGTTAAAACACAAACAAATAAGTGAAGCCCATCAAGCTGAATTCAGAATGTAATTTAAAAAGTAAATACACCAAAAAACAATCATGGCTGATTTTGACTATGAAGACATTTAACTGCCAAAGACATTCAAATGTAAATTGTATCAATTTCACAAGAAATCTTACTAATCTAAGACCAGTGAATGGACAGTAATTATATATCAGTTATTTTAACACAGAAATATTATTGTAATAATTTAATATAAGAAAGATATGTTATTTATTAAATGTCAAATAATTAGACTATAGTTAATGTATAACAAAATATGACCTTATGAGGTATCATTGTAAACTTTGAAAGGAAAGAAAAATAATAGTGATGTCATTTATTATCCCAAAGGAATTATAAAGGAATAAAATCATTAGGAAAATACTTAATAAATTTGAATAAAAATTCAAATATTTCTAACAATGTCCTAAAGGAGCAATTAACCAATCATCGAATTATGGTTACTATGACAACGAGACGTTTGAGGGCTTATTTTCCGTTAAATTATATAGACTCTGAAAAAACGAAGCGTGGGTAAGCGACGCGCAAAATTGGAACGATTAAAATTTTGATTTAAACAGTTATAAAAAGTCGAATCAGTGAACCAAGATGACCCCCAAATGAAGAGACGTCGATCTATAAAGAATACATGATGTCCAGGAACCAGATTAACTAAATTAATCAAAGAAAAAACCCAAGACCAGATGAAGAAGATGTTAGAAGTTTAAAGCCAGCCCAAATTCGAAGAATATACGCCTATCCTGATGACGACACTTCAACGTGAGATGAACTGATAAGTACCGAATAAATTCCTTATTCCCAAAACCCTTAATTACTTAAATTATTTTCAAATGATAAAATTTCTCACTATTTAAAAAGTAGTATTTTCTTTCAAAGGTAATTGCATAATTTACTTACATAAAAAACATTTTTACTAAATTCAATATAACCTTATTTGAGAACACAATTTTTGTAACAGAAATGCGACACTACCGAACAAATTGTATAAACACATTATAATTTCTAAGTACGTATAAGGTATGGTAGTGTACTTTTTTAATGTAACCAATGTTTATGTCTACTTTCATGATCAAAAGAACTCCAGATTTTAAACATTGTAATTTATTAAAAGTGACGGGTGCCGTCTAGGCAACGCTAATGTTTTTTGAAATCAATTTTGCCAACTCTGAGATATTTTGTGTTTCAAGCTCTACGCCGGAGCCAATGTTATAAATTTGTTTGTAATTCATTTGTCATATTTATTGATGACCCAATTTGTATTAAAAAATACAGTACAGATCATTACTATCGTGTTATTTCATAGGATTTTGTAGAATATATGTGTGTTAGCGAAGTTTTAAGCAACAGCCAACTAGCGCTCATCACGAGTGGACGAGTTGACAACCTGACTAGCAGCGGGAACAATTCGAACGCCACAGCTGTCCATGCTAATATCACGTATTGTCTTAGAAATTAAATATTTTAATTGTTTTAACAGAAACAATTTGGCGCCACCCGGGAAGAACATTCCCTATGAATTAACAGGTAGGTTGTACTGGTAACATTGACAACGCTACGGACTCCAGTAGTGACGTCGATTTATGTAACGACCAGTGTGAGGCAAACACACTACATTCACACGAATACACAATACAAATAAGTGTGATACATTTTAACAGGTACGACCTCGTTCTAGCGTTACACTATATATACAGATGTACGAGTGAACAAACTACATTTTTTGAATTCCATTCCCACAGATACTACAGGACTCCAGATCAAAATTTTCATCAAATATTATTAAACCACAGCAGTAAAGAAGTCACATACTTATTAAAGTGGATCACGACAAGCAGTGTTCCTTTAACTAGTTGTGCGAAACAAAAAGAACGAGGTTAGGTGAATTACCTAACCAAAAATTTAATCTCAAGAAGTTATAATCGTTCATTCGCGAAAAAGTGAAGTGTACGATCAGTGTATAAGATCGTAAAGTGAATTAAAAAATAATCCAAAGCGATTATCAAACAGGAAGTACAGTGCCATATATAATTACAGTGTATGAATATTATGTTACTATAATATATATAACTTTCACTTATGAACTTACTGTTGTCACTTCCCAAACGTTTCGAGATGTTGTTTCTCTTCTTCAGTGGGTTGAGTACTATCTGTCGATTACAGAATAACCGTTACGGAATGGAGTGTGTGGTGGGGGTTGATGGTGGGAAGGGATTGGCGCTGTGGTTCGAATTATGTGTGTGGATCAGTGTGTCAAATAGTGTATGTGATTTGTAATGTATCTGTTCATTTAATATGTTGTTTGGTTGTAGTGTGTGATATCTGTATATTTCAAATTGTTCAGCTGTGTTTAGTTTTACAGATATCACACACTACAACCAAACAACATATTAAATGAACAGATACATTACAAATCACATACACTATTTGACACACTGATCCACACACATAATTCGAACCACAGCGCCAATCCCTTCCCACCATCAACCCCCACCACACACTCCATTCCGTAACAGTTATTCTGTAATCGACAGATAGTACTCAACCCACTGAAGAAGAGAAACAACATCTCGAAACGTTTGGGAAGTGACAACAGTAAGTTCATAAGTGAAAGTTATATATATTATTAAATTAATAAGTGAACGAAGAGGATGCAACAACAAGATAATTATGTTACTAGTATAAGAAATAATACACTTATGTACTAACGCAAAACATTAATACTATAAGAAATAAGCATTGTCTATACTTTTTTCAAGAGGAATTATACGATTCCAATATAATAATTAACGATCTAGGCTAACCATAGTTAACCTCAAAACTTGTAGAGGTCAGACGAACATTTCGTTAATCAATCTGAAATTTTAAAGGTGTCTAACCTATTAAATTAAATGTATGTAAAGCATCGTAACTCGAGGCATAGTTATTTTATTCTGTAGTTCTAAAGGATTCATCCTTGAGGTATAAAAAATTTGTAAATAAACAAACCGATAATTAGGGTCATCATTGCCAACCTTCCGGGTTAGGAGAGAATTAAGCCAGGTAGACTGTAATCCATAAATCATTGTTAAATTGAATGTATAGAGTTAAAGTAAGCACGCTGTGAGCAATAAACCAGTAAATTATTAATTAACAAACGTTGTAAGAAATTATTGAAGCAATTATTAGTTATTTTTCTTATTTAAAAGAGCTGAAATTTTAAGGCACTCAAACAGTTAAGTTGGCGGCTTGGACATGTGAAGCGCCAACCGTTTAAATACATAAACAAAACAGCAGAAAATTAATTAATTAAATTATTTTAATCATTCAATCAAAGAAATAATTTAACATCAATTAAATTTATTTATTTTATTCTTTGAATAAATTATTTTATGGAATAAGAACCAGATTCCATATGGCGCCCAAGTAACATAAATTTAGCTCACTTATTTACAAACAGTGCGGTTATACTGTTTTGACAACTTAACAGTTTTATAACGTACTGAGACCATCTGAACAACTAGTACAGAGAGACCTAAACTACCAGTGCTACACCACATGTACGTGAGAGTTATAATTACTTTCAATTAACTGAGATTGCAATAATTAATTAATTAAATAATCAAAATTAATTAAAAAAAATACAAATTCAATAAATTAAATAACATTTAAAATTATTTAATAACCAGATAATTATTTTAAAAAAATAAAAGATAATAACTACGAGGTATGCACTCGGTAGGTTATAAATCGAAGAAATCAACGTGTGGCTTTTAATAACGTACGTAAACGAGAGGGGTACATTATAATATATATTAGATCTTATTTCATCACTGCACGTTTTCAATACTGTTAAATGTTGCTGTATTGGACCATATTCACTAGACTGTTGTTTTATGTGTTTGGCTACTGTTGAGTTCGGATTTGAGTGCTGAGAATGTTTAGTATGTTCAATATATCTGTGATTAAAAGATCTTGAAGTGAATCCTATGTATTTTTTGTTGCACCGTACATTACATTCTGTCGAGTTAGCAGGCTGACATTGATATTTGTAGACTCCAGCTTTTTCATAAATGCTTTTTTTTTTATTGCTTATTTTCAGATTGTTGTAGATGTCATTGCTTGTTCTGAACGCTAATTGATAGTCGTATTTTGCAAATGTTCTAGCTAATTTTTGAGAGTTGTCGTCAATGTAATGTGCAGGATTTCTTCCTTTTGACTGATATGTTATTTGTTTTTGATTTATTTCTTTTTTGTTTTTCAATGATTTTATCGATCATTTGAGGCTGACATCCATTGCTTTGAGCTATTTGCTTTATGATGTGTATCTCTTTTTCATACTGCTTCCTGCATAGAGGATATGTGAGGGCTTGATATACCATGCTGTTGTATGCACAAAGTTTGTATGAGTAGGGATGGTTGCTCTCTGCGTGAATGGTAATATCTGTTTGAGTATCTTTTCTGTATTTTGACGATTTAAAGCCAATTTAAATAGCACAAATAAATTTTTTTTGTTCTTATAACAAGTGAGAGTATAATCCAACCTCCCTCTGTACCTAGATACCTGTATCAACTTGTAAAAAACGGCTAGTACGAACATGCAAAGTACACTGTTATTAAGCGAAAACTAATAATCATTCTATTTAAATAAAAGACGTAATAATAATAAATGAAATACCTAACTCCTAACTAAGAAAAGGTAGGATAATTTATAGTAGTTAATTAATGGACAATTAATAATAATAAAAGTATGAACTACTTTTCTCTCGGCGTGTAAACTGCGCCCGCTTCCCTACTCTCTGCCGCTAAACTAACCCCAGTCGACCGAGAATCTCTGACATGTAAGCAGCTTGAAAATGTGTCGTAAAGTTAAACTTACGTTTATGTTGCTAAAATGATGTAACAAGAAAGTTAGTGTTTCTTATTTACATAATACACACGTAGCTAAAACGAAATGAAACTTAAAACTAGTAATGTAGTTCAGATGTTGAGAAAATATTATTAATAAAAAAAAAAACTTAGCCGACATCTCTTTATGAAAAGTAAGTGGTAGTAAGTAAGTAGTAAGATATGTTCCATACCATGTAAAAGGTAACATTAGTGCTGTTAAAAAAAAATTAAATGTGAAAAGTGAACACCAACGTCAGGAGTGAAGTTACGACAACAACTGTACGAGCTCCAAGTAGCAGAATCCCAGCGTCATGACCTAGATCACAATTCTGAAACAACAAACTAAATGGAGAAACCAGAAGGACAACGAACTACATCCAGGAAAGCCTACTGAAGAGGATCATCAAGACGACCAGCCGCAGATTCACGTTATATTCAGGTGACACTAAACCGTAACTTTTGTGCATATATTGTTTTTTAACAACCTCAACAAAAAAAAAAAAAAAGAAAGAAAAGTAAAGTATCTTGTAAAGACTTATTTAAATCACATAAATATTAGCATATTAATGTTTGTAGTTTTTGTAATGAGATAGTAGTAATCTGATGATGGTTAAAGGTAACGTTAATATGAAATTACATCGGACTATTCTTCAAATAGTTTGGATGATGTTGCAGTATGTTAGAATATTATAACGTTAGAACCCGGATCCGTGGTAATCAAAGTAATACACAGCTGTATGATTTTGAGATACTAAGAGTAACAATTTAAAGAGTATTTGATGCAGAATCTATAAGAATTTTCTTTTAAAGTAAAGTAAAAACAAAAAGATGACCATTAAAGGTATTATGTTAAATCCGTAGTTAAGATACAATAATAAAGAGATGTTTTCGCTAATATCCAGAGAGTGAATAAATTTATGTAACCTTGCACAAATTCCTGATATATACATTGTCATAATTTGTTGGTAAGTAAATTTTACTAACTACGGCAGCTAGTTTAATTAACAGCAACCAATTAAACTGGTTCCCTATGTTATAATGTCTTAACAGGAGAGACGTTATAAAATGCACCACTCTGCTATTGTTAATTGCTAATACCTTGCTATTGTTGTTTTAAAAATTATTGTGCACTATCTGCTAATTAAATAATAGTAACTTGCAAAAATGCGTAAATTTATTCACTCTGAATTTGTGAACAAATAAATAGAGTTTTAATTATAAAATAATAATATTAGTATTAGGAAATCGCCGTAATAAGCAAGTCCCTGCTTGTAAAAATATTCCATTTTAAATCTATCGGTATTTACAGGCT
Source organism: Magicicada septendecula (assembly GCA_034769895.1). Taxonomy (NCBI): domain Eukaryota; kingdom Metazoa; phylum Arthropoda; class Insecta; order Hemiptera; family Cicadidae; genus Magicicada; species Magicicada septendecula. The sequence goes on from CM068368.1 coordinate 310,057,421, forward strand.
ATTTCATGTTAGATCCGTGTCGAAGAATGTACGCTCTGCCCCGTAAACAAAATAAGTTGTTTGAATGGCAGTCCCAAGTGGACAACATACGGCAGACCTGAACAGGAAATAATCGTGTTCCAGATTGTCCGAATTCACCCTCCTTTTGTTAACAACACATTGCCAGGGTAAACAATAAGACACCCTAACGCATACAATAAGACTCCCCAACAGCTGATCTATTGTGCTAGTGTAAACACAATGAACTCTGCGTATGAAATTTCTTTCCAGTATAAAAAGATATTATCACTTTGTCTCGACTGATAATTGCTAGAAGTACATAAAGTTGAATTGATTTGAGATAATTTAAATTTGATTAATTAGTATAAGATTCTTATTATCTATATATGTGTGTGTTTAAATGAATTCAAATTTCATAAGTGTTTAAAATAGATGATATAAGATTTGTCGTACGTAATACTTAAATTATTTAAAAGTGACTATTACCACTACAATGGCTCAATTTAACCCCGACTTGTTGTTGAAGGACGAACTAAGCTATGAAGCTTTGTTACGCAGTCTCCCATACACAAACGTAACTGTCGCGGAACTGTGCAAAACATTACACGAAAATAGACCAGAGAAACCCTCACTGTTGAATCGTTTAAGTGTGTTAGACTTCGAAAGTGAAAAGGAAACATGCTATCATAAATATACGGAACTTACCTCCATCGCACAAACCCTGCGAGATGAAAAATCCCCCGCAGTAATTCTAAGAACCACTCAAAGAATAGAACATCTGACCCGCCGCATCACCAATTTGTTGAATTGGCCCGGTGACAAAATTATTCCGCCGGACGCACAAAAATTCGTGGAAGAAGCATTACAACAATTACCCGAGATAATGCGCGAATTACGTAGAAGGTCCGAATCGTTTAGAATAGAAGAGATCGAAGAAGCAATGAGGAAACTAAATATTTCCCCCACCCTATCTCCTATTCAGGAACAGCAACCCAGTGCTGTAAAATTTCAGTTTCTGCATAAATCTAATATAGAACCCGTTAAGGAATGGTTAACCGATAGACAAGTAAATACCCTACCCGTAAACGTCACGCTACTTCCAAACGAACAAGAGAATATGACCTGTACCTACGATTTACCTCCTCTCTTACAGACGAATCAATCTGCGGAAAAACCTAGAATGACGACCCAATTAAATCTCGCTACCGAGCTTTATGGAAAAATAACTCACCCCGTAGAATGTATTTTATCTGAGATACCAACCACTGATGGGCTGAATATTACGAAACTCCTAGATTTTATCAAGCACCTATTACAAATAAAGGATCTGCGACAACTAAGAGATGACCAAATTTTACAAGTACTTCTACCTAAATGTAGATCTCCTTTAAAAGATCGTGTGTTAGAGTCACTAAGGTATAATCACCCTGTAGAAGAACTACATACCACCCTGATAAGACACTTCATCCCCACCGGTATCTACGAAGAATTAAAGCGGAACTCAGTACTTCGTGTACAAGGAGCGTACGAGAGACTAGCTCATTATATATCTGAAATAAGGGAATTGGCCTTATTACTATAAGTTACCTGGAGTGAACAACAGCTAGTAGACACTATCTTAGTAGGACTATCTCCCGAGGAGCGATCTCGTCTAGCACTCATGAAGAGACCAACCACATTCACAGAACTGGAACTGTGTTGTATACATTCATCCAATGTCTGGTATTCTGACCAAAACAGACGCGTTTTTATGTCCCAGACTCCACGCAGGGATTCATTCCTGCCTCTACCCATTGGGACTAATACTCGAACCTACCCCGATAAGCGATTCGTAAGAACTTCTAAAACCCAAAGCTTCCCCAACACATCAACCTCCCTACAAAAACCCCAACAGCATGCGAGCGATGCCAATAACGAAAGATGTTATAACTGTGGAAAGTCCGGACACATTAGCAAGAATTGTAAACAAAAGCGCTACCAACAAAAAACCGACCAGTCAAAAAACCAGTGAAGCAGGAAGAACGAAAATCCTACGTCTTCCGCAGCATCAGAAGGAAAGGTATAAACACCAATCACCCTAAAGGAAAAATAAATATAAACAAACGTATAAACCCTTACGTAACAAGATTTATTGACAAGTGCAACTCTATTGGTACATGCAAAACAAGTACAGTGGAAATCGGTTAACACGAAATGACGGGGACCAGTTATTTTTTTCGTGTAAACCGAATTTCGCGTTAAGCGAACAAAAAGTGAAACAAAATGAGGAAGTGAACAAATAGTGTACTGTACATTATTTATTGTACTGTCTAGTAAAATGCAACAAATACAACCTTTTATTTATCTTCATGGTTTATTATTGTTAATTTTTCTTAAAATTATTATTAGCTGTTCTAAATTTAGTCCTATGATTTAGGTTTTCTTATAGACTACTGTATGTCTTTCAACTTTACCGTAGTTTTCGTGTTTATCTTTATTTAAAATAATCCGTTATTTTCTTTTGCACACAATTTTGCACTATTTTATTTTCAACAAATTGTTCTAATTTATCAACGTGTTCAAACATTTCACCTTCCGAGTTGGCTTCAAAATATTGACGAACACGGCTCAACAACGAAAGCATATCGGTAGCGGTAGGAACATTTTCACTATCATTTTCCGTGTCAAGTTCGTCGTCACTATCATCACCTTCACAGTTGTCAACTTGCACTGTTTCCACGATATCGGTATCTGTTAATACGGGAGCCGTAGTTTCGTTCTCGTCGACAGTCACGTACTCATTTAGAGAAATTGAAACATTTAATACAGATGACACACGATTAAACATTTCACATAGTGTAGGATCAATTTCATTTTTTCGGATTGTTCAGTTTCTGAATTCAAAATGAATCAAGCATGAGCGAAACAATTTTGAATTGCTGTAGGCGTCACGAGGTACCACGCTGTTCTTAACAAGTTACAAGCATCCAGAACATTAACACAGAAATCTTTTTTCCCCTCAATAGTGGCCAAGTATTTCCGCAGAAGTAACTTTCTGTACTGAAATTTTAAATTTTGAATAATACCTTGATCACAAGGTTGTAGGACACTAGTCGTGTTCAGTGGTAGAAAAACAAGTTTAATTGCCATCAATTTTAGGTCACATGGGTGGGCAAGACAGTTGTCAATAATTAACACAATTTTCCTCTTCTGAGAAGTGAAATGTTTTTCTAACGAAACCAGCCATTCGGTAAAAATTTTAGACGTCATCCACACTTGTTTGTTGGCTCTATATTCTACTGGCAACTTTTTAACATTTTTAAAACAACGCGGCTTTAAACTTTTTCCTATAACAAGTAACGGAAGTTTTTCTGACCCATCAGCATTGCAACCTACCATCACTGTCACTCTCTCTTTGGACTTTTTACCACCAGAGCACTGCTCCCCTTTGAATGAAAGTGTTTTATCGGGCATAAAAGGGAAAAATAGTCCTGTTTCATCGGCGTTGAAAATATCCTTACGTGGATAGTCTTTTAAAATTGCAGGCAGCATAGCTTGCAACCACGATGATGTCATTTCTTGTGACACCTGTCTTGATTCGCCACAGATGTTTTTAAAGGTTATGCCATTTCGTTTTTTAAACCTTTCTAGCCGGCCAGGATTTGCAGTGAAATTTAAGTTCATCTGTTCAGCAAAAACGTTTGCTTTCTCCATCAGTAGTGGTCCAGAAATAGGAGCATCTTGTGATCTTGCTTGCTTAAACCAAACAAGAAGAGCAGCCTCTAAGTTTTCGTGGTTTGCCTTACGGAAACGTTTTCTGCCTGGTTCAAACTTGCCCGACTCATACAGTTCGAAAGTTTTATCTCTATTTTTTATAATCGTGGATAACGTCGAGTTTGGTATACCGAATGTTTTACAGATTTCTGTTTTAGTTCGAATACCCTCATTAACAGCTTGGAGGAGTTCAACTTTTTTTTCTAAAGAGAGGGCACTTTGTTTACGCACTTTCTTCTCCATTTTACTTCCGGACTGCAAAAACGTAATTTACGAAAGCGTAACTTCACGTACACGTCACACGCTTAACGTCACTTAACTGGCTGTAAAAGACTAAGAAGTTTGTACAGTAAAAAAGTAAACAGTTAATCCTCACAACTGAGTAAATTTTTTACAATAAAATGTTATCGGTACCGTACCGCAAACTTTATCACCGCTGTACACGCACAGAATAAAACTGAACTGAACTCACCACACCCTATAGAGTAGGTAGTTAATGTAAGCGATAACGGTTTATTTGCGGTCAATGAACAACACATTTGGTGCTGAAGGAGAGGCTATGCTTTTTTGTAAACAACGATACACTGTATACAGTACGTACTGTAAATAGAACTTGTTACTGAAGACAAAACAAAACAGGTAGACAAAACAAACTATGGTCACTACCTGATCTTTCTCTTTGAGAGATGAAGAATGGATTCCGTTACATCGAAAACAAGCTTTTGGGCGTACTTATGTGGCTTTATTTTGTATGCAGTTACTTAAAAGCCAGCCAAAAAAAAATTATTTTTAACAAACATTTTTCGTGTTAACCGATATTTTTCAGGTAAACCTTTCATGTTAACCGTACAAATAATACACTGTACATAACAAACGGCGATCGGTACCCGAGTGGTATTTCGTGTTAACCGATATTTTGTGGTAACCGTTTTCGCGTTAAACGATTTCCACTGTATATGCCAATTACCGACACACGACAGTACAACCACACCGATCATCTGCTCATTACGAGACTGTTAAACATTTAAAATTATGTTTGAAATACATTTTTAATTTTACCTGATACTGCAAATCAGTGTCCAGTCAGATTTCATGAAACTTGAAACAGTACAGAATACACCAAGAAATTAGTTTAAAAAGTATAAGCTAAAATGAAGTAGCGAATGTGCGATGAAACGAAGTAAGGTTATTTTAAGTTTTCAAGACTTGAAAGTCATCCGAGAGCGTTTAGTATACAGAAGCACCAAATTGCCTATAAAAATTGTATGTCACATACAGATAGACCTTGGAACAACGAATACCCTCGGTTTAATCGATTCAGGATCTACACGTAGTATAATCAGTCAACAGCTAGCCACTGTATTAGCTAATCATAATCTTATTAGACGTAGCCAAAACGTGAACATAAAGTGTGCCACCGCGAATAAGCAAAACCTAAATATATCACACAGTATTACTGTCAAATTAAAAATAAAGAATTTTACTTGGTATGTTCCACTACTCGTAGCTGAAGTATTAGGACAAAACTTAATACTAGGCGCCGACTTTATAAGCAAAACTGGCTTAATTCTTGACATATATGTAAACAATATTTCTTTAGGTTTGATCGTACTCGAAAATATCAGTTCGACTCCGAGCTAAATAACAGCGAGAATAACGAAACATCAACTATTCAGTTGGAGCATCATGAATCTAGTTTGAGTCATTTAAAAGGTAATGAGCGACAAAGAATTCAAAAGTTAATAAGGGAATTTTCTACGGTACTCACACCCAAGTTAGGATTGACCCACCTAATCGAATACAAAAAAAATGTAAGTGACAACAAAGTAATACGTCTTCACCCATACAAATTATCACCGCCCAAGATGGAAATAATGAGAAACCAAATCAACAAACTCATAGAACAACACATCATTGAACCGTCAACTTCTCCATACTCGATCACCTGCATTCCTAGTACCGAAAGGAACTGACAAACATAGACTAGTCGTGGATTATAGACAGCTGAATAAGAATATAGAATTTGAATCGATTCCCCTGCCCGACATTCACAGCGCGTTCCACTATTTTACCAAAGCGAAAATTTTCACCATAATGGATCTCAACCAGGCCTTCCACCAAATTCCACTAGCTGAAGAATCAAAACATCTAACTGCGTTTGCTGTCCCATTTAATCTATATCAATTTACTAGGGTACCATTCGGAATATCACAAGGAAGTTCAGTATGTAGCAGAATGTTAGAAAAAATATTCCATGACGTTAAATTTAAATTCGTATATCACTATCTTGACGACATAGTAGTATATAGTGAATCGATGGATCAACATATTGATCACTTGCGTGAAGTATTATCAAGGTTAAAGAATGCTGGACTAACAGTAAACCCCAGTAAAGTTAATTTTGCAGTAAAACAATTCTCTTTCTTAGGTCATATAGTATCAGCCGAAGGTAAGGTTAGCATCGACCCCGAACGTACGCATTCAATCCGAGAATTTTTACCACCTACAGACACCAAAGGTATAGCTCGATTTTTAGGTATGATCAATTATTTTCACAAGTACATACTCCACCTAGCGGATATAGCAGCCCCATTAAATGCATTAAGGAAGAAAGAAGCGAAATTCGAGTGGACTACTCGACATCAAGCCGCTTTTGAAACACTCAAAGAAAGCATAATATCACCCCCGGTATTGCAGTTAGCAGATTTCAGTAAACCATTTGTCGTACACACCGACAGTTCTAGTGTAGCATTAGGAGCAGTAATATACCAAGAAATCGATAATACAAGACTACCGATCAGCTATGCATCACGTACTTTGACGGACCAAGAAAGGAAGTTCTCAGCCTATGAACTCGAATGTTTAGCTGTAGTGTTCGCCTTCAAAAAATTCAAACCATTTTTGGAACACAAGGAATTTCTACTAGAAACCGACAACCAAGCTTTGTCGTGGTTGTTGAACCATCCAAAACAGTTAGGTCGTATCGGAAGATGGGTGTTAAGATTAAATTGCTACAAGTTCAAAGTACAACATATTCGTGGTACCCAAAATGTAGTCGCCGATACACTATCCCGCATGTTCCAACTACCCAATACCAGACCTGGCGAAGACAATGTTGAAACCACTACTATCAATACGCTAATAACAGAATTCCCCCTTGCATTTAAGGATATAGCACATCACCAACAACAAGATCGTAATTTGAGTAAGATAATAGAACAAATAGATAAAGGAAATTATTCTGACAAGTATACCTTGAGTAAACGAGTACTTTGTTATAAAAAGGCTAACGGAAAGTCACTGAGAAAATAGCCCCGGAAATTATTAAACCCATGCTAATGGAATACTACCACTCATCAACCATTGGGGCTCATATGGGAATAAGGAAAACAATACCTCGTATTCGCAAGGAATATCATTGGGAAAACATGAACAGTGAAATAACTAAGTTCGTGAAACAATGCGAAATCTGTGCCCTGAGCAAGCCAGCAAGAACCAGTAGTCGGAAAATTAATCTCAGAAATCCCCACAACACCCTTTTCAAAGATATACATAGACTTTTCCGGACCTTATCCCCATTCTAAGTCAGGAAATACAATGCTATTAATTTGCGTGGACTCCTTCACTAAATTCGTGTAGATGTACCCTATGAGACGTGCCTTAGCATCTACGACAATAAAGATTCTACAAGAGAGACTATTTAAAGATTACGGTACACCAGTACACCTAGTATCTGATAATGGACCTCAGTTTAAATCGAAAGAATTTAATGACATGTGTTTTAAATTAGGAATAAATCATATTACAGTCACTGAGTACCGACCGCAAGGAAACCTAGCTGAGAGATACTTGCGAAACCTAAAATCAGCCTTAATATCTTATCACGCTAAAGATCAGACAGCGTGGGATCAAAATCTATCATGGATACAATTTGCCTTCAACTCGGCGTATCATGAAGGACATAAATCAACACCATTTGATTTACTGTACAAGTATAAACCGAACCACCCGTTAACCACAAAGTGGAAAATTCATGAGTTATTGCCCCGCGAAATAAATGGGAATAATATACGGAAAATATGGAACAAAGCTTGCGCAAATTTGAGAGCGAATCTACAAAAATCGCAGAAATATCATGAGCAGCATAATAGGAAAACAAAGTACAAAGTAGGTGATTTAGTCATGTATAAAACTCACCCTACGAGTAAAGCCGTTGATAGGACCACTTCCAAACTATCATACCGATGGTGTGGCCCCTACAAGATTCACAAGTTCATCACCCCCGTGACAGTGGCGCTGTACGAACCCAATACAGACAATTACGTTCGCAGAAGTCATGTGTCTCAAATACAAAAAATTGTTTTTCTTGTGAAAATAAAGAAGCACGACTACGAGAAAGATAGTAAACCAAGAATACTACCTAAGTATTAAGATTAAAATATAGGCAACATCCTATATCGTAATTGAGTCTAAACTCTAACACCTCGTACGAATACTAGCGAGGCCTGATCAACCTTAGCTAATGTCCTGCGAGAATAAAATAAATAATGAGAAGTCAGCCGACGAACAACAAACCTCTACCGCAGTAAACTAAAGGTAATTCTATTGTTATTACAATAAGTTATTGTTATTAATAACCTATAACATGTTACTCCTTGCGATGAACATGATAGTAGTAATACACTAAATTGTAGTTTACGTTTGCGACTAAGAGAAAGACAAAATGAGGAAATAAGAGGAGTAGTCGACAACAACAATAAGTTAAAATAATCAGCGATTCGACGCGTTGAAGATTATAAAGGTGCGAACTAAATGGAGGAACCAGAAGGACAACGAACTACATCCAGGAAAACCTACTGAAGAGGATCATCAAGACGACCAGCCGCAGATTCACGTTATACTCAGGTGACACTAAACCGTAACTTCTGTGCATATATTGTTTTTTAACAACCTCAACAAAAAAAAAGAACAGTAAAGTTTCTTGTAAAGACTTATTTACATCACATAAATATTAGCATATTAATGTTTGTAGTTTCTGTAATGAGATAGTAGTAATCTGATGATGGTTAAAGGTAAAGTTAATATGAAATTACATCGGACTATTCTTCAAATAGTTTGGATGATGTTGCAGTATGTTAGAATATTATTACGTTAGAACCCGGATCCGTGGTAATCAAAGTAATACACAGCTGTATGATTTTGAGATACTAAGAGTAACAATTTAAAGAGTATTTGATGCAGAATCTATAAGAATTTTCTTTTAAAGTAAAGTAAAAACAAAAAGATGACCATTAAAGGTATTATGTTTAAATCCGTAGTTAAGATACAATAATAAAGAGATGTTTTCGCTAATATCCAGAGAGTGAATAAATTTATGTAACCTTGCACAAATTCCTGATATATACATTGTCATAATTTGTTGGTAAGTAAATTTTACTAACTACGGCAGCTAGTTTAATTAACAGCAACCAATTAAACTGGTTCCCTATGTTATAATGTCTTAACAGGAGAGACGTTATAGTATATAGAGCAAATTCTCAAAAATTAGCTAGAACATTTGCAAAATACGACTATCAATTAGCGTTCAGAACAAGCAATGACATCTACAACAATCTGAAAATAAGCAATAGAAAAAAGAAAAGCATTTATGAAAAAGCTGGAGGCTATCAATATCAATGTCAGCCTGCTAACTCGACAGAATGTAATGTACGGTGCAACTAAAAATACATAGGATTCACTTCAAGATCATTTAAACACAGATATATTGAACATACAAAACATTCTCAGCACTCAAATCGGAACTCAACAGTAGCCAAACACATAAAAGAACAGTCTCGTGAATATGGTCCAATACAGCAACATTTAACCATATTGAAAACATGCAGTGGTGAAATAAGATCTAATATATATGAACAATACCGAATATACAAACATGTAAAAGAAGAGGGCCATGAAAAACTATTGAACATCATGACGGACTTCAAAAATCGTTATCACATTTGAAATATTGCGGTAAAATGAAAATCAACATACAGTAATCAGCTGATATAATAGATAGAATGGAATGTAAACATACACACTCTGTAACAAAATCAGTTCTCGGGAAACTTTGGACAACGACGTGCGTATCACGTTCATTAATCAATGTCTACGAATTCGTTTTTGTAAATAGTGGCTGTTTTACGATATTGTGACCGCAAGTGTGCTGTATATGACCTGACGATGGTCTGTGACCGAAATCGATCATTTTTAAGAATGTGAGTAATAAAAATTGTATTGCAAATCGTATGTATGGTACCTTCAGGCTATGAACAATAAATACAATACAATAGAAAACTGAGTTCTTGGATTTCGTTGTCCATGACGTGTCCGTTTCTTAACTAAATATAATTATTTCACTATGACTCGGAACACAATACTTTTTATGGGTAAAAATGTAAAAGCTTTACCTTACAACCTGAACTGGTTTTCACTTTTAAAAAGCTTCTTCAGAGGTTGTAAGGTAAAGCTTTTACCATTTTACCCATAAAAAGTATTGTGTTCTGAGTCGTAGTGAAATAATTATATTTAGAAAATTGAGATTATAGGTACCATTAGTAAACAATAAGTGTGTGTATATTATAAATACATCACATTATCATTAGTAAAATTGTTAGATTAAGTTGATTTTTGAATGTATAAAAATATTGTGTGTTGTGAAGTAGTGTGAACATATGCATAGGCATATGGCGAGAGAGAGTGTGTGTGTGTGTGTGTGTGTGTGTGTGTGAATAACTGTGTTATGAAATAACAATAAAAAATGAATTAAATTAAGTAACTTTTATGTAAATCAAATGTCCGACATAAGACTTACACCAGCATGTGGATAAAATAAAGACCTATCTGGTAGTCATATCTGTTAATAATATAAAGAACGAAATATATGAGTTTTTTCATAAAAAAGGTTTTATCACCCACAAGAAACGCAATAAAATTATACCGGTTTTATTTGCACAGTTTACATTGTTCATATACAATTTCTTACAAGCAGAATGTTATCTAGACTGTAACCGTAAGGGTGAGGGAGCGTTTTGACCAATGAAATTGGCTAATACATCAGTTGATTTGATCCGCGATGGGATGTAAATCAGTCTAGCTTAGAACTCAGAAGAAGCTCGTTACTCTATAACGTGTAATCGTTAACTCTGATTCAGTACATTAGGTCTGTCAGGAGTTACGAACACTAGTAGTAAAGTGCGCGACTGAATAATCTCGAATCCTAGTTCGGTAAAGTTCAAGATCGTCCGTGTTGGCATTTATGAACACATCAAGTTCGCCAGAGCCATATAAATCAGTAGTAATTAGTAATTCAACACTGTTCATAGAAGTACCCAACCCGTAAACGACCCTGAGAGCTGGAAAGCAGGAGGAGATCCTGAAGAGGAACAAGAGGAGCGGTGGTATCCTGATGTCTACCTGAAAGGAACATCTGTAGACACTCATCAGGAAACAAGGAGCAACACCGCATCGTTCAACAGTCAAGGAAGTGAAACCATTTATATAAACTAAATCAATTAATAAAAAAAATTATAGACTAAATGAGACAGAAAAACTTAATAGGAATTAAGATTTATGTAATTAGAGTGTAGGAAATAATTATTGTAAGGTCAACAGAAACTGTCAATTAATTTTATTTTGCAGAAGAAACTGTTCATTAATTTTATTTGCAACAGAAGTAGTAATTTATTTCATTTTAACCCAAGGATTATTTTATGTTATTTTGTACTAGAAACAATCTATAATTTTTTGTGTGCTATCATAAACTGTAGTAAAATACTGAGCAATCTAAAAATTAAGGGAAATCTTTAATAAAAGCCAAAATATTCCATTATCTAATATCAACTATTTATTCTATGTGACCTTGTACATCGCAATATATACAAAATTTAATGAAAAGGTATATGGTCAAGCCTTCCCTTATTTTAGAGTTTCAAGTCAGTGATGTAGAAGTATTAGCATTCAATTTAAATAGGTCACACTTTTAAAACTGATAATATTTTGAAAAGTTTCAAGTACACTTTTAACTATGGAAGGATTTGGAAACTCTACTGACATCTCTACTTATACACAAGCACAAATTCGAAGTTGACTGAAATTTAGCTTTGGGATAAACAATTTAATGAAACAAAAATGGGTGGAATTGGTTTCACTTCATTGATCAAACTAAAATCTAAATATCTCTAGTCAACGGGCTAGCATAATTAGTTGCATTTTCAAAACTGAAGAGTTAAATTGTACAAAAGTTTAACTATACATTTACTGATACTATAAATAAATGGATTTCTGAAATACTGGATAACAAACTTCTGATAAAAATTCTCACTGGCAGATTACTTATGTGACAGAAAAATTAGTTCACCAATTGATTTACTTAATTTTAGTTGATAACAATTATCAATGATTCTTAGTATTTATAACCAAATCTTACCACAATTCACAAATTGAAAACCATCTCCAGTTGAATCACAGATTACAAATGAACAACGTATCTCCACAACATAAATAGGCACACTGACTTTTGTCACTGACCTTTCGAAATTAAAGTGGTCTATGCACACAGTTAGACTCAGTACCTATATGCAATGAAGGAACACTCATTATAGGTAAAGGGACATTAGCTTGACCTTTGTGGTATCTAAAAAACTAAACCAATACAGTATAAAATGATTCACCTTGTCTGTCCCCAAGAGTCTGACTACGTAAGCTTGGAATGATTAACAGTAACAATTGACTTTTGAGGTTTGCACATTAACGAGTTCTTTTCGGCAGTATTATGAAAGAAACACAGTAATTGAAGAAACTAATAAATATTTTATTTTTCTGATGATAACACATAACAATCATATAAGAAACATCATTGGTGGTGAACTCAACACAATGACAGTAGGGTAAGGACAAAACAAAAGTTCAGCTGACTCGAGACCATATTATTAAAGATAATAGATAATAATAATACTACTACTACTACTAATAATAATAATAATAATGTAATAAGATTACTTATTAATATTATTTGTTGACTGTGACAAATTTTGATAATTTTGAATTTGCAATCCCCTCATGCAATTCAGCGTGAATCTTTTAATTTTTAATCAGTCAGTTGACAATAATCCCTGGTTAAATTGTTACTTGAAGTTTCACAAAATTTAAGTGATCAGTTTTTAAATACAATCAATTACTATAATTACTTAAAACTTCCGGGCTGAAAGGCCGTGGTCGAATGCTTGATGTTGTGTAGCTAGACGTTTCGGCCACACCACCGGTGGCCATCTTCAGTAGCAAAAATGTTCGTATAGGTGGTATGCCGAACAAGTCGCCCAGTGAACTGGGAACAAGCAACAGTGAGAGAAGGCTACGCTGTTTCTATTTATAACTTTTTGGCCTCTTAAGGTGTAGAACGCGAACCAATCAGAAGCCAGTTCATCATTCTCCACTCTGATTGGCCGTGGAAAATAAACCATGCCAGACACTATTTAAGGAGATGCTTTCACCTCGGCGGTTCATAGCATCTACCACTAGGCGACTTGTTCACTGGGCGACTTGTTCGGCATACCACCTATACGAACATTTTTGGTACTGAAGATGGCCACCGGTGGTGTGGCAGAAACGTCTAGCTACACAACATCAAGCATTCGACCACGGCCTTTCAGCCCGGAAGTTTTAAGTAATTATAGTGACACTGGCCGTGAAATCCTACGTACTAAAATTAAGAACCTCTACGGGGAGGAGGTATTGAATAAAATTAGAAAGCTGGAGGCGCTACGAAAGAAGAAAGCCAGTCTGCTGTGTTCCTTGGCCTTTTTACTTCGTTGCAGAGACTCGGGAACCGTTCCTAGGTTCCTACGACATAGACATATTTTTAACACACCACAGGCCAATAGGATCTACAGGAGGACGGAAAATGCCATGCTGCGTGAGCGCATACACCATACGCGGAGGGAGTTGGCGTTAAATGATCAGAACCTGTTGAATCTCCACTTACAACTCAGCAGTTCCCTCCAACGACAGGATTGGGAGGTGTTGGATGGTCTCACGTACAGTGCTTTCGAGGCGTGTTATACCAGCACCAGCCAGAGACAGCGGGAAAAATTCGAACGCTATGGTTCCCAGAACATCAGGGAAAGAGAACAAGACCGCGACAGGATGGTCGTTAATCTTTCGAACCATCAGCTGACACCACATGAGACCTCGGTGTTAGCCAAAGTGGAGAAGTTTGCGGTTACCCCGAAGACAGTACCAGTGGAGGAAATAGTTGCGAGCGTGGAAGCAGGTGTCCGAGGACTACCCCGAGACCAGGCAGATGAGATACGGTTGGAAGCTGCCAGGGCCCTTAAAAGGGCTGCTCCGCCAAAATGCAATCTTCTGTCGGTGGAACTGCGAGCTTTGAGAAGGGATGACTCCATTGTCATCGTGCCGGCGGATAAGGGGAGCGCTACGGTGGTCTTGAACACCAAAGACTACTAGCGGAAGATTGAGGGTTTGTTAGATCCGGCCACTTATCGGAGGCTGAACAAAGATCCGACTTCTATGGTTTTAAGAAAAACGGATTCTTTAGTGAAGCAATCTTCTCTAGCGTCTGATGTGAAGATGGCCGTCCGGTGTTCGGAGGCCCTTCCCCCTCGTCTCTATGGATTACCAAAGATCCATAAAGAGGACATTCCACTGAGGCCCATTGTTAGTGCTATTGGGTCGCCGACGTACAACTTGGCTAAGCACCTCACTGGATTGCTCAAGCCGCACATCGGGCAGACGGATTCTTTTGTCCAGGACTCTTCTCATTTCCTCCGGAGGATCCGGGAGTTGGTGCTGGAGGCTGGCGACGTGCTAGTGAGTTTTGATGTGGTCTCTCTTTTCATGATGGTCCCTGTCCAGGAGGTCTTGGGGTATATAGGTGAACTGTTCCCGGCGGACATCACTGCTTTGTTCCGGCAGGTCCTAACAACGACCTACTTCCAGTGGAACGGCGGCTTTTATGAACAGTTGGATGGCGTTGCGATGGGAAGTCCTTTCAGCCCTGTGGTTGCAAACTTCTACATGGAAAAATTTTAAGAGTTGGCAATTTCATCTGCGCCACTGAAGCCGAAGTGTTGGCTGCGGTATGTTGACAACACTTTCGTGGTCTGGAGCCATGGGGATGAAGAGTTGGGACGCTTCCTTGGACATCTGAATGCTGTGCACCTGCGCATACAGTTTACGATGGAGCGTGAGAGTGGTGATCAATTGGCATTTCTGGATGTGTTGGTCCTGAAAAGGGCCGATGGCAGATTAGGGCATAAAGTTTATAGGAAGCCAACGCATACTGACAGATATCTGCATAAGTCCTCCAATCATCATCCTAGGCAGAAGAGGGCGGTGCTGAAGACTCTGGTTGACCGGGCAAAGAGGATCTGTGAGCCCCGGTATCTCGAAGATGAGTTTCGGCATCTCGAGGAAGCACTGCAGTCCAACGGCTACTCTGCTGCGGAGGTGAGGAGAGCTGCCCGGCCGAGAAGATCTGGTAGGCCAGACGAGTCGGTGTTGCCCGAGGTTGTTGGCTCCGCTGTCTTGCCCTACATCCATGGCGTGACTGACTGCATCGGCAAGTTGCTGAGTAAACGGGGCGTCAGGACGATCTTTAAGCCAACCAAAAAGATCCATCAGTTCCTGCGACCGGTAAAAGACGCCAGGGATCCGCTCTCATCGTGCGGGGTGTACAGTATTCCTTGTACGTGTGGCCAGGTATACATTGGCACCACGAAGCGTAGTGTCCGAACACGCCTCTCTGAACATCGGAGATACTGCCGCCTGGGCCAGCCGGAGAAGTCCGCAGTTGCTGAACACACTCTTTCCCATGACGATCACCGGGTAATGTTTGATGAAGCCCGGGTGTTGTCTTCTGTCCGGGGTTACTTCACTCGCCTGCATCTGGAGTCCATCCATATTCATAAGAATGCGTAAGTCGCTATGAATCGCCGAGGTGAAAGCATCTCCTTAAATAGTGTCTGGCATGGTTTATTTTCCACGGCCAATCAGAGTGGAGAATGATGAACTGGCTTCTGATTGGTTCGCGTTCTACACCTTAAGAGGCCAAAAAGTTATAAATAGAAACAGTGTAGCCTTCTCTCACTGTTGCTTGTTCCTAGTTCACTGGGCGACTTGTTCGGCATACCACCTATACGAACATTTTTGCTACTGAAGATGGCCACCGGTGGTGTGGCGGAAACGTCTAGCTACACAACATCAAGCATTCGACCATGGCCTTTCAGCCTGGAAGTTTTAAGTAATTATAGTGACACCGGCCGTGAAAGCCTACGTACTAAAACAATCAATTACGTTACTGGTAAATGTATCCACATTTCTGACACAAAGTTGTAATAAATAATAATTTTGTCAATTTACCTGAAATAATTTTCAAATGTCTGTAACCTTTATTTTAAAATTTTTATACAGAAAGCAATTGCTCCAGATAGCAAGTCTAGAGTCCTGACTTAGAGCTGGCCTCTCCTTTTAAAATTTATAGTCATCTTTGTGACTTTGGTTAAATCGGTAAGGAGCTGGCTCCATATTATATAAAACACTACCTATTTACATTTAAACATTAATATAGGAAAAGCCAGGAAACTTACCACATTCACTGTTTTCCAATAAACACTCACACGTAGGAAAAAATAACGTTTTGCAATTCACAGTCATATACATACACAACAAAGAAAAACGGACATTGGTATGTCATTTTTTCTATAATAAGTATAGGTATTACAAGGCTCATATCAGTGTCGTCTAATGTATAAAAATAACTTACCTGTTTGAAATATTCTGGAGGTGCAGTAGTGCTGTTAGTCTCTTTGAGGTAGGCATCCCAATCAAATGTGATAAAAGGTACAAGTGCTGGCATTGGTGTTGATGGCATCGGACTCTGTGGTACACTCGATGAAGGAACTGGTGTTGAAGACAATGAGGAGGGTGTTGATGAAGTAGTCCCCACTTGTGTTCGCTCTGAATTCACTAAGAAAAATATAATTTTTCAAACTATTTATTAAAAAAAAATATGCTTACAAAATGAGTCAAAAATATCTCTCGTAAGTTTATGAATAGTGACCTGCTTCAAACTTAATCTGTATATGCTCTAGTAAAAATGATACAACAATGTACACGATACTGAACGATAAGGAATTTTTTTTTAATTTTCCTGAAAACACTGCTCTATGCACACGATTCTCGGTGAGGACTACCACTACCCCACTTTTTATTAGACAGTAAGTCACTTTTAACTTTATATTTAAAATGAAACAGAAAGGTCATGATTTTTTTTACACAGGATTTTATTAATATATTATGTGTTAAACTGATTCTTATTTAATCTTCTGTTTACACAAAAGTCTATATATGCGAGCAGATCTGTCACAGAGATGTTATGCTGGAGATCATACAAAGTATAAGAACTTGCGTCTTATTAGTGTAGACTATTTATTACTTAGGAGACTAAACTGAAACTTGCATGATGTTAAAGAATATCAACAAAGTCATGAAACTATGCAAAGCTGTAGATTATCATTAACATGCAGTAACTGAAATAGGACAATAGTGCAGTAAATAGACAGTTATAGTCAATATACTCATAACTATTGTCTACAGTTATAGTTTAACATTTGTTGGTAGAAAGTAAATGCATGTGGTGTAGGCCAGCACAGTGGTAGCACCTGAGACTCGGAATCCTAATGGCTGTGCTACGGTTATAGGATTAAGTCAAGGTCATGACTTGGCCTGCCTACCCATCCTATCACTGGGGACAATAATATAGATGTCTGCCCTAAACGAATACAAAAGGTGCGCGCGCGCACACACACAATTCTCTCGCCACCACGTTTGATTACTAGATGGCTGACTTCTCTCTGGTGATGGTGGAACATGGGTTGTACCATAGCCAGGAGGCGCAACATGCCACAGCCCAAATTCTTGAAGGTAAAAGAAGAAGGCCTAAATCTATACATAATTTATTAAGGTTAACTTTTGTGTAGAATGGATTGAATTTTAAGGTTTGGTTGACTGTACGTTGACATCATGTTGTATAATCTTGGATGTGGAGTAACAAAACATTTAATGGATTAAGTGGTTGGCTAAATGTGGGATAAATATATAATAATTGTTACTGGAAATCTAGGGAAAACTAGAATGATGGCTGATAATATAAAATATACTGGATAAACAGAATATATGAAGTGTTATTGGCAACATGTAAATAAAACAAATTACCAAAGAGATGGGAAATTATAAAGAGATGGCCATTATAACAACTATGTATAATAAAGAAGATTAAATTAAAGTAGCTATTGTAACGTCTCGCGGGTATCTCCGAGTCATTTTACGTATTTTTACGTCTATTTGTACTCTTCGAAAATCTCGCTTTATTAAGAGTCACAGAATTTATTATAGCTTATGTTCGATGCTTCCAAAATCGAGTGTGTGTGATTATGCAAATATTTTCTTAGATTTTATTTATGTGAAATCAATACCGTTGTTTGACAGTAGTTAGGAGAGAGAGTGCAAAGAGAATTACTCTCTTAGTATATGATTAATTATTTCAAATTTCTCCGCTCGTGATACCAGCTGACTGCTACGTTTACGAACACATTTGAGGTTAAATTAACTCCAAATGGTACGAAATAAATTCTGGATGTCCTTTCTCTTCTCAGTCTTCTGACAATCTGTAACAAACTACCATCTACTGAAAATAATACACATTTTTATTCAGACAACAAGGCATTCCTTGAATTTATTTACCATTTTTTTTATAGTCTCCCAAAACATAAAGGGATAATCGATTCTTACTTAAAACACAGAATTAGTTCGACCTTATTTTTCAAACATATAGCATATAACAAATATTTTTATTTCAATTTTAATACCAAGAAAGAAATAATGAATTAATTTCCCAGGGTTATTTTAGAGTTCTTTGTACTTTGAGAAAGTCAGAAATGAATATGGGTTAATACCAAGCTTTACATAAATAAATTTTTATATTTTGTACTATTTATATTATGCAGTTGATTGGTTGACTGCTAGAGCGCAGGTTATGTTTCTTCACTGAAAACACGAACGTTATTTAATGGCGGCCGGAATGTTCACCAGACCACGTTTTGCTGTTTTTTGGGTTAACAAAATAATAAAGTTTATGTTCACCTCTTTTCCAGAAGTATTTAAAGAGATTGTGCCGTTTCTAGTGTTATAAGTTTATAGTTGAGGTGTAATTTAGTTAAATTGTACTAGGTAACGATCTCACCAACAAAGTCGAATTTCGGTAGGCTAGGCTTGGAAATAGAAGTTGATTTTTTCAAGTTTCATCAAATTGCGGGCGTGCATTGTTCTATTCGAAGGATGTCTAAGATGAAGTGGACATCACTCGTTAATTTTATTAATTTTACACTGATTATTTCAAATGGTATTTATTAATTTCTTAAATTTTTATAGACATTACACTTTTCAAACTGCTCACTTCCAATATCTTTTAACATTTTGATTTAAATGGAATAACTCCTATTGTAGTCCCAAGCCACGTGTTATGGTAGATATGTCGACGACACTTTTATGGTGTATAAAGGCACAAATCGTCAAATTGACAAGCTCCACAATTACTTGAATGGCATTAATAACAAAATACAGTTTACTTTGGAGAATGAAGTTAGAGGTCAATTACATTTTCTGGATTTGACAGTAACTAAGGACTTTGTTACTAAAAAACTATGTTTTAATATATTTAGGAAGCCCACGATGACTGACGCTGTCATACATGCCTCATCGTTCCACCCCATTTCACAGAAATTAGCTGCATTCCATAGCATGATACATCGCCTATTGTCTATACCCCTTGGCATCGAGGATTACATCGAAGAATTAAACACCATTAAAGTCATTGCGTTTAACAATGGGTACAACGAAAAAATAATAGATAATATTTTAAAAAAACAAAAGAAAAAGAAGAGTAACACTACTAAAAATAAAACTAAAGATATAAATAATAGAAATGAGAACCTCGAAACAAAGGCACGCAAGTACATTGGGGCACCTTATACGCATTTCATGCCAGGAATTTTTAAGTCAACCATTAATAAAGTCAACAACATAGTTGTTTCCTATAAGACCAGTAATAACATCTTAAATAATCTCCGCAGCCGTGAACATACCAGTCTTGAAAATAAAACAGGAGTTTATAAGCTAGTCTGCAACGACTGTGAGGCTTTTTATGTGGGCCAGACGGGTCGAGGTTTTTTGAAAAGATTTTCTGAACATAGACCCCCTACACGAGTTTACAACTTTGACAACATCAAGTCAAATTTCGCCGGGCACCTTATAGACAACAATCACAGTTACACGGATTTTAGCTCGAATCTAATACCCCTTCATTTCTGCAATAAAGGGGGTTATTTGAACGCCCTTGAAGAATATGAGATTTATAAAGCATATAACGACGCCAGTACCAAGCCACACGTGTTGAACGACCAATTACAATATAAATCAAATATCCTGTACGATACCGCTATGCGATATGGTCAAGATAAAACTTAGATTTCGTCAGTACGGCACGTGTTGTCTTGCAAGGCACACCTAACATTGACGTGCTCATTTTTAAAGCAAGTTCTGTACATAGTTTAATGCCGTATTGTGTTTTAGTATTTTGACACATGTCATCATTGATGACACACATTAGTTTTTATAAAGTTCTGATGATGAGGCAAGTGCCTCGAAACATGTAAACAACGAAATAACATCATGGAAAGGCCATAGACGGTGATCTTTTAACAATTAAATTCAATTCTTGTTAGTTAGTTACTCTTAGTAACCAAGAATTTTTATGGTTTTTTATTGGTTAATCTATATACCTTTTAGTATATAGGCTATTATTAATTATTATAAATTCATTTCTTCTTTTTAGAAAAATAATCCTTTTTAGATTTTATTTATAATCTGTAACGTTTCGCCGCGTTACAAATCCAGGGAACCCATCATAATTAAGCTCCGTCAATTAGATGGGCTGCCTACGTTGTAACGAAATGTATCCACAAATAATTAACTTAACAAATTTACTTACTAACTGTGTAAGGAAACAAGGGAAGGTATACTATTGATTTACGCACTCATTATATGTGTGTAACAAGACGACTTCTCTTTATTTAACATTTAAAAACATTTACTGACAGATCCCATGACATTACGAATTAAACTAAAGTTATTAGAATGCTTTCTTTAAACTTCGGGATCAAAATTGATTCTATTTAGCTATACCTCGGATCCGGGTAACCTTCGGTATTTAGTCATTAAAACTTTTAGATTTACTCAATTCATGATATTAGCTTGCAAGACCTTTTATTTAACCATTTGAAGAATGGTATTATTACTTGAATTATACTACGATACATTAACATATAAACTGTTACAACGTATGATGTTTGAATAGTTACATTAAAATTCTTAGATTTAATCTTTTAATCTTTACAAAGTTAATAGTCTCTGAAAAGTCTCTTTTAAGGTGTGTTGTGTAACAAATATTAGTAACCCTCGATAGACAGGCTATCGAGTCACCTTTAAATTGGTATGCAGAAACCTTGTCCTGGGGTGTCCGTCTTGGGAATCCTTAATAGCGCCGTCATCATCTCGGTCTGGTCTTCGTCATTAGAGGGCTCAAAAGTCCACAGAGTAGATTGAACCTTCTACGATGGTACTTGTAGATTCTCGGATGTCCTGATCTGCATATTCTGTCGGGTCTACTAGAGTTTGTAAGTTCTGGTAGTTCACATCTCCAGGTATGATGTTGGAAGTGTTGTTAGTTCTTGAAGTTAGTAGTCATCTTGTTTTACACCATTTTTTTATTTCGTGAATTACTTTAAGTCTCTTGTTTTTTACATAACTATACTGATTAATACATAACATATGCTTTCAGTAGCAATTTCTTGTATACAACATTAAAGTAAAACAAAAGTATCGGCAACATAGTGTAAGAGCTTTTGCTCGTACGTCTACACTGCATGAAGTCAACCTTATCGAGAGAGCTAATTTCTGCTCCCTACGACTGGTGCCTAACAAATGGTAGAGGGGCAATTACTGCGCGAGAATATAGTCCCTGTCTCTCTTTAAGTAAACATTTTTATTTATACAAACTATCCCTAAATAAATATACATAATTTAAATAAGTTGTTTTAGCGACTATCTGTGTCTTCAGATTTTTAATTATTAACATTAGGTTTTTTTTATCTTATTCTAAATTACAGAAGACTCGGAAAACATGTCGAGTCCGGAATTAACAGGTCAGCGCCTGACAACAAGCAAAGGGTTAAATACGACAATAATAACTATTTACAATTTGTCTTTTTATTAAAGTTTCTTTGGGCTTATTAATTACTTCTTCCTCTCATGCTGAGTACATACAGGTTTTTATGTTATCATAGTGAGATTTAAATGGCTTAATGGCTCGCAACCTTAATTTTTTAAAATTGTTACAATTTAAATCGTCACTTTTTTTTTTTTTTTTTTTTTTTTTTTTTTTTTTTTTTTTTTTTTTTTTTTTTACTTCTGGGGACTTGGAGTATGAATGGGGTTAGTGTGTGTAATTTCCTTCACATAGTTGTTGGACACTTTACAACGTTGTCCACCTAGTTATTTCATATAGTTACAACACAGTATACCTTATATATTCTTATTAACTACCTTTTTTTTTATACATACTATTTACACTTAATATTTACACAATTAAAACACAAAACTCTTTCTTATCTCTATCACTTAAATCTACTACCGGTTTTTTTGTTTCTGGTTGTCTTACTCTCTCTTCTGTAGAGTAACTTTCTAAATCTTTACTATTTAGAATTCTATCTTGTCTTCTGTGAGTCCTAGGTAACTCATGTAGTTAATGAGTATTCATTAATGTATGCTTTGCAGAACTGGAACTCAGGTTGATCAGGCCTCGTTTCCAAACTCTACGTTTTACACTTTTTCACGTGGTTTCAGAAATATAATTTTCTTTATTGCCTAATATTCCCTTTTCTATTTCGGGTTATACTATTCCGTCTCTTCTTCTTATACAACTTTAGCTGTGAAATATGCGTTCTCCGCACATATTTCTGAGTCGCAGTTTCACACAGGGCTACTGTAACGGGAGTTAGGTACTTCTGGATTTGGTAAGGGCCACACCATCGGAATGATAGTTTAGAGGTGGTCTTATCAATCGCACTACTAATGGGGTGAGTCTTGTACATTACTAAGTCACCTACTTGGTACCCGACTGAATTACTATGATTACCTTTCTCGTGGTATCTTCTGGATTTTTCTAAGCTTGCTCTTAAGTTAGAGCGGGCTTTGTTCCATATTCGCTTTATCTGCTTATCCGTTATTTGCGGAGGCAGCAGATCGTGTATATTCCATCTGGTGGACAAAGGGTGGTTTGGTCGGTACTTGTATAGTAACTCGAACGGGGTCGACTTGTGACCTTCGTGGTAAGCTGAGTTAAAAGCATATTGAATCCAGGATAGTTGGTCCCACGATGTGTGATCGTTCGCATGATAGGCGATTAGCGCAGATTTGAGGTTTTGTAGATACCTTTCAGCAATATTGCCTTGCGGTCGATACTCTGTAGTGGTTATATGGTCTATCCCTAACTTGAAACACATATTCTTAAATTCTTTTGCTTTAAACTGTGGACCGTTATCAGATACTATACGTACTGGAATACCGTAGTCTTTAAATAGTCTTTCCTGTAGTATTTTAACAGTTGTCGACGCTAATGCTCGTCGCATGGGATACATCCACACAAATTTGGTGAACGAATCTACACAGATCAGTAACATGGTATTTCCTGATTTGGATCGTGGATACGGACCTGAGAAATCTAGATAAAGTTTCGAAAAAGGAGTCTTTGGGATTTCTGAAATCAATTGGCTTACTTGAGTATTTCTAGCGGGTTTACTGAGGGCGCATAATGAACATTTCTTTACGAAGTCGGCTATTTCGCAGTTCATATTGTTCCAATGATATTCCTTTCAAATACGATGTATCGTCTTATTGATTCCCATATGGGCTCCTATGGTAGATGAATGGAAGTATTCCATCAGCATGGGCTTAATTACATCCGGGGCTATTATTCTTAATTCCTTTCCGTCTCTTATCTTGAGACACAGTACATTTTTACTCAATACATACTTCTCGGATTTAATACCTTGGGTAAGTTTTTCTATAATGGGCTTCAGTAAGGGGTCTTGTTGTTGATACAGGGCAATGTTTGTAAAGGCAAGGGGGAATTCCGTAATTACGGCGTTAGCACGTGCGATTTCCGGCTCCACTATGTTTTCGGAAGTTTTAGTGGGTGACTGGAACATACGGGACAGGGTATCAGCGACTACATTTTGAGTACCTTTTATATGCTGCACTCTGAATTTGTAGCAGTTTAATTTCAATATCCATCTGCCAATTCGTCCTAACTGTTTAGGGTGATTCAATAACCAAGATAACGCCTGATTGTCGGTTTCCAAAAGGAATTCTTTATGTTCTAGGAAGGGTTTAAACTTCTCGAACGCAAAAACAATTGCTAAACATTCCAATTCATATGCGGAATACTTTCTTTCCTGATCGCTCAGTGTTCGTGATGCATAACTAATTGGTAGTCTACAGTTATCTATCTCTTGATATATCACTGCACCTAACGCTACACTGGAACTGTCGGTTTGCACAACGAATGGTTTTGTGAAATCCGCTAGTTGCAAAACTGGGGGAGATATAATACTTTCTTTAAGTTGCTCAAACGCGTTTTGATGTATTGAGCTCCATTCGAACTTTGTTCCCTTCTTTCGTAAGGAGTTTAGGGGTGCTGCTATTTCGGCAAGATGGGGGATATATTTGTGGAAATAATTCACCATACCCAAAAATCGGGCTATACCTTTTGCATCTCGTGGGGGTGCAAATTCTCTAATAGCGCGGGTTCGTTCGGGGTCAATGCTTACCTTTCCATTCGCTTTCACGATGTGACCTAAGAAAGAAAACTGAGGGACGGCAAAACTTACCTTATTTGGGTTCACCGTTAATCCTGCTCTTAGTAACCGAGATAACACTTCACGCAAATGTTTGAGATGTTGTTCCATTGATTCACTGTATATAACGATGTCGCCCAAATAGTGATACACATATTTAAATTTAATGTCGTGAAATATCTTTTCTAATAGTCTACTACATACGGAACTTCCTTGAGATATTCCAAAGGGTACCCTAGTAAATTGGTACAAGTAAAACGGAACCAACCAGTGAATATAAAGTGTGCTACCGCTGATAAACGTAAAATAAACATAAACCTGAGCATTACCGTTAAGCTTAAAATAAAAAACCTAACTTGGATGTTTACAATGTTAGTATGTAAAGAATTAGGACCTGATTTAATATTAGGTGCAGACTTTATTAGTAAGACAGGAATGATTCTTGACATCTACGAGCAAGTATTTTATTTCAGATTTGACCGAACACGGAAACATAAGTTTGATAGTAATGAAGATAAACACTGTTCATCTACTGCACATGTAATACACCAAGACTCAGATTTATCTCACCTAGAAAGAAGAGATAGAGTGAGAATACTAAAGTTATTCTCAGAGTGGCGCAATTTTGTAACGTTTCGCCGCGTTACAAATCCAGGGAACCCATCATAATTAAGCTCCGTCAATTAGATGGGCTGCCTACGTTGTAACGAAATGTATCCACAAATAATTAACTTAACAAATTTACTTACTAACTGTGTAAGGAAACAAGGGAAGGTATACTATTGATTTACGCACTCATTATATGTGTGTAACAAGACGACTTCTCTTTATTTAACATTTAAAAACATTTACTGACAGATCCCATGACATTACGAATTAAACTAAAGTTATTTGAATGGTTTCTTTAAACTTTGGGATCAAAATTGATTCTATTTAGCTATACCTCGGATCCGAGTAACCTTCGGTATTTAGTCATTAAAACTTTTAGATTTACTCAATTCATGATATTAGCTTGCAAGACCTTTTATTTAACCATTTGAAGAATGGTATTATTACTTGAATTATACTACGATACATTAACATATAAACTGTTACAACGTATGATGTTTGAATAGTTACATTAAAATTCTTAGATTTAATCTTTTAATCTTTACAAAGTTAATAGTCTCTGAAAAGTCTCTTTTAAGGTGTGTTGTGTAACAAATATTAGTAACCCTCGATAGACAGGCTATCGAGTCACCTTTAAATTGGTATGCAGAAACCTCGTCCTGGGGTGTCCGTCTTGGGAATCCTTAATAGCGCCGTCATCATCTCGGTCTGGTCTTCGTCATTAAAGGGCTCAAAAGTCCGCAGGGTAGATTGAACCTTCTACGATGGTACTTGTAGATTCTCGGATGTCCTGATCTGCATATTCTGTCGGGTCTACTAGAGTTTGTAAGTTCTGGTAGTTCACATCTCCAGGTATGATGTTGGAAGTGTTGTTAGTTCTTGAAGTTAGTAGTCATCTTGTTTTACCACATTTTTATATTTCGTGTTATACTTTAAGTCTCTTGTTTTTTACATAACTATACTGATTAATACATAACATATGCTTTCAGCAGCAATTTCTTGTATACAACATTAAAGTAAAACAAAAGTATCGGCAACATAGTGTAAGAGCTTTCGCTCGTACGTCTGTACTGTATGAAGTCAACATAGCGAGAGAGCGAATTTCTGCTCCCTTCGACTGGTACCTAACAAATGGTAGAGGGGCAATTACTGCACGAGAATATAGTCCCTGTCTCTCTTTAAGTAAACATTTTTTATTTATACAAACTATCCCTAAATAAATATACATAATTTAAATAAGTTGTTTTAGCGACTATCTGTGTCTTCAGATTTTTAATTATTAACATTAGGTTTTTTATCTTATTCTAAATTATAGACGACTCGGGAGACATGTCGAGTCCGGAATTAACAGGTCAGCGCCTGACAACAAGCAAAGGGTTAAATACGACAATAATAACTATTTACAATTTGTCTTTTTATTAAAGTTTCTTTGGGCTTATTAATTACTTCTTCCTCTCATGCTGAGTACATACAGGTTTTTATGTTATCATAGTGAGATTTAAATGGCTTAATGGCTCGCAACCTTAATTTTTAAAATTTCTTCCTTTTTACAATTATTGTTATAATTTAAATCGTCACATACTCCACCGCTTAATTTGCACTTTACGGTTGAGTTTTTTTTTTTTTTAAACTTCTGGGACTTGGAGTATGAATGGGGTTAGTGTGTGTGAAGTTATTTATTATTAGTGCACAGTTTGTTTTCTCTAATTCTCTTTAAATGACCTTGTTCATTTAAATGATCGCCTTCGTGAAATTCCCTTTTTCTCACTTCTTACAGTACTAACTTATATTTTAATCTTAATACTAATTTCCAAACCTTAGATTGGAAAGATCCCTACTTATCCGTAACTCACAACATCGCGGCCCGACTGACACCAGCTTACTCTAACTACTCAAGTTAGCTTTCAGCATTTATTAATGATCTTTGGCACCTTTCTGCCCTATCATTACACCTTTCAGTCGGCGCCGTTGTGACCTGTTACGTTACACGTATAATCACTTCTTGATTATATATCATAAACTTATTTCTAATGTAATCTAAAGAGGATCCCATACTCCACTCTAGATTACTGTTTTGAGAGAAGCGGAATCTCATGAAGATAATTCTCTTTTATCTCTTTAACAATATCTAAACAAACTATGCGGAAGGGGAGACACTTTACACAATGCATAGTAATACACACGAGGGGTGGTTTTCAATTCATGATTTCCGGGACGAAACTGAAAATGCTCGGGAGGAGGGGCATTTACATCTTTATCAGTATTTTGTTCTTGGTTCGCTTGCACTTGCGATACGATGGGTGAGTTCCGATCCGTGTTAGGCGGAGGTAAACCAGTGGTGGGGGATTGTACTGGAGAGATGTGTAATTTCATTAATGACTTCTCTATTTCGTCCATCCTGAATGAATGAGTCGGATTTTCGTCTCAAGTCGTTAATAATTGAAGGTAAGCGGCGTAGAGCTTCGTCTGCTAGGTTTTGTACATCAACGGGTATTTCTGTGAGATTCGGCCAGATCGACAAATTTTTTATTCGCCTGGTTAAATGCTCTATTCTCTGGGTAGTCCGCAAAATTATTGCCGGAGATTTCTCGTCTTGGAGGGTTTGAGACAATAAGTATAGTTCACTATACTTGGCATTACAAATTTCTTTCTCGCTTTCATAATCGAGTTCGCTTAGATAGTTTAATTGCACGGGGGCATCAAATCCACATTCGCGAATTGACCTTCGTAATTCCGCGACTGTTACATTAGCATGGGGTAGTCCACGCAAAAGAGCTTCGTAAGACAGCTCGTCTTTTAATAACAAATCTGGGTTGAATTCGGCCATTTTAGTTCTAACACATTAGCACGTACTTAAAATTAATACTAGTACACTACACATATATTACACATATATATAATAAGATAAATTCTTAAGTAATCAATTTACATAAATTAGAAAAGAACAATTTCTCTTCTAAGGGAGAGACAGAAATTCCACACACATATTTATCAAGTTAAATAGCCGATCAGCTGTTTTCTGGAATGTAGGTCACCCTCTGTATTTAGTTAACAAAGGAAGGTTGAGCGTGTGTGACTGAGAAAGGGGGTTTTGCTTTTACATATTATTGTCTACACAATGCGAGTGAATAACACCAACGACCGGTATAAACAGGAGAAGGGGAGTGCAGACGCTAGGGTGAATCTTATTCCACACTTTATTATTATTACGCTTGGTAACACTCTGATTCCATTCATTCATATACTTTTCTCAATTAAATAAATTAATTATTTTGTTCACAAGTTTAAATTACGAACTTCTACTTAATTACCTGGGTCTACATTACTTGCATGCTCTTGCGTAATGAGCATTAATATTAACAAAGTATTTTTAATTTTTTTTTTTATGACACATACTAGTGTATGTCCAACATATACTGTGCAGAATGATTCAGGAAACAACAGGTCATGGATTGTCGTAAACAAACCTGTTTCAGATTGTCCAGTTGACCAAAATTGTAATGTTTGGTCACAATTCATGTATGCAAGTAGGTACCTGCATATAGCTTATTTGCATTGTATGACGCTAATGATAATTCAACTTATACATACTATCATTTACGTAACTTAGTAAAATATTAAATATGTTTTGAAAATTAAAGTTATTAAGGTAACTTTCTGAGTGCATAGATCAATAACTGGGTATACAAATTATCTAAGCATAGTGATGCAATTTTGTTTACATGTCACAAGTGGCGCAATTTTGTTTGTGACACTCTGTACACAAATAAAACTCTCTCCCTTGTTTCCTTTTTTAAAATAGCAGAGTGGCGCAATTTTGTAACGTTTCGCCGCGTTACAAATCCAGGGAACCCATCATAATTAAGCTCCGTCAATTAGATGGGCTGCCTACGTTGTAACGAAATGTATCCACAAATAATTAACTTAACAAATTTACTTACTAACTGTGTAAGGAAACAAGGGAAGGTATACTATTGATTTACGCACTCATTATATGTGTGTAACAAGACGACTTCTCTTTATTTAACATTTAAAAACATTTACTGACAGATCCCATGACATTACGAATTAAACTAAAGTTATTAGAATGCTTTCTTTAAACTTTGGGATCAAAATTGATTCTATTTAGCTATACCTCGGATCCGGGTAACCTTCGGTATTTAGTCATTAAAACTTTTAGATTTACTCAATTCATGATATTAGCTTGCAAGACCTTTTATTTAACCATTTGAAGAATGGTATTATTACTTGAATTATACTACGATACATTAACATATAAACTGTTACAACGTATGATGTTTGAATAGTTACATTAAAATTCTTAGATTTAATCTTTTAATCTTTACAAAGTTAATAGTCTCTGAAAAGTCTCTTTTAAGGTGTGTTGTGTAACAAATATTAGTAACCCTCGATAGACAGGCTATCGAGTCACCTTTAAATTGGTATGCAGAAACCTCGTCCTGGGGTGTCCGTCTTGGGAATCCTTAATAGCGCCGTCATCATCTCGGTCTGGTCTTCGTCATTAGAGGGCTCAAAAGTCCACAGAGTAGATTGAACCTTCTACGATGGTACTTGTAGATTCTCGGATGTCCTGATCTGCATATTCTGTCGGGTCTACTAGAGTTTGTAAGTTCTGGTAGTTCACATCTCCAGGTATGATGTTGGAAGTGTTGTTAGTTCTTGAAGTTAGTAGTCATCTTGTTTTACACCATTTTTTTATTTCGTGAATTACTTTAAGTCTCTTGTTTTTTACATAACTATACTGATTAATACATAACATATGCTTTCAGTAGCAATTTCTTGTATACAACATTAAAGTAAAACAAAAGTATCGGCAACATAGTGTAAGAGCTTTCGCTCGTACGTCTACACTGCATGAAGTCAACATAGCGAGAGAGCTAATTTCTGCTCCCTACGACTGGTACCTAACAAATGGTAGAGGGGCAATTACTGCGCGAGAATATAGTCCCTGTCTCTCTTTAAGTAAACATTTTTATTTATACAAACTATCCCTAAATAAATATACATAATTTAAATAAGTTGTTTTAGCGACTGTCTGTGTCTTCAGATTTTTAATTATTAACATTAGGTTTTTTTATCTTATTCTAAATTACAGAAGACTCGGAAAACATGTCGAGTCCGGAATTAACAGGTCAGCGCCTGACAACAAGCAAAGGGTTAAATACGACAATAATAACTATTTACAATATGTCTTTTTATTAAAGTTTCTTTGGGCTTATTAATTACTTCTTCCTCTCATACTGAGTACATACAGGTTTTTTATGTTACTATAGTGAGATTTAAATGGCTTAATGGCTCGCAACCTTAATTTTTTAAAATTTCTTTATTTTTTATAATTGTTACAATTTAAATCGTCACAAATCGAATTTAATTTATTTAAGGTTTTTCTTTATATTTTTCCTGAAACTTGTACACTGGTATTTTATATTTTAATCCCTTTTATTTTGATTTATTTATGATTTATCATTCACTTAATGTATCCTTACTCTAAACTATTTTTTACATGCCATCTTGCTAACATAGTATTATTTGATATATTATTATCATTTTATATATAACCCTGGGTTATCTTATATTTAAACAAAATCATTATATTAAACACAAATATTATTCCTAGGTACAAGACCTTTGTGGCCTACACAATACAAAATTACAAAAAATACAAAACTCGTCAGCAGCAATATAGTCCACTGCTACAATATTGATTGTTTTTCATCTCCAGTACAAATCTGTGAGATGCTCTTTTTAAAGGTTTACACTTTCACCGAGTACACTATGTTCCACTTTGTACACTACACTTTTATTATTATTGTTTACAGTGTTTTTGGAGTACAAAGTTTTTTATAGCTTGGTACATAATCCCCATTTCTGACTTTTAAAAATGGGTGATTACTGGTTTTAACTATGGTGATTATGTTATCATATTTGGGCAGGGGTTATGTAACGTTACATAAAGCTCCCCCACTAGAACAGATTTATTTTTATTTACTTGTTTTAAAATAATTATTGAACTCTTCAATCTTCAGATTCTTTCATCATTCTTCATAATATCTCTTTATTTCTGATTAGTTATATTCCTGTTATTCGGTTAATGGTAATAGACTTAATTTTATATTCAACTCTCTCTCTCTCCTGGAGGCAAATTCATTAATGATTTAATTTTTCAGGGTAGTGGTCTTTCACATATTACTTGATAAGGGCTGGTCACACTAATCATAAAAACTTGTTTTAACACTCATATTTCTATTTGCTTCTATAAATTTGCTTTCTCAATTGAGCTTCTGTCTGCTATCTTTCTTCTGTTTTCATCCTTCATACTTTTGGAATCTGATATAAATCTTCTCAGCTGCTTTATTATCCCTTAAATATTCAATTTCCCTAACATTTTTCCCTATTCTGTGCGGTGGTTCAGTTCGGGTGGCCACTTTTGGGTCCATTACTCCGCTGTCCATCCTTACACCTTCTGAGATCAGGGGAACATCATCCCTGCTCAGTTAAATGATTGCTGGAACATTTCTACAGTCAATTCATTAT
Organism: Magicicada septendecula; assembly: GCA_034769895.1. Taxonomy (NCBI): domain Eukaryota; kingdom Metazoa; phylum Arthropoda; class Insecta; order Hemiptera; family Cicadidae; genus Magicicada; species Magicicada septendecula. Next base: position 310,089,367 of record CM068368.1, read on the forward strand.
AATAAAAAACTTACAAGTAGTCGATTGGCGACTAATACTAAACACTTTTGGGATTCTTCACGCTGTTGCTGTTTGCATTTAATTATATATTTCTTTTTCTTCTTGATTCCTTCTTATTTTTCAGTAATTAATTGCAGATAACATTATTGATAGGCATTATTTTAAAATCCTTTTGACTTTCCTTCTTGTGACAGCTGTTCTTCGTATCGTTTCTTCCTATATCATTTTCAATTCCGAGAAATTCTAAATTATAGTTGTATTAATTATCATCATTCTTTAGCTTCATTGTAGTCATTAAATTATTCTTTATTCTTCTTATCTGAGCACATTACCATTAATTGTTTTTATTTATTTATTTATTCTTCTTTTTGTTCCCATAAAAATATTATTTTTTCCTATTATTTCATTTTAAATCAGTTCTTTATAAATATTATTTAATAATCTGTTCTTACATACTCTTGGTGTTTTACTGTTTATTAAATCAAATTGTTGCGAAATATCTTAAGTAAGTTGTACTTACATAGTTTTTGAATTTTGGGGTTTTATCTTTCCAATGGGTTGCTTGGTCGGTATCAGAAAATCAGTCCCCTTTTTCTGGTTGGTTATTATTTAATTTAACCATGGTCCATTAACTGATCGGCACTCGTTGTTCGGATTACTGCAGTGTCCATAATGATTTTTGTCTTTGTTAAATAACTCTCTATCATTTGATATTGTAACTCTGCTGATATTGAATTTTCATTAAGTTCAATGGTTACCATCGTTTTCCGAACTCTTTCTTTCTTTGTAACATATTCTTCTACTACCATGTCTTGTAATTTTTCTAATACACTTATTTCTATCATATTTATATGTACTCTATTACACAAATATGTTGATGATATATCATTTACTGGTGATGTCACTGACCTTTTATTTAGTGGTATATTTAATTTAAATATAGATTTAGTTAAGTTTTATTCTATAACTTTTCAAAACAGTCATTTCTCTGTAATTAACGATTGGGAGATTAAGTACATTAACCAGCCCACTCTTAATCATATCTACTTCTTCCTGTGTATTTTTCCGTTTGTTAGGACGTATTATTCCTCTTTCTTTCGTTTTCTTAATTATTTGTTTCTTTACTCCCTTAATGTTAACTTCTATGTGCATCATCTTTTCTTTGTCTCTGTGAGTTTTATTTTCCGATAGCAATGCATTTTGGTCTTCCCTCATTTCTATTTCCTTCCTGCTCTCTTCTGTTTTCGGACTTACTTTAATACCTTCTGAAGTGCTGTCTAGTGTTTCATCCATATTCTTGAAACCACTGTCCATTTGTTTATTTGTCTCCTCCTTGTATCCATCTACTCTTTGTCTAAGTGTATTACTGACCATTTCAATTTTATCATGAATTTGTTTTATATTTTTATTATTTTCTTCAAATTTGGTGTTCATATCTTCCCTTTGACCATTAATAATTTCTCTCAATTCATGGTTTTGTTCCTTCAAAGTTTCGTTTTGTTTCTTTGAAGTTTCCTCCTGTTTCCTAAAATTTTCATCTATTTTGTCAAATTTTTTGTTCAAGGTTTCATTTTGTTTCCTCAAGTTTTCCTTATTTTCCTCATTTATTTTCCTTAGATTTTCGTTATTTTTCTCATTTGTTTGTTTATTGCTTTCCATTATAATTCTCAACATCTCCTGCATGCTCATTTCTTCTTTTTGGGTGGATTTATCTGGTTGGTCCCCTTGGGCATCCTCTTCAACTATTTCCCTTTCCTGTCCACCTTCTTCCTTCTCCTTGTCTTCTGCCCTCTTCTTCGATCTGCCTCTGGTATTATGCATTTCTTGTTTTCTCATAGTTGCCGACAAAAATTAGGTTTTTTGTTATATTATCTTTCGTATATCTCAAAATTTCTTTCCTAATTAAAGCCCTTATAAGTTGAGTGCCATCTTGTAACGTCTCGCGGGTATCTCCGAGTCATTTTACGTATTTTTACGTCTATTTGTACTCTTCGAAAATCTTGCTTTATTAAGAGTCACAGAATTTGTTATATCTTATGTTCGATGCTTCCAAAATCGAGTGTGTGTGATTATGCAAATATTTTCTTAGATTTTATTTATGTGAATCAATACCGTTGTTTGACAGTAGTTAGGAGAGAGAGTGCAAAGAGAATTACTCTCTTAGTATACAATTAATTATTTCAAATTTCTCCGCTCGTGATACCAGCTGACTGCTACGTTTACGAACACATCTGAGGTTAAATTAACTCCAAATGGTACGAAATAAATTCTGGATGTACTTTCTCTTCTCAGTCTTCTGACAATCTGTAACGAACTACCATCTACTGAAAATAATACACATTTTTATTCAGACAACAAGGCATTCCTTGAATTTATTTAGCATTTTTTTTATAGTCTCCCAAAACATAAAGGGATAATCGATTCTTACTTAAAACACAGAATTAGTTCGATCTTATTTTTCAAACATATAGCATATAACAAATATTTTTATTTCAATTTTAATACCAAGAAAGAAATAATGAATTAATTTCCCAGGGTTATTTTAGAGTTCTTTGTACTTTGAGAAAGTCAGAAATGAATATGGGTTAATACCAAGCTTTACATAAATAAATTTTTATATTTTGTACTATTTATATTATGCAGTTGATTGGATGACTGCTACAGCGCAGGTTACGTTTCTTCACTGAAAACATGAACGTTATTTAATGGCGGCCGGAATGTTCACCAGACCACGTTTTGCTGTTTTTTGGGTTAACAAAATAATAAAGTTTATGTTCACCTCTTTTCCAGAAGTATTTAAAGAGATTGTGCTGTTTCTAGTGTTATAAGTTTATAGTTGAGGTGTAATTTAGTTAAATTGTACTAGGTAAAGATCTCACCAACAAAGTCGAATTTCGGTAGGCTAGGCTTGGAAATCGAAGTTGATTTTTTCAAGTTTCATCAAATTGCGGGCGTGAATTGTTCTATTCGAAGGATGTCTAAGATGAAGTGGACATCACTCGTTAATTTTATTAATTTTACACTGATTATTTCAAATGGTATTTATTAATTTCTTAAATTTTTATAGACATTACACTTTTCAAACTGCTCACTTCCAATATCTTTTAACAATTAAATTCAATTCTTGTTAGTTAGTTACTCTTAGTAACCAAGAATTTTTATGGTTTTTTATTGGTTAATCTATATACCTTTTAGTATATAGGCTATTATTAATTACTAGCAAAATACCCGTGCTTCGCTACGGAGTTTCACGTTGTACGTAATGAAAATCTTATTTAATTAATAAAGTGCAATTAAAGTAGGTTTCTTATAAATAAATAATTAAAACCTCTTATTATTTTATTTAAAAAATACACATAAATATTTTTGTTATATGAAGTTGTGTTGAGTATGAAAACATTTCAGATTTTTCTTCAATTTATGAACTAGTAATGAAGAACTACTCATCGGATCCTTAAAGAACTTTTTTGTACACAAAGTTTTTAGTTTTTCCTTCTGGCTGAAGAATAACCAGACTGTCAGGAGTGCTAACTCTTGAACAGGCAACGTACAACTGGCCATGAGAGAAACAGTCTTCCCTCAGATCTACGCCAGCCATTTTCAAAGACTGTCCTTGAGCTTTGTTGATTGTCATTGCAAAACAGACTTTGATGGGAAATTGTAGTCTTTTAAACTGAAAATGGTAGTCTGACGGGATCAAAGGAATGCGAGGTATGAAAACTGTTTCTCCAGAACCACAGCCAGTGAATATAGTTGCCTCAACAACGCGCGAGGTTCGTTATTTGTGTATTAAATAATGACTAATTATTTTATTTTATTTTAATTATTTATTTTAAAACTTCCATGTAAACAATATTTTTTTTTCTGGCTGGAGCATAACTAAGCCGTTACGTGAGGTAACCCTGGAACACGCCACATATAACTGGCCATGTGAAAAACAATCATTCCTGATATCAACACCAACTATTTTCAATGTTTGACCTTGCGCTTTATTAATTGTCATTGCGTAACATACTTAACTGGATATTGCAAACGTTTAAATTCAAACTGGTAATCCGAAGGTATCAAAGGAATTCGCGGAATGAAAACCGTTTCTCCTTGATAAATACCAGTAAAAATGGTGGCTTCGATTACGTGTTTATGTAAGCCTTCACCTGTAGCCTAGTGCCGTTGCATAGTTTTGGAGGGTTGAGATTGCGCAATAAAATAATTGGAGCACCAACTTTGAGGTACAATATGTGAGGCAGTATTCCAGTTGGGTGGAGGGTGTTAAGGAACTCTACGGGATAATTTACAGCATCATCGACCTGCAGTACAGTGTCCACGGATTCATATTTTACCTCAGCAGTGAGCAACTTTTTAAGTAAAATGTTGTTGATGCTGTTGGCGTCATCGTTTCTTGCAGTAAAAATTGCTCTTTCTCGCAGCCATGATGCACAATTTTCTTCAGTTTGGTGAACGTTAGGGTAAATTCTATCAGTTAAACTGTTCAGATCTACCACGACATCGCCCAGATTATTAGGAATGTTTATTTTACCTTCCTCCTCCGAAACATGTCCATTATCTATATCGAGCAACAATTTAGAGAACTGTTTTGCCCTTGAATCATGTTGGACGCGCATATTGACTCTCAATGTCAGAATATTAACTTTCGGCCATGGAAATGACGACTTTAAGCAGGCTTTCACTTCGTCTGCACGTGTCCCTCGTGGTACAACAGGCAATGTTTGTCTGAAGTCACTTGCTAACAAAATTGTTACTCCACCCATCAATCGGTTGCAACTTCGAATGTCTTAGAGCGTTCTATCTAAAGCCTCAATACATTTTTTGTGAGCCATTCTGCACTCGTCCCAAACTATAATTTTGGCTTTTCGAAGCACTTCCGCCATGTCACTCTGTTTAGATATATTACACAATGGAGTTTCAGAATAATTTAGATTCAAAAGTAATCTGAAAGTAGAGTGAGCAGTTTTGCCTCCATCGATTAAAGAAGCTGTAATTCCTGAGGAAGCTACTGCAATGGCAACATTTCTCTGACTTCTAATAGTAGCCAACAACAAATTAATTAAAAACGTTTTGCCAGTTCCACCTGGGGCATCCAGAAAGAACAACTTGCCAGATTCAGTAGTAACACTGTTCATTATATGTAGACTTTCTTCTGGTCGTCATTTAATTTCGGAAGATTTGCTGCCACTTCTTTGTTGAGATGAACAGTGTCGTAAGATATTTCACTATGGTATATTCGGTTGCTGACAACAGGTTCCTAATCTCGTGAAGGTGACGGTAGTCCAAATTGCGTGAGTGTTTTTCCTGACATAGATATGACAATATCCTCAATAAGAATGAGACATTGGTTAAAAACATAGTCTTGTACCAGTTGTACGTTACCGCACTCTCTCTCAATTTGCCTCTTAATGTCCTCTGCAAGACTACCACGGTGTTTCTTCCATAGATTCTCTGGATCACCAACTTGACAGAAAACCAATATTATGGCGAATAGGTCACGAATTCTATTAGGAGAGTGAAACAATGAGGCTTCCTCCAATGTGTGGTCCCAGTTCGCATCATCTTCTAGCAAGCCAAGCGATTTGCATGCCGAATGAAACGTCGGATGAACAATTCCTGCAACAGTTTTAAGAGTAGTGAAGGACGTGGGGCCACGAACTTCGTGCAAGAGCAGACGTAGGTAGTAGCACTCGGAGTTGTTGGGATGTACAGTGTAAACTCGACCTAATACTTTATCTTTCTTCGCACCTGGATAACCTGTCACAGGTTGCCCTTGCTTCCTGCGATGAAATTTTTGGTTTTTCCAAATGTAGTAAGCCGGAACCTCACAATACAAAAGCGTCCTTGCGAAAGCATCGACTTGGCACAGCTCGAAAAAGCCGAGAAGAGTGGTATTTGAAGGATTAATTATTTTATCAACAACGGTGCTTTCTGTGAAATAAACTCTTTGGCCATTTTCAAAGTGCACTGCCAGCTGCACAATAGGAGGGTACCTTTCATGTATAGAGAAGCAGAAAATACACCAAGCCGCCTCTGAGCTACTTATGTAACATCCTGTCTCGTACCTGGTCACTTCATCTAGATCTCCAACTTTAAAAGTTGCTTGGTCAGAACCTTTGTTTACGTACTTGCAGATGTATTTTATTGATTTTACAGAATTGCATAGTTCAACGTTTATATGGGCCGAGAAGATGCGAGACAGAACGGGACTATAAGGCACTACCCAACGATTCTCAAGATCAAGTCCACCAACTTTGGCAGTAAACCCACCGTCTGCCACAGACCTCCTACGATACTGAGGATAGCCGTCATCTCCTGTTTGTGTCTCCTTTAAGAGAGGTCGTGGGTATTTCTTTGAGCATGCACCATTCACCATGCACGGCGAGTTCCTGTTAAGAGTTCCACATGGGCCATGTATCATAGTTGTCTTAACAATCTCATGAAGGGCTGGATCTAACTCAGGATCTGGTATTTCTGCGCTTATGACTTTGTCGATTGATTCTGGTCTTATTTTTTGTTCAAGCCACAGAAGAATATGAATGTGAGGGAGACCACGTTTCTGCCACTCTACGGTGTACATCTGGCAGTGGACATTTCCAAATATACAACTTTTAGTGAGGAGCTTCATAATATTTTTAACCTTTAGATGGAAAACGCGCGCTATCAGGTCATGTCGGTCATGAGATTTTTGGCCTTGTTTCAAAAGCTCTACAATTTCTGTCCATTTCGGGTTGCAAGTAAACGTTATGAATAGATCTGGTCGCCCAAAATGGCGGACATACGTCATCGCGTCCTGAGTCCGTTCGTGCATATACCGAGCTCCTCCAGTAAAAGAGGATGGTAATACAAGCATTTAGCCAAAATCTTTAATTTGTGCGTCAGCTCTTGACATAGCATCCTTTAAATGAACATACTCTTCGCTTCTTAGCTTTTTCTGATTGTTTCGTATCCAATTAAGTCGCTCCGTTTCTATTTTTGCGTACATGTCGACCAAATATTGATTGAGTAGGTTGCGAAATGACAGTATGTAGTTTTCTCCGCTGTCACGCTTCATTAATCTGTAGCTGTAGAAGTTAGCAGCAGACACGGTCTTTTTAAGAGGCGCATTAGTCTTTGGGTCACGTTGAGGGATATCAATTTGATAGCCATCTTCCCCGCGGCAAAACATCAGAGGGTATTGAAGTGCGTCATAAGCACGGTGTGTCTCACTGATTCGTACCACTCTGTTATTTCTGCTATGGAGAACGATGTCTCTCTTTTCAAACTCCTGACCTACAATCAGAACTGCGACCTCCTTACACGCTGGAGCGTTGAAACGACCTTGGTGTTCCCCAAACGGCTTTCTATTTGCATTGATAATTACTTTGTAATCCTTTTGACCCTTAGGTACAGAGTCAATAGCGGCTTTAACACCTAAAATATATTTATTATTTTCATGCAGTAACTTTTGCAATTGGTCAACCAGTTCTCGATTGACGCCAGAGTAAATTCCACAGCGAATGTTCCTCTCACTTTCATCATCACCGACAAAATATATTTGTAAAAACGAAGGTTCATGTTGAGGGGTAACCGTAATGCTCCCTATCTGGTGGTATACCTGGCCTTGTACTTTAAAAGTTGGCATAAAGTTACCCTCATTTACCTTTTTAGCTCCAAAAGATGTCATTTGAAAACATCCGTTGTATTTTCGTATGGAAGACAGAAAATGCTCGCCTTTTACATGCTGATTCGTCAAAAGACTGTGTAATGGTTCCGGGAAACATTCAATGGAATCGAGCTGCACTTTCCCGCCACTGCAACACATTCCATTAGGCTCTTCCCACCATTTCAAAGCATGACACCAGGTACAGGGTAACCATATTCCAAGATCAACAATTTTGTCCTTGGAATAATCAATATTAGGACTGTATTCAAAACCACACATATGTTTAATTTTCCAAGCCAGCAACCTCATTTCTGTTCTCTTTTTATAATACTTAGTTGCAGATGCCTGATTAACATGGGGATTATTAGTTGAATATTTTTTGACAGCCTTTCTATTGACCTCGGGATGATTCTTAGTGTATTTCTTAACAGCAACTCTATGGCTTTTGGGATTATTTTTTGTGTGTTTTTGAACAGCTTCCTTTACTTGTTTTTTTCTAATCACGTCCGTGAACCTTTTTCGATGCTTTTTTCCTCTTTTAGTGGTGAGTTGCGACTCAATAGCAGAAGAGGATGAATCTAGTTCACTATTTATTGTCTCAGAGATGGTCGGTGTATGATGGAAATTATCGTTCTCATCTGTATTTGTCGTTTCAACCAACGGAATCAAAGCATCAAAATGTCCTCCGCTAAAAGATCCTGAGAATCGGATTCTTTTTATCTCCTGTTCTGCCTCTCCAAATGTTGCAATAAGTATACCGTCTTGGAACAGTTGAAACTCAAATGGAAATATTTCTCCAGCTGCTTTGAGTTCGCACGTAGTCCCATAGGTATACGGTCTAGACATTTCTGCAATGTACAGCCTCTTAGTACCGTAAGCAGCTCCATGATGATCCATACTGAAATATCTGAATCTCTGCCATTCGTTCGATACATGTCGTACAATGTCTGCTCGAATTTGAGCAGCCATTGACACGTCGCCGTGCACCAAATAAGCCAGAGACGAAAATAAACAGGCCCCATCTCCTGGTATTGTAATTACTCGGCATAGGATGTCTGACCCGTTTGCGGTTATAATTTCTTCGCCCATAATTTTTATGAAGTATACTATATCTGTGAACAAAAAGCTATTACAATATTGACATGATAGTAACTGTAATTGTTCTAGCTCTTGCTCGCTGCTTTGTTTGCATTAACTCCATAACTGCTAGAAAACAAAAGAAATATGTAGATACCTACCTGAAAATAATTGAGCACAACTGCAATTAACTTGAATAAGAACATAAATAAAATATGTAGGTACCTTGAGAAAACCAAGAACAACTAACTAAAGCATTGTTGTCAAAGAAAATGACACTATTGAAAATGTTATTACTACTTACTTAAATACTATTGTTATTATTATTACAATAACTAATGACACTCACATATCACATTTATAATATTGAGTATATAGTAGGGATAATATCTGGCTTATGTCCCATGAAATTTTAGTCACCTCAGTTTTACATAGGAATTAACCAAAATATTTGAATGAAGCTATTTTATTTCAAATTCATAAAGTTTATTTATTAACTGTTTAAGTTACTTAATTAAATAAAATTTTGTAAATAGATTTCTATTTTATTATTTACAACTACAGTATATACTAAAATGACGGGCCATAGAAAAACTTTATATAATGTTTACCACCAGCAGGTAAATAATAAAATTTCGAAAAACTTTGGATGCGATTTTTTTATATAGGCCTAATATCAAGTGCCTTAATATGAATTTTCATGTTTGTAACTTTACAAACAACGATCCATTTAAACATCATCTCCTATTTTTCACCTTCAGGGGACAAATTTCCAAAAACTTTGAATGACTTAATTCAAAATTTGATCTTACAAAATTCCAACCCCTTTTTTACCCCTTTAATACCCGTGCTTCGCTACGGAGTTTCACGTTGTACATAATGAAAATCTTATTTAATTAATAAAGTTCAATTAAAGAAGGTTTCTTATAAATAAATAATTAAAACCTCTTATATATTTTATTTAAAATAAACATTAAACATTTTTGTTATATGAAGTTGTGTTGAGTATGAAAACATTTCAGATTTTTCTTCAATTTATGAACTTGTAATGAAGAACTAATCCTCGGATCATTAAAGAACTTCTTTGTACACAAAGTTTTTAGTTTTTCCTTCTGGGTGAAGAATAACCAGACTGTCAGGAGTGCTAACTCTTGAACAGGTAACGTACAACTGGCCATGAGAGAAACAGTCATCCCTCAGAAGGCTGTGGAGAGGTTCTGGTAGTTCTTTAATGAGAGGAAGGTGGACTTTTCCGTTGCTACAACATAACCCAGGACTTTCCTCTTTCCACTTTTTAGCATTACACCATTTACACTGTATAAAATCACCAATAGATAAAATCTTGTCATTGTTGTAGTCAGTATTACAGTCATATTTAAAGCCCGACAAAAATTTTATCTTCCAGGGAATAAGTGACCTCTTTTCATTGTATTTTCTCACCGCTTTCCATACACCACCTTTGATATCATAACCTATATCTTTATTTATAAGAACCGTGGACTCTGGCCCCGACGCCTTTCGTGGGATCCGACCTAAGACTCCCCGGGTTCTGTGGATGGACCCCCTGGAAGGCCCGTCGGACAAGTCCCGCACTACTTCCTACGCGGGAGACTTCCACCGATGCTATGGTAACCAGAATCTATTCTATTGGGTTGCCATAGTAACCAGATCTAATAGATTTTTAAGACCCAAAGGACCCCCCAGAGGATCGTATCGAAGAAAACACCTATCCTATGTTGGTTCTCCCGTTGCGTAAAATATTTGTGCCAAGTTTGGTTGAAATCGGTCCAGTGGTTTAGGAGGAGATGTGAAAGACCCCAAAGAACCCCCCAAAGGACCCCATCGAGAAAAACACCTATCCTATGTTGGTTCTCCCATTGCGTAAAATATTTGTGCCAAGGTTGGTTCAAATCGGTCCAGTGATTTAGGAGGAGATGTAGAAGACCCCAAAGAACCCCCCAAAGGACCCCATCGAAAAAAGCACCTCTCCTATGTTGGTTCTCCCGTCGCGTAAAATATTTGTGCCAAGTTTAGTTGAAATCGGTCCAGTGGTTTAGGAGGAGATGTGGAACATACATACATAGATACATACATACAATGGGGGGGGGTTGCCCCATAGGAGTGAAAGTTTTTAAAACCGTTCCTTAGTGAGCACATAAGACCTATGATGAAGCTATGTTCAAAGTTTCATTGATATTGTAATATGACCAGGTGTTACATAACCTAGACATATACCCTTCGATTGAATAAATACATGACGGTAATGTAAGTAGATAATATAATGATAAGAGTAGCCAAGAAGAGAGGAACCATGGAAGAAGAAAGAAGAAGAAGTGCCACAAGAAGCAGTAAACCTAAACACTGCTTGACACTACAACCATACTATAACTGACACAGACTAATGGACAAATTAAATTCACTTTAAGCTGTCAAGCGAGTCAGTGAATAACTTAAATGGTATTTGACATGTTAATAAAAATAATTAAATAAGAATCCGAATAATGTGATATCAGCATCAGCATTTGGCTGAGAATAAATCAACTACGACTAGTAACTATTAATGCCAAGAACTAAGATTAGCTATGGCCACAATATGAGATTGAAGCTGTATTACAGTCTCAAATGTGCTTATGACAAGTAAAAATATTTGTAAGAGGGAACCTTATATAAATAAGCTACCTCATCAAGGTACCGAAATGTAAACTAATAAACGTTATTAAGGCATAAATCCGATACAAACGGTATGCCTCGGCAATGCCTAAAACAAACAGTCATCAGTAAGGTGATTAGTAGACAGTACTAGAAGTGTAAATCACATACACTGAACAATCTTTGTAACAAACATGGCGATAAGCATTATTAACATGTTATACAATTAATAATTCAATTGCTAACTAATAGCATGGAGCAAAATAATGTGAAACAAAATGTCATAGTGAGTAAGTATAGTTCATAGCAATGTATAAGTTAAGGTTTAATCATAATATTCAGTAAATAAATATCAGGACGGATATAATAGTGTTCTAACATAGACGTTTAAGTGAAAAAATGTGATGTGGAACACAAACAATATTGATAAGAGAGAGTAATCGCCGGCTTCGATTAGCAGACGACAGCGCGAAGCCATATACCTGAACATTGTTTATTAAAAAAATGTCAGTGAAAGTGTAAATAAACCAGTGTCAAACTATATCAAATTGAAGAGGAAAAAATATCCTTTAATTTGATAGCGATACGACCCCGATCACAACTATGATAAGTGCGTGACAGGCGTTAGCATCATTTGTACATAATAAATAAGAAATCTGTTTATCAACACTAACAACAACGACGGCTGTCAATCATTCTGGCGAAAGTCGGTTAAAAAACCGTTAGTGACAGTTGGAAAGACAATACGTCACTTTCGTAACGCCTGGCTAAGCCAATCAGAAAATAGCTTAAGAAGTAAAACAATCGCCTAAGACCGATCAAAGCATAGGGTATATAAAGAAGAGCAGCTAATTACCGTTAGACACTTTTAACGTTCATCCGGAGCGGCAGGTACGCTCGCCTCATCAAAATTTCTACTAACTGATAGCTTCATTGCAATAGTGCGTCTATTGAAATATTTCGGCAACAACAAAAAGTAACTACAAGATACTCTACATAGAATCAGTGCATCGAAGTGCAGTATTATTTTATTTAGTGCGGGAAAATGTCGAACAGGAGAAATAATTAAATAGTATCATATAAGGTCCTTTTTAGTCAGAAGCGGACCAACATTCTCTGTTCAAGTGCGTGTGTAGTGAGTAACAATGGTCATTACAATCCGACCATTGATGTGTTTAATTGAATTTTAATCGAAAGATTGAAAACACAAAGGTAACTGTGTGACAATTTATTCCATTACACTGAGTGCAATAACCTATATGTTTTTGTAAACAAATCTGTACTGACGCATAACACTGAAACATTTTCTGTATTACACCATGTCTGAATTTATTTAATGGATTTGTCAATCCTATTTAAGTTGGATGTTAGTCATAAGTGATCTCACCATTTAACTTTGTGAATAATTAATCAAGCGTGACGAACGCCTAACCTATAGAATAGGTTCGATTTTATATCAGTAAACTAAAAGGCATTACTAGTCGATATTGTATTATAAAATAATTAGTTATTGTGTAGGCATGAGCATTCTTTTTTGTGTTTCAAAGAACTTACGCCTGAGATATAAATAATATTAATGTTTAAAGTAAAGAGTATCTGGACTTAACCAGAATCATTGTTTATGCTCTGAGCCAGTCATATAGGGTATGTAACAAAATATTTGCAATTGTACATCAATGTATTCTTTTAATTATATTTGTTTGAATTCACTATCAAGGGTACAAATAAAACCCAATTATTAGCAGCATAACTTGACTTAATTTATTTCTAAAAAACAGATAAATAATTCATTCAGAAGAATCAAAACAACTTTCAGTTGCGATTAAATATTGTTGAATTGCATTGCCATAAGGGCAATAAACACGATTTCAATTCTTTTAAATTATTATTTGATTCTATTAATGGGTTTTCCACGGGATTTTCCCGAAATAAACCTGTGTGGCGCCCATTATTAAACAAGGTAACCTAACCTTGTAGATAAAGTAAGCTGGTTTTGTAAACCGTCTTGGCAGCTTATTGATTTATTGAACTTCTGAACTTCCAGAAACACAAACAGGTATGTGGAAGTGTATTTTATTAATTCTATTGTCCAGACGTTACTAGACTTTACGTACTTAGACGACCATCAACCTGGAGGAGGAGTTCCGCTGCTAGTATCAACACGACGGTCACCATCATCAAGCGACCAGCTAATACACTTTATTTTTAAATTTAAGCAACGTTATTGTTCAAATAATATTAATGCAATTATCTTATTTTTTATCTAAAAGAGTTCTTTTCAGACACTTATAATTTTGCAATTGTAAACACACTTTTAATAACCTCTGATGCTACATTTTAATTACTTTATAAAATTAGTAACTTTCAATTTTCAACCACTACAACATCTAATATTTTAAATATAAACATAAATATTTGATTGGTTACAAATTGGCTAGCCCAACAGTGGGGCTTAAGGAGAGGAATTTGTTGATTGGTTACAAATTGGCGACCAGCAACGTGAGGCTGAAAAATATTAAACGAAAATATTTTTTATATTTTAAATCAGCCCGGCAAACACAAAAGAACAAACATGCCACACACACATCAATACGATACAAGATACAAGGACAGCCGAGTAGGAGAAGTACAACCAAATACAGAGACATACGAGGCTCAACCAACACCAGAAATGGAAGTCATTACAATTAATAACATAGAAACTCGACCTGAAGAAACACCCCATGTAGAACCGGAAGTGGAAGTGAGGGTCAACAACCAACCCAGGCAACCTGAGAGACCCGCACCGTCATGGGACATAAGCCTACAAGACATAATGAGGGCGATTGTAGAAAATAATAAAAACTTCGAATTACTGAAAGAAGATGGTAAGAAATCCCGGGCAGAGAATCAGAAGAATGTCGAGTTATTGAATAAAAATATGGAATCGATTAACAGGAAAATGGATGACGGCCAGAAAAATATCGAATCATTAAGAGAAGATCTCCATAAAAAATTAGACGATACCAATAGATCCATGGACGCGCTGAACCGGAAAATTGACGACAGCAACAGGGCGTTGAAGGAAGAACTGAATACCACATTAAATGAAATTAGCCGGAAGATGGAGGAAGGTAACGAAAAAATTAATACCCGGGTAGACGTGGAGATAGCGGTCGTGAGAGAAGAAATTATAGAAGTGAACAAAAGATGTGAACAGCATGACCAGGATTTAAAACGAACGAGAGAAGAGGTCAACGGGAGGATCGACAACATAGAGGAGGTGACTGAAGCCCGGATAGAATCATTGAAAAGAATGAGCCAAGATGAAATCAAGCGGGTGAGAACCGACGTAGGTGAGCGATGTGAGGAGATAAGTGCATCAGTAGACACGGTAAGAACTTTAACCGTCGCTAACCGGGAAAAAATTGAAGAATTAAGACAACGAGAAATCGTATAAATGCGGGAGGAGATTGAAGTCATTCGCAACCGCCCTATACAAGGTCAGTATATACAACCGACTGACAACCGTGAAGCTATTAATTTCAAAAACTACCGGAAAAACCCGATTGAATTTTTAGCACGCGTCGATGAAAACTTGGCACAAATCCGAGAAACCAGGTGGAATATAATAAGAAGCCTGATGATGAATATTTCAAGGAGATTTATGATAATTGGTGGACTGCCACGCGCCATGAAGTCAACATTTATGACGAATTCAAAACCCAATTCCGCGCAAAATATTGGTCAGAGGCCACACAAAATATAGTGCGCGATCACATATGCCACGGTAAATATGATGCAGGTAGAGGAGGTACAATGACATCCTATTTCTTAGGTCAGGTGTGTTTAGCACGCAACTTAGAACCAAAAATACCAGAGGAGTGCCTCGTTACTAAGCTTTTGTACCACTTTGAGGAGGGTGTCGCCAAAGCACGCCAGTGGGGACAAATTAAAACCATACAAGCTATGTCAGCATTGCTCAAAAATCAAGAACACGAAGGGTATTACAGAAGAAGTCGCCGGAGGAATGACAATTTCCATGATAGGGGCGGTAACCTAAATAATAATAATCCTAATTTCAGAAATTACAGAGGTAATTTTAATAATAATAACAACCACCCAAATCAAAATTACAAATACAACAATAATAATGACAATAACAGTAGGCCTAATAACCAAGGTAGTAACCATAATAATAATAATAATGGTAACTATAATAATAATAATAATAATAACAATAGGCGACAAAGTTACAATAATAACCCAAACCGACCACAAAACCAAGGCGGGAATAATCCACCACAACAATATCGTAGAGCCAATTATGTGCAGGCTAACTACGACCCCGGTAGAAGGCGGTACTACCAGCGACGAAACAGTTTTAGTGGAGATAGAGGAAATGTAAGAAGAGGACGGTGGAGGAGTAACAGCGTTGAGGGCGACAGCCGCAACAACGACTACCGGCCACAAGTGCACTTCGTTCCTGACCATGAACCAAACCATCATGGAGGACGGCCGACAACTGACGATAGAAATCAGGTAGATACTCAGGACAGGCGCCATGAAGAGAACACTAGCTCTTTAAACGCCTCGCGGCAGTGAGAAACTATAACAACATAGACCCCTCGCTGAACCACTCTATTGGGTATGATTACGGCACAAGTCCAAATAAAATTACAATATTATACAACCACTACATTAAAAATATAAGACAAGAATTATTAGAAGAGGAAGTAACTAATCACCGTCAGTGCACCCACGATATCGTGTACGTGACGGCAAAAATTCATGAAGTGACCACCACCTTAATGATTGACACAGGAGCTAACGTTTCCCTAATGGACAGCACCGAGCTTAACCGTATTCAGGAGGAAAGCCGAGCTGTCATACCAACTTTGCCTGTTACCAACATTATCCTGATGGGAGCTACGGGACGCCAAAATAAATCGGTGAAGAAACAGGTTAGTCTAGAAGTAACCAGTCGAGGAGTTAAGATACCAATGATATTTTTAATAGCAACGGGATTGCCATTTCGCAGTTTAAACGGCTGTGACATTTTACGAAGATACTCGGCTATAATTGATCTAAGTATAGACAAGTTAACTTTAAAAATGTCTGATACAGTGTGGACGGCAGATATTGTTGGAAACAAGGAATTTCCCCCAGAACGAACTGTTTACCACATCCAAAGAATGACCAACCCTAGATACCATACGTCCAGGCATGAACTAGAATACACTAACAACAACGACAGCTTGTGGGAGGAGAAGATCAGGGAGATAAGACAGTTCCAGTCAAACAACAGAACCCACTCACCAAGTCCAGACCAACTTGAAAGGTTAATAAACATATATGACCAGTATAGACACGTATTTTCAGATCTCCCGGGAAAGGTTAAGAATTACCAATGTGTATTAAATTTCAAAGAGCCGGTCAACTTCAACCGCAAGTCTTACCCTATCGCATACTCTCTTAAAGAGGCGGTTCGCACCGAAATCAACCAGTTGTTAAAGGACGATATCATAGAGTACAGCCAATCACCTTATACCAGCCCTATTGTTGCAATTAAAAAGAAAAATGGGAAGGTGAGACTCTGTTTGGATGCGAGAGAAATAAACAAACATTTAGTTAATAACCGGACATCTCCGGGTGAAATCGAGGAGATTTTGAAAAAGTTCCATGGAGTACAATTCATAAGCTCGTGGGATACGGTCTGCGGCTACTGGCAAGTGGAGCTGCACCCCAACAGCCGGAAATACGTTGCATTTATATTCGAGGGACGCAACTATCACTTTAAACGGTTGCCCTTCGGGTTAATAAATTCGGTGGCAATATTTATACAATGTATGGACCAAGTATTGGGTCAGGAAGCACTTAAGTTCACTACCGTCTACGTGGACGACCTGTTAATTACATCTACAAACTGGGAGGAGCATTGTCAGAGGGTAGACCATGTACTAAACAAACTGTCAGAGAACCATATCACCTTAAAACTAGAAAAATCCCAACTTATTGCTAAGGGGGTGCAATTTTTAGGATTCCAACTGACCGAATTGGGAATAACTCCATCCACAGAAAAAATTGAAGCCATACAAAGGTTCCCCACACCCAGACACAAAAAGCAACTACAATCATTTTTAGGGTTATGCAATTATTATCGTAAGTTTCAGAACAATTATTCGGAGCTAACAACCAGATTGTCTCCACAGTTGTCCTCAAAAGATAAATGGACATGGGGGCCAGCTCAGGAAGTTATATTCCAACAAATCAAA
This sequence comes from Magicicada septendecula, assembly GCA_034769895.1. NCBI lineage: Eukaryota > Metazoa > Arthropoda > Insecta > Hemiptera > Cicadidae > Magicicada > Magicicada septendecula. The sequence continues at coordinate 310,106,998 of CM068368.1, forward strand.
ACCAAATTTTTAGAGACAGTGATATTACATCACCCAGACTTCGATAAGCCTTTCTACCTTAATTGTGACGCAAGCGACATCAGTCTAGGTTCTACCCTATACCAGGAAGACGAAGATGGAAACCATCTTGTGGTAAGCTTCACGAGCCGAACTCTGAATAAGTGCGAAAGAAATTACAATGTAACGGAAAAGGAGCTCTTAAGCGTAGTATTTGCATGCGGAAAATTCCGCACCTACATACTGGGATATTCTGTTACTGTTCGGACGGATCACAAGTCCATATCCTTTTTAAAGAACTGCAAGCTGAGTCATGGTCGTTTAGCAAGGTGGACCTTAGTCTTACAGGAGTACAACATCAGTTGGGAATACGTCCCTGGAAAAAAGAACATAGCAGCCGACATACTGTCACGGGTGAATATCACCAACCAAACTTATGAAGGTGAGAAAGAAACAATAGCCAAGGTTTACAACATCTTGAAGAGCCGTGCAGAGTTAGAAGCACCAAAAACAAGACCATAAATTGGCACAAATTTTCCAAAGGTTGGATAGTCAAGATGAAAGTATAACCCCTTATTACTGTGTATTTAATGATGTATTATTTGTTAAAACTAAATGTCACTATAATGTCTGGAAATTAGTAATACCTAAAACACTAGAGGAGGACATCATAACGGACTACCATATTCGTTATGGGCACATGGGTGCTGTTAAAGTGATAAAAGCATTGAAGGAGCACATGTACATGAAGGACATAAACAGAAGGGTGAGAAGGTATATTAAAACTTGTCAGATATGCCAGATGGTGAAATGCACCAACGAAAGGAAGGAGGGGCAGATGATTCCCATAACCTCTTCGGCCAAACTAGAGAAAGTTTTTGTGGACATCTGTGGTCCATTTCCCAGAAGTGGAGGTCGACGACAGTACAAATATTTGTTAATCATTTTCGACCATTATACTAAGTATGTAAAACTGTACCCAATGAATCGCGCAACCACCAACAAGATACTCAACATAATAACACTGAATTACATACCTGAAGTGGGCTGTCCGAAGACCATAATAACGGACCATGGTACCCAATTCAAAGGACGGAGATGGAAGGACACACTGCTGGAACATGAAGTAAAAACATAAAACTGCAGTGTACCATCCCAGCAGCAATCCATCAGAAAGAGTGTTAAGAGAGGTTGGACGGATTCTTAGGACCTATTGTTCCAGTCAACAAAGAAAATGGAGTGAATACATCCCAGCTACGGAAGATTTTATTAATTTAGCATACCACCAGTCAATTGACACCACTCCTTATAATGCAATGTTCGAGAAGCCTCCACCCAGAGAGATTAGTGACATAATTAAGTTTCCTCAGAGCCCAGAGTATCAATTTAACAAGATCCAATACCACGACAAGATCATGAAGAAATTGGAACAACGCAAAAGAAAATATAAACAGCAAGCGCCAACCCGAGTAATAAAGTATAACGTAGGAGATCAGGTGCTACTGAAAAATAGGAAGTTGCCCAGCACAATGGAGGGCATCACAAAGAAACTACTAGTACTATACATCGGCCCTTATACTATAACAAAGGACCATGAAAATAATACATATGAACTTACTGATATAATGAATAAAAAGGTCAAAGGTACCTACAACCAAACGTCGTTGAAGAGGTACTATAAGTAAGGAAATTTGTTATGAGAGGTGATTACAGGGTGCCAAATACCACAAACATGTAGTACTAGAGACAGCTATGAAAAAGGATACCTGTGAAACGTAATTGTCCCAAACAATGGACCCAATAGAGTGGAAAAGCACAATGTAACCCCAAATATGTAGACCATAAATGTGATTATTGTTAAAAACAGATAAATTATTGTGGTATATAACAGTTACCACCGGAATATTTAGTGTATAAAAAATTTTAAAAATAACTACCATAAACGGATTCATTTAGTGATCAGGAGGATCATGTATTATGCCCAAGGTATTGAAAGTGACTAATTGCCAATAGCAAACCTATTTGCCATATTGTGTTATAAAAAGTGTGTAGTATTAGTGTATAGGCCAAACTACTTGTTGCATGTGAAATAAGAGCCAGATCTATCGTACTAAATGGTAGAAAATGTGTATTGTAAACCAAATAATTTAATGAGGAGAAAGATATCTATTATATCATATAGAACCAAAAGTGGCATATAACGAAAATATACCTAGGATAATGACATAAAATTACTCTAATACTCCTATGTTAGATTAATTTAAAGAAGAAATACTACTATTTTATAACTCAAATTATTATGCTATATTTAAGGAGGAAAAGAGAAAAAGTATTAACTACTAATGTGTTATAATTGTATCGTTATATTGTATTTAAATGTCAAATATTGTATACCTCTTACAAAACTAAGATATTATATAAAATCATCCAGAATAAGTGTAAATTATCAGACACTTGAAGGAGTAGAGAGGCAGAATACCAAAGAGAGTTAATTATAAAGAGGGCTATTATTATTGTGGAATGAAGAGAAAGAAAAATGTTCTTTAATTACCAAATATTGTATGTAACGAGATATGTCAGAGAACATCTAACAAAACCATTTAGTATATGAATACTGTAAACCCTGATAATTCAGGATAAGTAAATTATTGACGAGAGAAAAACCAGTAAACTATTGTAAGAATGAAATATTGTAGACTCTATATGTAAGAAACAACTGCATAATTATATAAGGATCAATGTAAGTGTGTAATTTTAAGAATACTAAAATTAACCAAAACAAATTGTCAACTAGTATAAAAAGGCTACAATACGGCTAATAAAAAGCATGGCCGAGAATGTCAAGTCTGAAAAGAAATGATTACCTGTGAAAAGGAAGTATGTTAGAAAGTATAAAAGAAGGAAATGTGATACAAATGAAACCTCTAATACCTTGAATATTATATTGAATATGTTATATTATTGAAAAACGAATGATATGTTATATTTTATGTGTTGTGATAGTGCAACTATTGCTATGTGCAATTTTTATTTTGTCTCAGACAGAGATGAGGATGCCTCTGATTCTGAGTGTGTGTAATGAGGAACAGCGGAGAATGTATGCCACAGTGAGCCACTCTGATTCCGAACCCACTACAAATGTTAGGGAATTATATAGTAATGTATCAAGGACTATTAATAAAGAATCTGTGAGGTAAAAAATGAAAGAACCATTGAGATTATCACAAAAATAAAGATATGTAAAGAGAAAGAAAAATGTATAATTGTAAGACAGGAAATTGTTAATTTAAGAAGTGAAATCTATTGTAATTAAATAACTTAGAATATGAGAAACTTGAAAAAATACTAGTAAGCTAAGAGTTATATCACTAGCCAAGAACTCAAACTAGTGTAACACACTAATAGTATGTTAAAGGTCAATGTAAAGAGTACAAGAAAAAAAACAGTAGTAATATACTAAAAACTGAAATGAAATGATAATTTTATCAAAAAATCAAATTTTCTCTCAAATTATCAATTTTGAGAGGGGAGTATATGTAACATGACCAGGTGTTACATAACCTAGACATATACCCTTAGATTGAATAAATACATGACGGTAATGTAAGTAGATAATATAATGATAAGAGTAGCCAAGAAGAGAGGAACCATGGAAGAAGAAAGAAGAAGAAGTGCCACAAGAAGCAGTAAACCTAAACACTGCTTGACACTACAACCATACTATAACTGACACAGACTAATGGACAAATTAAATTCACTTTAAGCTGTCAAGCGAGTCAGTGAATAACTTAAATGGTATTTGACATGTTAATAAAAATAATTAAATAAGAATCCGAATAATGTGATATCAGCATCAGCATTTGGCTGAGAATAAATCAACTACGACTAGTAACTATTAATGCCAAGAACTAAGATTAGCTATGGCCACAATATGAGATTGAAGCTGTATTACAGTCTCAAATGTGCTTATGACAAGTAAAAATATTTGTAAGAGGGAACCTTATATAAATAAGCTACCTCATCAAGGTACCGAAATGTAAACTAATAAACGTTATTAAGGCATAAATCCGATACAAACGGTATGCCTCGGCAATGCCTAAAACAAACAGTCATCAGTAAGGTGATTAGTAGACAGTCTAGAAGTGTAAATCACATACACTGAACAATCTTTGTAACAAACATGGCGATAAGCATTATTAACATGTTATACAATTAATAATTCAATTGCTAACTAATAGCATGGAGCAAAATAATGTGAAACAAAATGTCATAGTGAGTAAGTATAGTTCATAGCAATGTATAAGTTAAGGTTTAATCATAATATTCAGTAAATAAATATCAGGACGGATATAATAGTGTTCTAACATAGACGTTTAAGTGAAAAAATGCGATGTGGAACACAAACAATATTGATAAGAGAGAGTAATCGCCGGCTTCGATTAGCAGACGACAGTGCGAAGCCATATACCTGAACATTGTTTATTAAAAAAATGTCAGTGAAAGTGTAAATAAACCAGTGTCAAACTATATCAAATTGAAGAGGAAAAAATATCCTTTAATTTGATAGCGATACGACCCCGATCACAACTATGATAAGTGCGTGACAGGCGTTAGCATCATTTGTACATAATAAATAAGAAATCTGTTTATCAACACTAACAACAACGACGGCTGTCAATCATTCTGGCGAAAGTCGGTTAAAAAACCGTTAGTGACAGTTGGAAAGACAATACGTCACTTTCGTAACGCCTGGCTAAGCCAATCAGAAAATAGCTTAAGAAGTAAAACAATCGCCTAAGACCGATCAAAGCATAGGGTATATAAAGAAGAGCAGCTAATTACCGTTAGACACTTTTAACGTTCATCCGGAGCGGCAGGTACGCTCGCCTCATCAAAATTTCTACTAACTGATAGCTTCATTGCAATAGTGCGTCTATTGAAATATTTCGGCAACAACAAAAAGTAACTACAAGATACTCTACATAGAATCAGTGCATCGAAGTGCAGTATTATTTTATTTAGTGCGGGAAAATGTCGAACAGGAGAAATAATTAAATAGTATCATATAAGGTCCTTTTTAGTCAGAAGCGGACCAACATTCTCTGTTCAAGTGCGTGTGTAGTGAGTAACAATGGTCATTACAATCCGACCATTGATGTGTTTAATTGAATTTTAATCGAAAGATTGAAAACACAAAGGTAACTGTGTGACAATTTATTCCATTACACTGAGTGCAATAACCTATATGTTTTTGTAAACAAATCTGTACTGACGCATAACACTGAAACATTTTCTGTATTACACCATGTCTGAATTTATTTAATGGATTTGTCAATCCTATTTAAGTTGGATGTTAGTCATAAGTGATCTCACCATTTAACTTTGTGAATAATTAATCACGCGTGACGAATGCCTAACCTATAGAATAGGTTCGATTTTATATCAGTAAACTAAAAGGCATTACTAGTCGATATTGTATTATAAAATAATTAGTTATTGTGTAGGCATGAGCATTCTTTCTTGTGTTTCAACGAACTTACGCCTGAGATATAAATAATATTAATGTTTAAAGTAAAGAGTATCTGGACTTAACCAGAATCATTGTTTATGCTCTGAGCCAGTCATATAGGGTATGTAACAAAATATTTGCAATTGTACATCAATGTATTCTTTTAATTATATTTGTTTGAATTCACTATCAAGGGTACAAATAAAACCCAATTATTAGCAGCATAACTTGACTTAATTTATTTCTAAAAAACAGATAAATAATTCATTCAGAAGAATCAAAACAACTTTCAGTTGCGATTAAATATTGTTGAATTGCATTGCCATAAGGGCAATAAACACGATTTCAATTCTTTTAAATTATTATTTGATTCTATTAATGGGTTTTCCACGGGATTTTCCCGAAATAAACCTGTGTGGCGCCCATTATTAAACAAGGTAACCTAACCTTGTAGATAAAGTAAGCTGGTTTTGTAAACCGTCTTGGCAGCTTATTGATTTATTGAACTTCTGAACTTCCAGAAACACAAACAGGTACGTGGAAGTGTATTTTATTAATTCTACTGTCCAGACGTTACTAGACTTTACGTACTTAGACGACCATCAACCTGGAGGAGGAGTTCCGCTGCTAGTATCAACACGACAGTCACCATCAACAAGCGACCAGCTAATACACTTTATTTTTAAATTTAAGCAACGTTATTGTTCAAATAATATTAATGCAATTATCTTATTTTTTATCTAAAAGAGTTCTTTTCAGACACTTATAATTTTGCAATTGTAAACACACTTTTAATAACCTCTGATGCTACATTTTAATTACTTTATAAAATTAGTAACTTTCAATTTTCAACCACTACAACATCTAATATTTTAAATATAAACATAAATATTTGATTGGTTACAAATTGGCTAGCCCAACAGTGGGGCTTAAGGAGAGGAATTTGTTGATTGGTTACAATATCCATTCAGTAGATTTTGCTCTACGTTGATTCTATGTCAGTCAGTCAGGCAAACTTTCCCCCCTCTTTCCCCCTTTAAAGGTCGAATTACCTACTCCCTATGAGGAATCTACCTGCCAAATTTCAAGTTTGTAGCATTTTTACTTTCTGAGATTTCATGATTAATCAGCGAGTGGTATTTCGCTTTTATATATATAGACTAGCAAAATACCTGTGATTCGCTACGGAGTTTCATGTTGTACGTAATTGTACAATTATTGCTCGCTTAATAGTATAGGATTAGATAGATTGTACAAATTCTCAACTCTTAGTTTGTTTATTTACATTCATAGCAACAGCTATTTATTATTTATTTCGAGAAAATCGTTATTCCGAAGGATCGTATCGAAAAAACACCTATCCTATGTTGGTTCTCCCGTTGCGTAAAATATTTGTGCCAAGTTTGGTTGAAATCGGTCCAGTGGTTTAGGAGGAGATGTGGAAGACCCCAAAGAACCCCCAAAGGACCCCATCGAAAAAACACCTATCCTATATTGGTTCTCCCGTTGCATAAAATATTCGTGCCAAGTTTGGTTGAAATCGGTCCAGTGGTTTAGGAGGAGATGTGGAAGACCCCAAAGAACCCCATCGAAAAAAATACCTATCCTATGTTGATTCTCCCGTCGCATAAAATATTTGTGCCAAGTTTGGTTGAAATCGGTCCAGTGGTTTAGGAGGAGATGTGGAAGACCCCAAAGAACCCCCCAAAGGACCCCATCGAAAAAACACCTATCCTATGTTGGTTCTCCCATTCCGTAAAATATTTGTGCCAAGTTTGGTTGAAATCGGTCCAGTGGTTTAGGAGGAGATGTGGAAGACCCCAAAGAACCCCCCAAAAGACCCCATCGAAAAAAATACCTATCCTATGTTGGTTCTCCCGTCGCGTAAAATATTTGTGCCAAGTTTGGTTGAAATCGGTCCAGTGGTTTAGGAGGAGATGTGGAAGACCCCAAAGGAACCCATAAAAAAAAACACCTATCCTATGTTGGTTCTCTCGTTCCGTAAAATATTTGTGCCAAGTTTGGTTAAAAATCGGTCCAGTGGTTTAGGAGGAGATGTGGAAGACCCCAAAGAACCCCCCAAAGGACCCCATTGAAAAAAAAAACACCTATCCTATGTTGGTTCTCCCGTTGCGTAAAATATTTGTGCCAAGTTTGGTGAAATCGGTCCAGTGGTTTAGGAGGAGATGTGGAAGACCCCAAAGAACCCCCCAAAGGACCCCATCGAAAAAAAAATACCTATCCTATGTTGGTTCTCCCGTCGCGTAAAATATTTGTGCCAAGTTTGGTTGAAATCGGTCCAGTGGTTTAGGAGGAGATGTGGAAGACCCCAAAGAACCCCATCGAAAAAACACCTATCCTATGTCGGTTCTCCCGTGGCGTAAAATATTTGTGCCAAGTTTGGTTGAAATCGGTCCAGTGGTTTAGGAGGAGATGTGGAACACCCCAAAGAACCCCCCAAAGGACCCCATCGAAAAAACACCTATCCTATGTTGGTTCTCCCGTTGCATAAAATATTTGTGCCAAGTTTGGTTGAAATCGGTCCAGTGGTTTAGGAGGAGATGTGGAACATACATACAATGGGGGGGGGGGGGTTGCCCCTTAGGAGTGAAAGTTTTTAAAACCGTTTCTTAGTGAGCATTTACGACCCCATAAGAATATACCTTCAAATTTTGAGATCATTATCTTCAGTAGTTTTTGCTCTACGTTGATTCTCTCTCAGTCAAGACAAAGCCGCTTATACAGGTTCCGCCAGTGAAACGGGAAATTTTGAAAGTCCAATAGTTCATTTTCTGCTCACGAGAGGGCGTGGAGGTTTTCGATTGTTGTTTTACATTTAATGCCATTTAGTAAACATGGAGCAGTGGTCCGGTGCATAGCGTGCTTTCTGCGTAAAATCGTTTTATAAGAATGGTGACTGTGTGACTTCTGTACAACGATTGTTTCGTAATCATTTCAATATTCCATGACATGGAAGAGTGCCGTCCGCTCATGCAATTATGTCATGGGTGAAAAAGTTTGAAGAAACTGGTTCCACATTAAACTTAAAGCATAGAGGAGCAACAAGGTCTGTAAGAACAGAGGAAAACATTGAAAGAGTTCGAGTAGCATTGACGCGTAGTCCACAACGTTCTGCAATAAAACATGCATCCCCACTAAACATTAGTGACACATCGTTACGACGAATTTTGCATAAAGACTTATCTTTTCATCCTTACAAAATTCAAGTAATCCAGGAGTTGAAAGATGGCGATATGCTGGCTCGCAGGATTTTCAGCGAAGAAATATTGCGACATGTAAATGATGATGAAAACTTTATTCACCGCATGTTTATGTCAGATGAAGCACATTTTCATTTGAATGGATATGTAGACAAACAAAATAGTCGATATTGGAATGATGAAAACCCAGGTGAGTTGCATGAAAAGCCATTACATAGTCCGAAAGTTGAAAGTTACGGTGTGGTGTGCAGTTTCAACATCTGGCATTATTGGGCCATATTTTTTCCAAGACGATAGAGGAAACACCACAAATCCAATGCAGACCGCTACACACACATGGTCAGAACATTTTTGATGCAACAGCTCCCTAGGTTTCCAGAAATTAATTTTTCCAGCAGGATTTTTCCACAAGTCATACTGCTCGTGTGTCCATGGCTGCTTTAAGAGAACTCTTCCCGGACGGACTCATATCCAGATATGGCGACATCTCGTGGCCTGCAGGATCCCCAGATTTGTCCGCATGCGACTTTTTTCTTTGGGGATTTCTGAAGAGCAGGGTGTACATTGATAGACCGCACACCATACCGGAATTAAAAACGAATATCAGACAAGAAATTGCACGGATTCAACCTGACCTGCTTCGTCGAGTGATGGAAAATTTTCGGTCAAGATTAGAAGAATGTTTACACAGAAATGGCTCTCACTTGAGCGGCGTTATTTTTAAAAAGTAAAATAATGGCATACTTTACTCAACTCAAATCTGTAAAAAAAATTCTGATAATAAATGTTTCATGAAAAAATTGGGTACTTTTAATTTTCCCGCTTCACTGGCGGACCCTGTATATATAGAGATTATAAATTCATTTCTTCTTTTTTGAAAAATAATCCTTTTTAGATTTTATTTATAATCGAATTTAATTTATTTAAGGTTTTTCTTTATATTTTTCTTGAAACTTGTACACTGGTTCTTTATATTTTAATCCCTTTTATTTTGATTTATTTATGATTTATCATTCACTTAATGTATCCTTACTCTAAACCATTTCTTACATGCCATCTTGCTAACATAGTATTATTTGATATATTATTATCATTTTATATATAACCCTGGGTTATCTTATATTTAAACAAAATCATTATATTAAACACAAATATTATTCCTAGGTACAAGGCCTTTGTGGCCTACACAATACAAAATTACAAAAAATACAAAACTCGTCAGCAGCAATATAGTCCACTGCTACAATATTGATTGTTTTTCATCTCCAGTACAAATCTGTGAGATGCTCTTTTTAAAGGTTTACACTTTCACCGAGTACACTATGTTCCACTTTGTACACTGCACTTTTATTATTATTGTTTACAGTGTTTTTGGAGTACATTACACTTTCACCGAGTACACTATGTTCCACTTTGTACACTGCATTTTTATTATTATTGTTTACAGTGTTTTTGGAGTACAAAGTTTTTTTTAGCTTGGTACATAATCCCCATTTCTGACTTTTAAAAATGGGTGATTTACTGGTTTTAACTATGGTGATTATGTTATCATATTTGGGCAGGGGTTATGTAACATTACACTATGATGGATATCCTTGATAGATATAATTTACAAAGTAGTGATGACGCTGCTAAAAATGATACAGGAGATAAGTAGTGAAATGAAATGTAAGGGTTTTGTCATCAGAGCAAGACTAGACAAGGCCACTATCTCTCATGTTCGTGTTGTTAACATGGTTCTTGAGACAATGATAAAAGACAGTCAATTCAATAAAGGACACGAAATGTATAAAAGCTACCAAAGATAGCTTTTGGTTGGTGTAGTCTACATAGCCACAATAGTGAGAATAGATGAAACGATGGATGCAACAAATGATAGGCTTGTGGAGACAGCACATAGATGGGACTACACTAGAGAAAAAAAGAATGTGTTAAGATTAGCAGGAGCCCAAGCTGCAGGTGAAATGTTAAAAATACATATATATTTGTAGGGAATGGAATTTAAGGTGGACAAGGTTACATATCTGGAAGAAACATTGACAGGCAAATGTGAAAATGAGAAAGAGATTAATGCCAAACTGAGTAAAGCTGAGTAAAATAATGAATCATCTACTATGACTGAAAGATCTGTCCAGAAGTGCAACGTTCAGAATTTTTTAGAACAATTCTTAGATCAACAGACCTATATATTTTTGAATCATGAATTCTAGACAATATGTACACAATGCACTAGGAAGATAAGAAATAAAGATATTTAGCGTGATGCTGGAAAGAAGTAAAACACAATGAATCTGTGAGAACATCAAGAATGTATAAGTAAATTGAACAATGAATCACAATAATTTTCATTGTAATATTCTGCACTGAACTAAAATTAGATATCAAGAAGACTACAATGGTTAGGTCATATAGAGAACAGAGTGAAACAAAAAAAACAACTAAAAGTACAAGATCTAGAAGCCCACACTGAATGATGAACACGTGGAACAAGTTAAAGAAGAAAACTGATTGGTAATTTCTATAAAAGATGGGTGTGTGTGATGGCACAATCATGGTACATTTTTGGAATTACCTTAAATATGGTAACTAGAACATAAATATTGTATTTTTCTATTTTTGTCATACTAAACCCAACCTTAAACACCCGATACGAATCTGCAGTGAGTGGACTATATCACAATATTTGTCAGGATTTGAACCAATTCATAACAAAAAAACTGTGTAACATCACAAAAAACAGTGTGCAGTTATTGCGATAACCGAGCCAAACCTTAATTACGTCAGAGGCTGAGAATGTGTTGACAACGACAAAACTGCGATGTCAACAAGTTAAACAATGGGATTGTGACGTCAGTACACCCCACTTCCGCAAAATCTAACAAAGAATTGTCGTCATTTCATCTGCAGCTCTGATCAACGCCGGCCGGCAACCCATTCACTTACGGGTGAATTTTAACTTTTTAGACCACTATAGGTGGTTAATAAACAGTATAAGTGCGTCAACTACAAAAATGTGACCGTTACAAGTATACGTAAAACTCGCGGTAACGTACGCGAAGTTTTACCGCAAAGAACTACAACACCAACACGAAATGGCTGAGAGCGTTCCTTATACACTTTAAATCCTTTCATTATTTCCCAATATAAAATTTTATTGTAGAAATCAATTATTTAAAAAATTATTTAAAATTTCAATATATTTAAAAGGAGCTCCACAATTCATAAAAGTTTGTACCATGAGTATGGAAGAGCGAGTGGTTGTGTGTGTGTGTAGTAATTCCTAAGTGCTGGGTTGAGCACCACTATATAAATATATATTATTATTGTATAATCATTAAACTTAATCAAATTTATTATTACACATTATGTTTTTGGAAGGGTTAAAGTTGGTTTTGAAAAACTGGTATGTAACAAAGTAAAGAATAAAAAGGGGTATTTCATTGGTAACAATTAAAACAGCTGTTTTGTTATTTCAAGCAATTTCCGTTTCCTAATAACTTCGCGTAACGAAATTCTGGCCCATGTCATATGTAACAAGATGGCGTCCTAGTTTTGGTAATCATAACCATAAGTGTGATCTATAATATATCGTATCTATGAATCAAAATAAACGTAAGTTCACATGTGATGGATTGTAGACATTAGAATCTAAATTGCAACTTTTGCCACCACAGAAAAATTATAAGGAGCAATGTTCTGATCACCCAAACAATTGGTGGCCATCTTCGAGATATCTATAAACTAGTACATGATGAATATAGGTAGTAAATAATACTCCATGAATGGGTGATAGAGAATCAAAAAAGTAACAATGTTCACATACCACATGATCAAAAGACTAAATACTACAATAAATATTTACTAGGAAAAACACACAATGCCCACAAAAAATATAAGGCACAATGCACAAGAACACTTGCACACTATCAAGGTCAACTAAATACTGCTACATTGAAGACGGCTGCCGACTGTTTGGGAGGTTGAAATGTTGCTCCTTATAATTTTTCTGTGATGGCAAAAGTCTGTCATTTAGATTCTAATGTCACTGGTAATTGTCAAATTACTACTAAGGAAGTTGCTGAAGAAATTCTTATTTCATATGGTTCACATGAATCTATTTTCATTAATGTTTTTGGGTATAAGGCAAATAGCAGCAAAATTGTTGAATGTTTATAATAACTAAGGAGTGATAAATGAGGTGGCAAATGACAACCTCATTGACCACATATGACTCAATAATGGTTCAACACATTATGAGTGACATTTCAAGAGTAAGGCACAGTCACTTAGAAGCTCCCAAGTAAGAACGGATGTGAAAACATACCAAGTTCAATGCAATTTTAAAGTTATTTTTATTTTCGTTGATTAGTGTTGTATTGTGTTGGATGGATATTTACTGTAAGGTCAATACAGAGTACTATTTCGATACTTTGTCACTTGAAAAAAAAAACTAGACCTTTGAAAGGACAATCTGTGGAAACTGCACCATAATGCAAAAGCTCCTATCACTGCTTGCATACAATTTTTTAGCCAAAAATAGCACCATGATGTTAGTACAATATTACTATATTCTCAAAACAATGCTCCAAGTAACTTTCCTTTCCCAAGACTGGAAAATTAAAGAACAATGTTCTGAACTATTGAAGATATAGAACAAAAATCACTGAATGAGCTCAAGGCTTTACAACGAAGTGTATTCCAAAAATGTTCCACAAAAATACTGTACGTTTATTTATTTATACTGTACTACATAAACAAAAACTGTATTTTAAAATTCTAACACAAACAACAAAATTATAGAGGGTGAGCAACTTAAACTGGCCTGTTGCTCAGTCAGGCACGCGGGTGGCAATTTTTCATGAATGGGGGGGGGGGGGAAATCATGGAATACTTTATTCATATTGTTTTATATGTGTACAACTGAAGGAGGAGACACGTTATCATGTATGTATCAAGTTTCATTTATTTGGAAATTTCAATTCGCTAAACATGAGGTACTGATTTACTTAAAAGCCTTTACTAGCTGAGCAAAAACTACTTCACAATGAAAAAATGGTGTATGGTATGTTTTGTATAGCAATCATATTACGGGGGACAATTTTTTCTTAGATAAGCAGTGTTACCTCTGTGTAGAGTCTCATGGACAGAGGTATACCAAAGAATTTGTGAAAGCCAAGTGAAATCAAAGACTACAATTTTCAACACGATAAAGCACCACATCACATGAGTCACTGATCTGCAATCATAACACTTTCACAGAAGAAAGACTTGTCAACAAAGATTTGTGCCCTGCATGTCCCCCAGATTTATCTGGTGGACTTCTTAAATGAAAAGCATCTGACACAAATCCCCACTCTTTGGATGAAATTAAGGTAATATTCAAACACTGTCATTCAACATTCAATGTTTTATTTATTTTAATTATAAAAATAATTTCCATATAAGTGACAGGGTGTAATTAGCAGCAGGGGTGGATTTAGAATTAGTGGGCCCCTACGCTGAGCATGTGGTGTGGGCCCCCCAATTACCAAGGGGGTTTGGGGATATGAAATCCCCCCAGTAAAATGGGGGCCAGGGTCCCTCCCAGAAAATTTTGAGAAATATACCTTCCAGAACTGCAAATAAAATCATTGTTAAGTGTACAAAATTAAATTGGGATAGTTTTTTATAATTTTCAATACATGTTAAACAATTTAACAGTTTCAAAGTATCACAATGTACAATGGCATTCTGGAATCCATGAAAATAATAATAAAAGATTTTACTTGTTTTGTATTACACTCAAAAGACCCTAAACAGAATAAAAATGTACGAAAAATAAAAACAACTTATTTCCAAAGGAAAGTAAAACAAATTAATTGTAATTATCACAATTAAGCAATTTTTTAAAAAAGAACAAAAGTATTAGGGCATATTTACATTATACAAATCTGTAAGTAAATCATAATTTTCCTGCATCATAAAAATATTGTAGAGTATACTACTTTCATTAGGATTTGGTTTGATTTATTGGCACTTGCCTACACTTTTTCTTCTTCAGGCTGTGGACCTTACGATCTGTTGAGCACTACTTGGTCTACACTTAGTATTAACAAATTTACTTATTACAGCTTCGTAAGGTACATGTTTCAAAATATCACTCACTAGGCTCATAAGAGATAAAACGTTCACCCTATCTTCTGACATTATTGTCCGGAGCCCATTTTTAATGGGTTTCAACTTCGAAAATGATCTTTCACCACTACTGTTAGTAACAATCATTGACAAATACATTCAAAGTGCCACTTCCACGTTGGGAAAACATTCCTTGACGTTTTTTCCTAGAAGGAATTTGTACATCACCGCTTGTGGCTGATGACACTTTTCTCCTTTTCACCTTCTTCGGTGCACTCATTAAAAAAAGACTTTAAATGAATTAGTTCACGTTTATTTTGTGCTTGCGTTGTCTTTGTTGCATATTCAGTACAACCAGATAATTCTGCCCCTTTCATCTCATACTCTTCAAAGCTATCTTGTTTAGTTCCTATAGATTTTCACTGATGTGAGTACTGGGATGGCTGTATTTATGTATAGTCTGGGGTTCTGCAGAGTTTGATTAGTTAATTTGTTCCAAGATATCATCCCAAAATGATGCATAGAACCCTGTTTCCAACTTAGACAATTTTGATGCAAACGCAGGGCAGTGCAACGGTATTTTACTGAATCTTTATTGTCTGAGTCTGAGATTTCAAATAGTACATCTTTTATCTCCTTAACCCTCATATTAAAGTTTTAGTGGCATCAGCACAACATGACCAGGATGTTGTGGTGGTCCTCTTCGGTACTAGAATGGGTTTACCATGATCAGCCTTTTTCGAACTTTCAGTTGGTACTTGGTGTCTAAGTGTTGAACATGTGAAATAGACATAAGGCTCTTCAACATTATCGAAAAACCTTACAGCACTAATGCAACACTCAACACCAGCCTGTCCCACTAGATTAAGTGAATATCCAGCGCAAGGTACCCATACTGCTAAATTATTTTCTGCCAGCACCAACGCTTGGAGGCCATTGTACTTGCCGCTCACTGAAGAAATGCTATTGCAAGTCTGACCATGGCAGTCTTTGATGTCTATGTCATTCTCTTTCATAAACTTAAACGGTTGAACATTTCCTTAGCTTTGTGACCCTGGTTAGGCATGAACGTTACAAATCTCTCAACCGGAGTGTAGTCGTCTAAATACCTGCAAATCAAAGTAAACTGGTTGACATGACCTTTGTCTGGAGTTGAGTCCAGTGATAACAGAGTAGTACTTAGACTTTTTGATGTGAGATATTATTCCACTGAAAACTCAAATGCCAATTAGTTCCACAACTTCCTCATAAATTGTCGATAAAAGGTAGTTTGTACAACCATTTTCACAATTCTTAATATGATTATTTAAGAAGTCATTATACTCTGTTATTAGTTCTAATAATCCTAAGTAATTTCAATTTCTTTGTGACCTAGTGTCTCATTTTCGCCCCGAAGTGTATCCTCTTTCACTGATGAAAATTATGACACTTATCAATCTTTTCGGCACTTCCCGCCAGTATATCGCTACATCTTCAGCTTGCCGCATAAGTTCTTTATCAATACGTCCTTACTTCTTTTGAACATCTGGCAAAATCAATTACAGCATTCAGGTGATTTTTAGAAGTTTCATGCTCCACTAGACAGCTTTTAGCATTCTTCCAATCATGGTACCCTCCATAGTGTGCTACCCCACCCATCATTGTGTGGATTCTTACCCCACTCTACCTTACACATGGATCATCATACCACCTTTTCCTCTAATAACGTCTACTATTCTCTGAAACATGAACCAAATAATTTTTATGCAAGTTGAATGTTCTTTTTCTTTTTATTTTTGTTGGTGGTGTGGGCCCCTGAGCTGCAGCCTATGTAGCCTATGCTTAAATGTGGCACTGATTATAAGTAAGTGAGGGCGAGTTTGAAGTTGCTCATCAATACAAATTGTTTCAGATGAGACTGTTATGAAAGTAACTAGTAAATAATTATTACCTCTTTTTTGATCACTAACAGCTTCTTTCTTCTGAAATTTGTTTATGCATACTGTACTGCAGAAATCTTTTGGTGGTGAATCTGGTTGTTCTAGGTGAACAGGTGAACCTCTAATCACATTTCCACATTGCAAACAGGCACCCTACATACAAAATACAATAAACCACAAACATATTTATTGTCTCTAGCCTCATATAAAATTAACATAATTTTCACACATGAAGTGAGAATCAATCTGTTTATTAGTAAACATTAAAAAAGGGAAAACATAAAATATTCATTGAAATGAATACACACTTTAAATGAAAGCATTTAGCTTTCTCATGCCATCCCAACATTCTACTACTTCTTGGTATGCCTTATTATGCTGAGTAACTCATTCCATACCATAATGATAATAACCAGTCTCTATAGTAAAATTCGTCAGTGAACAATAACTGTTGTTCATAACAATAGTTACAAAAAGATACGTCTATAGAACAGGATGTTATAATGGGGGGGGGGGGGGACAAAACAATCTGGGTGGTATTTCTAAAACAAATTATTATTTTAGTCTTATTTAGAAACACACTATCCAGAGTTGGTGTGGGTGTGTATGTTTCAGTGATGGCTGTCATTCAACACAGCCACCTTCACAAAGTGAACACAATATAATTAAGTGGATAAATCCGCTAATGTAATGCTATTTACTTTCACTATATTTGATATTTTAAACACGCTGTGGCAAGAGTATTATCTGATGCGATAGAGATTGGGAAAAATAAGCAGGTGGTGAAATAATGTTTATTAGACTACGCTAATGTTTTAAAAAATGCCCAGTATCTAGGAAGTACATAATCTGGCAAATTTCATCGATATTCACACATGCACGCATGTGAGCACTTTTAACAACACTGTCAGAAAAAATGAAGTTAAGTAGTAGCATAGAAGAAGTGTGGTACTGAACACATGGTTTTATAGCTATTATGAGTGCATATTACAAGATTATGTAGTCTGATTATACATACCTTAGTATATGCCTTTCTAAACTCTGATAGGCAAGTTTCTGAACAGAATTCCTTTTTACCATGCTGTGTGGGCAATATGTATTTCAGAGTTTGACGATTTTCGGCACACCAAGTGCATCCTGTCTTGTTTTTTGGCGGACGCCCTAAAACATTTATTACATTTTTAATTGACACAAATAACTACATTTTTTCTTCGCATATGTACATGTAAGTTTTGACCACTCTCACACTATCAACACACTTTCACAGTATTAACTCCCAGTTTGCCATTGCTTGAGAAGGAGCATAATGCAGAATAATTTGATCACCACCAGTGTGAACTAAAGCTATAAAGCTATATCAATAGTGTCTTAATCACATTCATGAAGTAAATACTCCATACGGGCATATCACTGTAGAAAGCGGTATCACTCAGTACTATGTATGAAAATAATTGGGCCGAGCCTGATGAGCGTAGTGAAATCAGGCATAGCCCTCTATCCATGACTCGGTGCACAGACCGCGAACTCCTCTGAAACTACTCAACCGAATCTTATAAAAGTTTGCATACATATCCAGACTGTATTGTAGACTGCACACATGTAATTTTTATTTCTCTAAATTATTTGGTTCAAAAGATATTATGATTTTTAACAAATCTTAGCTTAAACATGTGAGAGGAAGAGAGATAGAGACATTGTGGCCCAGCTACGGCGTTCTGTCTCACTCGCACTTACAGCCAGGCGCTAAGCGACTCACCGGTCACCGGCCGATTTCGGCGCTCGCGTGCCGGTGCGTGTGCATGTGCGGCTTCCGCCACCTGCACTGTTTGTCGCCTGATAAGATAAGATTTTGCTGTATCACAAATGCTGGTGGGTGTGCGTGTGCAGCTCCCGCTGGCTGTCGCTCGATAAGATAAGATTTTGCTATATACACTTTGTATTCGTGTCTCACACGTGTTTAATTCAAACAGTAGTAGAGCACTGTTCTATGGTGTAGCTAGATGTACGGATTGGACTTAAAGTGTTGAACAAGTGTCAATTTTTAGACAAGAATCTATGTAGTCGCTGACGCAACTGCAATTTTCCATTACATATTGCAACGAATCACAGTTTGGGTAAATTTTAATCCAAATTCTATTAAAATTATTATTCTTTTACTTTTTATTCAATTTTGTACTTTTTTCCTGTTATACGCATATTCTATACATTCTTATTCATCAGTTTATATTGTCACCGGACAAAAGGCTTGCCGCATGACAAATGGCACCAATCGTACACTCCAGTTATTTTGGTGGCCCTAAAAAGGACCGAGTGGCGAGAACGGTGATGTTGGTCGTGCCGCACTGAGGTGTTCGGCGGCTGCGCCCGCTGATCGTGGCGTACTGCAGTCCTCCTCTTCTTTCGGCACCGGTTGTAGAGTCGGCTGCCGGCCCAGCGAAATCCATCGCTGGTGCGGAACGGGAGTGCGAAGACGCAAGAACGGCGGCGGTTCTATTCTTCGGCTGTTCCTTCCGGCTGACTCCGCCCCGATGTCGTCCGAGAGAGGAGAGGAGATGAAGTGCGTTCGATGGCGTGGCGATGAAGAGTGCTCAAAATTTTCTGCCGGCCCGGGTTTTATTGACTAACCGGGATCGCTGGTTGGCTCGCTCCGAGCACGTTGTTGGATTGGCTCGCTGTGTCCACCGCTGGTACCGGAGAGCAGATGTTCGCATACCGCTGCCGTCACAACTCCACCGGGTCTTGAATGCTCTCCGGTACCCAGCCTACTGCTCTTCTCCAGATGTTGTGGAGGTGTCTGTTGGGCGCCATGTTGATTGGTGTGCCGGCTGGTAGCTCGCTGGCGTGGCTGGATCTTGCATCCGCAAGATGATCGTCGCCTCATGTTGGGCGCCACTTGTCACCGGACAAAAGGCTTGCCGCATGACAAATGGCGCCAATCGTACACTCTAGTTATTTTGGTGGCCCTAAAAAGGACCGAGTGGCGAGAACGGTGATGTTGGTCGTGCCGCGCTGAGGTGTTCGGCGGCTGCGCCCGCTGATCGTGGCGTACTGCAGTCCTCCTCTTCTTTCGGCACCGGTTGTAGAGTCGGCTGCCGGCCCAGCGAAATCCATCGCTGGTGCGGAACGGGAGTGCGAAGACGCAAGAACGGCGGCGGTTCTATTCTTCGGCTGTTACTGCCGGCTGACTCCGCCCCGATGTCGTCCGAGAGAGGAGAGGAGATGAAGTGCGTTCGATGGCGTGGCGATGAAGACTGCTCAAAATTTTCTGCCGGCCCGGGTTTTACTGACTAACCGGGATCGCTGGTTGGCTCGCTCCGAGCACGTTGTTGGATTGGCTCGCTGTGTCCACCGCTGGTACCGGAGAGCAGATGTT
Source organism: Magicicada septendecula (assembly GCA_034769895.1). Classification (NCBI taxonomy): domain Eukaryota; kingdom Metazoa; phylum Arthropoda; class Insecta; order Hemiptera; family Cicadidae; genus Magicicada; species Magicicada septendecula. Next base: position 310,127,131 of record CM068368.1, read on the forward strand.
CGCATACCGCTGCCGTCACAATATATACGTAATATTTATAGTATGCCTCGACGGAGAAGAGGTCCAAATATTGGTCGTTTAACTACATATCAAAGACGGATGAGACAGCAACAAACTGTTGCTGCAGCAACTGTTGAAGGCCCTGCAGAACATAACATGAATCATGTGTTATATGATCAACACAACACAGGATATAAGAATGAATTTGAAGATAATTTACGATCTTTAGAATTCTATGAATGTGTAAATTGTTCTCGAGTATTGATGCAGCATTTTTTGATATGTGTCTGCAGTGTAAGCAAAACCCAAATAAGTTTACTGCAGTTAATCTGATGGATCCTAAAGATGTACCTATAGAACTGATGGATCTCACTTATGTAGAACAACTCTTGATAGCAAGAGTACAACCAGTGATGCGTGTGCATAGGGTGAAATCATATAGAGAGGCTTTCCCGGTCAATATGCTTATAAGGGAAATATTACAAATATTGGTCAAATTCCTTGCCCCCTACACCTGCTTCACTGAGCACTATAGTTGTAAGAAAGGAAAGTGTTACTGGACATCGGGATTTTCATGTGAGACGTGACAAAATTTTAGAAGCACTCAATTTTTTGAAAACGAATCCAGAGTGATATCATCATTGATATGGAACAAATATTTATTAATTTATTTTTCTTAATATATACCTAAAACATATATACAAACACATACATAAATGAACATAACATACATAATTAACATATATAAATAATATATTAATATATATTTATATATAAATATTTATAATAATAATAGTATGTTTTTCTTTTTTTTATACTTCAATAAAAATAAAAAAACATACTATTATATATATATATACATATGTATATATATATATTATATATGAATATATAAATGTGGTAATACAGTAATATTAACATTAATATTTTTAATTCAACTATAAACATACTGTAAGCATATATTTTATGGACCGGATTTGCAAAATGTGGTTGTACAAAAATTGATGTAATTATTGTATTTTAGCTAAACATTTGATTGTTACTAGTTATTCAGTTCCGTAAATTTATTTTAATCAATAAATAGAAATGCAAAAAAATGAAGGAAAGAATATATAAAGTTGCGAATTTAAGTATTGGCTGTAAGTCTATTGTATAACAAAAGGTACACCAGATATTATAAGTCATACATAAAATAAAAAATATTAAAAATATAAAAAAAAAATAAGGTGCCTGAGCGAAAAGGGTTATTTTGATAGAATAAATTATGTAATATTATACTCTTATTATGTTAACAGAATTAAACTGTCTTTTAATATCAAAAATTAATGTTCTTCATAAACTACAACATATAAAAGATAAGCTAAAATTAAGCTAATGGGCTCATACCTCATTTATGGAAAATTATCCTCTTTTTAATTAAAAAAAATTCCTCTTATATAGTATTTGTGGCATTCTTGTTTTTTGGTATTATATTGGCGATTTGTTCAAACAATTGGCTGGGTTGTTGAATAGGAGTCGAAATAAATATGGTATCATTTTTGCCTTTTATAATGAATAAAATGAGAGTTTACTCATCTGAGTCAATAATTAAATATTTTATTATTCAGAGAATGGGTTCAAGACTATTATTCCTGCTTGTTGTTATTTTAGGAATGTTATTTCAGGTAAAATATTTTATTATAATTAGTTTAATAATTAAAATTGGATCTCCTCCATTCCATTATTGATGTTTCAGTAATTGATGGGTTGTCTTGATTAGTGTCTTTTTTAATTATAACCGTTCAGAGGATTATTCCCATTATTTTATTGAGTTATTTAGATATAAGACTGGTTTTATTTATTGTTTTATCATGTATTTGGGTCTCATTAGGGGGGCTGTGTTATTCATCAATTCGAAAAATTTTAGCATATCATCAATTTACAATTTAAGTTGAATTTTTAGAGGGGTTATATTAATAAATTATATATGGCTGGTATATTTTTTAATTTATTCCCTCTCTTTATTTTTGACTTGTTATCTGTTTTGAATAAATAATATGAATTATTTAAATCAAATTTTTATTTTGTTTAACAATAGGGTTAAATCATTAATGTTAATAATTGTTTTTATGTCAATAGGTGGATTACCACCATTTTTAGGGTTTTTCCCAAAATTTATGATAATTTATTGTCTTTTGGTTAATAAAATGTATTTTTTATGTTTAATTTTAGTAATAACTGCTTTATTAGTTATTTTATTATTTACGAGTTGTAATGACAGGGTTAATGATAAACAATATATCTTTAAAGTTGTCAACTTTTAGGTTAAATAATACATTATTTATAGTTTATTCTTTATTGATTGGATTTATAGTTGTAACCTTATTTAATATTATGAATTAATAAGGTTTTAAGTTAATAAAACTATTATCCTTCAAAGTTAAAAATATAATTTCTTGTAAGCCTTAGATTTATTTTAATCACCTTTAAATTTGCAATTTAATATTATTATTAAATATAAGACTGAAGAAAGAATAAAAAAAATAAGAAAATAAGGAAGAAAGATTAGATTATTGAGAGGAAAATATATCCATAAATAAATTTACAGTTTATTACCTAATTCAGTCATCGAATAAATCAATGATTAGTTATGAATAAGTGATTTTTCTCAACTAATCATAAAGACATTGGAACATTATATTTCATTTTTGGGATTTGATCAGGAATAGTAGGTACAACTTTAAGAGTTCTTATTCGCGTTGAATTAGGCATTCCTGGATCTTTTATTGGAGATGATCAAATTTATAATGTGATTGTTACTGCTCATGCTTTCGTTATAATTTTTTTTATAGTGATGCCAGTTATGATTGGAGGATTTGGGAATTGATTAGTTCCTTTGATAATTGGTGCTCCTGATATGGCTTTCCCTCGAATAAATAATATAAGCTTTTGATTATTACCACCTTCATTAACATTATTATTAATTGGTAGAATAGTTGATAGAGGTGCAGGTACTGGTTGGACAGTTTATCCTCCGTTGTCAAGAGGCGTTGCACACTCAGGATCTTGTGTTGATTTAACTATTTTTTCTTTACATTTGGCCGGAGCTAGTTCAATCCTAGGCGCAGTTAATTTTATTAGAACAATTTTTAATATACGATCAGCGGGAATATATATGGATCGGTTACCTTTATTTGTATGAGCAGTATTAATTACTGCTTTCTTATTATTGCTTTCATTACCAGTTTTAGCTGGTGCAATTACAATGTTATTAACTGATCGAAATTTGAATACTTCTTTTTTTGATCCTTCAGGTGGAGGAGATCCAATTTTATATCAACATTTATTTTGATTTTTTGGGCATCCTGAAGTATATATTTTAATTTTGCCCGGATTTGGACTAATTTCTCACATTATCACTCAAGAAAGAGGAAAAATTGAATCTTTTGGGTCACTAGGAATAATTTATGCTATAATATCAATTGGTATTTTAGGATTTGTTGTTTGAGCACATCATATATTTACAGTTGGTATGGATGTTGATACACGAGCTTATTTTACTTCTGCTACAATAATTATTGCTGTTCCAACTGGAATTAAAGTTTTTAGATGATTAGCAACTCTGAGAGGTGTTAAAATCAAGATAAGACCTTCAATTTTATGAGCAGTAGGTTTTGTCTTTCTTTTTACTATTGGTGGATTGACTGGGGTGATTCTAGCTAATTCATCAATTGATATTGCATTACATGATACATATTATGTTGTAGCCCATTTTCATTATGTGTTATCAATAGGTGCAGTGTTTGCAATTTTAGGAAGATTTATTCATTGATATCCTTTATTTACTGGATTATCTTTAAATTCTAATTGATTAAAAATTCATTTTTTGATTATGTTTATCGGGGTAAATTTAACCTTTTTTCCCCAACATTTTTTAGGACTGAGAGGCATGCCACGTCGATATTCAGATTATCCTGATGCATTTATATCATGAAACATTATATCTTCTATTGGAAGAAGAATTTCATTTATTGGAATTTTATTTTTATTGTTTATTATTTGAGAAAGATTTATTTCACATCGATTGATTTTATATTCGACTAATATAAATTCTTCTATTGAATGGTTACATAAACTTCCTCCGTCTGAGCACTCATATAGTGAGATTCCATTATTAGTTCAATTCTAATATGGCAGATGAAGTGCGATGAATTTAAGATTCATATATAAATAATTTTTGTTAGAAATTTCTAATTGATCTTATATTAATATGCAAGATGCTATATCACCATTAATAGAACAGTTAATATTTTTTCATGATCATACTTTAACTATTTTAATTATTATCACTTCAATTGTTACTTATATAATAACAGTTATCATATTTAATAATATTGTTAATCGACTTTTATTAGAGGGACAGTTAATTGAATTTTTTTGAACACTTCTTCCAGCTTTAACACTAATTTTTATTGCATTCCCATCCTTACGATTATTATACTTATTGGATGAAATTAATAAACCTTTAATAACTTTAAAAATTATTGGTCATCAATGATATTGATCATACGAATATTCAGATTTTTTAAATATTGAATTTGATTCTTATATAAAATCTCAAAATGAAATATTAATTAGAGAGTTCCGTTTATTAGAAGTAGATAATCGAACGATTTTACCTTTTAGTACTCAAATTCGATTATTGATTTCATCATTTGATGTTATTCATTCATGAGCTATACCATCTATGAGAATTAAGGTGGATGCCGTGCCTGGTCGATTAAATCAAGCAAGAATATTTATTAATCGACCTGGTATATCATTTGATCAATGTTCTGAAATTTGTGGAGCAAATCATAGATTTATACCTATTGTTATTGAAAGAGTTGATATAAATTGTTTTATTAATTGGTTAATAAGCTATTCATTAAGTGACTGAAAGTAAGTGATGGTCTCATAACCAATTTATAGTAACTAACGACTACTTTTAATGGCGAAAAGTTAGTTTATTATAAAAACATCAATCTGTCAGATTCAAGAAACTAAGAATGGTATTTTTCTATTTATAGTAATATTCGGTACTGTGTTTTTTAATACAAATTTGGTCATCAATAAATATGACAAATGAATTATAAATAATTTTATAACATTCGGCTCCGGCTTAGAGCTTGAAACACAAAATATCTCAGAGTTGGCAAAATTGATTTCAAAACATTATCGTTTGACGAAATGGCGTCAGTCACATTTAATAAATTACTATGTTTAAAATCTGGAGTTCTTTTGATCATGAAATAAGACATAAACGTTGGTTACATTAAAACAGTACACTACCATACCTTATACATACTTAGAAATTATAATGTGTTTTTACAATTTGTTTGGTAGTGTCGTATTTCTGTTACAAAAATTGTGCTCTCAAATAAGGTTATATTTTGATTAATGAAATGTTTTTTAAGTAAGTAAATTATGCCTTTACCTTTGAAAGAAAATACTACTTTTTAAATAGTGAGAAATTTTATCATTTGAAAAATATTTTAAGTGATTTGGGGTTTTGGGATTAAGGAATTTATTCGGTACTTATCAGTTCATATCATGTTGAAATGTCGTCATCAGGATAGTCATATATTCTTCAAATTTGGGCTGGTTTTAAACTTCTAACATCTTTTCAATCTGGTCTTGGGTTTTTCTCTAATTAATTTACTTAATTTGGTTCCTGGACATCGTGAATACTTTATAGATCGACGTCTATTTGTCTTTGGTCATCTTGGTTCACTGATTCGACTTTTTGTAACTGTTTAAATTAAAATTTCAATCGTTCCAATTTTGCGTGCCGCTTACCCACGCGTCGTTTTTCAGAGTCTATATATATTAACGGAAAATAAGCCCTCAACGGCTCGTTGTCATAGTAACCATAATTCTGTGATTGGTTAATTACTCCTTTAAAGACATTGTTAAAATATTTGAATTTTTATTCAAATTTATTAAGTATTTTCCTAATGGTTTTATTCCCTTATAATTCCTTTGGGATAATCAATGACATCACTATTATCTTTCTTTCCTTTCAAACTTTACAATGATACCTCATAAGGTCATATTTTGTTATACATTAACTATAGTCTAATTATTTGACATTTAATAAATAACATATCTTTCTTAAATTAAACTATTACAATGACATTTCTGTTTTAAAATAATTGACATATAATTACTGGCCCTTCACTGGTTTTAGATTAGTAAGATTTCTTATGAAATTGATACAATTTACATTTGAATGTCTTTGGCAGTTAAATGTTTTCATAGTCAAGATTAGCCATGATTGTTTTTTGGTGTATTTCTTTTTAAATTACATTCTGAATTCAGCCTGATGGGCTTCACTTATTTGTTTGTGTTTTAACTACTATTCAACATGCATTTTCATTACTCTCCTTTTAAAATATAATAATTAGGTTTATGGACTGTAGGTTCCTTTCAGCCATATTCCTCTTTTAACATTGAACCAACTATTCTTTACAAGTCATTAGTTATTATTAGTTCTAATATTGATTTCTTTCTTTTGTTACAAACTAAAGTGATAAACATTGTCACTTTTCATAAAATTATGAAAGTTAATTCCCCTTTCCACATGGGGTGTTGTATTCTTTGTAATCTTAATTTTACTAACAAGACTTTAATTCTATTCTATCATACCATGTTAACACAAGTTATTTGTCTGGGGTTTCTCCCTGAATAACATCACAAGTTTCCTTTATATTAATTTGGAATACTATTTCTAATTATTTCTAGATATATTACTGTTTACAATATTACTCCAATCATTGGTTGTTCATCAATGTTTTATAAAGTGTCTCCTTACTTATTATATTTTTAATGTTTCACATACACTTTCACTATTTTTTAGGGTATTTACACTTCACTAAAGCACTTCACTTTGGTTCACTATTTTGTATTGAGTGTTATTTAATGGGTAATCCCTATACTTTCTCCTACCATTTCTCACTATTTCGTTTTAGTATGATATTTACTATTAACAATATTAGGTTAGTTGTGTTTTGTTAAATCTAACCTTTCTGACTGTGTTAGTGTACTTTTTCTGTATTACATTGCTTTACAATTGTATTGTCTTTAAAATGGGTACATAGGTTAAATTAATGATAATAATAATATTGGTTTCATTAATACATAATTATTCGAGGTTTATTGACCGTATTCTATCTTTAAGTATACTATCTTTCCCTTTTATGTGTGTTAGTTTCCCCTTGGGTTTAACCTGTCTCCTCCTCATTCTTCCTCTTCTTCATCTTCAATAGTCTTCATCTTCATTCGGTTCTCCTCTTCTAGTTTAAATTCTGTTTAATTGTAGGGATCTGTTCTCTTCCTCTGGTTCTTCTTTAGTTCTGTGTTCATCATTGTTTTGTCTATCATATTTTTCTTAAGTATGTTACGTGGTTCCCTTCTTTATGTTTAGGTTGTTGGCTCAATCATATGGGTTGGGTAATATCGTTGTACGTCGTGTCAAAGTATTTACATTTTAATCATTTTTTAAACGTTTTATTTTATATGAAGTATTTTTATATCAAGAATTATCTTTTTTATCACTGGTACGGGATTTGGCTCAATTGTATCGTTACATAATGCCTCTCCTCTAAAATTGATCATTTTAATAAAACACTAGCATAGTTTTTTATGAAATTATCAGTTATAGATAACTTGTTTCCTCTTCTTCCTTGTTTGTTTCACCATTCTTCATTTCTCTTCTTACTTACTTAATTCATTCCATTTTATTTGGATCTGTTTTTATTTATTTCCATTGGTGCATTTTCCCTCATATACAAATTTTTCCCTAACTTTTATACAGTAGTTGGTTTCTCCCATTACTACTCATTTTTCTGAGACTAGAGGCACATCTTCTCTACTCAGTTCATTTGGATTGCTGGACTTTTCAACTGTGCCGTCTCCCTTGTTAAGACAACACAAAAGTCGGGAACTAGTTCAATTCTTTACCAGTTAATCAAACTAGCTGCCGTTGTTAGTAAAACCTCCTTACCAACAAATTACAACACAATTATGACATAGAAAATTGACAAGGTTTGCACAAATTTATTCACTCACTTGGTGTTAGCGAAAACATCTCTTTATTACTTTTCAAATATTATGTTTGACTTTGTTTCTTTTTTTAATAAAATTTACTTTACTAAATTCTGCCTTTACTGCTTTAAAGATATTAAGTATATTATTCCTTTTATCTCAAAAATTTACTTATCTAGATGTTAGTTTTAAATACCTCGGATCCGGGTCTGAACTTTCTCAAAATAATTAATGTATCATACACTTCAACCAAATTATTTGAAGAATAATATTGGTGGTAATCTACATTATTATCTTACATTTATCTATATATTGCTGTTACTATTACTTCATTACAAAAATTACAAATCTGATAATTCCTTCTTTACATTATTAGTTTCTTTTGTTAAAGTTCTTTAGTGTTCTTTTTTTTACTTCTCTTATTAAGACGAAATATACAAATGTTGTGGTTGGATATCACCTGAATTTAATATGAGGTTGTTGCTGGGTCCTTGGGGCATCTCCTGTCGTCTTCCATGGGTGGAGTACGTGGTTCCTCTTGAATCTACATCGGGTTGATTATGTCTGCTCTCGACGATCGGTTTTTTACTTGAAGTTCATACTGTTGTAGTTTCACTTTTCTTCGTCCAGATTTTGTAGTTCACATTTTACACCTTAATTATAGTTCTTACTTTGCAGTACTAAAGTCTGGTAGTTACATATCTTACAACTTACAGTTTTATATTTTTAAAGAGATGTGTTGGCTACTTTTTCCTTTCTGCATATTCTCACTAACTCTACACACACTACATTATTCAAAATAAAATCATCTCACGTTGAATCTACGTTTAACGCCATACACTTACGTGTATGTAGACAACACACAACTCACATCTTTTCATGACGAAGTTCTACTGGCGAATGCGCGTATAGTTTAGGGGCGAGGGCTCAGTAAGCTGGTGCGTATTTACGCACTAAGAAAATAGTTCGTACTTTATATATTATTAATTATTCATTAATTAGAATGTAAATACTTTATGTTTACTTTATTATGACTTAGGGATTTCTTTATTTATATAGTCGCATTTTTTAATAATTAAAGTAATTATTATTATTATTCTTTACTTAATACCTTTCTTGGCGTGTTGGTACTGGAAAGTTTCAAGTTGATTCAGGAATCTGGGTATAGGTAAGGGTGTATGATACTCTTACTTATTAAAATTAAAAATTTTAATTTGTGCGATTTTCGATATATTTAAAATCGTCACATCCTCCTGCACTTAACTATAAAAAACGGGGGGGTGGAATAATAGAAAATCTAATAAACATAATTATATTTGGACACAAAATTTCATACTGAAATTTCTCTCTCTCAGATTATTTCTATTCATCAATTGATTATCTTACACTTATGTCACATCTAAATTCTACTACATCTACTATATAAAATACACAAAACGTAAATCTACCTTATTTTAATTCTTACATCTACTACCGGTTTTTTCTTGAATTGGTCACTCGTTTTACGGAGTTATACTCATGAGTATGTTACTAATAATAATCACATATTGTAAGAACAATAGAATTACTTTTAGTTTACAGCGCTAAGGATTATTTTTCTTTCTTTCTTTCTCTCTCTTCATCTTCATTATCATTGTCATCAGATTTCTCATGTATAATATCATTCTCGCAGGACATTAGCTAAGGTTGATCAGGCCTCGCTAGTATTCGTACGAAGGGGTTTTGAGTTTATACTCACTTATAGTATAGGATGTTGCACAATCTTATCCTATTTCGGTATAAGTATATACAACATATTTTATTCTTAATACTTAGATAGTATTCTAGGTTTTCTATCTTTCTCGTAGTCTTTCTTCTGTATTTTGACACGTAAAACATTTTTTTATTTGAGACAGATGGCTTCTGCGAATGTAATTTTCTGTATTGGGTTCATACAGAGCTACAGTAACGGGGGTGATGAATTTATGAATTTGGTAGGGGCCACACCATCGATATGATAGTTTCGAAGTGGTCCTATCAACTGCTTTACTCATAGGATGAGTTTTATACATTACTAAATCACCTATTTTATACTTTATTTGCCTATTATTATGCTCATGATACTTCCTTGATTTTTGTAAATTCGCTCTCAAATTTGCACGAGCTTCGTTCCATATTTTTCGTATGTTATTCCCATTCACGTCGCGGGGTAATAACTCATTGATTTTCCACTTTGTGGTTAAAGGATGGTTGGGTTTGTACTTGTACAGTAAATCAAATGGTGTTGATTTATGACCTTCATGATACGCTGAATTGAATGCAAATTGTATCCACGAAATATTTTGATCCCAGGTTGTCTGGTCTTTAGCATGATAAGATATTAATGCTGATTTTAAGTTACGCAAGTATCTTTCTGCTAGATTTCCTTGCGGTCTGTACTCGGTCACGGTAATATGATTTATACCTAATTTAAAACACATGTCGTTAAATTCTTTCGACTTAAACTGGGGTCCATTGTCAGATATTAAGCTTAAAGGTGTACCATAGTCTTTAAATAGTCGTTCTTGTAGAATTTTAATTGTCGTAGATGCTAATGCACGACGCATAGGATACATCCACACGAATTTAGTGAATGAGTCTACACAAATTAACAGCATAGTATTTCCGGATTTAGAGCGGGGATAAGGTCCAGAATAGTCTATGTATATTTTCGAGAAGGGATTGGTAGGTATTTCGGAGATTAATTTTCCGACTTGACTGGTTCTTGCTGGTTTGCTCAGGGCACAAATTTCGCATTCTTTCACGAACTTTTTTATTTCACTATTCATGTTTTCCCAGTGGTATTCCTTGCGAATACGATGTATAGTTTTTCTAATTCCCATATGAGCTCCAATTGTCGATGAATGGTAGTACTCTATTAACATGGGTTTGATTATTTCCGGGGCGATTATTCTCAGTAATTTTCCGTTTGCCTTTTTAAAACAAAGTACTCTTTTACTCAAGATATATTTGTCAGAGTTATTTCCTTTTTCTATTTGTTCGATTATTTTGCACAATTTCGGATCTTGTTGTTGGTGATATGCTATATCCTTGAATGCAAGGGGAAAGTTAGTAATTAGTGTATTAACGGTAGTGGTTTCAATATTGTCTTCTCCAGATCTTGTATTGGGTAGTTGGAACATGCGGGATAGAGTATCGGCTACTACATTTTGAGTACCACGAATATGTTGCACTTTGAACTTGTAGCAATTTAATCTTAACACCCATCTTCCGATACGACCTAACTGTTTTGGGTGATTCAATAACCATGATAAAGCTTGATTATCGGTTTCAAGTAGAAATTCTTTGTGTTCCAAAAATGGTTTGAATTTATCAAAGGCGAATACTACGGCTAAACATTCAAGTTCATAGGCTGAGAACTTCCTTTCTTGCTCGGTCAATGTACGGGATGCATAGCTGATCGGGAGTCTAGTATTATTTATTTCCTGGTATATTACGGCTCCTAATGCTACACTTGAACTATCGGTCTGTACGATAAATGGTTTACTGAAATCCGCTAACTGCAATACAGGTGGGGATATAATGCTTTCTTTAAGTGTTTCAAACGCTTCTTGATGTTGAGTAGTCCACTCGAATTTCGTTCCTTTCTTTCTTAAGGCATTCAATGGGGCTGCTATATCCGCTAAGTGGGGTATGTACTTATGAAAATAATTAATCATACCTAAAAATCGAGCTATACCTTTGACGTCTCTCGGAGGTAAAAATTCTCGGATTGCACGTGTACGTTCGGGATCGATGGTAACCTTACCTTCGGCTGATACTATGTGACCTAAGAAGGAGAATTGTTTTACAGCGAAATTAACTTTACTCGGGTTTACGGTCAGTCCGGCTTTCTTTAACCTGGATAATACTTCACGCAAGTATCAATATGTTGATCCATTGACTCACTATATACTACTATATCGTCAAGATAATGATATACAAATTTAAATTTAACGTCATGGAAAATTTTTTCTAACAGTCGGCTACATACTGAACTTCCTTGTGATATACCGAATGGTACTCTCGTAAATTGATATAGATTAAATGGGACAGCAAAAGCAGTTAAATGTTTTGATTCCTCAGCTAGTGGGATTTGATGGAATGCTTGGTTGAGATCCATTATGGTGAAGATTTTCGCTCTTGTAAAATAGTGAAACGCACTGTGAATGTCGGGCAGTGGTATCGATTCAAATTCTATACTCTTATTTAGTTGTCTATAATCCACGACTAGTCTATGTTTGTCAGTTCCTTTTGGTACTAAGAATGCAGGTGATGAGTATGGAGACGTTGACGGTTCAATGACATGCTGATCAAGGAGTTTGTTAATGTGGTTTCTCATTATTTCCATCTTGGGCGGAGATAATTTGTATGGGTGCAGTCGTATTACCTTGTTGTCACTAAGATTTATTTTATATTCGATTAAATGGGTTATTCCTAACTTGGGGGTGAGTACAGCAGAAAATTCTTTTATTAACTTTTGGATTCTTAGTTTCTCATTTCCTTTTAAATGACTCAGACTCGATTCATGATGCTCTGAATGAATAGTTGCGGTTTCACAAATAGCGTCGTTACTTAACTCGGAGTCGAACTGATATTTTCGAGTACGATCAAATCTGAAGAAATATTGTTTTGCATATATATCAAGGATTAAGGCAGTTTTTCTTATAAAATCCGCGCCTAATATTAAGTTTTGTCCTAACTCTTCAGCTACTAGTAGGGGAATATACCAAGTAAAATTCTTTATTTTTAATTTCACCGTAATACTGTGCGATATCTTTAGATTTTGTTTATTTGCGGTGGTACACTTTATGTTCACCATTTGGCTACGTTTAATCAGTTTATGATTAGCTAATAAGGTTGCTAACTGTTTACTAATTATACTACGGGTAGATCCGGAATCAATTAAACCAAGGGTATTCGTTGCTCCAAGGTCTATGTGTACATAGGGTAGTTGGCATATACTTGTTTTACATGCACCAATAGAGTTGCACTTCTCGATAAATTTTGTTAAGTAAGGGTCTATGCGTTTATTTTTATTTGATGCTTAGTATTGTTGTTACCTTTCCTTCTGGTGCTTCGGAAGACGTAGGATTTTTGTTCTTCAAGCTTCACATGTTTTTTGATTGGTCGGTTTTCTGTTTATAGCGCTTTTGTTTACATAACTTGCTAATATGTCCGGCCTTTCCACAGTTATAACATCTTCTTTCCTCATTTACTTCGCTCGTAGGTTGTCGGGGTTTTGGTTTGGAGTATGTTACATGGGGATAGCTTTGGGTTTTATATGTACTTACGAATCGCTTATCGCGGTAGTTTCGGGTATCATTTCCAATTGGTCGAGTTTGGAAGGAATCTCTGTGTTGACTCAGGGACATAGAAACGCGTCTATTCTGGTCAGAATACCAGACGTTGGATGAATGTATACAACATAGTTCTAGTTCGGTGAAAGTGGTAGGTCGCTTCATGAGTGCTAGGCGAGATCGCTCCTCGGGGGATAGTCCTACTAAGATAGTGTCTACTAACTGTTGTTCACTCCATTTAACTTGTAGCAATAAAGCAGATTCTCTTACCTCAGATATATAATGAGCTAGTCTCTCGTATGTGCCTTGTGCACGAAGTACTAAGTTTCGCTTCAATTCTTCGTAGATACCGGTGGGAATGAAATGTCTTATTAGTGTGGTATGAAGTTCTTCTACCGGGTGATTATACCTTAGGGATACTAACACTCTATCTTTTAATGGAGGTCTACACTTAGGTAAAATTACTTGCAAAATCTGGTTATCTCTCAGTTGTTGCAGGTCCTTTAATTGTAAGATGTGCTTGATAAAATCAAGGAGCTTTGTAATATTCAGCCCATCAGTAATTGGTATGTCAGACAAAATACTTTCTACAGGGTGGGTTATCTTTCCATAGAGCTCGGGAGTTAGATTTATTTGGCTCATCACTCTAGGTTTTTCCGCAGATTGATTAGTCCGCAAGTGAGAAGGTAAATCGTAGGTACGGGTCATATTTTCTAGTTCATTAGGGAGTGACGTAACGTTTACTGGTTGAATATTTACTTGACTATCAGTTAACCGTTCCTTGAATGGATTTATATTTGATTCCTGCAGAATCTGAATTTTTGCAGTACCGTTTGACTGTTCTTGAGTCGGGGATTGGGTAGGTGAAATATTTAATTTCGTCATAGCTTCTTCGATTTCGTCTAATCTAAACGATTCGGATCGTCGACGTAATTCGCGCATTATCTCAGGTAATTGTTGTAATGCTTCCTCGGCGAATTTTTGTACATCATGAGGGGTATCTTTATCACCTGGCCAGTTCAACAAATTGGTGATACGGTGGGTTAGATGCTCGATTCTTTGGGTGGTGCGTAAAATTACTGCGGGAGATTTTTCATCACGCAGGGTTTGTGCGATCGACGTTAGTTCCGTATACTTATGATAACACGTTTCTTTTTCGCTTTCGAAATCTAAAACACTCAAACGATTTAATAATGAGGGTTTGTCCGGTTTATTTTCACGTAACGTCTTGCGAAGTTCCGCGACAGTTACATTAGAGTAGGGAAGACCACGCAATAATGCTTCATAGCTTAATTCGTCTTTCAACAACAAATCGGGGTTAAATTGAGCCATTTTTGATAATAACAACTTTAAATACACGACGTATTACGAACGACAAATCTTATGTCACTTACTTTAATTCGTTTTATCAATGTTTAAAATAGTTAACATTAATTCATTTAAACACATACACATATATCTTATTGCATCTGGAATCTTATATTAATTAATAAACATAACTTATCTCACAACAATTCAATTCTCAGTACTGACATATATAATTAATTAAAACAAAACGCTAATACCATTGTATCGTAGAGAGAAATTTCATATACGAAAAGTTCATTGGTTTAACAATAGCACAAAGAGTCAGCTGTTTTGGGAAGTCGTCTAGTTGCATGGGTGGTAATTCAGGACAATACAAAACAGGAAAAAGCGTGTCTAATGTGGTTTTGTTTGCTTTAGGGACGAGGGGTTATGAATGAGATGGGTGCATACAAAGGGGAGAGTTTACATTCCTCAACACGTATTTAACATGAACAGACTGGCTTCTATCGACTTGTTTGGAATGGAATCCTTACCAGCTATGACTTGCGTAATACGGCAAAGTCGCGATACTAATATTATTATAACATAATTTAAAATTTTACTCATTTTTTTTTTTTTTTTTTTTTTCTGAGTGAATAAATTTATGTTTGTCCTAGTTATCGTTAACGAATTATAAAATTACACAACAACAGCAACATAATTATTTCTTGCTTTAAAGTAGTAATGGTGCAATTTTGTGTGCCACGACGTACATAATTATTTTTAAAATAGCAGAGTGGCGCAATTTTATATGTGACACTCTGTAAACAATTAACTTTTTTTTTTTTTTTTTACAAGACAGCAGAGTGGCGCAATTTTGTGCCATCTCCCTTGTTAAGACAACACAAAAGTCGGGAACTAGTTCAATTCTTTACCAGTTAATCAAACTAGCTGCCGTTGTTAGTAAAACCTCCTTACCAACAAATTACAACACAATTATGACATAGAAAATTGACAAGGTTTGCACAAATTTATTCACTCACTTGGTGTTAGCGAAAACATCTCTTTATTACTTTTCAAATATTATGTTTGACTTTGTTTCTTTTTTTAATAAAATTTACTTTACTAAATTCTGCCTTTACTGCTTTAAAGATATTAAGTATATTATTCCTTTTATCTCAAAAATTTACTTATCTAGATGTTAGTTTTAAATACCTCGGATCCGGGTCTGAACTTTCTCAAAATAATTAATGTATCATACACTTCAACCAAATTATTTGAAGAATAATATTGGTGGTAATCTACATTATTATCTTACATTTATCTATATATTGCTGTTACTATTACTTCATTACAAAAATTACAAATCTGATAATTCCTTCTTTACATTATTAGTTTCTTTTGTTAAAGTTCTTTAGTGTTCTTTTTTTTACTTCTCTTATTAAGACGAAATATACAAATGTTGTGGTTGGATATCACCTGAATTTAATATGAGGTTGTTGCTGGGTCCTTGGGGCATCTCCTGTCGTCTTCCATGGGTGGAGTACGTGGTTCCTCTTGAATCTACATCGGGTTGATTATGTCTGCTCTCGACGATCGGTTTTTTACTTGAAGTTCATACTGTTGTAGTTTCACTTTTCTTCGTCCAGATTTTGTAGTTCACATTTTACACCTTAATTATAGTTCTTACTTTGCAGTACTAAAGTCTGGTAGTTACATATCTTACAACTTACAGTTTTATATTTTTAAAGAGATGTGTTGGCTACTTTTTCCTTTCTGCATATTCTCACTAACTCTACACACACTACATTATTCAAAATAAAATCATCTCACGTTGAATCTACGTTTAACGCCATACACTTACGTGTATGTAGACAACACACAACTCACATCTTTTCATGACGAAGTTCTACTGGCGAATGCGCGTATAGTTTAGGGGCGAGGGCTCAGTAAGCTGGTGCGTATTTACGCACTAAGAAAATAGTTCGTACTTTATATATTATTAATTATTCATTAATTAGAATGTAAATACTTTATGTTTACTTTATTATGACTTAGGGATTTCTTTATTTATATAGTCGCATTTTTTAATAATTAAAGTAATTATTATTATTATTCTTTACTTAATACCTTTCTTGGCGTGTTGGTACTGGAAAGTTTCAAGTTGATTCAGGAATCTGGGTATAGGTAAGGGTGTATGATACTCTTACTTATTAAAATTAAAAATTTTAATTTGTGCGATTTTCGATATATTTAAAATCGTCACATCCTCCTGCACTTAACTATAAAAAACGGGGGGGTGGAATAATAGAAAATCTAATAAACATAATTATATTTGGACACAAAATTTCATACTGAAATTTCTCTCTCTCAGATTATTTCTATTCATCAATTGATTATCTTACACTTATGTCACATCTAAATTCTACTACATCTACTATATAAAATACACAAAACGTAAATCTACCTTATTTTAATTCTTACATCTACTACCGGTTTTTTCTTGAATTGGTCACTCGTTTTACGGAGTTATACTCATGAGTATGTTACTAATAATAATCACATATTGTAAGAACAATAGAATTACTTTTAGTTTACAGCGCTAAGGATTATTTTTCTTTCTTTCTTTCTCTCTCTTCATCTTCATTATCATTGTCATCAGATTTCTCATGTATAATATCATTCTCGCAGGACATTAGCTAAGGTTGATCAGGCCTCGCTAGTATTCGTACGAAGGGGTTTTGAGTTTATACTCACTTATAGTATAGGATGTTGCACAATCTTATCCTATTTCAGTATAAGTATATACAACATATTTTATTCTTAATACTTAGATAGTATTCTAGGTTTTCTATCTTTCTCGTAGTCTTTCTTCTGTATTTTGACACGTAAAACATTTTTTTATTTGAGACAGATGGCTTCTGCGAACGTAATTTTCTGTATTGGGTTCATACAGAGCTACAGTAACGGGGGTGATGAATTTATGAATTTGGTAGGGGCCACACCATCGATATGATAGTTTCGAAGTGGTCCTATCAACTGCTTTACTCATAGGATGAGTTTTATACATTACTAAATCACCTATTTTATACTTTATTTGCCTATTATTATGCTCATGATACTTCCTTGATTTTTGTAAATTCGCTCTCAAATTTGCACGAGCTTCGTTCCATATTTTTCGTATGTTATTCCCATTCACGTCGCGGGGTAATAACTCATTGATTTTCCACTTTGTGGTTAAAGGATGGTTGGGTTTGTACTTGTACAGTAAATCAAATGGTGTTGATTTATGACCTTCATGATACGCTGAATTGAATGCAAATTGTATCCACGAAATATTTTGATCCCAGGTTGTCTGGTCTTTAGCATGATAAGATATTAATGCTGATTTTAAGTTACGCAAGTATCTTTCTGCTAGATTTCCTTGCGGTCTGTACTCGGTCACGGTAATATGATTTATACCTAATTTAAAACACATGTCGTTAAATTCTTTCGACTTAAACTGGGGTCCATTGTCAGATATTAAGCTTAAAGGTGTACCATAGTCTTTAAATAGTCGTTCTTGTAGATTTTAATTGTCGTAGATGCTAATGCACGACGCATAGGATACATCCACACGAATTTAGTGAATGAGTCTACACAAATTAACAGCATAGTATTTCCGGATTTAGAGCGGGGATAAGGTCCAGAATAGTCTATGTATATTTTCGAGAAGGGATTGGTAGGTATTTCGGAGATTAATTTTCCGACTTGACTGGTTCTTGCTGGTTTGCTCAGGGCACAAATTTCGCATTCTTTCACGAACTTTTTTATTTCACTATTCATGTTTTCCCAGTGGTATTCCTTGCGAATACGATGTATAGTTTTTCTAATTCCCATATGAGCTCCAATTGTCGATGAATGGTAGTACTCTATTAACATGGGTTTGATTATTTCCGGGGCGATTATTCTCAGTAATTTTCCGTTTGCCTTTTTAAAACAAAGTACTCTTTTACTCAAGATATATTTGTCAGAGTTATTTCCTTTTTCTATTTGTTCGATTATTTTGCACAATTTCGGATCTTGTTGTTGGTGATATGCTATATCCTTGAATGCAAGGGGAAAGTTAGTAATTAGTGTATTAACGGTAGTGGTTTCAATATTGTCTTCTCCAGATCTTGTATTGGGTAGTTGGAACATGCGGGATAGAGTATCGGCTACTACATTTTGAGTACCACGAATATGTTGCACTTTGAACTTGTAGCAATTTAATCTTAACACCCATCTTCCGATACGACCTAACTGTTTTGGGTGATTCAATAACCATGATAAAGCTTGATTATCGGTTTCAAGTAGAAATTCTTTGTGTTCCAAAAATGGTTTGAATTTATCAAAGGCGAATACTACGGCTAAACATTCAAGTTCATAGGCTGAGAACTTCCTTTCTTGCTCGGTCAATGTACGGGATGCATAGCTGATCGGGAGTCTAGTATTATTTATTTCCTGGTATATTACGGCTCCTAATGCTACACTTGAACTATCGGTCTGTACGATAAATGGTTTACTGAAATCCGCTAACTGCAATACAGGTGGGGATATAATGCTTTCTTTAAGTGTTTCAAACGCTTCTTGATGTTGAGTAGTCCACTCGAATTTCGTTCCTTTCTTTCTTAAGGCATTCAATGGGGCTGCTATATCCGCTAAGTGGGGTATGTACTTATGAAAATAATTAATCATACCTAAAAATTGAGCTATACCTTTGACGTCTCTCGGAGGTAAAAATTCTCGGATTGCACGTGTACGTTCGGGATCGATGGTAACCTTACCTTCGGCTGATACTATGTGACCTAAGAAGGAGAATTGTTTTACAGCGAAATTAACTTTACTCGGGTTTACGGTCAGTCCGGCTTTCTTTAACCTGGATAATACTTCACGCAAGTATCAATATGTTGATCCATTGACTCACTATATACTACTATATCGTCAAGATAATGATATACAAATTTAAATTTAACGTCATGGAAAATTTTTTCTAACAGTCGGCTACATACTGAACTTCCTTGTGATATACCGAATGGTACTCTCGTAAATTGATATAGATTAAATGGGACAGCAAAAGCAGTTAAATGTTTTGATTCCTCAGCTAGTGGGATTTGATGGAATGCTTGGTTGAGATCCATTATGGTGAAGATTTTCGCTCTTGTAAAATAGTGAAACGCACTGTGAATGTCGGGCAGTGGTATCGATTCAAATTCTATACTCTTATTTAGTTGTCTATAATCCACGACTAGTCTATGTTTGTCAGTTCCTTTTGGTACTAAGAATGCAGGTGATGAGTATGGAGACGTTGACGGTTCAATGACATGCTGATCAAGGAGTTTGTTAATGTGGTTTCTCATTATTTCCATCTTGGGCGGAGATAATTTGTATGGGTGCAGTCGTATTACCTTGTTGTCACTAAGATTTATTTTATATTCGATTAAATGGGTTATTCCTAACTTGGGGGTGAGTACAGCAGAAAATTCTTTTATTAACTTTTGGATTCTTAGTTTCTCATTTCCTTTTAAATGACTCAGACTCGATTCATGATGCTCTGAATGAATAGTTGCGGTTTCACAAATAGCGTCGTTACTTAACTCGGAGTCGAACTGATATTTTCGAGTACGATCAAATCTGAAGAAATATTGTTTTGCATATATATCAAGGATTAAGGCAGTTTTTCTTATAAAATCCGCGCCTAATATTAAGTTTTGTCCTAACTCTTCAGCTACTAGTAGGGGAATATACCAAGTAAAATTCTTTATTTTTAATTTCACCGTAATACTGTGCGATATCTTTAGATTTTGTTTATTTGCGGTGGTACACTTTATGTTCACCATTTGGCTACGTTTAATCAGTTTATGATTAGCTAATAAGGTTGCTAACTGTTTACTAATTATACTACGGGTAGATCCGGAATCAATTAAACCAAGGGTATTCGTTGCTCCAAGGTCTATGTGTACATAGGGTAGTTGGCATATACTTGTTTTACATGCACCAATAGAGTTGCACTTCTCGATAAATTTTGTTAAGTAAGGGTCTATGCGTTTATTTTTATTTGATGCTTAGTATTGTTGTTACCTTTCCTTCTGGTGCTTCGGAAGACGTAGGATTTTTGTTCTTCCAGCTTCACATGTTTTTTGATTGGTCGGTTTTCTGTTTATAGCGCTTTTGTTTACATAACTTGCTAATATGTCCGGCCTTTCCACAGTTATAACATCTTCTTTCCTCATTTACTTCGCTCGTAGGTTGTCGGGGTTTTGGTTTGGAGTATGTTACATGGGGATAGCTTTGGGTTTTATATGTACTTACGAATCGCTTATCGCGGTAGTTTCGGGTATCATTTCCAATTGGTCGAGTTTGGAAGGAATCTCTGTGTTGACTCAGGGACATAGAAACGCGTCTATTCTGGTCAGAATACCAGACGTTGGATGAATGTATACAACATAGTTCTAGTTCGGTGAAAGTGGTAGGTCGCTTCATGAGTGCTAGGCGAGATCGCTCCTCGGGGGATAGTCCTACTAAGATAGTGTCTACTAACTGTTGTTCACTCCATTTAACTTGTAGCAATAAAGCAGATTCTCTTACCTCAGATATATAATGAGCTAGTCTCTCGTATGTGCCTTGTGCACGAAGTACTAAGTTTCGCTTCAATTCTTCGTAGATACCGGTGGGAATGAAATGTCTTATTAGTGTGGTATGAAGTTCTTCTACCGGGTGATTATACCTTAGGGATACTAACACTCTATCTTTTAATGGAGGTCTACACTTAGGTAAAATTACTTGCAAAATCTGGTTATCTCTCAGTTGTTGCAGGTCCTTTAATTGTAAGATGTGCTTGATAAAATCAAGGAGCTTTGTAATATTCAGCCCATCAGTAATTGGTATGTCAGACAAAATACTTTCTACAGGGTGGGTTATCTTTCCATAGAGCTCGGGAGTTAGATTTATTTGGCTCATCACTCTAGGTTTTTCCGCAGATTGATTAGTCCGCAAGTGAGAAGGTAAATCGTAGGTATGGGTCATATTTTCTAGTTCATTAGGGAGTGACGTAACGTTTACTGGTTGAATATTTACTTGACTATCAGTTAACCGTTCCTTGAATGGATTTATATTTGATTCCTGCAGAATCTGAATTTTTGCAGTACCGTTTGACTGTTCTTGAGTCGGGGATTGGGTAGGTGAAATATTTAATTTCGTCATAGCTTCTTCGATTTCGTCTAATCTAAACGATTCGGATCGTCGACGTAATTCGCGCATTATCTCAGGTAATTGTTGTAATGCTTCCTCGGCGAATTTTTGTACATCATGAGGGGTATCTTTATCACCTGGCCAGTTCAACAAATTGGTGATACGGTGGGTTAGATGCTCGATTCTTTGGGTGGTGCGTAAAATTACTGCGGGAGATTTTTCATCACGCAGGGTTTGTGCGATCGACGTTAGTTCCGTATACTTATGATAACACGTTTCTTTTTCGCTTTCGAAATCTAAAACACTCAAACGATTTAATAATGAGGGTTTGTCCGGTTTATTTTCACGTAACGTCTTGCGAAGTTCCGCGACAGTTACATTAGAGTAGGGAAGACCACGCAATAATGCTTCATAGCTTAATTCGTCTTTCAACAACAAATCGGGGTTAAATTGAGCCATTTTTGATAATAACAACTTTAAATACACGACGTATTACGAACGACAAATCTTATGTCACTTACTTTAATTCGTTTTATCAATGTTTAAAATAGTTAACATTAATTCATTTAAACACATACACATATATCTTATTGCATCTGGAATCTTATATTAATTAATAAACATAACTTATCTCACAACAATTCAATTCTCAGTACTGACATATATAATTAATTAAAACAAAACGCTAATACCATTGTATCGTAGAGAGAAATTTCATATACGAAAAGTTCATTGGTTTAACAATAGCACAAAGAGTCAGCTGTTTTGGGAAGTCGTCTAGTTGCATGGGTGGTAATTCAGGACAATACAAAACAGGAAAAAGCGTGTCTAATGTGGTTTTGTTTGCTTTAGGGACGAGGGGTTATGAATGAGATGGGTGCATACAAAGGGGAGAGTTTACATTCCTCAACACGTATTTAACATGAACAGACTGGCTTCTATCGACTTGTTTGGAATGGAATCCTTACCAGCTATGACTTGCGTAATACGGCAAAGTCGCGATACTAATATTATTATAACATAATTTAAAATTTTACTCATTTTTTTTTTTTTTTTTTTTCTGAGTGAATAAATTTATGTTTGTCCTAGTTATCGTTAACGAATTATAAAATTACACAACAACAGCAACATAATTATTTCTTGCTTTAAAGTAGTAATGGTGCAATTTTGTGTGCCACGACGTACATAATTATTTTTAAAATAGCAGAGTGGCGCAATTTTATATGTGACACTCTGTAAACAATTAACTTTTTTTTTTTTTTTTTACAAGACAGCAGAGTGGCGCAATTTTGTGCCATCTCCCTTGTTAAGACAACACAAAAGTCGGGAACTAGTTCAATTCTTTACCAGTTAATCAAACTAGCTGCCGTTGTTAGTAAAACCTCCTTACCAACAAATTACAACACAATTATGACATAGAAAATTGACAAGGTTTGCACAAATTTATTCACTCACTTGGTGTTAGCGAAAACATCTCTTTATTACTTTTCAAATATTATGTTTGACTTTGTTTCTTTTTTTAATAAAATTTACTTTACTAAATTCTGCCTTTACTGCTTTAAAGATATTAAGTATATTATTCCTTTTATCTCAAAAATTTACTTATCTAG
This sequence comes from Magicicada septendecula, assembly GCA_034769895.1. Taxonomy (NCBI): domain Eukaryota; kingdom Metazoa; phylum Arthropoda; class Insecta; order Hemiptera; family Cicadidae; genus Magicicada; species Magicicada septendecula. The sequence goes on from CM068368.1 coordinate 310,150,619, forward strand.
ATGTTAGTTTTAAATACCTCGGATCCGGGTCTGAACTTTCTCAAAATAATTAATGTATCATACACTTCAACCAAATTATTTGAAGAATAATATTGGTGGTAATCTACATTATTATCTTACATTTATCTATATATTGCTGTTACTATTACTTCATTACAAAAATTACAAATCTGATAATTCCTTCTTTACATTATTAGTTTCTTTTGTTAAAGTTCTTTAGTGTTCTTTTTTTTACTTCTCTTATTAAGACGAAATATACAAATGTTGTGGTTGGATATCACCTGAATTTAATATGAGGTTGTTGCTGGGTCCTTGGGGCATCTCCTGTCGTCTTCCATGGGTGGAGTACGTGGTTCCTCTTGAATCTACATCGGGTTGATTATGTCTGCTCTCGACGATCGGTTTTTTACTTGAAGTTCATACTGTTGTAGTTTCACTTTTCTTCGTCCAGATTTTGTAGTTCACATTTTACACCTTAATTATAGTTCTTACTTTGCAGTACTAAAGTCTGGTAGTTACATATCTTACAACTTACAGTTTTATATTTTTAAAGAGATGTGTTGGCTACTTTTTCCTTTCTGCATATTCTCACTAACTCTACACACACTACATTATTCAAAATAAAATCATCTCACGTTGAATCTACGTTTAACGCCATACACTTACGTGTATGTAGACAACACACAACTCACATCTTTTCATGACGAAGTTCTACTGGCGAATGCGCGTATAGTTTAGGGGCGAGGGCTCAGTAAGCTGGTGCGTATTTACGCACTAAGAAAATAGTTCGTACTTTATATATTATTAATTATTCATTAATTAGAATGTAAATACTTTATGTTTACTTTATTATGACTTAGGGATTTCTTTATTTATATAGTCGCATTTTTTAATAATTAAAGTAATTATTATTATTATTCTTTACTTAATACCTTTCTTGGCGTGTTGGTACTGGAAAGTTTCAAGTTGATTCAGGAATCTGGGTATAGGTAAGGGTGTATGATACTCTTACTTATTAAAATTAAAAATTTTAATTTGTGCGATTTTCGATATATTTAAAATCGTCACATCCTCCTGCACTTAACTATAAAAAACGGGGGGGTGGAATAATAGAAAATCTAATAAACATAATTATATTTGGACACAAAATTTCATACTGAAATTTCTCTCTCTCAGATTATTTCTATTCATCAATTGATTATCTTACACTTATGTCACATCTAAATTCTACTACATCTACTATATAAAATACACAAAACGTAAATCTACCTTATTTTAATTCTTACATCTACTACCGGTTTTTTCTTGAATTGGTCACTCGTTTTACGGAGTTATACTCATGAGTATGTTACTAATAATAATCACATATTGTAAGAACAATAGAATTACTTTTAGTTTACAGCGCTAAGGATTATTTTTCTTTCTTTCTTTCTCTCTCTTCATCTTCATTATCATTGTCATCAGATTTCTCATGTATAATATCATTCTCGCAGGACATTAGCTAAGGTTGATCAGGCCTCGCTAGTATTCGTACGAAGGGGTTTTGAGTTTATACTCACTTATAGTATAGGATGTTGCACAATCTTATCCTATTTCGGTATAAGTATATACAACATATTTTATTCTTAATACTTAGATAGTATTCTAGGTTTTCTATCTTTCTCGTAGTCTTTCTTCTGTATTTTGACACGTAAAACATTTTTTTATTTGAGACAGATGGCTTCTGCGAACGTAATTTTCTGTATTGGGTTCATACAGAGCTACAGTAACGGGGGTGATGAATTTATGAATTTGGTAGGGGCCACACCATCGATATGATAGTTTCGAAGTGGTCCTATCAACTGCTTTACTCATAGGATGAGTTTTATACATTACTAAATCACCTATTTTATACTTTATTTGCCTATTATTATGCTCATGATACTTCCTTGATTTTTGTAAATTCGCTCTCAAATTTGCACGAGCTTCGTTCCATATTTTTCGTATGTTATTCCCATTCACGTCGTGGGGTAATAACTCATTGATTTTCCACTTTGTGGTTAAAGGATGGTTGGGTTTGTACTTGTACAGTAAATCAAATGGTGTTGATTTATGACCTTCATGATACGCTGAATTGAATGCAAATTGTATCCACGAAATATTTTGATCCCAGGTTGTCTGGTCTTTAGCATGATAAGATATTAATGCTGATTTTAAGTTACGCAAGTATCTTTCTGCTAGATTTCCTTGCGGTCTGTACTCGGTCACGGTAATATGATTTATACCTAATTTAAAACACATGTCGTTAAATTCTTTCGACTTAAACTGGGGTCCATTGTCAGATATTAAGCTTAAAGGTGTACCATAGTCTTTAAATAGTCGTTCTTGTAGAATTTTAATTGTCGTAGATGCTAATGCACGACGCATAGGATACATCCACACGAATTTAGTGAATGAGTCTACACAAATTAACAGCATAGTATTTCCGGATTTAGAGCGGGGATAAGGTCCAGAATAGTCTATGTATATTTTCGAGAAGGGATTGGTAGGTATTTCGGAGATTAATTTTCCGACTTGACTGGTTCTTGCTGGTTTGCTCAGGGCACAAATTTCGCATTCTTTCACGAACTTTTTTATTTCACTATTCATGTTTTCCCAGTGGTATTCCTTGCGAATACGATGTATAGTTTTTCTAATTCCCATATGAGCTCCAATTGTCGATGAATGGTAGTACTCTATTAACATGGGTTTGATTATTTCCGGGGCGATTATTCTCAGTAATTTTCCGTTTGCCTTTTTAAAACAAAGTACTCTTTTACTCAAGATATATTTGTCAGAGTTATTTCCTTTTTCTATTTGTTCGATTATTTTGCACAATTTCGGATCTTGTTGTTGGTGATATGCTATATCCTTGAATGCAAGGGGAAAGTTAGTAATTAGTGTATTAACGGTAGTGGTTTCAATATTGTCTTCTCCAGATCTTGTATTGGGTAGTTGGAACATGCGGGATAGAGTATCGGCTACTACATTTTGAGTACCACGAATATGTTGCACTTTGAACTTGTAGCAATTTAATCTTAACACCCATCTTCCGATACGACCTAACTGTTTTGGGTGATTCAATAACCATGATAAAGCTTGATTATCGGTTTCAAGTAGAAATTCTTTGTGTTCCAAAAATGGTTTGAATTTATCAAAGGCGAATACTACGGCTAAACATTCAAGTTCATAGGCTGAGAACTTCCTTTCTTGCTCGGTCAATGTACGGGATGCATAGCTGATCGGGAGTCTAGTATTATTTATTTCCTGGTATATTACGGCTCCTAATGCTACACTTGAACTATCGGTCTGTACGATAAATGGTTTACTGAAATCCGCTAACTGCAATACAGGTGGGGATATAATGCTTTCTTTAAGTGTTTCAAACGCTTCTTGATGTTGAGTAGTCCACTCGAATTTCGTTCCTTTCTTTCTTAAGGCATTCAATGGGGCTGCTATATCCGCTAAGTGGGGTATGTACTTATGAAAATAATTAATCATACCTAAAAATCGAGCTATACCTTTGACGTCTCTCGGAGGTAAAAATTCTCGGATTGCACGTGTACGTTCGGGATCGATGGTAACCTTACCTTCGGCTGATACTATGTGACCTAAGAAGGAGAATTGTTTTACAGCGAAATTAACTTTACTCGGGTTTACGGTCAGTCCGGCTTTCTTTAACCTGGATAATACTTCACGCAAGTATCAATATGTTGATCCATTGACTCACTATATACTACTATATCGTCAAGATAATGATATACAAATTTAAATTTAACGTCATGGAAAATTTTTTCTAACAGTCGGCTACATACTGAACTTCCTTGTGATATACCGAATGGTACTCTCGTAAATTGATATAGATTAAATGGGACAGCAAAAGCAGTTAAATGTTTTGATTCCTCAGCTAGTGGGATTTGATGGAATGCTTGGTTGAGATCCATTATGGTGAAGATTTTCGCTCTTGTAAAATAGTGAAACGCACTGTGAATGTCGGGCAGTGGTATCGATTCAAATTCTATACTCTTATTTAGTTGTCTATAATCCACGACTAGTCTATGTTTGTCAGTTCCTTTTGGTACTAAGAATGCAGGTGATGAGTATGGAGACGTTGACGGTTCAATGACATGCTGATCAAGGAGTTTGTTAATGTGGTTTCTCATTATTTCCATCTTGGGCGGAGATAATTTGTATGGGTGCAGTCGTATTACCTTGTTGTCACTAAGATTTATTTTATATTCGATTAAATGGGTTATTCCTAACTTGGGAGTGAGTACAGCAGAAAATTCTTTTATTAACTTTTGGATTCTTAGTTTCTCATTTCCTTTTAAATGACTCAGACTCGATTCATGATGCTCTGAATGAATAGTTGCGGTTTCACAAATAGCGTCGTTACTTAACTCGGAGTCGAACTGATATTTTCGAGTACGATCAAATCTGAAGAAATATTGTTTTGCATATATATCAAGGATTAAGGCAGTTTTTCTTATAAAATCCGCGCCTAATATTAAGTTTTGTCCTAACTCTTCAGCTACTAGTAGGGGAATATATCAAGTAAAATTCTTTATTTTTAATTTCACCGTAATACTGTGCGATATCTTTAGATTTTGTTTATTTGCGGTGGTACACTTTATGTTCACCATTTGGCTACGTTTAATCAGTTTATGATTAGCTAATAAGGTTGCTAACTGTTTACTAATTATACTACGGGTAGATCCGGAATCAATTAAACCAAGGGTATTCGTTGCTCCAAGGTCTATGTGTACATAGGGTAGTTGGCATATACTTGTTTTACATGCACCAATAGAGTTGCACTTCTCGATAAATTTTGTTAAGTAAGGGTCTATGCGTTTATTTTTATTTGATGCTTAGTATTGTTGTTACCTTTCCTTCTGGTGCTTCGGAAGACGTAGGATTTTTGTTCTTCCAGCTTCACATGTTTTTTGATTGGTCGGTTTTCTGTTTATAGCGCTTTTGTTTACATAACTTGCTAATATGTCCGGCCTTTCCACAGTTATAACATCTTCTTTCCTCATTTACTTCGCTCGTAGGTTGTCGGGGTTTTGGTTTGGAGTATGTTACATGGGGATAGCTTTGGGTTTTATATGTACTTACGAATCGCTTATCGCGGTAGTTTCGGGAATCATTTCCAATTGGTCGAGTTTGGAAGGAATCTCTGTGTTGACTCAGGGACATAGAAACGCGTCTATTCTGGTCAGAATACCAGACGTTGGATGAATGTATACAACATAGTTCTAGTTCGGTGAAAGTGGTAGGTCGCTTCATGAGTGCTAGGCGAGATCGCTCCTCGGGGGATAGTCCTACTAAGATAGTGTCTACTAACTGTTGTTCACTCCATTTAACTTGTAGCAATAAAGCAGATTCTCTTACCTCAGATATATAATGAGCTAGTCTCTCGTATGTGCCTTGTGCACGAAGTACTAAGTTTCGCTTCAATTCTTCGTAGATACCGGTGGGAATGAAATGTCTTATTAGTGTGGTATGAAGTTCTTCTACCGGGTGATTATACCTTAGGGATACTAACACTCTATCTTTTAATGGAGGTCTACACTTAGGTAAAATTACTTGCAAAATCTGGTTATCTCTCAGTTGTTGCAGGTCCTTTAATTGTAAGATGTGCTTGATAAAATCAAGGAGCTTTGTAATATTCAGCCCATCAGTAATTGGTATGTCAGACAAAATACTTTCTACAGGGTGGGTTATCTTTCCATAGAGCTCGGGAGTTAGATTTATTTGGCTCATCACTCTAGGTTTTTCCGCAGATTGATTAGTCCGCAAGTGAGAAGGTAAATCGTAGGTACGGGTCATATTTTCTAGTTCATTAGGGAGTGACGTAACGTTTACTGGTTGAATATTTACTTGACTATCAGTTAACCGTTCCTTGAATGGATTTATATTTGATTCCTGCAGAATCTGAATTTTTGCAGTACCGTTTGACTGTTCTTGAGTCGGGGATTGGGTAGGTGAAATATTTAATTTCGTCATAGCTTCTTCGATTTCGTCTAATCTAAACGATTCGGATCGTCGACGTAATTCGCGCATTATCTCAGGTAATTGTTGTAATGCTTCCTCGGCAAATTTTTGTACATCATGAGGGGTATCTTTTCACCTGGCCAGTTCAACAAATTGGTGATACGGCGGGTTAGATGCTCGATTCTTTGGGTGGTGCGTAAAATTACTGCGGGAGATTTTTCATCACGCAGGGTTTGTGCGATCGACGTTAGTTCCGTATACTTATGATAACACGTTTCTTTTTCGCTTTCGAAATCTAAAACACTCAAACGATTTAATAATGAGGGTATGTCCGGTTTATTTTCACGTAACGTCTTGCGAAGTTCCGCGACAGTTACATTAGAGTAGGGAAGACCACGCAATAATGCTTCATAGCTTAATTCGTCTTTCAACAACAAATCGGGGTTAAATTGAGCCATTTTTGATAATAACAACTTTAAATACACGACGTATTACGAACGACAAATCTTATGTCACTTACTTTAATTCGTTTTATCAATGTTTAAAATAGTTAACATTAATTCATTTAAACACATACACATATATCTTATTGCATCTGGAATCTTATATTAATTAATAAACATAACTTATCTCACAACAATTCAATTCTCAGTACTGACATATATAATTAATTAAAACAAAACGCTAATACCATTGTATCGTAGAGAGAAATTTCATATACGAAAAGTTCATTGGTTTAACAATAGCACAAAGAGTCAGCTGTTTTGGGAAGTCGTCTAGTTGCATGGGTGGTAATTCAGGACAATACAAAACAGGAAAAAGCGTGTCTAATGTGGTTTTGTTTGCTTTAGGGACGAGGGGTTATGAATGAGATGGGTGCATACAAAGGGGAGAGTTTACATTCCTCAACACGTATTTAACATGAACAGACTGGCTTCTATCGACTTGTTTGGAATGGAATCCTTACCAGCTATGACTTGCGTAATACGGCAAAGTCGCGATACTAATATTATTATAACATAATTTAAAATTTTACTCATTTTTTTTTTTTTTTTTTTTTTTTCTGAGTGAATAAATTTATGTTTGTCCTAGTTATCGTTAACGAATTATAAAATTACACAACAGCAACATAATTATTTCTTGCTTTAAAGTAGTAATGGTGCAATTTTGTGTGCCACGACGTACATAATTATTTTTAAAATAGCAGAGTGGCGCAATTTTATATGTGACACTCTGTAAACAATTAACTTTTTTTTTTTTTTTACAAGACAGCAGAGTGGCGCAATTTTGTGCCATCTTCCTTGTTAAGACAACACAAAAGTCGGGAACTAGTTCACTTCTTTACCAGTTAATCAAACTAGCTGCCGTTGTTAGTAAAACCTCCTTACCAACAAATTACAACACAATTATGACATAGGAAATTGACAAGGTTTGCACAAATTTATTCACTCACTTGGTGTTAGCGAAAACATCTCTTTATTACTTTTCAAATATTATGTTTGACTTTGTTTCTTTTTTTAATAAAATTTACTTTACTAAATTCTGCCTTTACTGCTTTAAAGATATTAAGTATATTATTCCTTTTATCTCAAAAATTTACTTATCTAGATGTTAGTTTTAAATACCTCGGATCCGGGTCTGAACTTTCTCAAAATAATTAATTTATCATACACTTCAACCAAATTATTTGAAGAATAATATTGGTGGTAATCTACATTATTATCTTACATTTATCTATATATTGCTGTTACTATTACTTCATTACAAAAATTACAAATCTGATAATTTCTTCTTTACATTATTAGTTTCTTTTGTTAAAGTTCTTTAGTGTTCTTTTTTTTACTTCTCTTATTAAGACGAAATATACAAATGTTGTGGTTGGATATCACCTGAATTTAATATGAGGTTGTTGCTGGGTCCTTGGGGCATCTCCTGTCGTCTTCCATGGGTGGAGTACGTGGTTCCTCTTGAATCTACATCGGGTTGATTATGTCTGCTCTCGACGATCGGTTTTTTACTTGAAGTTCATACTGTTGTAGTTTCACTTTTCTTCGTCCAGATTTTGTAGTTCACATTTTACACCTTAATTATAGTTCTTACTTTGCAGTACTAAAGTCTGGTAGTTACATATCTTACAACTTACAGTTTTATATTTTTAAAGAGATGTGTTGGCTACTTTTTCCTTTCTGCATATTCTCACTAACTCTACACACACTACATTATTCAAAATAAAATCATCTCACGTTGAATCTACGTTTAACGCCATACACTTACGTGTATGTAGACAACACACAACTCACATCTTTTCATGACGAAGTTCTACTGGCGAATGCGCGTATAGTTTAGGGGCGAGGGCTCAGTAAGCTGGTGCGTATTTACGCACTAAGAAAATAGTTCGTACTTTATATATTATTAATTATTCATTAATTAGAATGTAAATACTTTATGTTTACTTTATTATGACTTAGGGATTTCTTTATTTATATAGTCGCATTTTTTAATAATTAAAGTAATTATTATTATTATTCTTTACTTAATACCTTTCTTGGCGTGTTGGTACTGGAAAGTTTCAAGTTGATTCAGGAATCTGGGTATAGGTAAGGGTGTATGATACTCTTACTTATTAAAATTAAAAATTTTAATTTGTGCGATTTTCGATATATTTAAAATCGTCACATCCTCCTGCACTTAACTATAAAAAACGGGGGGGTGGAATAATAGAAAATCTAATAAACATAATTATATTTGGACACAAAATTTCATACTGAAATTTCTCTCTCTCAGATTATTTCTATTCATCAATTGATTATCTTACACTTATGTCACATCTAAATTCTACTACATCTACTATATAAAATACACAAAACGTAAATCTACCTTATTTTAATTCTTACATCTACTACCGGTTTTTTCTTGAATTGGTCACTCGTTTTACGGAGTTATACTCATGAGTATGTTACTAATAATAATCACATATTGTAAGAACAATAGAATTACTTTTAGTTTACAGCGCTAAGGATTATTTTTCTTTCTTTCTTTCTCTCTCTTCATCTTCATTATCATTGTCATCAGATTTCTCATGTATAATATCATTCTCGCAGGACATTAGCTAAGGTTGATCAGGCCTCGCTAGTATTCGTACGAAGGGGTTTTGAGTTTATACTCACTTATAGTATAGGATGTTGCACAATCTTATCCTATTTCGGTATAAGTATATACAACATATTTTATTCTTAATACTTAGATAGTATTCTAGGTTTTCTATCTTTCTCGTAGTCTTTCTTCTGTATTTTGACACGTAAAACATTTTTTTATTTGAGACAGATGGCTTCTGCGAACGTAATTTTCTGTATTGGGTTCATACAGAGCTACAGTAACGGGGGTGATGAATTTATGAATTTGGTAGGGGCCACACCATCGATATGATAGTTTCGAAGTGGTCCTATCAACTGCTTTACTCATAGGATGAGTTTTATACATTACTAAATCACCTATTTTATACTTTATTTGCCTATTATTATGCTCATGATACTTCCTTGATTTTTGTAAATTCGCTCTCAAATTTGCACGAGCTTCGTTCCATATTTTTCGTATGTTATTCCCATTCACGTCGCGGGGTAATAACTCATTGATTTTCCACTTTGTGGTTAAAGGATGGTTGGGTTTGTACTTGTACAGTAAATCAAATGGTGTTGATTTATGACCTTCATGATACGCTGAATTGAATGCAAATTGTATCCACGAAATATTTTGATCCCAGGTTGTCTGGTCTTTAGCATGATAAGATATTAATGCTGATTTTAAGTTACGCAAGTATCTTTCTGCTAGATTTCCTTGCGGTCTGTACTCGGTCACGGTAATATGATTTATACCTAATTTAAAACACATGTCGTTAAATTCTTTCGACTTAAACTGGGGTCCATTGTCAGATATTAAGCTTAAAGGTGTACCATAGTCTTTAAATAGTCGTTCTTGTAGAATTTTAATTGTCGTAGATGCTAATGCACGACGCATAGGATACATCCACACGAATTTAGTGAATGAGTCTACACAAATTAACAGCATAGTATTTCCGGATTTAGAGCGGGGATAAGGTCCAGAATAGTCTATGTATATTTTCGAGAAGGGATTGGTAGGTATTTCGGAGATTAATTTTCCGACTTGACTGGTTCTTGCTGGTTTGCTCAGGGCACAAATTTCGCATTCTTTCACGAACTTTTTTATTTCACTATTCATGTTTTCCCAGTGGTATTCCTTGCGAATACGATGTATAGTTTTTCTAATTCCCATATGAGCTCCAATTGTCGATGAATGGTAGTACTCTATTAACATGGGTTTGATTATTTCCGGGGCGATTATTCTCAGTAATTTTCCGTTTGCCTTTTTAAAACAAAGTACTCTTTTACTCAAGATATATTTGTCAGAGTTATTTCCTTTTTCTATTTGTTCGATTATTTTGCACAATTTCGGATCTTGTTGTTGGTGATATGCTATATCCTTGAATGCAAGGGGAAAGTTAGTAATTAGTGTATTAACGGTAGTGGTTTCAATATTGTCTTCTCCAGATCTTGTATTGGGTAGTTGGAACATGCGGGATAGAGTATCGGCTACTACATTTTGAGTACCACGAATATGTTGCACTTTGAACTTGTAGCAATTTAATCTTAACACCCATCTTCCGATACGACCTAACTGTTTTGGGTGATTCAATAACCATGATAAAGCTTGATTATCGGTTTCAAGTAGAAATTCTTTGTGTTCCAAAAATGGTTTGAATTTATCAAAGGCGAATACTACGGCTAAACATTCAAGTTCATAGGCTGAGAACTTCCTTTCTTGCTCGGTCAATGTACGGGATGCATAGCTGATCGGGAGTCTAGTATTATTTATTTCCTGGTATATTACGGCTCCTAATGCTACACTTGAACTATCGGTCTGTACGATAAATGGTTTACTGAAATCCGCTAACTGCAATACAGGTGGGGATATAATGCTTTCTTTAAGTGTTTCAAACGCTTCTTGATGTTGAGTAGTCCACTCGAATTTCGTTCCTTTCTTTCTTAAGGCATTCAATGGGGCTGCTATATCCGCTAAGTGGGGTATGTACTTATGAAAATAATTAATCATACCTAAAAATCGAGCTATACCTTTGACGTCTCTCGGAGGTAAAAATTCTCGGATTGCACGTGTACGTTCGGGATCGATGGTAACCTTACCTTCGGCTGATACTATGTGACCTAAGAAGGAGAATTGCTTTACAGCGAAATTAACTTTACTCGGGTTTACGGTCAGTCCGGCTTTCTTTAACCTGGATAATACTTCACGCAAGTATCAATATGTTGATCCATTGACTCACTATATACTACTATATCGTCAAGATAATGATATACAAATTTAAATTTAACGTCATGGAAAATTTTTTCTAACAGTCGGCTACATACTGAACTTCCTTGTGATATACCGAATGGTACTCTCGTAAATTGATATAGATTAAATGGGACAGCAAAAGCAGTTAAATGTTTTGATTCCTCAGCTAGTGGGATTTGATGGAATGCTTGGTTGAGATCCATTATGGTGAAGATTTTCGCTCTTGTAAAATAGTGAAACGCACTGTGAATGTCGGGCAGTGGTATCGATTCAAATTCTATACTCTTATTTAGTTGTCTATAATCCACGACTAGTCTATGTTTGTCAGTTCCTTTTGGTACTAAGAATGCAGGTGATGAGTATGGAGACGTTGACGGTTCAATGACATGCTGATCAAGGAGTTTGTTAATGTGGTTTCTCATTATTTCCATCTTGGGCGGAGATAATTTGTATGGGTGCAGTCGTATTACCTTGTTGTCACTAAGATTTATTTTATATTCGATTAAATGGGTTATTCCTAACTTGGGGGTGAGTACAGCAGAAAATTCTTTTATTAACTTTTGGATTCTTAGTTTCTCATTTCCTTTTAAATGACTCAGACTCGATTCATGATGCTCTGAATGAATAGTTGCGGTTTCACAAATAGCGTCGTTACTTAACTCGGAGTCGAACTGATATTTTCGAGTACGATCAAATCTGAAGAAATATTGTTTTGCATATATATCAAGGATTAAGGCAGTTTTTCTTATAAAATCCGCGCCTAATATTAAGTTTTGTCCTAACTCTTCAGCTACTAGTAGGGGAATATACCAAGTAAAATTCTTTATTTTTAATTTCACCGTAATACTGTGCGATATCTTTAGATTTTGTTTATTTGCGGTGGTACACTTTATGTTCACCATTTGGCTACGTTTAATCAGTTTATGATTAGCTAATAAGGTTGCTAACTGTTTACTAATTATACTACGGGTAGATCCGGAATCAATTAAACCAAGGGTATTCGTTGCTCCAAGGTCTATGTGTACATAGGGTAGTTGGCATATACTTGTTTTACATGCACCAATAGAGTTGCACTTCTCGATAAATTTTGTTAAGTAAGGGTCTATGCGTTTATTTTTATTTGATGCTTAGTATTGTTGTTACCTTTCCTTCTGGTGCTTCGGAAGACGTAGGATTTTTGTTCTTCCAGCTTCACATGTTTTTTGATTGGTCGGTTTTCTGTTTATAGCGCTTTTGTTTACATAACTTGCTAATATGTCCGGCCTTTCCACAGTTATAACATCTTCTTTCCTCATTTACTTCGCTCGTAGGTTGTCGGGGTTTTGGTTTGGAGTATGTTACATGGGGATAGCTTTGGGTTTTATATGTACTTACGAATCGCTTATCGCGGTAGTTTCGGGTATCATTTCCAATTGGTCGAGTTTGGAAGGAATCTCTGTGTTGACTCAGGGACATAGAAACGCGTCTATTCTGGTCAGAATACCAGACGTTGGATGAATGTATACAACATAGTTCTAGTTCGGTGAAAGTGGTAGGTCGCTTCATGAGTGCTAGGCGAGATCGCTCCTCGGGGGATAGTCCTACTAAGATAGTGTCTACTAACTGTTGTTCACTCCATTTAACTTGTAGCAATAAAGCAGATTCTCTTACCTCAGATATATAATGAGCTAGTCTCTCGTATGTGCCTTGTGCACGAAGTACTAAGTTTCGCTTCAATTCTTCGTAGATACCGGTGGGAATGAAATGTCTTATTAGTGTGGTATGAAGTTCTTCTACCGGGTGATTATACCTTAGGGATACTAACACTCTATCTTTTAATGGAGGTCTACACTTAGGTAAAATTACTTGCAAAATCTGGTTATCTCTCAGTTGTTGCAGGTCCTTTAATTGTAAGATGTGCTTGATAAAATCAAGGAGCTTTGTAATATTCAGCCCATCAGTAATTGGTATGTCAGACAAAATACTTTCTACAGGGTGGGTTATCTTTCCATAGAGCTCGGGAGTTAGATTTATTTGGCTCATCACTCTAGGTTTTTCCGCAGATTGATTAGTCCGCAAGTGAGAAGGTAAATCGTAGGTACGGGTCATATTTTCTAGTTCATTAGGGAGTGACGTAACGTTTACTGGTTGAATATTTACTTGACTATCAGTTAACCGTTCCTTGAATGGATTTATATTTGATTCCTGCAGAATCTGAATTTTTGCAGTACCGTTTGACTGTTCTTGAGTCGGGGATTGGGTAGGTGAAATATTTAATTTCGTCATAGCTTCTTCGATTTCGTCTAATCTAAACGATTCGGATCGTCGACGTAATTCGCGCATTATCTCAGGTAATTGTTGTAATGCTTCCTCGGCGAATTTTTGTACATCATGAGGGGTATCTTTATCACCTGGCCAGTTCAACAAATTGGTGATACGGTGGGTTAGATGCTAGATTCTTTGGGTGGTGCGTAAAATTACTGCGGGAGATTTTTCATCACGCAGGGTTTGTGCGATCGACGTTAGTTCCGTATACTTATGATAACACGTTTCTTTTTCGCTTTCAAAATCTAAAACACTCAAACGATTTAATAATGAGGGTTTGTCCGGTTTATTTTCACGTAACGTCTTGCGAAGTTCCGCGACAGTTACATTAGAGTAGGGAAGACCACGCAATAATGCTTCATAGCTTAATTCGTCTTTCAACAACAAATCGGGGTTAAATTGAGCCATTTTTGATAATAACAACTTTAAATACACGACGTATTACGAACGACAAATCTTATGTCACTTACTTTAATTCGTTTTATCAATGTTTAAAATAGTTAACATTAATTCATTTAAACACATACACATATATCTTATTGCATCTGGAATCTTATATTAATTAATAAACATAACTTATCTCACAACAATTCAATTCTCAGTACTGACATATATAATTAATTAAAACAAAACGCTAATACCATTGTATCGTAGAGAGAAATTTCATATACGAAAAGTTCATTGGTTTAACAATAGCACAAAGAGTCAGCTGTTTTGGGAAGTCGTCTAGTTGCATGGGTGGTAATTCAGGACAATACAAAACAGGAAAAAGCGTGTCTAATGTGGTTTTGTTTGCTTTAGGGACGAGGGGTTATGAATGAGATGGGTGCATACAAAGGGGAGAGTTTACATTCCTCAACACGTACTTAACATGAACAGACTGGCTTCTATCGACTTGTTTGGAATGGAATCCTTACCAGCTATGACTTGCGTAATACGGCAAAGTCGCGATACTAATATTATTATAACATAATTTAAAATTTTACTCATTTTTTTTTTTTTTTTTCTGAGTGAATAAATTTGTTTGTCCTAGTTATCGTTAACGAATTATAAAATTACACAACAACAGCAACATAATTATTTCTTGCTTTAAAGTAGTAATGGTGCAATTTTGTGTGCCACGACGTACATAATTATTTTTAAAATAGCAGAGTGGCGCAATTTTATATGTGACACTCTGTAAACAATTAACTTTTTTTTTTTTTTACAAGACAGCAGAGTGGCGCAATTTTGTGCCATCTCCCTTGTTAAGACAACACAAAAGTCGGGAACTAGTTCAATTCTTTACCAGTTAATCAAACTAGCTGCCGTTGTTAGTAAAACCTCCTTACCAACAAATTACAACACAATTATGACATAGAAAATTGACAAGGTTTGCACAAATTTATTCACTCACTTGGTGTTAGCGAAAACATCTCTTTATTACTTTTCAAATATTATGTTTGACTTTGTTTCTTTTTTTAATAAAATTTACTTTACTAAATTCTGCCTTTACTGCTTTAAAGATATTAAGTATATTATTCCTTTTATCTCAAAAATTTACTTATCTAGATGTTAGTTTTAAATACCTCGGATCCGGGTCTGAACTTTCTCAAAATAATTAATGTATCATACACTTCAACCAAATTATTTGAAGAATAATATTGGTGGTAATCTACATTATTATCTTACATTTATCTATATATTGCTGTTACTATTACTTCATTACAAAAATTACAAATCTGATAATTTCTTCTTTACATTATTAGTTTCTTTTGTTAAAGTTCTTTAGTGTTCTTTTTTTTACTTCTCTTATTAAGACGAAATATACAAATGTTGTGGTTGGATATCACCTGAATTTAATATGAGGTTGTTGCTGGGTCCTTGGGGCATCTCCTGTCGTCTTCCATGGGTGGAGTACGTGGTTCCTCTTGAATCTACATCGGGTTGATTATGTCTGCTCTCGACGATCGGTTTTTTACTTGAAGTTCATACTGTTGTAGTTTCACTTTTCTTCGTCCAGATTTTGTAGTTCACATTTTACACCTTAATTATAGTTCTTACTTTGCAGTACTAAAGTCTGGTAGTTACATATCTTACAACTTACAGTTTTATATTTTTAAAGAGATGTGTTGGCTACTTTTTCCTTTCTGCATATTCTCACTAACTCTACACACACTACATTATTCAAAATAAAATCATCTCACGTTGAATCTACGTTTAACGCCATACACTTACGTGTATGTAGACAACACACAACTCACATCTTTTCATGACGAAGTTCTACTGGCGAATGCGCGTATAGTTTAGGGGCGAGGGCTCAGTAAGCTGGTGCGTATTTACGCACTAAGAAAATAGTTCGTACTTTATATATTATTAATTATTCATTAATTAGAATGTAAATACTTTATGTTTACTTTATTATGACTTAGGGATTTCTTTATTTATATAGTCGCATTTTTTAATAATTAAAGTAATTATTATTATTATTCTTTACTTAATACCTTTCTTGGCGTGTTGGTACTGGAAAGTTTCAAGTTGATTCAGGAATCTGGGTATAGGTAAGGGTGTATGATACTCTTACTTATTAAAATTAAAAATTTTAATTTGTGCGATTTTCGATATATTTAAAATCGTCACATCCTCCTGCACTTAACTATAAAAAATGGGGGGGTGGAATAATAGAAAATCTAATAAACATAATTATATTTGGACACAAAATTTCATACTGAAATTTCTCTCTCTCAGATTATTTCTATTCATCAATTGATTATCTTACACTTATGTCACATCTAAATTCTACTACATCTACTATATAAAATACACAAAACGTAAATCTACCTTATTTTAATTCTTACATCTACTACCGGTTTTTTCTTGAATTGGTCACTCGTTTTACGGAGTTATACTCATGAGTATGTTACTAATAATAATCACATATTGTAAGAACAATAGAATTACTTTTAGTTTACAGCGCTAAGGATTATTTTTCTTTCTTTCTTTCTCTCTCTTCATCTTCATTATCATTGTCATCAGATTTCTCATGTATAATATCATTCTCGCAGGACATTAGCTAAGGTTGATCAGGCCTCGCTAGTATTCGTACGAAGGGGTTTTGAGTTTATACTCACTTATAGTATAGGATGTTGCACAATCTTATCCTATTTCGGTATAAGTATATACAACATATTTTATTCTTAATACTTAGATAGTATTCTAGGTTTTCTATCTTTCTCGTAGTCTTTCTTCTGTATTTTGACACGTAAAACATTTTTTTATTTGAGACAGATGGCTTCTGCGAACGTAATTTTCTGTATTGGGTTCATACAGAGCTACAGTAACGGGGGTGATGAATTTATGAATTTGGTAGGGGCCACACCATCGATATGATAGTTTCGAAGTGGTCCTATCAACTGCTTTACTCATAGGATGAGTTTTATACATTACTAAATCACCTATTTTATACTTTATTTGCCTATTATTATGCTCATGATACTTCCTTGATTTTTGTAAATTCGCTCTCAAATTTGCACGAGCTTCGTTCCATATTTTTCGTATGTTATTCCCATTCACGTCGCGGGGTAATAACTCATTGATTTTCCACTTTGTGGTTAAAGGATGGTTGGGTTTGTACTTGTACAGTAAATCAAATGGTGTTGATTTATGACCTTCATGATACGCTGAATTGAATGCAAATTGTATCCACGAAATATTTTGATCCCAGGTTGTCTGGTCTTTAGCATGATAAGATATTAATGCTGATTTTAAGTTACGCAAGTATCTTTCTGCTAGATTTCCTTGCGGTCTGTACTCGGTCACGGTAATATGATTTATACCTAATTTAAAACACATGTCGTTAAATTCTTTCGACTTAAACTGGGGTCCATTGTCAGATATTAAGCTTAAAGGTGTACCATAGTCTTTAAATAGTCATTCTTGTAGAATTTTAATTGTCGTAGATGCTAATGCACGACGCATAGGATACATCCACACGAATTTAGTGAATGAGTCTACACAAATTAACAGCATAGTATTTCCGGATTTAGAGCGGGGATAAGGTCCAGAATAGTCTATGTATATTTTCGAGAAGGGATTGGTAGGTATTTCGGAGATTAATTTTCCGACTTGACTGGTTCTTGCTGGTTTGCTCAGGGCACAAATTTCGCATTCTTTCACGAACTTTTTTATTTCACTATTCATGTTTTCCCAGTGGTATTCCTTGCGAATACGATGTATAGTTTTTCTAATTCCCATATGAGCTCCAATTGTCGATGAATGGTAGTACTCTATTAACATGGGTTTGATTATTTCCGGGGCGATTATTCTCAGTAATTTTCCGTTTGCCTTTTTAAAACAAAGTACTCTTTTACTCAAGATATATTTGTCAGAGTTATTTCCTTTTTCTATTTGTTCGATTATTTTGCACAATTTCGGATCTTGTTGTTGGTGATATGCTATATCCTTGAATGCAAGGGGAAAGTTAGTAATTAGTGTATTAACGGTAGTGGTTTCAATATTGTCTTCTCCAGATCTTGTATTGGGTAGTTGGAACATGCGGGATAGAGTATCGGCTACTACATTTTGAGTACCACGAATATGTTGCACTTTGAACTTGTAGCAATTTAATCTTAACACCCATCTTCCGATACGACCTAACTGTTTTGGGTGATTCAATAACCATGATAAAGCTTGATTATCGGTTTCAAGTAGAAATTCTTTGTGTTCCAAAAATGGTTTGAATTTATCAAAGGCGAATACTACGGCTAAACATTCAAGTTCATAGGCTGAGAACTTCCTTTCTTGCTCGGTCAATGTACGGGATGCATAGCTGATCGGGAGTCTAGTATTATTTATTTCCTGGTATATTACGGCTCCTAATGCTACACTTGAACTATCGGTCTGTACGATAAATGGTTTACTGAAATCCGCTAACTGCAATACAGGTGGGGATATAATGCTTTCTTTAAGTGTTTCAAACGCTTCTTGATGTTGAGTAGTCCACTCGAATTTCGTTCCTTTCTTTCTTAAGGCATTCAATGGGGCTGCTATATCCGCTAAGTGGGGTATGTACTTATGAAAATAATTAATCATACCTAAAAATCGAGCTATACCTTTGACGTCTCTCGGAGGTAAAAATTCTCGGATTGCACGTGTACGTTCGGGATCGATTGTAACCTTACCTTCGGCTGATACTATGTGACCTAAGAAGGAGAATTGTTTTACAGCGAAATTAACTTTACTCGGGTTTACGGTCAGTCCGGCTTTCTTTAACCTGGATAATACTTCACGCAAGTATCAATATGTTGATCCATTGACTCACTATATACTACTATATCGTCAAGATAATGATATACAAATTTAAATTTAACGTCATGGAAAATTTTTTCTAACAGTCGGCTACATACTGAACTTCCTTGTGATATACCGAATGGTACTCTCATAAATTGATATAGATTAAATGGGACAGCAAAAGCAGTTAAATGTTTTGATTCCTCAGCTAGTGGGATTTGATGGAATGCTTGGTTGAGATCCATTATGGTGAAGATTTTTGCTCTTGTAAAATAGTGAAACGCACTGTGAATGTCGGGCAGTGGTATCGATTCAAATTCTATACTCTTATTTAGTTGTCTATAATCCACGACTAGTCTATGTTTGTCAGTTCCTTTTGGTACTAAGAATGCAGGTGATGAGTATGGAGACGTTGACGGTTCAATGACATGCTGATCAAGGAGTTTGTTAATGTGGTTTCTCATTATTTCCATCTTGGGCGGAGATAATTTGTATGGGTGCAGTCGTATTACCTTGTTGTCACTAAGATTTATTTTATATTCGATTAAATGGGTTATTCCTAACTTGGGGGTGAGTACAGCAGAAAATTCTTTTATTAACTTTTGGATTCTTAGTTTCTCATTTCCTTTTAAATGACTCAGACTCGATTCATGATGCTCTGAATGAATAGTTGCGGTTTCACAAATAGCGTCGTTACTTAACTCGGAGTCGAACTGATATTTTCGAGTACGATCAAATCTGAAGAAATATTGTTTTGCATATATATCAAGGATTAAGGCAGTTTTTCTTATAAAATCCGCGCCTAATATTAAGTTTTGTCCTAACTCTTCAGCTACTAGTAGGGGAATATACCAAGTAAAATTCTTTATTTTTAATTTCACCGTAATACTGTGCGATATCTTTAGATTTTGTTTATTTGCGGTGGTACACTTTATGTTCACCATTTGGCTACGTTTAATCAGTTTATGATTAGCTAATAAGGTTGCTAACTGTTTACTAATTATACTACGGGTAGATCCGGAATCAATTAAACCAAGGGTATTCGTTGCTCCAAGGTCTATGTGTACATAGGGTAGTTGGCATATACTTGTTTTACATGCACCAATAGAGTTGCACTTCTCGATAAATTTTGTTAAGTAAGGGTCTATGCGTTTATTTTTATTTGATGCTTAGTATTGTTGTTACCTTTCCTTCTGGTGCTTCGGAAGACGTAGGATTTTTGTTCTTCCAGCTTCACATGTTTTTTGATTGGTCGGTTTTCTGTTTATAGCGCTTTTGTTTACATAACTTGCTAATATGTCCGGCCTTTCCACAGTTATAACATCTTCTTTCCTCATTTACTTCGCTCGTAGGTTGTCGGGGTTTTGGTTTGGAGTATGTTACATGGGGATAGCTTTGGGTTTTATATGTACTTACGAATCGCTTATCGCGGTAGTTTCGGGTATCATTTCCAATTGGTCGAGTTTGGAAGGAATCTCTGTGTTGACTCAGGGACATAGAAACGCGTCTATTCTGGTCAGAATACCAGACGTTGGATGAATGTATACAACATAGTTCTAGTTCGGTGAAAGTGGTAGGTCGCTTCATGAGTGCTAGGCGAGATCGCTCCTCGGGGGATAGTCCTACTAAGATAGTGTCTACTAACTGTTGTTCACTCCATTTAACTTGTAGCAATAAAGCAGATTCTCTTACCTCAGATATATAATGAGCTAGTCTCTCGTATGTGCCTTGTGCACGAAGTACTAAGTTTCGCTTCAATTCTTCGTAGATACCGGTGGGAATGAAATGTCTTATTAGTGTGGTATGAAGTTCTTCTACCGGGTGATTATACCTTAGGGATACTAACACTCTATCTTTTAATGGAGGTCTACACTTAGGTAAAATTACTTGCAAAATCTGGTTATCTCTCAGTTGTTGCAGGTCCTTTAATTGTAAGATGTGCTTGATAAAATCAAGGAGCTTTGTAATATTCAGCCCATCAGTAATTGGTATGTCAGACAAAATACTTTCTACAGGGTGGGTTATCTTTCCATAGAGCTCGGGAGTTAGATTTATTTGGCTCATCACTCTAGGTTTTTCCGCAGATTGATTAGTCCGCAAGTGAGAAGGTAAATCGTAGGTACGGGTCGTATTTTCTAGTTCATTAGGGAGTGACGTAACGTTTACTGGTTGAATATTTACTTGACTATCAGTTAACCGTTCCTTGAATGGATTTATATTTGATTCCTGCAGAATCTGAATTTTTGCAGTACCGTTTGACTGTTCTTGAGTCGGGGATTGGGTAGGTGAAATATTTAATTTCGTCATAGCTTCTTCGATTTCGTCTAATCTAAACGATTCGGATCGTCGACGTAATTCGCGCATTATCTCAGGTAATTGTTGTAATGCTTCCTCGGCGAATTTTTGTACATCATGAGGGGTATCTTTTCACCTGGCCAGTTCAACAAATTGGTGATACGGCGGGTTAGATGCTCGATTCTTTGGGTGGTGCGTAAAATTACTGCGGGAGATTTTTCATCACGCAGGGTTTGTGCGATCGACGTTAGTTCCGTATACTTATGATAACACGTTTCTTTTTCGCTTTCGAAATCTAAAACACTCAAACGATTTAATAATGAGGGTATGTCCGGTTTATTTTCACGTAACGTCTTGCGAAGTTCCGCGACAGTTACATTAGAGTAGGGAAGACCACGCAATAATGCTTCATAGCTTAATTCGTCTTTCAACAACAAATCGGGGTTAAATTGAGCCATTTTTGATAATAACAACTTTAAATACACGACGTATTACGAACGACAAATCTTATGTCACTTACTTTAATTCGTTTTATCAATGTTTAAAATAGTTAACATTAATTCATTTAAACACATACACATATATCTTATTGCATCTGGAATCTTATATTAATTAATAAACATAACTTATCTCACAACAATTCAATTCTCAGTACTGACATATATAATTAATTAAAACAAAACGCTAATACCATTGTATCGTAGAGAGAAATTTCATATACGAAAAGTTCATTGGTTTAACAATAGCACAAAGAGTCAGCTGTTTTGGGAAGTCGTCTAGTTGCATGGGTGGTAATTCAGGACAATACAAAACAGGAAAAAGCGTGTCTAATGTGGTTTTGTTTGCTTTAGGGACGAGGGGTTATGAATGAGATGGGTGCATACAAAGGGGAGAGTTTACATTCCTCAACACGTATTTAACATGAACAGACTGGCTTCTATCGACTTGTTTGGAATGGAATCCTTACCAGCTATGACTTGCGTAATACGGCAAAGTCGCGATACTAATATTATTATAACATAATTTAAAATTTTACTCATTTTTTTTTTTTTTTTTCTGAGTGAATAAATTTATGTTTGTCCTAGTTATCGTTAACGAATTATAAAATTACACAACAGCAACATAATTATTTCTTGCTTTAAAGTAGTAATGGTGCAATTTTGTGTGCCACGACGTACATAATTATTTTTAAAATAGCAGAGTGGCGCAATTTTATATGTGACACTCTGTAAACAATTAACTTTTTTTTTTTTTTTACAAGACAGCAGAGTGGCGCAATTTTGTGCCATCTCCCTTGTTAAGACAACACAAAAGTCGGGAACTAGTTCACTTCTTTACCAGTTAATCAAACTAGCTGCCGTTGTTAGTAAAACCTCCTTACCAACAAATTACAACACAATTATGACATAGGAAATTGACAAGGTTTGCACAAATTTATTCACTCACTTGGTGTTAGCGAAAACATCTCTTTATTACTTTTCAAATATTATGTTTGACTTTGTTTCTTTTTTTAATAAAATTTACTTTACTAAATTCTGCCTTTACTGCTTTAAAGATATTAAGTATATTATTCCTTTTATCTCAAAAATTTACTTATCTAGATGTTAGTTTTAAATACCTCGGATCCGGGTCTGAACTTTCTCAAAATAATTAATTTATCATACACTTCAACCAAATTATTTGAAGAATAATATTGGTGGTAATCTACATTATTATCTTACATTTATCTATATATTGCTGTTACTATTACTTCATTACAAAAATTACAAATCTGATAATTTCTTCTTTACATTATTAGTTTCTTTTGTTAAAGTTCTTTAGTGTTCTTTTTTTTACTTCTCTTATTAAGACGAAATATACAAATGTTGTGGTTGGATATCACCTGAATTTAATATGAGGTTGTTGCTGGGTCCTTGGGGCATCTCCTGTCGTCTTCCATGGGTGGAGTACGTGGTTCCACTTGAATCTACATCGGGTTGATTATGTCTGCTCTCGACGATCGGTTTTTTACTTGAAGTTCATACTGTTGTAGTTTCACTTTTCTTCGTCCAGATTTTGTAGTTCACATTTTACACCTTAATTATAGTTCTTACTTTGCAGTACTAAAGTCTGGTAGTTACATATCTTACAACTTACAGTTTTATATTTTTAAAGAGATGTGTTGGCTACTTTTTCCTTTCTGCATATTCTCACTAACTCTACACACACTACATTATTCAAAATAAAATCATCTCACGTTGAATCTACGTTTAACGCCATACACTTACGTGTATGTAGACAACACACAACTCACATCTTTTCATGACGAAGTTCTACTGGCGAATGCGCGTATAGTTTAGGGGCGAGGGCTCAGTAAGCTGGTGCGTATTTACGCACTAAGAAAATAGTTCGTACTTTATATATTATTAATTATTCATTAATTAGAATGTAAATACTTTATGTTTACTTTATTATGACTTAGGGATTTCTTTATTTATATAGTCGCATTTTTTAATAATTAAAGTAATTATTATTATTATTCTTTACTTAATACCTTTCTTGGCGTGTTGGTACTGGAAAGTTTCAAGTTGATTCAGGAATCTGGGTATAGGTAAGGGTGTATGATACTCTTACTTATTAAAATTAAAAATTTTAATTTGTGCGATTTTCGATATATTTAAAATCGTCACATCCTCCTGCACTTAACTATAAAAAACGGGGGGGTGGAATAATAGAAAATCTAATAAACATAATTATATTTGGACACAAAATTTCATACTGAAATTTCTCTCTCTCAGATTATTTCTATTCATCAATTGATTATCTTACACTTATGTCACATCTAAATTCTACTACATCTACTATATAAAATACACAAAACGTAAATCTACCTTATTTTAATTCTTACATCTACTACCGGTTTTTTCTTGAATTGGTCACTCGTTTTACGGAGTTATACTCATGAGTATGTTACTAATAATAATCACATATTGTAAGAACAATAGAATTACTTTTAGTTTACAGCGCTAAGGATTATTTTTCTTTCTTTCTTTCTCTCTCTTCATCTTCATTATCATTGTCATCAGATTTCTCATGTATAATATCATTCTCGCAGGACATTAGCTAAGGTTGATCAGGCCTCGCTAGTATTCGTACGAAGGGGTTTTGAGTTTATACTCACTTATAGTATAGGATGTTGCACAATCTTATCCTATTTCGGTATAAGTATATACAACATATTTTATTCTTAATACTTAGATAGTATTCTAGGTTTTCTATCTTTCTCGTAGTCTTTCTTCTGTATTTTGACACGTAAAACATTTTTTTATTTGAGACAGATGGCTTCTGCGAACGTAATTTTCTGTATTGGGTTCATACAGAGCTACAGTAACGGGGGTGATGAATTTATGAATTTGGTAGGGGCCACACCATCGATATGATAGTTTCGAAGTGGTCCTATCAACTGCTTTACTCATAGGATGAGTTTTATACATTACTAAATCACCTATTTTATACTTTATTTGCCTATTATTATGCTCATGATACTTCCTTGATTTTTGTAAATTCGCTCTCAAATTTGCACGAGCTTCGTTCCATATTTTTCGTATGTTATTCCCATTCACGTCGCGGGGTAATAACTCATTGATTTTCCACTTTGTGGTTAAAGGATGGTTGGGTTTGTACTTGTACAGTAAATCAAATGGTGTTGATTTATGACCTTCATGATACGCTGAATTGAATGCAAATTGTATCCACGAAATATTTTGATCCCAGGTTGTCTGGTCTTTAGCATGATAAGATATTAATGCTGATTTTAAGTTACGCAAGTATCTTTCTGCTAGATTTCCTTGCGGTCTGTACTCGGTCACGGTAATATGATTTATACCTAATTTAAAACACATGTCGTTAAATTCTTTCGACTTAAACTGGGGTCCATTGTCAGATATTAAGCTTAAAGGTGTACCATAGTCTTTAAATAGTCATTCTTGTAGAATTTTAATTGTCGTAGATGCTAATGCACGACGCATAGGATACATCCACACGAATTTAGTGAATGAGTCTACACAAATTAACAGCATAGTATTTCCGGATTTAGAGCGGGGATAAGGTCCAGAATAGTCTATGTATATTTTCGAGAAGGGATTGGTAGGTATTTCGGAGATTAATTTTCCGACTTGACTGGTTCTTGCTGGTTTGCTCAGGGCACAAATTTCGCATTCTTTCACGAACTTTTTTATTTCACTATTCATGTTTTCCCAGTGGTATTCCTTGCGAATACGATGTATAGTTTTTCTAATTCCCATATGAGCTCCAATTGTCGATGAATGGTAGTACTCTATTAACATGGGTTTGATTATTTCCGGGGCGATTATTCTCAGTAATTTTCCGTTTGCCTTTTTAAAACAAAGTACTCTTTTACTCAAGATATATTTGTCAGAGTTATTTCCTTTTTCTATTTGTTCGATTATTTTGCACAATTTCGGATCTTGTTGTTGGTGATATGCTATATCCTTGAATGCAAGGGGAAAGTTAGTAATTAGTGTATTAACGGTAGTGGTTTCAATATTGTCTTCTCCAGATCTTGTATTGGGTAGTTGGAACATGCGGGATAGAGTATCGGCTACTACATTTTGAGTACCACGAATATGTTGCACTTTGAACTTGTAGCAATTTAATCTTAACACCCATCTTCCGATACGACCTAACTGTTTTGGGTGATTCAATAACCATGATAAAGCTTGATTATCGGTTTCAAGTAGAAATTCTTTGTGTTCCAAAAATGGTTTGAATTTATCAAAGGCGAATACTACGGCTAAACATTCAAGTTCATAGGCTGAGAACTTCCTTTCTTGCTCGGTCAATGTACGGGATGCATAGCTGATCGGGAGTCTAGTATTATTTATTTCCTGGTATATTACGGCTCCTAATGCTACACTTGAACTATCGGTCTGTACGATAAATGGTTTACTGAAATCCGCTAACTGCAATACAGGTGGGGATATAATGCTTTCTTTAAGTGTTTCAAACGCTTCTTGATGTTGAGTAGTCCACTCGAATTTCGTTCCTTTCTTTCTTAAGGCATTCAATGGGGCTGCTATATCCGCTAAGTGGGGTATGTACTTATGAAAATAATTAATCATACCTAAAAATCGAGCTATACCTTTGACGTCTCTCGGAGGTAAAAATTCTCGGATTGCACGTGTACGTTCGGGATCGATGGTAACCTTACCTTCGGCTGATACTATGTGACCTAAGAAGGAGAATTGCTTTACAGCGAAATTAACTTTACTCGGGTTTACGGTCAGTCCGGCTTTCTTTAACCTGGATAATACTTCACGCAAGTATCAATATGTTGATCCATTGACTCACTATATACTACTATATCGTCAAGATAATGATATACAAATTTAAATTTAACGTCATGGAAAATTTTTTCTAACAGTCGGCTACATACTGAACTTCCTTGTGATATACCGAATGGTACTCTCGTAAATTGATATAGATTAAATGGGACAGCAAAAGCAGTTAAATGTTTTGATTCCTCAGCTAGTGGGATTTGATGGAATGCTTGGTTGAGATCCATTATGGTGAAGATTTTCGCTCTTGTAAAATAGTGAAACGCACTGTGAATGTCGGGCAGTGGTATCGATTCAAATTCTATACTCTTATTTAGTTGTCTATAATCCACGACTAGTCTATGTTTGTCAGTTCCTTTTGGTACTAAGAATGCAGGTGATGAGTATGGAGACGTTGACGGTTCAATGACATGCTGATCAAGGAGTTTGTTAATGTGGTTTCTCATTATTTCCATCTTGGGCGGAGATAATTTGTATGGGTGCAGTCGTATTACCTTGTTGTCACTAAGATTTATTTTATATTCGATTAAATGGGTTATTCCTAACTTGGGGGTGAGTACAGCAGAAAATTCTTTTATTAACTTTTGGATTCTTAGTTTCTCATTTCCTTTTAAATGACTCAGACTCGATTCATGATGCTCTGAATGAATAGTTGCGGTTTCACAAATAGCGTTGTTACTTAACTCGGAGTCGAACTGATATTTTCGAGTACGATCAAATCTGAAGAAATATTGTTTTGCATATATATCAAGGATTAAGGCAGTTTTTCTTATAAAATCCGCGCCTAATATTAAGTTTTGTCCTAACTCTTCAGCTACTAGTAGGGGAATATACCAAGTAAAATTCTTTATTTTTAATTTCACCGTAATACTGTGCGATATCTTTAGATTTTGTTTATTTGCGGTGGTACACTTTATGTTCACCATTTGGCTACGTTTAATCAGTTTATGATTAGCTAATAAGGTTGCTAACTGTTTACTAATTATACTACGGGTAGATCCGGAATCAATTAAACCAAGGGTATTCGTTGCTCCAAGGTCTATGTGTACATAGGGTAGTTGGCATATACTTGTTTTACATGCACCAATAGAGTTGCACTTCTCGATAAATTTTGTTAAGTAAGGGTCTATGCGTTTATTTTTATTTGATGCTTAGTATTGTTGTATGCTCCAAGGTCTATGTGTACATAGGGTAGTTGGCATATACTTGTTTTACATGCACCAATAGAGTTGCACTTCTCGATAAATTTTGTTAAGTAAGGGTCTATGCGTTTATTTTTATTTGATGCTTAGTATTGTTGTTACCTTTCCTTCTGGTGCTTCGGAAGACGTAGGATTTTTGTTCTTCCAGCTTCACATGTTTTTTGATTGGTCGGTTTTCTGTTTATAGCGCTTTTGTTTACATAACTTGCTAATATGTCCGGCCTTTCCACAGTTATAACATCTTCTTTCCTCATTTACTTCGCTCGTAGGTTGTCGGGGTTTTGGTTTGGAGTATGTTACATGGGGATAGCTTTGGGTTTTATATGTACTTACGAATCGCTTATCGCGGTAGTTTCGGGTATCATTTCCAATTGGTCGAGTTTGGAAGGAATCTCTGTGTTGACTCAGGGACATAGAAACGCGTCTATTCTGGTCAGAATACCAGACGTTGGATGAATGTATACAACATAGTTCTAGTTCGGTGAAAGTGGTAGGTCGCTTCATGAGTGCTAGGCGAGATCGCTCCTCGGGGGATAGTCCTACTAAGATAGTGTCTACTAACTGTTGTTCACTCCATTTAACTTGTAGCAATAAAGCAGATTCTCTTACCTCAGATATATAATGAGCTAGTCTCTCGTATGTGCCTTGTGCACGAAGTACTAAGTTTCGCTTCAATTCTTCGTAGATACCGGTGGGAATGAAATGTCTTATTAGTGTGGTATGAAGTTCTTCTACCGGGTGATTATACCTTAGGGATACTAACACTCTATCTTTTAATGGAGGTCTACACTTAGGTAAAATTACTTGCAAAATCTGGTTATCTCTCAGTTGTTGCAGGTCCTTTAATTGTAAGATGTGCTTGATAAAATCAAGGAGCTTTGTAATATTCAGCCCATCAGTAATTGGTATGTCAGACAAAATACTTTCTACAGGGTGGGTTATCTTTCCATAGAGCTCGGGAGTTAGATTTATTTGGCTCATCACTCTAGGTTTTTCCGCAGATTGATTAGTCCGCAAGTGAGAAGGTAAATCGTAGGTACGGGTCATATTTTCTAGTTCATTAGGGAGTGACGTAACGTTTACTGGTTGAATATTTACTTGACTATCAGTTAACCGTTCCTTGAATGGATTTATATTTGATTCCTGCAGAATCTGAATTTTTGCAGTACCGTTTGACTGTTCTTGAGTCGGGGATTGGGTAGGTGAAATATTTAATTTCGTCATAGCTTCTTCGATTTCGTCTAATCTAAACGATTCGGATCGTCGACGTAATTCGCGCATTATCTCAGGTAATTGTTGTAATGCTTCCTCGGCGAATTTTTGTACATCATGAGGGGTATCTTTATCACCTGGCCAGTTCAACAAATTGGTGATACGGTGGGTTAGATGCTCGATTCTTTGGGTGGTGCGTAAAATTACTGCGGGAGATTTTTCATCACGCAGGGTTTGTGCGATCGACGTTAGTTCCGTATACTTATGATAACACGTTTCTTTTTCGCTTTCGAAATCTAAAACACTCAAACGATTTAATAATGAGGGTTTGTCCGGTTTATTTTCACGTAACGTCTTGCGAAGTTCCGCGACAGTTACATTAGAGTAGGGAAGACCACGCAATAATGCTTCATAGCTTAATTCGTCTTTCAACAACAAATCGGGGTTAAATTGAGCCATTTTTGATAATAACAACTTTAAATACACGACGTATTACGAACGACAAATCTTATGTCACTTACTTTAATTCGTTTTATCAATGTTTAAAATAGTTAACATTAATTCATTTAAACACATACACATATATCTTATTGCATCTGGAATCTTATATTAATTAATAAACATAACTTATCTCACAACAATTCAATTCTCAGTACTGACATATATAATTAATTAAAACAAAACGCTAATACCATTGTATCGTAGAGAGAAATTTCATATACGAAAAGTTCATTGGTTTAACAATAGCACAAAGAGTCAGCTGTTTTGGGAAGTCGTCTAGTTGCATGGGTGGTAATTCAGGACAATACAAAACAGGAAAAAGCGTGTCTAATGTGGTTTTTTTTTGCTTTAGGGACGAGGGGTTATGAATGAGATGGGTGCATACAAAGGGGAGAGTTTACATTCCTCAACACGTATTTAACATGAACAGACTGGCTTCTATCGACTTGTTTGGAATGGAATCCTTACCAGCTATGACTTGCGTAATACGGCAAAGTCGCGATACTAATATTATTATAACATAATTTAAAATTTTACTCATTTTTTTTTTTTTTTTTTTCTGAGTGAATAAATTTATGTTTGTCCTAGTTATCGTTAACGAATTATAAAATTACACAACAACAGCAACATAATTATTTCTTGCTTTAAAGTAGTAATGGTGCAATTTTGTGTGCCACGACGTACATAATTATTTTTAAAATAGCAGAGTGGCGCAATTTTATATGTGACACTCTGTAAACAATTAACTTTTTTTTTTTTTTACAAGACAGCAGAGTGGCGCAATTTTGTGCCATCTCCCTTGTTAAGACAACACAAAAGTCGGGAACTAGTTCACTTCTTTACCAGTTAATCAAACTAGCTGCCGTTGTTAGTAAAACCTCCTTACCAACAAATTACAACACAATTATGACATAGGAAATTGACAAGGTTTGCACAAATTTATTCACTCACTTGGTGTTAGCGAAAACATCTCTTTATTACTTTTCAAATATTATGTTTGACTTTGTTTCTTTTTTTAATAAAATTTACTTTACTAAATTCTGCCTTTACTGCTTTAAAGATATTAAGTATATTATTCCTTTTATCTCAAAAATTTACTTATCTAGATGTTAGTTTTAAATACCTCGGATCCGGGTCTGAACTTTCTCAAAATAATTAATTTATCATACACTTCAACCAAATTATTTGAAGAATAATATTGGTGGTAATCTACATTATTATCTTACATTTATCTATATATTGCTGTTACTATTACTTCATTACAAAAATTACAAATCTGATAATTTCTTCTTTACATTATTAGTTTCTTTTGTTAAAGTTCTTTAGTGTTCTTTTTTTTACTTCTCTTATTAAGACGAAATATACAAATGTTGTGGTTGGATATCACCTGAATTTAATATGAGGTTGTTGCTGGGTCCTTGGGGCATCTCCTGTCGTCTTCCATGGGTGGAGTACGTGGTTCCTCTTGAATCTACATCGGGTTGATTATGTCTGCTCTCGACGATCGGTTTTTTACTTGAAGTTCATACTGTTGTAGTTTCACTTTTCTTCGTCCAGATTTTGTAGTTCACATTTTACACCTTAATTATAGTTCTTACTTTGCAGTACTAAAGTCTGGTAGTTACATATCTTACAACTTACAGTTTTATATTTTTAAAGAGATGTGTTGGCTACTTTTTCCTTTCTGCATATTCTCACTAACTCTACACACACTACATTATTCAAAATAAAATCATCTCACGTTGAATCTACGTTTAACGCCATACACTTACGTGTATGTAGACAACACACAACTCACATCTTTTCATGACGAAGTTCTACTGGCGAATGCGCGTATAGTTTAGGGGCGAGGGCTCAGTAAGCTGGTGCGTATTTACGCACTAAGAAAATAGTTCGTACTTTATATATTATTAATTATTCATTAATTAGAATGTAAATACTTTATGTTTACTTTATTATGACTTAGGGATTTCTTTATTTATATAGTCGCATTTTTTAATAATTAAAGTAATTATTATTATTATTCTTTACTTAATACCTTTCTTGGCGTGTTGGTACTGGAAAGTTTCAAGTTGATTCAGGAATCTGGGTATAGGTAAGGGTGTATGATACTCTTACTTATTAAAATTAAAAATTTTAATTTGTGCGATTTTCGATATATTTAAAATCGTCACACAACAGTCAATCTTAAATACCTTCTTTGTCAACTTGTGACTTAATAATAATAATAATAATAATAATAATAATATAATATACTTTGGGATTGTCCACCTTGTGGTTTGTTTTTAGATCACTTTGTCATTACTACTCATTCTTCCTTCCGCTATACCTTAACTATACACTATCATCTACTTATACACTTGATTGTTTTTATCTTTATTCATATGTTAATTTCATCATATCTCACTTTTCATTATTTTATTTTCAATGCTCGTTGTGATCATTTTAATTGTCTTAGACATTTTTTTTTTCTTAGTTGTTTACCAAAATTCTGCTTTAGCCATATTTGTATATTTGTTTTATATACAATTTCTCTCTCTCTCCTTGTACCAGTTAAAATTTTTATTTTTTTTTTCTTATAATACTTTTGATTCAGTATAATTTCAAGTATTTATCTCAGTAATTTGATCTTGATTTTATTTTTGTTTATTTTATTCTGTATTCAACATCATTTTTGATAATTCTTTGGTAAGTTAATTGTCTTACCTTAAAGGAATGTTTGTAGCGTATTCCTTTTTAGTTATTTTTTTTTTTATTTAATTATAATTGTAAGTTTGTGCTTCTTACATTTTTATTATATAGGAATGTGTGTAACTTATTCCTCATTATCTCACTTTTTACTTCATACTTCATATCTCAATCTTCTATCATATTGTAAACTGATTTAAATTGAAAGGAATTTGTGTAACTGTTTCCTTTGTTTGTTTTTTTTTGTTCATTATTATCTACTTATATTACTTCTTTTTATTGTTCCGCATATATCATCTAAATAAGTTAGTAAGCTGCACTTACAATCTCTTTTGGAATTTTGAAATATGTTTCATTTCACAATGGTTTTATTCTTCCTCGTAAAACTTTTTTATTGAAGTTTGGTTATAAACTCCCTTGATTTTCCTTGTATTGATATTACTGATCTGGTAAGTATTATTACCATTATCTTTTGTGATGATATACGGTCTATTCTGATATACACAATTGTTCTATTCATATCGCTATACACCGGACCTTGTTATTTATTTTTGTAAGCTGACTTCTCCTTTTCTTTCCTTTATTATTTCCTTCTCTTGTTCGACACTTTGTTATTATGCACCTCTACTCCTTCAAGTGCTTGATAGACGCACTTATTCTGGATGATATTTTATTCAAGTCATCACCACCTTACCACATGTTGGGGCCATACCCTCTCTCCATAGCTTAAATCATCTTCTACATTACTTTCGTTTCTGTGGTTATCAGGTGGTTCTTGGCTGGGTTCTGGCCTTATGCTGTTTACCTGAGCTGTCCGGGGTCCTTCGTCATTACTTGTCGTATCATGCAGTATTGAAAAACCCGGATTCTCATAGACTGTTACCCAATTTCCGCTATTATTTTGGTTGGTGTTGGGTTCCTGTCGGTGGTTATCTTCACTGCGAGGTGGTTCATCGTTCCTACTCTCTGCTGGTGGATTATTATTGTTATTTGATATGTGGTAACAGCAGTTAGGACGCCAGTTCGGGCTATATCTTCTTTGGTTATTCTGCCTTTGTCCACGGATGAAGCTTACCAGACGTCTGTCGTCACTTCTATTTGGATTACCCCCGGGTCCCCGGTTGTACTGGTAATTGGGATGATACCGGTTGCCGTAGTAATTATGGTCATTGGGGTGACCGTTGGTACGTTGTTCAGGTCCAGCTCCTCGGTAATTATCATTCGGTCGGTTATTATTATTTGGGCTGTTTCTATTGTTGTTCTGATTCCCTGAATGATGGTTTTGTTGACCTCTGTTACCAGGCTGATCATTTGGAGGGTGTTGCTGGGTATTTCTATTGAATGTTTGTTCTTCATTATTACCATTATTATTTCGGCCCCAGTTATTCCTGTTATTGTTTTGTGGATGATTGTAGGGTACATTGAAATTAGTTGTATTGTTATGTTCATTCCACTTGTTGTACCTTTGGTTTGTGATCCTGTTCTTTCGATACTGGTTATCATTCTCCATGTCCTCCAATAGACTAACCATTCCTTGAATTGTTTTAATTTGTCCTTGT
This sequence comes from Magicicada septendecula, assembly GCA_034769895.1. Lineage (NCBI taxonomy): Eukaryota > Metazoa > Arthropoda > Insecta > Hemiptera > Cicadidae > Magicicada > Magicicada septendecula. The sequence continues at coordinate 310,184,363 of CM068368.1, forward strand.
CTTCTGGCCTTCTGGATGGCTTCTTCGTAATGATATCCCAGTTGTATTACCAACGACTCCTCGGGTATCTTGGGTTCCAAATTTCTGGCTATGCACACTTTTCCCAGAAAGTAAGATGTTAACGTGTGTCCTCCTTGTGTATCGTACCTTCCATTACTGATATCATTGCGGACGACATTCTGTGTTGATTCGGACCAATACTTCTCCCTGAACTGTTTCTTGAACTCTTGGGTATCATTGATCTCAGGTCGTGTGGCCGTCCACCAATTGTCATGGGTGTCACGGAACATTTCATCGATCATACTTCTCACACTGGACCACCTGGTTTCTCTGTTCTTCTCTATCAGCTCTTCTACCCGTTTGAGGAATTCTATCGGGTTTCTCCGGTAGCTGCGGAAATTAATCATTTCTCGCGTTTCACTGGTTATAAACTGTGTGTGATTGTATGGTTTTTCTCTTAATGCATCTAATTCTTCCTGCATCTGTTTCTCTCGCATACTGATCCCCTGGATTTTTTCTCTGTTTTCTCGGGTCAGTCCGTCTATTTTATCTATGACGGTGTATACTTTCTCCACCCGATTGTTTACATCCTTTTGCATCTCTTGGTGCCTCTCCTCCAGTTCCTTGACCACCTCCTGTTTCTTCTTCTGGCATCTTTCGGTAAGGGCTTGGTAGAATTCGGTCGCTCTCAATTTATTTTCTTCCTCGACATTGATGATTTTACAGTTCATTTCTTCCCGTACTTGTAACAAGGCTTCGTTGGTCTCCGCTACCGATTGCCTGGTCTCCTCTCGACATTCGACCAATTGTTGCTTCCATTCCTCCTTGGTTTTCTCACTTGCTTCCTCTATCTTCCGTTGGAGAATATCATGATTATTTTCCATCTTTTTATTTACTATCTCCAGATCCTTCTTGATCTGTTTCTTCAGCTCCTCGCTCTTCTTTTCCAATGTCTCCTGACTTCTCTTCATGTCTTCATGGTTGTTCTCTATTTTGTCATTCAGGAATTCTATGCTCTCCTTCATTTGCTTCTTCAATTCTTCATTGTTTTGGTCCAGTATTTTATTCAAATCTTCCTGGTCCCGTCTTCTATTTTCCTTGTCTGACTCTAACTTTTGATTCATTTGTCCGAATTGTTCCATCATTCTTCTGAACATCTCCTGCGTGCTCAGGTCTTCTTTCTGAGTGGGTTCAGTAGGTTGGTCGTTTACCATGACTTCTGCTTCTATTTCCGGTTCAGGTGGATTGGGATTTTCCATTTGGTCCTCCTGTGGGTTTTCTTCTGACAATTCTCCAGTCGTTTCCTCCACTTCTACTTCCTCAACTTCCTCCATTTCTTCTGGGTTTCCTGTCTCCTTCCCTTTGCGCCTCGTAACCATACCGTGTCTATTCATGACCGCCGCTAGTTAGTCTTTCTAGCCTCACGTTGCTGGTCGCCAATATGTAACGAGAAAATTGGGTGTGTGTGTGTGTGTGTGTGTGGTACTTCCTTTATTCTTAAAGCCCCTCGTTGGGTTCATCAATATGTAACAATAAACTTGGGTCGTTCCTGTTAAAATGTATCACAATTGTTTATTTTGTGTATTAGTGTGAATGTAGTGTTTGCCTCACACTGGTCGTTACATAAATCGACGTCACTACTGGAGTCCGTAGCTTTGTCAATGTTACCAGTACAACCTACCTGTTAATTCATAGGGATTACGATTCCCGGGTGGCGCCAAATTGTTTCTGTTAAAACAATTAAAATAGTTAATTTCTAAGATAATACGTGGTATTAGCACGGACAGCTGTGTCGTTCGAATTGTTCCCGCTGCTATACAGGTTGTCGACTCGTCCACTCGTGATGAGCGCTAATTGGCTGTTGCTTAAAACTCGCTAACACACATATATTCTACAAAATCCTATGAAATAACAAGATAGTAATATTCGGTACTGTGTTTTTTAATACAAATTTGGTCATCAATAAATATGACAAATGAATTATAAATAATTTTATAACATTCGGCACCGGCTTAGAGCTTGAAACACAAAATATCTCAGAGTTGGCAAAATTGATTTCAAAACATTATCGTTTGACGAAATGGCGTCAGTCACATTTAATAAATTACTATGTTTAAAATCTGGAGTTCTTTTGATCATGAAATAAGACATAAACGTTGGTTACATTAAAACAGTACACTACCATACCTTATACGTACTTAGAAATTATAATGTGTTTTTACAATTTGTTCGGTAGTGTCGTATTTCTGTTACAAAAATTGTGCTCTCAAATAAGGTTATATTTTGATTAATGAAATGTTTTTTAAGTAAGTAAATTATGCCTTTACCTTTGAAAGAAAATACTACTTTTTAAATAGTGAGAAATTTTATCATTTGAAAAATATTTTAAGTGATTTGGGGTTTTGGGATTAAGGAATTTATTCGGTACTTATCAGTTCATATCATGTTGAAATGTCGTCATCAGGATAGTCATATATTCTTCAAATTTGGGCTGGTTTTAAACTTCCAACATCTTTTCAATCTGGTCTTGGGTTTTTCTCTAATAATTTATTTAATTTGGTTCCTGGACATCGTGAATACTTTATAGATCGACGTCTATTTGTCTTTGGTCATCTTGGTTCACTGATTCGACTTTTTGTAACTGTTTAAATTAAAATTTCAATCGTTCCAATTTTGCGTGCCGCTTACCCATGTGTCGTTTTTCAGAGTCTATATAATTTAACGGAAAATAAGCCCTCAACAGCTCGTTGTCATAGTAACCATAATTCTGTGATTGGTTAATTACTCCTTTAAAGACATTGTTAAAATATTTGAATTTTTATTCAAATTTATTAAGTATTTTCCTAATGGTTTTATTCCCTTATAATTCCTTTGGGATAATAAATGACATCACTATTATCTTTCTTTCCTTTCAAACTTTACAATGATACCTCATAAGGTCATATTTTGTTATATATTAACTATAGTCTAATTATTTGACATTTAATAAATAACATATCTTTCTTAAATTAAACTATTACAATGACATTTCTGTTTTAAAATAATTGACATATAATTACTGGCCCTTCACTGGTCTTAGATTAGTAAGATTTCTTATGAAATTTATACAATTTACATTTGAATGTCTTTGGCAGTTAAATGTTTTCATAGTCAAGATTAGCCATGATTGTTTTTTGGTGTATTTCTTTTTAAATTACATTCTGAATTCAGCCTGATGGGCTTCACTTATTTGTTTGTGTTTTAACTACTATTCAACATGCATTTTCATTACTCTTCTTTTAAAATATAATAATTAGGTTTATGGACTGTAGGTTCCTTTCAGCCATATTCCTCTTTTAACATTGAACCAACTATTCTTTACAAGTCATTAGTTATTATTAGTTCTAATATTGATTTCTTTCTTTTGTTACAAACTAAAGTGATAAACATTGTCACTTTTCATAAAATTATGAAAGTTAATTCCCCTTTCAACATGGGGTGTTGTATTCTTTGTAATCTTAATTTTACTAACAAGACTTTAATTCTATTCTATCATACCATGTTAACACAAGTTATTTGTCTGGGCTTTCTCCCTGAATAACATCACAAGTTTCCTTTATATTAATTTGGAATACTATTTCTAATTATTTCTAGATATATTACTGTTTACAATATCACTCCAATCATTGGTTGTTCATAAATGTTTTATAAAGTGTCTCCTTACTTATTATATTTTTAATGTTTCACATACACTTTCACTATTTTTTAGGGTATTTACACTTCACTAAAGCACTTCACTTTGGTTCACTATTTTGTATTGAGTGTTATTTAATGGGTAATCCCTATACTTTCTCCTACCATTTCTCACTATTTCGTTTTAGTATGATATTTACTATTAACAATATTAGGTTAGTTGTGTTTTGTTAAATCTAACCTTTCTGACTGTGTTAGTGTACTTTTTCTGTATTACATTGCTTTACAATTGTATTGGCTTTAAAATGGGTACATAGGTTAAATTAATGATAATAATAATATTGGTTTCATTAATACATAATTATTCGAGGTTTATTGACCGTATTCTATCTTTAAGTATACTATCTTTCCCTTTTATATGTGTTAGTTTCCCCTTGGGTTTAACCTGTCTCCTCTTCATTCTTCCTCTTCTTCATCTTCAATAGTCTTCATCTTCATTCGGTTCTCCTCTTCTAGTTTAAATTCTGTTTAATTGTACGGATCTGTTCTCTTCCTCTGGTTCTTCTTTAGTTCTGTGTTCATCATTGTTTTGTCTATCATATTTTTCTTAAGTATGTTACGTGGTTCCCTTCTTTATGTTTAGGTTGTTGGCTCAATCACTTGGGTTGGGTAATATCGTTGTACGTTGTGTCAAAGTATTTACATTTTAATCATTTTTTAAACGTTTTATTTTATATGAAGTATTTTTATATCAAGAATTATCTTTTTTATCACTGGTACGGGATTTGGCTTAATTGTATCGTTACAATATGCGCGCACTTACCCACGTCTCGGAGGTATACTCTTCTTCAGCAGTATTTACCTTATGTTTCCCAGCTGGGTCGTAGGCTTTGGTCGTTGGTTGAGTGTGGATAAGCACGTGAATAACGTTATAAGTTTTAATTTACAAGTAAAGAGTACAGAGGATTTAGTACTGGTTGTGAAATTAGTACGACTGTTTTAAGAAAAGTATATTCATTTGATTTATTCAAAAATTAAATTCAAATTCTCATGTTATTTAAATGTTTAATGCGGGTTACTTATTATATGAACCCTTATATTCAATCTGAATATAATGTACTCATAATGTGTTTAACTCTTATTTCTTAAATTTCTAAGACATAGTATACACATACACAAATTATATATGACCTGAAATAGTACACAGACATATACATATAACACATATAAATATTATAGGAACGTGATTAATACGTATAACATTTAAATATTGATCTTGTCTTTACAAGCGTGGTTTTCAATATATACCACTTAAATAAAACTTTCAATTAATTAAAATATTTATTAAGATATTAATAGAGAACATTTATTACGTTAATTGATTCTATTTTTAATGTCTCAATTAATTAACAATCTTCTAATTATGTAATTCTTATATTTAAAATTACTCATTTAATCAATTACAAAATATAATAAAATAATATGGTTCTTGCTTGACCATTTATTTAAGAGATTACTACTGTTATACTCAATTATATTTTGAACAATTATTTATTCATTATTCAAATCTAAAAATATATTAACGTTCTTGTAAACTTGAATATGGAAACTAGAGCTTTTGGCGATAGACCTCAGGGTCATTTATAATATTAAATAAATGTTCGACTTCACCTGCATTTTTCTGCACCCATTTAACTTTGTTGTTACCGTCATCTGGACTCTCGAGTTTGTTGATCCTCTTCGATATCAGCTCCTCTGCCTCTGCGTCGTTGAATTCCTCGCTCCGTCTCCTGGATGCTGAGTTCTGACGTCGACCTCTAGTCGTGATGATATACGGCTGGATGCAGCTGCATGTGCTGTCCCTGCGTCCTCTCGTCTTCTTGTCCCTCGTAGCTGTCTAGAAGTTCTATGTAGTTACAACTCTCGTAGATTAATTTACATAGTTTCAACTCTCGTAGATATTTTTTATATAGTTTCAACTCTTGTAGATTCATTTATATAGTCTATTTCAAATCACTCGAGTTCTTTAATAACTGCACCGACGTATTGCCGGTTTCATCGCACTTCAGTTTATACTACCGTTTAAAACATTACTCGTTGTAAAATTTACGGTGTCGAGATGCGTGGATTCCTCGTACTAAATAAACTTGATCTGAGAAAGAGTGTGTCTCTTGCTGGGTTTTATACGGCTGCCTCGTTGGAATTCCTGTTGGAAACTGTTCTGACAACATTGAACAGGCCGGCGCGTTGGTTTAATCGTTAGTTTCAACCTACGCGTCTTTCTATGAAGCACACACTTTTTTATAAATATTATTACACCAATCGTTCGGTATAATATTAAACCTTATTTATGCAAATTTTGAATGTTACGCTGTGTAAATTATGACAGTGATGGCAAAATTTCACACAGTGTCCGAACCGTTCCCACGATTAATGACCACTTAACGCCAAATTGAAGCGCCAGGCGTCAGCTATGTTTTTACATATGTCGCTGATTCGTGTGACTTTTGGTTCACATACAGTACTTAAAAAACTGTGTGAAATCTTCCACCCTCGTTTGCATAATTTAACCTGTCTGTTATTTACACACACACACACGCAGACTGATACACAGGCGGCCACATGTCGTTCAGACGTCACCTCTGCGAGTTAGTGCGTGTCAATTGCTCCCCTTCGTTACATTTTAAAACCAACTAAGCCATATGTTTCCATATACATGCTTACTTACAATATTTGATTTATTTAAAAATAAATACTACTTATATTTATTACATTATTTCTTATACCTAACGTATATTTATTATATCATTTTTAATATGTATATCTTACATATTTCATACTTATATACGAAAGCACGTTATCATACCTCAGTCAGGGGTTGATACATATACTTATGCTAAACGTATCGTTGCAATATGTATGTGGAAAACCTCATTTTCGCCATTCTGCTCTGTAAATACAGCATACAAAGGGTCCAAAAATCTTGTCCTTCACCACTAAATTTTCATTTTCAAATGAAACACTCATAAGTTGTTGATCTTGAAATGAGTGACACTGATGCAATTCCCGAAGAATCTCTTTCTATTTAGGATTTTGAGTGAACGTTATAAATAAATCAGACAGGAATACTTGCAAACAGCAAAAAGCGTTCTGAGTTCGTTCGTGGTGCATATACCATGATCCACCAGTAAAGCTCGACAGCAGAATAACCAATTTGCACAACTTCTCAATATATTTTCATCATTTCTCAATGTATCTCGCAAATGTATATAATTTTCAGCTTTTAACTTAGTTTATTGGTACGAGTGAATATGAGTCTTTCCATTTCTATTTTAGGATACTGTCTACAATTTACTGATTCAACAGTTGTTTGAAATAAACCAAATGATTATAAATAATCATACTTTCTAACCATGAGCCAATACAAATAACATTGTAAAGCTGACACATTCTTATTTGTTTCTCTTCCAATATTAGAATCCCTTAGTTTTAATGTAAAGTGATACCCAACTTCTCCTCAACAAAACATTGAAGTGTATTCCTAAGCATCATAAGCTTGGTATCGGATTCTACAATCCGATGTAGTCTGACATCCCTAGCATGAATTACTATGTTGGGTTTGTCACAATAATGATTAACAATAACTACCGCAACTTCATTCGTTGTAGATGCATTATAGCATCCCCTGTGATCTGTATTATTCGATTTTCGATTAGCATGAATTATAATATTATGTTCATTATCTTCTGAAGAGGTTACAAATTCGAAAGCACTCTTCAGTCCATGCATATAAAAATGTGATTACTTCGTGAAATAAATTTTGAAGCTCTGTTACTAATTTTTGATCTAAATTACTAATACGATCTATTCTCATTTCTGCCTGTTGCAAATAATCTGCATCAAAGTACACTTAAAGAGATTTAGGAACATCGTTTTTACTGGCTGTAATGACCCTCTGACATGATATACTTGTCCTTGAATTTTAAAAGTAGGCATGCAATTTCCTTAGAATATTTCATTGGCTCCGAATGATATCAATTGAAAAGCTGAATTGTAAGACCATAATGCGTTTAAAAATTACTCTGATAAAGGATGTTTTCCTATTCAATAATTATTTTAAATGTTCTGGAGGTGGAATGTGAGATCTAATCATACTTTTCCAGAAGAGTAACATAAACCAGCCGATTTGCCTTTCCACTACAAAGCTTTACATTGAGGACAAACACTATTCAACAATCCTATACCAGTTTCATTTGTGTGGTCAATGTAGTAGTGTAGTCAATGAGTGGATTATAATCAAACCACTATTTAATTTATTTTTCAACCTTACAGAATTCTGTTCTGTCCTTGCAGTAACTAAGACCTGTTTGCCTACTCCATCGAGCTGTAAGCCTTTTGTCACATTCTTGTTGCATTTCCAATGTTATGGAAAGTCTTTTTTGTTTTGCATTTATTGTTGATACTACTAAAGACACTTTTCTCTTTGGCACTGTGAAGTATAAATAACTGAAAATCAAAGTAATTCCCACAAAAAAAATTAATCAATGTTATACGTTATTATTTTGAATGTTACTAATTTACCGCTGACAAAAGTAATGAAAAGAAGAATATTTACATATCAAACGAATAAGAAATACTTAGAGAGTAAATATTAAAATCAGTTCTTCCTTCCAGCACTAATCTTCCTTTCATGTAATAAAGTAACTCCTTTCTCCTTACTACTAGTAACTCAAGTAATGGGTATGGGAGAGAGGATCGAAGATGCAGCACAGATTATAGTAATATTAAAACTAGTTTGGTAGTGACAGATGAAACTGTTGGGTAAACAACTGACTGCTACGTTCCTCTTAACCAATTTCCGTACTCAAAACTGTAAACAGTAACCGTAGCAATGCACACTGTTGCCAAGATGTCCCACACGTGCTGTTATGAAAAACAGTGTGGAATGTCATGCCACGGAATGAACTGTTATGTTCTATGTAACGAAGTCTGTTTGTTAAGAGTGCTGTGTTTTTGGTCACACTTTGTGATTATTCGTGGGAATGTGTTAGATTAATACTTAGATAGTTGTGTTACAGATACAACTTTATTGTTAACTAATTTCTAATTACTTTGCTAATTTATGACTAATTAACTACGTGTAGTGAAAACGTGTGAATCAATTATTAACTAAATAATTGTAAGCATGTTTAAATAACATGTTTACCTAAGTATAAATTTACTTTATTTTTTGTCAATTTACGGAACTTTGTGTGTGATTTTTATTTTAAAACAATTTGTTTAAATATCTATATTTTTAAATTTCAAATTCTTTAAAATACATAACAGATTTACCTATACACATTTTACTTTAAATAGAAGGTATGTCTGGAAAGTGAGGAAACTGGCTGAAAGTTATGGTCATAAATCATCCGGTTGCTTCCATATCACTGTCACTTTAACGAAATAGAACTAATATGGTCCAGGGTTAAAAAATACATTGCCACAAATAATACAAAATTCACAATGATTAAAATCCAAAAATTAACAAATGAAGCCATACCAGTGATAATTGGAGAAGATTGGAAGAAGGTAGTCGAACACACCAAGTCAGTTATTGAAGACGCATGGAAAAATTAAGGTATAATGGAACAGCAGGTAGAAGATTTTATAATTTCTATGAATTGTTCGAGTGAAAGTGAATCAGTTGAATCTGAAGACAGTGATTCTACATTAAGCGGAGTTCAACCATTATAAACGTAAGTTTTTATTTTGTTTATCGTTAAACGTAATTTTAAATATAAAATTGCAATATAAAAGTATTTAATTTAATTGTTAACTAAACAAAAATTAACAGACGAAATATTATAGTTCAATATTACAGTTTCTATCAATTATAAATTATTATTTCACTAAATATAGGCAGTTTCATTTATGAAACATTCACAAATATTTATGCTTGCTTAATATCAAATTATCTGTATTTATTAAGTTAATGAAATAATAATACAGTAATTAATTATCACGTTTTTCGAGTAAACTATTATTATACCAAATTCATACCAAAATACTAAGTAAGATCTCAGATTACCAGGGTTGGACTGAACTGGAATTTGCGTGACACGACTCATGTCATTTCACAAAAGAAGTTTTTTACGCGACTGTGAACAGATTAGTGTGAACTATGCTTAAGGTAATGTAAGTAAAATACATATATGTTATTACAACCATATATTAGATAATCGTATTCACTACGATATAAGCTACACGACTTCACTACAAAAGCATCTATAAATGTTTTACTGTAATTAAAAGTACATAAGAGAAAACAAAACTTTTTAAGAGAAAACAAAAGTTTTACAAGTAAACTGTTATGTCTTGAAAAGACCATAAAGGTTATTTTATGTATTAAATGACCTTGCTCGTGAATTTGTTGTAAGTTGTTTGTATGTGAATCATTGTTTTGTATTTATCCACTTGCAGAAACCATGTGGTCAGAGTGTGGCAACGTTGTTTCCGTTTCATTACAAGTACCAATACCAAATTAGTTTTAATATTACTATAGTTGTGTGTACACAGTGCACTTGATTGTATTTAACAATATGGAATATCTTGATGGTGCTTGAACTCATAACCATTTCTGCTGAGATATTATTTGTCTAACTTGGCTCCTTTTTTGAAATATCAAAATGAAACAAAGTCTTCTTCAAAGTAACCACTACAAGCCTGCAAAGTTTCATTCAGATCATCCAGGTAGTTTCTTAGATTACCTCCGCCACACTTTTCCCCCTACAGATTAATTATTATTGAAATGGGGCTTTACAGCATTACACAATGGCAATTTCATCAGTACAACATAATATAATACAGAATAAGAAGAGATGAGAATGATGAGCTGATTGCAATCAATGGATGGGCATAACAAAACACAATACTAAAATCTGTCATTATTTAGTACATCAATTTTGTTGAACTTCTTAACTTTTTTAATTAATTTTTTGTAAAATATTTGATACTCCAGTGACATTCTACATTATTAAGAATCGTGTTCCTGACAGAATTTTAGCACAGTTTTTCTTATGTCACTCTCAAAGATAAAGAGCTAAAGGTGAGTTCTTAGACTTTGTTATGGAATACCCACAAAAAGAAAATATACTTTTCCAGTTATGTGAGGTAATTTCACAAATTGAAATGAAATATTACAAATACTTTCATTCTAGTTGTGTGTAATAAAATTTGTTAGTTATCTGTTAATACCCAATAAGATAATGTAACAAGCATTTTCCCAATTTCTGTAGTACTCCCATAGTCTTACTGTACCAAAAATATTCTTGACTAACTTAACACAACGTATATTGCTACTCTGTATGTAATCTTATAAGCCACTACTGACCAACATATCAAAATATCAGACACACGTGGGCACATTTGGAACTGCACAATACTATTCTGTATGGATGATGGAATCACAATACTCACAATCCAAAACTAACACAGCATCCTCTAGTTTTAACTGCTGTGGATTCACCTTAAGAACAAGTCATTTCAATTCCCTTACCCTTTTAACAGGGGAAATCAACGTTTTTCACTAGTCTGGCTGCCTCAACTTAGGAACGATGGTTTTGGACTACAATAGAATGTATAGTTATACTCGGATTGTGCTACATTATATTTGCCCACGGTTATTTAACTGAAGGTAACTCACTTGCAAAATGTAATGCAAATTGCAAATCTGGAAGTCATACATGATCTTAATTCCACTGTCTAAAATAAATGTCAAGATCCTGATCAGCTGGTTTCACTTTAAATCTTGAAATGTGAGACATTACGTACATTGATGCATATCAATAGGGTAGAGAAATGAACACTATTCTGTGTATCCACTAAAGTAGTGTAGTCCTTAGAGTTTATAACAGTGGTAATGGTTATTGTTACAGTATGAAACAGTAGATTGTATACTTTCACATATTGCTGATGTTAAAAAATACAAAAAAAAAAGAATATAAACTTTACCTCTTACTTTTCCTTGTGGAGTAGTCATTATTTAGGTTGTATAAGTCAATTCCACAATCTGTGAAACACCTGAAACAAGACACAATTTTCGTGAGATCTATATTTTAAGACATACAATTTATTTAAACGGTGGCCTTCTGATGATCAGGAGCTATGTGATGAACACACTTGAGGTCCATTACACAGAATTTTTTAGTAGGTCTGTTAAGCCAACCACCTGGTTTTTCAAAGAACTTTGGACGATTATTGGGAGTTCACATAACAATAATACTGATCTAACATATACTACTAATACATTTGCTTCATGTAACAACTGAATGAGAACAAAATGTAAACAAGACTAAAAACTAGTATTTGTCAGTTAAACAAGACTGTTACTTGCCATGCTGATCATTACGTGAAGATCTCATTTTATTGTCACAACTATCACATTGCAACATTTTAGCACCATTATTGGTTAAAACAGCATTATTGGCACAAAATATAATGTTGTTTGGATAACACATAAAAACAATGTACACAAAAAAAATAATACTTTTATTTTCATAATACCCAACTGAAAGTACTATAGCAAAACCACAGACATAAGAGCCTGCGTGGAATCAAGTGTTCTGAGCATCATACTTGGCGCATAACACTGTACAGTGGAGGGGTACCCCTCCACAGCAGTGTGTGACGGAATGTAATGTGAGTGAGTGAGTCTACAACTGTCAGGCAGGTGGTGGGGGAGTGAGTGTTTGAACGGACGGCGGGGAAGATGCGCGAAGCTTTCTGACCGAAGGTTCTTATGTGCGTGGTCTACCTATATCACCCCTTGTGGGTTACTATGCTGGACTCCCACTGTGTAAAGAAATTTACTTCTTGCTTCATTGAAATGTTTTACTACTTTTTACTTATCTCTACAAACGATTTGTTTTTCCAAAAATTACTTCTTTTATGTATGTCACAAAACATAATTTAAAGTAAAATTGCTTGGTTTGTGAGGGAGTTATGTTACAAAAAAAAGTTATGAATTGTCTTAAAAAGCAAGTTCTGTCACAGTCTAATAGTATTACAGTTTAATTTGAGTTGTGTGCCATTTGTGGCTTGTAAAATAAAAGTGAATATGCATTTTTAGAGTTTGTACTTTTATTTGTAGATGAAGTAAATAACTTTTACATTATACAAAACATAAAACATATTTCTAGTTGCCATTACAGGCATCTTTTAAAATTACGATCACCTGTTTCACTGAATTCCTATGGCAAAATTTGATACAGTGCAATAGCAATGATATGTTCTGAGAAATAGTTGAAGCTATAATTTTGTTATCATGTATTGTGTTTATTCTTAATTGCACTTTATTCTCATTCAATTATTAAAGGAGGCATCAGTTGTCATATTATAGATTACATTGGCATTATTGTTGAGTGACATGGTGACTATCCGAACTCTTTCAAACACTAGGTGGTTAACAGTGAAGTATTGATTTTTCTTGAAAAATCAGGCCTCAGTTACATATAGTCTGACATAAAATCATAATAATAAAGATTCTCTTCTGACGAACAAGGGTATCCTGGTTATTTGGACTTCTTTTGGTCACAATGCCTCTCTCATCTTCATACACAAAATAACCTTTTTATGCACTGCTCAATTCAAGTGGCATTCAACAGATTTCACAAAAAAACAACAACTAAGGTTTGTAGTTATTAATACAAATGTAGGCCTACTATTTTTATAATAATTCTACCCATACTCTATAAGATGTCATGTGATGCCAAGTCTTGCAAGTCATTACTTAGGTTTTACAATTTCAATTTTTTAAAATTTTAAGTAGGCTAAAATATTTTAGAATTTTTATTGAGAATAATTTGTGCAACTATAGAAAGTAACCGAAAATACAAAACAGAACATAAACTAAAACACCCCAATTGTTTACTGGTACCGGTATCATAAAATGTGTCTTACATTACAATTTATTCTATCTAGTTTAAATGTTCTGCAAAATGTAGATAAAGTTTCCTTGGCAGTTTTTCTGTTTTACATTATTAATGTGCATTGCATAACATGGGATCATATTATTAACAATACATGATATGTAAGTTACAATCAATCCCACATATAAAATTACCATTCTATGAATACATAAAACAAGAACATCTTCAAAGAGCTTACCACAATTTAGCTATAATTAATCTACTGGTAGTCCAATTCCCTTGTTTTAATTTAATAACACAACGTTTATTATTTAGTTTCATTATTTTGTGTCACATCTAAAAATTTCAATTATAACCATTATAAACTCATACAGCTGAAGTAAACAGAATGGCACATTACACATATTTCTTGAAACAAAGGAAAAAATTAAAATTCGTATGACAATTCAGATACATTATCACTAGCTTAAAAATAACATACACACAAGCATGTGTTCACTTTTGTTTATGATAGCCTAACCTTTATTACACAAGGGTAGCTATATAACACTAATAAGCTTTGAATAAATACGAAACTTCAAAAATGTTTATATGAACCACCATTTCTTGCCTGTTTTTAAATATGTCCCTCAATGTCTAATTAATGACCACTAATTTTAATAACAGGGTACTTACACCGGTATTAAATATTGTAGAAAAAAAAGCATACAAATTTTATTAAACAGCATGTACATTACCTTTTAGGCTTTATACAACATACCATGTGTAAATTAAGATTTTCCACTATCTCAAACTGGCTAGAAATCTTAAAATAGATTTAACACCACCATCTTATAATTTGCAAATGTCAACAGCGCCATGATACAAAACATTCATATCGATTTTCAAGGCCATTTGGAAAAAATTAAAAGTTAATAATGACATTAAAGACGTAAATAATGTGCGAACTGTTCATTTCCTTGACTTTTATAAAAAACTGATTTCGCTTAATTAAAAATATAAATAAAACACAATTCTATACGTACTATTATATCCTCTATTATTTAAAGAACATTTAGTATTTCAGTGTAGTAGGAATATACAGAAATAATTATTTCATTTATTTAAACCTGACTTACATTTTTGTATGTAAATCTAAAAGTATATATTTTTAACACATTATTTGTTATTATAAGATCATACAATAGATTAACTGCCTGTATTCACGAAGCAACGTCCTCAGTACTCACATGAGGAACAAAATGGCTGACTTTAAAGCGGGAAGACTGATTTCATCCGTTTATTTAGAATTTAATATTACATTGGGAAGGCGCGGCCTAGCCACAGTCTAGGCGGTTGCCTAAGGCGTCAGGATAATCATCAACCAAATTAGATCGTTAATATGGGTAAAAACGTGTATTCTGATAGTCGATTTTCTTGTGTGAGAGTTGTTTTACAACAAACGCATTTTGAATTGTTTGTTAATTGCAAGTCCCCGTCTTGTGTCAAGTTAATTGTTGTTTGTGTCTTCAACGTCTCCGTGAATCCAAAGATTTCAATAGGACGTAATAACATCTTAAAAATATAAAGTAGGTTTAGATAACTGAGCTTTTTTATCCTGAGCTTGGTATTATACCAATAAGGTAATATGGTTTGACATAATGGATTAATATGGTTTAATATTGGATGAAACTTGACAACATAAATATCTAATGGAAGTAGTGATTTACACTCTTCAGAATAACTATTAAAGAGATGCGCAGATACTGTTAAGTCTAGTTAAGAAAATGTTGGATAATTATGATTTGTACTATTTTTTTTTATAGGCTTATGTTATAATGCAATGGTTTATCGGTGTTTAACTTTTTATCTAACATGAGACCAACTAACAGGGTAATTTATAGCAGTTGTCTAATGCTAAATAATCAAATTATTTGATTCTGTTTGAATGTGCAGCAGTTATCGTTCGTCATAGAAAAAATTACCGTTGTTAAAACAAAGTGTTGCGGGTAATCTCTATAATGTTCAACAATTGTCATACACCATCTCTAACAAAAATATTGGTATGGAGAACCATACATGAGTTCCAAGTTCTAAGATTTATATTTAAAATCATTTTTGAAATGAAATCTTTCCATAGAAACTACTTTCTATTTATTGCTTCAGCCTTAACCACAGTACTGTGGTCACTAAGGTATACCATCTCACGTTATCGCACTCGATTTTCACTGATGATGGCAGTCGATGGCACTGCCGAAACGTCTGGTTTTGCAGAAAACATTGGACTACGGCCAAACAGACCGGGAAGGAATTTTAACAACAAACTACTTCTTTGTTGCCGATAACGTAGTACACATGTAAAAAATTTCCCCTCCCCCTTCAACTACCCTTTTCATTTACAGATATTTCATCTACCTTTCTACAGTGGATTATTATGACCTTCTTTTCAGGATACTTTATTTATCAAAATTAGGTACTTTACTCTTGTTAAAACATAAAACGTTACAGGTAAATTACCTCTTTCTCTTAACCGTACTTTACCAAAATCAATAGGCTTTGAGCCCTCTACAATTCAGGGATGTATCCAAAACATTATTTGATTTTGTTTGAATTTGCGGCAGTTATCGTTCGTCATAGAAAAAATTACCCTTGTTAAAACATAAAATGTTGCAGGTAAACTACCCCTTTCTCTTAACCGATCTTCACCAAAATCAACAGGCTTTGAGTACTCTACAATTTAGGGATGCATGCAAAAAATTATTTGATTCTGTTTGAATGTGCAACAGTTATCGTTCGTCATAGAAAAAATTACCGTTGTTAAAACATAAAGTGTTGCGGGTAAACTACCCATTTTCCTTAACCGATCTTTACCAAAATCAACAGACCTTGAGCTCTCTATAATTCAGGAAGGTATGCAAAAAAGTATTTGATTCTGTTTGAATTTACGGCAGTTATCGTTCGTCATAGAAAAAATTACCCTTGTTAAACCATAAAATGTTGCAGGTAAACTACTACTTTCTCTTAACTGATCTTCACCAAAACAATGTCTTGAGAACTCTACAATTGAGGGCTGTATGCAAAACAATATTTGATTCTGTTTGAATTTGCGGCTGTTATCGTTTGCCATAGAAAAAAATCTACATATAGACAGACACACACATAGACACTTTTTGAAAAATGACTATTTTTCATATTTTGATGGCAGTACAATCAGAATTTGCTGTTATCTCGAACACGATTTTTTTTGCCATCATCATACTTCCATTTCCTTATGGAACATGGAAGTAAAAAGAGACGTATACATAACAATTCCACTAAGTACCTTGAGAATAAAAATGAAAATGAGATCTGTAACCTCTAAAAGATCTGGTGAAAAAACACTCAGAAAAAATTCATAATTCAAAGTGAAAGTAAAAAGTATCAAATGATAGGTGATAATTCGTGGGGCTTTCTTTACAGTTTGGTAAGTGCAGAATTATTGTAAACTGTTCTTTTTTCCATTCCATGTTTTATGAACAGAATTTCTTCTCTTATTCGTCTTTGCTTTTATGTTGTCTCAAAGCCTATTATGTTGTCGATTGTTACAGCTGATCTCCATCTTTTCATCAGCCATCCCAGACTTCTACCTTTAGGCATATATTTTGCACTTGCATATGGTATTCTTGATGGGTCCATACGTTCTATGTGATCTAAAACCATTTCTGTCTATATTCCCTCACCATGTCATTCACTGGTTGGATAGCTAACTCACGACGGATGTCATCATTCCTTTTCCTGTCTAACCTGGTATACTCACCTACTGATTTAAGGAACGTTATCTCTTCAGTAGTGGTGGGCGTTTTTGTTGTTTTTGCAAAATGAAAACGAACTGTTCATTAAAAAAAAAAAAACTGTTTTTAAAAACAGTTGGAAAAAACAGGTTGAATTAATGAACTGTTGCTATTTACATTTACTGATTTTACCATTATATTGTTAAAACATTTTGTTTTGAGCATTTCAATAACTGTTCATTTTAGTATTTTTCTTAAATGGATGGTTATGTAGCTTAAACAATAGCATTAAGTCAATATTTCTCTTATTTACCAGTATCTTAAAAGGCATTTTCTGTTTTAAATTGTTTCATCAAAACTTATGGGGAATAGCTGAATAATATTTTTATAGTAACTGAAATAAAACTGAATATAGCCTAATTCTGAGCTAAACAGAACGAGGACAGTACAATTTAATCGAACGCAAGTCACCGAACGTTGCAGTAAAAACGAACAGTTTACTCATAACAGTTCAACAAACGTTGCAATGAAAACGAACGTTGCAACGAAAACGTTGCAATGAGCCTCTGATGAAGCCTTCTATAGGTGAAAGCCGGTTTAGGCTGTAAGGTAAAACTTTACGTTTTTACTTATAAAAAACTTAGTGTTCCGAGTCGTCAATATTATAGTGATATTTAGAAAACGAACAGTTTCCTTGTAACAGCTCAACAAACGTTGCAATGAAAACGAACAGTTTACTCCAAACAGTTCAATAAACCCAGTTTATGCCAAACAGCTCAACGAAAGTTCTACTGAAAACGAACTGTTTGTTCCGAACAGAGAACGGTACTAGAACAGTTGCGTTGTCAGTACTGTTGTCAACATCACGTTCGTTTTCAAAACGGAGAACAGTTTGTCTCCACGGAAAAGAACAGTTCGTTCGTTTTTTTTTCTTCAGAAAACTGTTTTTTCAAACAGTTGCGCGTTTTTGTTCCCAGCACTACTCTGCAGTTTGCAGTCAACTTTCATGTGCGTTAGTCATTGTTCCATGTTTCACTAGTGTATAGACAGCTTGGAACGGACATCGTCAAGTAAAATTTTAATAGCATCTCTTGCCTAACATTATTCCTATTGAAGCAATCTTATTCCATACATCAACCTCCTCAAGATATGATATACTGCATCATAGGAAATTAAAGATGAAACTTGTTCGATAGTTCTATTTTCGGTCACTACTTTTGTTCTTTTTATAATGTTCTACTTTAGACCTTTCAACAGATAAAATTAAATTATAATTGTTAATTATTTTATGAAGCTCGTGCAATGTTCATTAGTATCTTCATTACTGGATATGACAACCAGGACATCAGCAAAAAGCAAGAGGTACAGACACTTCTGTAACCTCCGAAGCAGTGGCGCACCCAGGATTTTTTCTTGGGGGGGGGGATTTGAAAATTTAGAAACAAGGTGCACAATTTTGGTTTTCCTGATTCTTTTCTTTACAAGGAGGGCTTTTTCCTGGAGAAACGAAAATACGCAACTTATAAGGAGCCAATGTCGCAAGAACAGGTAAAAAATAACTTTGCTTCATAGAATTTTACTCATGTACGTTTCACCTATAATGCTGCAAAGGCATACTGCACGTGTAAGAATCATACATACAATGTTTGTAATAATTATGAGTTAAAATCATATTAAGCACAGGCTTACTAATTTGCATATACTTATTAAATAATTTAAATTACTTAATCAGTAGACGCCGACTTTATTGAAATAATAATACAATAATCTAGTTAAAATAATCAGACATAAGCTGTTGCGCACTTTGTAGTGGTGATAAGGCGGGAAGAATGTTATACACGTGAGTAGAAAAAGACCTTTTGAAAATATTAGCCTTCTCCCTGAATGACTTCACCGAGTTAGAAAATGTTTAACATTTAGTAGGCCTACTGCAATTATTTTGTAAACAGTGATTTGGCATATTGTGTCTATTGCTGTCTTTCTCAAGATCGTCTAGTCGAGCCTAGACATTAACAAACGTTGTATATTTTGGAGTACATAATAGTTTGTGTACATGTTACGATTCAGGAAAAAACGTAGTAATATCGGTAAAAATGAGCCTCCGACGAAGCTGACGAAAACTAGTTCAAGCTACAAAATGAAAGTTAACATTTTTAATTTTTACCAATAAAAAATTAGTGTTCCGAGTCAGCAATTATATATTTATAATTAGTTAATCAACGGACACGTCATGGACAACAAAATCCAGGAATATAGTCAACATTACCCTGGCGACTTAATTTGTTTGAATAAGTAACATCAGTAACAGGCTCGAATGTGAAATGACTGTGTTTAAAAAAAAACAACATATGTAAATTGTCCATAAAGAACAGGAGAGACAATATTAATGAAAAAAATCATACCAAAACTGTTTAAGTAATATAGCATTTAATTACTTACAACCAATTACAAACATTTAGCTCTGTTCTTCCATCCCACTAATGTTTCCTTCTCTGTTATTATAACTCAAATCGTCTTCACTGCTGCTATCCCGTTATTTATTAATTTTGAAACGAACTTTTATATTATACACTCTTTCGTCTGATCTCACGTGATCTTTTCAATTTTCATGACATGGTCACATCTTGATGTGCAATCTATTAAACAAATACACTCAAATTCCTTTTTTGCTAAGTTTCTAACACTGTCAATGGAAAATGCACGTTTTTTAGCACGCTTCTTCACGATTGCCTAAATCAGTTCTAGGATTAAGATAAGGAAGTCAGGATGATAGAGTGGAAGTCGTAAAATGTAATGTCAATGGTTTGCCAAAACAGTGGTTATTATAAGAGTTCTGTATGTTGGTTTACTTTGTTTAATTAGTGAATAGAACTCAGGTTAAGATAAATGGACTACAGAAATCACGTTATTCACTAACCAGTTAATCGTGTTTGTCTTTTTGTTAATGATGTTGCAGGTGGTTTATTTATTCGTTGAAATTTTCAGCCACATTTGTCGATGAAAATCAATAGGAAACTTTTAATAGAACAACACAATAGAAAGTTAAGAGAAAATATATAAGAAAATTACGGTAATTCAGAGAAGAACGGCGTCTACCCACGTTTTTTTAACTGACGTTGAATTCAGTTTCGTCTGTGTAAACTATAGGCCACCGTTCTTCTCTGAATTGCCGTAATTTTCTTACATATTTTCTCTTAACTTTCTAGTGAGTTATTTTATTAAAAGTTTCCTATTGCTTTTGGCACGTTTTCATCGAAATTTCATTTGACGCATAATGTGGCTCAGACTAGATGCACTACCATTATAATTAATTTATCTCTTAAAAACTCTTTAAATTACTTTGAATGTTGGTGTTTCCCCTTCTATGAATTGATTGATATTCGTAAATAATTAATCGAATAGTACACTTGCCAAAATCGTCTAAATTAGTTTTTATTTCCTTTGTTGAGCATTTTTTATTGGAAGTAACTTACTGAAAGATTTTATGTCAGCCGTATACGCGGATGCTTCTTAATAATTCTAAAAACTACTTAGAGACACACCGCACGCGTGAGCTAACCTTTCCTGTGACTTTCTTTCTGATATTCCCTTATCTTCCGATTTAATAAACTTCTACACGTTATACATTATTTTTCGACTCTAACTATGCATGACTTTACTTTGCACTGAAATTGACAGACCACCCAGATTAATCTAGTTCATTCTCCAAAACCGGAAAATAGCGCAATAAACTAAACGCTACGCTTTTGATGAAAACTGGTATTTTTTGACAAGTACGAACACAATTACATATCATGGGCCGTTGGCAAAAGAACAATTTATTCATGTCTGGTAAACTGACCAATGCTGAATTTTACTTTATCATTTAGTAATAGTAAAAATTTACTTTGTAAGAACATAGTAATTAACATATAAAGAAGATACTTTATTTATTGTTCTTACTGTTTGTACATACGTTGATTACAAAATTTTTTCCAGATTTTCCGGGGGGGGGGTTCTACCCCCCTGGTTGCGCCACTGCTCCGAAGTCCCAATTATAGAATGGCAAAAAATTTTTCCACTTGCGTGTAACGTCTTCTGTGTACACATTAAATATAGATGGGAAAATAACTGCTACTGTCCAATCTGATGGCATTATTTTATATTTCCAGCAAAAACCTTTGAAGTTGATGCATAATTTATTTTGATCATTTAATTAATGAAGTTGTGTTAGTGGTTACAATCACAAACAGAAATTATACTGTTGCATACCACTATACAAAAATTAGGAATTTTTTATATAATGTTGTGGAACAGTGTAATTTTCATCATTATCAACTGCACTGTCATATCTTAGCATTATTTCCTGTTAATAATTTCACTACTGAAGATTTCTCTTTTGTAAGAAATCTTCTTCCTTATGGTGCATTATCCACTAGGTGGATATCTCTAGGTGGGTTATCTCTGAAGACATATGTTTAACAAGAATCTTAATATATATATTTCAAGACTGTTATTTATTTAAAAATAACTAAGATGTATTTCCGGGACAGTTTAAAATTTGTTTGCACAAACCATTTTGTGGATCTTATCTGTTTAGTCGCAGCATGCAGTGAGCAATTACTCGATGTAGCCATCGCCAGTAACAAGACATTTCACCCTCCACACATAACGATAAACAGTGACAGATTGTATTTTTATTTTCATTTTGATCTACATACATTTTTTTATTTAAATGAATTTTTTATTTTTATCTTTTATCTATCATATTTTTATTATTATACATTTTGTTTACTATTTACATACCTTTATTTAAAAAATTTTTATTTTATTTATAATTTACTAGAAATGTACATTTTATTTTAGTTTACATTTTATTTACAATTTTACATATTTTTTATTTACATTTTACAATTAATTTTCTACATCACTAACAACTACAAATTAATTACAATTACAAATATAATTTATAACTACAAATACAATGATACATTTCATAATTTATTACAGCTACAAATAATAAAATATAAATTACTGAGGAGTCATAAATTGAGCAGTTTTCAATAATTTTTTCAAATTTATCATTTTGATACCTTGGCTGCCACATAAATTCAGCCAGGTAGGAATCCAACATCAGTCGCCTAGTACCCCATTGTCTTTTGTTCCTCGTTTTGGTCTTAGCCTACATGTTTTCTACATTTTGCATGTGGGCTTGGGCAGGCCCGTATTTTGGATGTATAATGCCCCTGTGCAGTTATTAATTTTACGCCCCCTATTCCCTGAGCTAAACTTCAGTGTCGCTATTCGTTTACAGACTATGGACAATAAATTGTTTAATTACTTACTTCAATTTTAAACTGTATTATAGACAGTATTTAAACTTAACTGAATACACAATATATGAAACAAAGGTGCAAGTTAAACATTTATACATTATTCTGAAGACGATATATGGTAAACACATAGAAAATAATCACTACAGTTTAATATCAGTTAAAAATATCACTGAAACATCCAATTTGGTCAGTCAAACGTATATGGTAGAAACACTGCAATTTGATACTAACCATTTTGTGAAACTTACCAAACTTAGAGAATGACTTTCTTCTGACTTTTGCATTTGCAAATGCATTTATCACTTCCTCAAAATCCAGACTGACAGTGATGTCTGATTCTATGGCGAGCACTCCAAGACTGACCAGTAGTTCTTGATTCTGCGCTGTCCGTAGATAGTTCTTGATTCGTTTTAAAACTGAAAATGACCTTTCAGCAGAACAGTTTGTTGCTGGAGTACAGTTGTAGATCTTGAATGCAGTGTACACATTTGGGTAGACATCACTAATTTTCTTCGAAGCCAACATTCTGCAGAGAAATGGAAGAGACGATAATTTGTTACCATTTTCTGTCTTCATAGATAACAGATAGCTTTTCAAATGGATGCATTCTTCACCAAAGCTGCTTTCTATGTCGGAATCATAAATGGCTCGAAGTTTCTCTGCAGCATCATAAATTTGAGGAGCTTCTAGTTTGGTGATATTTGAGAGAAATGAAAATATTAAATTATATTCTTTGTAGACATCAACTCTCTTCTGTAACTCAGTCTGGAGAGTTTGTATGATCTTGGAATATGAAATTTCCATTCGTCTCCAGATCTTGTCATGTTCCAAGTCATCTGATCCTAGTTCTTCTTCAGGACTTTCTGGTTCCGCTTCTGATTCAGATGATTCATCAAAAAATCGCCTACGTTTAATTTGACGTTTTGGTCTTGAAATCTCAACAGCTGAAGAAGAAGGAACTGATTCCAGACTCCTGATCTGATTAAGTTTCTTTTCAGCTGAATCTCTGTGGTTGGGGAAACAGGTCTGAAGCCCAGTTAAATGCACTGTAAGAGAGTCGTACATTTCAATAAAAGTGGAAATGTCCATTTCCTGAGCTTGCAATTTTTTCATGACTTTGCCAAATTGTTGAAGAATAGAACCCCACACTGATGTCATGAATGCTACCTCAATGCTATTTAATTTCCTAAAAAGACCCTCAGCTTCACATCTACCTTTACCCGTTTCATTTTCTGAAATAGTTCTTAATGCAGAAACCACTGCTTTCCAATCTGCATCCAGGCTCTTGCAAGCATCCTCACGTGCACACCATCGAGTTGTTGACAGTGATTTCAATGTCATGGTTACAGAATCAAAAACTGTTTCCAAGATATTCCATCTTCCTGTAGAATCTGCGAAGTAATTACATAAACTTTGCAATAACTCAAAAAACCGTACTGCAACAATACAGCATTTCACTGCTTGTGAACCAACTAGATTCAGTGAGTGAACTGCACATGGAATGAAGAAAACTAGAGGATTTCTTTCCTTGAGTCTTGCTTGCAAGCCAGAATATATTCCAGACATGTTGGCCGCATTGTCATATGATTGACCTCTACAGTTATCAACTTTCAGACCATGTTGTTCTAAAGAATTCATTAGTGTTTCAAAAAGCTGTTCTCCAGTATGGCCTGTATTTTTCATAAAACAGAAATCTTTCAACTGAGAGCCCACAATCAGTTACATACCTAACAACTACACTTAACTGATCATTATGAGATAAATCTGGCGTAGAATCTACTATGACTGAAAAATATTTAGAAGAAATAACTTCATTGCCTATTTTTTCACTCACTGACTTTCCCATAAGATGTATTAATTCTTCATAAGTTGCTGGTGACAAGTATGATGTAGATCCTTTTCCAGGATTACCGAACCGTGCAATACGGTCAGCCAGAAAAGAATCGTACTCTGCAATTAATTCCAAACACATCATGAAATTTCTATTTTTCACAGAGCCAAACTTCTCTTCGTCTCCACGAAATGCTAAACCCCTAGAAGCTAGTTTTTTAACTACAGAAACAACTCTTTTTAGTACATTTCTCCAATATGTAACTTCATGTTCATGCTGGCTGAGCAATCTTTTGTCAATCTGTTCATCTCATTTCCTCTACTTTTCAATTTTAACAAGCAGTCTCTGTGAGAAGCAGAAATTTCATGTTCGGCTATTCTTATGCCAGCATGGCTCCAATCATTGAAACCAGATGTTGCAAACTGAGATGTACCACCAAATAATTTGCATGGGGCACAGAACAGTGATCCTTGGCTGGGAGAATAAACAAGATATTCACGGTTCATAATTTCCCCATTTACTAAAATCCTATGGAATAGTTTCTTGCTGCAAAACCGTTGTGTTCCATCAGCATATCGCTGCGAGGACTGTGAAAAGTCAGCATCTTTGTTTTGATTAATACCATTTTTTATCAAATAATCCCGAGTGTGGTCAGTGTTTTCCCAATAGAATGGATCATTACTAGGAATAGACACTGCAAAATCCACTTCTGTAGAGAGCGTAGCTTGTTCCTGTACTTCGAGATTTTCGACTTCCACATTGTCTTTACTGTTTTCCACTATAATTTCACCTGAATTTTCAGGCCTACACTGTTCACTTTTGTTTTCACCACTGAACTATGAGTCCAGTCGAGGTATTTTCTGCAAAATTTTACTCTCCCTCTGTCTTTGTTCCTCAGCTTTCTTGCGATATGCAGCACCACTTAACCTAGATCGCCCATCCATACCGTCCCTAAGCTATTAACGGGAAAACCTATAGAAATACTGTTTTGTAGAACATTTAAAACTGAATAATTCACTGTCAACAGTTAAAATACTCGGCGTATCATATAAAAAGTCTTGATTTTGAAAGTTAATAACAAGTTGGAACCACGTGGAACGATGAAACGCCAACTTAACTCTGAACTAATAACAACATACACACCAAAGAATATGCACACTACTGCATCCGCGTAGGTGTACGAGCCATGAGCATCTAGCCAGAGTAATTTCAATATAGGTGCTGCCATCTCGAAGAGAAGTGGTGCACTAATAGTACCATACTACTTTAATGCCAGAGCCAGAACGCTAATCTACTTCGGGCTTTCTAATGATATGAAGCAATGTTCTTTTTTAACCAGCTATATTTTGTCGCCCTCAAAATTTTGCCACCCTGTGCACCTGCACATGCCTAAATACGGCCCTGGGCTTGGGTCACTGAATTGAGAAATTGTATTGAGTGGTTCACTGTTAAACATTGACAATTTTATCATAAATTCTGATACCCCCTCCACTCATCAGACAAAACGGTTGTGCCTGGGGCAACATACTGGTTTATTATAGGCACTGAAGTCCCTGCAGATCTGTCTGGAATGCTCACAAGGAAACAGTCTCTTGTTTCACGACAAATTCTGCCAAACACCCATTGATTTGGTAAAACACTTCCCCTATTATATTTTCTTCTTGTGAAACAAGTCTCATCCACTTCTACATGCAAATTAGGTCCACCAATAATCTTTGGATTTTGTAATAAATGATGCTCACACATTTCTCGCATCTAAGAATTCAAATCCATGCATGTGCAGTGATTAATTTCCAAGTCATCTTGACAGTATTGCATGGTTGTGTACTCCTTACTCCAACAGTAAATGAAGAATATGATTGTGCAGGAATCTAACCAAGAATTATTTAGGATTGTATCATGTCACACTTGTTTGGATTCCCGGCAGTCCTTTTTAGAACAAACCCAATGGTCTTTATCTGTCATATACATTTGATGGCTGTTCATACAAATTCTTGGGTTGTGTAAAATATTTTTGTGTCTTAGAAACTATATTGCTGAATCTTTGTCAGGAATCCGTACTGTTAACTGAAGGAAATTCATGATACACTACGATACTACTACACTTGCAACTGCGGCATACAGAGTGACAGGGCACACTGTCACCATGGAATGGTTGGAAAATGTGTTGTTACTGGTGATTGCTATGTCGAGTAATTGTTCATTACATGCTGCCACTAAACAGAAAAGATCCCATTTTGTTGTCACTTTCAAAGATAAAGGGAAAACTAGGAGTTTTATTATTGCCTGGTAAATAGTTAATTGTATATGTTTATTATATAATGAACATAAGGACAGTCTTCAATTACATGTTTCACTTTAAGTGCTCCGCCATAAGTGCATATGAGCCATTCTTGTCCTTGTAGGAGGTAAGAAGACATCACATTTGTGTGCCCAATTCACAATCTGGTGATGTAAACTTGGTTGTGATGACCTGCCATTTACTGCTTCATACAACAACATCAATAGTGCAAGTTCTCTTGTAAACCACTTCAGTGTTACAAAAAAGAGTTTATTATTATTATTATTGTATAATAATTATTTTTAAAAGTTGTATTTTAAAATAACTTGATATGTTTATTCATTACACCTTAATGTTTTTTTCTCTTCATTAAGATAAATCATTTCAGTAAGTCTTTCTTTCTTTTACTTTTTATTTTGTTTTTATATAGTATCCAAGTCACTTTTTCACAATAATTTATGAAGTGTGGCTCATAAAATAATTTAAAAATATTTAAGAGTGGCTCGGCAACTGCACGCGCGGTCGGACCGGTCCAGCGAAGCCGGACGTTACATCGTGTTATGTGTGTGTCGTAATTGTAATTTTGTAAATATGTGCAAATGTGTTTTTATGTGTTTTACGTGAATTTTAACTTTTGACGAGGACTACTGAAGATGTGACAAATGTCACGAAACGCGTCTAAATAAAAAATGCTAGAACGAAGGCACTGACGGATAAAAAAGGTAATAAATTCTTTTACTTAATTCTTTTACTCTTGTAGCGGGGCATTTTTGGGGCCTACCTGAGACAATGTAAAGAAGTTTATATTTTATTGATAATAAATAACATATTTTGTATTTTTTTTTATAAATAAATAATAATAATTTTATCCCTTGTTGAGTGATAAGGACAGAAATTATAAATTTTGTAACCGAGAGGTAAATTTGTTTGAAATGAAAACAACCGTGGCAACATTGACTGGGCAGAATTGTTTAACAATGTTTTGTAAAACCAGTATGAACGTATTTGATAGCCGACAAGCTGTGTCAAGGTCAGACAATGACGAACACAAAACCAGTAAACACATTATGTAACGGTAAACAAATTATGCAATGAAACATCAGGCGAGCGTTACGTCAGAGCCTATCCTTGATGAGTAATTCCGTTACATAACGGTGACATGCAGCTGGCGGAGTGATATAAACTTTAAGACAATAAGAATTGAACATCCTACAACAGTCGCTTCACAAAATAGCGCCTTTTTCTCAGCCCAGTATAACGCCATCACCACTCGCGAGTGGTACATATAAAAAGTTTCGAAACGTAAATCACGGGCGCCCGCACCGAAAATGAAAGTAACGCATTTTACTTCTTAAAAAGAGTGTAATAACAGTTTTAAAATATGTAGGAATTCAGAATATAAAATGTAGAGACAGTTTCGGTTTTAATCATCAGTGTCAAAAATAGCAAATGTGCGGTTAAATTAAGGCGACGTCTTCTGGACAAAATTGAACAGCTAAGTACCAAATAATTAAAATGAATTTTAACAAGGGCTAATTAAAAATGAGAACACAACAAAATT
Source organism: Magicicada septendecula (assembly GCA_034769895.1). Taxonomy (NCBI): domain Eukaryota; kingdom Metazoa; phylum Arthropoda; class Insecta; order Hemiptera; family Cicadidae; genus Magicicada; species Magicicada septendecula. Next base: position 310,212,680 of record CM068368.1, read on the forward strand.
TTAATAAAAAAAATGAGATCTCATGGGATATAAATTAATTGTGTGCGTGTGGGCGTGCATGAGTATGTGAGAATATATTGAAATTAAGATAAAAATTAAGAAGGCTGGTTTGCGTTCCTATTATAATTCTTAAAAATGTATTTCAAGAATCTGTTATTGTAATGCGAGTAAGTAAATTAAAAGAGATTCAAGGTAATCAACAACTATTATTCACGTTTTGTCAATTATTAATTCAAATTTTGTCTGTATGATTTTATTAACATGAAATATGAATAATAATAAAGTAATAATAACGTTTAATTATTGATGAACATAAATGATTGTTATTATTTCAGCAACCACATTCTGCTCTCCTAGTTCGCTGAAAAGAACCCTCATAAATTATTTTCTTGCAGTTGGCAAGATGGCGCCCGATAAATATACAATGTTTGTTAGTGAATTTTATGTGATACAAAAAGGTAAGTAGCTTCACATTTGACGCCCAGAACTAGGGACTTAATTCGTAGTATCACATTTGGCGCCCGAACAGGGACGATTTATATAATAATATTATATAAATATAGGCCCACTGGGAAAGCAGAATGGTTGTTTAAGGTAAAATAAATTTTTTTTTTCGTACGTAAAATAGACGCAAGTATGGGGTTATGTTTTGATAGGGTTATGTATGTAGTGCATTATTTGTTTATGTGTTTATGAGTATTGTGAGGGTAATTAGTGTGTATGAGATGAATTATATTATATAAAGGGTATTATAATAAATTTTTTTAATATGGCTAAGATACAAGAAAATGATAGTGGCTTCGTATGGAAGGAGTGGGAAAGCGAATTTAGAGGGGTTGTAGGTGAAATGACGGACGAGGAATGGGGGAGCTTAGAAGATAGTTTAACACGAATGGAAGAAATGGAAGAGGGAATATTTGCAGAAATTAAGAAGCACAGTGATGATATTGATAGTGAGGTGCCAAGCAATAAAGGTAAGATCGTTGAAGCGACAGTGGTAGAGATTAAGACGGAAAATAGGCCTAATGATAACGGTAGTTTAGGGGTGGAAGAAAAAGAGTATACAGTATATGACCTATTTAACCTACTAAATGAGTTAAATGCAAAAATGGATAAGAATTTTGATATGATGAATAAATGGCTTGATGAGAGGGGGGAAATGATGAGTAAACATTTTGATAATATGAACAAGGGTTTTGATGAGTTACATATAGGATTAAACGAAACAAAGGAAATAATGAGTAAGGGTTGTGATACAATAAAAAATGCTTTTGATAAACCAGATGAGAAGTGGGAGGGAGATAGATGTCAGGTAAAAAAGAATACAGAAGTTGAGTTAACACAGGTAAGTGGTGTCTTTGATAATAGTGAAGAAATAAGTAACCAGGTGAGTGACAATTCGAATAATGAGTTAATAGCTAACAGTGATCAAATAGTGGGAGAAATAGTGTTGACTAGTGATGATAATGGTATTAATTACAATTCTGAGGTAAGTAGGAATGATAATTATGACAATATAAGTGAAAATATGATGTTAAAAAATAATGGAGTAAATATAGAGAGTACTGATGAAGTTTTAGAATGCGATAATGAAATGTTAATGAGTGTTTATGAAATAGAAAGAGAGTGGAAAAATAATGTAGTAATTGAATGGGGACAGAGGGCAAATTTTCCCCTTATTGTTTATAATGATGATGATGATTTAATGTTGTTTTTTCAGGGCAAGAGACCCTTATTGTTAAATGAAGTAATGTTGTATAATGTTGTACCCTCTGTCCGTAATAATTGTGAGAGTGTGATGTGGTGCTATGAAGAAAGAGAGTTATATGTTGAGAATGAAATAGAAATATATAAGTTAGAAAGAAAGTATAATGAATTGAGAAAAATACTAGAAGGGGTGATGATGAATCATGTGAAATACGTACCTGTTGAAAGAGAGACAGAGAATAATTTTGATAATATCTTACCTGATTATAATGACTTACCTGACGTAGTAGTTGAGGAATACAAAGATGAGAAAATTTACCTGACATTAACAAATAACCCTGATATAGACTGGACAATCCTAACCTATGGTGACAAGATTTATAGTGGTACAATGGATGAAATAGAGTTGATAGATTATTATGATAGTAATGATTATCATAATTTGTGTGTTGATAAAAATGATGAATGTTACAAATACACTAGATATATATATGACGATGGTGGGTGAAATAAAGATCAGTGTTGGGACATTTTTAAATATTGTAAATTTTTGGTAATGACCTTGCTGATTTGGACATCTGAAGTGAGATACACTTGAACAGTTTTGACGCATAATTTGTAAATAATATTGAATTCATTTGTGTGTATTGTGAAATGTTAGAAAAGTAATGTGTATATGTTTTAGAAAATGTTGTATTGATAATAATAATATTATTAATATGTTAGCACTCTAATAAAATAATTAAATAATAATGAAGACAATAGTTAATGATTTGTAGAATGTTGATAATAATTGAGATATGTTATTTTAATAATCAAATGAATATTCAATTTTAATAATAAATTGAAGTAAATAATTTGAGATCTTTAGATATTGTGATGGAATGTTATGTGTTTTAATTTTATAAGGAATTTAAATTGTGTGATGAGATTTTAATTTAATAATCATGAATAAATAAATGAATGTTAAATGGTTTATTTTGTGGAATTTTGTGGAACATAATGATTAAAAAATATGTTAATAATAAATTTAGAATTTTTGAAAATCTGATTGCAACACAGGATAAATAAATAATGAGGATAAATAAAAAGAGTTAATGAAAAAGTTTAAATAATAATGTTTATAAATTTTATCTAAATTAGTTAAAAGAGAATTGTTTGTTCAATGTATATTTGTGTATTATGTTATGTAATGTATTGAAATAGTGTGTGTGGCTGGGAGGTTATCCAAGGGGATAACGTATTAAAAATTTGATATATTTTAATTAATAATGATGATTTGCTACTCAATAATTTTGTTTGAATTTAAAAAATAGATGCCCTAAATACTTCTTATATTGTGTTATTGTGTCTTATTGTGTTGATTGCATTTAGTATGTTAGGAATAAGTATTATAAAAATATAATAATATGTTTTCAATGTGTTTATAGATTTAAAAATAAAATGAAAAATAGTTGTGATAGGTAAAATTTTCAATGGGTTGTAAAAGATAGAAGTGGGTGATAGTAATTGTTTGAATAAAATGTTTGAGTCAATTCAAGTTGAATTTTGTGGGACATAGATTTGTCCAAATCGAAGTAAAAGTTAAAGTAATAGTGGAAATGAAAATAATACAATGTTGTTTTGAGTTAATGTATGTTATAGAATTTTGAGAAATAAGTGGAGACACAGTAGAAATGGAGATTTTATGTAGAGTTTGGAGCGATATATTGTTTATTTGTTGATGTTAATTTGTTGTAATTGTAGTGAGGTTATGAGATTGAGATTTTTTGGGGATGGAAATTTTGTAGTAGTGGTAGTGTATTTGGGGAGTCCGCAACAAGGGTTGGGACGGGATAGGGACCGATTGGCGCCGGAAAGGGTTACCTAGGGTGAGTCCAGGGACCAACATAAGGGAATGAGTTTTGGGAAGGAAACACGTATCCTATGTACAAAGGGTTAGAGAGTATTTTTTTTTTTATAAGTGTAGAAGGTGGCGATTGGAGTTAAAATAGTAAGTAGTTAGAGGTAGAGAAGGGTTAGTAAAAATTTTGATAGTGGGGTGTCATACTAGTTAAAGATTTTGTAAGGGAGCATTAGAGTAATAAAAGGGGTAAGATTATGAGTAAATGCCAAATGGATGAAGTAAATTATAATGAAATAATGAATAACGTAGAATCACCCAAAGTAATGAAATGGAATAATGATGGCCATAATTGAAAAAAAAAAAAATAAAATAAAATAAAATAAATAATTTTTGTAATTTTGAGAAACGAACTAATAAGAGTAAATCTAGTTTGAAAGTAATTTTTTGATTTTATATGCTAATTTAATGATGTAAAGTGTGTAACATTTTAATTGTAAGTTGTTTATTTTAAAATGAATTATTAATGTACTGTGTTTTCTTATGTTAAGTTATGTTAGGTATTCTGATATATACATGTTAGTAATAAGTGAGTAAAAACAAAACCAGTGCTTCTTAGCGCAAACCAGCACCGCTAGGGGGGAACAGATCAGTTGGGGATATGGTGTTGTATAAGGCCACTATTTAATATTTTGATTTGTTGTTTCAGTGTTTGGTGATGCTGTGGCGGCGGACCTGAGCTGGCCTGCGCGTCAGAGCAGGGGCGTGGAGTATCTGTCTGACTCTACGGTGTTGGGATCTCGAGAGAGAAGTCCAGTAGTGTCATGCAGATGCGGTCACAGTCACCAGACCAAGGGTGAGTTGATTATTCTTGTTTGTAAACCGTACAGGGGGTTGTGGCGACATATCCTGGCTGATCCCTCTAGCAAGTATGAATGTGTCAATGAGATTTTTTATGCTTCGGCATAAAATATCTCATTGAGGGGGTATTGTAGCGGGGCATTTTTGGGGCCTACCTGAGACAATGTAAAGAAGTTTATATTTTATTGATAATAAATAACATATTTTGTATTTTTTTTTATAAATAAATAATAATAATTTTATCCCTTGTTGAGTGATAAGGACAGAAATTATAAATTTTGTAACCGAGAGGTAAATTTGTTTGAAATGAAAACAACCGTGGCAACATTGACTGGGCAGAATTGTTTAACAATGTTTTGTAAAACCAGTATGAACGTATTTGATAGCCGACAAGCTGTGTCAAGGTCAGACAATGACGAACACAAAACCAGTAAACACATTATGTAACGGTAAACAAATTATGCAATGAAACATCAGGCGAGCGTTACGTCAGAGCCTATCCTTGATGAGTAATTCCGTTACATAACGGTGACATGCAGCTGGCGGAGTGATATAAACTTTAAGACAATAAGAATTGAACATCCTACAACAGTCGCTTCACAAAATAGCGCCTTTTTCTCAGCCCAGTATAACGCCATCACCACTCGCGAGTGGTACATATAAAAAGTTTCGAAACGTAAATCACGGGCGCCCGCACCGAAAATGAAAGTAACGCATTTTACTTCTTAAAAAGAGTGTAATAACAGTTTTAAAATATGTAGGAATTCAGAATATAAAATGTAGAGACAGTTTCGGTTTTAATCATCAGTGTCAAAAATAGCAAATGTGCGGTTAAATTAAGGCGACGTCTTCTGGACAAAATTGAACAGCTAAGTACCAAATAATTAAAATGAATTTTAACAAGGGCTAATTAAAAATGAGAACACAACAAAATTTTAATAAAAAAAATGAGATCTCATGGGATATAAATTAATTGTGTGCGTGTGGGCGTGCATGAGTATGTGAGAATATATTGAAATTAAGATAAAAATTAAGAAGGCTGGTTTGCGTTCCTATTATAATTCTTAAAAATGTATTTCAAGAATCTGTTATTGTAATGCGAGTAAGTAAATTAAAAGAGATTCAAGGTAATCAACAACTATTATTCACGTTTTGTCAATTATTAATTCAAATTTTGTCTGTATGATTTTATTAACATGAAATATGAATAATAATAAAGTAATAATAACGTTTAATTATTGATGAACATAAATGATTGTTATTATTTCAGCAACCACATTCTGCTCTCCTAGTTCGCTGAAAAGAACCCTCATAAATTATTTTCTTGCAGTTGGCAAGATGGCGCCCGATAAATATACAATGTTTGTTAGTGAATTTTATGTGATACAAAAAGGTAAGTAGCTTCACATTTGACGCCCAGAACTAGGGACTTAATTCGTAGTATCACACTCTTTCATTCTTAATTCTTTCAGACATGTGTTTCTGTTTTATTTGTATTAGACACTGATGTTGGACAATGAACCCAATAAACAATTAAGGAAAGTTTCATTTATTTTGGCTAGTCTGTTGTCTAATGTGTTGTATTTAACATTCCAAAAAATTGTATTATGCAGTGTTTGGAATCAATAACTCCACTTTCGAAAAATGTTTTGATTGTTCTTTTCCTTCCTAGCTCATTAACAGTCCTTTCTGTATTCAGAATTTTTTAAAGAATTTATCTTGTTGACTAAAATTGATTACACTTTACATTCAGAACTAGGATTACATGAATATTAAGATAACGAAACAATAATTATAATCCAGTCACTGGTCTGAAATTACTAAAGGACAAATTAATTACTGTAACAACTAATTCTCTCATGAACATTGTTGCACTGCTAGTTATAGCTGATTCATGACAGTTCTCATGATAGTTCATGGCAGTCTATTTACATTACTGAAAATATTCACAAGTACATTGTCTTCTGGCACAAACAAAACTTAATACAATGTACTTAATACTGTACAGTGTTATTAATAGAAATATGTACAGCTATTTTAGACACATATTGTAACGTTACCAAATATGGTAGTTACATAAAATAAGCTAATATAACGTCAAGTAAGAGAAAAGCATAAAAGTATGTCTAGATAAATAAACCTATGTGTATAAAAGTGTGTATCTACAGATATATTAGTATAAAAATCCAACGATGAGGAAGATAGTCTTAACATAGCAACATCAAATACGAAATGAAGAAAGAAAATAACCATGAGCCAAAACAAAAATATCAGTAACCAGACCCAATAGGATCCAACAGTGAGGGGAACCAACAAAATAAGGACCAATAAACTCCAACAGCGAGGGAAACAAATGGAGACAATGACTACAATGAAAATATTGAAGAAGAAGAAAGAAGAAGGACAAGGAAGCATACCATGAAGAGAGAAGAAAATGGATAGACCATGCAAGGACTCAGCATAAACCAAGTGTACTAGAGACAATAATAGTAACCAAAGGAATAGTGATTATCAAATATGAAAAGAAAAACAGTGTTTACCCATTAAGAAACCACAAACAATTACAGTGAGTACTTAATAAGGGTGAAACCTGTGAACAGTTAACTAATTTTAACCTAATAAACCACACAAACAATTCCAGTGATAAGGTTTATAGTGTAAGAAAATGTGTTAATTTCATAGTGAAACAGCAAGAATTAAATAGTCAAATATACACAGACAATTAGTTTGACTAATTTAATAAAGATTGCGATCCACATAGATAATCATAAGTCCACCAAAATAGAATAAAATCAAACAATTATATTATTGTTTATAGAGAACTGACAATAAATACTTTTGTTATATATCAAACAAATGTGACAGGAATTAGATACAACCAATGACAAGAAAGATATTGTAATTAGTACAAAAAGATTTGTATTATTGTTTAAGAAGAAGTAGTGTAAACATGTGTATTAAAACAGTTAAAATATTGTAGTAAAATACCATACTGAAGTCATGTTAGTAGTAGCAAAATGCTGCAATAGAACATGTTGTACATTGTTACATAACCCCATAGGAAAGACACCTATGAAACAGAAAATCATACATGTTAATGTAAATAAATAACCATCAACTATAAAATCAATCAAGAATTTGTTATAAGTAATGATACACCACCATAGACAGTGTATTATATTGCAACACAATGCAAATAAAACAGATCAAATGTGATGGCACAGAGATAGGAAAAATGGAGCCTAGTATGCTGAATTAGTTAGACAAAATACATTATTAAAACAAGTACCAATGTTAATGAAAGTATTACCAGTAGTTAGATAAACATCTGGTACTACTGTGAGAACAGATTCTGAACATAATGACAATGATTTTGTAACCAAAATATTGTAAACTAGCTAACTAAGGACACATAGCCAGAAGTAAGCAGAAACATTGTATAACCAACTAGTTAAGCAAAATACTGTATTAAAGCTTGAACAAAGAGTAATAAGAGTGTTACCAGTAGTAAGAGGGACACCTAATGCTACTTTGAGAACAGACAATGACCAGAAGAATAGTCATTTTATATATAAATTATTAAAAACCAAATGACCATGATAATGGAAGCCAAATGTAAACAAACAATGAGGAGTAAGTTATTTGTACAAAATACAGCATACAAACTTGTTTAAAAGTAGGTAAAACTATTACCAAGAATCAGAAGAATGTCTGATACTACTTGGGAAAACTAAATCAAGTGTAACAATAACAATTTAATTATTGTTTTAACAAAAATAACTGACTACCATGCTATGACATAATGTAAACAGACCCATTACAAAAAATTGAAGGGTTCTAAGATAGTTAAAAGCTAGCAATTATATGTAGGGAATTAGGTACAATGAGTGTACACTAATTACAATTATTACATAATCTAAATTGTATAGAAAAAACCAGAAGTAAAGTGACAATTGTAAGAAAAGAGATAGGAGGGTACTAAAACAATGTAAATAGTACTGTATATTAAATACAGCCCTATACATATACTCCAGTATAAAATTATGTAAATAGACGTTTCTATTATTATTAGATTACAGTATTAGTGTTATTAGATAAGAAAAATTAGTTTTAAGTACATTTGTGAAAAATCAAATATGGACGCCCAAAGACGCCATAACAAGATATTGTTTGGGTAACAATAATTCCCAAGTTTTGAATTAAACCAGTTGAGATATGGACTCAGAGCGTTTAATTAAAGGTGTTTTAGTATAAATAATTAAATTTGATGTAATAAACTTATAAATATAAGATGAACCATAAAAAATCAATAAAATCGTTATAGTGATTGAAGTAATGGACGGAAAATAATCTTGTTTGGACTTTAATTAAAGCGCAGGATGTCCGCAATTTACTAACACTAACCATTTAACGATAAGTCAAATATTAGGAAAGTTATTATGAATTTAAACTTTTCAATTATTTTTTGTACCAGTGCTGACGTCATATAGCCTCAAACGCAAAGGCCAAAATTGGTAAAAAATTAAATATTTTAAGAAAATAAAGTGCTTTGGGTTAGAGAGTATAGTTTTTTCAACCAATCGAATGAATGAACATTGGCAGATGAGCCACAGACGCTTCGAAGGAGCAACACAGTCACCTTTCAGTCATCTTACAGACAGGTCATGTCACTCGCCGATATGAAGAAGTTTAATTTTTGAATTGTGCGCGACAAGCATACATCAGTAAATCAACACACATATAACCTACAAACCACACTAGCATAAACGAGTGAAATGTGCGGAGTGTATACTATTTAAGTACGATTAGTGTACAATATCGATCGTACTTACGAGTGTTGTGTAAAAGATAAAAACAGGGAGTACAATTCTTTTTATTTAATTAACATTGAAACGGAAATAAAATTTCTGTAAATACGTAATGTTGATTACTACGCAAGTCAGTAAAAAGCAAAGTATCAAAAATGATGATGGAATTTATCAGAATTAATGAAAGTATTAATTCGCAATTATTAATATGTTGAATAAATATTTTAATTATTTGTCATAATTAAAAGAATCATATTCGAAGTATTTATTACAAAATACGAGCAATACCAATAGTCGCTCAATTGACTAACGTTGTTTTTCTTGATTTTTCTATATTTGAAAAATAAATATTTTAACTTTCATGCGAAAGAGTATTATATGATACTGATAATGACACATCAAAACTATTATGAATAATATGTCTATACTTAGTTTAAGAAGAAATAAATATTAAAGATAATTAACCATAATAACAATTCACGTTATAAGATAACCTTAAAGTCGTAACTGTAACTTGCCAATTTCTCTGTTACAAGTCTGTTCTCAAGTAAAATCCAAACCAGATGGAAATAATAACAAGAGTTTTTTAATAAATTTTTCTCTTGTAAGTAAATAATTCTTAAGGTGAATTATTAAAATAAAGTAATACATTTCAGTAGTGCAAGCTAACGCACTCGCTGATTGTCTATTAAAAACTGTAAAATGCATGCGGATTCCCGCGTACGATAATACCATAACTATCAGTTATATGGTACTAACTTTCGATTTTTATATTTGTTTGTTTGTTTTTAATTATTGTTCATTTAATATTATTATTAATGCCACATCTTGTACCTGGTATCATGCTACCTAAAAGAACCACACGAACATGGTAATTAACTGATACAAGAGGACATAACCTCTTAAAATTAAAACTATTGTATGACCAACAGGTTTACCAGCCTTGAGGCTAAGCAGAGTCTTTAAATTTTGTTAATTGTAATTATTATCCGTAAAGTTATTAGTAACTGATTGTCAATTTTTTCAAAGATTTTATAATATCTTTAACCGTTAATAAACCTCTACATTTTATTACCAGTGAAAAAAGAGTATTATTTCAAATTTAAATTAGCTCATTTATTCTTAGTCAGTTCTACCAAAAGGTGGCGGAAGAATTTAAATAGTTCTAATAATCCAGAACTTTATTTAGATATTATACCATTTATATTGTGTATGATAGTCACATTGAATATACAACTAGAATATCTATTTGTATATGCAGTGTATGTATTTCAGCTGAACCGTCACCGAACAGGACTACAATATCCACGTGTGGTAAGTGAGGGAGGTTAATAACGGAGTGCGAGAAATATTTTAAATTAAAAAAAGTGAACCATAGATACCCACCTATTCGACAATACAATCAAACTAATAACAATAATAATTATAATTAGAACATTTTATAAAACAACATTATCGTAGATACCGGTGCGTATCTGCAATTACATTACAACACCACTATATCAACCAGTATACATCTGTATCTTGTATCTTGTAGTATTACAAGATCTGTTGTTTTTCCAAAACACACACAGTCATTTCACATTTGAGCCTATTATTGATGTTACTTATTCAAAAAAATTAAGATGCCAGGGTAATGTTGACTATATTCCTGGATTTTGTTGTCCATTGATTACCTAATTATAAATATATCACTACTGACTCTGAACACTAATTTTTTATTGGTAAAAATGTTAAACTTTTGCTTATTACAAGCTTCGTCAGAGGCTAATTTTTACCAATATTACTACTTTTTTTCTCCAAAACTGTTATGTACTCCAAAATATACAATGTTTGTTAATGTCTAGGCTCGACTAGGAGATCTGGAGAAAGACTGGAATAGACACAATATACCAAATCATTGTTTACAAAATAATTGCAGTAGGCCTACTAAATGTTAAACATTTTCTAACTCGGTGAAATCTTTGTTTGGTACCTCTGTTGTATCTATTGCTTGTTTCATCTTACAAAACATCCATATGTACTGTTTACTAGTGTCGAAATAGAAATCAAAATCAAAACCTCCGTACGTAGACTTGTCATTCAGGGAGAAGGCTAATATTTTCAAAAGGCTTTTTTCTACTCACGTGTATAACATTGTTCTCGCCTTATCCCCACTACAAAGTGCGCAACTGCTTCATGTCTGGTTATTTTAACTATATTATTGTACAGTATTATTATTTCAATAAAGTCGGTGTCTACTGATTAAGTAATTTAAATTATTCAATAAGCATATGCAAATTAGTAAGCATGTGGTTAGCATGATTTTAACTCATGATTCTTACAAACATTGTGTGTATGATTCTTACTCGTGCAGTATGTGTAAGAAGGGGTCTTTGCAGCATTATAAGTGGATCGTACATGAGTGAAATTCTATAAAGCAAAGTTAATTTTTACCTGTTCTTGCGACATTGGCTCCTTATAAGTTGGGTATTATCGTTTATCCAGGAAAAATCCCTCCTTGTAAAGAAAGGAATGAGGAAAACGAAAATTGTGGACCTTGTTTCTAAATTTTCAACCCCCCCCTGAAAAGAAATCCTGTGTGCACCTCTGAGTTTGTGTGTGGTGTATATTTGGCTGTACAGTATGGAGAGAACAATGACTTTAATTTATACAGACATGAAATTTAAAATTCTCTACTGAAATAATTTACTAAATTTAAATTGAAATAAAATTTTCCTACTGAATGATAGTACACATTTTATAGCATGAAGACTAAGTTTTAGAAACATATGAATGTGAATAACAGACAAGGAAATCATCAAATTAGTTGATGATTTGGACCCTGTAGTATATATTTAAGAAAATTTGAATTTTAGGCCGCTGTTTTTGCTTGTACTCATTAAATACAATGACTGTTATGTATCTTTCATCCATTTCAACCTATTCTACTCAGTCTGCTATCCAAATATTTGGAAATCTTGACCTGTCTCACTTTACATCTCCCAGTTGAATATTCACTATCTGTCATCTCCAACTATTATAATTTCTGATTATAGAATCTTATTTTCCAGGCCCGTAATGTTCTTAAACTTACTTGAACACAGGCTCTATGATTTCAAGCATTATGATTATGATTATGATTTTAGTGTGAGTACTTTATTGAATCTGTGTCTACTAATGAGTCTTCTTACCTTATTCTGTATAGTATGTTAAAAATGCCACTGTTAGAACTAGGTTGAAATTTCAAAAAGGTAGAATCAATTAGGCTATGAGTTCAGTCATTCAGATCCAATAAAGCAAAGTACTATTCGGTTATGTTTGGGATCTTGGAATCTTATTTAACCATTTCAGTAATAGGTATTTTTCCAAGGTTCTATACATAAAGTGACAGCATATTTCTTATGGGCACACCTTGCTGATTTTTGGTGTTTTGCAAGATTTTTTTCTGTTTAAATTCGTAACTCTTTAAATTTTTTACTAATTTTCATGATTATTTCTGCTAAATGTGTGTAATAATTTCTTCTAAAATAACAAGAAATTCTGATTTTACTAGACATAATGGACAATAATATATAAAAAATAAATAGAAACTGGGCTTACCAAAAAATGTTTTCCAATTTTCTAGTTTCACACAAAATAAGGCACAGAAAAAATATTTAGAACCACAAACAGGCCACAACTTAAAGAAGCACACATTACTGTACATAAATACTAATTTTCAAGTATTTATACGAGAAAATGTTAGCAAATTTTCCAGTTTTCCAAGTTAGTGTAATTCGGCCATTTTTTGCACTAGTTCTAAAGACGCCAAACAAAATTAAATTAAAAAAAATAAAATATCATAGTCACATTTCAGCTAATAATAATATGATTGTTTAATAGAAAATTAATAAAACTTGGAACACTTTACACTATGCTAAACATAAATTATACACAATATAAAGCATAAAAAAAAAAGTTTCGTTTTAGCAAGTATGATTGGGAAAGTACTTTGTATGCAATCCCTTCTTAAACTTTTTGCATATATATGAAGACTTTTTCTCTTTCCATACGTTTCTGTGCTGGCAGCATTACAAACACAGTTTATTTTTTATCTGGTAGTTTTTCAAAAACCTTTTTTAGTTTCACCACTCCCTTGCATGCACCTACCAATCGCATTGCTGGGGCCATTAGACTTATGAACATTAAACCTGTTTGATTTTCTCTGTGTTGTAGTCATTCCTTAGATAAGTCTTCAGAAACTGTAAAGGAAAGAATAACTTGTCCTGACATATTACACCTTTAAATAGAATTTTTCTAAACATCTGAAACATTGGACACTGGAACTTTTATGCACTACCTATGACATAAATATAACTATTTCACTACCAACTCGGAACACAAAGTTTTTTATGGGTAAAAATGTAAAGTTTTACCTTATAGCAGGCTATAAAAAAATATAAAAACTTTACTTTTTTACCCATAAAAAACTTTGTGTTCAGAGTCGGTAGTGAAATAGTTATATTTAGTTAAGTAACGGACACGTCATGGACAACGAAATCCAAGAACCTATGACATCTGATTTATGGATGTTGGAAGTTGAAGGAGATACCGTCAACATAAAAAAAATTGGATGCTAATCCAAGGAAATGCTAAGGGTCAATAAAGTGATAATTCAAGTGATTCAATTTAGCAGCACCTATGGTTTTTATGATAGTTATATTATGAGACCATGTGATCTCAACTTGTCTTCCATGCAGTTAAAAGTCACCAGAGTTTTATTTTTATATTGATTATATGGTTAAGTCCTACTATAGTTAGCCATTACAAAAATTTTTAATAAAGAATATGGTTTTTCAGAGCTATGGTTTTTGCCCATAGAAGGTGGCACAACTGAAGATGATTAAATATGATACAGCAATACTCATAAACAGATCACAAGACACAAGGAAAGCCCAAACACCTTTGTAAGGCTTCTATGGGAGCATCAGCTCCTTCTGACATGGTTTTACTTTGCCATGTTGAGGGGGGGGGGGTTTAACAAAGAGGGCTAAATCCTTTGTACAGCTAAAATGTTATGGTACTGACATCAAGGTAGAACACTGATACTGACAAGTTATTTATTTCCTTTACTCCATCATGTATAACTGAATGATCATAATTGTCTTTATAGGATATAAACCCGACATATAGAACTAATTTTAACACACCAGTCAGTTTATCAATTCCTGATCTAAATTATATTATATTATCTAAACTAGATATACAGTGAACCATGAACCAGTTAATCTGACTGAAATCTAATGAAATTAGTAATAAAACACAAATACTGCACAAGACTAGTCATTAATGTTACTGTACTAAAGTAATTTCTATATAATAATACAAACTTAGGAGAAGTTTAAGTGACTATGGTAAATTGTTGTTAACTTTAAGGAAAAGAAGCAAACAATTGAGCCACATTTATTATAAAACAGAAGATCAGGTTCTTCGTATCTATTAACATTATTCATTCAAAATGAATTTTCAGTTATCTGAATAAATTTTTTTCCCTCATTGTTTATAACTGACAAAAGACTTAAGTTTTATAATCTTAGTTACTGATTAATTATTTTGCCCTCATTTTAGATTGTATATTAAGTTTTGAAGGAAGTTACGTTATCCGTGGAGGAGATTGATGGAAACAGAGAGGAAATGACATTACAAATACTGGACAATAATAGGAATTAATGCTACTGTACTAAAGTAATTTTATATTCATAATTTATATAATAATTTTAAAAATTCATAATTTATAGTATTCTATATAATATTTTAATTTAGTGCATTAATTTTCTTGAGATAGTACATTATTAACGACATAATTATGAAGGGCTGAGATTAAGTGAACACATTGTTCTGTGTGTGACACTTTTGGTGGGGGGTTTACTATCTACACTCAAGATTACAATGCCCAAAAATATTTTATAAAATGTAATAATAAGTAAGTAAAATATTCATGTTGATATTTTGTAATCATTAAATATACATACACAGTAGAAACACTTTTATTGT
This sequence comes from Magicicada septendecula, assembly GCA_034769895.1. NCBI lineage: Eukaryota > Metazoa > Arthropoda > Insecta > Hemiptera > Cicadidae > Magicicada > Magicicada septendecula. The sequence goes on from CM068368.1 coordinate 310,227,914, forward strand.
GTAAAATAAGAAAAAAACAATAAAATAAAATAACTACTGAAATTTAGGGATCCCTCAGTTTCATTTATGAAAATTAAATACTCCTTAATATGCATTACATATTTCCTTATTATTTTGGAAATATGTTAGCAGTAAGCTACATATTGTCAGACATATGAAAAGTAATACATATAGTAAATGAAAAGATAGGAAAAGTATTTGTCTTAATATCAAAAGTCACCACTACTGAACTGTCACATAATTAAACTACATACTGCATTTTATATGTGTTCTAATAGCCCATGAATTTAATGTTTTAAGTAATCGCATATTTTTAAGCATCACCATAATTAACTTCAACAAGGATTAAACTAAAAATAGGTTGCTCTGCTCCCAAGTAGATTAAACTAGAGCTGGTCACTCCAATGCTTCTTCGGATGCCCCACACCTCTCCATCCTTTCGGATTATAATTCCATAGTTTTTTGGGGACTCGGCAGTCATCTATTCAGGTAAGATGTTCTAACCATTTTAATTCAATACTGGGAAATTCTTTCAAGTATTTTTTAAAGCTTAGTTGGCTGTAATATGGTGTACAGGGAAAATTGGTTCCTTTAGTTTGGTAAAACAGACAGTTTATAGGAGACAACCCAGACAGAAATTGAGCTGGACATTAAGCCCAAAGGTGGCAGCCCCATCATTATCTTACCCTGCGATACGCTAGTAACATATTCAGGGTACATAGTAGCTACCAGCATGGCGAGCCCATCTTTCTACTTTTGGCGCATTTAAATGACAACACAACTCTTGGTTATCTCGTATCCTCAACTTCCCATTTCTGTAGGATGCACTCAAGAGCTTCCTTTCAGATATCTTCAACTATTTCGTTGCTTTTTGAGTTAATGTCCAGGTTTAAGAGAAAACGTAGCTGATATCAAGTACCAAGGAAGCAAAGATTTACAGATATTTTGTAAAAACTTTCACTGGGAATAATGAAATTATTCAAAATATGTATCAAGAATCTGTAAGATTCGACCTCTTCTTCTTGGTTATTTCCAAGAAGTCGGTTATGACTAAGTCTGCTCCAACACCCAATGATTCATCTAGTTTCTGTCTTAACTAACTGCTTTAACATTGGGCTGTTACACAATACATAACTGCAAGAATTTTCTTGTCTTGAACTTTTACACCATGTGTATATTGTCTACAACTGAGTGATTTCAGCAACTGAATGGTAAAGTAGTCTTTTCTCATTTTCCATGCAAACCTTTGGATCTACATTGGCCACCATCCTTATATGCAGATCACTTGGTTGTTTCAGATGAATCAAGATGCACCAACAATGGTTCTTATTCCTCTGTTCTGAAAATTCTATATAATAATGGTGTTGCTCTTCTGTTGAAACTGAAACTGTAGAGAAACTGTAGATAAAATAACCCGAGAATTTGGCGTTAAATCTAAATTGGCAAATCTAATCCGTGAAACCCTTATGAACACAGTCTCAAAACTATAATTCATGGGAAAAATATATCAACCATTCAAAGTAAATACAGATGTAAGACAGGGTGATGGTTTATCCCCAATTCTTTTCAGCTGTGTCCTGGAGAAAGTAGTGAGAAGTTGGAATGAAAAATTAAAGGAATGCAAAATATCACCAATCATGTTGGGAAGAAGGAACAAACATATTGAAATAAACTGTTTGGCATTTGCAGATGACTTTACTATACTTTCTGAAAATCTGACATCTGCAGTAACACAAGTTAATTTTTTTATAGGACAGCCAGTAGGCTTAAGAATTTCTGGAGAAAAAAACAAATTTCTCACAAACATTGAAAATGCACAAAAATTCCTGCTAACAGATATTGGTCGAACAGAGAGAGTTTGAAAATTTAAGTATCTAGGGAGAAATAATTCAAGAAAATGGTTAAGAAAAATCTGCTATAGAAGAAAGGTTTCATAAAATGGAAAGAGCATATGGTATAACTAAAGATATTTACAATAAAAAGTGCATATCTAAAAATGTGAAATTTAATTAAGAAAGTTGTGTTAGTGGTTACAATCACAAACAGAATTATCACTGTTGCACACCACTATAGAAAAATTATTCCTATTAGCGCTTTCAATCTTCTCAGCTCATTGTCAGATCAGAAAAAAAATGTGAAAATAAGGTATTACAGTACAGTAGTGAGGCCAGAATGCCTATATGCAAGTGAATGTCTAGCATTGAATTATAATTTAGAGAAACTAGAAATATTGGAAAGAGGAACTATTAGGAAAATATTAGGCCCATGAAAAACTTTAGAAGGTTGGTAATTAAGAAGTAATGATGAAATATATCAAAGAATAGAAAATATAACAGAAACAGTGAGAAAATGAAGACTAGTACTTTTTGGACATTTATATAGAATGAATGACAAGTAACAAAACAGATCTTCAAATTATCTGTGGGGAAAGAAGTCAACATCAAGTTGGATTAAAGAAGTCAAAAAGGATTTAGAAAAAAAAATATAAACGCAGAAGAAGCAATTGAAAGAGAAGTTTTTTGGGCAAAAGTGTTAAAAATGGAATGAGTCGAGGGTAGGAGAAAGAAAAGTGCAGGTTCAAAATGGACTGAAGATAGGAAGAAGAGGCATAGTGAAAAGATGAAAAAGAAAAGAACAGAACATTGGAAATTGGAGAAAAAGAAAAGAACAATGAATAAAGAATTGAAATTGGCATGTGGTCCTCAGATGGCTGATACAAATTAAAAAAAAATAGTGTTGCTCTTTAGGTTCAAACCAACCTAAAGTTTATACCACATATCCATAAACTTTCATTCTTATCTTACAGTAGTTTCTTATAATAAAGATGAATTTATGATCATTGATTTGTCATGTGCAGATTTATTTAAGCAGCTAGCGGGTCATTATATGTATGATACAGATCCTTTGGATATGGAAATTAAAATTTGGAGAATCTGATTTACAGCATGACAAGAAAAATGGTACAATACCTCAAAATGTATCTATCTATCTATGTATCTATCTACGTATCTGTATGTATCGATCTATGTATCTATGTATGTATTTATCTATTGGAAAGGTAAAAATCAGTATTAAGAGAAGTGTACAACTTGGCACAAGTAGTCATTATTAGAGGTGGGGCTAAACTAGTGTTTTAAAATAACAGGTATGAAAATACCGTTCCAAAAAAATAACAGGTGCAAATACCTGTTATTATATACTTATTATACATAACCGATATTATTCCTTTGTAAGTAACTCGTTTTTTGTTTCATGCAGGTCTCCCATGTAATATCTTCAAATAAATACACTGCAAGTAGGTTTATTTTCACCTAGATAAACCTATTAATAAACCTATTAATAAACCTATTAATAAACCTATTAAAATAAACCTACTTGCAGTGTATTAGATATTACATAACCTATACTATATAATTTGTATAAGAAATAAATTGAAACTAAAAGTATTAACAGTGTTACTTTACACTGTGACTTTATTAAACTATTACTGTTTAAAAGAAAATAAAAAAAAGAGAATTTATATGCCTATCGCCCTTTGGGAATACTAATTTAAGTTTTCACTAGGAGTAAACAAACTAACATTGATTAGACAAATCAGCTGCGAAACTCAGGCAATGAAATTTAGAGTGCACGCAATGCTTGCACAATAGCACAACAAATAATGTGAAAAAAAAACATCAGAAACATATAATAAAAACATAACAGTAAGCCACAAGACTGAATGAGAATAAACACAATTTTACAAATAAAAATAATAAAAACAACTGTAGTAAAATATAAATAAATAAATAAAAACTTATTTTAGTTTTTAAGCAACAACAAAAGTAAATTAAATGCATTACATACCTTGATAATCTTTAGATTCATTCACCAACGTACACAGAATATGCAAGTCATGAAAATAATCTGCGTCATATCTATTCACATTACTATTTGCTTCACTCAGAGGCTAGCTAGGGGGGGGGGCCAAGGGGGCAGCCGCCTGGGGCGGCAAAGTGAGCACAGACTTCAGAAATTGTTTTCAGTTTATAAAACTACAAACAACTTGTTTCTTTGATATGACTATTCCTTTCATAAAAGAAGCATAACCAGCCGCTTCTCAGTTGTCATAAACCTTTTCGTGATAACGAGTATTAGTTTATTTATACTTAAGAATCACAAATACAGTTCAGTATGGTACCAAATTACGCTGTAACAGAGGCTCTTTGTCCCTCTCTGTATAATACAGTATTTCATTCTCCGTGTTCATTATGCCTCAATTGGCGACTGATGTTTAGTCTATGCTGTTCCTTATATTGGTGTTTTTAAACAGTATGCAAGCTGTTTAAAATGAGTATTGTTATCTTGTGTGCGAGTGAGTGAGTAGACGTTTATTCAGTATGGTTTTTTATCAGTGTTCATGCGTGCTCTTTGTATTCACTTTCTGTCTCCAATATTTTTTGCGACTTTGTAGTGAGTTGCTGTGCCGGCAAGGAGAACTGATAATCATAAAGTATTAGCTTTGTATAGACATTCTTAATTGTTATTCATACACAAACAAATATATTATTTGTAAACGTATAAAAAAACATTACGTGGACTATGTATGTGCAATTCTTCCTGGTTCGACGCAGTGAACGTGTTGATTATCAGTTGTTTATGAGTATCTTGAGTGTGCAGTTTGTGTGGGTATATCTATAATACTTCACATATATGTCATAATAATAATTATATTATTGAAAATCAATTTTAGTTTAAGAAGAGGAGGGAAGAAAGATTAAGAGCTACGACAAGGTCCAAAGAGTTTATGAAGTCTTTTATTCAAGAAAAATCAAACCCAGAGTGTCAAAATATTACAATTAACAAAGAATCATCTTGCGATCACAAAATGGATGTTGTTAGCGACGAGGGTGTTGATAAATACAGTAAAGTTAACGACATGAATACTTCAAACTGTGAAAGTGTCAAAGTAAAGTTACAAGATTTAGTTGGTTCTAGTAACATGGATGAAATAGCATCATGCAGTCTTGAAATTACAGGCGATTAAGGACAGAACATTACCAGCAACAATATAGCCCTTGTTCCCGGTGCTGCTCTACAAGAGATAGGAGTTTGGCCAAGCAAGATATAATGGTGAATAGAAGAACATGTCAGTTGCAGAATAAGGACAGCGATTTTCCTGAAGAAGAAGCTGGACGATCCTTAAACAAGTATTAGTTTAATAAAACCTTGCAACTTGGAGAAAAGGTAAATCACACTTAGATGTGTTTTTCTCCAACTAAAATTCCTCTATTTTGCTGTTGTTGCACTTTATTTCCACAAAAAAGCTATCAAAGAAGCCATTTTAATAGTGAAAATGGGTTTTCATCGTGGCGAACATTAAATTCCTGTATTCAGGATCATGAAAATAGTCTTGCTCATCGCTTTGCGTTTTTGGAATGGAAGGAATTGGAACGTTCTTTAAAAAGAGGGAGACTTACTAATGATATACTTCAGGAACAAATTAATAAAGCAGCTAAGACATGTAACGAAATCCTCGAACGGGTCATTGGCATAGTACAAACCCTTGCACAACAATATCTGGCACTGAGAGAACATCGAGAGTCAATTACTAACGATCCAAATCCTGGAAACTTTCTGGCTTTATTAAAATACTTGGGTAAATTTGACCCTGTCATGAAATTTCATTTGGATTCAGTCTCTCGTAAATGTGGGTGTAATGTCATTACTAAGGCAGAGCAGGTGTGTAATAAATAGTGTGTCAGTATCACAAAAAGGATAAGAAGGAAGCGCACAATGCCAGGGGAGTATGCAGACAATTCTGCATTAACCATTCGGCAAGAATTGCGACGTTCTCTAATAGAAATTTTGGACAAACTGTCAGTTAAAATTTCAAGCTGTTTCTCTAACATAAAAGAGTTAGAAAAACGCTTTGGGTTCCTCTGTAAATTTGAGGTGTACGTAAATGATGGGGATATACATTTTAAGGAACAGCTTTCCCAAATGAATATTAAGTGCACAGTGCTTGCAAAATGTATCCACATAACCTAAACAGTAAAGAATTATTCAGTGACTTGAAAGATGTCATACTTTTATTAAAAAGGGCAAAAGTTAACGGAGAACAAATGGACTTTACACCTCAGGGACTGCTCCAATGCATTTCTTCAATGGGATTAGAAGCCTACAAAATACTAGGAACAGCTTTAAAAATTATTCTTACTTTACCACTGTCTTCTTGTGAAAGATCGTTTAGTAATCTTAAATTGATTAAATCGTACTTACGATCAACAATATCTCGGAACAGGGTATCAAATCTAGCGATACTGTCAATTGAAAACACATCGCTTCGTCTTTAGCTTATAGTGATTTAATAACCGACTTTGCAGCAATTAAGACCAGGAAAGTTACATTTAAGAACGTCTCGTTTTAAATATTTATTAAATATTTAAAATAAATATTAATTGCTTATTAATAGAAGACAGAACAATTAAATTATAATGGTAAGTGATTTATTTTATTACTTTTAATGTAGTTCTTTGTTTAACTTCATGTTGCTTTAGGATATTGTTTTGACGATGTGCTTTAGACCTACAAGAAATTTGCATGTTTAATTAGAACATTTTTATGTTCTAAATTTGTTATATTACTACATTTTTTATAGTCTACATTTGTTACTAACAAATGTATACAAACTGAATACCGGTAATATTAAACTTATAATATGTAATGTCATAATTTTGACTTAACAAATATTCTTAAGACATTTTCTGGACGTGCTTTCATATAAAAATCTACACATTTGCATTTATTAAGTACTTTGTTCACTGGATGCCCCTTCATCTTTGCTCTTTTGTCCCCTGTCAATTGTGAAGGCAAGGCGGCCGACGATCTCCTTGCCCCGGGCGCCAAAAAGCCTAGCTATGCCACTGGCTTCACTCAGCACATTATAGATAAAATTAAACTATTGAATTGCTAGGTAAGGAAGAAGACCTATCTAGGAAAAAAGTATTTACTTAAAAAAAAAAATTACAAATTTATGTTAGAAACAACAATAAATTTTCATCGGACATGATTTAAACCAATTACCCTTATAAAAACACAACCTAAACAGTTTGCGGTAAAATTTCATTAGATATCTGGTCTTATTTTATTTTCTTATCAAGTGGTACTCGAAAAGAATGTGGAAGACCGAAGCCGTACGTGGGTCCAGAAAGGCTGGGAACCACTGCTAGTAGATCATCTGTGCAACAGATAGGTCCTGGCAAAAGCACAAGTTGGGGAAATAATGGAAACTTCAAGCCGTATCATAAATCAATCATGAATGTTTTACAGTTTCCAAGAAATTCAGATAAACTTGCAGCTTTCTCTTCTTATCACCTCCTTGTTTAATTGATGGCCTTCTAATAAGTTTAGTAAATTCTTATCTTCATCAGTTCGTGTATTTATCTTAGGCTGCAGTTTGACCATTTACACCCAATTGTGTTATCTATTATGGAGTTTGTTATTTTTATTTCTTTACTAAGTGGAAACTACTATTAGTCAAATGATAAGTAAAGTGATAGAGACAAAAATTCAAAATCAGCAGTTTAGATAAAAGAAACAAATTTATGAAAACACATTATGTTTTAGGGTAGCCTTATCAGGTCAGTAAAGATTTAATGAACAGGAGTAGATAAAGTGCATAAACGTCCATTACAACGATCTTATCATTTACGTGAGATGTGCAGTGAAGTTAAAATCACATTAATAAAAAGTATAATATAGCCTATCAACTATCAGCCACTCTGTAGGTTATAATACAATATAATTTGTTTTTTTCAAAATTTACCAAGTTGGTGACTAGAATAATATATAATTTATTATAATCTGCATAACACACAAGAATAAATGTAACATCAGTATGAATTTTTTCATTTATTAAAAACAGCTTCGTCTCTTTGCCCAGAATGAAGTATTCAGGACCAAAAAGTGGCTTCATATTCATGTACTTGAAATACTCCTGATACTCCAAATACTTGCTGTTCTCATTTACTTGTTGTTCCTTGTGTACCGGTGATACGCCTAGTATTTGTAGTACTCATTAACTTGTTGTTCCTTGTGTACCAGTGATACGCCTAGTATTTGTAGTACTCGTTTACTTGTTGTTCCTTGTGTACTCGTTAGTTGCATAGGGGCGTCCTTCAACTCGGAACAGCGAGGCCACGAATAACAGGTATTTCAACTTTTCAGTCACTGTTACATCCGTTCCACAAAAATATCGTTCCAAAATACCTGTTATAGGTATATCGACCCACCTCTAGTCGTTATTATTCCTTTATTAACCACATCCTGTGAGAGGTATTTTTGTGCTTTAAAAGATCAAAAATCTACTTAAGCAACACAATGTATGATAATGGCTTGACAGTATGTCTTGAAATTATAACAGTTGAGAGCCAATTGGCCAAAAACTTGACTTAGCTAGTAAAGTAGATAAGAGTCATCCATAATGATAGGGGAACGAACCTGTTTTAATAAAAATTATTTACTGGATGTGTGTATAAGTAGTGTATATTTTGATGTGTTTTTATATTATGTGTTTTACTTATTTGACATTTTCACAGCTGACTCCCATATTTTGAGGTGAGAGTACAAGACTAAAAAAGATACATGTATGGAAATAATGTACTAAGTATTCTGTAATAATATAATATAGAGTGGTTGCAGGGGTGAATATAACCAAGTCTTGTTGCAGAAACATATTATGTAGCTTTTCATTCCGTTTGTGAACTCCTATCCATACAAAAAATTTTATATTATGACCCAATTGGCCCATCCAGTTATTATACCCACCTTCGGGTGGCTGAAATGCTGCAGCCGCCACGGTTTTCACACACACACACACACACACACACACACACACACACACACACACACACACACACACACACACACACACACACACACACACACACACACACACACACACACACACACACACACACACACACACACACACACACACACACACACACACACACACACACACACACACACACACACACACACACACACACACACACACACACACACACACACACACACACACACACACACACACACACACACACACACACACACACACACACACACACACACACACACCAGAGTCCAAAAATTGTTTAAGCAGGGGGGTTCATTCTTAGGGCGCTAAGGCGCGCGCCCCCAGATTAAATCATATCATTAAACAACCCATTATCACTACTTGTGGAAAGTCATTATGTATTTCTTTAATACTTCGGACAAGAAAATTTTTTTGTATTAGATAATAGCAGAAATGTTTTCGGAACAGCATGCATTATGGCGCTCTGACAATCACGCCCATTTGTCAATCTCCCACTCTATCCAAAGTTGAACGAAGTTGTAAGCTTAAATACGGCATTTAGACGGTTGCTCGGCGCGCCAGCTTCAGGAGAACGTGGCGTGATTCACTCAGTACAACTAATCGCAGACTATTGATATAATAATATGAGATTTGCTCTTTTTGTGTTTATAGTTCCTCTGGCATGGTTAATTGAGTGCGGGCATTTGTTTAGGTTTAGGTTTTGAGATTGTGTTTTTTTTTAATAGCTTCACGAATAATTTAGGTAAATACTGTAGTGTCGAATTATTAGGTTTTGTTTTAACATTTAATCCAACATTTTAACATTCAGTGCAGGCCCTTAAAGCAATAACTTTTGCAAGATCAAAAAATTGAACTAAAGTCATTAGGTAGGCCAACTCCTGAATTCTGCATGATACAAACAGAAAAATAAGAAAAGTGGGAATCGTGTTTGCAGATGGCAACTGCTTTTAAAAGATGCATACAAAAAAAATGACTGGATCTGGGTGGCTGCGACGTTCAGAAATCTTTGTTCTGTTTTCCATGTATTTTATTGTCTCCCAGAGACAATGGTGATCCAATAAAGTTGGATGCAGCACTAGAATAGGTGATGCAAAAGAAGTACGTGACATCATTATAACTCACGTAAAAGATAGATTTACTTACACGGGTCACCTAGAAGCAGCTTCATTGATGTCCATTGACTTAATTTTCACTTTTTCTACAAACTTTCCGGAAGAAAAATTCAAGCTAGTGATTCGGCATTAACCTTTCTTACAAGAAAACAATCTCCGGAGTGAATTGGAACTATTATACAGACGGCATGATTATAATATTAAAGGCGCAATAAAACTTCTTAAGTTTATAGAAGAAAACAATCTTACGTCAGTTTTCAAAGAAGTGTTGATATTTCTGAAAATTGTCATAACAACCCTATGACAACTGCCGAACCTGAGCGCTGCTTTTCGACTCTGAAAAAACTAAAGACTTTCTTGAGAAATACAATGAAAAACGATAGACTGAATGTCCTTGCGATGTTATCTATCAACAAGGAACTTGTTAAAGAAATGAAGGACATTGATGTTAGAAAGTTCGTTAATTTAAAGGAAAGGCGAATGGACTTTGTATATAAATAAATGGTCTTTTTAAAGTGTAGGTATCATAAAAAAAATATAATGTAAATATAGTATATTACTTTTTTTGTGGAAACAGCAGACATTTTTGAGGACACTTTCGACAGAGTGTGGTTATGTTTATTAATAAAGCTGCTGACTCTCTACAAGAGATCACAATATTTGAGGTGAGATCAAATTTTTAAATAATCGTTGCATGCTGCACGTGTTACTATTCTTATTTTATTAATGAATTATGTGATAAAATATCGGCGACATTTCCATTGTGTGTTAACTTCAATATTGATAAATAATTAAGAAGCCTAAAGGCCGCATCCTCCAGCCTCTTAAGTCACGAGCTACCACTGTGTTTAAGTTAGAAAAATAGTTGAGATGTATTTTAAGTTATGCTTTTATTTACTTTTGGGTAAATTCACATTCCCCTGTATAAAGCTGATTACTTTTCCAATATCAACCTGGCCTTACATTAGAGAATTCAAATTGCTCATCCTGACCAATGTGCATTTTCAAAGTAAAATAAAACAAAAAAATAATTTTTTTAAAAAGAGGGTTATAAATGTTCTATACAATTTTCACTAATGTTCTAAAAACCTCTCAATCACACACAGATTTGAATCACTGGCTAGTATGCTGTATTTACTGGTTATATTGGCCTTGTACTTTTTGATCGTTATGCAAGTATTGTGTGTTTTCAGACGTGTAAGTTATCATCTGATTATAAAATTAAAAATTAACATTTAATGTGTATGTTACTTTCAGGTATAAATCTGCAATGTAATCCGTGTTGTTAACTTACCCTAAGACTATTGGGAGAACTTTGTACAGATGGTTAAATGAGATATGATTTTTAAAACATGTAAGTGTTGAGCTTTCAAAAAACAATGAGTGCTGATATCCCCACCTGACTGTTCTGCACAAGAAAAAGTAACTCATTGCCATTTCATCTGCAGTCTATTAATGTGATTTACAAATCTGGACTATTCACGACTAGTAACCTCTAAATTCTCCTTAGAGCAACTATAAATAAAAAAATTAAATAGACCTACTCCTGATCTTAACTTAATACAGACTGTTAAATCGGGGAACAGATTGTTCAACACAGTTTTTAGGAGAGTAATTTATGAAAAACATAATTGGTTGTGTGGCTGTAATTCCAGAAACGCTTTGTTTTGCTTCCCTAGTATACTCTATTGTGATTATAGTCCTTGGGCAGAATCAGGATTTACTGATCTAAATCATTTAATGGTTCATGCTAAAAATACGAAACTTCTGAAATTCATATTAAAAATAGTTTACAGTTGACTCTTTTAGGAAGTGTCAATGTGGCAGAACAATTGGATAGTGCTTACAGGTGGAGTACCAGTGTTCATAATGAATAAGTATTACAGAATAGATATATTTTAAACATCATAATTAATTGTGTAGTTTCTGTGATGCATAATGAGAAATATAAAAAAGCACAGTGATTCTACTTGATGAAAACTTAGAATCCTCTGTACTTAAAACTAGCAGCTACCACTTATTGACAGTAGGGTCAATTGTCATGCTCACTTGTAATTTGTAGATCACATGTATTTTTAAATTATACTAACATTTGATCCATGGTAAAGTTACATATCATGTTTGCCTATTTGTGTTTCTTTCATACATTAAATTGGATACAGGCGATATCTCAGCAAGCAGATTACTGTTATTGACTGGATACAATTTCCTATTGTTTTAGAATTATCATGATTATAATTATAAAGAAATCTCAAAGACAAGATAAAGTTGTGATCATGTTGAAACATATATCGATAGACCAGAAGGAAGCAGGTCTGGATCTGGAGGGTACATAGCTTGGGGAAGTGAAGTAAATTATCAATTTTAAAAAATTAGTACTTAATTTTTTAACTCATTATCACATCAGCTACCAGTCATACTAGTTTACGTTTGAAAACCGTGTGCGTGCATGATCACATGCGTGTTTGTGTTTTTAAACAGTCACATGACACCCTCCATGAATTTGGTAAAATTGAATGTGCATTGTCGTCTTCTAAGCAGCAATCAAAATAAAAACACTCATATCATTGTCAATCAAAATAAAAACACTCGTATCACTGTCAACACCTTGTTTATTTATCGTTATTATGAAATGTCCAAAGTTCACAAATATTACAAATTTAGAAATCTATTTAGTGTATACAAAATTTTGTCTTCTTGACTGAAGGTTGTTTCATAGCTCTTCGATGTCTGGAGAGTCACTGCTGTATTTATTTTCTTCTATCTGGGTGCTGGTACTTATGTAATAAGGTAATGGGGGTTGTTTTAGCACCTTCAACTCGGCTGGATGGACTTTCACTGGTGGAAATCTCCTTAGGGAATACACACCATTTCCCAGGTGCTGATCCTCTTCAAACGGTCCACCCACTTCTGGGCTAGCCCTGTATGGTTTCCATCTACCTTGTTGCTGAGAGCATGATTCCTTTGCAACACTAAGTTCCCTGGATTTAATATCTTCTCCTCCTCAACATCCCGCTTTTTTATATCTTCGAGGGTCCATAGCTTCACATTATCTCATTTCTTATCAACCTCTGGTTGATGTCTTTTCAGCTATGCTTCAGGACTTGGATGACCTTCTTCTGTAAGTTGGCCGATCCCAATTCACTAGTTCTGTATAATTGTCAACCTAGAAACAGATCAGCTGGTGAATAGCCTGTGATTCTATGATTCTGCTGACTCTCTTGTGTAGACCAAAAAGTGACTGGGTAGATGTTGGTCCCAGGTTTCATGCTCCTTATCTATCAGGTGGATTCTCAATATTCTCTTCAGCTCTTGATTTTGCTGCTCTGTTGGGTTTGCCCTTGGGTTGTTGATGGGAGTCGTCCAGTGTTCAGTCTCCCATATTGCTAGTACTTGCTGCAATTGATGGGAAGTGAAATGACAACCATTGTCAGTCAACAGACACCATGGATACCCATAGTGACTGAAGATTTTGGTTCTTAATATTGTCAGGATCCATCCAGTCATGGTTTCTGGAATCGGGAAAGCTTCCACCCATTGGCTGAGTAGGTCCATGGTCACTAGGATTCCCATCTTCCCTCATGATGTTCTCGGGTTTGGGCCCATCAAGTACAATGACTTCCCAAGGCTGGTATGGCCATCTCCCTAGCATACTGATGTCAGCCTTCTGGTTGTTTGGCTTAGTACAGGCACAGATGGAACACATCTGGATATATTTGGCAATATCCTACATCATGGGAACCCAGAAGAACCACCGACATAGACTGGTAGGTGTCTATCTCTCCTGGATGTCTGGCCTCAGTGTGGTCATGGAACATCTCTGGGCGCTGCACGACCTGGGAACAGCCTGTGATTGAGCCAGATATAATAAATACACAAGAAAGTTATTCTCCATACGGAAACCCATATAGCACATCTTGAACTGCTTTGGTACTTGCTTGTTTCATAATCCAATCCTTCATCTTCCTAGAGACCCAGTCATTATCTTGCCACTTCATGTCTATACCATCTTTAACAACCATTAAGACTGGCCCTCCTGATCTGTCTGGTGTTTGCTTTGGAATTTCTCTTTTCCAACACCTCTATTTTCTCTGGCTTCGTGTCTTCTTTATTGTCGAAGGTCCCTATTTAGAGAGCTTCCAAAACTGAGGTAATTGAAGTTGTTTCCTTTTTAATCCTGCTGTCATACCATGCCACTTCAACAATTTATCCTTCTCTAAAAACATATCATGAGCAGTATAGTCTATAATCACTGTACATATCTAAAAAGTTATAACCCCAGATGACATCTGGTGTCAAATCCTTAAGTATTTGCACAGGCAATTCTATGTGTATATCTTAACACATTGCTTTCAAACACCTGATAACATATGTAGTTGACGGAACCCTGGAACTCCTCAGGCCTGCACTGCTTTCATGGTTGTAGTAATTTGGCTACATTCATATTAATAAAGGAGTGACATGTCTGGGTATCAAGTTCAGCTGTAAACGACTAGTCTTTAATATTAATGCTAATGATTGGATGGAGCTGGCAGAGTCCAAAGTAATCTGTCCAATGCCACTGTTCTGTAACTACTTATCGACCATAGGACATTTATCCTTAAAATGTCCTATATTGCCACTCTAAATAATTTGCTGTGGACACTTTCCTCTGCAACAGACTTTGTCTTGCCAGGATAGACTTTGTCTTCTAATTGTCTGATGATGTCCCACTGTTCTTCAAATGTTTTGGGACAGAACACTTTTACCAACAATCTAATCTTATCCTGGAGCAGCTCAAACTATAAAAGGAACAGATTCATCACCACTCTTCTCCGGATGTATCCTATTGAGTATCTGTAATTTGTGAATAACAAATGCACCTTCTCACATTCCTGTTAGGAATTTCTTGTGTATTGCTGCTCTGACTACGGATATATCCTTTTGAATAACTGTAATGTGTGTATAAAAAATGCACCTGCTCGCATACCTGTTGGCTGACCCTCAGTTACGAATTTCTTGTGTATTGCTGATCTGGCTGCGTCAGAGTCAAATCTCAATATTAATTCTTTCTGAAAGTTAACCCAACTGAGGCTCAAACCTTTAATGTTCTGTCACCAGGTGGCTGCCGAATCTTTTAACTTATGTGACAAGATCTGAGTATAAATTTCCAGGTGTAGGTTTCAGTAGTGATACATAGCTCTTAATGAATGATGATGGACATTTCTCCAACCTACCTTGAAATTCTGGTAAAGTCTCTCTAATCACTTTCGGATCTACTGGAACCTCATGAGAAAAGTTATAATTACTACCAGCCGGGCCTGTTTGGAGACGAGGTAAAATTTTGCCCTTAATCAATTCTTCCATTCTATTGACATTCTGGTTGGTAACACTTAGTTCTGTGTACAGTCTATTTACCATGGTGTTGGTGGTACTTAATTCATGGTACTTACTATGGTGTTTAACTCTGATTTTAGGGAGTTTACTTGTTCTTAAACATTCTGTACTCTATTTCCCCATTTGGCATCTAGGCCCTTCAGTAATTCTTCTGTGCGAATAACCCTGTTTGATAGAGCTTATATCTGGGTCTGAATTTGTGAGGACTCTTCCGACTGGACCTGAAATTGCGTCTTAATTCGTTCTGACTTAGCCTGAATCACTGGCATTAATTTATTAAACATATTGCTTACCTGCATTTCTTTTGCGGTAAGCGTTTCTTTTACAGTTTTGAAGAATTTTCCCGGGTTCCCACTTGTCTCTCGTATAGACTGTTCTAAACGAATCTCCAGGTCGGCATTAATTCCCCTTGTGAAAAGCCCTGTTTCTTCTGACTGCTTCTTCAGCTGGATTGTTCTTATGTTCTTCAAATGTACTCTTCCAGAGCCGGCCATGACTCTTCCCATCTGTTCACCTGCAATCATAATCACTAAATTAAAACGTAATTTGATCACTAATTTATAAAGTTAACAGAATTCGTCCTGTTACGTTCGCCAATTTTGTCGTTTTCTAGGCAGCAATCGAAATAAAAACACTCATATCACTGTCAACAGCTTGTTTATTTATCGTTATCGCAAATAATTTTTCAAACAATATAACACAGAAAATACAAATTTCGATTCACATCCGTGATCTCGATTATTGACACTATCTTAGTTTATACAAACAACTACACAAATATAATATTGATTCACAAAATATGGTATCAAATACACGCACTAATTCTGTAACTCACTTAACCAAAATCTCAATAAAGACTGATTCATTCCTTCTGTCTCTAAGTCTTATATATAGTTGGTTAACATGCGTCATTTGAGCATCTGACACTACTACTATGAACTCTAGGCTATTCCGGGCGTATATTCGAGAAGTTGCTAAAATAAACTATGTTTATCTATAAATATATATAGTACTATTGTTACAGAATATTCTAGCGTATTCTGTAAATAGTGTCTCTATAAATATTGTGCATCAATATACAGGGGCGGATTAACCATTAGGCTGACTAGGCTGTAGCCTAGGGCGCGTCACTTTAGGAGGCGCAAAAGTTTAGCTAAAAAATAATAAAATTTTACAGCTAAATGTAAAATTGCTAATAAATTACAAGGATAAAAATTTGAGTTCATTTTGAACACAGGCGCCTGTTTACGAGAAATTATGGTAAAACTGTACATAAATAATAGAAGTGCGTTCCAAACTGTTTTCTCCGGTTATGAGTCATCGGCGGCCGGCGCTCATAGAGTTTGGGTTCTTATGGAAATTACCTGAACTTTATGAACTAAATAATGACATAATAAGACAAGAAGCTAATCACGTTCTAGAAAATTATGCTGTTGACGTGGATCAGACATATCCTGATGAGTGTGTGCATTTAACTCAGTTTTTAAAAGACTATGGACCTGTCAACCCAGAACAAGAAGGAGAAGAAAAGAAGAAAAAGCGATCTGAAGCAAAACCACTGTTGAATTTTTTGAAAACGCTTAACTTAGAATCAATGTTTCCTAATGTTGAGATAGCTTTGCGCATTTTCCTTACTATGCCCGCCACTAACTCCAGTGGCGAAAGATCTTTTTCAGCTTTGAAGAGGGTGAAGAATTATTTACCTCAAACTTGCGCCAGGATAAACTGACCAGAGTAGCCCTCTTGTTCATTGAAAGTGACTTTCTGCAAGGACTTAATTTCAGTGAAGTGATTAAAACGTTTGCTCAATCTAAAGCGATAAAAAAGAATCTAGCTTGAACTTTACTTGAGTCTTAACAAATCCACAAGATGTTTAACTGATTGTCTTCTTTGTGTAAATGATGTTAAAGGTACCCTTATTAAAACTGTTATAATTCTGTAACTACTTCGTTAATTTTTTCCTTATACAAGCCATGCAAACTACAAATGGTTGAAGGTGTAACTTTAAAACAATCTCTGAAAAATAGCATCGGTTTTCAATTCTTGAGACTATTTCCAAAAACAGTAAGATATTTGAAATATTTCTAACTAAGAAATATATTGTAGAGTGTTTAAAGCTTCATTCATCCCCTTGGAATAATCATAAGAGTAGTCTACCCTATAGGAGGTGAGGCTAAAATATAATTAGCCTAGGGCGCCAAGATACCTTAATCCGGCCCTGTCAATATACATTAGTTATACATAGCGAATGACATAAATACATGTCTGTACTTAACCTATATGAGTAACGTAACCTACGCATTTAACCTAGTATTATTCTAATGACAATAGTGTTAATAAGACTTACCAATTATTATATTACTTAAAATATTATGCAGTAATATTACTTTGGGTTGGAGGTTCTATAGCATGGAACAACATTAATCTAAAATATAAACTATGTTTACATCCTACCGTGTTTTACATCAGACGGATGCAAGATTAAAGTAACTAATAAGTATTGTGATTTACTGGAGTTTTCAAAGCGCTTGTTCTGTGTTTTGTGACGAGGCAGGTCTACTAATGGCTTTGATCTGTGTGTAAGCTATACACGGAACTATTCGTGCAGATGCCATCTCGAGCATGACTGTACCTTTGTAACGCAGCCAGCTATGGTTTTCATTTTATGTAACAGTGTTGGCTTCACACGTAAAATCATTTGTCTTTTGAATTTGTATTCAGCAAAATAAAGCGAACAAGAAATATTCCAGTACACAATACGAACTTCCCTACTTCGTTTTATTAGCTGAATCAAACATGTAAAGGCTAACAATTAGAATCACACAAAATCAAAAGCGTGCTGTGGTGATGCGTGAGTATTATGTTGAACACAAGGAAATTCAACTCTCTGCTCAAATTTGTATTGAAATTAACGCGCAGTTTTACAGAGAAAAGTATTAACGGTAATGTATAGCCTACTTATTTTATGAAATACTTCCATGACCTGTGAATTGGTTTGTTTGTAATTAATTAACGTTGAAATCAAAAGGACAGTTTCCCTGTGTGATTATACCTTGTACTTGTTAAAAGAGTGTGTTAGTTTTTGAAGGGATTGTTTTATTTACTTCACGCTGAATTTTTTAATTAGCATACTGAGCATCCAATGTATGGAAGAAGTACGTTGAAATTACGGGTAAAACACCCATCCATAATGTAATGTAATGTTTTATTTTTTTGACGACCGGTAGTCAACATGCGCTGCATGTTGGGTACGCGATCAATTAGGAGAATGTGATTGAAGGAATATTCAAAATATAATTAAAAAAGACTAAATGAAATAATCAAAAGTTTCTAATAACAAAATAACCAAGGTCCAATATCTGAGGACTATTAGCGGCAGCAGTTCCACGATTGCCAAAAATGTACAGGTCACACATTTAACGCAAGTCTAAAAGTACCCCAACGTTTTCCAACTCATTGTGTCTCGTTGTCGGAAACAAGAATTTTTTCGAATTGAGATGAAGTCCTAATCGTCCGCATATGATACGTCACAGCCGTGTGTTACAGCTAAGCAGTTCCCTCTCTACATGAGAGAGCAGCGAGCTATTTGTTAATTTTTGCGTTGTTTAGTGAAGTAAGATATTAGAAATCGATATTCTAGGCTCGACGGGCGACTGTCATAAAGAAGATTAAAGGAAAACATTTTTACCATAAATTGGTTTTCAAACTCCCAATATATTTATGGGCATTTTTCCAGTGCGTTTACAATGTACTGTTAGTTGCCTTTGCCTTGTTATTCTTCATAGCTAATCTTAATGTTATTAGAATTTGTTCCACAGTACGAACTGATGATTGTAAAAGAAGATGTATTCGTTGAGAAGAAGAAGAGAAAACTTCACTTAAGGAGGAAAAAGAAACCGTGACTCATATGTGACGTTCAACAACTTGTCAGATAAATGATCCTCTGTGGGGGCGGGACTGCCACAGTACTGCTGCTTTTCTTTTAATGGAAAGATGTATTGTCTACAGCCTAAGTAAGATAATCATCAATCTACAAATTGATTTTTTAGACGTACCAACCCATGTTTTTTGTCCATCTTTAATTTGATTTACCCCTAGCAAACTGATGCTGTACACACGTACACACCATGGGTACAAGAAAATAAATGTTTTGTGACAACTTGATGCGTTATAGTGTATACTAATAATATATGATCAGGGTTACCAACCTTTGCATGAGTTCAAATTTGTTGCGTGTTATAATGTATATTAAATCTATATGATCAGGTTACCAACCTATGCATGGGTTCAAACTTGATATGTGTGTTATATTGTATATTAAAATATATGATCAGGGGTTACCAAATCTTGCATTATAGTGTATAGAACAGATCTGCCAACATTTTTCTGGCATTTTTTCAAACTATATGAGCAAACGCATTATTAAATTGTCTCTCTCTCTCTCTCTCTCTCTCTCCTCTCTCTCTCTCTCTCTCTCTCTCTCTCCTCTCTCTCTCTCTCTCTCTCTCTCCTCTCATCTCTCCTCTCTCTCTCTCTCTCTCTCTCTCTCTCTCTCTCTCTCTCTCTCTCTCTCTCTCTCTCTACGCCATCGGTTTTACTATGATATCATGTTATCAATTCTCTCTTGAATGTAAGTAACCCTCTCTGTCTCTAGACGCATCTCGTTCTTCCAAGGCGGTCTGTGTGGTAAAGTTTTACGTATAAAAACTCCTTTGAAATAAGGTATTTTCAAAAGTTTTGTGTACACATACAAATCGCTGTCGGACAATGTACGCACTGCTCACACACACATTTACTATATTACTGTTGTGTATGTCTCTCGCTTTCTAGC
This sequence comes from Magicicada septendecula, assembly GCA_034769895.1. NCBI lineage: Eukaryota > Metazoa > Arthropoda > Insecta > Hemiptera > Cicadidae > Magicicada > Magicicada septendecula. The sequence continues at coordinate 310,248,093 of CM068368.1, forward strand.
TGCAGACGTTGACAGGAATTCCCTTATTCAAATCGATTACGGTGTCACTCTACACAAACTTAAATATGGTTTACAGACCATGTAATTTTAAAAATTAATTTTGCATTAATTAAATATATATCGTAAACAATGATATAAAATAAATACAATATGAAATAATAATATTTCGTCATTGTAAGATTTTAATAAAAACAATTATCAGTTTAAATTGTCTCTCTTTCTCTCTCTCTCTCTCTCTCACACATTTCTGATTACTATACACGAAATTACATATTGTTATCTGCTCGTACGCTTCTCTCTCTCTCTCTCTCTCTCTCTCTCTCTCTCTCACACATTTCTGATTACTATACACGAAATTACATATTGTTATCTGCTCATACGCAAGGGTATATCCTTTGCAAGTAAGTGATATTTTAAAAATTATTTACAACGTCCGACTAAAAATCATATTTCAAGATAAAGGGTTGTGTCAAGAAATAAAATCATACTATGATCACACACACACACACACACACACACACACACACACACACACACACACACACACACACACACACACACACACACACACACACACACACACACACACACACACACACACACATGACATATGTTTATGCGTCGTATCTCTCTCTCACACATTTCTGATTACTATACACGAAATTACATATTGTTATCTGCTCGTACGCTTCTCTCTCTCTCTCTCTCTCTCTCTCTCTCTCTCTCTCTCTCTCTCTCTCTCTCTCTCTCTCTCTCTCTCTCTCTCTCTCTCTCTCTCTCTCTCTCTCACACATTTCTGATTACTATACACGAAATTACATATTGTTATCTGCTCATACGCAAGGGTATATCCTTTGCAAGTAAGTGATATTTTAAAAATTATTTACAACGTCCGACTAAAAATCATATTTCAAGATAAAGGGTTGTGTCAAGAAATAAAATCATACTATGATCACACACACACACACACACACACACACACACACACACACACACACACACACACACACACACACACACACACACACACACACACACACACACACACACACACACACACACACACACACACACACACACACACACATGACATATGTTTATGCGTCGTATACATGTAACAGAAATAATGTATTGCTGTCTCTATGTGTTTATGTAACGTCTCTGTCTCACATCTCTAGACACAGTTACCGATCACAATATTATTCCTCAAAAATCTGTTGTACAACATCTCTCTCTCTCTCGCTCGCAGATGTCGGAAGAAATTCCTAGTTTATAATGTAATTACCTGTGTGTATGCTGTTACAGATGACAAATCCATACGTTAACGACTTCACAATAAATGTTAGCCTATTGTGTGTGTGTGCTATGTAAATTGTTTGTACATCAATGAATAATATAATCGTGCTAGTTTTAATGTAATGCGTATTGTGTATTGCTGCTGCTGTTGCAAACGTCGGAGGAAATTCACACATTCAATTAGTGGTAGCACCAATAAGGTATGATTTGAATCTTTCGGTGTAGCATTTCACATAATTTAATGTACTTTACAAATATTTGCTTACATGTTCAGAGGTTTATAGTGAAATAAATTAAAATAAACCATAATTTGTTTAAATGATTAAATATATATATTTACACCACTGTACACTTTAACTGGTTTTAGAAATTTATATTCAATGCTGTAATTAGCGATACTAAATGTCATTCAACCAATTTTTGTACTGAGATCTAATATAGAAAGATTAACTATACACGCACACACACACACAACGATACAGAATTATTCACTAACTTAAGCCAAGGGTCATTGATCGTGATTATATCGTCTAAATCGGTGCGTCCTACTTTCTAATCCGTAAGTAACTCGACTTACTGTCACCGCTTGGTACTTCATTAAGCTGGTTCTTGGACTTTACTTTTCTGGGTGCTTCATAAATATAAAGATCACTACCGCCAATAACTTGTGGTACAATATGTGCCGTACGTAGGTGTACGGCAAGTAGCGGTTCTAAGGATTCCGGGCGATATTTTCATGTATCTGGGGAGTGCGCTTTGGACAGTGGTCACTTCGCTATCTATGAGAAGTTACGGTAACTTCGGAACTGGTTGTGGCTCTCGCTCCGAATTTTGGATACTGTCGCTATCTGTTAGAGACTTCGCACAACTTAACTTTTCGGTCCCGCTGCTTGGTGCGGTGTTTGCCGTGAGTAGAGGGTTTGCTGTTTTGACTTGAGCAGTGGATTGGCCTGTGGTTTTCGTCGAGTGGAGAGTTTTTCTTTTGACTCGATGGGGGTGGTTCCGGGTCAGCTGGGTAGAGAGAGACGAGGGTTGATGTCAGCTGTTCTATTCAGGAGCTGTTCTCGCCACGTGCGGTCTTAGCGATCGGCGTTTGAAAAGTTGCTTTATTTTTTTTTTATAAGGCCTGGGTTTTTTTAATTAATCATGGCAGGCTGAGTGTAACGTGTGCCGGCGGGTCTCTGCACCGGCGGCCGTGATCCTGTGAAGACCGAGATGTGATTTATGTGTGAGTAAGTTGAGGAACTCAATTGTAAGTGACACTTTGCAAAATCGTACAGGTATGGAAAAATAAAAATTATTAAATTTTGCCTGGGATGCGTTTTTGCGCTGCTTGTTTTGGAGCCAAGTGTGGCCTAACTGTTTCTAACACAAAAAAAAAGAACTACTGTTGCTTAATTCTGGATATTTTTTTTTTCTTCTCTATATATTGGGAATATAATAGACAGGTTTCTGCACTCATTGCAAATTTTTGAACGCATGCTTTTAATAAAAGAAAGGTCTGGTGAACCTTACTAGTGTCTTATGTGACTAGTTTCTTATTCGACTGTAATAGCTTCTGTGCAAAATTTTTACCTACAAAAAAAAAAATGAAAACAAAAATAAAAAACTTAAGAAAATGTGTTAGGAATTGGCCAGTGTGCTCATGGGCCGAGTGAAGCAAAATTCAGCCGAGTTCCTTTAATGCTCATATTCAGTGTGTTCATATAAATGTCTTGTGTGTTAATTGTGGAAGCATGTAATTGCTAGTATACCTTTTTTACTATAATCGGTGGGGAACTTATATTGTGGCAGCCTTTTAGTGGAACTTGTAAATCCGATTATGAAAAGAGTTGCAGATCACCTACAATTGTAATAATACATGGCCCTGTACTAGAACTGTAATTCAGGAGCATTCTGCCTATTAATAAAAACGACTGAACTGCTGTACAAGATGAAATTTTCACTATTTATATATTTATAAGAATTGTAGATTTATATGCTCCTAGTATTGTTAATTCTCTATCAATGTACAGTGACCTTTTAAAAATCTTTGGTAGATGTATATACTCATATTTAATTTCATTCTCTATCCATTTACAGTCACTGTGAAAATTCTTTTGTATATGTATAGGCTCATAATTCCATGCACACAACATATTACATGGCTGAGAGATATATGTACCTGACTATTTGTTAGTTTCTTAATAATGGTGCACTCTGAAATCTTGCTACTCAAGTTTATGCAGGTTTAGGGAAAACTGAGCACATGCACTTGTGAATTCCACACAGAGTGTATAATCACCTATCTTGTGTTTCCATTATATTTTCTTAATTATATAATTATCTTTCAATTTTTGAATTAGATTTCAGAGGGCGCATGTCGTTATGTAATATGTTTGTTTAAATTGTTGTAGGATAGACTCGCTTGTCAATGCTTGTTAAATGGTTTATAAGATTGTTGATATTATTGAAAGTGTTTATAGTACAACCAGAGGGGGACTAAAAAGGAAAAAAAAAGACTTAGTGTTATTAAATGTTATATTTCGAAAACCTCTGGATTTACTCTTTGTACTTATCAATGTTAATGTATTTATTTCCAAATGGGTGAAGGTAAAAGGTGCATGTCAATGGTGATTTGCATGCCATGTAAGAGAGTTTAAATGTTTTACAGATTTTATATAATTTTAATGGAATATTTTTTAAATATGGAATTTTGAATATTTTGAAATTTAAATTCTGAATACGATGTCATATATTTTAAATATGTTATATATTTTATATATTCCTAATGGAATACTGTCACATAAAATATTGTATATGATTTATTATTTCGAAGAGTATCAATAAATTGGTAATTGTTGAATTTAAACAAAACAAAAAAATTTGAGGTCACCTCATTCGTCCGATTCCCCAATGGTTACCCCGCATGTGGACATTCTTCCACTAGGAGTCTTCTCCTAGTTCGAGTGAACAAGTGAGCCGGTCATCAAGGTAAGTTGTAGTTTTTTAAAAATTTTTCTGGTGGATGTCAAACTTAGAAAAGGTGTCAGATTTGAAAAAAAAAAAAAAAAAAATTGTGAGGTCTTTGGTGATGAGCGGCTCACAAATGGTAGCAGAGCGTGGTTGGACGTAGTCCTGGCCACCTCTGAAACGAAAATTGGAAATGGATGAGGTGACCTCCAAATCTTAGTCGGACAAGTTCTGTCAAGAGTGATGTTTATTAGTGTTGTAAATCTTGGTCTTTGGGTGCGGTTGCCGGGCCGGGACCCCTAGGGGGGGGGGTTGAGCACAGCCTGGCGATTTCTGATGGTTTTGCGGGTTCTTGAGTGTTTATTTGTTTGTTTGTGTTTTTGTGTGATCATGGTTGTCTTTGTTGTCGTATCGCACTTCTTCTTGGTCTTCATTGTTGGTCCGGTGTCGGGTCGGGACACCCCAACTAAATTTGTTGTTTTATGGGGATACGAGATATTGTCAGGGGTAGTTTGTGTGGTGTATAAGTGCAAAAGTACGTTGTTTGTCATTGTATCCGGAGTCTAGACATTGACAGAGTAACTTGTTACCAGATGTATTGTTGTAAAATTGTTATCTGGGCGAGTTGGACTATGAGCTGTTGATAGCCGGCTGCAGGGTGGAATGTTGTTGTTGTCGTTTGCGTAATCTGATATACCCGTCCTTGTCTCTTGTATCGGTTCTAGGTTTGATATGTCAATTCACGGTCGACTTGGTTGGTGCATCAGCTGATTGAACTTTGTTATTAAATGGCCATGCCGCTTACCCCAGTTAGGAGTAGTTGGGGTCCTCGGTTGTTTTCGGGGGGCTTCGCTGGAGGGATTGTGTTTTAGGGTTTTACTTTTTAGTGTTTTATTGTTTTAGGTGGGGTTAATTGGGGTTTTAAACGTTTTATCGATATTTTAGCTTCTCTCCTTTCCTTTCTTCTTTCTTTGCTTTAGGCCGCGGCCGCTCACACTCCCCGTATCTTCTACACTTACACACACCCAGCTACACACACACACACACCTTGTCCTTCCTTCTGGTGTCCTTTCGTTTTCCACTTTCACCGGATTTTATCTTTTTATTTGTTTTTAGTCAGTCCCCGCTTTTCCTCCGGTGGTGGCAGTCCCAGTGTCGTCCAACCCGTTGGACTCCTTTTGTTGTGGGGGTGTGCCGTACGTAGGTGTACGGCAAGTAGCGGTTCTAAGGATTCCGGGCGATATTTTCATGTATCTGGGGAGTGCGCTTTGGACAGTGGTCACTTCGCTATCTGTGAGAAGTTACGGTAACTTCGGAACTGGTTGTGGCTCTCGCTCCGAATTTTGGATACTGTCGCTATCTGTTAGAGACTTCGCACAACTTAACTTTTCGGTCCCGCTGCTTGGTGCGGTGTTTGCCGTGAGTAGAGGGTTTGCTGTTTTGACTTGAGCAGTGGATTGGCCTGTGGTTTTCGTCGAGTGGAGAGTTTTTCTTTTGACTCGATGGGGGTGGTTCCGGGTCAGCTGGGTAGAGAGAGACGAGGGTTGATGTCACCTGTTCTATTCAGGAGCTGTTCTCGCCACGTGCGGTCTTAGCGATCGGCGTTTGAAAAGTTGCTTTATTTTTTTTTTTATAAGGCCTGGGTTTTTTTAATTAATCATGGCAGGCTGAGTGTAACGTGTGCCGGCGGGTCTCTGCACCGGCGGCCGTGATCCTGTGAAGACCGAGATGTGATTTATGTGTGAGTAAGTTGAGGAACTCAATTGTAAGTGACACTTTGCAAAATCGTACAGGTATGGAAAAATAAAAATTATTAAATTTTGCCTGGGATGCGTTTTTGCGCTGCTTGTTTTGGAGCCAAGTGTGGCCTAACTGTTTCTAACACAAAAAAAAGAGAACTACTGTTGCTTAATTCTGGATATTTTTTTTTTTCTTTATATATTGGGAATATAATAGACAGGTTTCTGCACTCATTGCAAATTTTTGAACGCATGCTTTTAATAAAAGAAAGGTCTGGTGAACCTTACTAGTGTCTTATGTGACTAGTTTCTTATTCGACTGTAATAGCTTCTGTGCAAAATTTTTACCTACAAAAAAAAATGAAAACAAAAATAAAAAACTTAAGAAAATGTGTTAGGAATTGGCCAGTGTGCTCATGGGCCGAGTGAAGCAAAATTCAGCCGAGTTCCTTTAATGCTCATATTCAGTGTGTTCATATAAATGTCTTGTGTGTTAATTGTGGAAGCATGTAATTGCTAGTATACCTTTTTTACTATAATCGGTGGGGAACTTATATTGTGGCAGCCTTTTAGTGGAACTTGTAAATCCGATTATGAAAAGAGTTGCAGATCACCTACAATTGTAATAATACATGGCCCTGTACTAGAACTGTAATTCAGGAGCATTCTGCCTATTAATAAAAACGACTGAACTGCTGTACAAGATGAAATTTTCACTATTTATATATTTATAAGAATTGTAGATTTATATGCTCCTAGTATTGTTAATTCTCTATCAATGTACAGTGACCTTTTAAAAATCTTTGGTAGATGTATATACTCATATTTAATTTCATTCTCTATCCATTTACAGTCACTGTGAAAATTCTTTTGTATATGTATAGGCTCATAATTCCATGCACACAACATATTACATGGCTGAGAGATATATGTACCTGACTATTTGTTAGTTTCTTAATAATGGTGCACTCTGAAATCTTGCTACTCAAGTTTATGCAGGTTTAGGGAAAACTGAGCACATGCACTTGTGAATTCCACACAGAGTGTATAATCACCTATCTTGTGTTTCCATTATATTTTCTTAATTATATAATTATCTTTCAATTTTTGAATTAGATTTCAGAGGGCGCATGTCGTTATGTAATATGTTTGTTTAAATTGTTGTAGGATAGACTCGCTTGTCAATGCTTGTTAAATGGTTTATAAGATTGTTGATATTATTGAAAGTGTTTATAGTACAACCAGAGGGGGACTAAAAAGGAAAAAAAAAGACTTAGTGTTATTAAATGTTATATTTCGAAAACCTCTGGATTTACTCTTTGTACTTATCAATGTTAATGTATTTATTTCCAAATGGGTGAAGGTAAAAGGTGCATGTCAATGGTGATTTGCATGCCATGTAAGAGAGTTTAAATGTTTTACAGATTTTATATAATTTTAATGGAATATTTTTTAAATATGGAATTTTGAATATTTTGAAATTTAAATTCTGAATACGATGTCATATATTTTAAATATGTTATATATTTTATATATTCCTAATGGAATACTGTCACATGAAATATTGTATATGATTTATTATTTCGAAGAGTATCAATAAATTGGTAATTGTTGAATTTAAACAAAACAAAAAAATTTGAGGTCACCTCATTCGTCCGATTCCCCAATGGTTACCCCGCATGTGGACATTCTTCCACTAGGAGTCTTCTCCTAGTTCGAGTGAACAAGTGAGCCGGTCATCAAGGTAAGTTGTAGTTTTTTAAAAATTTTTCTGGTGGATGTCAAACTTAGAAAAGGTGTCAGATTTGGAAAAAAAAAAAAAAAAATTTGTTGTGAGGTCTTTGGTGATGAGCGGCTCAAATACTTCTATTCAATGGTAAAGCCTAAGACAAAAGGCATTAAATAAAACATGCAATCAGTATTAATAATACAAAATCAATGTTTTATTAATTTAAAATACTGTATGAAAGAGTGGTATGTAATTTTCATCTAAAATATGTAAAACAAAAATACAGATTATATGAAATGTATATTGTAACGTTACATAACCCGGTCCCAATAAATTAACTCATGATAACATAGAGGTCAGAAATGGGTAACCTATGGCTCGCTCAAAATTAAATTATATCACTCAACATGATAAACAATTCGAGTGATATATGGTGCAAAGTGAGTTATAGTGTACCCATTGAGGTAAAAGAAAATAAAAGTGAAGGTAACTTATTACAGAACTGTGCTGTAGGTTTGGAAATTATAAAACTGGGAGAGTAGGCTATAATACTACTAACTGATTTTGTATTTTATTTGTTTATTGTAATATTTATATTGTATGAACAACCAATTGTTATACATAAGTTAATGTTATATTTTTTAAAATATTTGCGTTATAATATAGGATAACCCAGGGTTAGTTTTAAAAAACATAAAAACTTTTAAATATCAAAGGATAATAAAAAATTAAAATAATACTATGAGGGAGATGGCAGCAGGAAGTAGTGCAGTGTAGGAATACTATGAGAGACTAATAAAAAATATATATAAATTTATTTAAAGATAATAAAATTATCAAATATTTATATACAAGGTCCTAAGAAAAGGAACAAAAACTTATTATGTAAACCAAATTGATAAAGAAACCGGAATGGAAAAGAATTATTTTTCGGTAAATAAAATATAAATTTATAATAATTACAAACTGCCTGTATAATAAAAATACTATGGGTTACTAAGAGTGACGGAAATAACAAGTATTGTTAATAAATAAATTTTGAAATAAAACCATAGAGTTGAAGAAATGATGCTACTACAATTATAATAAAAATAACCTTTTTGGAACTTTGGAGGAGTGAAAATTAATACAAAATTAACAAGCAACACGACCACTATATAATCATCCATGATTTATCAAAATTAAATGGTTATACTCCTTAATAAACGGTGAAAGAAAACCCTCTGATGATTCAACCTGGTTTTGGCATAGTTCTAGTTGACGATCGGAAAATGCGCCAGACGGTAAGGAAATTATAACGCAAGACGGACCTCACCAGAGAAAAAGCTTCATTCCAGTAAGAACCATACGGAGCGAGGTAATATAAACATTTCGTTTAATAGTTCAAGAAGAAAACGCATTCCGAACGTTGATATAGAGCACAAAATAGTCATTTAATCACATGTTTTTTTAAAGTAAACAAACGCACGCTGCTGTCTTACGGACATTCCTGGAACTACATACTAAACAAAAAATAAACAAATTTATTTAATATTTTTTCGGTATTTGTAAAGCTTAGTAATTATCCATTTCTGACACTCTCGTAACAAAAAGAACTTACCCTGAACCCTGGGGAATTATTAAGAATTATATATTAATTGATGTTTTTTAAAATAGTGTAAAATTTGGTAAACAAAACCATATATGTTTTTCTCTTTAGACAATTCCATGTTTACTCTGTGAAGTCGAGATTATGTTTTATTTAAGGAAAGATTAATTGTGATACTTGTATTTTGGTGGCAGGAAACAAAAACCAATAATATCAATAAATAATATTATTGAAAAATAACCTTGAATAATAAAGTGTGTTATAATTTTTGTAGTGGGTAGTTGTAATAGAGTTCAGCACAAAAACAGAAGAAATCAACACATCGGATCAAATTTTGCTACAGTGTAGGATGGTTGAACTAAGCGTAGAAACTTATCTCACAATCAGCTGATTTAAATCACAGCGAACAATTTGAAAAAATCCGAAATGGTCTGAACCGAGTGTAAATAATTGGTACTTACTCTCTCTTCTTCATAAGGCTGAACAACTTCCCTCCTTGACCCCAAATCACACACTCTCGATTTCTATTTAGATTGAGTAACACATTAAAAAACCCTTTATTTAAATTTTTTTAAACGTCAGTTATTATAATTCATAAGTGGCGACTGCGGAGAGGCGGAAACTTTAATATCTCAAAACGCTACGTCACAGATTTGGCGCATAACAACATTGGGAGCTTAATTAAATAAGACGAACACCCAATAAGCCACATACAAAGTTTTCGCTATTAACTCTACAAAAACCGCGACGTTACAGAATTGGCGCTCAACGTAAAAGAGCGGTAATTAGAAAAGAATTTTGATATTTAATAAAATATATACCAAAAAATCTAATTATCGTTGGCAGTTATGAGAAAACAAGAAATGCATAATACCCGAGGCAAATCGAAGAAGAGGGCAGAAGAAAAGGAGATTGAAGAAGGAGGACAGGAACAAGAAATAGAATTAGTCACGGACAGTGAAATGGACCAACAGACAGGTGATAAAGAAGAAACAGAAGTAGTTATGGACACGGAAACGAAAATAGCGGAAGAGGATGCCCAAGGGGACCAACCAGACAAAGCGGTAGCCAGAGAAGAACCTAATTGGCAAGACCTGATGAAATTTATGGCAGAACAATTTAAGGAACAGAATAAACAAACTAATGAACAATTTAAGGAACAGAATAAACAAACTAATGAACAATTTAAGGAACAGAATAAACAAACTAATGAACAATTTAGAAAACAGGAGGAAAACTTGAGACAGACCAATGAGGAAAGTAAAGAAAATTTTAGGAGACAGGAGGAGAAATTTGATAAAATAGATGAGAACTCAAGGAAACAAAATGAAACCTTGAGCGAAAAATTCGATAAAATAGATGAGAATTTTAAGAAACAGGAAGAGAACTCTAGGAAGCAGAATGAAACTTTGAGGGATAGTTTAAAACAAATTGAGAAAATAAACGAAGAAAATTTAAAACAATTTGAGGGTAAAATGGAGAGTTTCAACAAGGAATTAAGAGAAAATCTAGAGAGTAAAATTGAACTGGTCAGTAATACGTTAAACCAAAGAGTAGAAGAATATAAGGAAGAGGCAGAGAAGAAATTAATAGAAACTAACCAAAGATTAGATAAAACTGAAGAGAAGATGGAACTAATTAAAACTGGAGTCGAGGCACGAATGGAAAAAGAAGAACAAGATAATCAAGTTCGTGTAATGGCCATACAACAAGAAAACAATGACCAGTTAGATAGCATTAAAAGCAGTCTAAACTGTAAATTTTCAGAGTTTCATAAAACAGTAGAGAATGTAAAAAATCAGTGTGATAGCCAAGCAGAGAAATTAGATAGTTTGCAACAAATACAAACCAATTTTCAATGTAATGTAGATAGAATAAGTGCAAGATCTGCATGCAGCAGTCATCATGTTTATCCAGATAGTAAGGAAAGTGTAAACTTTCGGGATTATCGCAGAAACCCACTTGAATTTTTAGGGAGAGTAGACGAAATTTTGAACAGATCAAAGGAGAATCGATGGAATATGATAAAAGGTCTATTAGACGAATCGTTCAAAAATATCAATGATAATTGGTGGACAGCAATTAGGAACGAGGTGTGTGATTATGGGGGTTTCAAAACTATGTTCAAACTTAAGTACTGGTCAGAATCAGTACAAAACATTATTAGGGACGATATCTGTCATGGTAGGTATGACAGTACAGTGGGACAAACACCTACTGCTTACTTTTTAGGGAAGGTGTGTATCGCAAAGTATTTAGACCCTAAGATACCTGAAGAGTGTCTAGTGACCAAAATGGCGTATCATTTCGAAGAGAAGATCATTAGTGCACGCTTAAGTGGACAAATAAAAACTATTGGAGGCATGGAAACGCTGCTAGAAAATTATGAACAGGAATCTTATTATAGGAGAAGTAGATGGAGGTCAGGGAATACCGAGGAGCGTAGGAATGAACCACCAAGAGAGAATCGGCCCAGAGTTAATTATGTGCATGCTAATAACAATTATTACAGTAATAGTTACCAAGGAAGACGTCCGTATTTTAACCAGAGACAAAATTATGATCGAAGAGATGAGAGAAACAACTACAACAGACAACAATGGAATGATTATGACGAATATAGGAGGTCCAGAAGTGGAGATAGAAATAGGGACATACCCTCGGGAGATCCACCAAATGACAATCGGGGAACTAATCAAGTCCAAGTAAATTATCTAATGGCTGATGAGAGGGATTCGAGGAGACCCGATGAACAGCAACAAAGAAAAGTGGACAAACGAGTTGACCATGGGAAAAATCAAGAGTCTAATCTTGGTCCCAGTAATAAAGATGAGAGGCTATATACATACGTAATATTGAAATGTATGGTAGTGATCCGCAATGGGGCAATCCAATAGCGAATTTTATTGACAAGTTTAATCAACAGAATCCACGGGAAAAATATAAGAGTGGATCAATCCGTGTTGTGAATGATGCCGAAAACGGTTAAACTCATGTTAAATGAGATATTGAGAAAAGTATTGAAAGACTAAAAACCCCAAAATTCTAAAACTATGTAAGGACATCTTACTCAAGTTATTTCGAACACTATAATTTAAAATGAAGAGACTAAAACCCCAAAATTCTAAAAGCATGTAAGGACATCTTACTCAAGTTATTTTGAAACCATATAATTTAACAAACAACAAACCACCAAGAAAAAGAGAACAGATGATTAAATAATATTTATAAAGAACTGATTTAAAATGGACTAATAGGAAAAATAATATTTTGATGGTAACAAAAGAAGAATAAATAAATAAACAATTAATGGTAATGTGCTCAGATAAGAAGGTACAATAAGAAGAATAACGAATAATTTAATGACTCCAATGAAACTGAAGGAGGATGATAATTAATACAACAAAAATTTGAATTTCTCGGAATTGAAGATTAGATAAGAAGAAATGATACGGAGAAATATGTCACAAGAAGTAAAGTCAAAAGAATTTTAACATAAGGCCTATCAATGATGTTATATGCTATTAGTCAATGGAAAAGAAGAAGGAATCAAGGAGAAGAAGAAATATATAAATAAATACAAACAGCTACAGTATGAAGATCCCAAAAGTGTTTGGTACTAGTCGCTAATTGACTACTACTTATAATTTTTTATTTTTATGTATTGACCGTAGAAATGTTCCGGCAATAATTTTTATGAGCAGGGATGATGTTCCCCTGGTCTCAGAAGGTGTAAGGATGGACAGCGGTGTATGGACCCAGAGTGGCCACCCGACTGGAACCACCGCACAAGATAGGAAAAAATGTTAGGGAAATTGAATATTTAAGGGATAATAATTATAAAATAGCTGAAAAGAGTGATATTAGATTCCAGAAGTATAGATGAAGAATATAGAAGGAAGATAGCAGACCGAAGCTTAATTGATAAAGATAAGTTATAGAAGTAAATAGAAACGAGTGTTAAAACAAGTTTAATATGATTAGTGTGACCAGTCCTTATCAAATAAAATGTGGAAGTACCACTACCCAGAAATAAATAATTGATGAATTTTCCTCCAAGAGAGAGAGAGTAGAGTAAGAAAACAGCAATTACCACCAGTGTGAATTACCAGTCAGTTTATAACCAGTTTGAAATGAAACACTGTTATGAAGATAAAACCAAGACTATTAAGAGAATGGAAATAATCAACAATTTATTTTAATAAACAAGTAATACCAAAATAAATTTGTTCTAGTGGGGGGGCTTTATGTAACGTTACATAACCCGGTCCCAATAAATTAACTCATGATAACATAGAGGTCAGAAATGGGTAACCTATGGCTCGCTCAAAATTAAATTATATCACTCAACATGATAAACAATTCGAGTGATATATGGTGCAAAGTGAGTTATAGTGTACCCATTGAGGTAAAAGAAAATAAAAGTGAAGGTAACTTATTACAGAACTGTGCTGTAGGTTTGGAAATTATAAAACTGTGAGAGTAGGCTATAATACTACTAACTGATTTTGTATTTTATTTGTTTATTGTAATTTTTATATTGTATGAACAACCAATTGTTATACATAAGTTAATGTTATATTTTTTAAAATATTTGCGTTATAATATAGGATAACCCAGGGTTAGTTTTAAAAAACATAAAAACTTTTAAATATCAAAGGATAATAAAAAATTAAAATACTATGAGGGAGATGGCAGCAGGAAGTAGTGCAGTGTAGGAATACTATGAGAGACTAATAAAAAATATATATAAATTTATTTAAAGATAATAAAATTATCAAATATTTATATACAAGGTCCTAAGAAAAGGAACAAAAACTTATTATGTAAACCAAATTGATAAAGAAACCGGAATGGAAAAGAATTATTTTTCGGTAAATAAAATATAAATTTATAATAATTACAAACTGCCTGTATAATAAAAATACTATGGGTTACTAAGAGTGACGGAAATAACAAGTATTGTTAATAAATAAATTTTGAAATAAAACCATAGAGTTGAAGAAATGATGCTACTACAATTATAATAAAAATAACCTTTTTGGAACTTTGGAGGAGTGAAAATTAATACAAAATTAACAAGCAACACGACCACTATATAATCATCCATGATTTATCAAAATTAAATGGTTATACTCCTTAATAAACGGTGAAAGAAAACCCTCTGATGATTCAACCTGGTTTTGGCATAGTTCTAGTTGACGATCGGAAAATGCGCCAGACGGTAAGGAAATTATAACGCAAGACGGACCTCACCAGAGAAAAAGCTTCATTCCAGTAAGAACCATACGGAGCGAGGTAATATAAATATTTCGTTTAATAGTTCAAGAAGAAAACGCATTCCGAACGTTGATATAGAGCACAAAATAGTCATTTAATCACATGTTTTTTAAAGTAAACAAACGCACGCTGCTGTCTTACGGACATTCCTGGAACTACATACTAAACAAAAAATAAACAAATTTATTTAATATTTTTTCGGTATTTGTAAAGCTTAGTAATTATCCATTTCTGACACTCTCGTAACAAAAAGAACTTACCCTGAACCCTGGGGAATTATTAAGAATTATATATTAATTGATGTTTTTTAAAATAGTGTAAAATTTGGTAAACAAAACCATATATGTTTTTCTCTTTAGACAATTCCATGTTTACTCTGTGAAGTCGAGATTATGTTTTATTTAAGGAAAGATTAATTGTGATACTTGTATTTTGGTGGCAGGAAACAAAAACCAATAATATCAATAAATAATATTATTGAAAAATAACCTTGAATAATAAAGTGTGTTATAATTTTTGTAGTGGGTAGTTGTAATAGAGTTCAGCACAAAAACAGAAGAAATCAACACATCGGATCAAATTTTGCTACAGTGTAGGATGGTTGAACTAAGCGTAGAAACTTATCTCACAATCAGCTGATTTAAATCACAGCGAACAATTTGAAAAAAATCCGAAATGGTCTGAACCGAGTGTAAATAATTGGTACTTACTCTCTCTTCTTCATAAGGCTGAACAACTTCCCTCCTTGACCCCAAATCACACACTCTCGATTTCTATTTAGATTGAGTAACACATTAAAAAACCCTTTATTTAAATTTTTTTAAACGTCAGTTATTATAATTCATAAGTGGCGACTGCGGAGAGGCGGAAACTTTAATATCTCAAAACGCTACGTCACAGATTTGGCGCATAACAACATTGGGAACTTAATTAAATAAGACGAACACCCAATAAGCCACATACAAAGTTTTCGCTATTAACTCTACAAAAACCGCGACGTTACAATATTAACAAATGTATATTTACAAAATAAGTATATTACAACTCAGGAAAGAGTGGTACGTAATTTTCACCCACCCAATCTTCCACAAATCTGCTATAATTTACTCTGCCAGCATGGTCGGTAATGAACTGGGTGTAAATATTCGATAAGTTTTTTTTAACTTGTGTCTCGCCTTGAGACTGGCAATCGGAGCGACGTTGTAATAATAGTTCCCTGTTGTGCTTCACTTAAGTCGCATGTCTGTCTACCCAATCCGCCATGTAACATTCGAAACTGTTCGCGGGAGACATTATACGCGACTAAAACAAAGACATTCACAATGTTTATCACTTAATATATTATCATAACCACACAGTGTCGAGTGATTATGGTCCTACATAACATTCGAAATTTGAACGTTACAATCTATATAACGTTCTGTTTCTGTTTCAGATAATAATAGTTTGAATATAAAATGAAATGGCATGTTGTATTTTGTTATGAGAAAATGCATTTCTAAATTTTTTTACATTTGTAAATTACAGAATTGTTCTCTAACTACAGCTGCAATCGTTCAGTTTCGGTAACATTTGAAAAATTGATGGATTTGGTACTCGATATATTCTACTCTCACAGTATTTTCATTGATACATTTCGGAAACTGAGTACAGAATAAATCTACAATCACCCAGTCGGAATCATTAAGTTTTACAAAAGATCTTAATGATCAGACGTGTGAGTAATTATATTAATCTTTTTGTAGCAAATACGCACACATTCATAAAATACAGCACTCAGGTGTAGAGCAATTAATCCCTTTTGTATTGAACGTATTTAAGTAGGCCTACTCGCGATGACAGTAAATTTTGTCTAAACGTCAACTCAAATGTCTGGTAAATAAACGTACCTGATAAAACCTTTAATCGCTTCTTGAGTAGTAGTCATTATTAAACTCGACATAACTACTTGTGTTACGCGATTGATGTTCGTGTTAAACGATTGATGACTCATGTAATAATACAGATTAACCTCGTATAATAATTAAAGTAACATGAGTATTAAATTATACTATACAATATTTATTGTCATCATCAAGACTGTGTATGAATACAAAGAAATATCAAACACAACAGATCAATTATTTGAGTGAACGTGTTTGTGTATGTGAGCGCGTGTGTGTGTGCGTGTGCGCGCGCGTGTGTATCATTGTATATGTGAATTAGTTGAAACAATACGAGGTAGAGGGAGAATGGGTGTGATTGTTGACATAGGCCTATACATAATTTTAAAATATTCTAATTTAAAATACTGTATAATTGCCTACGATTGACAAATAAGAGAAAAGACATACTTTACGGAATTTCTTGAAATTTTTGTAGTTAGTCTTCACCTCATCACCCTCACATGTACTAGCAGTGTGTTTGGGTACAATTAACGATTTAAATTCAATGTTCTGAGAAGTACACATATTCATCTGCTCGTCTCCCTCTCGTTTACTGACAGTATGTTTGGATACAGTTAACCATTCAATGTTCTGATAAGAATTCATCATCTTCTTGTTCCTATAATAATAACAGTACCTGCTTCATTATAATATACATTATGTGCTATATATACACATAAGGCTTTCAACACACACACACACACACACACACACACACACACACACACACACACACACACACACACACACACACACACACACACACACACACACACACACACACACACACACACACACACACACACACACACACACACACACACACACACACACACACACACACACAGCACATACCATAAATCTAGAACATGAAAAGGTATTATAACAAACATTACGAAAACATGTACGTATGGACACGTACATAGATCAAACGTTTAAACAAAACAGATTAATACCTAAATAAATTAAAAAAAAACAGGACAGCGTATTTAGAACACTTAGAATTGGAAATCCGCAAACACAGAAAAAAAAATATCTGTCAAAACCCTATCAAACATCGTACCCAACAAAAACCCTGTTCTTATCGAGAGACATCAGTAACCGACCTAAGCACAAGTGCTTCATTAGGCAACAGACCAAAATCAAAATAGACGACTATAAGCTCAATTTAAATAAAATCAGTATATTCAATAAAATTATGTTCACTTATTAACATATTCAAATCTTTTTACTTACCTCTTAAATGTTGTTATATACACACAATAGTCGATTTCACGATGAGTGCAGTGTATCATGCAAATGAGAAATAGTGACAAGTCTTCTTGTGTATATATATCATACGACGGAAGGTTAGGGTAGGGGGTAGCTTGCGTACACGTTTGAAAGTTGATTTAAGACATATCAACCGATGTCTGTTGATATCCCGAGGGGGTCATTGTCTGTGTTGGAATGTTTTTATTTTCATACATTAGTCAAATTAGGAAAACAAACGAACCAGTAAACATTATGAATTCCATATGATTACAACAACAGCTTAACTCAAGGGGTCATTGTCTGTGCTAGAAAGCTTTCTCAACGATTATATCTTAAGAAATTAGCGATATGAAAGTATTTCGTATATAGCTAAAATTATGAATCTTTTACGTGAGAAGCCTGTAAATTCATGCTCATAGACAATTTTATTTCCATAATATTATTATTTGTGTATATAGACATTTTTTACATAGCTCATAATTTACACAAAAATCATAAAGCATCAAACTGTATGGGAATGATGACCTGCGACTTACCGCAACGCTTAATATCTATCTCTTCACATATCAAATTGTTTCTTTACGTTTGTATTTTGTCTAAACCATGTTAACATGTGCCGTGTTTTGGAAAACTCGGCTGTGTGTGTTTTTTTTTACGAGAACGGACTGCGTTGAATTAATAAATTACGTATTATCGGCATCTTGCAGACGTAATAATTTACGTCCGTCTCGTTATCTTGCCACCGTGCCGATCCGCGCGCGCTCTGGGTCCATAGTTTGTACTATTTTTTCCGTCGTTGTAATGACCAGTTCACTCTCAGCTTCCGACGTAGTAGCCCGTCTATATTCGCCTGACAGCCTCGACTTGAAATTTTGTCTACTATCTTTTACCATGCATAAGTAAAAGCTACGCGACCTTCCGGTAAGTGTGTTTAAGATATATTACGTACTATTTAATAAAAATAAATTGTATTTTACTTAATATCAACGCTGAGGTAGGGCGATATATTTGTATTAATTTATATTAGCACGTGGCGTGCACCAGGCTAAATTTTGTTTATTCATGTTTCAATGTTAACGCTGGCTAACAGATATGGTTGTACAGTTTTTTGTGCCTGTTTATTTAATTCATTATATTAGAATGGGGCGTAAGTTAATTATTTTGTGATTTTGGTGAAATGAACGTACCTCCCGAACCTGTTAAAGTTTGCTAGTTCCTGTCAAAGGTGGTTAAGTGCTTGACGAAAACTTATGAATAACTATTTATTTGAAATGATTTGTTATGTTGAATGAATATATTTGGATATATTATATATTATAATATTTAAAAATGTTATTTTGAAGTGATTTATTTAATTCAATGGGTTTCAATGCATAAGTAAATTTTCTGGAGATTTTAAACTGGCCATGTCGTGAAATGTGGGTTCAGCTGGGTGAATGGGGTATTGTGATTTATTGAACTTGTAAGTAATTACCCATATAATTGTGCAGGGTTTCCGAATTAGTCGGCAATCTGTCTCGCTCCAGAGGATGGCCGAACACCTGCCTTCCATGAAATAAATTCAATCACTTTCCGTCTAGCTGTCAGGACGAATGGACGGACACACACGACAAGATCCTCAAACCTTATGCTGCTAACCAGGTGACATTTATGCTTTTTTTTGAAAACATAATGTTTGTGGCCGCTACACTTACTTTGAGACATTTTGGAAATGCTCCAGTTTAGAACTTGGTTGCGCACAAGTCCAACGGGACATTTGGGGTTACATATTATCTTTAACGTGCCTCACTATTATAAACTATGTATCACTTTTATGCTTACGCCTCAGAGAATTTGTAAACTCAGCCAGGGTCATGCATCACCCGAATTGATCTTAGTTTTTTTTAACTGTAAATAGGGGCGGCACTGACTGTCACTGAATGATATTAGCGTTAAGTATGCATGCACGGGTGCCTCGGTACATTGTTGGGGAATTTTGTGTGGTCACATACATTTTCATTTAGTTGGGTATTTGATTTGGGTTTTAATTTAAAGGTTGGGGGAGGTGCTTTAACCTGTGGACGACACCTGTTGGTGCCGTTACCCACAGGCCAATAACATGTCATAGTTTGTTGGATCTAGTCCGGGCGCATGACCGTGCCTGAGGTCAAGTGGGTTCTTTATGAACACCTCAAGTATGTTTTAGTAAATTAATTCCGGAGATTCTGCTTTTCGAAATTCAATTCAACTGTTTAAATAATTTTGTAACCACTAAATTTTGCCATAGCCAGCACAAGAATTGTTCAGTTTACTTTTTTTAATAATTTATAATAATGATTCGATGATAATGTTAAAGAATGTAAAACAAATCAGTACCAGTTGTAAGCTATTTTTTGGGTGGTTACGTTCCACTGATCTTGCTTAAAAATTGTTTTTTTTTTGGTAAGAAAATAAAAGAAATGAGAATATGCAGTTTATGCAACCGGGCATCCATGTTGACCTCGTGATGGCACATTTATTATTATTTGAGGTACGAAATTGATGATTACCTTTTATGCTTGGTACTTGTGTGCCGTCTGACTATTTAGCCAATTTGACTTTGGCCTTTCACATACTTAGAATTGTTGGGGTGTTTCAACTCTGGTCTTGTGACTTATTATTTGGTTTTGGGTATGTCAATTGAGAAGTTTTAAGGTGGGCCGGATACTTGATCTGAATAAGAGGGTTTGAGGGTGTTACGATGACAATATACATATGCTGTTAACCAGGTGGACATGGTGTGTGCTATTTATATGTAAATGTGTATCTATGTTAATTATATGTTGTGTGTTATGCCTTTATGTGATTGTTAGATTGTTATAAGTTGTTATGCATATATATATATATATATATATATATATATATATATATGAAATTTTGTCTACTATCTTTTACCATGGATAAGTAAAAGCTACGCGACCTTCCGGTAAGTGTGTTTAAGATATATTACGTACTATTTAATAAAAATAAATTGTATTTTACTTAATATCAACGCTGAGGTAGGGCGATATATTTGTATTAATTTATATTAGCACGTGGCGTGCACCAGGCTAAATTTTGTTTATTCATGTTTCAATGTTAACGCTGGCTAACAGATATGGTTTTACAGTTTTTTGTGCCTGTTTATTTAATTCATTATATTAGAATGGGGCGTAAGTTAATTATTTTGTGATTTTGGTGAAATGAACGTACCTCCCGAACCTGTTAAAGTTTGCTAGTTCCTGTCAAAGGTGGTTAAGTGCTTGACGAAAACTTATGAATAACTATTTATTTGAAATGATTTGTTATGTTGAATGAATATATTTGGATATATTATATATTATAATATTTAAAAATGTTATTTTGAAGTGATTTATTTAATTCAATGGGTTTCAATGCATAAGTAAATTTTCTGGAGATTTTAAACTGGCCATGTCGTGAAATGTGGGTTCAGCTGGGTGAATGGGGTATTGTGATTTATTGAACTTGTAAGTAATTACCCATATAATTGTGCAGGGTTTCCGAATTAGTCGGCAATCTGTCTCGCTCCAGAGGATGGCCGAACACCTGCCTTCCATGAAATAAATTCAATCACTTTCCGTCTAGCTGTCAGGACGAATGGACGGACACACACGACAAGATCCTCAAACCTTATGCTGCTAACCAGGTGACATTTATGCTTTTTTTTTGAAAACGTAATGTTTGTGGCCGCTACACTTACTTTGAGACATTTTGGAAATGCTCTAGTTTAGAACTTGGTTGCGCACAAGTCCAACGGGACATTTGGGACATGATATATATATATATATATCATGTTTAGAGTTTATGTGACTTACTGGGAGGGTCGATACTATGCGCCATTCTTACATTATTTAGAAGTAACTGTATTCTGCTCAGTAATATCAAGCTCAATTATTTGGCGATATCTATGTCTAATGTGAATTATAATAACGATTTTAAGAATAATAATAATTGTGGTTTTTGAGATTTTGAGCTATTCTTAAGAAGTGAAAGCACTTGTAATATTAACTTAATCATTCAAAGGTGCATATACCATATATTTGGGGGAATTGATTGTACGAAAACCTAACTCTAATAAATCTTGTTATTGTTATCTTAGAGCAGAGTTTCATTTGCAAGTCCCGTCATACTGGACCCAGCGCATTTTTGGCTTCTCTAGGCTCTTGCCTAGTTCTAAATAACTAGTGGCCTCTCTTTCAAAAAAAAAGGAATTATAAATATAAATTATAAATTATTATATAAATACAAAAAAAAATAAAAAAAAAGTTTTTTTTTTATATATAAAGCATAAAAGGAAAGAGGGGTTACAAATGGTAGCAGAGCGTGGTTCATTCTAGGGTTGAACCCTTGTCCTTTGGTGTGATGGGGCTTGCAAACTCAGAAATAGTTGAAAATGAAAATAGATAGATGCAATGGCAGGGTTGATATCGTATGTATGTATATATGTATTATGTATGAATTATTGCTATGTGATTTGAATCGTAAACCTGGTGCCGCCACGTGGCATGTGTTGTAGCTGGGTTTTGTTGTTTTTGAGATTGGACCTTATCGGAGATCGCGTGGGGATGGGCTCCCTTATTTATTGTATGGAAGTAATAGCGCGTGCGGTTAGCGGGATGCGGTATGGCCCGACTGGAAGTCGGTACCGTCCGACTGAAATTGTGATAATGTCTTGGTTGAAATGTCATATGTTGTGGTAGGTGTTCGGTGGTGTGGATTGTATGTTGGTGTTAGTGTCTGATGTCGTTTCTTCTTCGAGTCTGGCGACTGACGGAGAGTTAGTTCTGGAGCGGGTCAGGTTTTCGCAGCGCTAGGAAACCCGGGGGTCCTCTTGATGGAAGAACAGTACTCAAGGTTTTCCAGTTCAGTATTTGTTGTTTTCATGTTATTTATTGTTGTGTGTGTCGTGCGTAATAATTAGAGCGGTTGGCGGCATGAGTGTGATGAATCCCGACCTGTTTCTTAAAAACGAGTTAGAGTTTGAAATTAAGTCCCGGGGTGGGAGGCCCCAAGGGGATGTCGCTTCCTTGAGGAAGCAATTAAGGGACGCCCTCTCCTCCGGAGGGGCGACGTCGCTTGTAAAAATTACCGATGTGACAGCGGAGCACGAGTTGTGCCAGGAGAAGTGGGGAGAGTTGCGGGAGGTGATGGAAGATTTTGAGTTGGCCCCGTCCAGCCTCAGGGCGAGGCAGAGAGTGCGTCAACGAGCGGAGCATCTGCAACATCGACTGGAGAACCTGTCCGCACAAACTACGATCGCTGAAGTCAGCGCCACGCTGAAGTTGATCTCGGAACAGGTGGCGAAAGCGTTGCGGAATTTCGAGCCCGGGAAATCTCATCCTCCCGTGAACTCTCCCCAGCCCCCTGAATTGGACATGGGGCGGACCCCGAGTCCGCCGGCTCAATTGCCGACGTTCTCGGGCGGATCGAGTGTTTCATACAACAAGTTTCCTAACCCCCTTTCCTCCATTATCCAGCAGCTTCCGGTCGTTGATGGACTGGACGTGGATAAGCTGATGGCTTTTTTCAGAATTTTGTTCCAGCTGTCCGACTTCCCGGGGATGTCGGATGGCACCCTACTCGAGCTCGTGTATCCCTACTGACGGGGGTCCATGGCTGAGCGGGTCGCGCAAACTATTCGATGTGGCGGCAGTGTGACGTCTTTCCATCGGGGGGTGTTGGACGCATGCGTGCCTGGCCGATTGCGGGAGCAGCTGCAGCATAAGCATTGTTATCGGGTGCAAGCACACGGGGAGAATTTTGCTGAGTTTGCGCGTAGTATTCGTGAAGCTGTACGAATTTTAGGGTTGGGACTGCCCGAGGTCGAGGTGGTACAGATGATTGTCGAAGGGGTCACTCCCCAGGAGAGGTCGCGTTTAATTTTTGCTGAGCGACCGCGCAGCTACGAAGACCTCGATAAGATGTGTGTGTTATCCCGGGCCATACAAGCAATTGACGAGTCCCGTGGGCCAGTAAGGGCTAGTCCGGGCGAGTCTCGAGCGGTGGAACGACGGGTCGTTCAGTCCCAACCCCGACCAGAAAGAACCACCGGCGATCGAGGTGGACCGTTGAGAGGCGTGGTTTGTTTGCGTTGTCGAAGACAGGGGCATGTTGCCCGCGATTGTACGGAGGGTGGTCTGCGTCCAACGCTTCCCCCAAGGGTCCGGCCTTCAAAAAACTAAATTACCAGGGGAAGACAAGTCGGAGGTTGTCTTCCCCTCGTCCTAAGACTGTTCGGTGTTCAAGTGCCTCCAGGCCAAGGATAGGTCTTGACTCTTCTGATATCAAGGTCCTTGCTACTGTCCCGCAAAGGCTTCTGTATGCCCCTTCCTGTCGCTCGAGGTAAAAAAGGGTCAACTCAGAGCGTTAGTTGACTCCGGTTCAGCCCGATCTATCATCTCATCTCGAGTATGTGCGGACCTTGAAAAGCAGGGCTTAATAAAAGGGTCGGATCGGTCGTCCGTAGTATGCTGGACTGCGTCACGGGAAATCCTGCCTATCTCCCGGGTGATTTCCTTCAAATTCAAGATCGATGGTTTTTTCTTGGGTGTGGCCTTTTCTGGTTTCTCCGGCTCTGGGAGTTGATTGTATTGTGGGTGCCGATTTCATCGCTAAAAGTGGTCTCGTGTTGGACATCCATGGGCACCAGTGTTATTTCAAATTTAATCGGGGAGTCGTTATTCCTTTCCTTGGATACCAGGGAGCTAAGGGAGGTATCCAAGAGGTAGCTTGTCCCGATTCTGCACGAGACCATCTCACTCCCGCCCAGCAGAGGGCCTTGGACCAACTGTGTGAGGAATTTCCCTCAGTGTTAACTCCTACGTTGGGACTCACACATTTACTAGAATATAAAATCCGTCTGACTGATTCCAAGATAGTGAGCAACATAATTAACAACACAGTCTACTACAACAAATCAAATAAAAACTGTTCACACGCAAATAAATGTCACTAATATTAAAGACAATTGTATTACAATTATACCGTCCGATTATAAAACGCAACACTTCACTAATAACTACTTGAACGTACACAGTAATAACTCGAACCGCTCTGGAAATATATCGTGGCTACCCTTGTGTTCACATTAAATATATGTGTGTGTGTGTGTTTTGGCTTTGCTAAACCTACTGCAACAATTTTAAACGCAGAGTAATGCTGGCTCCTTGCCAATCGAAATAATAAAATACATGTTACTTGGTGCAACGATTCGATTAATCACTGGCAGAGGTTAACAAAAAAAACCTTGATTTTAGAGCGTGATTCAGTGCCGTGGACAGGGGTTGTAATACACTTTTAGGTATAGGCCTTGTATTACTGCTATTTTGTTACTACTTTGCATACTACTTGGCCTACGAGCATGTATAAAGTAAGGGTTTATCAAATTAACTTATTCAATGACAAAATTAACATTTATCACATACCAAATTTCAACAACAAAATATCACACTTACTTTCGTGTACCGACTCTTTAGAATTATCCCAGGGCGCCAGTAATAAATAAATACAATTTGATTGTTATTAATTAAGTTTTTTAATAACGATTGCATTCAAATATTACAAAATTTATAATTCAGTACTTCAATCATTTACTATAAAATGTGTTAGTGTTTATTTCCTAGCAATGGATTCTTAGACTGATTGAGTCACCAAAACAAGATTGACATATAATTGAAATTAATAAGCAATATTAAAATGATTGTTCATTTTCTTATTTACGTGTCTGTTGAATTACTCTGCGATGCGATGTCATCCACGCTTGCTGGTTCCAGGCTGGTGATCCCAAGTTATCCGTTGGATAGTTATCCTTGTCAAGTTGCACTATTTACACTGGTTTCACAAGTATTACACAATTCACTCAAGTTACTTAGTGATAATTACACAGGTGCTGTATACTAATACACTTGTAGAAAAACACAGTATTTCATTATCAAGGCTAAGTGCGTCTAACACCGGATTGATAACTGCTCTCGACCGACAGTCCCGTACAATGACGTTTGACACATTTGCAATCGCTAGGTAACTCGACTTTTAAACGGTTGATGTTGTATTAATTAAAACTTAGATATATTACTCGGTTTTGCTTTGATCTTCTTTAGTTATACAAGAATTCTTCTTATGAACATTTATTAAGTGTTTACGGTGCGTAACTTCCTCACAGATTACTATCGCGTTACCGTAACTGATTTACGTGGCGAATGAAATATACTTATTAAAATTACTGAGAAATTTTTATTACAACTAATACGAGTCTTAGTGTTGTGATCTCCCCGTAGACTAACTTAAATGTTACGAGTCTAATAGCTGTAATCTCTCCGTTGACTAACTTAACTTCTTACTCTACGTATTTTTTATACTTTGCTACAAACTACCCTCACCAACTATCGACAAAATACACGCCGATTGGTCCGACTTACCGCTAAATTCAAATCTACCCAATCTGTCTAACGAAACAACCCGTGTAAAAAATGACGCTATCCGTTATTCGTCAACTAAATGCGCGTGAACACGTGTTAGGAAACTTCGCGTCACTCTTCATCTCGCTCTATACGCTCTCTTTCTAAAATAACGGTTTCTTTTGTTAGATGCTATTAACTTTTACAATCTTGGTGAATGTTTCTTACACCTTAGCAAATAATACAGTTTTATGACGGTCTGTCCGCTACGTGACTATTCATAGTTTATTAGCCGACTTACAGGCGTCAACGCAAGGTCGTCTGTATGAATATCTGCCGCTCCCTACTAAATATTTTAATGTTTTCTTACTATGAAAAACCACCGCTGTCTATAAACTTATATGTCTCTCTGGGTATCATATGATTTTGTACCCGTAAAATTATTGAGAATGCAATTTTTCATGATATCGTCCCCCGATAGAATTATATCAAATTTTTAATAAAATTTGGAATTGATTCTATTGATGCGTCCCTAATCCCCTACTAATTTTATATTACTAGCAATAATTTGTCTAACATTTGCTATAATCTATATTTGTTTATACATCACATTCTATTAATTACTTCTAATTCATTTAACACAACATTGTAATATTAGCTACTTTACGATCTGTTGTTGTACCCTAAGTGTCAACGGCATTTCAGTGTTTGTTTACAAACAGACTCTCCGTCCCTCCCTTGACAAACTGGTCAAACAACTACTTTTAAATATTCTGCTCCACTCTCCCTTTCATCTCAACACATGTTACAATGACATTTCGCCCTAACATTTGTTTACGTTCCACTTCCCTTAACTTACTCTTACAATATAGTACATTCATAATAACTACGCTAATATCTTTTGGAATTCTTAACAATTTAGTAATTAACAATGATTATCTTATTTATTACAACAGTATTCTAATATTACAATTATTACATATGTAAACGTTTGTGTGCTATTACAATCTGTTTAGTATCTATGTAGTGTCAGTGTTCGTGTGTGTAGTAATGGTCATTGCTCATCCGATATTCTTGAATGGCTCTAATTTTATCCGGTGCGGCGGTAATATCCTCTGTTGTAAGCGATACCCACCTAATCAATCTGTTTCTTGTCCACTCGATTCTTCAATATCTTCATCGGTATATGAGAGTTCTACTAGTATTATCTCTGCTGTAGTTTCTTCCTGGTTTTGCTCTCCCTGAATGATTAATCGTTTGTTGTTCAGGTCGATTACGCACCCATTTTCTTCCAATAAACCCACGCCTAAGATACAATCTTTATTAATTCTGGGACAACTACGAAGACACTATCGACTCTCAAACTTTCGATTTGGACGGTTAATAGGATTTGTTGTGTGACCCTTTTTGACTTACTGCCGGTTGCACCCTTAATTACGGTATTCGACAAATTTAACATTTCTAGATCACCCAACTCCCTTTTATTGTTTTTAAACCACTGTTCTGAAACGGCGTTTATCTGGCTCCCTGTGTCTAATAAAGCACATGTAGACACTCCATTCAACGTGACTCTGACTTCCGGACATTTCTTAACTTTATATATTATGTTGAAATTATCACTATCCATTAAATCATCTTCTAACTCTAGAAAAGTAGTGTTAATATATTTACTAATATTACTTAAGTCTACTTCATAACGTAGCTAGTTTTTTGGCATAACGGTATTGATTTTGTTAACGTTCGCACCGCTTGTCGACGGAATAGATTCGCCGCTTTCATTTTTAAACCTGTTTGGTCGTTTGGGGTAGTGTGAAGTAACTGGCCTACTTTCACTTTCGTTAGCGCGTCCGTGCTCAGCTGGTAGCTCTCTCTCCTCTTTACCCCTGGTCCATGGTTTACGATCTCGCCTTCCTTCATAATACCCTCAGCTCGGCTCCTTCGTGTCAGTTCTCAGACTCATAAATTTTAATAAGACCTGCTCGAATTCATTGATTGTCACTACACCACGAGTAATTATCGCAACTTGTATTTCATGCGGATAATGTTTAGTAATTTTCCTAATTAAATACTTATCAGGTATTGGCGGAATTAATTATCGGTTTTCTAACAGTTTACGCTCTAAGTATTGGATCATGTTCATTCCATTCTTTGCGTGACTCCTTCCGAATTACAGTTCATTGCGTACTCTCTCTTGAATGACGTCATTCCAATATTTATTTATAAATGCGTCAGTGAAATCCACGAAATTGTTAATGCTATTTTTTACTAACCTCCACCATACTGCTGCCTCTCCTTCAAGATGTCTTGCTATCCACTTGATGTTTCCAGCCTCTTGATAATGTTCTCTGAATATTTCATTCAATTCTTTAATAAATTCCATCGGGAAATCACCCGTACCATTATATTTTATGTCCTTCACCTGTTCATTTGTCATGCTCCGATTACATGGTGTGTTGCTTATTGACACTAGTTTAGTTCATACTTCCTGTTGTATTTTTGTAATTTAAGGTGTGTCTCGTCAGACTTGCTGTCAATTTTAGTTTCCAACTCTTTCAGTTTTTCGACCTTTAATCCATTTATAGCTGCCGTGTTATCTGCACATCTTTGATTGTTTACACTTACTGTTTCAATAATTATTTCACAATTATTATTGTATTTTTCGTCAAGTTCTTTAATTTGTTGTTTTGTATTGGCACTAATTTCGGTATTAATCTTATCACAATTTTCTTTGATCTTATTATCAATGTCTACACTAAACTTGTGCCTGGAATTTAAGTCCCGGCGCTTCTATTGGTTATAAATTATTTAAGAGGATCAGCTGTGAACAAGAGAGACGCTAAGTTATGCTATCGCTGTTCGGGGCCATATCGTATCCTGGGGTTCGCGTCGCCGGTGACGGCTCGGTTGGGCGAACCGGGAACTGATTCCAAGGAAATCACAACACATATTTCGAAATTGAAGCTCTGTCGAAGGGGGTAGACGGGCTGATATGGGGGGGGATTTTGATGGTCTCCGTGTTAGTAGGGATCTTGTCATTCTGAAGGGGTGTGCTCCGGGGGTGTCATAGAGAATGGTAAGGTAGCGGGTACATGTTCCCCACGGTCCCGGTGGCGTTCGTCTACTTCAGGGATGCGACCCTGCCTACGCGAGCCTTGGTTTTCTCCATTCATCCTTGTTTCCGGAGGGAGCCAGGTCCTCCCCTTTAATCCTAGCTCTTCACCTTCAATGATCCGTGCCTTTTCCTCTTCCCGATCTTCCTAACCCTTCCCGCAGAAAAAAATTAGAAAATTTGAAAAAAAAAGGAGTTAGAGAGTGGAGTGAAGCGTGCCGCGTGGGTGAGGTCGGTTGTGTACTTCATCCACACGGAAGGTTTGGCATGCCCTTGGAGCACACATGTAATTTTGGTGTAGGTTAAGTAAATAACATATTGATAAGTTGCATTGCATTTGCATGCTATCGAGAATTTGGAGTAGCGCATCATGAAGGCCACCCTTCCTCCCCCCTAGTCCTGTGGGATGTAGGTTGTATTTATGAGATAATGTTGTTGTTTGGTTTTTGGGTTAGACCCTCCGTGTAACTATAGGGCATGTGGCCCTGTTAAGGTAGCATTGGTGTCTCAAGCGTGAGTGGACAAGCCTCAGGGGGTCAGAACTCAGGGAGCTCCTGAACTTTTCTTTCTTCTTTTCTTCTCTGTCCCTTCTTGCTGTGGGTTGGCCCTGATCAGGTCAGCGTGCAGTGCCAGCACACTTACACATTACACGTCTTCTTTCTGCTCTTTCGTTTTCCTTCTGAGCCTCTGGTCTCCTGAGAGCGAGGACTACTGCGAACACCGATGAATACCAGTGTTTTAAAAGTCTATAGGGGTACACTGCAGAGTACCCCTGACTTCAAGTGCGAGGCAACCAGGTTGCCCTTTTGGGGTGGGGGTGTGCCGGGAATTTAAGTCCTTCTATTGGTTATAAATTATTTAAGAGGATCAGCTGCCGAAATAAATTTAATTATGGTAATTACGCGTCGGTACGGAGTGGACGTTTCGGGGGGTAGCGCTGGATGCCGTCGCGATCTGGTGGCGGAGTGGTGTGTTATGTACGGGGAATATTTATGCAACCATATAATTATAAATATTAAGAGATATTAAAGCAATTTTGTATTGTGGTATTAGATATTGAATTATGAAGGTAATTTTAAATTGCTAATTTGGGGAGTTTTGGGATACTAAAGAATTGTGCATGATGATATAAATTAAATGTGAATTGTGATAAAATATTTTTTTGAATTTTTAACAAAATTGCAGTTAAGATGTATGAATACTAAATGAATTTGGAAATAATAAGAACTGTTATTGTTGGGTAAAAGCGAGTTTTAATTGCAAGTCGCATCTCACTGGACCCAGCACATTTTATGCTTCATCTAGGCCCTCCGCCTAGTTTTAAATATCCGGTAGCCTCTCGTTAAAAAAAAATTCTATAAAAATTGAATAAAAAATTAAGGAGGGGTTACATTTGGTAGCAGAGCGTGGCGCTTTCTAGGGTCGAACCTTGGGTCCTTGGGTGTGACGGGGCTTGCAAACTCGGAAATAGTTTGAGACAAGTCAAACCTCGAAAATTTTGGAAAAGCGAATATAGGTGTAGATGTTATATTATGTTTAATGTTTAATGTGCATAGGTGAATGTATAATTCTTAGCCTGGTGCCGCCACGTGGCATGCGTTTTTGTTGTTTTTGGTGGGATATTTTCCTTTGGAAACTTGGAATTACCGGAGATCTGGGGCATGGCTGGGGAGTCGGCTGTATTATTAATAGATATGGGGAGTAATCGCATAGTTTAATAGTAATTGCGCGTGAGTTTAGCGGGATGCGGTATGGCCCGATCGGAAGTCGGTACCGTCATCGACAAGATTCATTGTTTGAAGTTTGTAATAATATGTCCTTGTGAAATGTGACGTTGTGGTAGGTGTTAGGTGTTATTGGTCTTATGTTTATGTTAGTGTCCAAGGTTGTTTCTCCTCTTGTGTGTCTGAAAGAGAGCTGGTTCAGGAGTGGGTCGGGTCTCCGCAGCGCTAGGGAACCCGGGGGTCCTCTTGATGGAAGGATTAGTACTCGAGGTCTTCTGATTTGAATTCTTGTGAATTGTTGTAGCGTGTTGTGTGTGTGTGTGTGTAATACTATTCGGGCGGCTTAGGGATGAGCGCGATCAATCCGGATTTGTTTCTCAAGTACGAGCTCGAGTTTGAGATTAAGTCCCGGGGTGGGAGGCCCCAGGGGGATGTCGCTTCTTTGAGGAAGCAGTTAAGGGACGCCCTCTCCGCCGGAGGGGCGACGTCCATTGTTAAGGTAACAGATGTGACGGCGGAAGTGGAACTGTGCCAGGAGAAGTGGGGGGAGTTGCGGGAGTTGTTCGAGGATTTGGAGTCGGCCCCGTCCACCTTGAGGTCGAGGCAGAGTGTCCGGCAGCGGGTGGAACACCTACAACACCGACTCGAGGACTTGTCCGCCCAGACGACGATCGCCGAAGTCAGCGCTATACTGAAGTTGCTTACGGACCAGGTGGTGAAGGCATTGCGGAATTTTGAGCCGGGGCAATCTCACACTCCCGTGGACTCTCCTCAGCCTCCTAAGTTGGACATGGAGCAGACGCAGAATCCGCCGGCTCAGTTGCCTGCTTTCTCGGGCGGGTCGGGCGTTGCTTACAATAAATTACCGAATCCTCTTTCCACGATTATCCAGCAGCTACCGGTCGTAGATGGCCTGGATGTGGACAAGCTGATGTTGTTTTTTAAAATATTGTTCCAGCTGTCTGACTTCCCGGGGATGTCAGACTGCACTCTCCTTGAGCTCGTGTATCCCTACTGTCGTGGGTCCATGGCTGAGCGGGTCACACAGACTATACGATGTGGCGGCAGTGTGACGTCTTTCCATCGGGGGGTGTTGGACGCATGCGTGCCTGGTAGATTGCGGGAACAATTGCGATATCGACATTGTTATCGGGTACAAGCGAACGGCGAGAGTTTCGCTGAGTTTGTGCTCAGCATCCGTGATTCTGTAAGAATGTTAGGGTTGGGGCTGCCTGAGGAGGAGGTCGTACAAATGATTTTCGAAGGGGTTACACCCCAGGAGAGGTCGCGCTTATTGTTTGCTGAGCGGCCGCGCAGTTTTGGAGATCTGGACAAGCTGTGTGTGTTATCCCGGGCGATCCAGGTTAATGACGAGTCCCGAGGTCCCGTAAGGACGAGTCAGTCCGAGTTTCGAAGGGAGGAGCGACGTGCGGTTCAGTCCCAACCCCGACCGGAAGGATTCGCCGGCGATCGGGGCGTAGTTTGTTTCCGCTGTAGGAGACCGGGGCATGTTGCCCGCAATTGTCCGGAGGGCGGTGTGCGTCCGACGCTTCCCCCGAGGGTCCGGTCTTCAAAAAACTAAATAGCCAGGGGAAGACAGGTCGGAGGATGACTTCCCTCGCACTAAGTCTTTTCTGTGTCCTACTACCTCCAGGCCAAGGATAGGTCCCGACTCTTCTAACATCAAGGTCCTTGCTACTATACAGCAACAGGCTTCTATATGCCCCTTCCTGTCGCTCGAGGTAAAAAGGAGTCAGCTCAGAGCGTTGGTTGACTCCGGTTCAGCCCGATCTATTATCTCATCTCGAGTGTGTGCGGACCTTGAGAAGCAGGGCTTAATAAAGAGGTCGGATCGGTCGTCAGTAGTATGGTGGACTGCGTCACGGGAAATCCTGCCCATCTCCCGGGTGATTTCCTTTAAGTTCAAGATCGACGATTCTTCCTGGATGTGGCCTTTTCTGGTTTCTCCGGCTCTGGGAGTTGATTGTATCATTGGTGCAGACTTCATCGCTAAAAGCGGTCTCGTGTTGGACATTCATGGGCACCAATGTTATTTCAAGTTTAATCGGAGAGTCGTTATTCCGTTTCTTGGATACCAGGGATCTAAGATGTGGCTTGTCCCGATTCTGCACGAGACCATCTCACTCCCTCCCAGCAGAAAGCCTTAGACCAACTGTGTGAGGAATTTCTCTCGGTGCTAACTCCCACCCTGGGACTCACACATTTGTTGGAGTACAAAATTCGTCTTACTGACTACAAAATAGTGAGGTCACACCCTTATAAATTCGCCCCTCCGAAAATGGCCGTTCTAAGGGAGAAAGTTCAAGAGCTGTTAGAGCAAGGGGTCATTGAACCTTGCAATTCTAGTTATGCAAGTCCAGCGTTTCTGGTACCCAAGCCTGGGGGTAAGCACCGCATGGTGATAGATTACAGAAAACTAAATGCAAACATCGAAGTGGATTCGGTTCCCCTTCCGGATCTCCACTCGCCTTTTGACTGGTTTAGTGAGGCCAAGTACTTCACCGTGATTGACCTCAATGCTGCATATCACCAGATCCCTTTATCCAAGGAAAGCAGACCTTACACGGCGTTCTGTGTGCCGTGGAATTTATATCAGTATACTCGAGTTCCTATGGGTCTGGCGGTGGGCGCCCAAACCCTCACGCGTATACTCGACCGGGTATTTCAGGATGTTAAATTTAAATTCATTTTTAACTACTTAGATGACTTGCTAGTGTACAGCAAGACGTATGAAGAACATCTATGTCATCTAAGGGAGGTGATGTGCAGATTGAGGAGCGCGGGCCTCACGGTTAATCCTGAGAAAGTGCGGTTCGCACAGGAGAGTGTTTAATTTTTGGGGCATCTGGTCTCGCACCGGGGTGTCACAGTGGACCCTGAAAGGACACAGGGCATCCGGGACTTTCCACCTCCTAGGGATGCCAAAGGCATCGCTAGGTTTGTCGGCATGGTAAATTTTTACCGGAGAATTATTCCAAACGCAGCAGAGATAGCTGCACCATTGAATGAATTGAGAAAGAAAGGGACCCAATTTGTGTGGGGTGAGAGACAGCAGAAGGCCTTTGAGACCTTGAAGGAAGCTATCATCTCCCCGCCGGTGCTACGGATGCCAGATTTTTCACAACCTTTTATCCTGCAGACGGACGCGAGTTCGGTGGCGCTCGGGGCGGTTCTGTCCCAAGTCGTTTATGGTGCTAGGCAGCCTGTGGCCTTTATTTCCCGAACGTTGACCCAGCAAGAACAAAAGCTTCAGTGTATGAGCTAGAGTGTTTAGCCGTCGTGTACGCTCTAGATAAGTTCAGTCGTTTTCTGGAACATGCTGATTTCCTGCTCGAGACCGACAATCAGGCTCTCTCTTGGCTTCTTGCTCATCCCCGGCAACTGGGTAAAATTGGTAGATGGGTGGTCAAGATCTCATCCTTCAAGTTCAAGGTGCAACACATTAGGGGAACTCAAAATGTGGTTGCAGATGCTTTGTCACGCATGTTTTCCCAGCCCAGTGAAGTCCAATCTGAGCAACCGTGTTCCGTTCTGCTAGACTTTCCGTTAGCCTTCACTGATGTGTTACCCCATCAGTTGAACGACGAAGAGCTGGGTCCTATCATCCAGAACATAAAGGAGGGTAACCTACAGGCCCCTTACTTCCTGTCCAAGGGCGTCCTGTGCTGTAGAGAGAGAAAGGGACGTGCCCCTAAGATCGTGCTGCCTAGCAAGTTAGTGCCCATGGTCTTCAGCTATTATCATAATTCCCCAGTAGGAGGCCACAAGGGAATTTCTAAGACCATTTCCAGCATTAGGCGACACTTCATCTGGAAGGGCATGGATAGGGACATTGCGACCAGGGTTAAGAGCTGTCATCTATGTGGCTTGAGTAAGCCTGCCCAGAACACCAAGTTAAGGTTGTTGTCATCTGACGTGGCGAGCTATTCATCGACTACGTGGGGCCCTTCCCCCGTAGCAAGTCTGGTAATGCTTACCTGCTTGTATGTGTGGATGCGTTTTCGAAGTTTGCCTGGCTACTGCCCTTACGGCAGGCAACGGCTCGTTTGCCCATAAGTGCGCTCCAGAATCAGATCTTTCAGCATTTCGGTCTTCCGACCATCACTGTCTCTGACAATGGTCCCCAGTTCATTTCGGGTGAGTTCCGGCGGATGTGTTTCGCCAGTGGGATCAAACATGTAACCACTTCTCCCTATTACCCACAGCCGTCCCATGCGGAGAGATTTAATAGGAATCTCCGGTCCGCACTTATTGCTTATCATACAGAGCAACAGACCACCTGTGACCAGAATCTGAAGTGGTTACAGCTATCCTTTAATACGGCCCTACATGACAGTCACCAGGCCGTTCCCTTTGAAATTATGTTTGGATTCTCGTCCGCACTCCCGTTGACTAACTTGTGGAACATTGAGGATCTTCTGCCACGGGAGCCAGATAGTGGGACAGCAGAGAGGTGGAAGGAGGCTCGGAAGAATTTGCTGCGAGCGCACGAGCGGGTTCGTCGACGATATAATGAGGGGCGAATTCCTAACCCCTTTCAGACCGGAGACTGGGTCTACTGTCAAAGCCATCCGATCAGCTCAGCTGTGGACAAGAGAGCCGCTAAGTTATGCTATCGCTGGTCGGGGCCATATCGTATCCTGGTGTTCGCG
This sequence comes from Magicicada septendecula, assembly GCA_034769895.1. Classification (NCBI taxonomy): domain Eukaryota; kingdom Metazoa; phylum Arthropoda; class Insecta; order Hemiptera; family Cicadidae; genus Magicicada; species Magicicada septendecula. The sequence goes on from CM068368.1 coordinate 310,283,776, forward strand.
TCGCCGGTGACGGCTCGGTTGGGCGAACCGGGAAGTGATTCCAAGGAAATCACAACACATATTTCGAAACTGAAGCTCTGTCGAAGGGGGTAGACGGGCTGATATGGGGGGGGATTTTGATGGTCTCCGTGTTAGTAGGGATCTTGTCATTCTGAAGGGGTGTGCTCCGGGGGTGTCATAGAGAATGGTAAGGTAGCGGGTAGATGTTCCCCACGGTCCCGGTGGCGTTCGTCTACTTCAGGGATGCTACCCTGCCTACGCGAGCCTTGGTTTTCTCCATTCATCCTTGTTTCCGGAGGGAGCCAGGTCCTCCCCTTTAATCCTAGCTCTTTACCTTCAATGATCCGTGCCTTTTCCTCTTCCCGATCTTCCTAACCCTTCCCGCAGAAAAAAATTAGAAAATTTGAAAAAAAAAGGAGTTAGAGAGTGGAGTGAAGCGTGCCGCGTGGGTGAGGTCGGTTGTGTACTTCATCCACACGGAAGGTTTGGCATGCCCTTGGAGCACACTTGTAATTTTGGTGTAGGTTAGGTAAATAACATATTGATAAGTTGCATTGCATTTGCATGCTATCGAGAATTTGGAGTAGCGCATCATGAAGGCCACCCTTCCTCCCCCCTAGTCCTGTGGGATGTAGGTTGTATTTATGAGATAATGTTGTTGTTTGGTTTTTGGGTTAGACCCTCCGTGTAACTATAGGGCATGTGGCCCTGTTAAGGTAGCATTGGTGTCTCAAGCGTGAGTGGACAAGCCTCAGGGGGTCAGAACTCAGGGAGCTCCTGAACTTTTCTTTCTTCTTTTCTTCTCTGTCCCTTCTTGCTGTGGGTTGGCCCTGATCAGGTCAGCGTGCAGTGCCAGCACACTTACACATTACACGTCTTCTTTCTGCTCTTTCGTTTTCCTTCTGAGCCTCTGTTCTCCTGAGAGCGAGGACTACTGCGAACACCGATGAATACCAGTGTTTTAAAAGACTATAGGGGTACACTGCAGGGTACCCCTGACTTCAAGTGCGAGGCAACCAGGTTGCCCTTTTGGGGTGGGGGTGTGCCGGGAATTTAAGTCCTTCTATTGGTTATAAATTATTTAAGAGGATCAGCTGCCGAAATAAATTTAATTATGGTAATTACGCGTCGGTACGGAGTGGACGTTTCGGGGGGTAGCGCTGGATGCCGTCGCGATCTGGTGGCGGAGTGGTGTGTTATGTACGGGGAATATTTATGCAACCATATAATTATAAATATTAAGAGATATTAAAGCAATTTTGTATTGTGGTATTAGATATTGAATTATGAAGGTAATTTTAAATTGCTAATTTGGGGAGTTTTGGGATACTAAAGAATTGTGCATGATGATATAAATTAAATGTGAATTGTGATAAAATATTTTTTTGAATTTTTAACAAAATTGCAGTTAAGATGTATGAATACTAAATGAATTTGGAAATAGTAAGAACTGTTATTGTTGGGTAAAAGCGAGTTTTAATTGCAAGTCGCATCTCACTGGATCCAGCACATTTTATGCTTCATCTAGGCCCTCCGCCTAGTTTTAAATATCCGGTAGCCTCTCGTTAAAAAAAAATTCTATAAAAATTGAATAAAAAATTAAGGAGGGGTTACATTTGGTAGCAGAGCGTGGTGCTTTCTAGGGTCGAACCTTGGGTCCTTGGGTGTGACGGGGCTTGCAAACTCGGAAATAGTTTGAGACAAGTCAAACCTCGAAAATTTTGGAAAAGCGAATATAGGTGTAGATGTTATATTATGTTTAATGTTTAATGTGCATAGGTGAATGTATAATTCTTAGCCTGGTGCCGCCACGTGGCATGCGTTTTTGTTGTTTTTGGTGGGATATTTTCCTTTGGAAACTTGGAATTACCGGAGATCTGGGGCATGGCTGGGGAGTCGGCTGTATTATTAATAGATATGGGGAGTAATCGCATAGTTTAATAGTAATTGCGCGTGAGTTTAGCGGGATGCGGTATGGCCCGATCGGAAGTCGGTACCGTCACCGACAAGATTCATTGTTTGAAGTTTGTAATAATATGTCCTTGTGAAATGTGACGTTGTGGTAGGTGTTAGGTGTTATTGGTCTTATGTTTATGTTAGTGTCCAAGGTTGTTTCTCCTCTTGTGTGTCTGAAAGAGAGCTGGTTCAGGAGTGGGTCGGGTCTCCGCAGCGCTAGGGAACCCGGGGGTCCTCTTGATGGAAGGATTAGTACTCGAGGTCTTCTGATTTGAATTCTTGTGAATTGTTGTAGCGTGTTGTGTGTGTGTGTGTAATACTATTCGGGCGGCTTAGGGATGAGCGCGATCAATCCGGATTTGTTTCTCAAGTACGAGCTCGAGTTTGAGATTAAGTCCCGGGGTGGGAGGCCCCAGGAGGATGTCGCTTCTTTGAGGAAGCAGTTAAGGGACGCCCTCTCCGCCGGAGGGGCGACGTCCATTGTTAAGGTAACAGATGTGACGGCGGAAGTGGAACTGTGCCAGGAGAAGTGGGGGGAGTTGCGGGAGTTGTTCGAGGATTTGGAGTCGGCCCCGTCCACCTTGAGGTCGAGGCAGAGTGTCCGGCAGCGGGTGGAACACCTACAACACCGACTCGAGGACTTGTCCGCCCAGACGACGATCGCCGAAGTCAGCGCTATACTGAAGTTGCTTACGGACCAGGTGGTGAAGGCATTGCGGAATTTTGAGCCGGGGCAATCTCACACTCCCGTGGACTCTCCTCAGCCTCCTAAGTTGGACATGGAGCAGACGCAGAATCCGCCGGCTCAGTTGCCTGCTTTCTCGGGCGGGTCGGGCGTTGCTTACAATAAATTACCGAATCCTCTTTCCACGATTATCCAGCAGCTACCGGTCGTAGATGGCCTGGATGTGGACAAGCTGATGTTGTTTTTTAAAATATTGTTCCAGCTGTCTGACTTCCCGGGGATGTCAGACTGCACTCTCCTTGAGCTCGTGTATCCCTACTGTCGTGGGTCCATGGCTGAGCGGGTCACACAGACTATACGATGTGGCGGCAGTGTGACGTCTTTCCATCGGGGGGTGTTGGACGCATGCGTGCCTGGTAGATTGCGGGAACAATTGCGATATCGACATTGTTATCGGGTACAAGCGAACGGCGAGAGTTTCGCTGAGTTTGTGCTCAGCATCCGTGATTCTGTAAGAATGTTAGGGTTGGGGCTGCCTGAGGAGGAGGTCGTACAAATGATTTTCGAAGGGGTTACACCCCAGGAGAGGTCGCGCTTATTGTTTGCTGAGCGGCCGCGCAGTTTTGGAGATCTGGACAAGCTGTGTGTGTTATCCCGGGCGATCCAGGTTAATGACGAGTCCCGAGGTCCCGTAAGGACGAGTCAGTCCGAGTTTCGAAGGGAGGAGCGACGTGCGGTTCAGTCCCAACCCCGACCGGAAGGATTCGCCGGCGATCGGGGCGTAGTTTGTTTCCGCTGTAGGAGACCGGGGCATGTTGCCCGCAATTGTCCGGAGGGCGGTGTGCGTCCGACGCTTCCCCCGAGGGTCCGGTCTTCAAAAAACTAAATAGCCAGGGGAAGACAGGTCGGAGGATGACTTCCCTCGCACTAAGTCTTTTCTGTGTCCTACTACCTCCAGGCCAAGGATAGGTCCCGACTCTTCTAACATCAAGGTCCTTGCTACTATACAGCAACAGGCTTCTATATGCCCCTTCCTGTCGCTCGAGGTAAAAAGGAGTCAGCTCAGAGCGTTGGTTGACTCCGGTTCAGCCCGATCTATTATCTCATCTCGAGTGTGTGCGGACCTTGAGAAGCAGGGCTTAATAAAGAGGTCGGATCGGTCGTCAGTAGTATGGTGGACTGCGTCACGGGAAATCCTGCCCATCTCCCGGGTGATTTCCTTTAAGTTCAAGATCGACGATTCTTCCTGGATGTGGCCTTTTCTGGTTTCTCCGGCTCTGGGAGTTGATTGTATCATTGGTGCAGACTTCATCGCTAAAAGCGGTCTCGTGTTGGACATTCATGGGCACCAATGTTATTTCAAGTTTAATCGGAGAGTCGTTATTCCGTTTCTTGGATACCAGGGATCTAAGATGTGGCTTGTCCCGATTCTGCACGAGACCATCTCACTCCCTCCCAGCAGAAAGCCTTAGACCAACTGTGTGAGGAATTTCTCTCGGTGCTAACTCCCACCCTGGGACTCACACATTTGTTGGAGTACAAAATTCGTCTTACTGACTACAAAATAGTGAGGTCACACCCTTATAAATTCGCCCCTCCGAAAATGGCCGTTCTAAGGGAGAAAGTTCAAGAGCTGTTAGAGCAAGGGGTCATTGAACCTTGCAATTCTAGTTATGCAAGTCCAGTGTTTCTGGTACCCAAGCCTGGGGGTAAGCACCGCATGGTGATAGATTACAGAAAACTAAATGCAAACATCGAAGTGGATTCGGTTCCCCTTCCGGATCTCCACTCGCCTTTTGACTGGTTTAGTGAGGCCAAGTACTTCACCGTGATTGACCTCAATGCTGCATATCACCAGATCCCTTTATCCAAGGAAAGCAGACCTTACACGGCGTTCTGTGTGCCGTGGAATTTATATCAGTATACTCGAGTTCCTATGGGTCTGGCGGTGGGCGCCCAAACCCTCACGCGTATACTCGACCGGGTATTTCAGGATGTTAAATTTAAATTCATTTTTAACTACTTAGATGACTTGCTAGTGTACAGCAAGACGTATGAAGAACATCTATGTCATCTAAGGGAGGTGATGTGCAGATTGAGGAGCGCGGGCCTCACGGTTAATCCTGAGAAAGTGCGGTTCGCACAGGAGAGTGTTTAATTTTTGGGGCATCTGGTCTCGCACCGGGGTGTCACAGTGGACCCTGAAAGGACACAGGGCATCCGGGACTTTCCACCTCCTAGGGATGCCAAAGGCATCGCTAGGTTTGTCGGCATGGTAAATTTTTACCGGAGAATTATTCCAAACGCAGCAGAGATAGCTGCACCATTGAATGAATTGAGAAAGAAAGGGACCCAATTTGTGTGGGGTGAGAGACAGCAGAAGGCCTTTGAGACCTTGAAGGAAGCTATCATCTCCCCGCCGGTGCTACGGATGCCAGATTTTTCACAACCTTTTATCCTGCAGACGGACGCGAGTTCGGTGGCGCTCGGGGCGGTTCTGTCCCAAGTCGTTTATGGTGCTAGGCAGCCTGTGGCCTTTATTTCCCGAACGTTGACCCAGCAAGAACAAAAGCTTCAGTGTATGAGCTAGAGTGTTTAGCCGTCGTGTACGCTCTAGATAAGTTCAGTCGTTTTCTGGAACATGCTGATTTCCTGCTCGAGACCGACAATCAGGCTCTCTCTTGGCTTCTTGCTCATCCCCGGCAACTGGGTAAAATTGGTAGATGGGTGGTCAAGATCTCATCCTTCAAGTTCAAGGTGCAACACATTAGGGGAACTCAAAATGTGGTTGCAGATGCTTTGTCACGCATGTTTTCCCAGCCCAGTGAAGTCCAATCTGAGCAACCGTGTTCCGTTCTGCTAGACTTTCCGTTAGCCTTCACTGATGTGTTACCCCATCAGTTGAACGACGAAGAGCTGGGTCCTATCATCCAGAACATAAAGGAGGGTAACCTACAGGCCCCTTACTTCCTGTCCAAGGGCGTCCTGTGCTGTAGAGAGAGAAAGGGACGTGCCCCTAAGATCGTGCTGCCTAGCAAGTTAGTGCCCATGGTCTTCAGCTATTATCATAATTCCCCAGTAGGAGGCCACAAGGGAATTTCTAAGACCATTTCCAGCATTAGGCGACACTTCATCTGGAAGGGCATGGATAGGGACATTGCGACCAGGGTTAAGAGCTGTCATCTATGTGGCTTGAGTAAGCCTGCCCAGAACACCAAGTTAAGGTTGTTGTCATCTGACGTGGCGAGCTATTCATCGACTACGTGGGGCCCTTCCCCCGTAGCAAGTCTGGTAATGCTTACCTGCTTGTATGTGTGGATGCTTTTTCGAAGTTTGCCTGGCTACTGCCCTTACGGCAGGCAACGGCTCGTTTGCCCATAAGCGCGCTCCAGAATCAGATCTTTCAGCATTTCGGTCTTCCGACCATCATTGTCTCTGACAATGGTCCCCAGTTCATTTCGGGTGAGTTCCGGCGGATGTGTTTCGCCAGTGGGATCAAACATGTAACCACTTCTCCCTATTACCCACAGCCGTCCCATGCGGAGAGATTTAATAGGAATCTCCGGTCCGCACTTATTGCTTATCATACAGAGCAACAGACCACCTGTGACCAGAATCTGAAGTGGTTACAGCTATCCTTTAATACGGCCCTACATGACAGTCACCAGGCCGTTCCCTTTGAAATTATGTTTGGATTCTCGTCCGCACTCCCGTTGACTAACTTGTGGAACATTGAGGATCTTCTGCCACGGGAGCCAGATAGTGGGACAGCAGAGAGGTGGAAGGAGGCTCGGAAGAATTTGCTGCGAGCGCACGAGCGGGTTCGTCGACGATATAATGAGGGGCGAATTCCTAACCCCTTTCAGACCGGAGACTGGGTCTACTGTCAAAGCCATCCGATCAGCTCAGCTGTGGACAAGAGAGCCGCTAAGTTATGCTATCGCTGGTCGGGGCCATATCGTATCCTGGTGTTCGCGTCGCCGGTGACGGCTCGGTTGGGCGAACCGGGAAGTGATTCCAAGGAAATCACAACACATATTTCGAAACTGAAGCTCTGTCGAAGGGGGTAGACGGGCTGATATGGGGGGGGATTTTGATGGTCTCCGTGTTAGTAGGGATCTTGTCATTCTGAAGGGGTGTGCTCCGGGGGTGTCATAGAAAATGGTAAGGTAGCGGGTAGATGTTCCCCACGGTCCCGGTGGCGTTCGTCTACTTCAGGGATGCTACCCTGCCTACGCGAGTCTTGGTTTTCTCCATTCATCCTTGTTTCCGGAGGGAGCCAGGTCCTCCCCTTTAATCCTAGCTCTTTACCTTCAATGATCCGTGCCTTTTCCTCTTCCTGATCTTCCTAACCCTTCCCGCAGAAAAAAATTAGAAAATTTGAAAAAAAAAGGAGTTAGAGAGTGGAGTGAAGCGTGCCGCGTGGGTGAGGTCGGTTGTGTACTTCATCCACACGGAAGGTTTGGCATGCCCTTGGAGCACACTTGTAATTTTGGTGTAGGTTAGGTAAATAACATATTGATAAGTTGCATTGCATTTGCATGCTATCGAGAATTTGGAGTAGCGCATCATGAAGGCCACCCTTCCTCCCCCCTAGTCCTGTGGGATGTAGGTTGTATTTATGAGATAATGTTGTTGTTTGGTTTTTGGGTTAGACCCTCCGTGTAACTATAGGGCATGTGGCCCTGTTAAGGTAGCATTGGTGTCTCAAGCGTGAGTGGACAAGCCTCAGGGGGTCAGAACTCAGGGAGCTCCTGAACTTTTCTTTCTTCTTTTCTTCTCTGTCCCTTCTTGCTGTGGGTTGGCCCTGATCAGGTCAGCGTGCAGTGCCAGCACACTTACACATTACACGTCTTCTTTCTGCTCTTTCGTTTTCCTTCTGAGCCTCTGTTCTCCTGAGAGCGAGGACTACTGCGAACACCGATGAATACCAGTGTTTTAAAAGACTATAGGGGTACACTGCAGGGTACCCCTGACTTCAAGTGCGAGGCAACCAGGTTGCCCTTTTGGGGTGGGGGTGTGCCGGGAATTTAAGTCTTTCTATTGGTTATAAATTATTTAAGAGGATCAGCTGCCGAAATAAATTTAATTATGGTAATTACGCGTCGGTACGGAGTGGACGTTTCGGGGGGTAGCGCTGGATGCCGTCGCGATCTGGTGGCGGAGTGGTGTGTTATGTACGGGGAATATTTATGCAACCATATAATTATAAATATTAAGAGATATTAAAGCAATTTTGTATTGTGGTATTAGATATTGAATTATGAAGGTAATTTTAAATTGCTAATTTGGGGAGTTTTGGGATACTAAAGAATTGTGCATGATGATATAAATTAAATGTGAATTGTGATAAAATATTTTTTTGAATTTTTAACAAAATTGCAGTTAAGATGTATGAATACTAAATGAATTTGGAAATAATAAGAACTGTTATTGTTGGGTAAAAGCGAGTTTTAATTGCAAGTCGCATCTCACTGGATCCAGCACATTTTATGCTTCATCTAGGCCCTCCGCCTAGTTTTAAATATCCGGTAGCCTCTCGTTAAAAAAAAATTCTATAAAAATTGAATAAAAAATTAAGGAGGGGTTACATTTGGTAGCAGAGCGTGGTGCTTTCTAGGGTCGAACCTTGGGTCCTTGGGTGTGACGGGGCTTGCAAACTCGGAAATAGTTTGAGACAAGTCAAACCTCGAAAATTTTGGAAAAGCGAATATAGGTGTAGATGTTATATTATGTTTAATGTTTAATGTGCATAGGTGAATGTATAATTCTTAGCCTGGTGCCGCCACGTGGCATGCGTTTTTGTTGTTTTTGGTGGGATATTTTCCTTTGGAAACTTGGAATTACCGGAGATCTGGGGCATGGCTGGGGAGTCGGCTGTATTATTAATAGATATGGGGAGTAATCGCATAGTTTAATAGTAATTGCGCGTGAGTTTAGCGGGATGCGGTATGGCCCGATCGGAAGTCGGTACCGTCACCGACAAGATTCATTGTTTGAAGTTTGTAATAATATGTCCTTGTGAAATGTGACGTTGTGGTAGGTGTTAGGTGTTATTGGTCTTATGTTTATGTTAGTGTCCAAGGTTGTTTCTCCTCTTGTGTGTCTGAAAGAGAGCTGGTTCAGGAGTGGGTCGGGTCTCCGCAGCGCTAGGGAACCCGGGGGTCCTCTTGATGGAAGGATTAGTACTCGAGGTCTTCTGATTTGAATTCTTGTGAATTGTTGTAGCGTGTTGTGTGTGTGTGTGTAATACTATTCGGGCGGCTTAGGGATGAGCGCGATCAATCCGGATTTGTTTCTCAAGTACGAGCTCGAGTTTGAGATTAAGTCCCGGGGTGGGAGGCCCCAGGGGGATGTCGCTTCTTTGAGGAAGCAGTTAAGGGACGCCCTCTCCGCCGGAGGGGCGACGTCCATTGTTAAGGTAACAGATGTGACGGCGGAAGTGGAACTGTGCCAGGAGAAGTGGGGGGAGTTGCGGGAGTTGTTCGAGGATTTGGAGTCGGCCCCGTCCACCTTGAGGTCGAGGCAGAGTGTCCGGCAGCGGGTGGAACACCTACAACACCGACTCGAGGACTTGTCCGCCCAGACGACGATCGCCGAAGTCAGCGCTATACTGAAGTTGCTTACGGACCAGGTGGTGAAGGCATTGCGGAATTTTGAGCCGGGGCAATCTCACACTCCCGTGGACTCTCCTCAGCCTCCTAAGTTGGACATGGAGCAGACGCAGAATCCGCCGGCTCAGTTGCCTGCTTTCTCGGGCGGGTCGGGCGTTGCTTACAATAAATTACCGAATCCTCTTTCCACGATTATCCAGCAGCTACCGGTCGTAGATGGCCTGGATGTGGACAAGCTGATGTTGTTTTTTAAAATATTGTTCCAGCTGTCTGACTTCCCGGGGATGTCAGACTGCACTCTCCTTGAGCTCGTGTATCCCTACTGTCGTGGGTCCATGGCTGAGCGGGTCACACAGACTATACGATGTGGCGGCAGTGTGACGTCTTTCCATCGGGGGGTGTTGGACGCATGCGTGCCTGGTAGATTGCGGGAACAATTGCGATATCGACATTGTTATCGGGTACAAGCGAACGGCGAGAGTTTCGCTGAGTTTGTGCTCAGCATCCGTGATTCTGTAAGAATGTTAGGGTTGGGGCTGCCTGAGGAGGAGGTCGTACAAATGATTTTCGAAGGGGTTACACCCCAGGAGAGGTCGCGCTTATTGTTTGCTGAGCGGCCGCGCAGTTTTGGAGATCTGGACAAGCTGTGTGTGTTATCCCGGGCGATCCAGGTTAATGACGAGTCCCGAGGTCCCGTAAGGACGAGTCAGTCCGAGTTTCGAAGGGAGGAGCGACGTGCGGTTCAGTCCCAACCCCGACCGGAAGGATTCGCCGGCGATCGGGGCGTAGTTTGTTTCCGCTGTAGGAGACCGGGGCATGTTGCCCGCAATTGTCCGGAGGGCGGTGTGCGTCCGACGCTTCCCCCGAGGGTCCGGTCTTCAAAAAACTAAATAGCCAGGGGAAGACAGGTCGGAGGATGACTTCCCTCGCACTAAGTCTTTTCTGTGTCCTACTACCTCCAGGCCAAGGATAGGTCCCGACTCTTCTAACATCAAGGTCCTTGCTACTATACAGCAACAGGCTTCTATATGCCCCTTCCTGTCGCTCGAGGTAAAAAGGAGTCAGCTCAGAGCGTTGGTTGACTCCGGTTCAGCCCGATCTATTATCTCATCTCGAGTGTGTGCGGACCTTGAGAAGCAGGGCTTAATAAAGAGGTCGGATCGGTCGTCAGTAGTATGGTGGACTGCGTCACGGGAAATCCTGCCCATCTCCCGGGTGATTTCCTTTAAGTTCAAGATCGACGATTCTTCCTGGATGTGGCCTTTTCTGGTTTCTCCGGCTCTGGGAGTTGATTGTATCATTGGTGCAGACTTCATCGCTAAAAGCGGTCTCGTGTTGGACATTCATGGGCACCAATGTTATTTCAAGTTTAATCGGAGAGTCGTTATTCCGTTTCTTGGATACCAGGGATCTAAGATGTGGCTTGTCCCGATTCTGCACGAGACCATCTCACTCCCTCCCAGCAGAAAGCCTTAGACCAACTGTGTGAGGAATTTCTCTCGGTGCTAACTCCCACCCTGGGACTCACACATTTGTTGGAGTACAAAATTCGTCTTACTGACTACAAAATAGTGAGGTCACACCCTTATAAATTCGCCCCTCCGAAAATGGCCGTTCTAAGGGAGAAAGTTCAAGAGCTGTTAGAGCAAGGGGTCATTGAACCTTGCAATTCTAGTTATGCAAGTCCAGTGTTTCTGGTACCCAAGCCTGGGGGTAAGCACCGCATGGTGATAGATTACAGAAAACTAAATGCAAACATCGAAGTGGATTCGGTTCCCCTTCCGGATCTCCACTCGCCTTTTGACTGGTTTAGTGAGGCCAAGTACTTCACCGTGATTGACCTCAATGCTGCATATCACCAGATCCCTTTATCCAAGGAAAGCAGACCTTACACGGCGTTCTGTGTGCCGTGGAATTTATATCAGTATACTCGAGTTCCTATGGGTCTGGCGGTGGGCGCCCAAACCCTCACGCGTATACTCGACCGGGTATTTCAGGATGTTAAATTTAAATTCATTTTTAACTACTTAGATGACTTGCTAGTGTACAGCAAGACGTATGAAGAACATCTATGTCATCTAAGGGAGGTGATGTGCAGATTGAGGAGCGCGGGCCTCACGGTTAATCCTGAGAAAGTGCGGTTCGCACAGGAGAGTGTTTAATTTTTGGGGCATCTGGTCTCGCACCGGGGTGTCACAGTGGACCCTGAAAGGACACAGGGCATCCGGGACTTTCCACCTCCTAGGGATGCCAAAGGCATCGCTAGGTTTGTCGGCATGGTAAATTTTTACCGGAGAATTATTCCAAACGCAGCAGAGATAGCTGCACCATTGAATGAATTGAGAAAGAAAGGGACCCAATTTGTGTGGGGTGAGAGACAGCAGAAGGCCTTTGAGACCTTGAAGGAAGCTATCATCTCCCCGCCGGTGCTACGGATGCCAGATTTTTCACAACCTTTTATCCTGCAGACGGACGCGAGTTCGGTGGCGCTCGGGGCGGTTCTGTCCCAAGTCGTTTATGGTGCTAGGCAGCCTGTGGCCTTTATTTCCCGAACGTTGACCCAGCAAGAACAAAAGCTTCAGTGTATGAGCTAGAGTGTTTAGCCGTCGTGTACGCTCTAGATAAGTTCAGTCGTTTTCTGGAACATGCTGATTTCCTGCTCGAGACCGACAATCAGGCTCTCTCTTGGCTTCTTGCTCATCCCCGGCAACTGGGTAAAATTGGTAGATGGGTGGTCAAGATCTCATCCTTCAAGTTCAAGGTGCAACACATTAGGGGAACTCAAAATGTGGTTGCAGATGCTTTGTCACGCATGTTTTCCCAGCCCAGTGAAGTCCAATCTGAGCAACCGTGTTCCGTTCTGCTAGACTTTCCGTTAGCCTTCACTGATGTGTTACCCCATCAGTTGAACGACGAAGAGCTGGGTCCTATCATCCAGAACATAAAGGAGGGTAACCTACAGGCCCCTTACTTCCTGTCCAAGGGCGTCCTGTGCTGTAGAGAGAGAAAGGGACGTGCCCCTAAGATCGTGCTGCCTAGCAAGTTAGTGCCCATGGTCTTCAGCTATTATCATAATTCCCCAGTAGGAGGCCACAAGGGAATTTCTAAGACCATTTCCAGCATTAGGCGACACTTCATCTGGAAGGGCATGGATAGGGACATTGCGACCAGGGTTAAGAGCTGTCATCTATGTGGCTTGAGTAAGCCTGCCCAGAACACCAAGTTAAGGTTGTTGTCATCTGACGTGGCGAGCTATTCATCGACTACGTGGGGCCCTTCCCCCGTAGCAAGTCTGGTAATGCTTACCTGCTTGTATGTGTGGATGCTTTTTCGAAGTTTGCCTGGCTACTGCCCTTACGGCAGGCAACGGCTCGTTTGCCCATAAGCGCGCTCCAGAATCAGATCTTTCAGCATTTCGGTCTTCCGACCATCATTGTCTCTGACAATGGTCCCCAGTTCATTTCGGGTGAGTTCCGGCGGATGTGTTTCGCCAGTGGGATCAAACATGTAACCACTTCTCCCTATTACCCACAGCCGTCCCATGCGGAGAGATTTAATAGGAATCTCCGGTCCGCACTTATTGCTTATCATACAGAGCAACAGACCACCTGTGACCAGAATCTGAAGTGGTTACAGCTATCCTTTAATACGGCCCTACATGACAGTCACCAGGCCGTTCCCTTTGAAATTATGTTTGGATTCTCGTCCGCACTCCCGTTGACTAACTTGTGGAACATTGAGGATCTTCTGCCACGGGAGCCAGATAGTGGGACAGCAGAGAGGTGGAAGGAGGCTCGGAAGAATTTGCTGCGAGCGCACGAGCGGGTTCGTCGACGATATAATCAGGGGCGAATTCCTAACCCCTTTCAGACCGGAGACTGGGTCTACTGTCAAAGCCATCCGATCAGCTCAGCTGTGGACAAGAGAGCCGCTAAGTTATGCTATCGCTGGTCGGGGCCATATCGTATCCTGGTGTTCGCGTCGCCGGTGACGGCTCGGTTGGGCGAACCGGGAAGTGATTCCAAGGAAATCACAACACATATTTCGAAACTGAAGCTCTGTCGAAGGGGGTAGACGGGCTGATATGGGGGGGGGATTTTGATGGTCTCCGTGTTAGTAGGGATCTTGTCATTCTGAAGGGGTGTGCTCCGGGGGTGTCATAGAGAATGGTAAGGTAGCGGGTAGATGTTCCCCACGGTCCCGGTGTCGTTCGTCTACTTCAGGGATGCTACCCTGCCTACGCGAGCCTTGGTTTTCTCCATTCTTCCTTGTTTCCGGAGGGAGCCAGGTCCTCCCCTTTAATCCTAGCTCTTTACCTTCAATGATCCGTGCCTTTTCCTCTTCCCGATCTTCCTAACCCTTCCCGCAGAAAAAAATTAGAAAATTTGAAAAAAAAAGGAGTTAGAGAGTGGAGTGAAGCGTGCCGCGTGGGTGAGGTCGGTTGTGTACTTCATCCACACGGAAGGTTTGGCATGCCCTTGGAGCACACTTGTAATTTTGGTGTAGGTTAGGTAAATAACATATTGATAAGTTGCATTGCATTTGCATGCTATCGAGAATTTGGAGTAGCGCATCATGAAGGCCACCCTTCCTCCCCCCTAGTCCTGTGGGATGTAGGTTGTATTTATGAGATAATGTTGTTGTTTGGTTTTTGGGTTAGACCCTCCGTGTAACTATAGGGCATGTGGCCCTGTTAAGGTAGCATTGGTGTCTCAAGCGTGAGTGGACAAGCCTCAGGGGGTCAGAACTCAGGGAGCTCCTGAACTTTTCTTTCTTCTTTTCTTCTCTGTCCCTTCTTGCTGTGGGTTGGCCCTGATCAGGTCAGCGTGCAGTGCCAGCACACTTACACATTACACGTCTTCTTTCTGCTCTTTCGTTTTCCTTCTGAGCCTCTGTTCTCCTGAGAGCGAGGACTACTGCGAACACCGATGAATACCAGTGTTTTAAAAGACTATAGGGGTACACTGCAGGGTACCCCTGACTTCAAGTGCGAGGCAACCAGGTTGCCCTTTTGGGGTGGGGGTGTGCCGGGAATTTAAGTCCTTCTATTGGTTATAAATTATTTAAGAGGATCAGCTGCCGAAATAAATTTAATTATGGTAATTACGCGTCGGTACGGAGTGGACGTTTCGGGGGGGTAGCGCTGGATGCCGTCGCGATCTGGTGGCGGAGTGGTGTGTTATGTACGGGGAATATTTATGCAACCATATAATTATAAATATTAAGAGATATTAAAGCAATTTTGTATTGTGGTATTAGATATTGAATTATGAAGGTAATTTTAAATTGCTAATTTGGGGAGTTTTGGGATACTAAAGAATTGTGCATGATGATATAAATTAAATGTGAATTGTGATAAAATATTTTTTTGAATTTTTAACAAAATTGCAGTTAAGATGTATGAATACTAAATGAATTTGGAAATAATAAGAACTGTTATTGTTGGGTAAAAGCGAGTTTTAATTGCAAGTCGCATCTCACTGGATCCAGCACATTTTATGCTTCATCTAGGCCCTCCGCCTAGTTTTAAATATCCGGTAGCCTCTCGTTAAAAAAAAATTCTATAAAAATTGAATAAAAAATTAAGGAGGGGTTACATTTGGTAGCAGAGCGTGGTGCTTTCTAGGGTCGAACCTTGGGTCCTTGGGTGTGACGGGGCTTGCAAACTCGGAAATAGTTTGAGACAAGTCAAACCTCGAAAATTTTGGAAAAGCGAATATAGGTGTAGATGTTATATTATGTTTAATGTTTAATGTGCATAGGTGAATGTATAATTCTTAGCCTGGTGCCGCCACGTGGCATGCGTTTTTGTTGTTTTTGGTGGGATATTTTCCTTTGGAAACTTGGAATTACCGGAGATCTGGGGCATGGCTGGGGAGTCGGCTGTATTATTAATAGATATGGGGAGTAATCGCATAGTTTAATAGTAATTGCGCGTGAGTTTAGCGGGATGCGGTATGGCCCGATCGGAAGTCGGTACCGTCACCGACAAGATTCATTGTTTGAAGTTTGTAATAATATGTCCTTGTGAAATGTGACGTTGTGGTAGGTGTTAGGTGTTATTGGTCTTATGTTTATGTTAGTGTCCAAGGTTGTTTCTCCTCTTGTGTGTCTGAAAGAGAGCTGGTTCAGGAGTGGGTCGGGTCTCCGCAGCGCTAGGGAACCCGGGGGTCCTCTTGATGGAAGGATTAGTACTCGAGGTCTTCTGATTTGAATTCTTGTGAATTGTTGTAGCGTGTTGTGTGTGTGTGTGTAATACTATTCGGGCGGCTTAGGGATGAGCGCGATCAATCCGGATTTGTTTCTCAAGTACGAGCTCGAGTTTGAGATTAAGTCCCGGGGTGGGAGGCCCCAGGGGGATGTCGCTTCTTTGAGGAAGCAGTTAAGGGACGCCCTCTCCGCCGGAGGGGCGACGTCCATTGTTAAGGTAACAGATGTGACGGCGGAAGTGGAACTGTGCCAGGAGAAGTGGGGGGAGTTGCGGGAGTTGTTCGAGGATTTGGAGTCGGCCCCGTCCACCTTGAGGTCGAGGCAGAGTGTCCGGCAGCGGGTGGAACACCTACAACACCGACTCGAGGACTTGTCCGCCCAGACGACGATCGCCGAAGTCAGCGCTATACTGAAGTTGCTTACGGACCAGGTGGTGAAGGCATTGCGGAATTTTGAGCCGGGGCAATCTCACACTCCCGTGGACTCTCCTCAGCCTCCTAAGTTGGACATGGAGCAGACGCAGAATCCGCCGGCTCAGTTGCCTGCTTTCTCGGGCGGGTCGGGCGTTGCTTACAATAAATTACCGAATCCTCTTTCCACGATTATCCAGCAGCTACCGGTCGTAGATGGCCTGGATGTGGACAAGCTGATGTTGTTTTTTAAAATATTGTTCCAGCTGTCTGACTTCCCGGGGATGTCAGACTGCACTCTCCTTGAGCTCGTGTATCCCTACTGTCGTGGGTCCATGGCTGAGCGGGTCACACAGACTATACGATGTGGCGGCAGTGTGACGTCTTTCCATCGGGGGGTGTTGGACGCATGCGTGCCTGGTGGATTGCGGGAACAATTGCGATATCGACATTGTTATCGGGTACAAGCGAATTCTATAAAAATTGAATAAAAAATTAAGGAGGGGTTACAAACTCCTGGAGAAATTTTTGTTTATTTGCTTTTTCTTGATTGAGTTGCGCGATTACTTCGTTTCTTAGTTCCATATGTTGTTTGTGTATCTGCTCTGATATTTGCTGTATTTGTTGTTTGTGTTTGTCGCTTGTTGTGCTAGCTGTCGTGTTTGTTTTTTCCGCCAGTTCTTTTATTTGTTCTTTTGTTTCTTCCGATTGTTGTTATGTTTCTTTTGATTGTTCTTCAATTCGTTGTGTTTGTTATAGTAGTCGTTGGAGTATTGTATATATATGTATATATATCGGTGTCTTTGTTTATCTCTGGTAATGTCTGATATACCGGTCTCTCTCTAACCTCTACTAGTGTTTCTTGTGTAATCTGTTGTGTCTCTGCATTTTCGTCGTTCGGTCCCCACGTCCCTGACTCTTGATTCCCCATTGACGTGTGCGAGCGTCTGCGAATCTCCTAGCTGATTGTTTATATCGAAGTCCATTTCGTTATCGTGGGGTGTTGTTTCTGTATTCATGTTATTGTTTACTCCGTGCGTGTTGTTCTGTGTGTTTATGTTTTTCCTACTCTTATTCCGCGTAATCATACAACTATATCTTATATTATTGTTTTTCTTAATTCTATTTTATTCTTATTTTACTACTCTATTAGTGACTCAATAGTCCCACATTCCGGGCGACCGAATGTAATACACTTTTAGGTATAGGCCTTGTATTACTGCTATTTTGTTACTACTTTGCATACTACTTGGCCTACGAGCATGTATAAAGTAAGGGTTTATCAAATTAACTTATTCAATGACAAAATTAACATTTATCACATACCAAATTTCAACAACAAGATATCACACTTACTTTCGTGTACCGACTCTTTAGAATTATCCCAGGGCGCCAGTAATAAATAAACACAATTTGATTGTTATTAATTAAGTTTTTTAATAACGATTGCATTCAAATATTACAAAATTTATAATTCAGTACTTCAATCATTTACTATAAAATTTGTTAGTGTTTATTTCCTAGCAATGGATTCTTAGACTGATTGAGTTACCAAAACAAGATTGACATATAATTGAAATTAATAAGCAATATTAAAATGATTGTTCATTTTGTTATTTACGTGTCTGTTGAATTACTCTGCGATGCGATGTCATCCACGCTGCTGGTTCCAGGCTGGTGATCCCAAGTTATCCGTTGGATAGTTATCCTTGTCAAGTTGCACTATTTACACTGGTTTCACAAGTATTACACAATTCACTCAAGTTACTTAGTGATAATTACACAGGTGCTGTATACTAATACACTTGTAGAAAAACACAGTATTTCATTATCAAGGCTAAGTGCGTCTAACACCGGATTGATAACTGCTCTCGACCGACAGTCCCGTACAATGACGTTTGACACATTTGCAATCGCTAGGTAACTCGACTTTTAAACGGTTGATGTTGTATTAATTAAAACTTAGATATATTACTCGGTTTTGCTTTGATCTTCTTTAGTTATACAAGAATTCTTCTTATGAACATTTATTAAATGTTTACGATGCGTAACTTCCGCACAGATTACTATCGCGTTACCGTAACTGATGTACGTGGCAATTGAAATATACTTATTAAAATTACTGACAAATTTTTATTACAACTAATACGAGTCTTAGTGTTGTGATCTCCCCGTAGACTAACTTAAATGTTACGAGTCTAATAGCTGTAATCTCTCCGTTGACTAACTTAACTTCTTACTCTACGTATTTTTTATACTTTGCTACAAACTACCCTCACCAACTATCGACAAAATACACGCCGATTGGTCCGACTTACCGCTAAATTCAAATCTACCCAATCTGTCTAACGAAACAACCCGCGTAAAAAATGACGCTATCCGTTATTCGTCAACTAAATGCGCGTGAACACGTGGTAGGAAACTTCGCGTCACTCTTCATCTCGCTCTATACGCTCTCTTTCTAAAATAACGGTTTCTTTTGTTAGATGCTCTTAACTTTTACAATCTTGGTGAATGTTTCTTACACCTTAGCAAATAATACAGTTTTATGACGGTCTGTCCGCTACGTGACTATTCATAGTTTATTAGCCGACTTACAGGCGTCAACGCAAGGTCGTCTGTATGAATATCTGCCGCTCCCTACTAAATATTTTAATGTTTTCTTACTTTGAAAAACCACCGCTTTCTATAAATTTATATGTCTCCCTGGGTATCATATGATTTTGTCCTCATAAAATTGTTGAGAATGCAATTTTCCGTGATAGGGTACAAAGGGGTCGTAATTCAAGCGCCGACCGTTGTGTATGTCCATTGAGCAGTGCACAATTTCGATTTGCTAATTAACGATCTCGTTAGCAATATATAAGAAATTCTAAGTGTAAATGCAACTGTTCTATAAATTTTGTTTTTTTCAGTAAAAGCCTTCCGTGATGGCAGAAATTGTATGGTGCCCTGGACAACGAGATAACTAAACCTACTTAAGAAGCTTTGTCCTGGAAGATGGTCTTTACTCTTGAAATTTGCTTTGAAGAGTAGATTTGTACAAGTGATGATGTTTTAAGAACACTACTCTGTTTTACAATAAGCCATGCGAAACAAGAGAAGCCATAACTGTAAGGAACGAACTGAATTGTCTTGTTTTCATAGTCATGCTTGTTTTACAGTATAAAATATTTCAATTAAGATTCTTTCTAAATATTTATCAGATCTATCAGTTGATTTACCGACAGACTCCTTGTTATTGATCAAACAACACGATAACATGATAACATGATACAGTTAATACAAAATTTCCAAGGCCTTCTAGAGAAGGTGAAAGAGCCACAAATTGGAAAATGTGACTCCCAGTGTTTAAACACGACATCAGCGCCATGTAACATAGTAGAGTGATAATGAGAGTTCTGACCAAAGTACCGTTATTCCCCCACCACCACCGCTGGACCAGCAGCATCGACCAATCAAATTGCATGGCGCCTTTCGCGCGTCAATTCAAATATATGCCGTCTTTCGCGAGCCTAAATCACTTTCACTTTCTACTGGACCGCGAATTTCCGCGAATAAATTTTTTTTTTTTTTTTTTAATTTGATATTTTTATTTTTTTAATTAAATTGATTTGCATATCCGCGAATATATGCCGTCTTTCGCGAGCCTAAATCACTTTCACTTTCTACTGGACCGCGAATTTCCGCGAATAAATTTTTTTATTTTTTTTTTTATTTGATATTTTTATTTTTTTAATTAAATTGATTTGCATATCCGCGAATATATGCCGTCTTTCGCGAGCCTAAATCACTTTCACTTTCTACTGGACCGCGAATTTCCGCGAATAAATTTTTTTAATTTGATATTTTTATTTTTTTAATTAAATTGATTTGTATATCCGCGAATATATGCCGCCTTTCGCAAGCCTAAATCACTTTCACTTTCTAATTTCCGCGAATATAATTTTTTATATGCCGCCTTTCGCGAGCCTAGATCACTTTCACTTTCTACTGGACCACAGCATCCGCGACTTTTTCGCTGATCTGTGTCAAGATCCGCGACTTTTTCGCGTATCTGGACCACAGCATCCGCGAATATAATTTTTTATTTTTCTATATGCCGCCTTTCGCGAGCTTAGATCACTTTCACTTTCTATCACTTGATGCAATATTAAATATATGATCGGGGAGTACCAACCTTGCATGAGTTCAAATTTGTTATAATGTATATTAAATCTATATGATCAGGTTTACCGACCTATGTATGGGTTCAAACTTGATATGTGTGTGTATTATAGTGTATATTAAAATATATGATCAGGGTTACCAACCTTGCATGAGTTCAAATTTGTTATAATGTATATTAAATCTATATGATCAGGTTTACCAAGTATCCCTCCTCAGACGCTGGTGTTACTTTGCATTTTTGCATTAAATATATATATCGTAAACAATGAAATAATAATATTTCGTCATTGTAAGATTTTAATAAAACAATTATCAGTTTAAATTCTCTCTCTCTCTCTCTCTCTCTCTCTCTCTCTCTCTCTCTCTCTCTCTCTCTCTCTCTCACACTTGTTGTGTATGTTTCTCTCTCTGTGGTCAGTACCACGCGCATGTATATGAAATTAGAAAGTTTATATTTATTCGACAAATATTAACACCCTCTCTCTCTCTCTCTCTCGCTCACAGACGTCGGAAGCAATTCGAGGTCATTGACACGACTTTACACTGACACATTGCAGTCTCTCTCTCTCTCTCTCTCTCTCGCTCTCTCTCTCTCTGGGTTAAGCTGGTGTTGTACGTTACTAAAATCATAGCAAATATTTTCATTCTAAGCATGTATTACTGTTTAGTAATAATTACAGCCCCAACAAAGGATATATAAGTTTGTGTACATGGATTGTATATTGCAAGTACGGAATTATTATTTAAATCCGATATCTGTTTTTATTAAAATCATACAATGTCAAAGAGGATAGTTGTCTGTTACGAACCAGTACTAACTCTCCTATATGGCCGTCGCTCGCATCATCCGTATTTAAAGTTCGCTACTTCCAGTACACATGGCCTCTGTAACAGATTTGGTCTCCAACAGGTGTGATTCGAACGGTAAGAGCAAGAACAATATGAACAAGGCCAAGGACATTATATGTCTAGTATCCCTCCTCAGACGCTGGTGTTACTTTGTGTCATAAAATCTCGTGGCACTCAAGATAAGAGACAATACGTTTGCAAAAAACGACAAAATTGAACTTCTGGAAACAAAATTGTACGGTTTGTAAGTAATATCGACAACACAAGTCAGCATTTTTCGGTCATTGACAGATAAAGGGATCGTCACATTAGGACTACTGACTACTAAATCCAGTAGTACAAGAACTTAGATATTTGTTGAATCAGTAGCAAAAAATGTTAGATCTACTGTTTTCAGCGTACATAGACATTTGATAATATTCCATTTTGGTTGTATTCGTGAAGCCATAGTGTAATGGCTGTCCTTGGAAGTCATGTAACCCTTAGTGTTTGTGTGGGAATCGTAGTCGGATTTTAGTTTCTGTCATGTCTTTCGTCCGTTTGTGTGCAGGTTGTCTTTACAGTCATGAAAATCATTTCAAGAGGTAAGCCGCATTGTATTGTTCGCGTACCGCGAGCATATGCGGTGGTGATTGCTGTACAAGAATTCTACGGACTGATGTGTTACGAAATTAGCGTGGTAACCAAGTTCTATGACATAGAGCGCAGGTTTCTCCGTACAATTGTGTAACGTCGCGTAGCATTTTTGTGCGATGTTAAGCGACCTATAAAACGTAATGAACCTGTTGTGCCATGATGACGGAGTTGCACAGATGCATGTGATAATAACAATAATAATATAAAGAGGTCGCGTGCTCAAACATTATTATTATTTCACCTTTGACATGCTCCTTGTCAGTCTGTAATTTAGAGGTAGCGAATCTTTTTGCCATTCTTCTGCCGATGATAAAATGTTCTCTGTAGAGTTATTCGTCAAGTTGTTGGTGTAACAATAACATGGTGTAAGCTACCTCTCGTTTATCCATGAGAATGAGTGTTCGGTGTCATCTGCCGTGAGGGTAAATAGCGTCTTATTTTCGCTATTATTTACAACGGTACGGCTAAAATACTAGTAAGCGTAATCAAAAATTACTTCCTACCCTGCTAACAACATCAATGGATGCATTTTGAGTACGTGGCTACGAAAATGATCCGGACACAGGTTATGTCAGGTTGTAATAAGTTAGGCCTCTCCAGTTCTATAATTTTCTACAAAAAATTAGCTTTTGTTTCCGATTAAGTATCTCCATTTTAATTACTTTTAACACTACACTGAAAAGTTTGTAGTTGTGGGTAGAGGAAAAAATATCAGGAAAGGTATCCGTAGTATGTCATACGATAGTGAAGGAAAGATTTCATCGATATTTTGACATGTTCTCTCGCATATGTTATAGGTTACAGTGGATATGAGATTCGGTTAGAACATGTGCACACTAAATAGGTAATTGTAAGGAAAATAAGAAATTACTGTAATAGGTAAGTTGTTCAGTACTACAGGAGTAGAAAAATATTTTCATATTCATCATTGTCGTAAGGAACTCACACCCTGATGGAAGGACACACAAGGTGCAGTATAAAAATCCTCCCAGAAGGTCCTTCCAGAGAGCGACTGACTGTACGCTATCATTAAAATTATACAAAACCACTGCTGTCCCGATTCAGATGTACGACAGTGAGGAATGTAAGCGAGACATGTCTACAATTTGAAGCAGCTGAAGTGCTTTCTCTGAGAAGAGTCAAGGGTTCCACACAGTTGGACAGAACGACTGCATTCGGAACGAGCTAAACGTCTATAATCCGAACCAGCGAATAGACGATTACAGATTAAAATGGTGGGAACACGTCGACGGAATGGACGAAAACAGGCAAGCAGTCCAGCGGGCAAGTGTGACATTAGAAGTCGTGGAACGTGAGAACAAATTTATGTGACTTTACCGAGACGGAAACAACCATTTATGTCTAAACCATGAAATGAAGAAGCAGAAGAAGAAACGACGTAGTTCGTTTTGTCGTTATTTGATAGTTGTTGCCTAGCTATGCAATAAATTATTACCTTCAACTAAAGGAAATTCTGATTTTTATGTAGTCCTTCGACAACGCAGGCTTTACATTGTACCGAGCAACACTCCGCGTGCTTTTACGGAAAATGTAACATGCGCATGCAATAACGTCACTTAAGCTGCTAGTTGGACATGTTTATGACAGCAGTTTCATGGGATGATTGAACGGTTTGTTTCATCGAAAACTGTCTGCAGGCGAACATATATTTCTGATGTACACGGTTATGTAAACAGAATAGAGAACATGAACTATCAGCCCAAGTAACCTACAATAAATATTATATTTAATCGCTTTTCGTTATAACTGATATGAAATGCCACAAAATGACTACAATTATTGCGTATAACGGAGGATTTATGCCAGCTTTAAATAACAGAAGATTTATCTGAATGGTCAGGCGGCACTAAACGTAATTTCGATTCGTTCCAACGTGCCGTTATTTACCGGTTTAAATACTATGTATTCCACAGCGTTGTGATTTATACAGTAAAAGTGATAACGAAAACGAAACGTCGGTCGGAACGGTTAATTAGGCAGCATAATGGTAGGCGATTGACACGTACGGACAAGTTCATGACAGCGGCGGCGATGATTATTGTACGTAAGAAGAAATGTAAATGAGCTGTGGAGTCATGACGGCTGTGCGCATCAATTGCTTCACAACAATGCGGACTACACCGTTATCGTACAACAATGGCTTTATACAGTGATTATTGTTGTATTGATTTTTATTCAGCGATTGTCGAAGCCTTTCAGTTTTCTTTGTCTGTTTAATTTCAGTTGAAGCTAATTCGAAGCGATTGCCTGTTACATTTCGTCTTGTCGTCTTTACATTTCCTTAGTGTAACACATAGTTTTGTTTTGTGGCACGCGTATTATCTTCAGAAGAAGGTCCGTTAAATTTATTTTTTAAGACAAACCTTAATCCCACGTCACCGGATTACATATGACCTATGATGTTGGAATCGTTGTTAATTAACACGTAGACCGATTTGTATTGGTTAATTTGTAGGCGTGTTGAATTTGTTTAATAAAGGACTTGTCGGAAAATTTCTTTTCCGACCACAACATTAATCCTTTGCGTCAATTATTTGGTCATTAAGTAGTTTTATCAGTAAGTAAAATTTCGTCATTTCTTGAAGTGTTGTTTATAAAAATTCCATATGCGGCAATTACAGTAATTTACAATGCAAAAGCGATGTTGTAAGTAATCTTACAGTTATAATTTTAAATTCTTTTTTATACAAAATTATTAAGAAATTTTAAATATAATATTTAGTATCTAAATTTAAACAATACATGTGTATGTATTTAAATAAAATATTTAGTATCTAAATTTAAACAATACATGTGTATCTAGTAACGTAGTAAAGTTATTGAAATAATAATATTGTGGTTTGGAAAATTGTTCACTGCTAGTCGGCAAAAATGAATTATTCAGTCGGTGAAGTAGTAGGCCTATGATTGCAGGGTAGCGCGTGTTTAAAGTATACCATTATTTTAATATTTCTGTAGTTTCTTACTTCTGTTTTTCATTTTGACGTTTATTTGTTTTATTTACTTTATGTTATTACAATTTAGTTTATACGAGAATGTAAAAGCAACAAGCAAACCAGCACTCTTTTATGAAGCCATAGTTTAATTTATTTTATCATTTTATTGATACGTGTATCAAGATTGTACGTGTTTTGTTTTTAATAAATTTATTTTCTGCTTTTCTGCATCCTCCAATTTGCAACACGAGTTTATAGTAAGTGCTGACAGAAATGGAAATCGACAAGAAATATCTCGCAACATAAATTGAGCTTGGCGTTTGAGGCTGACGGTAGTTATCTGATTTATATGCATTTACATCCAGTGGTTGTAGTAACTTGAAAATAAATATGAGATTGTTGTGTAGCGTGCGTAAAGTAGGCCTACCACTGGAGACCTGTCATTAAGCGGACCAGTGTGGCACGTGATTCTATCTTTAATCAGATTTGGAAAGAAATATTTTTATTGGCTATGTTGAGAGAATGCACTGTTTTGTTTGGGAAATTCTAATCAGGCAAACCGGAAGATAGTCCGAGGTGGGTGTGACAGCTTCATCAGTGTCTGCTACTAGCGATGCAGTTAACAAAAAATATAGCAGGTTGTGAAAGCAATAAATAATTCAATAGACATTTTATAAAAATTCATAGTAAACGGTTGAATTTTGATGATGCTGAAATTGAGTAATTTATATACATCAGTCATTACTTAATATGCAAACCATTTTACCGGATCTTGTGCGA
The DNA here is from genome assembly GCA_034769895.1 of Magicicada septendecula. Classification (NCBI taxonomy): domain Eukaryota; kingdom Metazoa; phylum Arthropoda; class Insecta; order Hemiptera; family Cicadidae; genus Magicicada; species Magicicada septendecula. Next base: position 310,309,043 of record CM068368.1, read on the forward strand.
TTATGATAGTAGAATTTGTGGTTAATGGAGTGTTATACTCAGCATAAAAAAAGTAATGCGCGCACTGAAGCCTATACTAACTGCTAACCAAATGAAATATTTACAGACGGACAACAGGAAGGCATAAAATTTACCCACGAGGTTGAAATATAAAATAAACTTAATTTTCTCGATCTAACAAGGTTGGGACAATAGTTTCAATACCACATAAGAAAGATCTTTTATAAAAAGGTGACAGCACGTGCTGAAAACCGTATGCTTTCAGTATTCGCGAAGATGAAGATTGTACAGTAAGCAAACAAATTGTCAATAAAAGATATGGACTTTTTGGTAGGTGACGAAGCAGCACTGATCCGCTATTACCGAACAGTATTCGTTGTATACATTACACACACACACACACACACACACACACACACACACACACACACACACACACACACACACATGTTAGGTTAAATGCAACCTCTATACAAAAACAGATATCGGATTTAAATAATAATTTTGTGCTTGCAATATATACTACCTATGTACACAAATTTAAAATATAGTTTACTGACCATTGACACGACTTTACACTGGTTTAGCATAGTTACTCATGTTAGGTTGTTCGCAACACACACACACACACACACACACACACACACACAAATACTATACATCAGACTGCATGTATGTGTCATTAGCAATCTAACGTTACGACGGCAGCGTAACGATAATGAAAGCCATACATTATCGTTTGCTAACGTTTGTATTTTGTCTAAGCTATGTTAACTTCACACACACACACACACACACACACACACACACACACACACACACACACACACACACATCATTAGCAATCTAACGTTACGACGACGACATGTTAAATATCAAATTCAGTCTACTTACGTTTCACGTTAGGTTAAAATATGCAAACACACACACACACACACACCTGTATGTTATTTAAATTATTATTTAAATAACATACACACGTGTAGTGTTTAGGTCATCAGTACATGACGCAACGGGAGTGATAAGTCCAATTAGGTTTGTTACACGTTGTGTGTTAGGTTAAAATGCAGTCCATTCACGTTCATGTTAGTTTAAATAACATACACACGTGTAGTGTTTAGGTCATCAGTACATGACGCAACGGGAGTGATAGGTCCAATTAGGTTTGTTACATGTTATGTGTTAGGTTAAAATGCAGTCCATTCACGTTCATGTTAGGTTAAAATGAAAACAAACACACACACACACACACACGTGTTAGGCTGTAGCCTAAAACCTTAAATAACAGGCTGTAGCCTTAAATAATAATTTAAATAACATACAGGTGTGTGTGTGTGTGTGTGTTTGCATTTTTTAACCTAACGTGAAACGTAAGTAGACTGAATTTGATATTTAACATGTCGTCGTCGTAACGTTAGATTGCTAATGATGTGTGTGTGTGTGTGTGTGTGTGTGTGTGAAGTTAACATAGCTTAGACAAAATACAAACGTTAGCAAACGATAATGTATGGCTTTCATTATCGTTATGCTGCCGTCGTAACGTTAGATTGCTAATGACAGATACATGCAGTCTGATGTATAGTATTTGTGTGTGTGTGTGTGTGTGTGTGTGTGTGTGTGTTGCGAACAACCTAACATGAGTAACTATGCTAAACCAGTGTAAAGTCGTGTCAATGGTCAGTAAACTATATTTTAAATTTGTGTACATAGGTAGTATATATTGCAAGCACAAAATTATTATTTAAATCCGATATCTGTTTTTGTATAGAGGTTGCATTTAACCTAACATGTGTGTGTGTGTGTGTGTGTGTGTGTGTGTGTGTGTGTGTGTGTGTAATGTATACAACGAATACTGTTCGGTAATAGCGGATCAGTGCTGCTTCGTCACCTACCAAAAAGTCCATATCTTTTATTGACAATTTGTTTGCTTACTGTACAATCTTCATCTTCGCGAATACTGAAAGCATACGGTTTTCAGCACGTGCTGTCACCTTTTTATAAAAGATCTTTCTTATGTGGTATTGAAACTATTGTCCCAACCTTGTTAGATCGAGAAAATTAAGTTTATTTTATATTTCAACCTCGTGGGTAAATTTTATGCCTTCCTGTTGTCCGTCTGTAAATATTTCATTTGGTTAGCAGTTAGTATAGGCTTCAGTGCGCGCATTACTTTTTTTATGCTGAGTATAACACTCCATTAACCACAAATTCTACTATCATAATCGCACAAGATCCGGTAAAATGGTTTGCATATTAAGTAATGACTGATGTATATAAATTACTCAATTTCAGCATCATCAAAATTCAACCGTTTACTATGAATTTTTATAAAATGTCTATTGAATTATTTATTGCTTTCACAACCTGCTATATTTTTTGTTAACTGCATCGCTAGTAGCAGACACTGATGAAGCTGTCACACCCACCTCGGACTATCTTCCGGTTTGCCTGATTAGAATTTCCCAAACAAAACAGTGCATTCTCTCAACATAGCCAATAAAAATATTTCTTTCCAAATCTGATTAAAGATAGAATCACGTGCCACACTGGTCCGCTTAATGACAGGTCTCCAGTGGTAGGCCTACTTTACGCACGCTACACAACAATCTCATATTTATTTTCAAGTTACTACAACCACTGGATGTAAATGCATATAAATCAGATAACTACCGTCAGCCTCAAACGCCGAGCTCAATTTATGTTGCGAGATATTTCTTGTCGATTTCCATTTCTGTCAGCACTTACTATAAACTCGTGTTGCAAATTGGAGGATGCAGAAAAGCAGAAAATAAATTTATTAAAAACAAAACACGTACAATCTTGATACACGTATCAATAAAAATGATAAAATAAATTAAACTATGGCTTCATAAAAGAGTGCTGGTTTGCTTGTTGCTTTTACATTCTCGTATAAACTAAATTGTAATAATATAAAGTAAATAAAACAAATAAACGTCAAAATGAAAAACAGAAGTAAGAAAATACAGAAATATTAAAATAATGGTATACTTTAAACACGCGCTACCCTGCAATCATAGGCCTACTACTTCACCGACTGAATAATTCATTTTTGTCGACTAGCAGTGCGCATTCTCTCAACATAGCCAATAAAAATATTTCTTTCCAAATCTGATTAAAGATAGAATCACGTGCCACACTGGTCCGCTTAATGACAGGTCTCCAGTGGTAGGCCTACTTTACGCACGCTACACAACAATCTCATATTTATTTTCAAGTTACTACAACCACTGGGTGTAAATGCATATAAATCAGATAACTACCGTCAGCCTCAAACGCCAAGCTCAATTTATGTTGCGAGATATTTCTTGTCGATTTCCATTTCTGTCAGCACTTACTATAAACTCGTGTTGCAAATTGGAGGATGCAGAAAAGCAGAAAATAAATTTATTAAAAACAAAACACGTACAATCTTGATACACGTATCAATAAAATGATAAAATAAATTAAACTATGGCTTCATAAAAGAGTGCTGGTTTGCTTGTTGCTTTTACATTCTCGTATAAACTAAATTGTAATAACATAAAGTAAATAAAACAAATAAACGTCAAAATGAAAAACAGAAGTAAGAAACTACAGAAATATTAAAATAATGGTATACTTTAAACACGCGCTACCCTGCAATCATAGGCCTACTACTTCACCGACTGAATAATTCATTTTTGCCGACTAGCAGTGAACAATTTTCCAAACCACAATATTATTATTTCAATAACTTTACTACGTTACTAGATACACATGTATTGTTTAAATTTAGATACTAAATATTTTATTTAAATACATACACATGTATTGTTTAAATTTAGATACTAAATATTTTATTTAAAATTTCTTAATAATTTTGTATAAAAAAGAATTTAAAATTATAACTGTAAGATTACTTACAACATCGCTTTTGCATTGTAAATTACTGTAATTGCCGCATATGGAATTTTTATAAACAACACTTCAAGAAATGACGAAATTTTACTTACTGATAAAACTACTTAATGACCAAATAATTGACGCAAAGGATTAATGTTGTGGTCGGAAAAGAAATTTTCCGACAAGTCCTTTATTAAACAAATTCAACACGCCTACAAATTAACCAATACAAATCGGTCTACGTGTTAATTAACAACGATTCCAACATCATAGGTCATATGTAATCCGGTGACGTGGGATTAAGGTTTGTCTTAAAAAATAAATTTAACGGACCTTCTTCTGAAGATAATACGCGTGCCACAAAACAAAACTATGTGTTACACTAAGGAAATGTAAAGACGACAAGACGAAATGTAACAGGCAATAGCTTCGAATTAGCTTCAACTGAAATTAAACAGACAAAGAAAACTGAAAGGCTTCGACAATCGCTGAATAAAAATCAATACAACAATAATCACTGTATAAAGCCATTGTTGTACGATAACGGTGTAGTCCGCATTGTTGTGAAGCAATTGATGCGCACAGCCGTCATGACTCCACAGCTCATTTACATTTCTTCTTACGTACAATAATCATCGCCGCCGCTGTCATGAACTTGTCCGTACGTGTCAATCGCCTACCATTATGCTGCCTAATTAACCGTTCCGACCGACGTTTCGTTTTCGTTATCACTTTTACTGTATAAATCACAACGCTGTGGAATACATAGTATTTAAACCGGTAAATAACGGCACGTTGGAACGAATCGAAATTACGTTTAGTGCCGCCTGACCATTCAGATAAATCTTCTGTTATTTAAAGCTGGCATAAATCCTCCGTTATACGCAATAATTGTAGTCATTTTGTGGCATTTCATATCAGTTATAACGAAAAGCGATTAAATATAATATTTATTGTAGGTTACTTGGGCTGATAGTTCATGTTCTCTATTCTGTTTACATAACCGTGTACATCAGAAATATATGTTCGCCTGCAGACAGTTTTCGATGAAACAAACCGTTCAATCATCCCATGAAACTGCTGTCATAAACATGTCCAACTAGCAGCTTAAGTGACGTTATTGCATGCGCATGTTACATTTTCCGTAAAAGCACGCGGAGTGTTGCTCGGTACAATGTAAAGCCTGCGTTGTCGAAGGACTACATAAAAATCAGAATTTCCTTTAGTTGAAGGTAATAATTTATTGCATAGCTAGGCAACAACTATCAAATAACGACAAAACGAACTACGTCGTTTCTTCTTCTGCTTCTTCATTTCATGGTTTAGACATAAATGGTTGTTTCCGTCTCGGTAAAGTCACATAAATTTGTTCTCACGTTCCACGACTTCTAATGTCACACTTGCCCGCTGGACTGCTTGCCTGTTTTCGTCCATTCCGTCGACGTGTTCCCACCATTTTAATCTGTAATCGTCTATTCGCTGGTTCGGATTATAGACGTTTAGCTCGTTCCGAATGCAGTCGTTCTGTCCAACTGTGTGGAACCCTTGACTCTTCTCAGAGAAAGCACTTCAGCTGCTTCAAATTGTAGACATGTCTCGCTTACATTCCTCACTGTCGTACATCTGAATCGGGACAGCAGTGGTTTTGTATAATTTTAATGATAGCGTACAGTCAGTCGCTCTCTGGAAGGACCTTCTGGGAGGATTTTTGTACTGCACCTTGTGTGTCCTTCCATCAGGGTGTGAGTTCCTTACGACAATGATGAATATGAAAATATTTTTCTACTCCTGTAGTACTGAACAACTTACCTATTACAGTAATTTCTTATTTTCCTTACAATTACCTATTTAGTGTGCACATGTTCTAACCGAATCTCATATCCACTGTAACCTATAACGTATGCGAGAGAACATGTCAAAATATCGATGAAATCTTTCCTTCACTATCGTATGACATACTACGGATACCTTTCCTGATATTTTTTCCTCTACCCACAACTACAAACTTTTCAGTGTAGTGTTAAAAGTAATTAAAATGGAGATACTTAATCGGAAACAAAAGCTAATTTTTTGTAGAAAATTATAGAACTGGAGAGGCCTAACTTATTACAACCTGACATAACCTGTGTCCGGATCATTTTCGTAGCCACGTACTCAAAATGCATCCATTGATGTTGTTAGCAGGGTAGGAAGTAATTTTTGATTACGCTTACTAGTATTTTAGCCGTACCGTTGTAAATAATAGCGAAAATAAGGCGCTATTTACCCTCACGGCAGATGACACCGAACACTCATTCTCATGGATAAACGAGAGGTAGCTTACACCATGTTATTGTTACACCAACAACTTGACGAATAACTCTACAGAGAACATTTTATCATCGGCAGAAGAATGGCAAAAAGATTCGCTACCTCTAAATTACAGACTGACAAGGAGCATGTCAAAGGTGAAATAATAATAATGTTTGAGCACGCGACCTCTTTATATTATTATTGTTATTATCACATGCATCTGTGCAACTCCGTCATCATGGCACAACAGGTTCATTACGTTTTATAGGTCGCTTAACATCGCACAAAAATGCTACGCGACGTTACACAATTGTACGGAGAAACCTGCGCTCTATGTCATAGAACTTGGTTACCACGCTAATTTCGTAACACATCAGTCCGTAGAATTCTTGTACAGCAATCACCACCGCATATGCTCGCGGTACGCGAACAATACAATGCGGCTTACCTCTTGAAATGATTTTCATGACTGTAAAGACAACCTGCACACAAACGGACGAAAGACATGACAGAAACTAAAATCCGACTACGATTCCCACACAAACACTAAGGGTTACATGACTTCCAAGGACAGCCATTACACTATGGCTTCACGAATACAACCAAAATGGAATATTATCAAATGTCTATGTACGCTGAAAACAGTAGATCTAACATTTTTTGCTACTGATTCAACAAATATCTAAGTTCTTGTACTACTGGATTTAGTAGTCAGTAGTCCTAATGTGACGATCCCTTTATCTGTCAATGACCGAAAAATGCTGACTTGTGTTGTCGATATTACTTACAAACCGTACAATTTTGTTTCCAGAAGTTCAATTTTGTCGTTTTTTGCAAACGTATTGTCTCTTATCTTGAGTGCCACGAGATTTTATGACACAAAGTAACACCAGCGTCTGAGGAGGGATACTAGACATATAATGTCCTTGGCCTTGTTCATATTGTTCTTGCTCTTACCGTTCGAATCACACCTGTTGGAGACCAAATCTGTTACAGAGGCCATGTGTACTGGAAGTAGCGAACTTTAAATACGGATGATGCGAGCGACGGCCATATAGGAGAGTTAGTACTGGTTCGTAACAGACAACTATCCTCTTTGACATTGTATGATTTTAATAAAAACAGATATCGGATTTAAATAATAATTCCGTACTTGCAATATACAATCCATGTACACAAACTTATATGTCCTTTGTTGGGGCTGTAATTATTACTAAACAGTAATACATGCTTAGAATGAAAATATTTGCTATGATTTTAGTAACGTACAACACCAGCTTAACCCAGAGAGAGAGAGAGCGAGAGAGAGAGAGAGAGAGAGAGAGACTGCAATGTGTCAGTGTAAAGTCGTGTCAATGACCTCGAATTGCTTCCGACGTCTGTGAGCGAGAGAGAGAGAGAGAGAGGGTGTTAATATTTGTCGAATAAATATAAACTTTCTAATTTCATATACATGCGCGTGGTACTGACCACAGAGAGAGAGAAACATACACAACAAGTGTGAGAGAGAGAGAGAGAGAGAGAATTTAAACTGATAATTGTTTTATTAAAATCTTACAATGACGAAATATTATTATTTCATTGTTTACGATATATATATTTAATGCAAAAATGCAAAGTAACACCAGCGTCTGAGGAGGGATACTTGGTAAACCTGATCATATAGATTTAATATACATTATAACAAATTTGAACTCATGCAAGGTTGGTAACCCTGATCATATATTTTAATATACACTATAATACACACACATATCAAGTTTGAACCCATACATAGGTCGGTAAACCTGATCATATAGATTTAATATACATTATAACAAATTTGAACTCATGCAAGGTTGGTACTCCCCGATCATATATTTAATATTGCATCAAGTGATAGAAAGTGAAAGTGATCTAAGCTCGCGAAAGGCGGCATATAGAAAAATAAAAAATTATATTCGCGGATGCTGTGGTCCAGATACGCGAAAAAGTCGCGGATCTTGACACAGATCAGCGAAAAAGTCGCGGATGCTGTGGTCCAGTAGAAAGTGAAAGTGATCTAGGCTCGCGAAAGGCGGCATATAAAAAATTATATTCGCGGAAATTAGAAAGTGAAAGTGATTTAGGCTTGCGAAAGGCGGCATATATTCGCGGATATACAAATCAATTTAATTAAAAAAATAAAAATATCAAATTAAAAAAATTTATTCGCGGAAATTCGCGGTCCAGTAGAAAGTGAAAGTGATTTAGGCTCGCGAAAGACGGCATATATTCGCGGATATGCAAATCAATTTAATTAAAAAAATAAAAATATCAAATTAAAAAAAAAATAAAAAAATTTATTCGCGGAAATTCGCGGTCCAGTAGAAAGTGAAAGTGATTTAGGCTCGCGAAAGACGGCATATATTTGAATTGACGCGCGAAAGGCGCCATGCAATTTGATTGGTCGATGCTGCTGGTCCAGCGGTGGTGGTGGGGGAATAACGGTACTTTGGTCAGAACTCTCATTATCACTCTACTTAACATGTTTTTCAATGTTACATGGTTTGGTAGTGGATGAACCATGTGGTTTTGTAGTGTTTCAATCCACAGAAGAAAAGTTTCGAATATTCGTATAACAAATGTATGGACATCATTATTCAACAACTAACAGCACGATGTGTAGCTAGAATGATACTACAGAAAAATTCTCACTACCCCAGCTGTGAGTACTCTGCAGGTTAAAAGTAGAGGAAAACCTGGAACAAGCCGATAGACTATGCACATTATCTTCAGCAGATTTATCACCTACTTATCCCCAACAGCTTGTAAGGTTTCAAACAGTAGTGAAGGAAAAAATTAATGAAATTTCAGCTGTCAATGACCTGGATACATGGTGAAATTTAGAAAATTCCACCAATGTTACTAGTGCTCCGGGTTTGTGTACGCCTTGATAACTGTATATAACCTTACCGGTGACGACAGCAACTCCAGAGCGATTATTTAGCAAGCTGAGAATAATCAGAACGTAACGCTTTGTCACAGGTCAGGTTGAATTTTATGACATTATTCAGCACTGGAAAGCCGGAATGTGGCTATCAAAAAGTAGTCGACAAATTCCTCTCCCATAAAGGACGCCACTTAGGAACTCTGACGTTTTGGTAAGTTTTTTTTAAATGCAATTTTAATTAAGGAGCAAAATTAGTTTCCGATCGAAGAAAGATATGCTCAATTTTTTATTTGCATTTAATATATACTTAAAATCTTTTTTTGGGTGCTGAAATCGAGTGTTACATACATCATGTAAGAACTTAACTTGTTTTTAAATATAGTTGGGCAGGAGTGGGTATCGTAAACATTTGTCTATAAAGTTTCGGTATTTTCATGGGTGTTGGGATGTGAATAGAGGAGGCCCATTCATAGTTTCATGAGAGGCCCATGAGTTATTAGTTACGCTACTGTACAGCGGTTAAGGAAGCATTTTGACCAACTTTGTACAAATGTGCTGTAACACAAAGTAGGCCTACATTGGGAGGTATGTGTTCATTAATCCTATATTCGGTTACGGTTCAATATGTAGACGTTACAACAGTCGCGCGCACGCTTAGTTCTGCCTGAGTTCTGAAGGGTCTATAATCCTACCCACCTGGCAATCATAATTATTCCGGAAGAGTTTAAATATTTATTTATGATACATATGTGTTTGGTACATATGTTTGGTTGTTCAACAGCTGATTACCATCACACTTTTTCCAGGCTTTGGGACATGCACATGTGTTAAATGATTGACATTCACTTATGTTACAAGCATTTAACGTAGCATTTAGGCACGTTTAAAGTCAGATTGATTTAGTTTCGTCAATATTTACATTCTTTATTTACAAGGATGATTTCTTGAGCAAACAGTTCTAGTCTAGGTTTTGTAGGTCGGATATCGCTTTTAAACAAGACCTTATGTTGAAAGTTTTCTCATACTTTTTTACAGTTTTCTTCCTATACGTTCATCCAATTTCAAGTAGGTTTTCCTCTTTTTCCTACAAGTTCTCATGTATACGCAGGAAACTACATTTTTCTGACGCTTGAGAATAACGCTAGAGTTTTGGTAAACGAATTATTAGTGACAAAATTAATATTTTAAAATATGCTAGTAAAGTTATTATTTTCTAAATTACATACTTTCTTAATTTCTTAAGGCTAATACTATAGAAAACCAGAGTGATGAAATAGCACAAAACTGTTTCTGTAACCGTGAGATTATATTAGAATTTCAGTATAAGGCGTATTACTGAAATTATACGTATTATATTTTATTAGTACTGTAGTATAAAACATAACTACTAATAACACAGATACAGGGAACAGTCAAAAGCAACTAACTGTAAATTTCACTTTAACAGCAGATATCAAAGAAATGATACCGACATAATAAATTAAGACTCGCAAGAGTTATTTACATCGCAAAGTACTTGTCTTTAAAGTTCTTATACTTTTCCTTTGTAGACAGTTGATTATATTCTACAACTTAATAAGAAAACCTCCGGATGGTTTCTGTAAAGCTGAATGTTTGTTTTCGTTCGTTTACTTTGCCTAACTATAAAATAATTATAGCAACGCAGTCATTATAGAAATATTTATGGTGTGTTTGTTTTTGAATTTCCCGAAAGAGGTTCATTAAGGCAAAAGTTTCGAAACAAAACGGTAAACGGAGATCAGAGGACAAACAACGAACAACACCCTCCACGTGGCCTTTTGACGAAACATTTGCTCAAATACTTGTCAGTTCACTACCATGTGTACTGCTGCGATCAAAGCGTTTTGCCATATTCTTTACGTACTAACCATCCCTTGTATCAGACCGCTTTTCAGCGTTTTGTTCATATTTAGGACAGAAACACCACCATTACTGTAACATTTTGTTCTAAAAATATTAAGACTTCATATTATTTTGTTTTTGATTGTTGTTGTTCTAATTTTTCACAGTTCTTTTATATGCGCGCGCGCATCCCCCTCCCCCCACACACACATACAAATACTGGTATTTATATTAGTTTGGTACAGTTTCTTTTCTTGACGTATTAATTAATTAATATTTTAAGAAGTACTGGTAAGTACACGCACAAAAGTCTCGCCAACCCATCTGTCCTAACACCAACATACACACGCGGGCTCGCGTAATCATCTTTGCGTTACGGGGACAGTGGGCAATGAGGTGATTTGATGATGATGGTGGAGGTGGTGGTGATATCTGTATTATGATCTCTAATAACACTACTTCCATTTCTCACTCTTAGTGGTTCTATAAGTATTTCTTGATAAAAAATGACTTGTAAATAGACTATAGAACAGTTACTTTGATAAGATCTCTAGAGCTTTGAGGAGCTTTATGAAATTCTTTTAAACTAGCATAAAATCTTTTATTAAAAGTCCAAAATGTTTTACATTTCAGACATGACTGGGTCGAACTCAAAACAAAATACAAACTTTTACTGTGTTGCAGTAAATACAAACATTACAGATAATTTACTGTGTTGCAAATAATTACATCATAGTTTTTTCTGATAATAAAGTTTTAATTGTACAAACGTCTTTATCTAACGGCAGTATAATTCAGGAACGGCCAACGAACAGCTTAATACGGAGAGGCGCTGCTAGTAAATATGAAGAACTATTTTGTATTTCAGCTGGCGTGTAGTCACTACGATTTTCCATATCGAGACAGGTCATGGACTCTATTGTGACGCGGCTGTAACACAATACAGACGTGAGTGTAGTGGACACACTTGACATGAGTTCGGTGTAGTGTGCATTTCAATTCATGACGTCACCAGCAGTTTCCGTCTACAAAGCAAATCAACGCCTCTAACAATTATGGTGTTAGTTATGTTTAACTGATCTCACTTTGACCACTGTTTGTTCCGTAATTGACAGCAACACAAGGCACTCAGTCACACTTATGCCCACATGCGAACGCACTCCAAGTGGGTTTCGAACCTGTGGCCTGGAGGCGGATCGAAGTCTGCCATAGCAGCTACCCCCTATATGCTGTACAGGCATTTTGACGTAATTCGGTGGTCAAGATCAAGACTCATGAATCAATGAACTTATACATTAATAATTTTCAGCTAGTTCCAAAGAGGTAAGAGTTCTCTTTACGGTTCTCTTATGTAAAAACAAGGTAAATGTTGACAAACCACGACAGCCCACTTTTTTCTTTGCACGACAGCCCACTTGGCTTACGGTTTGTAAGACGACATATTTAGAGGAGAGCGGATAGCAAGTGCACAAATGCTCATTATAGCCCTATTAACCAATGTTCACACTACATGTACAACTAAGAACAGAGAATACAAACGCAAAAGAAATTATGTATTCGCACCAACACGAGCACGCTCACTATCACGATTACGTCGTCCACTTATTTTTAGAAAGGGGAGCCGTACATAGTCATAAGGTTTATAAGTTTTTGAAATCGGAATATAACTCCGGTGTCTGATTACTTAGTGGTTTTAGAATTATTAAAAAAGCATCAGCGTGTACAGGAGATAGAAAATCTTTTAGCACTCCCGACTCTCCAGTAAAAACGTGCTAGAAAAAAAGGATGAAAATCCATGACGATTTCAACAAGTGTGTTATGAGACGAGTTATTAACGAATGTCGCACAATAGAAGGAGAAACACCAACATTAAACATGGTTTTAAGAGTATTAAAAAAACAATTATTTGTAACAATAGCGTATTTAGTCCGAAGCACAATAGGGTTTTGATGGAAACGTGATATAAATAATAAGGAAAAATAATAGGGAAATTTAATGGAATTTTCCCGCGCGAGAAAGTAATAACATATATTTCGACTGTTTATTCTATGCAACACCTATACATCGTATAATATGTGTACACACACACACACACACACACACACACACACACACACACACACACACACACACACACACACACACACACACACACACACACAGAATAAGTAGTCGAGATACAGCGTACTGGAATGTAGTGGATTTATTAATGATGCTATTCTTTTATGACAATCTACTGAGCTTTTAATACAGTGTATAAAAAATAATTAATCTGTCCCTGTTGACATTTGTAACACAAGTAAAAATTACTTTCTGTACAATTATTGTAAAGAAAAAAAGAAAAGCAAAAAGAAGTAAATTAATATATAAAAATTCTTGTTGTCTTACTCACGTGATGTGAATAAAGTCTTTATTGATGTGATGAGAGTCTTTCTTTTAAATAAATTTCTTTGTTTTGTTGTACATAAATAATATAGCTTCAGTTCCCTTTATTATCGACTGCAGACCCTTCAGACGACGTGTTGATCCTGGATGATTCTTTATCTGGATGAGTACGTTGTTGATATACTCTGTCCTCAGGCTCGCTTTCGGGCGTGTAGATGTTTTTCACGAGGATGGTTATACGTATACTTTCACCGCGAACAGACGTTACTGCTAAATTAGTGTATTATGTGTAGACTCTTTTATCTAGTAAGCTTAAAATGTTTATGTACCCTAATCGGATATCTTGAACTTTCGCGGAACTCTTATTTGCAGTAACTCTAGGAAATTTTTAACTTGTTAGTCGCGATTAGCAGACCGATCGTCATGAAAGACGTGGCGCTTACACGTTATCAATTCCCAAGAGAGACTGATCTATTCGCTTTACCATAATTCTCTCGACCAAATTCTACGTAGTAATCTGATTGGTTCTTCGGTAATCCCTACTCATGACTTTTCTACAGATAACCAATATTCTTGTTCAAGAAGGCTTCCGAACAGAACAAGTCTTGTTCAAAAAACCTGATAATTTTTACGGCCGAAATTGTAGCCATAAAACCTTTTTCATAAAGTATGCATACATTTATTTTCTGGTTTGTAAAATAACTATTATTATCAGTTAAGTCGTTTTATTACAAACATTCTGACGTAAGTTTAATCCAATAATTTCCCATATCATGAAAGTTATTTAAATTAACGTGTTTTTTTATGAACATTCCGCACAAAAATTACATACGTTACACACCCTCGCAAACGCGCACTCCACACGCATCCAAACATCGTTTGGCACCATTTCACAGCATTTAAAATTGTTTCATAGGCCTAAAAATGCTTAAAACTAAATTTTTAACCATGTTCCTTATCAACTAATACACAACGCTCAAACCTGCAATCTCTACTTATTCACACAGTGTCACACAATATGCTTTTAACTCTTCTACATGTGCGGCAATCAATTCTCTGATTAAGAGAATATGTCTTGTGACGATTTAAATTGTGACAATTATAAAAAAAATAAAGAAATAAAAAAAACTTTAAGTTGCGAACAATTAACCATTTAAATCTCACAATGATAATAAAAAACATGTAGGTACTAAGTGTGAATGGAAGTAGTAATTAATAAGGGCAAAGAAACGGTAAAGAAAAGACATATTGTAAATAATTATTATTGTCGCATTTAACCCTTTGCTTGTTATCAGGCGCCTACCTGTTGATACCGGACTCGACATGTTTACCGAGTCTTCTGTAATTAAAATAATATAGAAAAATAATGTTAATAATTAAAGAATCTGAAGACACAGATAGTCACGAAAACAACTAATTTAAATGATGTATTTTTATCTAGCGATAGTTTGTATAAATAAAAAAGTTTTATTTAGAGAGAGACCGGGACTATATTCTCGCGGAATAAACACCCCACTATCTATTGTCCTGTACCAGTGGTAGCGTACGAAAAATCTCTCTCTCGCTATGACGACTCCAAGCAGTGCACACGCACGAGCGAAATGCTCTGTTAAAATGTTATGTGATTGGTTATTAGTTTGGATTAATTCTTATGTATTTTACTAACTGCTACAAAAGAGTGTAATATGTAACGTTAAGAGAAAGAAAGGTTAAAAAACGTTGTAACAAGAAGAAATATGTGACAACCAATAGTACGAGTGTTAATAACTATAACAGCTATCTTCTACGATTGACGACTCTCCACAACATCCTGCCTGGAGACATGAATCATCAGAATTACAACTCTAGTAGACCCGACCGATAATGCAGTTCGAGACTTCTGAGAATCAACGAGTACCTGTGTAGAAGGCCCACTCTATCCTGCAGACGTTTAAGCCGTGAACAACTGAGACCAGACCTAGACGAGGACGACGCTCTTAGGATTCCCAAGATGTAACCATATGGAGGAGACTTCTACATCCCAAATTAAAGGTGACTCGATAGCACGTCTATCGAGGAATAATAATAATAGTAATTGTAACACAATACTCTCTTAAAGAGACTTTCAGGGACGATTGACTTTATAAGAATATAAAAATTTAAATCTAAGAATTTAATTGTAACTATTCAGACTTCTTGCAATTGTAACAGTTTAGATTTTAACGTATCGTAGTATAATTAATACCATTCTTCAAAGGGAATAATAATGAAACTTAAAAGTAAAAGTAAAAGTAAAAGTAAAAGTAACAGTCTTGCAAGCTAATATCTTGAATTGAATATAATTAATTTTTAAAGTTTAAAGACTAAATACCAAATGGTTACCCGGATCCGGGGAAAAGCTAAATATAATTTGTTGTGATCCCACAGTCTATATAAAGCAATTTAAACAAGTTAATAATTTAATTAATAATGTAATGGGATCTGTTTTTGAGTAAATGTCATTTGTTTTATTTTAAATGTTTAATAAAGGGAAATCTTCTTGTTGCACACATATACTGAGTACATAAATCAACAGTTTTCCCTTCCATGATTCCTTTTATATTTACTGTGTGTTGTTCTGTTTAAATTTCAGCTCGTCCCGAATAAGGCAGCCTGAAGTAATTGGCCGAACCAATTACTTTGGGTTCCCTCTGTTATAACTCAAGAGAAGAGGTTATAGTCTGGTAGGCGTAGAAATTGATTAAATGTCATACAATTTAGTTATCAAAATTTATCTACTTTAGCGTAGACGTATTAAATCTTGATAGTCACGTAGCCATTTTATAACTACTGAATAAATATTAAGTTTTGGTCCATGCAATTTTTATATTTTATCAACAAAACGAGAATGAAGTATATAATAATAGAAAAGGCCTACAATAAACTAAACAAAAGGAATGATATCAATTTGCTACCTTTTTATAACATAAAATTCTAGAACTGAAAATATATAGGCCTATATATAAAAAACAATAATTTAATAACAACTCAAATAACATTAATATCACTATTTCTTTTATGAATTTGCTAACTGCTACATTTTTATTGTTCGACAAAGCTTTTCGTCATCACTGACATCATCAGGTCTTAAACGACCTTCACGGAGAACAATTTGATAGTTATAAAAGCCGATAAAGGTAACACAGCAGTGGTAATGAACAAAAGAGATTATATCGAAAAAGCAGAACAATTTATACAAAAAGGACCATATAAAGAAATAAAATATTACACAAATAAATTTCAAGCACAAACAAAGAAATTGATAAAAAAGACAACATATTTAACAGAATGGCAAAAGAAACAAAAAATAGAACATAATCCTGAAGCTCCAAAATTTAGATGTCAAATTAAGTTACATAAAAAAGAAATGCCATTAAGACCTATAGTATCATTTATAAATTCGCCAACATACAAAATATCAAAAGAAATAAGTAAAAGAATCAAAATGGCATATGAAAAAGAAGAAATCCACAGCATAGAAAATAGCAAAAAGGTAATAGAAAAAAAAAGTTGTTTAAAACCTGATGATGTCAGTGATGACGAAAAGCTTTGTAGAACAATAAAAATTGTAGCAGTTAGCAAGTTCATAAAAGAAATAGTAAGGATGGCTGCTAATTTAAACAATACGAAGAATTAATATCACTGATATATTTCCTTCCAGTTGCATTAATAGATGACCAGAAATTATAGCTATTAAACGAAAAGATAGTAAACCAGGCCAAATTAATTTCTGATTAGTACCAGTATGTCATGTAAATGACATTAAAACAGTTGAAATTCCTAAAGGAATTAAAGGAAAAATGGTTTTATATTCATCACTAAATATTTTCAGTTCATTATTTACTGATTTCACGCTTCCTTCATGATAAATACGTGACAATTAATGTATTAATATCATATTAGAATAATTAATATTTATAAATTAATAATAAATTATTATAAAAATTTAATAAAAATATTTATCATATTTTTTAATATTTGTAACATCATATAAACAAAAATAACAGTAATAATAAGAGAAAAATTAATGCGTAAGTAATGGATGCTTGATGTTTAGAAAAAGTGCTTTACAGTTGTCTTGTGAGTCCATCACTAGAGACTCTCCCCAACTATAAGCAGAAATTTTCAGCTAGTTCCAAAGAGGTAAGAGACCCATTTACGGTTCTCTTATGTAAAAACAAGGTAAATGTTCTCACCAGCCAGTTAGCAGATATTTTCCACCGAATACAATATCAGCATGATGGACAGGTGTTTCCACCGTTAAGTTCCTTTATCTATAATATTGTATTGTTTCTGACAGTTAAAATATCGATATAGAAACGAGACATATAGCCTACTTGTACGTTCAGCTCTACTTATCTGTATCCGTCGAAGTCTCGAATTTTTTTATCGAATTGAATTGATTTTTTTTGTTTAATTTTCTGCAGTATATAGTGAGATATAATTTGAAGATAAACGTCGGTTTTTAAACCAGTACATCCAAATCTTCTATTTACAGACAGAATCATTTTTTGAATGCTATCACAGTACGTTGCTATGTGTTATAATACCAAATGTGGCGTGCTTGTGTGTTCGATTGTTTCCGTTCAGCCGTAGCAGTTTAAGGTCTGTGCATAATGGACGAAAAACCACAATCTCATTCCTAACCAATGCAGACTTACTCCTCTCCTCCTCTGAGTATAATTCTGTGATCGCATGAGTGTGTAACGTGAGTATTGTAACAGGTTCAAATAAATAATGTAAGGTTCGTTTAAACCTTCTTGTTCTTCAACGTTGTTACGCTCCACTGTGGTGAGCGTCGATTTGTAACAAGCCGCTGTTCGTGTATGTTAAGCCCCACTGTTGTGAGCGCCAATTTGTAACTAGACCTGTTTACACTGGTTAAAAATAAATAATTTCTTTGTGTAGGTTCAAAGAAAAGATAAAAAAAAATTTTATTAAAAAAATTGTTGTTCAAAAAAAAATTTTGTTTGTTTGTTATTGTAATAATTTAGAAATAATCCTGGTTCTTCGTTTTGGTTAAAATTTTAAAATTCTGTGAGTTTATTTTGGTTAATTTTTACACTTCTGGTTGACCTTAACTAAATCAGGAGTTAATCAGATTATCTTCTGACAGTAATCGATTGGTGATTTCCAGCGCTGTTCCAGTATATCACTTTCAGTTAAGATTTATCGTCTTCCAGTAACTCCTGTAGTTAGTTAAACTCTTAATTTAATATGTGAAATAATTGTAAAATCCAGATAATTGAAATAATTTACTTTATTAATAATAATTCTTAAAGATCGATTTAAAATCGATGTTGAGCAAATATTCGCTCTTTCACATGGATATATCGATTTGCAATTACAGGTTATTTTTATATAAATATCAAAAAAGGTTCTTTCAACGATTATAATTATATAGTCAGAGAAGGTTAGGCCTAGAAAGTATAACATGTACAAAAATAATTCTTAAAAGTAATAATTGACAATTTGTTAATAATATATAATGTTTGTAGTATACAATTTATACCCAATCGTTGACTAGGCGACTTCGTTACTGGTTGATACTTTGCATCATGGGAAATTCACAATGGCGGCACGTCTCGCTGTAGAATATTACTGTGAATTGATGGTTGGAAATTCTGATAATAAAATCACCTTCACAACTGTTTTATTGGTCTCCGTGATAGTGTTGTAGCGTGACAGATGTTTGCATAATATTGAATGGCAATTGATCATTAGAATAATGAAGTTATAATATTTAAATTTGGAAGAAAGCATTAAGTCTAATATAAATAGATTAATTCATAGCAACTGTGGAAAGAAATCATTATTATAATGAAAATCCAAGTTCAAGTAAAAGGAGTTACTAGTGATGAGTCATCCAAGACCAGTATCATGACCAAAGGTTTTCAAGGTATAACCCAGGAAGGTAAAATAGTAAATAACAAAGCAGTACACAATATGACCAAACCCACAACGAGGAAGAATAAATAGAAGAGAAACCCTAAAATAAGCCAAGATCAACCAATACAGGTTGTGTATTTCTGTAATAAAGAAGAAGATGGAGAAGATCCCAAGAAACCTGATGGCAACAAGAAGAAGATGGAGAAGATACCAGTCCCAGAAGGCAGGAGAAAAGAAGACTGAAGAAAGAAGAAGAGGGCAGCATCCTGAAGAAGATGTCATGCTCTTATAAAAGACACCCAAATCCCTATATCCCAAAAATAAATATCTAAAAACAAAAGTATAACGAAATAAAAACCACATGTATATAAATTTAAGAGAGAGGAGTGTATAAAGTAAAAGTTTCCTGCGAACTAAGATGAAACAATAATATAGTACCCATGGAACAAATCTCCATTGAAAAAACGCTAACCAATTTATTATGTTAATAAGACTATACGACCATTTAGCATTAACATAATATATAAGTGCAAAGTGAACCAGTGATAGTTTTGGGTATTATAAAAAATGAACCTTGTGTTTCATTCTTGGCAATCACAAACATTGGATGCAATGAAATATGCATTTTTCAATGACTTAAAATGTGTACGGTGACAATATGTTGTTCATAAGACATGAATCTGTTTAAAATAACATTTTTGTTTTACATGAAAAAAGAAAAACAGATTTCATAGTGCTTTTTGAACAGTTCATACTATTTATTTGTTAATGACAGGGTACAATTCCCCAAAGACAAGGTATAAAAGACTGTATAAAAACTGTAGAATCCTACTTATAATAATAGTTAGAAATAAGAATATAAATATAAGGTTTTAATGTATATAGTACAAGAATGTTTAAAAATGTTTTAGATATAAGGCCATTTGTTTGGGTCTGAAACAACTAACATCAGAACTATAAAAATAATTACCACTTGTAAATAGTAGAGAGTAATTAAGATGTTAGTTAGTACAAAACCTTTTTTATAAACCATGTTTACATGTTGGAAATGGGAATTTTGTTGCAAAATGTCTGATTTGAAGACAACCATTTATTTAAAAAAAAAATGTTCTTTATTTGTTTAACTATTATTTGTATTGTAACCAATACTAATTGTTTTTGTGTAATTTGAAAACATGTTTATTTATAATACTTTTTTAAAAAGTCAGAGAGGGTATCGCACATCATATATTGTTTGTAAATTATTTTGTAAGAAAAATTGTTAAAAAATCATAGGCCAAAAGAATGGAAACCAAACTTCATCAAAACAGAGAAATTGCTCAATTAAATGCAAATAAACAAAAGGGGTTTAGACAAAATAAACTTGAGATCATGCCATATAATTGCACATACCATTTAGAGAGATTTTAATAAATTATATTCAGAATTATGAATAAAAATAAAAGTGACTAAACTCAGAAATTTAGACATGGGAGTCATATATTTCAGAATAATGTTTCAGAATACAACTAATTCAATTAATTACCAGAAAATAAGGGAATATGAACCTTTTAATACAATATAGGATTATTAATATTAAATATAACTGATAAAATGGCTGAATTTATATAATGACAGGAAGTAAAGTTTGATGTTTTGACTTTTCAGAGTAAATCAATCTGAAAGTGAAATTACTATTTTTTGGACAGAAAACACTATAAAATGGCATTATTTAATCTGAAAATAACCAGAATGAACTGAAAGATTAATTTAAATCAAATCTAGTGAATAAAATTGACAAATAACCAAAGTTTAGGCATTCATATAGTGAAAATGTAAAAATGTATACAGGATGTGAAAAATATTTGAACAATGTTAAGGATAATATTATATGGGCTAAGAGTTTAATTGAAACTGAAGGAAACAGTTAGTTAATTATTGGTTTTTGAACGGTTAACATGACATACGTTCGGTAACGTGTATAACCTAACCTATAATAGACATACAAAGCGAGTGTATAGTACGTTATTGTGAAATCGCGAGTGACTTGTAAAATACTTCTAAAACTATCATATTATAACAGAAACAATCAAGTAACACTCCATAACACAGAACAATATAAATTTACTCTGAAAAACACCACAAAACACAAGAAAACTGTGTAATACATTAACCCAAATTAGTGATGGAACCGGGGAAAGTGTTTGAACTAATAATTATACGGATACACTAAATACAACTCAGAAACAGTACACTAGACACTACACAACATTTTACAAGAGATTCGCAGACATCAGAACAGGAATACTACAGGAAAATCTTTTATTTGGAACGTCCAATATACGAATGACATCTCACTAACTTCACGGCGGCCATTTGCTTTGACGATTTCAGTGCCTTCTTTTTGGTTCAGCACAGCTGTTTGGGTGAAAGCAATTATTATATTTACAAATTATTATTCAATGTCTGTGTTTATTAATAACTATTAATTTGATTGTAACGTTATACTTTTTAAATATTAGCCCGATTTCTCTGACTTTGGTAATAACTGGCTGTTTAAAGAACCCTATATAATTTTTATAACATATACTTGTAACTTTTTTCGATATCCTGAGAATCGATACTAATCGATAAGAGTCAATATTGCTGTTACTTAATAAAACACTAATACTTTTCAATACTTAATAGTTCTTTATTTCTTCAATAATACTAATTACCAATAATATAATTCTAATTGATAATCTACAAGGACTTTACCACCCGTAAGTGAAGATAACCTAAAAAATAGAAAGGTAAACAAATATCGATTGGTTTACAGACAGTCTTATGAGTGGTGATAGATTATTTAAATTATACTAAAACTTTAATAAAAATTTTCAGAAGAGCATTACACTGTTTAAAACTTCACAGCCCTATATTAATTAATTGATCCTAATTAATTAATTAATAAAATTAAAATTTTTTTTTATTATTTTTTTTTATAAACATAATTTTTTTTTAAATTTTCTTCAAAACAATAATTTTTGTTTTGAAACTTTCGGTGAAGCTGAGCATATATATTTCTTCATCAACTTTACGCTACTCGACCGGTCTTGCTACCATTGGGACTCGACCAGCTGGGAAACTTAAGGAAGTGTTTCAGGCCAGTAAGACGTCGAGAGCCACACCAATTAAACACCTTACAACTTACAGATTCACACATCAATCTTATTTATATTATTACAAATTGGCTAGTCCAAACAGAGGGGCTTGATTACACCGGAGTCTCATACTCTATAATAAGTATATCATCAACACACATACACTTATTTAATTTTATTACAAATTGGCGCCCAACGTGGGGCTTTAATTAGCGATTGGAAGGCCAATACATTCTGCACAATCACTAGTTGGAGCTAGGCACCAGCTACAAAGTCAGAGAAAGACAATAAAAAGGGAACGACAAAAAGCAAAATGGCAGAACTCGCACAAAGAGAAAATACGGGTTGGGGTGAGATAATGGAAAAGATGAAGGAAATGTTCCAACATATGATAGACGAGGATAGACGATTCAAGAAGGAAATGGATAAGAAACTGGACGAGGTAAGAGAGGGAACCAGGAGTATGCATAAGAAACTGGATAATCAGAGTAAAATGCTAGATGATTGGGGTAAAGAAACCAGGGAGGAGACTAAGGAAATAATAGAGGACACTAAGAAAATGAGGGAGGAGAGATTAAAAAGGGAAGAATTAAGAAAGGAGAAGACCGAAGAAATAAAAAATGATAGCCAACCAGAATCAGAAGAAGAACCAAATGATAAAACGCAGGAACAAGTAATGGTGGTACCTGAAATTGAAACTAACCGAAACCAGGAAAATATTAAACAAAGGGAAGGAGAATCAAGGATGAGAAGAATATATCCAAGAAATGTAATAAAAACGAAGGAAGAGTTGGAGATGATGAAACATGGGTTAATTGATGACAGTAATATCCCAATTATCTATGACAAAGACATCATGAATTCCAGGAATTATAGGAGGAGAATCGAAGTAATTTCCAAAATAATTTACCACAAGACAGTAGTCTACCAATGGGAAAGGACCAGAGGTAAACAGAATACGACATGTGGAACAGACCAATTTCAGCGCAAGACTGGACAATGTTTTTCAGAAAGATGGAAATGTGATATCGTACCAGACTGTAATGATGACACAGATGAATCACCAGAATGTATTCCATTAAGGTGCCATCTAGGACAGTTCCAGGGTACGGTTAGACTAAAATATATTCCTTCAGAGTGGATATGTGATGGTAAACCAGCTTATGGTGTTTCAGATAAACAAATAATAAGTGATAACCCAGATGAAGATCCTCACAGATATTTGTCAAGTAACACAAAACATGGACCAGAAAAGTATTGGTGTATACAATATGATGATAGAGGGAACCAACCCAGTAATTACGACGGCCATAACAACCCGCCGTGTAATAACCAGTGTATCGGTAATTCTAACGGCGTTAGGGATAACAACCCCTATCCATACAATAGAAACAATTTATGCCAACATAATAATGTCCCATACAGTCAGAGAAATCCATATCCCAACAATAATGGTGACAAACCTTACCAACCTAACCGAAATTATTATCATGATAAATTTAGTAATAAAAACAATAACAGTAATAATAACCGAGTGTCGCGCCCTAGGGTAAATTTTATAAGAGCAACTGAGATGATGGACCCTGGTTGACACAAATACCACACGACATCAAGAAAAGGGACGGATCATGATAACCGACTACGGCGAAAAACAATGTTGAAGGAGACGAAATAAATATCATTGAAAGGAAATGATACGAAGAATAAACATAGAAACAAAACTGGGTTTTATGAGTGAAGACTATGTAAGAAAATGAACATGACCAATAAGAATATGAGCAATAGAACGACATAAAGAAAATCGTCCATCTTCCTGGGTATATAAAAGAAAAGGCATTTATAAGGAAAGAAAAAGAGAAGATCAACTTACAAAAGTATAAATAATATGGGCCAGTGTAGAGTACAATATAACCCCATATGTTGTGGTAAATGATAAACATAACAATACATATGAGTTGAAGGAAATCGTTTCAGGAAAGATCAAAGGAGTGTACAATCAAGCTTCTATGAAGAAATATTATGAAGAATGAGTTGTGAGTTATAGAATTTTGAATTTAATTTTTTTTTAAATCCTAAAATAATGTAAGTACATCTTACAACCTAATATTTTGAAAAGAACATTCTGGAGAATTAAAAGAAAAAAAATTTATATGTTAAAAATTCAAAAATAATGTAAGTACATCTTACAACCTAATATTTTGAGAAGAACATTTTGGAGAATTATAAAAAGAAGGAATTTAGAATTTTTATTTGAAAAAATCCTAAAATAATGTAAGTACATCTTACAACCTAATATTTTGAGAAGAACATTTTGGAGAATTATAAGAAGAAGGAATTTAGAATTTTTATTTTAAAAATCCTAAAATAATGTAAGTACATCTTACAACCTAATATTTTGAGAAGAACATTCTGGAGAATTATAAGAAAAAGGAATTTAGAATTTAAATTTAAAAAAAAAATTCAAAAATAATGTAAGTACATCTTACTACAACCTAATAATTTTGGAACAAACTTTATGGAAGAAAGAAAAAGAAAGAATTTTGAATATAACTTATTCTAAAATATGTAAGTACTTCTTACTACAACCTGATAATTTAGAACAAAACTTTATGGAAGAAAGAGAAAGAGAGAGAATTTTGAACTTAATTATACAAAAAATTTAAAAAAATAAAGTAAGACCAACTTACTATAACTAAGTTTGTGAGAAAACTTTATGGTAAATAATTAAGAAGAATTTGATTTTGGAAAAATACCAAAACATTCAGAAATAATAGTAAGATAACAGTACTATAAACATTTCTGAATGAAACAATTCTGGGAATAAATGAATTAAACAGAATTTGAATGTTGATAGAACGTCAGTACTTTGAAACAAGATAAGATCAACATATTACAAGGATGTATGAGAAATATTTTTCAATTAAATAAAAAGAATAGTTTGAACTTTACATTAAAACTAACCAAGTTCCAAAAAATAATTAAGTGTCAATTATAATTGAATTGAGAAGAAAAAATTTGGAAGCAAAGAGACTAATTACCTATGAAACGATAATGAAAACAGTTAATTAAGAGCAAAGAAGAACAACTCATACCAAACATATGGAGAAGATGATTTTGAACCAATGATAATAATAAGACCTATATGAAATGCAAAGAGAAGCAATACCACATGAAATATGATATAAATGAATTAATGTTAATGAATGCGAAGGTGGATTAATAACTTTCTAAGAGAAAGGAAAGAACCAAAATGTTTAAATAAAATGATCAATATAACAACCTGTATATCTAATGTAAAGATACAATGTTAAAAAATTAAATATAATATATTAAGACCATTCAAATAATGAATAAGAAAGACTATATATAAAGACCATGCTAATACTATGAGTAACCAGAAGAAAGTATAAAGAGAATTCAGATGGAGAAGAAAGAGAGTTACACTGTAAACAGTAGCCAGAATTATTAAAAGAAAGGTTTTCAACCATAATTAAAATAAATATAGCAGACAAGTTAAGAGTTTTGAAAAAATATATATGTAATGAGTATAATAATGATTATGAAGATTTATTAAGATAGAAAATGTGAGATAATCTGAGAGACTACGAAGTGGAGAATCCAAAGATATTTTTATTAGTCGAAAATGAGACTACTTTTTATTTATTTATTCGATGACTGACTGAAGATAATTCCAGCAGCATTATGTTTTTTGAGCAGGGATGGATATGCCCCTGTACTCAATTTATAGAAGTGGTGTATGGCCAGCAGAGAAGTAGCGTACAGTGCCCCTCTGATCTGCCCCAGCCCACGTGATAGGGAATGTTAGGGAATTAATATCCCAAGGATACAACACGAAGTTGATATAGAAAGAAAATGTATTACAATTATAATATATCTCAGAAGACACTAACTATCCGAAAAGGATCAGTAGTAAAACAAATAATTATATATATAAAATTAATTAAACTCTAATTATAAAATGTCGATATACAAATGGAGAAGAAAATGAATTATAAGAAATGATGAAATTATCATAAGAAATTATTTCATCCATAAACATGTCTGAAATAATTACTTCTGGAGGGGAGCAATCTGTAGCGTGACAGATGTTTGCATAATATTGAATGGCAATTGATCATTAGAATAATGAAGTTATAATATTTAAATTTGGAAGAAAGCATTAAGTCTAATATAAATAGATTAATTCATAGCAACTGTGGAAAGAAATCATTATTATAATGAAAATCCAAGTTCAAGTAAAAGGAGTTACTAGTGATGAGTCATCCAAGACCAGTATCATGACCAAAGGTTTTCAAGGTATAACCCAGGAAGGTAAAATAGTAAATAACAAAGCAGTACACAATATGACCAAACCCACAACGAGGAAGAATAAATAGAAGAGAAACCCTAAAATAAGCCAAGATCAACCAATACAGGTTGTGTATTTCTGTAATAAAGAAGAAGATGGAGAAGATCCCAAGAAAGTGTACGGTGACAATATGTTGTTCATAAGACATGAATCTGTTTAAAATAACATTTTTGTTTTACATGAAAAAAGAAAAACAGATTTCATAGTGCTTTTTGAACAGTTCATACTATTTATTTGTTAATGACAGGGTACAATTCCCCAAAGACAAGGTATAAAAGACTGTATAAAAACTGTAGAATCCTACTTATAATAATAGTTAGAAATAAGAATATAAATATAAGGTTTTAATGTATATAGTACAAGAATGTTTAAAAATGTTTTAGATATAAGGCCATTTGTTTGGGTCTGAAACAACTAACATCAGAACTATAAAAATAATTACCACTTGTAAATAGTAGAGAGTAATTAAGATGTTAGTTAGTACAAAACCTTTTTTATAAACCATGTTTACATGTTGGAAATGGGAATTTTGTTGCAAAATGTCTGATTTGAAGACAACCATTTATTTAAAAAAAAAATGTTCTTTATTTGTTTAACTATTATTTGTATTGTAACCAATACTAATTGTTTTTGTGTAATTTGAAAACATGTTTAATTTATAATACTATTTGTAAAAAGTCAGAGAGGGTATCGCACATCATATATTGTTTGTAAATTATTTGTAAGAAAAATTGTTAAAAAATCATAGGCCAAAAGAATGGAAACCAAACTTCATCAAAACAGAGAAATTGCTCAATTAAATGCAAATAAACAAAAGGGGTTTAGACAAAATAAACTTGAGATCATGCCATATAATTGCACATACCATTTAGAGAGATTTTAATAAATTATATTCAGAATTATGAATAAAAATAAAAGTGACTAAACTCAGAAATTTAGACATGGGAGTCATATATTTCAGAATAATGTTTCAGAATACAACTAATTCAATTAATTACCAGAAAATAAGGGAATATGAACCTTTTAATACAATATAGGATTATTAATATTAAATATAACTGATAAAATGGCTGAATTTATATAATGACAGGAAGTAAAGTTTGATGTTTTGACTTTTCAGAGTAAATCAATCTGAAAGTGAAATTACTATTTTTTGGACAGAAAACACTATAAAATGGCATTATTTAATCTGAAAATAACCAGAATGAACTGAAAGATTAATTTAAATCAAATCTAGTGAATAAAATTGACAAATAACCAAAGTTTAGGCATTCATATAGTGAAAATGTAAAAATGTATACAGGATGTGAAAAATATTTGAACAATGTTAAGGATAATATTATATGGGCTAAGAGTTTAATTGAAACTGAAGGAAACAGTTAGTTAATTATTGGTTTTTGAACGGTTAACATGACATACGTTCGGTAACGTGTATAAACTAACCTATAATAGACATACAAAGCGAGTGTATAGTACGTTATTGTGAAATCGCGAGTGACTTGTAAAATACTTCTAAAACTATCATATTATAACAGAAACAATCAAGTAACACTCCATAACACAGAACAATATAAATTTACTCTGAAAAACACCACAAAACACAAGAAAACTGTGTAATACATTAACCCAAATTAGTGATGGAACCGGGGAAAGTGTTTGAACTAATAATTATACGGATACACTAAATACAACTCAGAAACAGTACACTAGACACTACACAACATTTTACAAGAGATTCGCAGACATCAGAACAGGAATACTACAGGAAAATCTTTTATTTGGAACGTCCAATATACGAATGACATCTCACTAACTTCACGGCGGCCATTTGCTTTGACGATTTCAGTGCCTTCTTTTTGGTTCAGCACAGCTGTTTGGGTGAAAGCAATTATTATATTTACAAATTATTATTCAATGTCTGTGTTTATTAATAACTATTAATTTGATTGTAACGTTATACTTTTTAAATATTAGCCCGATTTCTCTGACTTTGGTAATAACTGGCTGTTTAAAGAACCCTATATAATTTTTATAACATATACTTGTAACTTTTTTCGATATCCTGAGAATCGATACTAATCGATAAGAGTCAATATTGCTGTTACTTAATAAAACACTAATACTTTTCAATACTTAATAGTTCTTTATTTCTTCAATAATACTAATTACCAATAATATAATTCTAATTGATAATCTACAAGGACTTTACCACCCGTAAGTGAAGATAACCTAAAAAATAGAAAGGTAAACAAATATCGATTGGTTTACAGACAGTCTTATGAGTGGTGATAGATTATTTAAATTATACTAAAACTTTAATAAAAATTTTCAGAAGAGCATTACACTGTTTAAAACTTCACAGCCCTATATTAATTAATTGATCCTAATTAATTAATTAATAAAATTAAAATTTTTTTTTATTATTTTTTTTTATAAACATAATTTTTTTTTAAATTTTCTTCAAAACAATAATTTTTGTTTTGAAACTTTCGGTGAAGCTGAGCATATATATTTCTTCATCAACTTTACGCTACTCGACCGGTCTTGCTACCATTGGGACTCGACCAGCTGGGAAACTTAAGGAAGTGTTTCAGGCCAGTAAGACGTCGAGAGCCACACCAATTAAACACCTTACAACTTACAGATTCACACATCAATCTTATTTATATTATTACAAATTGGCTAGTCCAAACAGAGGGGCTTGATTACACCGGAGTCTCATACTCTATAATAAGTATATCATCAACACACATACACTTATTTAATTTTATTACAGTGTATATTGTCTATTGTTTTGTTCTGGTATCCTGGATAAGTGTTCAGTGTTCACTGGTGTTAATTGTCTTATTTTAGATGTATTGAATGTTTGCTGGTTATGGCGAAAAAATCGAGAAGTTGTTACGAAGTGAATTATTAATGTTAGGTTGTTTGACCGGTTTAATTCACTTGTATTGTGTAGTGTATTGTTTGTTTTCACTGTTGTGGTAGAGTATTTCACTGATTTTAAGTCAAAAAGTGACAATTTAGTTAACTCTCGTTTCCACTGATTTTCGCTTTATACTCCATTACAATTGGTTATACGGTTTTATAACGCGATAGAGCATCAACCGTTCCCGTTGAATGTTAATAATGAACTGTTTTACTTCCTTCGTCTTAGGAAATATCTTGCCAAGTTAATATTGGAAAAGTATTGTTAAAATAATTTTCACTTCCTATTTAGGTAATTATAAAGTACATTATATATGGAATATTTTTAGTTTATTGATTGCTTTCATGAACTATTAACCACATAATTGGTTTATTTATCTCATTCTGTTTAATTTGATATGTCATAGTCTATATTTATTGAGATTTTTGTTAAAATAGCCATATTTCTGTCTTTTTGGAAATATAGGCCCAAAACTCTGTTTCCTGTCCTTGTACAAAATTCCTGCCATTTTAGGTGTTATAAATATAATTATAATAAATTTCAAATGGTCACAAATCTTTCGCTTTCCTTAATTCCTTATACATTTAACATTTGAACTGTCTTTTAGTGATAATTCATTAATTTACTATTTCTCCTCTGAAATAGTTAGTTTTTAAATTTCGAAAATTTTTAATAATTTAAGACATTTTTCTATATTACTCTTGTAAAGCATAGGATCATTTACAGTAGTTAGTTATCGATCCACCTTACATAAATCTTGTTAGTTTACATGGTTCATTGGTTAATTAACTAGTTTATATTAATTTTTGGGAATTCATTATTTGGCCTAGAGTTTAGTATTTTACATATATGGTTTTTTTAAATAAAGTTAAATCTACACCTCCTCTGACTTTTAAAAGTTAACATAACATGAAATAAAATTGCTTACATAACTATTGATACCAGTAGCATATAATTCATGCTACTAATACAAAAAAATAATATTTGACATGAATTAGCAGTCTTCAAAGTTAGACATGTTTGTTGGAACTATTTTGAACATACATTTTAAACATTTTATAAACTGATACAGCATCCATACCTAAACATTTTAATCTGTATGCATGCTGTTATGTAACTAAAACATCTTACACTAAATATAAACCTTATTCTATAGGAACTCTTTGAAAGTTGGAGTTCTTAGGCTCTAAACATCATTAGCCATTTAAATTTCTTAAACTTTATTTAACTTAAGTTACTTTCAGTCTTTTCTGATTATACTATATTATTATCTTTAATCCCCTTGTACAGTAAACATTCTCCTACATACTTTCTTTATTATTGGCATTACTATGAATGTGTTGATATAAAAAAGTGACCTTATTTATGAAATATAGGAAATATTTGTCATTTCAATATTTCATCACCTGTTAATTATAAAATATAAAAGTTATTTAATAGCACTTTGTTTAAGTTATAGTTACACATTAACTTGAAGTTTATTATACTTAAAACCACTTCCACTGGTGCACATTCACTGTTGGTTCTGACTTATATTTGAGTTTTATGATATTCTCAGACCAAACCTTTTGTCATAATGGACTGTGAAGATTTGTTTATTTTACCATATAATAACTTTAGTTGGTTCACTTCTTATCATACTACTAAATACTTTTGTCTATAATTAAGTTAAAATTTCATAAGGTTTTGGGGTGTTATACTTTCTTTTGTGGTATTAACATTTGGTTTGGGGTTCATGGTCGTTAATAATAGGTTTTTATTGTGGTTTTTCCATCCTATATCTTCCTTTCTTCTCTTCTTCCTTCTTGGGTTTGGGGTATCTTCTTTATCATGTTACTAAACTTTACTCTTCTTTCTTGATTTCGGGATATCTTGTTTATCACCTGCTACTAAACTTCCTCTTCTTTCTTGGGTTCGGAGTATCTTATTTATTGCATGCTCCTAATCTCCTGGGTAATTTCCTGATTTTTTAATATGAGTTTCCTTTAATTTATTTTCTTGAATTTTATTGTTGCTTTTTTTATTACTTATTTACTTTTTTCTTTTATAGTGGTGTTTTTCTTTGAAGTGTAATTTTATTTTCATTTGAAATTCTTGGTTATATGTAATTTAATTATTTTTATGATCTTAATGGAATTAATTTTTAGTGGATTATCTGTCATGCTACAGTATATACATTTGTATGCATGCATGTATGGAAGGGTTTCCTAACAACATGTAGTAAAAAAGGAAGGGTTTGTTAATGTAACAGAACTAGGCCTACTAGTTGATGACATACCCATAGCGACATGGCAAACCAAGTTCCAAACAATACTCTTTAATTTTGATAATAATATGTCTTGGACAATCAAATAAATGGCTGCCGGGGAATCTCCAAAATCATTCGTGCTGTCATGCATAAATCATTAATAAACACAACGGTTCACTGTTGAAGGTTTCTATAATTTTGGTCATATTCAGACGGTTAAGGAAAAGTGGCAGACTCAAATTATGACGGAACAATTGGGTCGTAGTCAGAAATTAGATAAAGACTTTCTAAGTTTAGTTTTTTAATTTAAATAATTTGAAACCTTATAGGCTACCTCTGTCTTGCTATTCGCTCTGTCTGATCACACAGCGTATCCCTAAACTCGACTCTTTTTTGTCAAAAAAGATTGTGGTTGTTACAACAGTGAAAGCGGGATCACGGAATCCTCACAAGGTCTTGAGAACAAATGTTGCATTCATGGAAAGTGTATTCCTCCCCAAACAAACTTGCATAAACAGAACAGTTGTAAAAAACTTAACCCTGGGTACTACAATGTGGAGTTTGGCGTGTTAGTGCGCGTCTGTTAGCGCAGAGCGCAATATAATAAACATTCATGAACTTTTTTGCGATTATGCAACGTTTATGTGATTTTTTTTTTTTAGTTTCCACTAAAAAATTTCGTTCTCGCTCTCAACATTTTTCTCTTTAGTTATGTGTAACGCAAAAATGTAACACACACACACACACACACACACACACACACACACACACACACACACACACACACACACACACACACACACACACACACACACACACACACACACACACACACACGCGCGCGCGCGCACACACACACACACACACACACACACACACACACACACACACACACACACACACACACACACACACACACACACACACACACACACACACACACACACACACACACAATGTTTTGATTTTTTTGAAATGTTGAATAAAATATTTAGTTTATTTAAATTATTTTTTAAAACATAGGCCTACCTTAAGTTATTAGGATTTTTAATAATCTAAGTTGCTCGTGTACAAAACAATATTATATTTCTGTATTAAAACAACACAGACGGACTTAGTAAGTGTAAATATGTTGATTCCAAGCAATATTCGTAGTTAATTTGATATTTTCACTAACGTGGTAATTGCTGCATGTCAACCAGGCGATCTAAGAGATTCCTGTAAGAGATCAGGAATTATTTAACATTTTTCTGTGTATAATTAACAATATCATCGCTTTATTCTATAAGCGAATAACATCGTATAGTAGAAAGCATAAAAACTATAGAGTTGTATTCTCTAAAAAATATGCTTAAATATATTTCCATCACTTTCTGCTACAGTCCGTTTCTTGATGTATATAATACATTTAATATTTATAATGAATTTACCTCAAGATATTTTTTTCCTTATTAGGACAATGTTTCGGGTACCATCTTGTACCCATCCTCAGCCTTCCGGTTTTTGTGTCTGGTGAAGTACATATGTGTTGGTTGACTATTATTATTGTGGCTTCCTGTTGGCTTCTGGTACTTCAATATACTAATAAAACATATACCACACAAAGGCACCATAATGAACATTTGGGAAAATTTACAAATATACAAACATAAAACACAAAACAAACTAATACCTGAACAAATACAAATCAATACAAAACATGACACAATATTCAAAGCACTCAACATTGAAAATACACAAAAAACTAACACATACACCACAATAAAACCAATTTGAAGTATCAGAAGCCAACAGGAAGCCACAATAATAATAGTCAACCAACACATATGTACTTCACCAGACACAAAAACCGGAAGGCTGAGGATGGGTACAAGATGGTACCCGAACATGTTCCTAAGAAGGAAAAAGTATCTTGAGGTAAATTCATTATAAATATTAAATGTATTTAATATATTTGTATTTGTATGATTTTATAATTTCATTTTGTGTTTGTGAGATGCATGTGTTGTGAAAAGATATGTACCGTCTTATACGACATGATGTGACATGAATCTATCAACCCTTTTGACGACCCCGTAAGTTATACGGTTGTCAAAATTGGCGGGAACTAATACCATTGTTTTAGAGACTCGCTTACAGTCTCTCGTAAACAATCTCGTATTTACTGTTAGTTGTCGCTGCATACGTAAGGGCGGAAGGGCTTGTGTGCGTACTTAGTTAAGTATAGTGATTTACAATGCGTGTTAAGTGCTCCAGTAGAAAGCTCCACTTGTACATAACAGGGAGCAATGACCTTATCCCCTGCCACCACTCTGGGGATCCGTATAGAAAACACCCAGCCGTAGCGTAGCGTCTAGCCTACTACCGTGTCTTTTACTCAGTGCAATATTGTACACAATCGGCCTAATGTGTATAATTATTATATTAAATATGTGTGTTTTACAATTCTTTTCTGTAACGACGGTTAGTGAAACTTCCACAGTTTGTCTCACCTACTCTCTTTGGCATGTCTATGGATAAATTATTTTCTGTGACTGGCGGAACTTGAGACAGTGACTACGGAAAGGCCACTATCATCCAGGTCTAGGAATTATTGCAAGTTAATCTTCGAAACCGTGGTCGACGTTTAAATCCTTCTGCCATATACGAGTCTTCCATTGTTTCGGTGCCAACCTGAAAGCAAGTGATTCATCCAATCTGTTTTGTATGGACAGATTGTGCTTGCTTGCTTTTCACTTACATCATCACATGCATTCCGTTCTGCATTGGAAACCCTTGCCCTGAGCGCAGAAGAAAATTAGTTATTGCAACCTGTAAATCCATAGAAGTGCAGGTACATTTCCGTACCTTCTAGTAGATATCTGACTAATGTATATATCCGGGCCTATTTCCTTAAAGTTCTTGATTATTTTTAGCAGGTTATTCCGTAATGCAGCAGACTGTTATTTAAGTGGTCATGTTTTCATCTTTAGGCCACAAACTTCTAATAATAAAATTCAACCTCGTTGATTGGATGACTCCAAATGATTAAGCCTTTGATTTCCTTATTAGAGTTTTTATATAGCTCGTACTAAGACAACTTAAATATCTACATGTAATAAGGTTTTTAAGTTGGAAGAGCGACAGTCGAAAGATTTATTCTTATTGGGAAACAGGATACGCCCTGGCCAGAATTTTTCTCTCCAGGCGTGTCTAAACAGTTCGTAGAACATAGTTTGTATACACTTACACTAGTATTAGTTTGTATTATACTAGTACTACAGCATAGTATATTACACTTTGTATTATTGTTGTTAAACGAGTTCTCAGTTTTATCTCGGCTATTTGGCATTTGTCTGTCTATCTGTCTATCTGGAGTAACTTTTGAATGCATAAACCGATTTTTGTAACACTTGGCATATAACCTTTAGCCAGCAGAACACTATTGTTATTGAGATTGGTCTCCTCCAAAATACGGTAGCAGAGGGCAAAAAAGGGTTAAAATTGTGAAAAAATTGCAAAAATCCAAGTGAGACATTAAATTGAAGATAATTTTAACCACAATATGAATGCAGTGTTTATGTTTAAAAATTTAATAAATTTAAGACACCAGTGTATTAAAATTTCGAAAAATTTGTAAAATTCATGCCTAACTTTAAACTAAAGGGAATGACCTCAATGCAGTGTTTGCTTTGAAAAGTTTTATTTTGAGGGAGACTTGAAC
The DNA here is from genome assembly GCA_034769895.1 of Magicicada septendecula. NCBI lineage: Eukaryota > Metazoa > Arthropoda > Insecta > Hemiptera > Cicadidae > Magicicada > Magicicada septendecula. Next base: position 310,344,651 of record CM068368.1, read on the forward strand.
CAAAAATGGAAGTCAAAATTTTACAGTAATTGTAAAGGTCTGAGGGAGTACTGCTATCTAGACATTGACGCACTTGAGAAAAAAATACAGTTCTTGAATAAAAATAAATAATGTAGTTGTTTGAAAACAACAATTGGCAAGATGTGTATCGACGAAATTCAATGTACGAACAGAACATGGAATAAATTCTGCCAAAGGGTTTGGATTTTTTTATTAAAGATTGAAGCCCACACCGAAGTATTTGTGTTAACTGGTCTGTATGAGTAATATCTGGAGTGGATTCCACAGTCATGGAATAATATATGCTTTCGTTTAATTCCTCTATTACTCTATCCACAATTATTTTGTAGGCTACATAATCTCTGTGAATTCATTGTATGGGGTTTTTTGACAAATAACTGGTTTTATCCTGGGCTGGATTACCATATTTTCAATACGACTTTTTAAAAAATCATATTCTGATAATAATTCTAAGATTTCTAAAAATATTGCCACTGTGAGATGATCCAAATAATTAATGTTTTTTTCTTGCCTCGAAAAGCTAAACTTCTAAATACCAAGAATTTTATTACACGGACAACACGTTTCAAAATATTGTGCCAGTGGTTAACTTCTTTCAGATGCATTTGAAGTATGGCAGAATCAATTTTCCCTAAAGAGTTTATCTCCCAGAACAAAGTATAACATCTTCTCTAGTTTTATAACTTGGGGAACCCGAAATAATTGGTTCTGCCAATTATTCAGGCTGCCTTATTCGACGAGCTGAAATTTAATCAGAACAACACAGAGTAAATATAAAAGGAATCAGGGAATGGGAAAACTGTTGATTTATGTACTCAGTATATGTGTGTAACAAGAAGACTTCTCTTTATTAAACATTTGAAAAAATAACATTTACTCAAAAGATAGATCCCATGACATTACTAATTGAATTATTAAAGTTAATTGAATTCTTTATTTAAACTTTGGGATCACAACAGATTTTATTTTGCTATACCACGGATCCGGGTAACCTTAGGTATTTAGTCATCAAACTTTTAATTATATTCAATTCATCTTTATTAGCTTGCAAGACCTTTAGTTTTATGCTTCATTATTATCCCATTTGAAGAATGGTATTAATTATACTACGATACATTAAGATTTAAACTGTTACAATGTATGATGTCTGAATAGTTACATTAAATTCTTAGAGTTAATTTTTTTTTAATCTTTACAAGTTTAGTCGTCTCTGAAAAGTCTCTCCTTTAAAGTGTATTGTGTTACAATTATAATTATTATTTATTCCTCGATAGACGTGCTATCGAGTCACCTTTAATTTGGTATGTAGAAATTTCCTCCGGGAGTGTCCGTCTTGGGAATCCTTAAAAGCGTCGTCCTCATCTAGGTCTGGTCTTAGTCATTAAAGGCTTAAACGTCTGCAGTCTAGGTCGAACCTTCTACGATGGTAGGCGTAGATTCTTTGATGTCTCGAACTGCATCTTCTGTCGGGTCTACTAGAGTTGCAAATTCTGGTAGTTCACATCTCCGGGTAGGATGTTGAAAAGTGTCGTCAGTTGGTGAAGTTAGCAGTCATCGTTATTAATACTCGTACTTTTGTTGTCACATATTTCTTCTTGTTACCACGTTTCTGATTTTTAATTAAAGTTACATGTTACACTCTTTTGTGTAGCAGTTAACAAACTACATTTGAAATAAGCCAAACTAACAACAAATCACACAACATTCCAACAGAGCTTTTGCTCGTGCGTGTGCACTGCTTGGAGTCTTCATAGCGAGAGAGAGATTTTTCGCCCGCTTCCACTGGTACTGCACAAGAGGTAGTGGGGTGTTTATTCCGCGAGAATATAGTCCCTGTCTCTCTCTAAATAAACATTTTTTATTTATACAAACTATCCCTAGATAAAAATACATAATTTAAATGAGTTATTTTAGTGAGTATTTGTGTCTTCAGATTCTTTAATTATTAACATTAGTTTTTTATTTTATTCATAATTACAGAAGACTCGGAAAACATGTCGAGTCCAGAATCAACAGGTAGGCGCCTGATAGCAAGCAAGGGTTAAATACGACAATAATAATTATTTACAATATGCCTCTTTATTACAGTTTCTTTGCCCTTATTAATTACTTCTTCCTTTCACACTTAGTACCTACATGTTTTTTTTTTTTTATTGTGAAATTTAAATGGTTAATGGCTCGCAACCTTAAATTTTTTTTTTCTTTTTTTCTTTTTAATAATGGTTACAATTTAAATCGTCACAAAAGGTTTTTACATTGTCTCTGTTTTCAGCACTTTCGTGCTTTGAAATCGTTATATTGTTCTTCCAGTCATTAAAACTTTGCGTAGAAGAATTTTCTTTTACACAGATATTGTTTTGCATGGGAAACAATGAACACATCACTTTGAGTTCGAATAAATCATGCATTCCCCCTTTTTCAGCTCTCCATTTTACGTTTTGTAAAAAAAATATATGCTTATTTGGAAATTTAGGAAATTCAGAATCAAGATTCTTTGATTGTGAAAAATCGCAATCTTTTACTTCTGTCAAACTACTTCTGCATTTAACGGGCCCCAATTTAACGGGACTCTTCTAGGGTTTTATTAACATTAAGCTTGCTTACTCTCTGAATGTTCATTATTAGTTGTTTCAGATATATTAAGTTCAGAATTTCATTCAATTTTGTCTAGTGCTTGATCTTCATCTTCATCATCTTTTGTATGTAGAAGGTACAAATGTTGATGACTCACCACTTGACGTAGAAGCGCTCTTAATATAAACGAACTAATCAAGTTGTTGTGGCTTTTGCAGTATTTAGAATCAGCGTTTTCTTCTTTCCTCAATTTTCTCTTAAACGCGCTACTAGTATTGTGTAAGTTTTTCCCATTGTAGTGGTATCATACCATTTAATAATACCAACAAGACAACCGAAAACATCAGATAAAGAAAACTATTCGCATAACTACACAGAAATATAAAACATAACCTTAATAACTACACGCCGGCAAAGCATATCAACAACTGGTGTGAGTGATCTGAGACAAGCGTCTATAGCGGATCGAGTTTATCGAGAATGTGAAACCGCAGCTGTGCATCGTGGGGAGAGACAACACGGTCTCTGTATCACATGACGCCAGAATTGTTTTGGCGCGCCATAATATCGATTTGTTTGAACTGTAAGCTTTATGTCGTAAGCGCACTGTGCTGTTAAGTTGGTTATGTGTTTATGTAACTTAGAGAAGTTCTTAATTACAAGACTTGTTAATATGTAAGTAGGATGTTCAGCTGTGATCTCCTTGCAGAAACCAGTTTCAATTATTATGAAATGATGTCTTGAATCAATACTGTTTTACGTCATAGTTATGAGACTAAATTAACTCGTATTGTATGCAAAGTGTATGCACAAAGGTGGTATAGTTTCATTGTTAGGAATGCAACTATTATTTTAAAACTGATACAATAAATATATAAACACCATCTTGATGACTAATTACAGAGGACATATATAGTGTTACGCCATTACAGAACGTTCTACATGTTTCTCGGCAATCCCAGCAGAGCCCAGCTGTGATGTTTGTGTGCGTGTGTACTGTGTTCAACTTAAAGCGAGGCGACAGCGATCCGGGGAAACCCACCAGGAGTTTGAAGCAAATATCGACCGATTGACGAGAATGGCTTATCCTGAAGAATCGGAGGACTTCCGAACGTGGATTGCTCACATTGCGTTTATTGACGGTATCAGAGATTGTCAATTACAACAAGTATTAAGCATGGCACGGCATCAGAATAGTTAAGACACTCTTGTTCATGCTCTCCTTTTGAAGCTGCCAAGTCGGCGACCTACATTAATCAAAATATGCCATCACGTAGTAGCCAAACGTAGCTTAAAAGAGAATGTCTTGAAGGTTGGCCAAGAGAAGATAAAGCTTTGCATGGCTAAAATGACAGGGTCCGCCAACCATTCGATCAAGCAAGTGGCATGGGCTGAAAAAGAAGTCAACAGGTATGATCAAGAGGAACCCTTCTTATTGCAAGCGGAAATGGAAGAAGAAAGAGCAGAGGAAGCAAGAATGTGCAACACGACAAAAGAAGTGAATGGAAGGCCAACTACGGCCTCGAGAAAAGACTCTTCCTTGTTCCTGAGTTAATGGAATCGCCCGGGGGTAACGTTGCTGAAGATGAAGTTACGCAAGAGGTTGTTGACGAGAACCAATCAGACTTGGACCAGCTTATGCCATATAGGTCATCAGTATATGATGCAACGGGAGTGATTCCAGCAAAACTAGTGGTTGAGCGGAAGGCTCGTATTTCTGGGAACTTGATGTTTGGATCACACGAGGCTGAATTCGAAGAGCCGGAGAATTAACTTTCGCAAGTAGACCAGCTATGTAGATCGCCTGGCCAAGTATTATTTCAGAGATGGTTTGCCAGGTTCTGGACGAACAGGCTTAAGGAGGGGGCAGTGTTATGCCATTACAGAACGTTCTACATGTTTCACGGCTATTCCATCAGAGCCCAGCTGTAATGTTTGAGTGTGTACGTGACACTTAACATGCGTCAACAAACGAGGCATTTCCAGACCATACCGGTCGGCGCATTGTGTTCAAGACCGCAATCAATTACGGTCTAATCTTTTCGAGTAGTGTTGAAGCGTATTATGGATTATTATGGTGCTATCTATTTAAACAACGACAGCTGCCGCTTAGAGTCAGTTTTAGTGGCAATTTACTTCAGTGATGTTCGAAGTATGGTGGCGAAGTGTTTTTATAATTGTGCGGGAATCTGTTAGTTCACATTATTATTGCGTGTGGACAATTTTTACTTGATTTGTTGTAAGAGACTAACTTGTTGATTACAAACTGTTAATTGTGATAATTAAAGCTGGTTTTTAGTGACTTCATTGGTGTCTTATATTTTGTTTTCCACTGTTCCATACGACGATCAGTGAGACCGTCGTAACATTACTCTTGCACCAACCTAACTGTATACAATTTATTAAACACATTCGGATATAAACACAAAATTTGTAGTTAATATTATCCACTTGAAATCCAAATAACAATGTAAGATAAACCATAGTTATTTCAGTGATGATGTCAGAAATGGTAACAGTGTATACAATATAGGCTATAATCTAATTCCAGTTTATAATAATTATATGTGATATCTTAATATTAAATTGTGTTTTGCTTTAAGGGGGCTGATATAGCTCGCGCAATCATTTTTGGTAGTAAATGTTCAGTAATTTCTGGTGACTTTATTTGTAAAGTTAATCAAATGCAATTTGGACAGTTAGTTAAATATGTCTTGTCCAAGCTTTGTACAAAAAGTCAATACTGTATGAAAGTTAGTTTTGAAAATATAAATAATTAAAAAAAAAAAATGAATATATTTCTTTACTTTTTACATGATTTCTCTTTTACCTTTTGACATATTTTAATAAATGACATGTTTCGCTCTTTTATACCTCTGTGGCTATGGTGTGAACTATGGAAATTGTTCTAGTAAAATAAATGTTTGATTTAAAAAAATTTTTGTAACACATTTATAAAAAATTTAATTTTTTTTTACACAAAAAATGTTATAACTTAAAAAATATTCCACTCAATTACCTTATTGTAGTTCAAACTATAGTCAAAGGTATTATAAACAAGCCTCAAAAATCTGGTAGGTTTAGTCCACATAGTGTTTAAGATATTTTGTAAAATGTTAAAAAAACACAATTTTTGGAAATTCAAGGTTAAAGTTTTATTGCACAATTTTACAGAAAAGTAACAGTGTCAGTACCTTTAAAACTCCCCAGCAGCATAAGTTATTCCTTCCTTATCAATTATAATCTGTCCTTTTTTAAGTCTGAGCCTTCTTCTAGCTCTTCTGTCTTCTAGGCTTGCCCTGCGAAACCGCTTTTCTGCATCGCACAACCTCCTCACATCAAATTTCTTTAGAGCGTCTTCTGTGTGCTCTCCAGGGACAATATCTAAATATTTAAGGACTCTCATTTTCGACTGACAGCCTTCATTATACAGAAGAGTAGCTTCATTTGCAGCAATTTCTACCACTTTTGTCCCAGCAAAGCCCCTTTTAGGACACAAAGCCCACAGTACGCTATTGAAAGACTCGTTTGCATTCTGAGTTTTCCCTTTCAAACATCTTCTTAATAGTTCAGGTGTTGACAGGTCTGAGAATACAGACTTAATGAGTTCCATTATTGGTATAGGTATTGTGTTTTTGTGTGAAAAAGTCTCAGCTGTATTGTTAGCTAGTGCTTTTTGGTACTTGCACCAAGAATCCAGTCCTTTAGGACAAAAATGATGTAGGGGTTTTTCATCTGAGCTAGCCTTGTGGTTCCATACTGCCCATATAGCCATCCTCATACTTGCCAAATCGTTACTATTTCCTCTTATAGCATTTCCATAATACACAGCCAGCTGATCAATAACAGCATCTGTTAATCGGTTTTTGCCTCCTATAGGTTTACCACCACTCAAAATTACACCTTTGTTTTTTGATTTTAATTTCCGGAGCCTTGTGGACAATCTTTTTTGCACATGCCCAACACACTCTTCTTTTGTTATGGACATATCAGGTCCATAAGGCTTGCTTTTAGATATATTGAGAAAAGTTGATGTATCACCATCCCCTATATAGTTAGTGTAACGTACCCCATACAGATTTTCCGATCTATGAAATATTTTCTTTATTTCTTCTACTTCCATACTTCCAGCTGACCCAAAGTGATTTCTTTTGCAATTTCCACTTTTCTTATGTTCTTCATTCCACTTATCATAATAACCATCACCCTTTTTAGGACCTCTCCAACTGCTACAGCCATGGCAAAAAGATGATAGAACCGTAGTATCAATAATTTTCCCAGTGTTCGCACCAATTACAGCACACACACCATGAAGAGACGTATGTCCCCTCTTCATCCATGTACCATCACCAGATACAGTTATATCAGTATTTGGATCTGTACCCGTTTCCTGCACTTCTTCAAGAGCAGCCTGTTGCATACTTTCTTTTGAAGCATTTCTAGTTGCTTCTAAAATGTGGTCATTGATAAGGTTATAGGTAGGCAGAGCGACAGGTGCCGGTAAATTCATTATTCCACAGAATTTCTTGATTCCATTTAGGCCTTGCCCAATAGATCTCATAGCATAAACCATTCTTCTGTTTACCTCATAAGTGCAGCTGGTATTTTCAATCACTTTGCTTGTAAATAGGCATCATCACTTGGATTACATTTTTTACAATTAATCAAAATCTTTGATCCTAATCCCCGAACACGAGTTTCAGACAGATAAATGTTCCCTCCACACACTTTACAGGCTACACTGTTCAAACCTTGGGATAACATATCTAAATCGATAAGTCTATAGCCTGTAGGCCTATTATTTACTGCACCAGGACCGAGTCTAAATGAGTCTTTGAGGTTAGGTGACACATCTTCCTTGGTGTTTTAATTTCTTACCTGAGGCACTTTTATTATTAGTGTCTTTCTTTTTAGTAAATCTATTACCATGGAACTTTCCATTCTTTGTTCTATTTGCACCTTTTCTATCCATATTTCACTATCCAAATCTTCACAACTACACTTGAAATCAACATAAGCAACAATAGGTACCAGTAACAGCTGATTGCTGCATAACACATTGAAATCAGCTGTTTGTATAAAACAAACATACACACATATATTTTGCTATACACACAGATATATTTTGTTGTGCTAAACAAAATTATTTTACAAATGAGGGAATAGAAAAAGCGAAAATAAGCTATGAAAAAAATATATTCCAAACGATCTATTGAAACTTCCGAAAATACTCGAAAATTGTCAAATGCATTGCTTTGGTTTTTACCGCATAACTTTCCTAAAAAAGCTCATTTTCCAATAATTTTTGTAGCAAATAACTCAGAAAAACTACTTGATACAAAATATTAAAAATATTAAAAATGATTTTTTTGAAGTTTTTAGCTATATCAGCCCCCTAGATCACAATTATTTTATGCACTGGTAGAAGCAATATAAAAAGGTAGGCTGGATTGCAAATCACGGTAATGCAATGACCTGCACATTAATGGAAAACATTGTTAATAATAATGTCACGTTAACTAATGCAAGTTAACGAATAAAAAGTGAGTAGTTCTAATGATTACTACTAGGTTATTACTAGGCTATTGCGAGGTTATTTATCATTGTTTTTATAGTTGACTGAAGTTTTAATTTTCTGTCAGAGGCAGAATAGATCGCTAAATAATTTCACTTTATAACAATAGCTTTAAAATGTTATTAAGTACAGTTCTTATCTTGAATTGCTGTGATGTATTATGAAGTCTTTTCTGTAATTGTTTATAATATACTCACCTCTAATTGCCACACAGTTACCACAATTTCCACAATAATTAGGAATGCTGTATCTATACTCAATCTTTTATGATTAAATGAAATATTATTATTATGTATTAATATTGTTAAAAATCACGAGAGAAACAACGCTACATAAACCGAAAATACGTTATGGCCTGCAGGTTAAGCTTACAATATACCCCGCTGTTGATAAAGCAGTTGTTGGTTTTATGTTTAATAAAGTGTTAAATAGACAAGAAAAACAATATTAAACATAGCATAATATTTTGTGATTTAGTAAATGCTCTTTATCATGGTTTTATCTTGCTGATTTTATATTTTTACCGTTACAATGACCGTTACAAAGCTATGTGACGACGCATCCGTCCTTAGAGGAGATATGAGGCCTTTCAATACAAGAAATGTAGGGCTGTTGTGACAACTTCCTGTTGCCTTCGGAATCCTGTGCCATTTGCCGGATGCACGGGTCGATATAAGGAGAAAGGTACGTTCAACGTTGATCGACATAGGACGAGGATGTATTATGTTTGTTTAAAACGAGTTACAAAGCTGAGGTGCGCTACACAGTATACAATTTGAGCAAGATTAAAGTCATGCAACTACTAGCATAGCCTTTGATCTAAACAATACAAGGAACGAGTAAATTGGCAACTGATTCGCGGACTCTGTAAACGGTTAGTCAAAAGGCCACGTGAAGCGTACTGGTTCTTTTGTTAGGCATCGCTCTGTAGACTCCTTGTTTCGTTGTAATAACGCTATAGCAAAAACAAACAGCAGATCAAAAAGGCTGTGTTATTAGACATTTATTGTCGTTATCGTGCACGCTTTCGATTTAAGGAGTTTTACTTGTTTAAGTAAGCGCGTTGGGTTAACAAACTCCGAAACTGTTAAATAAAACGTCGAAAATGAATAATTAAAACACTTTTACAACATATTAAAGATTACTGCTTCATTAAAGGAAGACATTTTAGTATAAACTTTCCATTTTTTTTGTCACTTGACCCTGTAACAAAAACACCTTTAAAATACAGAAGACATTTACCAAACGACGATAAATGAAATCATAATTCTGAAGAATTTTTTTTGGACTGTTTTTACATTAATTAAGGAAAATGCCTTCTAATTATGGCATTAAAAAGTGAGTTTTGAATTAAAAGTTGGGTTTAGAATAAAAATCCTTTTAGTACTTTAAATGTAAGGAAAGTCAAGTAAGAGAATAGTAGGAAAATTTTATTTTAATTTTAATTGTGATTTCCTTGTTTAAATGAGACAGAAGTCGTATTAATTGTGAGCCAGCAAGGGTGATTTTAGCATTACCGTTAATAAATGTGAATGTGCAAAGCTAAGAACGGTTCGAATCCTAAATTCTGCAAAATCGAGTACCAAACACAAAGCTAAATTTAAGAAGAAGAAGAAGAAGAAGAAGAAGAAGAAGAAGAAGAAGAAGAAGAAGAAGAAGAAGAAGAAGAAGAAGAAAATTTGAGTTCCGGTAACCATAAGCGTTGACAACTGCTCGAAGAAAGTTATATTTTGTTTACATCCTTATGAAAGAACTTTACATGTGAGTTATCGTAAAAATAGTGAATAAACTAATTTGCAACATTTTCGTTAATAAGAAAATACTTGACGATACGTCGCGTTTTTTAATAATGAATGTTTATAGGCTGTCAAATTATTAAAAGCAAGGAACATTAATGATAAAAAGGATGGCGTTTCTTCTGAGTGTATTGTCGCTATTGCTATTTTACATTAATTATACAAAAACTCATAATACTTTTCGGCTACGAAAGTCAACAATGATTTTTTGTAGTCAGATATATTTGAGACAATTATTTATTACTAGTGGTCGCCCAGTGGTCGAAATTCGACCGTAATTCATTAAATTTTTAAGTTTGAACGTTATTGAGGTTCTTTTGTCAAAGAGTATACCTCTATAATCATTGCATATAATTTTTTTGAATTTTGTTCTATTACGTCAGCTGCGAGCGTGTACAAATACGTCATTAGCGTGTGTTGTTTGCCTTAATTCCCTGCAATACCTATGAAATTTAAAATTTAATGTTAGTAACAGTTGAAAAAAAAAACAATTACAGCTTGTATTCGTATTTATTTTTTGATATAATTCATTGTCAGTTTTAATTTTTTCATGTTATTATTGAATCAAATAAACGCTAATAAAAATGAGACTTGACATTCATAGAAGTATAAGATACATTGTTTTCAATTCCAGTGGATTACATTTCATTTTTGGTAAGGTACAAAATTCGAAAACAGTTTGAAGATTATCTGCTACAAAGCTTATATAATTTTTTAATTTTTTTTTCTATGCATTAATTTTCGAGTTATTTGAAAAATATGAAAGATAGGAAAAATGAGGTTTAGCTTGGCTAAGCCATATTTAAAAAGCAATAACGCGTTTTTTGACATTTCCTTGGGTTTTTTTATTGCCATACTGACCAGGTTTCGCCAAGGCTACACAGTTATTTTGCCTATCTTTTTCGAATTATATAAAATTTAAATAAAAAATTAATACAAAATAAAAAATGAAATAAAAAATACGTGCCTCGTATTTTTTCATATATTTTCATTAAATCAAAAAAACCGGGCGGTTAAAAAAATAAATGTTGTCCATTGAACTTAAAATAGTTTGAAAGTGAATTTAATGATTCAGAACTTCTGTGTAAACGATGTTTTTTGTAAAAACTCTTTCATCATTTGCTAAATGCCCTTGGCCATTATATTCGGAAATATAAAATCTCAAACCATCGAATGATCGAACTCTACTTGCTGCGACGTACAATTGACCATGTGTAAAAACTGGCTGCCTCAATAAAATTCCAATTTTTTCGAATGTTTGTCCTTGAGACTTATTTATTGTCATCGCAAATGCAGGTGTAATTGGAAATTTTTAAATGGTAAAACAGTACCGGAATATGTTAAATTTATACGTGGAATCAAAATTCTCTTATTGCGTGCGGTTCCAGATAAAACTTCGCAATCAATAGCATTACGATGCATACACTTGCTGCGCATTCTTGTTCCATTGACTAATGCTTCCTTTGTATTTAAGTTTCTGATCAGTAAAACGATGCAATTAACTTTCAATACTAACTTATGTGGTGGCAAACCACTAATAATCAAAGAATTCAAAAACTCTACTGGATAGTTATTGATTTCATTGTCATCATCACAAATTATTTTATCGTAGCTATGATATGTTTTCTGTTCACCTGGTATTCGATTAAGTATATCAGTATTAATAAAAGTACAATCATCATTTTTAGGTGCTAAAATAACTGACTTCAATATGTTATCTGAGAGTATGTTTTCGGAAATATTTCCATACACCTCATTAATATTATTATTTTCATCTCCTATTAATTGCTGAGGTATTTCAATAATATTTTCACCAAACTGAGGGAATTGTGGGGCTTCATCATTACCAATTTTTTTCAAGAATCCGACAAATTCTATTTCACTTGGTAAGGCTCTCATATTTTGAGTAAGCGTTACTTTATGAAAATAAACAAATTTATGCCAACTCGTGACACAATTTTCAATTAAAGTTGCACGAGATCCGTGTGGGACAACTGGTAAGATTTGCCGAAAATCACCGCACAGAAGTATCGTTTTCACTCCAAATGGTTTATGTTTATCATTTTCATCGCATAGATCCTGCAATAATCTATCTATGATTTTCAACACTTGCAGTGGGCACATAGAAATTTCATCAATAATTATCAATGATGATGAATTTATGTAACGTCCATAGCTACTATTTGCGGTAATATTCGCTACAGAATTTTCCAAAATGGGTATAGGCAATTTAAACACGTTGTGTAAAGTTCTACCTCCAAGTAATAGAGTTGAAGCTATGCCACTGAACGCTGTTGCAATGCAACTAAGATTAAGCGAATTTAATTTGTGAATGATTGCTGTTTGTGTGAATGTTTTTCCACAACCTGCATGAGCGGTTAAACAAAAAACATTAGATCCAGTATCATGGTGCAAAACTTCACGAATCACACGATCAATTAGATTACGCTGTTCAATATTTGCAGTTTCATAATGCTCACAAAACAGAAACTCTTGTTCTATTGGATCAATAGCATTTGCTTCGTCTGTTCTCTGCGAATACGTGGGAACTGGTAAACCAAGTTCTTGACATGACAAATTATGAACATTCAAAATATCTTCAATTTCTAATAGAGCTGTGTTAAAGGATACTTCTTCGTTGTAATCTCTCAAAAAATCTTCACTAAGATATACTTTAAATTCATTCCATAACGCCAATGCATTGGCTGGCACATTTAATGCACAAATGTAACCAAATAAATTTCGCATTTGTTTTGGTGAATGTAATTCTTTTGCTTCATTTAAACATTCGCGCCATTCATTATCATTTGAAGCAATGCCGCGAGCATGGCACGCTTCAACAAAAGAAGTGTGTATAATTCCATTGTATGTTCTAACATCCTCAAATGATTTTGAACCACAGACATGTAATCAAATCAATCGTAAATGGAAAAGTTCGATATCTTTTGGTGATACTACATATATGCGTGTAATGATTTTATCACCTCCACGCCTTCTATTCTTCCATTTTTTTCGGGAATCTTCCCACACATAATGCAAAGGAATTTCAATATACTTATATTCATGCGCTGATGGATCTGATCGATTCAATTCAAAAAATGCTAATAATTTTGTTTGTCTTGCATTTTCAATTGCTTGACGTTCTTGCCCTTCTCGAAAGTAAGATTCTGTTTACGCGGTAAATGAATGTCAAGTCCAACGATGACATGTGATTGAAAATGCATTGGTAATTCCTAGATGCGCCATACAGCTTCAGTTGATCCGACATAACGGCCATTTAAAAAATTTTAACTTCATCAATTTGTATTTCTTGACCTGGTTCATTTCTCTCTGAACCTAATTCAACAGATGCACTGTCATAGCCTTTATACACGTATTTATAAATGTATTTAACACTTTTAACTGTAGTGCATACTTCAACATTTATATGGCAATTAAATTTGGCAAGTAAATACGGATTGTATGGTACAACATAACGATTGTCGAGGCACCTACCGCGAACTTCAGCATTAATACCATTATCACGCCTTCTGTATAATGGATATCTATTTAATGATTCACATGTAAATTCATTAAATCGTTTTGGATAATCTTTTGTGCATTTTCCATCTCTCATACATACAGAATTTGGATTAAGTACACCGCATGGACCATGCATCATGTGTTTTACAACATATTCATGTAATGTAGGATGTGTTTGAATGTTAGGAATCTCCGCAGATACAACTTTATCAATATCGGCAGCGTTAACAATTTTATCTTGCTCATTTAAAGAGAGTAAAATGTGAGCATGAGGCAATCCTCTCTTTTGAAACTCAATTGTATAAATGAGTGCTTCAACTTTACCGAAGATTTTTTTTAGTGTAAGGCCCTCAATTAATGCTTTCAGTTTGGACTTGAATACACGCACAACAATATCAGGTCGAAAATTAGCTGACTCACCTACACCAATATTGCTAACTATTTCAGGCCAACTTGGATTGCAAGTCATTGTAATAAACAAAGAAGGCTTTCCGAAATGTTGTAGAATTGACATTGCATCTAAATAATTCTGATACATATTTCTTGGAGATCCATTGAATGAAGATGGTAAAATTAGACTACGGCGAACATTATTGGCATTGGGGTTCAATTCTAAATAATCCGTTAAATTGTTGTAAACTTCAGATCTAAGACTTGTTTGATTTTGTCGAATGAAATGCAACCTTGTGCCCTCTATTCTCACATACATATCAACTATCCACTGCAGAAATAATTTTTGTGAATGGTGCAACATGCTAAAATCTTCTCTAATTGCAAGTCGATAGGCTGCATACTGAAGCATGGTTAATTTATTTCTGGGCGCTCTTGAATTAGATGTAGTTGGTACATTATGAGAAATATTGATATGCCACCCAGTATCACCATTTGGAAAAAGTAATGGATACGCTAAAGGGTCCAATGATGAATCCAAAACAGAGATATTTTTAATGGTACCATTAACTTTTGAAAACGAAACCATATTTCGTTCAAAGGGTGGCTCACCATCAACTGTACTAAATATTACTGCTACATCAGTTTGAACTGCATCATTATAACGGCGTAGATCTAAATCACGATTTACTTTAATGAGCATACAAATTTCTTTATTTTGATTTTCAACTCTCTGACAATGATCTTTCATTGCAATGAATGACCTAACGAAAGGATTAATGCGTTCCAATTCAAGAGAGATTTCGCGCATTATATTGTTATTGCATGTTTGATTATAGTGTTCACGTAATCTATAATTGACAGCAGTGTCAACATCATAAAAATATAATTGCGCATAACATGGTGAGCGACCATATCCAGCAGTCATTGGACCTGATCTGTGATAAAAAACATCATGTATTTTAAAATGATACACTCCACGCGTAACTGTATCCGAAATTTTAGCTTCTGAGCTAACCATAGCAAATGATGAATTGTATTTACGAATGTTTTCAAAATAATTTTTTGACTTTCTTTTTATTGAAGGTTCATTTGAAGTAAGTCCATCATACAATGATTTAAAGTATTCATTTTGACTCAAGGCCGGTAATATTGCTTTACCCTTATGACAACATGAAGTGAATGCAGTCCTTTCACCTAAAGTGACCTCAGATTCGAAATGTTTTGCATTCCAAAACCTGCATTGTAAATGCATTAATCCACAATCAAAAGTATTAAAATTTCTTGGAATGACATTCAGTGCGCATTTAAATGTATCCCTCAAAATAATTTCATCATTTTGTATACTATTGACACTATTTAAATTTGCATTTGGTCTATTATCATTTTGACTTTCATTCCTTCTTCTTTGTCTCTCACTCCGACCCGTCAATGTTATACTATTTACACTATTTAAATTTGCATTTGGTCTATTATTATTTTGACTTTCACGCGAATATATATTCCTTCTTCTTTGTCTCTCACTCCGACCCGTCAATGTTCTATGTCGAGGCATAATTGAAGTAGGTGCGAATATCTGAATGTAAAAAAAAAACATGTAATGAAATTACTCAAACTAAGATTAGACAGGGTTTAATTTAAAAATAATAAAATGTACTCACTTTTTTGAAACCACCAATAATAATTAGGCGAGAGTAAGTCAATTCAAATTGCTGCTACAAAATGTTCCTTTTGCAACAGGTTAAATTGTTGTAAACTTCAGATCTAAGACTTGTTTGATTTTGTCGAATGAAATGTAACCTTGTGCCCTCTATTCTCACATACATATCAACTATCCACTGCAGAAATAATTTTTGTGAATGGTGCAACATGCTAAAATCTTCTCTAATTGCAAGTCGATAGGCTGCATACTGAAGCATGGTTAATTTATTAAGCAAGCTGTATTTCACTTTCAACTGCACATTAATATATAAAACACAGATATCTAATATACAAAATATAAAATAAACGCTTTTTTGCCTTGACATACACTCCACAGACTATTGAAAAAGGAACATTTGAAATCACACAAAATTCACAGCTCATTCAGTCAATCTGTCAGTAATTATTTGTTGGCAACATTTTAAAATTCTTTGGCGACAATCTCTACTCTGTGCGACTGTTTGACCACAGACTATTATGTGTTTGACATTAGCAGTATGAACGTAAACAAACGACAGACTATTATGTGTTTGACATTGGCAGTATGAACGTACACTAAAATGAAAAAATTATAATTTTATTGCCTGGCAACAAAATTATTTCATTTTTAACAATTACCATTGTTTGAAAAAGTTTAAATGAATTTTCAAGTGCAAATGAATGTTTTATTTTATTTAATTTAATGTATTTGTAACACATATTATATATAAATTTTAGCTTTCTGCACTCCTTCTCCATATAAACTTTAACTATGCCAAATCTCACACACCTCCGTGCGCGCAATATGCTTAAAAAGGGGTACAAAGTTTTCTCTTCACGTATTAATATTTAGATTATTA
Organism: Magicicada septendecula; assembly: GCA_034769895.1. Taxonomy (NCBI): domain Eukaryota; kingdom Metazoa; phylum Arthropoda; class Insecta; order Hemiptera; family Cicadidae; genus Magicicada; species Magicicada septendecula. The sequence continues at coordinate 310,361,069 of CM068368.1, forward strand.
TTTCTTAAAACAACTTCAGTATTACAGTGTACTTTACATAATATGTTCTTTTGAATACTTGAAATTCGACTTGTTGAATACTTTGCGCCTCTGAAAACTTGACAAAAATATTTTTATTTCTGCAATGGGACGATTACGAGGTACTGAATTTTTATTTATAGGCTACAAACATTCTAGCGATACGGATTTAGTAATATGAATCTATAATAGCTATAACGAAAGAAAAATTTAAACGTAGAAGTAGCTGACACCTCTAGTAGTTAATGTGGAAATGAGCAATTTGAAAGAATCGAAGGAAACAGACTACCAGTAGGGCAGGAAATTATTGTTACGACAACCTCATAAATCGTTGAATACAATTGAACGCCAGACAATGCACACTCGTAAATTTTATTAACACTTTTCTAAAACATGCTATGCTTTTATAAGCACACAAGGCAAGTTCTCCATGATTAATCTTTCAAATATGCTACAGAATCAAATGGGATGACTTGAAGTGAGAAAAGTTACTTAAGGTCAAGAATATTCTCTTTTTCTTATTTTCTTGGTGAAGTCCAACACGGCTTTCATATTCAGTGCAGAAACCGCTGAGCTGCGGACAGAGTCTTGAGCGTACCGTCGAGGCGAGGTAATGGATAAGAGTTTTTCTTTGTTATATCTTTCAGATTTCGGTAATCTACGCAAGAACACAGCTCATCATTATTCTTCGCTATCCTACCACCACAGAAGATCATGCGCTCGACGAACTTTCTGTCGACACATCTGGTACCAAGTGACAGATTTCCTTTTGCTTAGCTAATGAGGTCTTCGAGGAGGTTGGCGTATCGGTGTTGTCTCCAGTGATGATGCAATATTGAACAAGAGAGATTCTTCTTAAAGACTGGCTGTGAAAAACAAACGCATTTTTAAATTAGTGTATATCTTTCTTCAGTTTCGTCGCTGAAAGATCGTCGGAATGTCTGTTTAAGCTCCTCTAGCTCTTTTTTTTTGGGTAATTGTAAAGTATTTAATAAGGTCATCAAAGCCGTTGCTTTGTAAAATGACAGTCTGGTGTGCAATATTTGCTGCTCCAAGTGGAACACTTCTGGTGGCGCCGAATAGGTTTGATGGTTCTCACTAGATCAGGGAGCACAATGGATATTGTGGCGCCCGTCAGTTGTAATTGAGATAGGCCTTTCTTGAACGATTTCATTAACTGAAATCGGCCTCTGCAGTTTTCTGAAGTGTAGAAATTGCACGTTTTCTAGACGGACTGTCTCTAGTATGTCAGCATACTAGTTGTACCGACTACTGCTCGTTTACCTGCTGCTTGTTTGGACTAACTCTGTAGCAACAATCTGTTTTTAGATGATCCGGTTTCCCACATTTACATCATTTCAGTATTCCAAACGTTTTCCTTTGTATTGTGGTGCCGATCATTGTTGACATATCGGTATGTACATACATCGGTTCTCTGTTGTATGTATTTTATCTTCATCGCCTGTGTCATCCTGATGTTTTATTGTGCGCACTTGTGATTTGTCCAGACTCTGACTTAGTCTAAACTGTAATGTATGTATAAGGGCGCCTGCACTATTCTAGTTCTGTGCTACGTTTGCACTATCTTTGTCTGCACTATAGCTCTTCAATAATGTCTGCAGTGCAAATTACATTGGAATTCGTCCAATTCTTTAGAAGAGGCCAGTCTAAGCAGTAGGTTTACCTCGCAATGTTGTCGTCTCGCCTTCAGTTGAGTAATGTTGTCGCTGGTCCCCGTACTGCAGTTCCAGAACTTTATTAATTCACCGTAGCTACTTTAGCTGTCTGGCACTTTCTTTAGTGGGTTGCGGCGGGCCTTATTAGAGCGAGAACGACTGAAGTTGTGTTCTCTTTCCCTGTCCGCGTTCGCTGAATTGCTTATACAGAAGCTTCGGATTGCAGGAGTAGTCACCCAGATACTGCTTCCAACAAATTAAGTAGCTCTACAGTGAATTTCGTCCTAGCCCTACAGTTTGGAATGATGAATTGTCCATCTACACGTTACGATTAACGAAATCCAGCTAAACCACTTCCAGCTAAATCTGCCTCATCCACTTCTATATTAGTTTTATCCGCTGACTTCCTCACAGGTATTTCTCTTGAGGTCTACTTCATGATTTTTTTGGTCCACATCCAAGATTTCAACCGTTCTCCCCATCCTTTGTACATATTCATACTGTAAGGAGCTGTTCTGTTTTATGTCGTTGTCAGTTTCCGAGTTGAAGTCCCCCATTATATCTGCATTGTGTTTCAAGATTTTCGATATTTAGGTTTCTCCTGTTAGCGTTCTGCTTAATTTAATTTTAATATGGAATTTTGTAAGGCCTATAACAGTTTTAATAACGTTTTCAGTTACAAAAATAATTAAAGTTTTGCTTAAAGTCTAATAATGCTTGTTTATAACTTCAAGAAGAAATTAAAATATCGGTATGGAGAACCATACATGACTTCCATTCCCTAAAATTTATAATTAAAATAATTTAAATATTAATTAAATAAGTGGATGCTTGAGTTCTGAAGAAATTACGTATGTCAGGGTATTACCAAAATGGTACCACCATGTCAGGTGGATTAAGACTATCCTCAACCTTCGTGAGGAAGGACTGTACTTTTGGATAAAATGTCTGTAGGTTGAACGAAGATCTAAAGGTAGTTGCGATCTGATTCCTGTAATGAAATTCTCGCTGCGAGGGGCCGAGGGATGTCTATAGTGTTATCAAAGTCTTTCCTGTCAGTACTATACTAGTCACTTTTCTTTTTTGAAATCGAGTCTTGATTTCTTTCTTTCCATTTGTCTTCTGATTTCCTGAACGACTATTCTGTTCACCCGTATAATTATAAATTTCTCAGCAAAACATTTCTTCCTTAATACGTTTGTGTCTCCTGTTTAACATCCTCCATTCTGATCCATGTCATAACGCTATATTCCACACAGGCTAGTAAATAACTAGCCATCAGGGAGGTCAAAATATTTTCAAAGAGGGGCAAAGAATTTTCCAAAGGAGAAAAATATTTATATATTTTTCATACATACACACATGCACATATTAGTTCATAATTCTCATATCATAATAGTAATAAGTACACAGATTCTATTAATTGCTTTAATACAACAACACTGCCCAGCGATCCACAGGAAGCAAATCGATGTCCACCTTTTCGGCTTGCACGCGTTGTGTTGGTGTGGGTTCCGGCATTTTCCATTTAAAAAGCGTACAAACATAATAAAATAAACATGAGTGAGGCCAGAAATAACGCGAATTGTGTATGTGTGTGTGTGTGTCCTGCCGGCCTTTTTATTTAGGTAATCACAATAATAAAACTTTGGAAAAGTAAACATTACATAATTGAGATATGCTTGCCTGCCAGAAACGATATATTTTCACTCATACGTGATTTAAATTAAAATGAAAAATATAGAATTTTGTTAAAGTGAAATGAAATGTTTCAATAGAAACTACTTCTTTGTTGTCAATAACGTAATACACATATAAAAGTTATAAAAATTTACCTCCTCCATCATCAATCCATTTTAATTTATAAAAAGAATTACCCCCTCCCCATCAACTACCCTTTTCATTTATAGATATTTCATCTACCTTTCTACAGTGGATTATTATGACCTTCTTTTCAGGATACTTTATTTATCAAAATTAAGCACTTTACTTTTGTTAAAACGTAAAACGTTGCAGGTAAACTACCCCTTTCCCTTAACCGATCTTCACCAAAACAATAGGCCTTGAGTCCTCTACAATTCAGGACTGTATGCAAAAAATTATTTGATTCTGTTTGAATTTGCGGCTGTTATCGTTTGGCATAGAAACAATTCTACACACACACACACACACACACACACACACACACACACACACACACACACACACACACACACACACACACACACACACACACACACACACACACACACACACACACACACACACACACACACACACACACACACACACACATTTCGGTAAATGACTTTTTTTTAATGTTTTGATGGTAGTACAATCAGAATCTGCCATTAGCCATTATCTCGAACACGATTTTTTTTCGCAATGACCATACTTCCATTTCTTTATGGAACATGGAAGTAAAAACATTCGCTACTGACAGCTTTAAAGTTACCAACTGTGAAAAATGCTTTACAGTGCTAAAATGCTTAAGTGAATGTACTAATGAAGCATTTATAGCCAAGTTGGTTCCTGAATTATATGAGCACACAACTTGTTTATACATTATTTTGAATTCTTGCAATTTACATATAACGCCATATCGACTTACATATTTCCATTGGAATTTTATAATCAAAATCTAAATTAACTATGGAATAGAGAATTTTAAAATCTAATCTCGAATTCTAAAGAAAGAAGAGTCAATTAAACAAAGAAAAATGATATTTCAGGTACAAACCTTATAAAAGATCAAGAAATAAATAAAAAATCGGTATGGAGAACCATACATGACTTCCATGTTGTAAGATTTACGTTTAAAATAATTTACTTGAACTCGGTTTGGTAATTTCTAAAAAAATATCGCCCACCCTCAAACTAATTTCACTATTGTAGCATAACAGAATTATCACCTTAAAATTTAACTTAATACAACATGAATAAAGAAGAAAATGTCAATAGTGAGTGAGAAAAAATAAATGGTTAAAAAAAAATAAACTAAAAAGCTGATCATTAAGTCGATGAAATGTTAATAAAATTAAACTGAATAACAAAGAAAACTCTTGGTCCATATATAAATAACCAAATATATAAAACCCCAGTACAACAGCAGTATACCCAGTAGATTGGGGAGCAGTAAATGAAAAGACAAAAGTAAAAATTAAACAAAATATTAATAAGGGGAAATTTATTAAATTAAGAAGCAGAAAACCCCAAGATACAAAACCAACAACAAGTTAATAAGGAGCTGTAAATGAGAAAATAAATGAAACCGAATAATCAGATCAGATTCATTGAATTAATAATATAAGGACATGAAACCACAAGATAAGGAAATACTAATATAATAAGACGGAAGAGACAAAATATGTCAAGGTTCATAAAAGGAATATATAAACAAGAAAGGCTATTCACTAAAACATTATGATGAATGAATATACCCAATTTTTACATAATTGAAACCAATGATAAATGTCAGACCAAATAACTCAAGTTACAGGATACAATGCAATTAAAATAAAATTGTAAACTAAAATGTAAGCCTAATGTAAGAACAGAGTAAAAACAAACCAAAAGACTACCAATAGTGTAGAAACCAACCAAAACTTACCATAGTGTAAAAAATTATTTAAAAGACTAAAATTTAAATTGGTGTAGGAAATGTAAGGTGAAATACCGTAATAAAAAAATATAAGTTAGAGACTACAGTGAGTGTAGAGAATAAAAGTGACACAATATAATAACGAATAGTGTAGGAAATAGAAATCATTTAAAAAGACTACCATTAGTGTAGAGAAATACCCTATAAAAAAACCTAAGAATAAAAGACAGTCTAATGACTAAGAATAGTTTTAATGATAAAAGTGTTTTAAAGATTAGGCATAATAAAAATATAATAGTTATAAGATGTTTTTATTTTATTGTTTTATCAAATTAGGTATAGTGAATACAAGACAGTTAATAACTGAAAGTGGTATTAGTAATAAGATGTTTTAATATGATTAAATTTGTTATAAAAGGAAACAAAAAACAAAGGACAGTCAATGACTGAAAATATTGTTAATAATAAGATGTTTCCATTATAGTTCAATGATATATAAAAAAAAAATGTAATAGGCATAAGATATTTTTGTTATGATTAAGTGATATAAAAAAAAAATTTAGTAATGTAAGATATTCTGTTGTATTTGAAATAATGTTCAATAATTTCCAAGTTTGTTAAGGCAGAGAAGGCAAGTAGGTAATATGAATATTGTATTATTATTATTAAACTGTAAACCATATAAAGAGTAATAAGGCAAAATAACTAAAAAACCCCAATAGAAAAACAAAACAGCATTTTAAACCAAAATCAACTATCATAGAGTCAAACCCAAATAAATAAATTCAATCAAACTGTATATAATGAATAGAAAATAGACCATGCAAAACAAAGATATGAAAATGTAATCAGTACAGAAACAAATATTAGCAAAAGTAATGACAAAAGAATAAAATTAACTTTATTTGGAAATATGTAATACTAGGCCTAAGGGGTACTCAACTCAGATAAAAAGTAAATTAATCAATATTGGAGTATTATAACAACAAATTATTAACAACAAGTAATAATCATGGAGTGAGTAAAATTATTTAAAGGAAATATTAACATAAAATCACTTGTAAACCATTTAATTACTAAAATTGTAAAAAATACAAGGCCTATAATAAATATCAAAAATTGTAAATTTTAGGCTTATCTGAACTTAAAACAGACCCAGTTATATATCGAATTATGTAAAATTAGCTTAAGAATATTGCTGAATAGTTAGATTTTCATAAAATTAATAAATAATTAAGTTACAGCAATAAATAGGAAAACTTGTCATGTATTTTTATGAGTTGAAATCAAATCCAAGACATGTAAATTTGTAAAAAACAATGGGAAGAGGAATAAGACATTTTATAAATTACCAGCGAAACGACGACTTTAAGTCATCAGTCTATTGTTACTCGTGAATGTGTACAGATCAGAATTTACGGACGGAAGATCTGAAAAATATAATAGTGCAAAAACTTTGAAGTACAACCTCGAAAAATGTTACAGAGGTTACAACATGGAAAATAACACCACTACATCATAACTAATACAAAACTGAACCAGGACAACAGCAATAGTAATATCCCTTACTAGCACGAGAAATTAACCGCCATTTTGAGCAAAATTCAACAAATATTATCTGGACACGAACTCAACAGTTTTGAACATAGAACACTGCACCAACAAACTATCACAGAACAACATCGCCGAGGAGGGAAGAACACTTCACACAATTTTCCGGAGGTACTACGACATCGCAGAGGAAGGAATACACATTTATATTTGAGGGAGCAGACCAAACATAGCATCAGCAGTGTGTAGCAGAATCCGAGGTGACGGCAGCCATTTTCATTTGCACAGTGACCAGCTTGGGCACAGCCTCCACGAGCCAGTGACGTCATTCTACGAATTGGTTCGAATCTTTACTTAATAATTGACAATTTTCAGAATCCTGTTATTTTTTAGCAAATAATAATTTAGATTAAAGTATTTGTAAGTATTGTATCTTGTTCCTTGCCCTCTCTGACCATTTCGACAGTTAAAAGAACTCGAAATAATTAATTTTATAACATTATATTTTGTCATTTTTTTCAATCGACCTGAGCGAGTCTCAACCAATGCCATAGTCGATGTGCGTAAGATTGGCGCACAAATTCAAATTTTAAGAAATAAACATCAGAATTACTCTATTACTTTGTGTTCATAATTATTGGTATGATAAATATTAGCTTTTTCTTTCTTCTAACATAATTTAGAAATATTAGAGAAATATATCAAGAAGAAGAAGAAGAGGAGCTAAGTTAGAAAAGAGAATATTTGATCCGACTACATAACAAGATTATCTCTAGTGAACAAATATTTTAAAAACACAATAGCTAATTTACTCACTTGGAAGTAATTAAAAATTTACAATTAATTAATTAATCACATAGAAAAAAAAAGATTTTCTATAAAACATTAATAAAAAATTTTTTTATTAAAATTATAATCACAACAAAATTTTTTCTTATCAACCTTAAATTTATTATTTATTTCTAATTGGGTTTTATTACACTATTTATAGATATTTTTGTTATTATGGGGTAGTCGTTTAATATAACGTTATTTTCAGTCACTTTATCCATAAAAATTAGGTAGGCTTACTTTATTCTTATAAAGAAACCGAACTACGCAGATAATCATTCCTCCTACGAAGCGCTCCGAAGTCACTCATGGACCCTGAGCATCTTGCAGAGGGTTCATTCCCTAAAGACGAAAAGTCTCTCTATGAACCGTTCCTCTGTAAACACGTGCAGTTACACTGCCCAGCGATCCACAGGAAGCAAATCGCTATCCACGCTGGACACTTTTTCGGCTTGCACGCGTTGTGTTGGTGTGGGTTTTGGCACTTTCCATTTAAAAAGCGTGCAAATGTAAGAAAATAAACATGAGTGAGGCCAGAAATAACGCGAATTGTGTGTGTGTGTGTGTGTCTTGTCTGCCTTTTTATTGCGGTAATCATAATAATAAAATGGAAACGTAAATATTACATAATTAAGATATGCTTGCCTGCCACGAACGATATATTTTCTCTCATACATGATTTAAATTAAAATGAAAAAATATAGAATTTTGTTAAAGTGAAATAAAGTGTTTCCATAGAAACTACTTCTTTGTTGTCATCAACGTATTACACATATAAAACATATAAAATTTACTTCCTCCATCATCAACTACCATTTTAATTTATAAAAAAATTACCTCCTCCCCCTTCAACTACCCTTTTCATTTATAGATATTTCATCTACCTTTCTACAGTGGATTATTATGACCTTCTTTTCAGGATACTTTATTTATCAAAATTAAGCACTTTACTCTTGTTAAAACGTAAAAGGTTGCAGGTAAACTACCCCTTTCCCTTAACCGATCTTCACCAAAACAATAGGCCTTGAGTCCTCTACAATTCAGGACTGTATGATTCTGTTTGAATTTGCGGCTGTTATCGTTTGGCATAGAAAAAATTCTACAGACAGACAGACAGACAGTCACACACACAGACACTTTTCGAAAAATGACTTTTTTTAATGTTTTGATGGTAGTACAATCAGAATCTGGCGTTATCTCGAACGCGATTTTTTTCGCCATGACCATACTTCCATTTCCTTTCCTGGAACATGGAAGTAAAAAGGATAACTCATCAGTAAAGATTGAATCTAAGTTAATTAATAAAAGGTAATTTGTCTACAAGACTTTAAGATAGTAAACGTCAAATCATTTATCCTAATTTGGTTTACAGTAACACTCGAGAATTTTAGTAAATTGACTTATGAACATTGGTTCTAATGGTATCTATGGAAGGGAAGGGAATTGTCATGGAGTTAGAAGAGCTCGTAATAGAAATTATAACTTTGAAGGAGGTGTATGCTGATTGCGAAAACCATGCGGCGGTAAGATGAGGTTATAGATTCCATACTTGTTGGCGGTTCAGTGTCGTCCACGATGACGAATGCATTGGGCACTTTTGTGGAATACTTCGGCGAATTGTTGACGTCGTAAAGAGACGCCATAATTCACGAGGGAATTGTGGTTATTGCAGCTCGAAACGACCAAGCAAGCACAGTCGCGGTTCGTTCGGTTGGGTACACGTTCCTGAAGACAGGACAATGGACGGCTTCGTAGTGATTGCGCGTAGCTTTGAACATTTTAAAACTTTGTAAAGTCATGTCGGCGTTGACAGGCGGCAATCGGCGTCTCATATTAAGCGCTAGTCAGGTTGTAGTTTAGTCGCCTAGTCGTTGAGTCGTACGTAGTCACATCGCTGAACACATTCTTAGACGTGTTGGTTGTTATTTAGACGTCTTCGTAGTTGTTCCAGGAACTCGTAATATTCTTTTGACTATTCGACAGCTCTTCATTGTCTACTTATTGAGCTTATTTAATTGAGTTTTTCTGTGGCTTGAGGACATTAATAAAGTTTGATATTCTTTCCATGCTTCTCGCCTTAGCTACTTGAATTGGTCTTGTAGACGATACAGCCGATCTTTATCCAGTGGATCTTTAATGTCAGTAACGTCCCATTGTAAACTAATAGGCTACGAGGGATATATAGAAAGTAAGTTTCGATAGGGTATTAAAGGAAATTAAGACTATATTTACAAAACATTTTTATTGCTTTTTGAAGTATACACCTTAAACTACTTTTCTGTATAGTTTCCGTCATTTTTAAAACACTTCTTATAGCGACGCACCAGGCGTTGTATACCTTCGTCGTAGAAATTTCCCGCGTGCGATATGAACCATGTATTAACAACTTGATTGACATCGTTGGTCACCAACGATATATTTCTCATGATAGAAAAGGTGATATTTGCTTGATTTGACGTCTGGGTTGTAAGGCGGACGACGATCAAATTGTTTCCAGCCAAAGTTTGTGAGGAGACATTGCGCTGCAGCTGAAACGGCCCCCAAAATTTTTACAGGTTTTTTTTTTTTTTTTTTTTTTTTGGGGGGGTTGTTACGTAAATTTTTTAAAACTAGACGCGCGGCCTAGATGGAAAAAGATGCGCTGAGCCCATCGTGACAGGACTTGCAATAAAACACTTGTTTAACAGCAACAACATTTTTATTAGTGCATTCGTTATTTCCAGTTATGTTCCTTTTATAAACATCAAAAATTTTCTTTTTAAGGTTATAGTTTTCCAGCTATTTTCAATTATTCTCATTTCATAGACACTAGTATATTGTTAACTTGTACTAATAACACCCAAGTATAATTAACAAATAAATTATTAAAACTGTATAACCAGCAGACACAAATTCTTTTCATTTTGCAATCGCCAGAAATTTTAAATCTGCACTAACAACATTTGACAATTTAATCAGAAATGAAATTACTAACGCTATATAACAAGGAGGTACAAATTGTTCATTATATAAATGCAAACATTTTCAAGTATAGTTTTTTAAGTCATTTCCAAGTTACTTTAATTTATCGACATTAAATATTTGCAAGTAACAATAACATGTAACAATATGACCAACCACTTTAATCACTGCAATCCAGACATTAAATTTTTCGAGTTATAGATTTTAAGTTATTTTCAAGTTATAGCTTTAAATGTAGTTTCAAATTATTTTCATTTCATGAATACAAGAAATTTTCAATCTATACTAATGACATCTAATAATATGGTTAACCAATGAAATTACGAAAGCTATATAACAGGTAGATACAAGTTGTTCATTATATAGATACTAAAATTTTTTAAGTAGGCCTACAGTTTTTTAAGTTATTTTCAATTGCGTTCATTTTGTAGAGATCACAATTTTTTAAGTTGTAATAATAATAACATTTAACAACACAAATAACAATTAAATTACTAAAAATGTATTATAAGCAGATTCCCAATAATAATAAACACAATAATCACATCAAGCACAATGTCTGCACAGGATCTGTTATGAGCAATCTTAACCCTTAAATGCACGAGTTTACTCTTGCTAAGCGAGTCTTTCGTTTGTAGCTTACAACTGGTGGAGTGCTGTGTGTGTGTGGTTAAATAAAAAGAATCCTCCCACCTGCTCTTTGCTGACACATATGGTAGAACTTGCTATGTAATGCTGGAGGAGAGTGACGGTGATGAAAGCTAGTTCCGTTGGGTCTAGGTTGGTCTGACGGCGTTGGGGACCTTGTTGCTCCGCTATGCGGATGGGGATAGATGTAATTTCTCCATCCTGGCAACCAACCCCTTTTACCTCCCGACTATGCGGGGACCCTGGAAAAATTCCATTTGTAATTTGCAGTCAAAGAAAAAAAAGGAACAACTTAACCCAAAATCTTTCTCGCCCCGTAACACAGATCACACACACACCATTATAATTTCATTCCCACTGCTTGTCATTAGTAACAGCAAGGCTCACATTTTCAAACTATTTAAACCAACTATTAAATTTCAGTTCAATTATAATTATATTACTACAACTCATCCAATTCATCTGCCTTTAAATATTCATTGCTTTACATTTAGTTTTAAATTCACATTTGATCAGACGGCCACGGGCTCTCGGCCATACCAGAACTAACATGGCAAGTCCAGTCACACATACACTATTATCACGTAATACACACGCCAGGCCTTATTAAATTGACATTAATAATATTAATACATCAAAACTCTGGGTCACCTGAAGCACTTTATAAATTCATGAAGTCATTATAGATGTCTATGAATGCCCGCCGTCAAACAACCGCCCTGCCGGAGTGTCGGAAAGGAAAAAAAAAGGCTAATTCAGCCTCGCAGCGGATTGTGTAGAGTTAGAAAACAGCTGATACGGCGCCGGCTTGATTTCGCTGTCGTGCACCGTAGCGGTATATGGGTCAAGGTCGATACATAGCAGAGCTCGACAGCACAACCTTTTGTACTGATATTCGGCCGGGATTGTCGGCGCGAAATATGGCCGGGGCATTCAACTTTACCCTTTGCCACGGCACACAGCGGCAGTATGTGTGTGTGCGGTGCCGATTGATCGCAATGTTCCGGGTAAGCATCCTACGTTGCTTACTGTGATCGGACTAAGCAAAAACCTTGGTACCATTGAATCGCTCACTGCTTCTTCTCCATAAATATCGAAAGTCTGACAGTAAATTTCAATTGTTTTAATGTCTTTCGCATTCAAGAACCGAATCATATAGGCCTACCTACATTCACACCTACTTTCACATACCTAATTTCTTCGACATTATAAACATGTCCACCGAAGCTTACTCAGTGCACAGTTGTTTACAAATGGCGTTGTTGGCTTGCCAACGAATCAACAAACTGGCCGCGCATGAGCAAACAGTATGACGGCATCGACACGGCGGCAACGGAACTTACTTTCTGAATAAGCCTCGTAATTGAAAACACAATTAATCAAAGCTTTAATTAATTAATCGACACGTTACAATAAAGTTGCATGGGTACAAACAAACAGAACACGAATTAACAATAAAATAAAGCAAAACTCGAACTAACGTCTTTATATGAACGCTTTTTTGAACAATCTCAGAATAGATCTGAAAATGCTTTAATCAGTTATAAAGCATAGGCGCATACGTATTTGATCAAGTTTTTATAATGTGCAAGGCTTTTGTGAATGTATTTCTTTACCAGTTTTGTTAGTTTTATTAGCAGCCATCAACTTTGTCACTACTTATTGCAACACTGCTAACTACTTCGTTCTTGACGAGGCCTTTCGGTGTCTCCACCACCATAAGATCTTAAACGACCCAATGATGGTGGAGACACCGAAAGGCCTCGTCAAGAACGAAGTATTTAGCAGTGTGGCAATAAGTAGTGACAAAGTTGATGTATATTTTGGTTTGTTTACCTTACAATTTGGTCAAAGTGAATTTTCCATAATCTCTTTTTGAACTCAAAAATGGTACACTCACTCAATTTCATCAAATCCTTAGGGGGGGGGGGGCATTATCGATGTAAAATGTACGTACATACAAACATTGCTCGCTTTATAGGATAGGACAATAATCAACGAGCGACTTGGAATCATACGTGGTTGACGTTTGACACTAATCACTTCTGTAATGCATGTAGGTAGGGAACTGTTAGACTGACGTTTCATCTAGAATGTGACTTCAATGCAACTCCTATGCCACACAAAATATGTGTTGTACGAACCATGTGAAGTGACATCGTGTTTAATGGGATTAGGATTTGCGCGTCACTTAGACGTCTTTTTATGGACTCCATTCTACGACTGCATTCTGAAGTACCAGTACTACCAGTCTGCAATTTCTTGCGAATGTGCCGTTGACCGTACAGAATTCAAGAATATAATGAAATATGAACGACAAAGAAGTTATAAAATGTGCAGGTTGTCAAATGTAGTGAACTAATTGCAGTGAATCCAAACACGCTGGTTGACAAGATAAAGTCAGAAGCCTAAAGAGAATTAAATTCTCTAACTTACCAACATGATTAGGTGTGAATTAATGAATGGTGTTACCAAGCTAAAGGGCAATAAGTAATCATATATGGATTATAATAAGAAGTGTGAGTACTTAAACTTGTACTCCCTACAAGACAAATAATGTAATATATAAGATGTAAATTACTTGTTGCCCAGCTTATTGAACAAATTGTACAATAAAAAAGAAAACCATGTATACTGTTTTCTCCCCAGTGAACCAGATCGTCAGCATTAGCGGTAGGAGACCCTGAAGCATTCGTCTACGATTCATTAAACCGTTCCGTGTCAATGTGGAAACGTCGTTCTTTTTTTAAAACGTTTAGGAGTGTCAGTAATGTTATTGTTACTAATAGTAATATACCATCGTTTAGCATTAAAATAAAACACCCCAGTATACTGTTAAGTATACGTAACACAAATAACATGCGCAGCGTAGGCGTACATGCGGTTGTCAAGTCACTGAAACGACATCATTACAGAACTGTCCAGAGTCACCTAGCAAGACTATTGACGTTGCTCTTCCAGATACTGGAGCACATTCCCCCTCCCCAGACGGTCCAAAAAATACACCGGATAAAATCACTTCTACAGCTAGTTTAATTACCAAGTTTTATGATATTTTCAGTTAGTTGAAAACTAATATCTCAGGCAGAAGAAAGTTGGCGAACTAATAACAAAAAAGATTTTCCCTAACGTCGAGACTGGCAAGTATCTTACTTTAACTACTGATGAGACTACCTACTCAGTCTATCTGATCAGTCGATATTCTGTCCATTTCAGCAAAGAAAATCAGTCAAAATGATCAATATCACACGTAAACTATTATATAAATAAATATCAGTTTATTCGTTACACTTCCTGTCATTTTCCAATTTTTTAACACAGTACAAAAATATGTGAAGGCTTTTGTTTCATTAAAAGTAAAAATCGTATTATTTATTTTAAATATATAACCAAAACTGCTTCTGTATCTACTTCTTAGGATGTGTGGATACTACAAACACCTTCAAGATGTCATCCCCCCTCCCCTCGCGAGACAATCTCTAGATCTGGGCCTGCGTCCAGAGACGCTCCAATTAATCTAATGACACATGGAAATTTCTGGTTAACATGAAAACGTCATAAAGGCCTATATATAACAACACATGGTAGCCGAGGTGAATTAAGAGATTTGTGAATTATGCTAGCAATTTCAAGAGCTCAATTCTGCGAACGGATTGTTTCAAGTGATAAGAGAGTTAATACAAAGACCCAATACTGAAAATGACAAATGTTTAATTTTTGTTGGTGTTCTGGATTATCATATTTTATTTAACACGGTATCAATGTGTAGATTGCGTATTGGATAATTGTATGAGTACGATAACTACTGTAATACCAGTGCCATTTTTTTATAGATGTGATAATACGTAAAATAAAAATTGTTATATAGTGGTGTTCCTCTGGTGTTCCATCATTTATTCCTTTATTTTAAGAGTTAAATACATGTGGTCCTTGTAAAAATAATCATCTATTGAGGGGTAACACTCAAAGTCAGTGATCTCTCTGAAATATAGAATAGAATCTTCACAATGATTTTATGAAGATTAACGTTACCGTTAACGAAATGTTTAGGTTATCCAAGACAGATAACAGTATCATCTGTTGAGGGGTAACACTCAAAGTTCGTGACCCTCTGAAACTAGTCTCACAGTTTGTGATCTAATATTTACAGAATCATCGCGATAGTATTGTTAGTGATGTGTTTATGTTGTAAACATCATGTACATGCATCTTGAAGACTTAAACAAGCACTAACAAAATGCTATTTGTCGTAAAACAAATTATGAAATTATATATTACTTAAAACATTTATCAAAATGACGTTAAAATGGATTGCACAAAGTCTATGATACATATCGAGAAAATCGTAGAATGACAGTCAGCCGATGGATACGCGCGCGCACACACACACAAATGGCGGCACTACTATGTATTATGCTTCCCACTGTGTCTAGGGGGATTTACCCCTTGATAGTATGGGATCAGGTCGTTGCTCCCTTACTACAAACAAGTGAAGTGTTCGCTCAGGGTTTTCCCTGACTCTTTTTTTCTGTTTATGAATATTGTTCGACTTTATCTGTTCACTCACTTTTTGTTATTAAGTTCACCTTACATTGAATCGATCCCTTCTTTTGAAGCAAATGAATGAGATTTATGATTTGCATCAATTATAGGCCTATGTATTTGATAATTATTGTTATAAAAAATGTACATACATAATTGCTTCTTTAGATACAAATGAGGTCTAAATGAAAAGTAAGACGATTAAGATTCTTAATAGAATGGGATTAAAGTATCGGAATCTTTTATCTGACAGAAGTATCTGGTTATTGTTAAATTCATGATTCTTTTATCTCACACGTAAACATTATCTTTACATTATCTTCTAAATAAATCATCAATTATGTCCTTGGAACAATAACCATCAATTAAATCATCAAAATAAAATAGAATAAAATAAAAACAAATCATCTAAATATTCATCAATTATATCTAATGTTTGAGATCAATTCTTTGAGTCAAAGATGGTAACAGGAAGAAACAAGATGTTCGGCGTAGTAAAAATTCACTTTTTAAATTCTTAATTAAATACGATATGCGCCAAAGCAAACAGTAATGAAAGCCACAGGTCTATGACACATATTGTAACAACAAATTACTCAGTTGTTATGGGGTTTATTTACTTATATGAGACTCCCGTGTATCCACGTTAGGCCCCACGTTATGTGCGTCAATTTGTAACACCTATTTAATCAAGATCAATAAGATTTATTTTAGGTTTCGGGGTTTAATCAAGCTCCACGTTGGTATGCGCCAATTTGTAACAACAAGCCGATGTTACGTGTGTTTAATCAATCTGTCATTAATGAAAATATTTATTATGTAGTCTTATAGGTGACCTCCTGTAACTCAATTTTAATAGACAAGTTTATTTATTATTTTGTTATTACAACTTTTATGTAGACCATAACACGGTTTTACCTAATTACTCAATGTTAATTCTATATTTCATGTATTTAATTAATAAATTGAGAATTCTCTCCAACCCTAGTCAGTCCGTATTATGTAAATCAATTCAAAAATTGTGCAGGAAACACGCTAGTTCGGTAATCTCACGTTCTACCAGCTGTCGACTATAAGCACTGTTATTCGTAATTGACTTACGCTTCTAGGTTAGCTTGTTCGCCAGATTTTAATCACCCTTTTTACCTGTAAATTACTCCACCCACAACATACAATACCTATTCTACAATAATATAAAACATCATCATATACAAGAAGGATTCTTTATTTATATTACCTTTTAATTCAACTTCTAACGGTGCTCTTCATGGTTATAATATAGTTATATCGATTGTACAATGATGAATCGATTGGTTAGTTGACTATTCCTTTTTTTTTTTTAAATACAAATTAAATATAATGTTAATTATCTCTAATCCCAGGGTACGTGTGATTCTTTTAACGATTAGTAAGGCCAGGTAATGCAAAATTAAGGTTACTTAGTATTACAAAATGTTATTAGTTCTTACTATATTAAAATTAAATATAAGCTGGTGTTACCGTACTGGACGATTCTCAAGGTAGCAGTGCTCGTTTGCAAACGGTTGAAGATTTACAGTTGAGGTTTACGTTAATCCAGAAAAGGTGTTCCGATTATTAATAAAATTGAAGGGGTGATGTCCTGGAAGGCAACGGGAACTCTTCTAATCTTCGTTCTCCTTCACGATCCTTGTGGTTGTCGGTCCCGGTGGAATTGGTGTCGTATTATAATTTCTTTCTTGAAAGTGAGGTTTATTTCTTCAGTAACAAAGGTCCTTGAGTATATTTTTTTCTATAATTCCATTAATTCAGACTTTTTATTCCATCAATGAGTCTCCTGGTTAGATGGGAAATCGAGTTCAATACTACATCCAATGGAATTATCTTGAAGAGTAAAATAAGAATTCCTCGACCATTTGGAGGTATATGGTTATATTTTTGAAATCTAATTCATTGATTATTCATCGGTTTAGTTTACAGGAATTGGTTTTTACTTTAATTTATTAATTTTTGTTCATTTTATGTTAATTTATGTCCTCTTTTTTAAATCTGTCTACTGATCTGAACTCAATAGCATATAACAATCGAATAATTGAAAATCAACAAGATTTTTTACATTTTAGTTACCCTAACAACCACTACTTTCTGTCATTGGATGATATTTTATATCCTAGAGCCAGAATTATAAAATATTACTACTCTTTTTTAATAAATACTCCATGCTTGGAATTATACCAAATTACCTAAAACTCTCACCCAATCTACCTTATTAAACCGTATATATTTTACTATAGTTTCATTTGACTGGACTTATTAAAAAGGTATTAATTTCCTTTTACAAATATTAAATTTAGGCCTATAGGTTTTCTTACAACTGTTATAATATTGTTTGGTTTTTAACTTAATTTTTCTTTACCTGACCTACTGTACAAATAGTCACTGGTTTATGGCCACTTACATTAATTTTAATTTCCTGGTTTTAATTCATTATATTAATTAGTTCATACTTGAACCTTTCATTATTTTATAACATAACTATAAGAACTACTTGCCAACTTTTTAACACTTATTGCCTTCCTGGCCAAGTTTACAAACATTAATTCAAACATCTTCATTAATCAATTACAGTAAATACATTCAACATAATATAATACCTAACCCATGTACTTATACTTAATTATTCAAATATCATTTTAACATAAATAAAAGGAGTACCACTGACTAAGTACTTCTTTAAAGCAACAACTCCGCTCTTATTATCCACAAAACATAAGATAAATATTCTGTAAACACTATATCATGTTACAGCATAACAACAAGTACAATTTGCAACACATTAAATATTAATTTGAATAGTATTTTATACTTCATTACTACATATTAAACTCCTCCCATTAGATACAATGTTTATGTTTTACATCCCATATTATTTATTACATCTTTTAGATTTAGGTACACTTCAGATTGTCTTAGTAACCTTAACATTTTGGGTATTGTTCTAAACCATATTTACTTTGTTTTTTATGTAACGTTGGGGACCTCGAATCTGTTACGTTACAATATGCACATGAGCATCTCGTAATCAATTCATCGCTCTCTCTCATGGAAACCTAACAATATCTATATTCTAGTTTAAGCTTGGTAGAGGTTATAATGTTTCTAACAACGCAAGCGAAAGTTTTTATCATTAAACATTATTTTCGCTTATATGGAGATGGATGTTCAAAGGACCAAATCTTTATACATTACAAATGAATTTCGTGAAAGGTTTCAAAAACCATCAGCCAGTAACATGATATATTTGCAGACATTAAGAAATTCCTTTGTACTGGCAGCGGTCTCACACAGGTCAAAGGTCATCCAGTTACTGTAACAACAAATGAGTCATGGACGGCTCCTCGAGCAGGTGTTTCAGTCTCCAAAGAGACGTTTCTGGTGAACGTTTTTAAAACTGAATCTTAGTAAAATATCTAATGAATGTTCAATCAAACTGGCTGTTTTGCCTATAATATACAGGCTGGACAAGGAAGCGAGAAGCCTGTACTGTGATACGATGCTATCAATAGTTACGATGATCCAGCGTTCCTATCTAATGTATGGTTTCTGATGAAAGTCGAATTCGTTTGAATGAATTTATCAAGCGACAGACAACCCGTTTTCTTGGACTTTAATGGCCATACGTCATTGTGGTAAAAACCACCGTAGTCAGCGTGTAACAATATGGTGTTCAGTGTCTGCAGACGGCATGTTGGGATCTTATTTGTAGAGGATGATCATGAAAATCCTGTTACTTTGAACTTGGTTCTAAGTAGAGAACACGACTTCTGACACGACTTTACACGATTTCTGAGGGATTGAGACGATTGCTGTGCAAAAAACTTATCACAACAGTTTTAGTAGGATGGGACCACTTGCCACACAACGTGGAAGTTCATTTGATTCACGGGAATTTTGGGAACCGCGTAATTTCCCGTGGAACAGACCTACCCACATCCTGTTGATTTACTTGATCTTGCACCACCTGACGCTTACATTTGGGATATGCTAAAGTAAGCCATTCATTTTTCGAGAGAACCAACCGGCAGAAATTGTAACTTGCGTAAGAGGAATGAAGCAACCTCTCTTTAGGTTCGTGTTTGAGAATCTACGTGACCGTTATGAGTAGTGTCTGAAACACAACGGAGAGCACATCGAACATTTTCTGTTCCTTAGAAAACGTGAAAATTTACTTCCATGTGTCGCTAGATTCATGGGCGTCACCAGTGCCCAATTATTGGGGGGGGACTGAACATTATGGTAATATTGAATACTTGATGAATGGTCAAATTTCTCAATGACTTGGGGCATTCTTTTCTATTTTTATACGTTTTTATCTTTTAATATTACTAATGTAATTGATATAATATTGGAGACATATATAATTAATTTTTTCATTGTCAGGTAATTTTAAGACTGTATTAATTCACTAGATTAAGATTAGATATAGAAATTAAGATGACTTAAATGGAAAAATCCAATTTTTATTTACAGTAATTACTGAACATTACATCGTTAACTTATCTGTTAACTACAATAAAAGTATTAAACAGTTTGACAATATAAAACATTCTTAGCATCGCTGTGTCATAAAAAGCTCCAAACACATTCCTCCTAGCATCAAAATTAGAAATACATACATTAATACTTTGGCTATCTTCTTGATGTCGTCCAGTACCTTTTTGTAGACATAGCATAGGTTTACATGGTTGAGCCTTGTCTGGGTCATAGTCGAAACTAATATAAGTCTTTAGTTTTGAAAAGCACTGAAGCTTCTTTCTGCCTCACAACTAGATGCTGGGCACACAAGAAAAAGACGAACCAAACTTTCTACATTTCTGAAAAGAAATCATCTTTAGTCATCGTGATCGAGGCTATCCTCCCATCATGTAAACATGTCACCTTGTACCTTTGTAGAAAAAGTTATATTTCTACTTTAAACGATGATGCGTGAGTTTCTGGCTAATGCTTCACACCCTTCCTTTTGAAAAAGAATGTTTTCTAGCAAAAACTATTCCTTCACAATAGGCTGATTCATAATTCGATTTTGAAACCCTGCTACAGCTGTGTCCATGACTTGAAAATACTCTTGCCTGCAGTATTCTTCAAATGACTGACAACATACCTGTAAGTCAATTGTCCACCTTTTGGTAGTTTATGTTGTCTCGGAAACGAAACCAATACCAGCAATCTTATCATTGCATTATTTAAATACAGATGAAAACTTTTCATTTGTCCTCAGTGAAATAAATCCATCAATGATATGTTCAACTGATTTATAAATTCCTGTCACAGTTCTGTTATTTACTGGAAGTAGTTGTTTATAAAATTTCTAGAAGTTCCATCTCGTTCCATGAACAAACCAAGATATGCCACTGCATTCTCAAATACACTAAGTAGACAACTAGCATCGCCATATCCTTGCTATCCTTGTTCAGTCACTATTATAATTACCAGTTCATAACGGTTCAAAATTTCCTTTATTTGTGACCGCCGACAAAGACATATTGTGGGACACAGTGGCTTTGGTTTTGCCAATGTTATCAATAAGACACTCGACTACATTATCTTGGATATGCATAAACGCAGATTTTACTTTAGTGTTTGAAAACAAAATTTCTAATTGATGGGCCTATTCCATACCATTTTTTACTGTTATAGAAATATCACAATTTCCTTTCATGACCAATTACAGCAGTGAGCACCACAGTGCATGTAATCAGCCAAAGGCTGCTTCTGGATTATGTTAGCCTCTATTGATGCCACTCATATTCCCAACTCCGTCATAGATCTGTCATCACAAATAAATTATGCTGTGTCTGAACCACAAGTTATGACAGTTTTATAGACCCCATAAAACTTTATTCAGGTCCCACGTTATCATCACACTCTCTGGTTCATGTCCTGAAATACCTTGTACATCATCACAAATAACTAAATAAATTAAATTATTTGTTATGTGCATTTTTTTAGTGATATTGGCAACTATTTCATTTCCTAGGATCTAAATGATTTAATTTTTAACGTAGGGTGTACATAATTCTGTTCTCTTTGGAACCACTGCCTCAGAGATGGCTTGTCCTCACTGCAAACTTTCATCAAACCTTGAAGCTTCCTTCAAAATTTGTATGACCTCTAATAGCCAGTCCTGTCTAACGGGATATTTAAGAGTACTAATGATAACCATTAATGACTCTAAAGCTACCTTTTGCCCCTCAACGTTCATTTTTAACAACTGTCTTTCATTAGAGGCTTTCTGTCGAGCATGGGCATTAGCAGGACTTTTTTCATGGCTTTTAAACCTTTCAATTTCCTTTATCCAGTTTTTGAATTCTTTCCCACTAAGCCATGTGTGGTTTGGTTGCAAGCGTCTTACCCTGGACATATTTTGTACAGTAAACATAGCTTACCCCATCAATCCCAGATAGTGCACAAATTTTGGCTACCAATTTTGGTGAAAAGTTTCATCAGTCCTGTGGGATGCTGATGAAATGGAAAACCGTGGAAAAGCGTCAGCTAAAATTTCAGGTTGGTATGGAAGACATGCTAATTCAGTTTCGGGTGTAATTGGATCACACGCTTCAGCCACTGGTTATGGTAAGCTTAGAGGAAATTTTGAAACTCGAGATTCATAGGTAGGAACTGGAAATTTTTCAAGTGATGGCCCAGTATCTGAAAATAAAATACATTGTACTTGTGGGATCACGAAAATAAATTTAGTTATTGTGATTGGTAGGGACGATCGCCGTCTACACCGGGTTGTTGGGGGAGGAGGGCACGGTTTCGCAGAGTCAAGCCAGCGGCCAGACCAGACGATATTGGTCTCGCCTTATAATTGGTCGAGAGTTTTCTCGTCCGACGTCATCGATGAATTCTACCCCGAACGTTACCGGCAGGAGACGACAGGTTCCATAAAATAGTACAATACACCTCACAGTATTGGCGTGGGATGTAATGACAGGCTGTCGCGAATTGGTGTGTGAAAATGCAAAAGGACGATGGTCGCAATTGCGTATGTCGTTTTGCTATTGCAAACTTTTCGTGTATACCAGCCAGTCTTTGGTCGATTATCGAATAGCCCTTGTATATTAGTGTCCGCATAAAAACTTCTTTCAATTTTATACTCCAATTTTGTCGTTTTACGACAGTTGGTAACTTTTTTGGTACTAGCCCTCATCGATTTACTTCCTTTCATTACACGGATACGTACAGAAGCTTACGAGTTCCCAAGACCTTTAAGCCTGGTTTAATGATTAGATGGCATTTTTTCTGCTTGCAAAATTTTATTCATTGTATACAGTATAGATTTGTAAACTGAGGAGTATGTACTCGGTATTCATTCGTAACACAGCGCTTATAATATTTGCCATAACATTTCGAAATTAGAAACAATAAGATCCTATGACCCATCAGAACTTTATGACTGAAAATAAGTAACTCTCCGATTCGGAAATACCGAACTGGTGCTTCGAAGCGCTACATAATAAAATGTTTTTTGTATATAAATGAGCGTACTACGAATTTTTCTTCCACTTACCATTTGTATGCTCTTCGTTTTTATTCAAAGTGAGAAGCTTCCTTTTCTTAGCACTACATGTCGATGTCTTCAGCCAAGATTTAACTGATCCCTGTTTCTTGAGTTCCTCTTTACCCCCACTACCTGTCTTCATTATACCAATACAAAAGACAATTAAACTGAACTAACTTAGAAATAAATTAGACTGAGTAACAAATACAAACTAACTGAAAACGAAAGAGATAATCTTAAAGCCTATGACAATTATTCGTCAAATAAGGAGAGCTTCGTTTGTAACAGAAATAGAGACAAAATAACACGATGAACAAGGCAAGGCAGATTGGTAGCCGAATCCATATAGGCTACATTACATTCGGAAGAATAGTAGTGTAGTGGAAGGAGGGTTTGTCGGGTGGGGCGTTATTCTTCTTTGTGTGTTTACATTTTTATGGCACTGTCATCTTGTCAACAAACTGTCAACCCTGCGTTTTAGCCGTTAATTACTTGCGAGAATCTATCATAATCTATATATACACGAAGAAAATAAACCACGGCCTCAAATTGGACCATCAATATTAATATTTTAATATTTCTTTATTAATATAAATGTATTTTTTACTAATATTTTTATTCAACTAATAATTTGTGTAAAAAATGAAAAATTAATTTGAATAAAAAGTTATTCAGGATTTAACCTTTGGGAAAATATTGGGGAGAACGGATCCCCCTGCCGTGACGCCGTGATTCCTGTAACGTTTGTATTATTTATTCCAAACAAAGCTTTTTCTCAAATAAAACATACATTCAGTGCTGTTTATTTTGGCCCATACTGTATCATCACCACAATCACCATCACTAACATGCTGACTACCACCTTTGCCCCAGAACGCCGTGCCAAACGTTGTCACAGATTTGCAGTTAATTCAATGATATTTTACAATTTAATTACGGTTACGTACAATAATTAGTTACAGAAAGAGTACCGTTCAGTAGGTTCACAGTGTATGCCTAAGTACTCGTATGTAAGGATTGTTAAGCAACTGCTATATCAAATGAAAAATGTTTACTTTATAATCTGGAAATATTAAACATTCGTAAACATACCGTTTTATTAACTGCACCGCTAGATAATCTTGACGGAAAAAGAAGCTGTTCATGCAATAGAATATAGATTAGTAATTTATGCTAATAGTTGGTAATAATCGATAGTAGTAATATTTATAGGTAAACAGCTGAATGTACAGCAGTATCAGTTTACAACGGTCACTGTCGCAAATTGAATTCCGTTATATTCGGCCACACAATAGTGCCATACTACGGTAATTACGTTGGCGTACAGTCAGTGTTAGTGACGTCATTGTAATTGAATTCGCTTCTACCAATCGAAATGCAGTTGTAGTTCACATATTGTCTCATACTCCGCTTTGTCTTAATCAGGGCATGGAACTAAAGGATTATGTTTGCCATTGACTCACTGTCTCCCATCACCTGATTGTATGTGCTTGTCCTATACGACGTTAAACTAATACGACGTCTTACTTCCGGTTGTTTACCTGTAGATTTTAATCAAAATGAAATCCATGCATGCTGTCTTATTATGCGGGGGTGACATTATACAAGAGGGATGTACGGTATGTCCTCATTACCTTGGCTGAATTACAAGTACGGGCTAATTATTCCTTCATGAAAAGCTAATTATTTTCGTAAACAAAGAGCAGTATATCTTCGCTGGGAAAACGAACAAACTGCACGGAAGTAGCCTGCTCCTGCTGCTCTTATTTTTTTGTAAGATGGAAAGAGTATTTTCCAGTGTTAAGTTATCTGTAGTGATCTTACTGTTTGCAATTTCCACACTAATAGAAGGTAGCAGTTCCCAGCTATTACACTTCAGATTTTGTTAACGCCTGTTATCCACTGCTTTATACATTTCTTTTAAAGTACTTCTATAACCTCGTAAAGTAGAAACTGACATTTAAATAAAGTGGCCATGTAAGTATTACGTAAACTTTCAAAGAGGGGGGGTGAGCTTTGCTTTGCTTACAAGGAAAAGGGGGGATGAGAGAAGTGCTTACGTAAGACAGAGAAACATGTACGTGTGATGAAAAGATGCTACTCGGAAGACAGAATCAGTTAGTAGCATAAAAACTGTAAACAAACTAGCAGACTTAAAGAAAATCGGGTTCGACGTCATCAGTAGCAGGCGGTAACAAATAGGTCGATTATCGAGGAGTTTCTCAACAGTCTGTGACCGTCGTTCATTTGCTCCCAAGAAATTCAACTACGGCGGAGAGTCGACTACACGTTTAACCTGCACCTAACAAATTTTCCCAACCACTATCGAGTCAACACCGTATAGTTTGTTTATTTTAGACTGGATTCTGATGGCATGTGCTTGTACTTGAACTGCATTGGTTAGATGAGTGGTCATATCATAAATCCTCATCTAGGAAACAAATAGTTCGCAATTAATTAGTGTTATTTGGTTAAAAATATATCAAGAAACTGCGTTTTTAATATAATTAGGATTAGTACAGCTTAAAATAAGGTAAACGATCTTATACCTTATTTATGTTAAGTTTGTTTTGTTAAGAAAGCTTAGTTGACAGCGTATGTTGTATCACACCGCTTTGTTTATTTTATCACTACTGTTAATTTTTAGTCATATTAACATACTTTTGATACGACACGTGTATGTTATTTGGAAAATCTAGACTCAAACCTTGGACGAACACAAGTATTTTTTTTTTTAAGATGGTAAAGCTCGGGTTCCTACATTCCGCACACGGGCAAATATAAAAGTGCCCTTGTTTATGCATATGGAATACCGCTTTTGTTACCTGATCACAGCTGAATGTAGCAGAGTATCACAAGCTAATACCTTCTGTTTATGCCGGTATGAAACA
This sequence comes from Magicicada septendecula, assembly GCA_034769895.1. Classification (NCBI taxonomy): domain Eukaryota; kingdom Metazoa; phylum Arthropoda; class Insecta; order Hemiptera; family Cicadidae; genus Magicicada; species Magicicada septendecula. Next base: position 310,387,331 of record CM068368.1, read on the forward strand.
CATCCGATGACATCTGGAAATCCACAAACTGTTGGCTACTGTGGACCAACATTCATTGCAATCAGAAGTGGAAAACACAGTTTATCTGTTTTCAGAATTGAGACGTTATTGATATTAGTGATTTTCAGTCATTGATGAGAACAGAGAATGGTCCGGTCTTGCATGTAGTGATTAAGTTTATACACGGAGGACCGGACTATATCAGAAGGTGATCTTCTTGTTTTGCGGCTCTTCAAGAAGCATGATTTGTAGGAATTATTCATTGCTTCGAATACTCCAGAACGAAGTAGCTCTACATTTATTAAGAATAGCATAGAATAACACCGATAGTTAGTTGGACGTATTTTGGCTCACACTAACTTTAGTTACCATCTCATGACCTCGGATGCACCATAAACGATGATTTGAAGAAACTTAATTTTGGGTTTGCTGAGATGACAGAACTATGGAATACTGCGAAGTATGGAATCAGAAGTAGTTAGTCACACTTGCAGAAGTATGGAATACTGTGATCATAGATGGACATTCTGTCCACACGATCTACGTTAAATCCGGCGAGCCTGAACTTCCAGACATATAATAGTGTTCAGAACATATCCAGGAAAGCTAATATTTATTAAAAGTTACTAAACGCAGAGATGGAATATGATGTACACCACCAAGAAATGGTACATTTCGAGTACTCATAGACCGCCTTCCAGCACAATGTAAGTGGCTCCAAGGTGAATTTAAGAGAATTCATCTATGTGAAATTTCAATTATTTGTGTAAAATGTGTAATGTTAATATGCCGGGACAGAAGTTAAACTTCTATAATCGTTTAAGAAAAATTAAAGTACTCAACTAAATTAAAAGAAAATAAAAATAATGCGGTATGTTTTTATACTAAAATAGAAGGTTTAAGAATGGTCAGCAAATGACAATATGATTGTGTTTTATTGCTAGTTGTAACTTTATTTTATGTGCAAATCCAGAAGTACTAAACACCAACACCGAGCACACACTTTTATTATTATTCCACGGCATAAACCGAGTATATAGCCTCGGATTAACATTCAAAATACGTGTAAATGAATAGATATGCATTATAACAGACATAAACTGATAACAGCTGCGACTGATTAATGATACGAGGTTTATGAAGTGTGGATATTAAAAGTGACATAAACCAACAGTAATAGTGTCACTGGTTACGAAGCAACGCTGCAGCTTAAATATTGCAGTTCAAATACTCGGCATATAACCAGAAAATTGACGTCAAAAGATATTGGTGAATTGTTGGTGAAAAGATTTACATGTTGTGATTCGTGCAGTCTGTAGATTGCTGTTAATTTTGTCAATTCGCAATTATGATAGAAAGTTATTGATCGAATTTGCACTGAACTTCCTCTATTTATGATTTTGTAGACTAAAACGATTATTTGGAGGAGTACAATAAACTGATTTATTTGTGAAACGTCACCATATATGCTACCAAAAACCTGAGAATGCTCAAAGCTTAGTAAACGTTTTAAGGCTTACATTTTGAGTAATAAAGTGTAAAATGTTTGCTATTAAAAAACTGTGACATTTCGACGTTAATTAAAGACCACGTACATTTAAACATTTTTTTAACTGGTGTAATCAACAAGTAATACGGCTAGAAAAATATTATGGAGTACTTTCTGGCAGTATTTCAAAACTACTGAAGAAAAAGAGAATGGCTTCACTTTCAAAGAGTTGAGTATATTTTGTATTTATTACATTATTTTATATGAGCGTTTTTCATTTTAAAGTATAATAATGAAGGAGCATTTTAGTTAAGGAGACAACGTAAAGTAGCTATATTTTAGCTATATTGAAATAACTTAAATCATTACATAAAAAAGTATCTTTATATTAGACTATATTAGACTTTAGACCTTCTTTTTCTAAAGAATAGGGCGCAGGTCTGTTTTGGCCAAAAAGTAAATATTTGCGGTCAAACTATTCTGTTTCGTGAGATACAGATGCAACCTTTTGAAATTCAGTTGATCCGTTTGTCTGTAGAGAAATGAAACGGGTATTGTGTGAATGCATGGAATACATATGTTTCATGAATACACGAAAAACGTTTTGTCTACAATGGGTATATGTTTATTTTGCATGTTTTCGGATGCCTGATTTGTTCGTTATTTAACATAGCTTTGTTCTTTTATTGTTTGTTAGTGAATCGATGGCGATCTCAAAGGTCAATAGACGCTGTCTTTATAGGATCAGATTGAAAAGGTGGATCCCGTAAGGGTTTATTTTTTGAAATATGAAGTTGTATATTTTGAAAATAGTAGCAGCAATTAGGCAACTAGCTGCCGACTAAACAGTGCTGTCCAGACATACTGGTGCATGCGCCAAATATGTTTTTTTTGTACACATCTTGTTTAGTTAATGACGTTAGTGGTGAGAAGGAATAGCAGCCCTTGTCTGCACTGTCTTCGTCTTGGCGGTATCAGCTCAATACGCAGTCAGTTAATAAGAATCACTGGAATACTGTGATCTGGGGCCTTCTTGTATGTTGCTAACAATTATTATAGTTGTTTTAGATTTATTACATATTCATATAATTAATTGCGCCACACTAATTTGTTTTACCCGTCGTAGCAGTTCCTATGCTTTCTGTTTACATTGGTGCTAATGTTTTCCAGTTAGCTAACGATTGATGAATATCAAGTTACACGCGCTCTACTATATTATATATTGTATTGCTATAAATTCTTACAGTACATAAACCTTGTCAAACCAGTTGAAAATTGTAAAGTTTGTAAAAAGGTTAGGTTAGAGATAAAGACAAGAAGACTTTCAGCCATATTGGATTGGATGAAATGTCGACTTGTAGTATAATTAGAAACTAAAGTAAATGATTTAAAATAAAAATTTAGTATTAACTAATGCATGCAAAAATCTGGAAATAATTAATATAAAATTATGTGTGTAATAGTGCAAATAAGCAAAACTCAGTCACAGTGTATAAAATGTAGAAGTAGTTTGTAAGAAGCAGAAATTAAAATCATACCTAGACTTAATCAAGAAATCACCAGCGTTACGTGAAGTTAGGTACTACAATACATTTTATAAATTATAAATGACTGTAGAATGTTAAACCAAAGTGTAAATAATATAAAAATAAGTATATTTAAACTATATTGTGAATTTAAAAGCCATGTTATAAACGAAAATAAGAATTTAAAAATATTATAATATAAAACTAAACTTAAATCGAAAGAAGGACGTTGTTTCTAAAAAGAGTGCATTCTAGAAAGGACGTCAACACTCTTGTTTAAGCGTCTAATAACAGTAGTGTGTAATAATAGTGTTTAAAAGAGGAAAAGAAAATACGTAAAAAAAATATATATATATATATATATATTATAATATATTGCCTTATAGAATGAATTTTTTATTAGTTTTATTTTGATAATTTATTTAAAAGCGCTGTTTACAGAAGTTTTTATGATTTACCAGAGTCACTTCCGTATGTACACGCCACCCGTTGGTTGCGTCAAATTTGTAATATAAACAATGTGTAACACTGATTAAAAGTTATAACCAGTAGGAGTACTGTTGTAGTAAGATGTTGTTGACCTACCTGGTTTACCTCTTCTGTTAATTCAATAAAGCGAATAACTAACGTTAACAGTAATTTTATCTCATCAAATAGTATATATAACCCGGTGTGGCTCTACCTCCGTTTAGGTATCTATGTTGACGTTTAAGCAGGTTAATGCGTTCGATATTGGTAAATAACAGTTCAATAATACGAATTAAATTTAAAGTTCTGGAAGCGTGAAGAGGTGTTAAATGGATTGATTCATTATTTATCTAAGGTAGTGCCATTCTGACGGTACATTGCTGGTTAATGTAAATAAATATAACCTTTAGTTAAATTAAATACCCTTTACCTAACCTTAAGTAACATCTTGGAATGTTCTGGTGGTTTCAAAAAGTTAACTCTACTTATTCATTTAAACTTTTGAATTTTTTGCGAATAATTTACAACAGAACTGCCGCCAACATAACCTGTGAAGATCGAATAACACGAATTTCCAAGTACGGCAAGACGGTCGCTAATACAATGAGATTTCATACACCAGTATTTTCCTTTAACATGCTTTTATTTTTATTTTGATATTCATTTAATCTTCCTTCTGACTTCAATAAACAGAATAATTCTTATAACAGAAACTGATTGACCCGGCTAAAGACAATCAGTGGTTTCACAGTTGGTAACATTAGATTTGCTAACGAATGTAAACAGTAGCATTAATTATTATACAATTATTAAATTCTTGGGTTCTTTTGACTATGATATAGAAATAAAAATGTCTTATATGAAGAACAAAACATCACAAAAGAGTAATAACAGTAGAATTATTCTAAATAAATACTTAAATCTACTGTTGTGAACAAAACAAATGTCGGACTAGGTCCGTGTGATAAAGTGAACAAGTTTGGTTATATTGTTCCTTGAAAGTTTATAATATTGAAACAATAATTAATTTAAATTAAATTAATTTGAAAATTATTAGTGAAAGTGGTTAAGTAGTGTTACAGTGATTTGAAAAGTTATAAGTGTCTCTAATAATTGAAAGGGTATACAAAATTCTTAAGTCCGAGATAGTGTATTATTGGTTAATTAACACCATACTTGCTTGATTGTACACTCCTTTATTTATTTCACTTTTATTTTTTATTCACTGTATAATATAATTGATATTTAATATCCACTACACAACACTGATACGATATTTCGTTAAGTTGACCCGATCAGAGGTTATGATTTCTATTGTTGACATAGTACATAACCTAATTCGCACTTTGAGGTTAAAACATCTGATCGGCTTTACTAGGTTAAACATGGAATTTCCGTCACAGGAGGAGCGTGGTGTCCTCTTAGAGTACACACTGAAGACTCTCTTCTCACCTTGACCCAAATCTCGCTTCGACTGACAGGTGATGAGTGCTGATTGGTCAATTGGTTCCAATTTCCGTAATTAATCGGCAACTCTCGTGAAAATAGACGCTTTGAAGCGTTGTTTGCGGGGGTTCATGGCTAAAATAAAGCGTTTCACAAAAGTATTTACAGGTGCTCAGAATTAATTAACACTTTTATAATTGATATAATTCCCTTATATGAGGTCCAATTAACAATTCATTAATGCCATTTATCTGCACTCTTTGAAATGAACATTTTGATGCCCCATACGATATGTTTTTGTTCAGTAATAACAAACTACTCATCTTAATATTTGCATTATTTAAGATTTTCATATAAAAATGTTAAATTTCCTGACTTATTTACTTATTTGTGATTAAAAAATGATATTTACTTACAAACCATTGAGTGTAACATTATTTACAATAATTAATAATGTCACAATATTAAAAAATCATGTTTGGCTAGCTAGGCCTAACCCAACCTGGGTTCCTGACATCTTAGTTCTCTTTCTTATATTATTATTACTTAACTTTATTGTGATATAACTGATCACAATTGTTCCTTATAACTACAACTTGTACAACAATACTAATGACAAAAATTAATAATTATTTCGTACCATTAACATAAATATTAATTTGTCTAGGCATGCTGGCCTATAATAGTTTGAACATTATTCTTTTCATATTTTCACAATTCTTATTTTTAATCCAAGACAACTATTCTAAATTGTTCTTGATCCTCGACTTTCACTTTTATGACACTAATAATGACAATTATTAGCAATAATTGTTTACAAATAATATAAATAAGTTATCCAGGTATACTGGCCCATGGTACTGTACACATTATTTCCTTTCTTATATTTAAAATAATTACTTTTGCTATCAGACAATTACTTTACATTGTTCTTGATACCCTTATTCAACTTTCACTACAATAATAATGGCACAACTTCATAATTATTTACTATAAATAACATAAACAAATGTTCTAGGCTCATTTGCCTATGATAGTGACCCTTAATTTAATTCTTATCTTGACAATACATGTTTTTTTTCTATTATATCATTATTCTAAAACATTCTTCACAATTTACTGAAACTTTTACAACATAGTTGGTCACTTAATATTGTTTTTCTTACTTATTCTAGTTGTTATTAGCTTCAGAATCAGTATTCTGAAGGTTTAGTCCATGTATTTTGTTTCATTATTTACTTTGTTTATTCTTATTAGTTAACCATATCTTCATTACTAGAATATTATTCTAATAATACTGATTCTAGTATTATTTATACAATATAGTTTGTTTAATTAGTTGACTTTAAAACCTGTTCCTTTTACATACAATTATTGACAAGTTTTAGTGTCTCATATTTCTTCTTCTTCATGTTAGAATTCAAATTATCACCATTATTATCTAGTTATTATGAGCTTATTTACTATTTCATAAGTAGTTTTCACCTTCTATTTACAATTCATGGATTTTACAATGCTTTTTTGTTCTTTCTGTTGTTGAAAACGTTATAATGTTACATAACCTTACATGTAGGCTTACATTTAGCTTCATTGTTGTTTTAATATTACCTTTTCATCTCACTAGTTTTAATATTCTTCTTGATTTACATTATTCTATTCATAATCATAAATAAAATTTATTATTTGATTTCATTCTTTTAGTACTTAGAAACTAATTATTGAATTAATAATTTTCTTTATTGAGTATCCACTTTATTACTGCAGTATGAAGTATAAGTTTTATCTTTTTTACCAATTTTTAATGCAGTTTACTGGAGAAAAATCTTATTATTGATAATGTTCTTATCAGTTTCATACATTATTCTTAACTCTTTTTTATTATCTCAAACAATATTTATGTAATACAATGTAGTTAATGACTTAGTATTTTGTTCTTCATGTATCATGATCATGAAATGGTTTAAGTTGGGGCCTTTTTATGTAAGGGGAAAACATAACGTTACAATTATATATTCAATCACTTTCTGGTACAGTCCGTTTCTTCATGTATATAATACATTTAATATTTATAAATAAATTTACCTCAAGATATACCTTTTTTTTCCTTATTAGGAACATGTTTCGGGTACCATCTTGTACCGATCCTCAGCCTTCCGGTTTTTGTGTCTGGTGAAGTACATATGTGTTGGTTGACTATTTTTATTGTGGCTTCCTGTTGGCTTCTGGTACTTCAAATTGGTTTTATTGTGTGTGATTGTGGTGTATGTGTTAGTTTTTTTTGTGTATTTTCGATGTTGAGTGCTTTGAATATTGTGTCATGTTTTGTATTGATTTGTATTTGTTCAGGTATTAGTTTGTTTTGTGTTTTATGTTTGTATATTTGTAAATTTTCCCAAATGTTCATTATGGTGCCTTTGTGTGGTATATGTTTTATTAGTGTCACATTGGTTATGTCTGGGAATTCATGCCCTGTGTTTATTGCATGTGTGGCTAAATTGGATTTATATATTTCTGGTTTTTTATATGCGTTTAGGTGTTCAAAATAACGTTTTTTCAGCTGTTTTTTTGTTTGTCCTATGTAACATTTATTGCAATCTTGGCATTCAATTTTGTGTATACCGTTAGTTGTTGTATTATATTTGTTGTATGGGCTATTTAGTTTTTGTAAATTATTTTTATTAGTTTTGTATGCTATTTTTATATCTGTGTTTTTAAATAGTTTTGTTAGTTTTGTCACTTTCTTATTTATGTATGTGAATGTGGCCCATTTTTTGTTGTTATTATTATTTATGTGTTGTTCATTTTGATTAATTCTTAATTGTTCAGTTTCTATTTTATATTTGATTTTATTTTCTATTTTGTTTACAGTATTTTTATTGTATCCATTTTCATAACCAATTTGGTATATTATATTTCTTTCTTTGTCAGTTTCTTGTTTGTTTAGGGGAATTTTGTACATTCTGTTAAATAGCGAATAGAATGCTGCCATTTTATGTTGTGGTGGGTGGTTAGAATAGTTAGGTATAATGATGTTAGTAGAAGTTATATTAGTCATTATACCTAACCATTCTGACCACCCACCACAACATAAAATGGCAGCATTCTATTCGCTATTTAACAGAATATACAAAATTTGACATAGGAGGGTACATAAAGCAGACATATTTGGTTATAAATCTCCTACCGGCTTCGTACTCGGTATTGTCCTTCGACTTGCTGGGCCCAGTTCCATTTCTTGGACGATTTTCCTTTCTTTCTTTTCTATTTCATGCAGATAGCCAGTTCTGACAATTTTCAAACAATCCGTCGCCGTAGAGACGCTATGGTTTAATTAGGGTGTTTTGAAAACTATTTTATTTACTAAACAGAGAAAAATTATTTGATTCAAAACAGATGCAGTAGAGTATGTGAATTGTGATCATCAAGTGCCTTTCTTTGCCTTGCCTATTTCTTTTTAAACTTAACAGCAATTTTAATTTCTTACGTTTTCCGCTCAAAGCATTCTTCTGTGAAGCCATATTTCAAAGGCTGACGCTCGCTACTTTTAATGTTCAGCCTTCAAACCTGTAAATCAACATTGACGAAATGTAGAACTTAAGCGTCTCTTATCTTAGCTTAAAATTCAGATTGTTTTCACAAAACAAAGATTTCACCTTCGGAAAGTTGTTCTTCTACTCTCTGTTTAATTTATTTTTCAGGATCCAGTTGGGTGGTGAATAACAGCTCAAATATTTTAATGAGTTAACATTTTCTACCTGATGGCCGCTAACAGACAGAGTAGTGCTTGCGGGTAAATATTTAAAATTTTGTTTTTTATGAATTAATGTTCAAACTCATCCTTGTTCCTGCTTGATTTACTCTATTCAATAAGTGCTGGAGATCATCAATATTATCACTTTAGATAACGGTGTCACTGGTATATCTAACTGCATTAATAATTTAATCATTCACTTTTACACCAAACTGTTGTTCGTGAAGAGCTTCCTTGTACACTCTCTTTGAATACAAATTTAATAACGATGGTTCAAGAATACACTCTGTCTAACACCGCATTAAATGTGCGAGACAGAGTGTATTTTAGACTTATATTTTATCACCAAATGATATTCTTGCTATTCCCCGCCAGTACAAGTTTTTGATAATCCGGATAGTTTAACTCTCTACATTTATGGTCTGCAGTATTTCTATTATTTTTTCGTGTTTTGCTTTGTCAAACGCCTTTTCATAGTCTATAAAACAAACAAAGACATTCTTTTGTCGAACGAAGCATTTATGGAGTAATATGTGTATAGTAAAATGTGCAGCTCGTGTCCTAGACTATTTCTAAAACCAAACTGTGTATTGTCGAGACTTTCTTCACATTTTCTTCTGACCCTGCCAAGAGTGATACAAATAAAGATGTTTAATGTGTGACTCATTAAAATGATTATTCGATAATCACTGTAATGTTTTACTTTTTGTTCCTTGGGCAGACTAACAAAGACAGATTCAGTGATACGTCAGGTAGAATATATCTTATTAACTGTACATTACCCTTGTCAATCATTTTAAGAAGTTCAATGGGGATACCATCTGTCCCAACAGCTTTATTTATTTTGCTAAGTTTAACCGCATGCGGAACTTCAGATTTCAATATGTGAAGATCATTTTTTATATACAGACTATTTTCGGGTAGATTAAATCTATCATCATGAAAAATTCCAGCCAAGTAATAGATTCAGCAATGTGTAAACTGCTGTTCGCAAAGATAATTCCATCCTTGTCCTTCACTAATTCACACGGGTTGTGTATGTATATGATTATTTTATAATCATCTTTATTGTTTTTTGCCAATCTTGTTTTTTATTAGACCCAACATCTTGTCCGACATTCTTGTTTATCTATCTATGTTGTTACATGCCTCATTCATATCATCGGGTTGGTTAGTACTGTACAAATGAAGCTTTACCTCCTGTTTTAAATTGGCAGTCTAATAACAAAAATCATCTGTTTTTACCTTGAGGTATCCCTCCACTAGATATTATTACAATACTTCGATGGATCGTTTAATGAGGATCATTTTCAACTTGAAGACTGTGTAAAAACACACACTTATCCAAGAAAATTGTAGAACAAAACTCGTTTCTTCTAACACGTTTTCAATGGTATCCCATTTCTCATATATTTCGTTAGGTATTTATTTCTAAATCAAATTGTTAGTTTGGGGTCTTTTGGATTATTTTGCTTTTTTACTTTTCCATATCGTACTGTATGTGGCCAGAGGGAATCACCACTATGTTGCTTTAAAATCATTTATGTTACGTCATTTAAATTTAGAATATATTTAATTCTGATATACTAAGCTATGTATATTCGTATATTCGAGAGGCGAAAGATGAATTTAATTCCGATGATTATTATTTTTTTTATAATACTCATACTCATACAGCAAGTAGACTACTAAAAGTGTTTAAAATATAAACACGTCGCAATTTATTGAATTGAGAACAATAAGATACATTGGCAGATGTAATTACATTTTAATGTTATGTATGTAATCCCCTTTCCCTTTCAGATTTTGACTGACTATGTCGGAATTTAGATTATTCTTCTATAATTCCATACAAAACGAACATTACGCGAATTGTACATAATGTTCCGAGCGTAGTGGACAGAGCGCGCTAGCGGCTACGCTTAATTGACTAGTGTATGCATGTAGGCAGCAGGCTTTTAAGGGCTGATAGAATCTAAGCTTCTTTCCATCCCTCGCTTTAATTTACAGGAATTAATTAATGCCAAAGCTTTAGTCCCCAAGGAGTTAAACCCTCCCACGTCGAACTCTGAATAGAGTAGTGAGGGCTGGTATTTTTATTGTCATTATTTTCTTTCCGTCAGTAAGCAGACAGCAAACATCGTAACCAAACAATTAGGAGTGGAAGAACAGATTAGAATGATTGAGCTGTGTAACAGTATATGTAAACAGAGGTTGTGAATACTTAATTATATTGTTTGGTAGTGTTTAGCGCAGCGTAGGCCTAAGTGTGGACGCCATTCCAAGATTTCAGTATTCAAAACACGATAACAATGTTACTACCTCCGTTAAAAGTTTAGTCATAAATATTCTGTATCACGGCTTTTGGTAGTATCAGGAAGTATGTGCAGTATAACTTTAGTGGTTGACTTGCAGATTCAGTTCAACTAGTAATTAATAAATTACTGGCTGCGTTTTATTCTCCTAACGTATTTGAAAGAGTGGTTATATAGCGGGTTGAATCTTATGTACACGAATGTAGTAATGTAATACGTAATACGGAGTACAGTACGCAGTATAGACTCAATAATGTTACATGAGAACTAAAATTTTCCCAATTTCGACTCTAGTCGGCGCCGCGCCAAAATGTCAAGATGCATTTATTAGCGTCTAGACCTACTCATCATGTGAAAATCAATACAGTATTAACACTGGACGGTTGAAGCAGGTTGCTACCACTCTACCTTCCTTCTATGGATCACATAGGCAACCTTTGAGGTGATGCAAAAAGAAGGAACAATTTTTATTATTAATGCGAAAGCTTCTTCTATTTCGGAGTCTTTTTTCATTCATGCTCTTTGAATTCATGTTGTGATGGTGGTGGTGGAGGTGCTGTGTATAGGGGGCGGAGCTGAAAGATGGATGGACCAACTTTCAAAGCTGACTCGGAAGAGCGGTGTTTTACTCAGTAGACATAGGTGTCAATCGGAATGATTGTTTTTTGGTTTAGGCTTACCTTTAGGATAATTTACCTGTATCTAGTAACTACGGTTAAATTTTATAATGAATAAACATCTTTACATCTGCAAATGTAAAGAAGCTGTAATAAATTTAACGTACACTTCAGTAATATTTTGATAATCCAGAATTTGATAACCCCGAGTCATAATCCGAAGCTCTCAGCAACAGGCCCCTGATTCGGGCTAGTCAGGCATCCAAGTGTAAAAAATTATTAAAATTGTTTTAGAAAACTAGGTATACTTTCAGAAAACGAGATCACTGAATGGGTTGAACCTGTTCTGGATGAGTTGAATGACGATATCATTCAAAACGTAGTTATTGTGGGGGAGAGTAATACGAGTAATTAAAATAATATTATAATGACGATCCAATGTACGCTGATAATTAAACAGTGGAAAAAAGATTGATCATTAGAGAAATGGTACAATTGAATTATACTTTTAATGAACAAAAATACCTGTGCCCAACTAAAATTATTTTAGTTATGCAATTATCTGTACACATTATCACTACAACTAATAAATTTCACCCAGTTTTAAATGTCTGTACACAACAACTAACGATTAACACTTAATGCTGAATACCGTTGTCTACTAACAAGGACTATTGTAAACTTAACTTGTTACAATGGTGTAGTGTTGCTATATTTGCAGCCGCAGGAGCAGTAGTGCAGGGATACCAGAGAGATGTAGGTGTAGGTGTCCGGGTAAAACTCGACCCGTCTCTAGGAAGGCACCTAAGAATCGAGAATTTGTTAGCCAACACAAGAGCATTGCGCATCATCTGCTGCTTGTATAACCACAACACGTGCCTATAATATCTGCTGATGATAACTACAGGGGTTGCATATCTCGACGGCGTAAGTGAAGCGCCTCATGCATTAAATAAATTTGCTCAATTCCCTAAATATAGCAAACGTTACAACGATAGTAATGACGAATAGAAGTGTTAAAGTATGTTCTTCGTAATGACTTTAGAAAAACAGACTCAAGACTAACAAGGAACTCCACACAAGAAACCGCTGTTGCTATTGTATCAACACCTTCAGCTTCCACAGACGGCGACGACCAAATATCAAAAATTGTTAATGACGTTTGATGATTAATGTTGTATTTCTCTTCAATTTATTTTTGTGTACTCTTCTTTTTTATTTTAATCAGAACAAATCCTTTGAGTGCTTTTTTACCAATGTTAGAACTTTAAATTTATGCTAATTTCTAGAGTTTAATATTAAAAATAAACATAGTGGCGAAATCATTTCTTACATTTACATCTTTCGACTTGGATCGCTTTTATTTCGCTTATTTGACAGACGGTCCCACAGGACACGCCTCCTTTGTCGTAAACAGATAATCTACAATATGAAGAAAACAGAGCAAAGTAGAGTGTTTATATACTTTTGCTAACAGTGATAATAAAACTGTATATTCCTCTTGGTGACCGAGCAAATAGAGTACAGGCACACACTCAAGTGACACACTGTTCAACATCGTGGCGTATTGTGATAAAAAATAGTTTTTCATTCAAAAATTCCCTAGAGCCCTCAATACTTAATGGACTCAATTGTTTAATACAGATAAATTACTAAAAAAGTATCGAGATGAATTTTTGAATTTCAGATTTGTAGTTCAATTAATTGATATGACGTTTCGGAAGAGAACTGCAAAGTGTTTTATATGGAGCATTGTAATGTATGCATCGGACACAGAGGATTAGAAACAAGTACCTAGAAAACTCTGAAATGTGGTTGTGGAAAAATGGAAAAAATAGCTGAAAAGAAAATGTAAGAAATGAAGAATAAACAAAGGAGAATGCTTAGGAAAATAAACGAAGAGAGAAGTATTATAAGAGTCGTAAGAAAGAAAAAAAAGCAAAGAAGTAACTGTCTACAGAAATTAGTATTGAGGGAAAGATAGAATGTAAGAGAGGGCGAGGAAGAAAAAGATATGATGTGTTGGCAGATTTGATTATGGGGATAAATTATGAACAACTCAAGAGAGCTGCACAGGGTAGAACAATGCGGAGTGTACAGTTCAGCTGAAACCTGGGTATTTTAGGAGAGATTCACCTGTGATGATTCACCATTAGCTATGACCTGCCTAAACTTGTCCGTACTCTGACTATGTTGTCAGATTGTACCCTATATTTAGCAATTATAGGTTACAGACAAACGTTATAGGCACACATCGCACTTAGGATGATTTATACTGGGTGAGAGGAAGCTTTCGGTTAATATGTTTGATCGACAATTGAAGCTACGCGGCCTACGTCAGTACACTTACGTAAAGATGGTCTAAGTAAGATTCAGATCTCTGAAATTAGGGCCTACTTTTTTGAGGTATATTGAACTCTTTAATGAACTACAAGTATTTTTTTATCTTTGACAAATATTTCATTTAGATGCACTAGCAATTCTTGTAAGAAACAATACTATGCAAGACTGCAAAAGCAAATTATAGTTTCAGCTTTGGAAACTATAGTTAAGGAACATTGGAAAGGTGTTGAAAGAAAAGTGTATGTTGTCGAACCAGATCAGATAACAAATATTTGTAATTCTTCAATATAATGAAGAAACTACAAATAATTAACTGTATAAAAATATACAATAGTGTAAAATTAATTTTAAGAAAGAGGAAACGTGAAGAAGGACAAGAATAAAACTTAATAGAAGAGGCACGTGTGACTGGCACGAAGATATTTAATTTATCATTACAAGCATTTGAAACGACTGATTTGAATTCCGGAGTATTCCATTTGTGGCTGTGATTGTAGCAGCGGATCAGATCGTGTTAATTGGAAACATTGCGTTATACAAGGAGAGAATCTATGTGGATGCCTTAGCCTTTGTGCTTGTACCGCCTCCTCAAGTGTACCCCAGGTGACCGCAAAGCCACAGGTCACCCTAGTCACAATGGAATTAAACTACAATATAACAAACACCTATGTATTTCCTGAACAGGTCGCAGTTCTCTTTTTTCGACCTTTGCTTCTCTCCTAACACACTTTCTTCCCTTTACTATTCTCTTCGCACGGCCACAAATGTTAAAGGAAAGAAGTTTCGAAGACTTTCAGGGCCTACGTTATCACAATTTTTAAAATATTCCGAACCGTTTGGCCATAGTTGAGTGTAGCAAAAATTATTCCTAAAGGTTTCTAAAACAATCTACGCCCCAAAGATTAGATTGTTGTTTCCACTCTTGGTTCGATGACTGCCCAGCCAGCGCGAGTCGCCGAAGCGTTATCAATAATTTTTATAATAACCGATCACGCGACCAAACATCCACGGAATTTTTTTAACAACTTCGAAAGTAGAGGAAGATTTAGCTGTCGTCAACATACATATTGTGAATTTAGAGTCGTTCGAAAACTAGATAGGTGACCGGTGTCCATAAAAACTTAAATTTTGTGTATACAGGTGTGTGTCTAAAAATTCAATTGTGATGGATAAGTACATTTATGCATTTCACCAAGAAAGACTGAGAAAAGGCCTGCGTATAGAAACGGTAAATATAATGTTTAATGAAGCTGCATCAGCCGACGAGATAAAAACTAAAATGTAGTTCTATCAGCTGTGAATTAAGTGAAGGATTTTGTTAAATAGTGTAAGTAATAAAGGTGGAATAATATTAGGGTACAAAGAGTTTGGAATGATAAGCGATTATATCGTAAATAACAAACACGGATCGTGTTTAAAGAGAAAACGCTTTAAATCAGTAAGTGCTTATTGTTATGGGATCAGAAATATTGGACAGTGAATACGAGAATAAAACAAAATTGTGGATTTCACAAAGGAGAACGGGTAGGATATCAGTATCAAGGAGAGACTTTCAAACGGTTAAACATCCAAACCGACTTTTCATAACTTAACTAGTTTCAATAGACTAATTATTAGTCTTGGATTGAATTTTCAATTTGAAATCTGTCTGTATTTTATTCGGCAACATTTTTATCACCAGACGTCTTCCACCAGATAACATTTAACTTTGGCGTATGCAGTTTGTAATTTTCACTGCAGACTGTTAATTGTCCTTCCCCGATTGTTGGTACAATATAGGACTATTATTCGTACATGGTATTGTAAAATTTGTTTTAGTATTAGTTGTAGTATACTTATTGGTGCCTATTTTAATGTGATTCGACTTTCTTGTAGTACGTCATCCCAGTCTGCATTGACCTTAAGTATGTAAAAAGAAAACCCAGGGTAAATAACGTGAAATCCTATAAAAATATATGTTTACTATGAATATAACTGAAGACGAGACTATATGCTAAATAGGCCAACTCATTTATCATTATCTGCTCTATTGGAGAGTGTGGTTTAACAAAGAATATATATACCTCTGTGTGTGTGTGTGTGTGTGTGTGTGTGTGTGTGTGTGTGTGAGAGAGAGAGAGAGAGAGAGAGAGAGAGAGAGAGAGAGAGAGAGAGAGAGAGCGAGAGAGAGAAGACGTCTGCATAGTGCTATTCTCATTGTACATTCTCATTGTACAGAATTGAATGGTTCGGTTGATACGATGAGTGAATAAAAATCGGAATCAATTTTCCTTTAAAGCATATGACGATGCCTGTCTTTTTCTAGAGAATTTGTCTTTTCAAGAAATGAAGCCCATCAACTTTTGTACCAAAAGTCATTAAGTGTAAAGTGAGTAATAACAGACTAAATTGTGTCCGTTAAACTGTTGGGTCAGCAGAACCTAATGGAATCCACTTCCTGTAGAAATGCAGGAAGTGTTTATACTTGCCCAAAACAGGAAATTTCGTTCAGTAATTGTCCGCCTCTGCCTGCCACAATATTGCACCGAAAACCGCTTCACCACGTTCTGTTTTGTTTGTTCTGTTTATTCGGCCATTTACAAATGAATTATCTAGTTTTATGGTCGTTTGTTCAACAAAAAACGTTTTTTCCAACGACCCCTAGTTTTATTAACATCAATATCTATTTTCCAGTAATTGTTAACGTTATTTTATGTCAGATGTAAGCAACTCGTTGAGTACACATCGAATAGATGATATTGTTACGACGGTCACTTGATCGTCGTAGGTACAGTGGAAAACAAAATAAGTACAAGACACCAATTAAGTCACTAATCACCAGCTTTAATTTTCACAGTTAACAGTTCGTAATTAACAACACAGTCTCTTATAACAAAACAATTAAAAATTGTTCACACACAAATAAATGTCAACTAAAATTAAAACACAATTGTATTATAATATACCGTCCGATTATAAAACACAACACTTGACTAATAAGCACTTGAACGCGCACAGTAATATCGTTAGTAATCGCCCGACAACAACTCTCGAACCGCACTGTAAATATATCGCCACTATACTGAAAACTAAGGCCGCTGCCGCCATGTATTTATACCTCCGCTCACAGACCAGAACGTTCCTAATTGCGTCTTAGGGGCCATCCATAAATTACGTCACACGAATTTCATCATTTTTTGACCCCCCCCCGTCCTTGTCACAGCTGGTCACATTTGTGAGACTCCCCCCTCCCTAGTGTGACGTCACATAATTTTTGCAATTTTACATCTAGAAATTATTAAATTAAAACAGCAGTTCCGAAATTAGTTTTATTTCCATTTAAATTATTTTTTTATAAAATCAACATCAATCAAACATTTGAAAAATTAAAAAAACAAAAAACGATTAATTATATTATGAAAGATACAAACTTAATCATCTTCAGTCCATGGACTTTGAACCCACTCATTTAAATTATTTATAACTGGCATAGCAGTCACTTCGTTCTCGTTTGGGTTGTTAATGTCAGGAACATTCGTTGTGTCAACATCTTTTTCATCCAACCATATAGCATCATCATTATCATCCAAACAAAGAATTTCTCTGGCACGTCTAGCAGCAATTCTTTGAGGACGAATCTTCGCGATGGGCAAAACTTCTTGTTGCCTTTTATGTGATTGCTTGTGTTGGTTAATGGCCTTGTATGATGCAAAATATAGACCACAGATGACACACGATCGCTTAAACAAGTATGCCTCGACGCTGGGGCAATAGCTATCATACGGAACTTGCTTCAAATGTGATGACGCTCGGAGATCCAAAGATAGCTGAAGTAACAGTGGAGCGAATTTACCTTCGGAGTCATCTTTTTCTATGGTTACATACCCGTTTGACGTCTGTTTAATTAAAACAGGTGGTGGTAAAAACCCCTTTCGTAATAATCGCCAAAGGCTAGATCGTCGCACACCACAACACGGGACAACTTCGCATTTTATTATTTGTAATAAATATTGTGATTCACGCACATGATTTGCGTACCAAGTCGCATCATTTTTCAATACCTTAGCCTGTTCAATATCCAGTCTAGTATCTGTTGGCACAATGTATTCGGCAACCACAGGAAAATCATCAATGACCAATTTGCTCCAAATATTAGCCAGCACAATGCCTGCACTCTCAAAGTTTCGTTTTTCTAGCTCCAAGTCAGTAGTTCAATTACTGGAATCGAGATGTGAACCGAAATTGTCATGTTTTAATACAACACCAGTAAGTTCGCGACTAAGAGGCGCCATTCGTCGTTCCACTCTGTTGAAAGCACTTCTTCCTGGAGCATTTGTGGCAATGTAAATAGCATCCAAGTCAAAATCTTTAAAATGTTGTATAGCTGAAACTATAACTCGCTCGTATCGTGGATTTTCGTCGGGACCACCATCGCAAGTAAAAATAAATACGGGTTTTACAAAACCTTCTCGAGTTCTCATAAAGTTTTCGAAAGCAGGTATTTCAGAAAGTCTATGTATGTCTGTGGCATGAGTCTCTGCATTAGAGGAAGAATGCTTTCCACTACGAATTGCTACGTATGTAGGCCCAGAGTGTGTCACAGCTTCAGGTTTCCCTTCACCATCTTTCTTTATTACAATACCTGCATAAACAGAGGGAATAAGTTTATGTTTTTCCGCGACCACGAAATCATGATCCGGTAATTTTACACGATAATCAAGGTGCATTAATATTGGTGCTTGAGCGTTTGCTGCTGTAATACCTAATGGCACGCGTGCTTTGTCATCTATCGATAAAAAGAAAACTTGATCAGGGCCCAAAATTGAAGCTAAAGATTCAAGGTTTCTTATCGTAGCAGTACAGAATGTGCGATCTTTATGTTTCAAATGTAGCGTAGAGTCTGGTTTGCATAGTTTAACAGGAACAGTTACGACGTGTCTTTTTCCTTCCTCTGTATTGACTCGCCTGGGAAGAAGTCTCAAATATAACCCTGATCGACTGATATTATATCCTTGTTTATGAAGTTCGGCTTGTAAGTCGTCCAATGTTTTGCAGCACCTTATAGTTTCAGTGCGACGTCGATCATCAGCTGCGCCACCAAAAACTGCAATGTCCTTTATGACTTCAAGTATACCGGATTGGTTTTCTTCTACTCTAGGCCGACCAACAGTATCTCGAAGTTTTAGAGCTGCTGATAGGTCGGTATTATTTTCACAAAGTTCTAAAATTTTTAGTTTTTTCGAATCACGACTTTTTTTTTGTCGTTCCGCTGCGCTAATCTTTCGCTTCAATATGTTTTTTTCCTGCTGAATATCTTTCCTCAAAGTTGCTATTCTGTTTATTGCTTCATCTGTAGCTATACCAGTATCGCATGCTAACAACAAGCTATTGAGCTCAGATTCTAGAACTACAATTTTATTCCTAGAAGCGCTCTGACTAGGCTTTGGTTTAGGTATTGTTTGAAGTAACTGGCATTCACTTGATTGTATAACAATATCTTTAGTGTCTTCTGGTATGCCTTGTATAGTATTTCCCTGCAATTAAAAATAAACATGTAAAATGTTGAATATGGACATTTCACACTATATTTTTCCATTATTAACCATTATTGATACCATTTGCCAAAAAAATATTTGGCAAAGTAAATATTATGACATTGCCTGGCCAATATATCTATGAAAATATACTATATATACACAAAATATTAATTGTTTTAAAAAAGTCGGTGACTTTCACTTATAATACCAGAAGTAAACATGAACTAACTGTGCCCACGACTAGGTTACCCAAGATTAACTATTCTTTCCTCGGCAACTGCGTTCGATTTTATAATAAAATTCCAATTGATATTCAAAACTTATCCTTAAACAAAGAATCATGCCCACTTTTGCACCAAAAAAAAAAAGATTTTTAGAGAAGATAAAATGACTTTAAAAGTGATTTTGAGTTCCTAAAGAATATTTCTACATCCTTGAAATTGTAACGGTACAGAATTGTGCGCTACCCCAGTTTTAATTTTATTCTATATCAATTCAGTTCCAATCTTCAAATTGTCAGCTTTCACCTGTGAGGTGCCTCAGTTTAACCAGCAATACACACTGTTAGTCTAAACAATTGTCTAGACGCATTACGTAACACTTTGCCAGCAGCAGGCTTTGTGAATCACAGTATGCAGTTTGTCATCAGAGAGTGTACAACAGACAGCCAGCAGCAACATACAGTACAGTTCGTGAATTGAAAAATAGTGGCCTCGGGCGTGCAAGATAGGCCTAAAGTAAAAGGGCCTATCTAGTAAAAACATAAAAAGTGTCTGCTGCAATTTATGGCAGCACGGTTAACACCTAAGTGCTCGAGCAAAATAAAGTCGGCCGACAAAATGTTACAAAAGTGTAAAGTGTAGTTTGAAACCATGGTAAACTAAATAAGGCGGAGTATACCGCGACAGTGAACAAATTCATAAACTGTTGAAATAACATCTCGGAGTGATCAGAAACCGCGAATAACACGAGGCGGTGATGAAACTGTTAGGAACGCCGTGGATTGGTTAAGTACCCTTCATAACACTACCAAATCAATTTTATAAATCCATGAAACAAATATAAACACAGAGCTCTAAGAACGGGGTTAAAAGATAAAAATGTAAAAAGTGTGAATGAGTGCGTGAGACAAAGTACTGGGTACTAAACATTTTAACACCTTGTTGTAGTCATAGAAATATAGTAATTGTAAGAATTGTTTTTCTCATTTACTTTATATGTGATTTCCATTTAACAGGAAACTAAAGAAACTTTTAATCAATGTAGTAATTAACCAGCATAGCATTTGATACGTTATTGCATAGGTGTAAAACATTATCTAATTTCATTAAATAAAATCCAAATAAGTTGTTTTAGCCAGAATAAACTGTGTTATTATATGTTCACCAATCAACTCAAATAATCCTTTCTGCAGCAGTTTCGTCTGTACGACTCTGGGAAGAACCCTAAGGTAAGAGTTAATTATAATTATTAATTTGAATTAATTGAGTAGTTTCAAAATATTTTTACAACCCCGGGATAAAAATAAGTTTTTGTATGTAAATGTTCATGGTTCATAGAAAAACTGATATTTTCATTTCGAAATATTTTAATTATGCGGTGTTTTAAAAATATTTCAAGTATAGCAATCTATTCCTGGTAATATACTCTAAACATTTAAATACATTTGAAGCCTTCTAAATTTATTTTAATTTTCGGTGCAAACCAATGTATGAAAGTGGGCATGACTCTTTAAAGCTCTTGTAAAACGTAAGTTAATAGCAAAAGCCTACTACAGCGTGGCTGACTACCTTACGATGTTAAGGTAGTCAGCCTTGATAGAGCTTGTGAAGCACTTTCAGGATCAGTGATCAGTTTTCCGATATCTTGTATAGTTAAAAAATAATAATCGATGAGATCACTTATCGTTTCCACCCTGTATACATATTTAGTGTTCCGCGGAACGACCCAGTACACCTAGTCAGTTTAGTTTGGTTGTTATTATAAAATTCGAACTTACTTTTACTTCCTCGGGCTCTAGTTGTATTCGTGATGTTGACGACGAAGGAATTTTCGATAAAAATTTGTAAGTGTCGCTTTCTTTTTCGTCATTTTTATTCGCAATTTTTGATTTTAGATTCCACTTCACCTTCAACATTGTCACTACTTTTCAAACTTTTCCATAAGGTGTTAACTTCTTCTTGTACATTTTGTTTTTTTTTATCAGCATAAGCTGCACTGTATGCTTCATGTAGTTTACGGTAAAGATTACCTAAATCACTCTTTTTGTTCATTTTAAACTTTTTTCATAAAGTTGAAAATCACAAAATAGCAGAACTAAGAAAACGACGTCGTTCACTCGGCGAAAATCAATTGTCGAATGAAATAGAAACAATGAAATCACGGCGAGGCGCGGTGCGTGTGGCGGCATTTGCCAAAGGGCTCGTGCGGTCGGCGCGTGACAATAGTACTTAGAGCGAGTGTGAACTCACCAATAAACAATTTAAACATTATGTTTATACAGATAGAGTTGGAAAATTTTTAAGTTTTTCGTTAACAGTTCAAATTTCGCGTTTTAATACTTAGATATATTAGATTTTGAAATGTGACGTCACGTAACTTAGGACCCCTCCCACCCCTTGTCACAAATGTCACACTTCGTCGACCCCCTCCCCCCTTTACGTGTGACGTAATTTATGGATGGCCCCTTAGCGCCTGTGTGAACTACGTAATTGACTGCGCCAGAACGTTCCTAATTGCGTCTTAGCGCCTGTGTGAACTACGTAATTAACTGCGCCAGAACGTTCCTAATTGCGTCTTAGCACCTGTGTGAACTACGTAATTAACTGCGGCCTTGACACAGTCCGCGCGGCTGGCGGCTTCGAGAAAACTCTCGCGGATGCGTTGACAGTCACGTATGCCACATACATTAGAGAGAGATTCTTCTGGCACATTCGACAAACACGTAGACTGTTCTGTAATGTCGTAACACTTCCTCCTCCTTAAGTAAAACCGTCTCAGAAGTAATACTCGACCAGGCGATCTAGGTGGACGTCCTTGCGAAAGATAATTCTCCGGTTCTTCGAATTCAGTCTCGTGTGATCCGAACATCAAGTTGCCAGGAATGCGAGTCTTCCGCTCAACCACTAGTTTTGCTGGAATCACTCTCGTTGCGTCCTGTACTGATGACCTAAACACCACTGGCTGATCCAAGTTTGTTTGGTTCTCGTCAACAACCTCTTGCGTAACCTCATCTTTAGCCACTTTGCCCTCGGGCGCTTCTATCAGCTCAGGAACAAGCAAGAGTTTTGTCTCGACACCCATAGTTGGCTTTCCAATCACTTCTTTTGTCGTTACACTTATTTGTATTTCCTCTGCTAGTTCTTCCTCCATTTCCGCTTGCAATAGGGAGGATTCCTCTTGACCAGACCTGTTGACTTTTTCTTCGACTAATGCCACTTGCTTAATAGAATGGTTGGTAGACCCTGTCATTTTAGCCATGCAAAGCTTTATCTTCTCTTGGCCAACCTTCAGGACATTCTCTCTTAAGTCCACAACGAATCCGTAGGCATTCATGATGTCCGTGCCAAGAATCACTTCATCGACAATGTCTGCAACAAGCATTTGGTGGCTAAACTCGAGAAGACCCAGGCGTACACGTACGTCTACCTTTCCTAGCACATTGACGGTGCTTCCAGTCACAGTCTGTATTGTACAAGAGCTAATTAGAGGCTGGCGGTTGCTTACTAAGTCAGGGCGCACAATGGACACTGTTGCGCCCGTGTCAACTGTAAATGATGTTGGTTTACCTTCCGCAAATCCATTAACAATCAAGTTTCCACTGGTCTTATGTAGCGTGGAAACTGTGTGCTGTTCTGGGCTTTTACTTCTCCGATTGGTGCGATCACTCCCTTCTCTCGGCATTTTTTTCTTCCAACAGTCTACCTGTAGATGACCACGTTCTATTTCGGTCTTCTGTCTTTATCCTTTAGTTCGAAAGATCGTTGTGGCGCTGCTGACTTCTTAAACTGTTGTTCTTGAATTATCTCTTTATGCCGTCCGCTATGACGATACTGTGGTATTGGATCCGTTTGGCTACAACGTGATGACCTTTGGCTACAACGATTAATGTAGGTCGCCGACTTGGCAGCTTCAGAACGGAGAGCATCAACAAGAGCGTCTGATTTATTATTGTGCCGTGCCATTCTTAACACTTGTTGTAATTGACTATCTCTGATACCTTCAATAAACCTAATGAGAGAAATCCACTTCCGGAAGTCCTCCGATTCTTCGGGATAAGCCAATCTCGTCAGTCGGTCGATATTCGCTTCAAACTCTTGAAGGCTCTCTCCTGAAAGCTGTCACCTCGCTTTATGTTGTTCACGGTACACTTCGCACAAATGCTGTTCACCGTACCATAATTCCAGAGCTTTTGTTAATTCGGCATATGTGTTCTGGCTGTCAGATGGCACTTTGTGTATTAGCTCTGCGGCAGGTCCTTTTAACGCAAGAATGAGTGAAAGGCCTTTCTCTTCTTCTATCCATTTATCTAAGCGAGCGGCAGCTTCAAATTAGCGAATATAAATTGCCCAATGAGTGCTTCCATCAAACGTTGGGGCCTTTGCGTAAGCTGGCCCTTCTACAGTTTGATTTCTCTGATATTTTGAATCTTCTTCAGCATTTATTAATGGTCTTTCATTATTGAAGTCTTTCTTAATTTGTTTTATTGCATTTGTAATAGAATCTTCTAAACTTGACATACTTGTTTTCACAGATTTTCTATTTCAGATATTCTGTCAACTTGTTTGTTCAGCTCACCTTGTAACAGGACGAATTTTGCAGTGGTATCCTCTTGTACGAACGTCTTAACGTCGTCTGCTTGACGGCTATATTCTTCTTTTTTTCGTCCCTCTGGTATTTCATTTTCACAGTTACGTTTTCCGTCTTGTCGTTTTTCTTCCTCTTCTCTTTCCTGTCTTCGTTCTTCTTTTTGTTGTTCCTGTCTTTGCTGTAGCATTACTCGGAATGATTCTATCATCTGACTGGCATCCATTGTTTACCGATTAGTTACGAACTACCTCGTCTTGTACAAAGTGTCCACTGTTTCCACTGTTAACCGTTCTATCCCACTTCTAACACCACTGTTACGTCGGGTCTACTTGATCGTCGTAGGTACAGTGGAAAACAAAATAAGTACAAGACACCAATTAAGTCACTAATCACCAGCTTTAATTTTCACAGTTAACAGTTCGTAATTAACAACACAGTCTCTTATAACAAATCAATTAAAAATTGTTCACACGCAAATAAATGTCAACTAAAATAAAAACACAATTGTATTACAATATACCGTCCGATTATAAAACACAACACTTGACTAATAAGCACTTGAACGCGCACAGTAATATCGTTTGTAATCGCCCGACAATAACTCTCGAACCGCACTGTAAATATATCGCCACTATACTGAAAATTAAGGCCGCTGCCGCCATGTATTTATACCTCCGCTCTCAGACCAGAACGTTCCTAATTGCGTCTTAGCGCCCGTGTGAACTACGTAATTAACTGCGGCCTTGACACAGTCCGCGCGGCTGGCGGCTTCGAGAAAACTCTCGCGGATGCGTTGACAGTCACGTATGCCACATACATTAGAGCGAGATTCTCTGGCACATTCGACAAACACGTAGACTGTTCTGTAATGTCGTAACAATATTAATTTCAGCATGAAACAAACAACACATTTCTTCTGTAACGTGGCTCCTCAACCACTTTATTGTGAACGTTGCAATCCTGTTTTCATTATTTTAATCATAATGGCTTTGAGTATTCAGATGGATGCCATTATAATTTTCAAACCGAGACGTATATCGCCTTCTGGTAAATTATGTTTCTGATAACTATATTTCATCTGCCTTTGTAGGGTTAGCCAAAGGATCTGCTGCGAATTAGGGAGTTGTAGCTTGCCTTACATTTTCCCAAGTGAGTAAACCTTGAACCTCGAATTAACAGAACCTGAGTTGAGCAGAAACAATGTGATGAATTTATAGTGTAAATAAATTGCTCTGTTACCTGCCGCCTGGCCAAGTTACGCGTAGATACTTTGACTGCGCAAGTAACGAGACGGGGTTGGATTGACCTTGAACCGAAAACCAGAGGATGAACGCTGTCAGCCAGAATGTAACTACTAAATCACCCTTGTAATGTATAACCTTCATGAAGATTTGAAAAGATTTTTAAAGCAAGAATAATTAAAACATATACGTAATTAAAAGTAATATTAACAGAAATGACATTAAGTTTCATGTAAAACAATAATTAGCAACAATAACAATTAAAAATTATGCGACAAATTATGCAAAAATTATGTACAAATTAAAAGAAAGAAAAGAACCTGACTAGGAAAAGAAAAAGTTGTAGTGCAAAAGTAGCGGTATTTACGATTACAGTACCTGTTTCCGAATCGCTTGACACTAGACGTTTTACTTGGTTTACTATGGCCGTGACTTAATAATAACTGTAGAAAGGTTGTCCCTTATTAACAAGACACAATTTAAAACATATGTGGTGTTTTATGACAAAATGTATTGTCATAATCATTTATTGGGGATACAGAAATAATGTTTTATTTTGTGAATGAGTGTGTGAATATTATAGCCATTACTCATATCTGAATATCTGAAAACATCTATTACACGTACGCTAAATTATTATTCTTAATTATAATATTCCACACACATTACCATTCATTATACGTGTATTAATTATTTTTTAACTGTCCAGTTACAGGTCCCGATGATAACAATAAATTTTGAACCTTAAGGAAAATGTCCAATATGTTTTAAAATTGTGATTAGGTTATGTCCGAACCTTACAAAACTTGTTCATGACCAGAAATCATAAAAAAATCAATTTTGTCAAGCGACGTGTGGTCCCCACGTGTGCTACTACTAGTACTATTACTACTACTACACAATTATATATAAGTATGTAATATAAGTCTGTGTGTGTGTGTGTGTGTGTAAAATAAAAAGTGCACTCCTGACAAGCTGAATCAGGGCCTTTACAGCTGACGCCGGCGTACGGTGGTCGCTGCACAACAAC
Organism: Magicicada septendecula; assembly: GCA_034769895.1. Taxonomy (NCBI): domain Eukaryota; kingdom Metazoa; phylum Arthropoda; class Insecta; order Hemiptera; family Cicadidae; genus Magicicada; species Magicicada septendecula. Next base: position 310,413,882 of record CM068368.1, read on the forward strand.
TCAAGACACTTGTGTGAGCTTTTGCGCAAGCGCTTAACACCATTCTTCGCTCTACAGCAGGGATTCTCAACCTTTTTGTGACTGAGAGCACCTTTCATACTCCGGGGCAAGTGGGAGAGCACCATGCAAATTTAATAATAATAATAATAATAAATACACTCACCAGGCTAATGAGATCCTTGGCCCTGAATGTTACTCAGAATTTCACTAATATCTAAGGAGAAGTCGCTTGCAGCCACACGTAAACAGTCCTCCAAATGTGAGTCATTTAATCTTGATCGTGCTTTGTTCTTGATGTATTTCATTAATGAAAAACATTTTTCACACAGGTAGGTTGTCCCAAACATCGCCAAGCATTTGAGAGAAGCATTTCGCAATGTCGGAAATTTCATTGTATCATTTGCACCCCAGAAATCTGTGATCCTTTCCTTTTCGAAAAGATATTTTAAGGCTTGAGAGGACTGGAGCTCTAATAATTCAAGTTCCGCGCGAGCAAGTTTGTGCTGTTGAATAATCTGAATTTTCTGAGAGAGTCCACATTGAATTGAAATGGATTGAGCACCATATTAAACAACGGCTCACTTTCTTCGAGTACATGAAAACGTGTAGCAAACTCTTTCAACAGATCTTGAATTGCCAGAACGACAATTTTAGGACACTCCGAGTGGGGACGACCAAGACTCGAGAGTGTATGTGCCAGTTCAGGAAAATGAACCAAGTCATTTTTACTTGCCGTCCCGAGGAATCTTTGTAACTTTGATCGAAAGGAAAATATAATTTCTTTCAGTTCACAAATTGTGTTTTTGTGACCCTGAAGACGTTTGTTCAGCTCGGTGAGATATTGAAATAGGTCTACCATGAAAGCAAGATTGATCTTGAAATCACCCCGAATATTTCTGGAAACTTAGTGACATAATCGTTGGCAGAAATAAATGCTTTGATTTCTTCGAAAACTTTCCAGACCCTTGTAATTGCTTCCCCGTGACTTAGCCAACGAACATCCGCATGTAGGATTAGTTCTGAATGTGGCGCTGATAAATCATGCAAGAAGACTTTTAGTAAGCGTTTATTCAGGGGTTTAGAAACCAAAAAGCTGATCAACTTAACTATCAGTTTTAACTGTTCTGAAATTTCAGGAACAGATATAAGATGACTGGCTAAGTTTTCAACTTGAATTAAACAATGATAGTGAACAAAGGGAGGAAAATGTTCATCATTTTTCAGAAGAGCGACAAATCCTTTATTTTTACCTACCATGGAAGGTGCGCCGTCAGTAACCACACACACGAGCTTTGATAAGCCAATGCCATTAGGTTTCAGGAAATTCGCGACAGCGTTGTAAATGTCATGCCCCGTAGTTGTACCCGGGAGCGGTAAAATTGTTAAAAAGAAATCTTCTACAATTCCCACATTATCTATACAACGTACAAAGCACGCCAATTGTGCTACAGAAGCAATGTCTGTTGATTCGTCAACAGCAAGAGAAAAATAACTACATTCAGAAAGTTTCTGGAGTGCTTTTTGTTTAATTTGAGCCGCGATGAGGTCAACGCGCCTGGCAACAGTGTCATTACTAAGTGGCACATTTTTTGCCGCATTAATCAAAACACTTCTGTATTTCTCAGGTATACTTTCAGCGAGAGTTGTCATTGCGGAAACTATGCACTCCTTCACAATTTCTCCACTTGTAAATGGCATCCCATGCTGAACACGTTTATGAGACACAGATACAGACACTTCGGTTGAAAGTTTCTTAACAGAACTATTAACATTAAATGAAAAAGACTTCTGTTGACGTTGGAGTTGTGATTTTAACTCTTTGATTTTATGTATCCTTGCATCTGATCCCGTGGGACATTGATCAGAAAACGCACTATGATGAGTTTCATAATGTCTTTGACAATTTGCTTTTCTGAAACCCGATAAAGGTGCATTACACAAAACGCAAATAACTCCGGTATTCTCGTCATTAGTGACCACCAAAAAATCTGTCTCCCAGTTACCTTGAAAAGAATACAGTTTCTTTCTTTTTGCTTCGCTACTTTTGTTGGAATCTTGGGTTGATGAAGAAGGTAACTTAGGTATCGATTCTTCACTACGTTTTCGTATTACAAATTTATCCATGTCTCTTTTTTAAGAACGTTCACAACACACTTCGAGGCGAAAGGAAAATTGCAAACTGACAATAATTACGCGTATTTCACAAATAACAGAACAGCAATACTACAACCAAAATACGTCACAAAACTGGTGTACACCGCTACACTATGTCACTCCAGTCACAAATGTCGCTCGTGTAAGTGGAAATGTCCACGCAGAACATTCATTGCCAAATTTCGAAATTTCTATTTAAAATCTGAAAATTGATTGGTTGAGCTAAGTGTAAAATGCTACGTGACTGTTTCTGTGAGAACGTGCTTAAAGCTGCCAAGTTTAGGGATTTCAGAGGCAATAAAATTAAAATATTTTGAATAACCGCTTCTTTTGAGGTTACTAGTACGTGTTTAACAGCCCATTTATAAGATGAGACAACCTGGCGCCTACAGTAATAAACCCCTCGTAGGCTGTCTCTGCCTTTTAAAGCTGCAAACAATAGAGTCGGTATCGGCTTGTAGACTACGGACAATTCCGGAAACCATTGCAAGTAGTGCTCTTAGAAGTAACAAAGGTTTCCAAACAGTATTCTGCTATACTCAGTTGTTGGTGGACAACAGCTATACGGCCGGCTATATAGTTCATAATTGAAAATTAGGGGTCACTGTTGCTCGAGAGCACCATTTTTAGTTACGCGAGCACTACAGTGCTCGCGAGCACCAGGTTGAGAACGCCTGCTCTACAGCAAGCCGAGCCGGTCTGGAGACTGGTATAACGGAATGGTATAACGGATATCAGCGAATGGTGCATCGTTTACTGACTTGTATAGATAAAGTATTTGTATTCTTTACATTTAACGTGGTGAATTTTAAAGGAGGGAAGACTGGGCGTACATTCATGCTACGCTACTGCTAGCAGATGATTACGTCTTGTGCAGAATAGAAGTACACAGGAATATAGTTACGGAATGCAATCGAAGGAAAAATGTTAGCTATTTGATTTACATCACGTGACAAAACAGTCAAAAGTAAATGAAGGAGATAACCGAACAGAGGCAATTATCGTAGCTGAAAACAGGCAGCAGTGAACGTGCATGCATTCACTTTTGACTTAACTAAAGATATTAACAAATTTTTAAGTAGCAATCGCTGACTTTCCAAGATAGAAGAGAACCATGTACACTATAAATTACTTTATCACAATTTAGTATGAGGTCAATATTTTTGTGGCTGAAAGAAACTGGCGTCGTGGTTAATCTGTTTTTCAGTTAGCCGATGATGTGACATTTCAGTTACGCTAATGAGACGAAATGAATGCAAACGCTGTCGTCTGTACTCTAAATTTCTCAACAAATGAGGTGTTTGATAAGGCAAAAACAAGCGTAACGACTCGGAAATGTTGTTCTTCCGACTGTATACATGATTAAAAATTACATGAACAAGTGAAATGACGCGAGTCTCTTCATCCCCGTGACGCCCACTGGCTGTCCTAACAAACTTTTGCTCGGAGACGAATTGCTCCCAAGAAGCTGAAATAAATAACTCGGAGAAAAAACGAAACGAGAAAGTGAGGAAAGACAGAATTAATGTCGATCGCCATTTGTTAAAACCAATAGAGGATAGAGAGCGCTGCTGACTCTTACACGCCGCTGGTGCGCCGAGTAATTCTTTATTAGAATGTGTGTGCGTGGGGGGGGGGGGGCACGGACATTGCCGACGTTGAAAACAACGATTTGTCCTACGAATGTTGATCAATTTGTCTGCAATGTTTTATCTTTACAGTAACCCTCATCCCCTTTGAGGAGGTCTGGGAAATGTCACTTCCGCTCGAACAAACCGCCGCCACCCATCCCCTTCCCTGAGGTTAATCTAATGGTCAGTGAAGCAACGACCTTCTCCTCTCCTCTGTGATCAATCTCAATTCGATAGCGTTTTCGTGAAGATGTCTCCTCTTCCGACACACCGGTCTTTTACGATAACTTAATTGTCGTGTTCTTGTACATTCCCATTGCTTAGCCGTCACTTTTGGTTATCCATTGTGTTATAATTTATGACCACTTTTTACTTTGTAACGACTATCTACGAATGTAAAGAAAATTAATGTTACCAAATAGTGTTTACTATTTTTCTTGTTTAAAATTTACTTAATTGTAAGTAAGCGTTAAAAATTCATATAATAACAGCAAACTGGGTGGCAGTACTAAATAACAAAATTCCGTCATCAAAATTACCTTCAGTGAGTAGACTATAGATACGTTTGAGGTTTTCAAAACTAACTTGCGCGCGCGCGCGCGTTACATCACACACACACACACACACAGTACAAACTCGTTTTTGTTAGATGTAAAGATTCAGTTGTCATAAAAACTAGGCCACGTTTAGAAGATGAGTGAGATTCCTCGGTAGGCAGACAAATTAGCAGTGTTCAGAAACGTGCTGACGACTGCCAGAAAGTAACACGGCGTTACTCTATTTGAGAAAATCATCAAACGATTACTGAAAAGGTAGCGGTAAGGAAACACATGTCTAAAATATGTGAAGCTTATGCTTACTGTTACGCCTTCGGTGGCTCGTATCCCGTTGATAGAATTAAGTAAAAACCAACAGCTACCAAGAGGACCCATATAGTAATGTCCACGTTACTCATAAGTGGGCTAAGCATACTAACACTCACCACAGTCCGAATCGGCAACGATACTGAGAGTCCGTGCTGAAAACGAAAAACATAACTAAATGTTCTAAAATAAAATAATCTTTATCTTAAAAAAAGTAATATTCCTTATTTATTGTATTTCAGTATAAGACATTATTTATTAGCGTGCATCATTATTTATAATGAATCTTTAATTGACACAATTGTTGATGGTTGCTTGGTTTAATTAACATATATGATTTTTTTGTTTTATAGGTGCATTTCCTATGGGGTTATGTATCAATGTACAACATATTCTTATGCAGTATTTGCTACTACTATTATGACTTCATTATGGTATTCTATTACAGTGGTTCAATTGTTGATTATTACACATGTTTACACTATTTTTTCTAAACAATAACACAAATTTTCTTAAACTAATGATAATACATTTCTTGTTGTGCTTTGTACCTAATTTCTGTTACATTGTTGTTTGATACTTAACAAACTAGTTAGTTTGTTATTATTTTTTCTGGCCTTTCTTTATATTGTATTCTGTTTTGCCGTGGCATTCAGTTACATTTCCTTTAAAATTTACAAAGTTTTTTATTATCAGGTTCTATGAACAATGATTTTACTGTTCTATCTTACATTTCTTGGTGGTCTTATGATTATCTATTTGGATTACAATCTTCATTAAATTAGTCACACTAACTGTCTGTGTATTTTTGACTATTTAATCTTTGATGTTTCCACTATGAAGGTAACACATTTTCTTCTGCTATAAACCTTATCACTTGAATTGTCTGTGGGGTTTATTAGGTTAAAATTGGTTAACTGGTCACAGGTTCTCACACTTACATTAAGTATTCACTATTACTGTTTGTGATTTCTTAAATATGTTAAACACTGTTTCTTCATAGTTGACAATCGCTATTCTTCTTCCGGTTACTAGTATTGTCTCTAGTATACTTGGTGAATGGTGATTTCTTGTATTGTCTATCCATTATCTTCACTCTTCATGTCATGTTTCCTTGTCCTTCTTCTTCCTTTCTTCTTTTGGTTTAAACGTCTTCTTCAATATTTCCATTGTAGTAGTCGTTGTTCCATAATATTTATATTTGTAAATATATTGGTTTGCCTGCCATCATTGTGGTTGCTCTTGAGTTGTCTCTTCTTTTTATTTTACATAGTCATTGTTTTGTTGGTTCCCCTTACTGTTGGAATCCTGTTGTGCTTACATATTTATTATTTTTGTTGTTTCCCCTCACTGTTGGAATCTATTGGGCCTGGTTTCTAACATTTTATATTGGCTCATGGTCATTTTCTTTCTCTATTTTGTGTACGATGCTGCTATGTTATATTTATAGCATGTTGTGTGTGTGTGTGTTGATAAAAAAACCAGGGAGTACTATATTTTCATTTTTTAAAAATTAAACAGAAATAATAATTTCTGTAAATGATTGTTTGGATACTACTCTAATCAGTAGTATCGAAGTGTAGCAATTCTAATGAAAGTTATCAGAACTAATAAGAGAATTATTTCGCATTTATTAACTTAAGAAATAAATGTTTTTACTATTTATCATAATTAAAGGAGTCAAGATTAATTTAAATATTACAAAATATGAGTGTCGCAAATAGTCGCTCAATTGACTCATGTTGTTTTTGATTTGACTAATGAAAATAAATATTTTTATTTTTTGCGAAAAATCATTCAAATTAACTGATAGTTACGCATCAGGAGTATTATGAATAGTATATATATGTTTAGATTAATAAGAACTCAATGAATAATATATTTAACCCTAATAACTACTTACGTTATTAGCTAACCTAGAAATAATAACAACAACTTTTCACCTTTTTCATAAGTCTCTTCTCAAGTAATACAAACCAAATGAAAGCTATCACAAGAGTTTTTTTTTATAAACTTTTTCTCTTGTCAATAAATAATTTTTATAGCCAACTATTAAATAATAATAGTAATTTTTAGCAGTGCAACTCAACGCACGTGTTTATTAAAGTAACTACTGTGTACTGTATGCCGCGTACGATAATAAGATAGTTATCGATTATATGGTACCGACTTTCAATTTTAATATTTGTTTGTTTGTTTTCTATTAATTATTTATTAAATATTGTTATAAAACACAACATCTTGTATCTGGCATCATGTCACTTCAAAGATCACACGAACTTGGTAATTTAACTATGTAAAGAGGACATAACCTCTCTAAATAAAATTATTGTATTAACCTACAGTGTTACCAGCCTTGAGGTTAAGAAGAGTTTCTTTTTAAAAAATTGTTCATAATAATTATTTTTCTGTAAAACTATTGGTGATTGATTGTTGATTTTAAAAGAGTTAATGGCATTCAAGAACTGTTAATAAACATCAATTATTTTTTACCAGTGGAAAAAGTGTTTAATTTCAAAATTAAAATAGTTTAGCTATCATAACTAGTTCTATCAAAAGGTGGCGGCAGAATTTGAATATTCCTTATAATTCAAATCATAATTCAGTTTTTATTTTATTTTATTGTGCATGCTTATCACGTATGATATTCAAATAGGATATCCACTTGTATGTATAGAGTGTATGTTACAGCAGAAGCAGTCACACAACAGAACAGTAATATCCACATATGGTAAGTGGGGAGGTGATCAGTGGAGTGCGAAAATACTTTTTAAATTAAAGGGTTTAAACGGGAATACCCACACAACTATTAATAACAATCAAACCGCTAATAATAATTACATTTTGGAAATTTTATTATACAACATTGTTGTGGATACCGGAGCGTATCTACAATCAATACAACCAACACACATCTATATCTACATCTATAGATCTACTATAATATTTAAAACGATCTAAAGTAGGCTTACTTAGTTTTAATAAAAATTTCACTAAAAATGCATTAGTGTGTATTTATCTAAGCTTTTTATGTACAAATTATATTTATATGTTCCAGTTATTTTGTCGTATTTTTTATTTCTTTGTCCAATTTTTAGTCCCTTTTTTCAAACTACCGGTTCGGATTAAGCGGGGTTTCGGACTAGCGGGGTTCGGACGTGCGGGATTCCACTGTAAATGTATTTTGTTTAAAGTAGCAAGCGAGTTCTGCAGCTGAAGGAGCTCACTAGCAAAAACAAGTTTTTACTGTATTTATTTTCATTGACAAACATCGATTTCAGTGAACTGAACATAATCGGTAAATTACTTTTGCATAGCTTCTGAAACTAGTATCAGATTTCAAAACTTATTACAACTGTAACGCCTGTTACTAATACCTGTTATAAATAGTTCCATTAATAATATATAGGTTATACTAAATGGAAAATGTATCAATAAAGTATGATCATATACTACTGAAAAAGTTGTTTGTATGAGGCTGAAAAATAATTAAATTAATTATAGAAATGTTATGCCGAGGAAGCTAAAGAAGTCATAACCTAACTTTATCTATTCGTAACTGGTTCCAAATCACAAATTTTGAAAATACACATTCGTGTCTGCTCCACGCGCGCGCGCACACACACACATACACACATACACACATTAAAACACTTCTTGCTGCAGTCCTTTTATTTAATTGTACATTATTTAATATATTATACTATCTTTCATTCAAGATATATTTTTTCTTACTTAGAACATGTTCCAGGCATCAGTCAGTTTGCCCATCCTCACCCATCTTACGCGTAGTTTTTTGTTTTATTGAATTGAATCCTTGTGTCCACGTTGCTTGTTTCGGCGGAGTCCTGTTGGCTTTTAGTTCTTTACATTGGTGTTATTCTGTGTAGGAGTTATATAGTTCTGTTTTTTGAGTATTTCCAATGTTTGTTTTAAAAATTGTGCCGTGTTTTGTGTTGATTCTGGTAGTAGTTTGTCTTGTGTTTTATGTTTACATATTTGTAAGTTTTCCCATATATTCATTATCGTGCATCTACACCTAAACATCTAACACCTAAACAAACAACCAAACATTTGTAAATCCAATTTGGTCACACATGAAATTATTACAGGACATGAATTCCTAGACTTCACTATCATGTGACACAAACAAAACACATGCCATACAAAGACAAAAAACTAAGATGGGCATACTAATTGATGCCTGAAACATTTTCCAAGTAAGGAAAAATATACCTTGAATGAAAAATTATATTAAATATAAAATTAAAGATAGACCTATATAGCCTACTATGTATATTACAACCGCCTGTAACTACATGTAAAAAAAGGTGCATATTTGTGTGTGTGTAATACGTATTAAATATTAATTACAGCATAAAGTTTAATTACAAGATTTACAAATCTCATAATGGCGGTTGTAACCACTAAAATATGTAGGGCTATATAACTCGTGGGTATGTGCCCGCGCGCGCGTCTTCTTGTGACTCAAAGTTTACGAATTGTTATTTAAATAATATTTACATATATATGATAATTTTACCAAAAGAATAGATTTTTATTCTCAGTAAAACTTATTTTTATTCCTATTCTGCTTGTAGGCTACAGTTCGACATTAGTTCTAACAAGTATCGTGTATAAATAGGCCTACATAAAACAGTAAACTCTGGAAATCAACTCGATACGGAATGTTATAGTACACCAGTGAAAACAACGCACAATATGTGTAGTGGACCTACTAACGTAAACTTCGTTGGTAACCAGAGGGGTTTAAAAATATTCTGTATATTGGGAAGTAATATCAATTGAACGGCGGTGGCTAAAGGGTGAGTTTGCTATTGTGCGGGTCTGTTATGATCGCGGGTCCCATTCACGGCATCAAGTCGTGCGTGAAATTCGGTTGCATTTACACCGACTACGGATCAATCATGTGTATGGGCGGGCAGAGGGGAAAAAGAGTTCAGCAGTAGCAGAAGCGTAGCCCTGGCTCCGGTCGACATCTTGACAAATCGACTCAGTCGGAGTATGAAACCCTGTTTCGCATCATCAACGTACCGCTGACACAACCACCCCCGTTAAAAATGCTCCCTTTTCTCTAACAATATCATCAAGATAATAAAATACTATCTACATTTTTCATTCGTTGATCAAATTGTCTGTTGACTATCCATCAGCATCAGTATTTTTTATCTTCCTCCTTCGGAGGCCAAGTTCTCTCTTTTTCTGTATTCTCTCCGGTACACGAGATGATAAAGTATGGTTATATTTATCTATGCACATATTTCACCTTATGAAGTAGGTACATGTTGATTTACGTTGTGTCAATAATGTCCATCTGGAGAACAGGATTCACGAATTTTCAGCGCTGTTCAAAATGACTATTAAATAAATTCAACTTTGTTGATACATTTTTCTTATTCCAGTGAAGCCCAAAGGTAAATAAAATAAAGTCCTGTGTGTGTTCGGGAAAAAGTTGTATGCGTGTCATTTGCATTCTACTTTCCTCTCCCTCCTCTTTCATTCACTATCTAGATACATTCTATAAGTGTAGACAACATAAGATAATATTTAGTGTCTGTATGTATTCGTCGGGGGCACCGACAGTCTACAACCTAAAATGATTTTGAAAGTATTCAATCTTAGAAAGAAAATCCTCACGTCAGGGACATATTTACGAGGGGCCGTATTTACGAACAGGACTGGACCCCCCCCCAGAGGATCGAAAATTTGACGATTTGTTGATCTCTTATTTTTGGGCTGTTTTATTATTTTTTTCAGCTGTGTAGGCTAATATAGTAGTAGTTCTTTTTTGAATATACAAACAGATTTATTACATAGTATTAGCACGTTTGAAATATGAAATATAGGAAAAAGCAATTGAGTTAATAAGTATCTTTAAACAATGTTTCAGTAACGCGTATTTTTATTGAGTTATTACCGTTTACTTTAATGGGACTGATTTCAACCACTTCAAAGATAGTAATGTTGATTAGTCTTAACTTGTTTTTTCTTTTGTATGAAGCCGACTCGACCCCGGACGCCCCAAGGCCAATTTCTAGATACGCCACTGCTACACGTTGGCAACATGTACGTCACTCGCTAAATGTAGTCTGTGTGTGTTACGTAATTAGGTATTGTCCTGTATTCTAATTCTGTCTGTCTGTCTCACTGTCTTTCTCTTTTCTCCCTCTTTCTCTGTCTCTGTGTGTCCTTTCCCTTTCATCCTTCTCTTCTCTTCGCCCTAGGCTCAGGCTTAATTGTCTCTTACAAATGCAATAAACAACTGTTAATAGTATTTAAGCTCCTTTCATAATAAACAAGTAGATAATGGTTTACTTATATTAAGCATGTGTTTTGTAATTAACGTTACTATTATGCATTGTGTTAGGACTACTACTTAGTGACAGCTAATCTTAATGGTAATCACGTGTAATCGTGTATAGAAATGTTGCGAACAGAATTATTGTCGAGATCATAACATCGGACGCGAGGGCCAATATTTTCTAAGAATCAACGATGCAAGAATTGTGTGAGCGACACATTGCAAAACTTTTGAACTTGTAGTTTAAAGTCTTCATTATTTCAGCCCTCTTTCTTCGTTAAAAGGAACGAGTTCACAAAAAATATCTGTTACATAACATTTGGGAAGGAACTCCGTCAATTGTAAAAAAATTCACTTCGCAAAATTAAAACTCGAGGACGAGAGCATGGAATGCACACAAGAAGTAACAATAAAATTCCGTTCCGTTTCAATTATTTATTATTGTTGAGAAGGCACGGCAGGACAGACTAATTGGAACACGCAGCAGAGTAGGCACTTGTATCGTATTGACTGACTACTCGAATGGCGAAAGTCTTGTGTTCCCGTGTTTACCGACCACTTCGCTTTCTTCAGACAATTAGCGGTTACACAATGCTGCTAATAAAGAATTCTAAATCTTTCTCTTTCTCTCTGTATTCCGCCCCTTTCACTTACCTCAACCCTCGCTTTAAACCACTCCTATGAAAATTACAGTTTAAATGTTGCGATACGTAGAGCGTACTTTTCAAACAGGAAACATTTCCAACGTTTACATTTTGCAGATGAAATTTATATTGACTTAATCACAAGAGTCCACCAGTGCACTTTATAAATTATGGTTATTTACTTTACCCACTTGAAAGTAATGCAAGAGCCACTGCATTCAACCAGAAAGAACAACTGTTGCACGGCCCAGTGCGCGCGAAAGCACTGTGTGTCCAACAGACGCGGTATTACTTGGTTAATACTGTGAGTCACATGAAATTATTACATGGCTTATAAATCTGAATTATTTTTGAATTATAAACTGTTTACATTGCATACTGTATTCGTGAGAAGCACTTTTTGGTTTAAACATAAGACGTCGAATAAAACTTGTGATTATTTTTCATTGAATCGAGTGTAGATCAACATAATACATAATTGTCCTCTGTCTGCTATTATTGGGCGCTATTGTTGATAACGCGCGACTAAACATTTTTTTGTAAGTAATCAGATAATTTAAAGCCAAGTTTTGATTACAGGTTCAGTTACAATAAAATATAGAGCCTATTACGATTTGTTTATTTTTAATATTTTCCTAAATTTCAATGGGAAGGCTTAGGTTCCCTTGCGTCCCCTGATTAGCCGCCGCTGTTTAATACACATTACTAAGCACTGCTTGCCGTCTAATGTTTCTAGATTACTACAGCGTATCATAATTTTAATATTCATTACAAATGGATTAAACAGTAAAAATAATTTAATTATGAACGGTATAATTAATAAAGAGATGCGCTTTAAGAAAAGACACATGAATTGTATTCAGTTTACATGTTAATTCATAAAAAATATATTTTTGATTGCTAATTAATAAATAAAAAACTAATATAAAATAGGTTATTTCAAACTTATCTTATGTGAAACTAATTTGTAGATAATATATCAAAAAATGAACGAAACTAATATGGTTAACTTGAATATCATAAAATGTTTTCACTTCAACTACAAGGCGATATATTATTTCTTGACTTGAGTTCCCCTTTCACATCGACGCATAGTAGTAACTTGATCGTGTGTTGTTCGCCATTATAACAACAGCATTTTTATGACGATATTCACCCATAATTTCACGGATCGATGACTGTAAAGTAAAAAACGGTTAATCAGGTATTCATTTATCCACATATGCGTGCATATGTATTATTCTTGCCACGTTAATTATTCATGCGATTACAATCTAATAACCTAAGTGAAAATATCGACAATAATTGTTGAATTAATTGAACGTATGGTGAGGAGTTGGAATGTAGGCTACGCGCTGGGGTGATTGTTAATAAGGGTAACAACTTATTGATATAGAATGTTTAACTAACTAGCAACTAGGAAGGAAGGGTTGAAATCCCAAGGGAGACCTCGCATTGGCAGTTCTATTAGTTACCCTTATCTCGAATGACGCGGATCATTGCTGTGACTCTGCGAGTGCGATTTCTTACAACTGCAATTCCATCTATAACACTTACTGCACGTATGCATTAAAAGGGATGTTAAAGCAAATGTAGCAGTTTACAGACAACTGCTATCCGAGGATTAAACAATTGCCCAAAACCGTTATTGTGATTAGACGAAACAAAAAATAAAAGTTAAAACTTAGTTTCAGTTTTCAACTTGTCATTTCTATATTTTATTACTGTGAAATCTAACTACAAAAATTAAAGTTGGGCTGTAAGACTTTTTTAATTGAATGTCAGGTTTCATTTGTCACAGTAAGTTTAAGAAAATTGTTTGTTTCCATTTTTGAAACAAAAACTGTTCACTTTATTCTGATATTTTACAACTAACTAAAACATTATTACTTTTTCTCATTTTTGTACAACTAAGATTAATTCAGTTGGATTAATGTGGATGGGGAGAAGTTTCACAAAAAATGTATCCGAGTTACTGAACTTCAGTCTTACCAAATAATATGCGATTATACAGTCTCTGTCTATTTCGTTGTTTTTCATAATCTTAATGTTGAGCCGATAGAACCCTTAGTGAACTCATTTTCGTCACAATTTCTAACACGAAACTTTGGGTATTTTTACATTTCCCAAACGTTTCGCCTATAAAATACTTACCGCCTCGCCTATTCCGAATATTGTAACGGTACATAACCCGGTCCCAATAAAGTAAATCATGAGAATAAAAGTCAGAAATGGGTAAAACTAAAGTTCGCTCAAAATTTAATTATATCACTCAACATAATAAACAATTCGAGTGGTATATAGTGCGAAGTGAGTTCTAGTGTACCCATTGAGATGAAAAACCAAAGTGAAACTAATGTATTACTAAACTGTGCTGTATGTTTTGGATAGGATAAAACTATGGAAGTAGTATGTAATAATACTAATTGATTTTTGTTATTTTATTTATTTATTGTAATTTATATTGTATGAACCACAATTTGTTATACCCAAGTTAATATTATATTGTTTCAAATAATTGTGTTAGATTGTAAGAAAACCCAGGGTTAATTTTAAAAGACATAAAAATTTTAACTACCAAAGATAATATAAAATTAAAATAATCCTATGAAGGAAATGGACAGGAAGTAGTACCGGGTATGAACACTATTCGAGACTAAATAAATAATATATAAATTTATTTAATGATAATAAAATGATAAAATACTTATATACAATGTCATAAAAAAAAAAATTAACCAAAACATATTATGTAAATTAAATTAGTAAAGAAACCGGAATGGAAAGGAATTATTTTTTCCATAAATAAAATATAAATTTATAATAATCACAAACTGCCTACATAATAAAAATACTATGTGTTACTAAGAGTGATGAAAAATAACAAGTATTGTTAATAAGATATAAAAATTTTGAACTAAACCGGAGAGTTGAAGAAACGATGCGACAAAAATTATAAAAAATAAACTTTTTTGGACGTTGGAGGAGGCAAAATTCACGCAAGAGTAATAAACAAAGTGAATACTAACTAATTATACCTGAGGAATCCAAATTGAATGGTGATATACATTAAAAACCAGTGGATGAAAACATTCTGAGGATCCAATATAGTTCGGCCTACTTCCAGTAGACAATTAGAAAATGCTCCAAACGAAAAGGAAATAATAACGCAAGACGTACCTCATCACAGAATAAAACTTCAATCCAGTAAGGACAACACGGAGCGAGGTAATATAAACATTTTTTCGTAATAAGTCCAGAAGAAAACTCGTTTTTCAACAGTGAAATAGAACAAAAAATATTCATTTTATCATATGTTTCTTTCAAAGTAAACAAATACATGCTGCTCTCTTACGGCAATTCCGGAAACTACGTAATATTTGAAAAATAAACAAAATTATTTATTAATTTTTTGATATTTGTAAAGCGTAGCAATTATCCATTTCTGACACTCTCATAACACAAAGAATTCACCCTGAACCCTGGGGAATTATTAAGAATTATGTAATAACTGATGTTTTTTATTATAGCGTAATATTGGGTAAATAACAACATATATGTTTTGTTCCTTAGACAGATCTATGTTTACTCGGTAAAGTCGAGATGATGTTTTTTTTTCAAATAAGATTAATTGTGATACCTATATTTTGGTGGCAGGAGACAAAAGTCAATAATCAATAAAGCAATATTATTGAAAATTAATATTGAATTATAACGTGTTATAATTTATTGTAGTGGGTAGTTAATGAAAATTTCAGCACAACATACAGAAGAAATCGTCACAACTGAGGGGCAATAATGATACTTACTCTCTCTTCTGCATAAGGCTGAACAAATTACCTCCTTGACCCCAAATCACACACTCTCGATTTCTTTTAGATTGAGTAAAACAAGATAAACAAAATCCTTTATTTATACCTTTTAAAACGTCAGTTAGTATAATTCAAAAGTGACGCATACTGCGTGAGGCATATAATAACACTTTCGCAAGTGCACACCTCACATTAAGCGGCACGTTACAGAATTGGCTTCCATCGCGGGGTTTGAAAAATAGCGACTGCTCATTTTACGTTACAGATTTGGCGAACCCAACATTTGGGGCTTGAATGAGAAGGACGTTTCGCTAACACCCGCCTCTCGCAGAAACCGCACGTTACAGAATTGACGACTCCAACGTGGGGCTGAATTAACGAAACCCGTAATTGCTAAACACTCGTAAGTGGTGGACGCCTCTAAAAAGCGGTACGTTACAGAATTGGCGCTCAACGTAAAAGGGCGGTAATTAGAAAAGAATTTTGATATTTAATATAAAATATTGTAACATAACAAAATTATCACGCTAAACATTTGACTTAATGCAACATAAATAAAGGAAAAAGTTCCATAGTGAGTGAGAAGAATAAATTGTTTTAAGGATTACACTAGAAACTGTATATTAAGTCAATAAAATGTTAATAAAAATGAAAAATAACAAAGAAAACCATTGATTAAAATAACTTACTATGTAAAAACCAGTTAAACCAGCAGTATACCCAGTAGATTGGGGAAGCAGTAAAAAGGGAAGGACCATAAAAAAGGAAATAAAAGGATGAAACCATATTAATAAGGGAATAATAATAAGGTCAAGATGCAGAGAAACCACAAGACCAGAAACTACTAATGTGATATTGAAAAAGGGACAAAATATATCAAGATTCCCACAAACAGACCAGAACCAGGAAGAGATATTCCAAAAAATGATAGTCATGTAATACATACCATGGAACAAAATTAAAACTGATATATGTAGACTCAGAACAAGTTACAAGATACAATCCCAGAAAACCAAATTGTATACTAGTTGTAAGAATAATATGTCAAAAAACTATTAAAAAAGACTACTATTAGTGTAGCCAAAATAAAGGACACCTTATAATAAAGTGTGATATAAAAAATATATTAAAACAGACTACCATTAGTGTAGGAAATACTGGATAAAAACTAAAGAGACAGTCTAATGACTGAGTGTAATTTAGATAATAAAAGTGTTTTAGTGTTTAAACATAATAACAATATGATAGGTATAAGATGTTTTTATTTTATTGTATGAACAAATTAAGTATAGGGAACACGAAGGACAGTCAATAACTGCAAGTGTCAATAGTTATAAGATGTTTTTATTTTATTGTATGAACAATTTAGGTATAGGTAACACAAGAGACAGTTAATCACTGAAAGTGTCAGTAGTTCTAAGGTGTTTTTATGTTAATATTTTAGCAAAATAGTTATAGTAAATAAAAAGAGACAGTGAATAAATGAAATTGTTACTAAGAATAAGATATTTTAATAGAATAAGGTTGTGATAAAATGAAACATAAAAACAAAGGACAGCCAAAGACTGATAATAATATGTTCTCATTATAATTCTAAGTATAGAGAAAATTAGGCATAAGATGTTTATGTTATGGTTCAATGATGTTATTATTATAAAGAAAGTTTAGTAGATACAAGATATTCTATTGTATTTTAAAATCATGTCATTTAATTTTCCATTGTGTAAGTCAGAGAGGCAAGTAGGACATAAAAATGTAATAATTTTATTCAAAACAGTAAACCATATATAATGTACAAACAGACCAGCTAAGACACCATTTTAGTAAACACAGACTGGCATATAAACCAAAAAAAATTATCTATCAGAGAATCAATCTATGTAATAGGAATAGAATTCAATATATACAATACAGAAATTGAAAATATAATTAATACAGATACAGTTAATAGCAAATAGAATGACAAAGGAAAGGAAATTAACTTCTTTTGGAAACAGATAATAATAGGCCTATAATAGTAATCAAATCAGACTAAACAGTAAATTAATCAATATTGAAATGTTTTAACAACCAAATTATTAACAACAAAGTAGTCACGGAGTTATTAAGTATATTCCATGGAAATATTATAAGAAAAAACAAATAAAAACCATTAAAACACTGAATTTGTACAAAATATGAGGCATACAATCATTATATAAAATTGTAATTTTTGGGCTTAAATGAGCTTGAAACAAACCCAGCTATATATCAAAAGATGTGAAATTAACTAATCAATATTACTGAGTAGTTAGATTTATGTAAAATTAAGAAATATTTGAAATACAGTAAAAAATAAGAAAACTTATTATGTATATTTAGATGGTGAACCAAGTCTTAGACAGATATTTTTATAGTTAAACAATATAACCTCTCCTCTTGAGTTATAACGTAGGGAACCAGTAATAATTGGATGTGCCAATTATACCGGCTGCCTTCGTTGTGAAGCACTGAAAATAATCACAACAAATAAACAATTTATATAGCAGGATATTAGGAAGGGGAGACTGTTGATTTATGCACTCATTTTACTCGGTACTTAGATGACATCTCTTTATTACATTTGGTGATTAAGTTCTCTATTGAAAGTTCTCAAACAATATAGTTTACTATATGATTAAATATATAAATTACTACTTTACAAAGGGGCCTCAAAACATGATGTACATCTTATTGATTAATTCCACGGATCCGGGATTAAATATATTAACTGAATTATGGTCACCTTGCCATGTACAATATTGAAACTCTAACCATTTGAAGAATGGTTTTTTATTAATCTTCTAAAACAACAAAACTTTTAATTTAAACTTTACCTTTTTTTGCTATAACTAGCGTTATTAGATTTTATACTACATGTTACCTAAAATGTCAGGTTTCTAAAGTCTATAATGTTATTACATTTAAACATAAGTTTTAAAGTCATTAATGTGATAATTTAAATTGTCTTTTGGGGTTTATAATTTTGTAACTCTCAACCATGGAAGACAAGCCTCCATGTCACCTGTGTTTTTCCTGAAGTTGCTGCAGAATTAGTTCTTCGGTCCTCCTGATGTTTCTTGAAGTTCAGTCGTTACCTTATCATACTGTGATGGTAAAGTTCTAGAAGTATGTGAAATCATTCCTGGTGTGGTACATTCATCTCCGGCGACTGTAGTTACTCTTAATAATTCTTGTAGTTAGAATACATAGATAGAAAGTTTGTTTCACTGTTACACACTTCACATGATGATAGATTAGTTTACTATCACCTTCTTGGTGGTAATACTGTATTATTTACATAGTCCGTTATTTTATAATCTAGAGAGATGTCATCACCACACAAATTTACTCATTTAAATAGTCATAGTATCAACCCTTTCACATTTTTATATATACACATAGCGAAACAACGCTTTACGCTGCTTACGGCGTGAGCGCTCCATTACAAGTGATAGAAAATAGTTAAGGGGAGCGTAGTAATCTCAAGACAATTACTAGGCAACATAAAAGTAGTTCCGTGTTTCTAATTTTAATTAAAGGACTACGGTTGATTAAATAATTAAATCGTGATATTCTTAGTTGCAGAAGTTATCAAAGTACGTAACAATGGTCTTAATTAATTATTTAAATAATAACAAATTTACAATAATACTTAGTTTATTTAGGGGTCAGAAAACAAGTTAATTCTGGTCAGTTCTTGTTTATGCAGGATAAATTAATAAGCTTTACCCTTTCTGTACAATTCCATTCCCTTTTAATTTTATTATTAGACTTATATTAAATATTATTATTATTAAATGATTGCCATAAGATTTAGTTTACAATGTGAGATTTTATTAAGAATTTAAAATTTCTTCACTTATATATTATCAACTTAATTAATTAACATATTTTTTATTAATGAAATCGTCACATACTCCGCCGCTTTAGCCACAGACGCCGGTATAATTTTTTTTTTGAATATACCGAGAGTATGTTTAGGGATTTCTGTGTGTAATTTCTCTCACCCGTTTCTCTCTGTATGTAATTATGAGTTACACACGTCAGTCTCGAATTGATTCTTCTTACTATCTACATATCATACTTTACAGGCTAATTCTACTACTACATAAAATTCACACATTATAAAAAACATATTGTTAACATTCTAAATTTTCTTAACACTACTACTTATGACTACTACCGGGTTTTTCTTTAGTTGGGAGTTATTCTAGTGATAGAATTACTCATTAAGTAATTTGTTACTTAATTATTTCTCATATTCGCTGTCAGCTGACTTCTTACTTTGCTCTACTTTTGAAGAATAGGATTCAAGGGTGATCAGGCCTCGTACCTATCTATACCATTAGCTAGCTAAACGTTACTCTGGTACTCCTTTGCAGTTGAGTACAAAACATATACCTTTCTTTTTTTCTTTCCATTTATTTAACTTGCACTCTACCATTACCTTCTTCGTGATAATGTTTTATCTGAGAAATATGTGTCCTTCGTACATATTTTTGAGTAGAGGGTTCATACAGTGCTACGGTTACTGGAGTTAAATATTTGTGAATTTGATAAGGACCGCACCATCGGTATGATAGCTTGGAAGTGGTCTTATCGATTGCACTACTCGTAGGATGTGTTTTACACATAACTAAGTTACCGATTTGGTACTTTACTTCATTATTTTTATTTCGCTCGTGATATTTCCTTGATTTCGCTAAGTTTGTTCGCAAATTAGCGCGCGCTTCATTCCATAATTTCCTAATATTTTTATCCCTAATTTCAAGGGGTAACAATTCATGTATTTTCCACTTAGTGGATAATGGGTGGTTGGGTTTATATTTGAACAATAATTCAAATGGGGTCGACTTATGTCCTTCATGATATGCAGAATTAAAAGCGAACTGTATCCAGGATAAGTTCTGGTCCCAAGAAGTATGGTCGTTAGCATGGTAGGCAATTAAAGCAGATTTTAGGTTTCGCAAATACCTCTCAGCTATATTACCTTGCGGACGATACTCTGTAGTGGTAATATGGTTTATACCTAGTTTGAAACACATGTTCCTGAATTCCTTGGACTTAAACTGTGGTCCGTTATCCGACACTAGATGGACAGGAATACCGAATTCTTTAAATAATCTATGCTGTAAAATATTTACTGTGGTTGTAGCTAAGGCTCGCCGCATGGGGTACATCCATACGAATTTGCTAAAAGAGTCTACACAAATTAGTAACATAGTATTTCCTGATTTGGAACGCGAGTAGGGTCCTGAAAAGTCTAAATAAATTTTGGAGAATGGGGTAGCAGGAATCTCAGAGATTAATTGACTTATTTGGCTGTTTCTAGCTGGTTTGCTGAGTGCACACAACTTACACTTTTTTACAAAATTGGCGATCTCACTGTTCATATTTTCCCAGTGATATTCTTTACGAATTCTGTGTATGGTTTTATTTATTCCCATATGTGCTCCAATGGTGGAAGAGTGATAATATTCCATCAGCATAGGTTTAATAATATCAGGGGCAATTATTCGTAGATATTTTCCGTTCGCTATTTTACAACATAATACTCTCCTACTTAATATGTATTTCTCTGACTTATTTCCTTTTTCAAGTTGTTCAATAATTGGACTCAAACGTGGGTCTTGTATTTGATACTGGGCTAAATCCGTAAATGCAAGAGGAAATTCGGTAATTAACGTATTAATAATCGGCGTTTCTTTACTCTTGTTTTCGTAAGTATTACTACTAGGCTGGAACATACGTGATAGTGTATCGGCAACTACGTTTTGGGTGCCTCTAATATGTTGTACTTTGAATTTAAAACAATTTAATCTTAATACCCATCTTCCGATACGGCCTAACTGTTTTGGGTGATTTAGTAGCCAAGATAACGCTTGATTATCTGTTTCTAATAAAAACTCCTTATGTTCTAAAAATGGTTTGAACTTCTCAAAAGCGAAAACTATAGCTAAACATTCTAATTCGTATGCGGAGTATTTCTTTTCTTGCTCAGTCAGGGTGCGAGAAGCGTAACTAATAGGTAACCTTGAGTTATCTACTTCCTGATATATTACTGCACCTAGTGCGACACTAGAACTGTCTGTCTGCACTACAAATGGTTTTGTAAAGTCGGCTAATTGTAGTACGGGGGGTGATATTATGCTTTCTTTTAATTTCTCGAATGCGGTTTGGTGTTGCTCATTCCATTCAAATTTAATTCCCTTCTTTCTTAAGGTATTTAGCGGTGCTGCAATTTCGGCTAGATGTGGGATGTACTTATGGAAATAATTTATCATTCCCAAAAATCGAGCTATTCCTTTCGCATCCCGCGGCGGTAAAAATTCTCTGATGGCACGGGTTCGCTCTGGGTCTATGCTTACCTTTCCGTTTGCTTTTACGATGTGACCTAAAAATGAGAATTGTGTCACAGCAAAATTTACTTTACTGGGATTTACGGTTAATCCAGCTTTCTCCAATCGGGTTAGTACTTCACGTAGATGTTCAAGATGTTGCTCAATTGACTCGCTGTAAATAACAATGTCATCTAGGTAGTGGTACACATATTTAAACTTTATGTCATGAAATAATTTTTCTAATAATCTGCTACATACAGAACTACCTTGGGATATACCAAAAGGTACCCTTGTAAATTGGTATAGGTTGAAAGGGACGGCAAAGGCGGTAAGACGTTTTGATTCTTCCGAAAGAGGTATCTGATGAAAAGCTTGATTTAAATCCATAATGGTAAAGATTTTTGCTTTAGTAAAATAATGAAATGCACTGTGGATGTCGGGAAGTGGTATAGATTCAAATTCGATCCGTTTATTTAGTTGTCTGTAGTCCACCACTAATCTATGTTTGTCGTTACTTTTGGGTACTAAAAACGCAGGTGATGAATAAGATGACGTAGAGGGTTCGATGACTCCTTGTTCTAACAATTTATTAATTTGGTTCCTCATCACTTCCATTTTCGGTGGTGATAATTTGTATGGGGCTAAACGAATTACTTTGTTGTCACTCAAATTTATTTTGTACTCTATCAGATCCGTCAGTCCTAACTTTGGGGTGAGGACGTTGGAGAATTGTTTTATTAAAGTCTGTATGTTCCGTCTATCTTTACTTTTCAGATGACTTAATTCAGGTTCGTGATGCTTTATATGTGTAGAAGTGGTGCTAGTACTTTCTCTATTATTTGCATTGTCATGCAAGTTATATTTCCGTGAACGATCGAATCCAAAGTAAAATATCTTCTCGTGAATGTCTAAAATTATTCCTGTTTTACTGATAAAATCAGCTCCCAATATTAATTCGGGTCCTAATTCGTCGCATACCAACATTGGAAAATACCACGTCAGATTTTTAATTTTTACTTTAAAAGTGATGATAAGTTTTATCATTAGGTTTTGTTTGTTAGCTGTAGCGCATTTAATATTTACTGATTGACTGCGTTTAACTAAATTATGTTTAAATAATTTATTGGCTAGCTCTTGACTAATTAAACTTCGCGTTGATCCGGAATCAATTAATCCGAGGGTGGATGTAACACCAAGGTCAACTTGTATATACGGTAATTCACACCTATTGTAATCACATTTACTAATAGAGTTACATTTATCGATAAATTTCCTAACATAGGGGTCTAATTTTCTTTTGTTATTATTATTAGTATTTTGTTTTAACTTGTGGTCTCTCAGGGGTTTACCTGTTTTCACGATGCTGCGGAAGACACAGGGTTTCGGATCTCCCTGCCTTACATGTTTTTTGGATAATGAGTTTTCTGATGATACTGTTTTCGTTTACAGTTTCTACTGAGGTGTCCAGGTTTTCCGCAGTTATAGCATATATATTCTTTACGCGGGGTCTCACTGGTTTCGTGTCTAGGTGGTGGCTCTTTGGACTTACCGTGGCCATGAACATAGGTTGGTCGCCGAAATGGGCGTCGTTCTCGTAGACTTCTTGTATCTGAGGATAGGGCTTGCGTTTCCTTTCTATGTGGTTTTATGGATACCGGTGCATGTCGATGCTGATCTGCATACCACACATTTGAAGAGTGCACACTACATTGTTCAAGGTCAGCAAAAGTAAGAGGTCTACTTATTAGAGCTAAACGGGAGCGTTCTTCAGGAGATAAGCCTACCAATATAGTGTCGACCAATTGTTTTTCAGTCCAGTCGACTTGCAGTAGACGTGAAGATTCTCTGATGTCTGCGATATAGTGGGCCAGTCTTTCTTGAGCTCTTTGTACTCGAAGTACAGTATTTCTTTTTATCTCCTCATATATTCCAGTGGGAATAAAATATTTGATTATATTTGTATGAAGTTCTTCTACCGGAAGATTCGAGTTTAATGATTCGAGCACACGATCTCGTAAAGGTGGTTTACATTTGGGTAAGATGACCTGCAGTATTTGCCAATCGCTCAATTGTTGTAGATCTTTTATTTGCAGTAGATATCTGATAAAAGTCAATAGAGTCGTGATGCTTAAGCCATCGGTGTAAGGAATATCATTAATTATTTTCTCTACTGGGTGGGAAATCTTTCCGTAGATGTCAACATTAAAACATACGTTAGGTGTACTTTTCGAAAGATTTGTGTTTGCATTGGGATTTGTAATCGCATATTTACTAGTGCGAGTATGCTGAACATTTGGCGGTGGGGGTTCTGACATAGTGTGGGTATTTAATTCTCTACTAGGTAATTGTTCATGACTCTGTGGTATCTTTGATACGGTGGGTGATTCGGGGTTCGAGGTGGAGGGAGGGTGTTCTAAAGTAGGGGATTGAACTGGGGAGATATATAATTTTTGTAAGTAGTGCTCAATTTCCTCCATTCTCGATGAGTCTGATTTTCGTCGTAAGTCGTTGATAATTATAGGTAATTGGCTTAATGCCTCCTCCGCAAATTTCTGCACATCGGGGGGTGTTATGGTGACGTCGGGCCAGCTTAATAAATTATTTAACCGGCGGGTTAAATGTTCTATACGTTGCGTAACGCGCAAAAATTCCGTAGGTGATTTCTTGTCCTCAAGGTTCTGAGATAATACTATCAATTCCCTGTATTTCGCATAACAGGTTTCTCGTTCTCCGTCATAATCGAGTTCACGCAATTTATCTAACTGCGAGGGTGTATCTGATCCGGTTTGGCTTAATGATTTTCGTAACTCTGACACGGTTACATTTACGTGTTTTAGGCCTCGTAAAAGCGCCTCGTAGCATAGCTCATCTTTTAATAACAGATCAGGATTAAATTCTGCCATTTTTTGTAACGTGAGCGGCTATAACTAATTATTCTACTATTTGCATTAATTGTTATACAACGCTTCCTTTTTCTTTTACACAAAAATATAAAACTATAAATCAATCGTGTTCTTACTCCTTTTTCTTTTTTTTTTTACAAATAAACACTTAAAATGTTATGACAACCTTTATCGTTTTACTTTGAGAGAGAGAGAGAAATTTCACACATGCATGAATATGCGTACGACAAAAGATTCCCCCTTCGGTTACTAACACATGAACAGACACGCTTCTTATAACAATAGACCACACAAGGAGGGTGACTTATTGTCAACTCAACTAAACAATGACAATTTTAAACAAACGGCGGCAGGAAACTACACGTCCGAGATTGTCGAGAATGTGGCACGTTTATGAATGGGACTTTTAACAAGTACCGACATGGTTTGTTTACATGGGATTATATACTAATATTACGTTACACATATTATATTTACTAATAAAGTTATTTATACTATATTACTATAATATTAATTATTATTTTTATCTTATTAAAACTCTGACACATATTGAAATACATGAGTGTATAGATCAACAGCTTTTGTGCGTGGGATATCGGGACGCAATTACTTCTTTCTTTTCTCTTACGCAAAAATTGCAAATTCGCAAAAATAGCAAAAATAAGCAGAGCAGAGTGGCGCAAATTATTACCTCTCCTCTTGAGTTATAACGTAGGGAACCAGTAATAATTGGATGTGCCAATTATACCGGCTGCCTTCGTTGTGAAGCACTGAAAATAATCACAACAAATAAACAATTTATATAGCAGGATATTAGGAAGGGGAGACTGTTGATTTATGCACTCATTTTACTCGGTACTTAGATGACATCTCTTTATTACATTTGGTGATTAAGTTCTCTATTGAAAGTTCTCAAACAATATAGTTTACTATATGATTAAATATATAAATTACTACTTTACAAAGGGGCCTCAAAACATGATGTACATCTTATTGATTAATTCCACGGATCCGGGATTAAATATATTAACTGAATTATGGTCACCTTGCCATGTACAATATTGAAACTCTAACCATTTGAAGAATGGTTTTTTATTAATCTTCTAAAACAACAAAACTTTTAATTTAAACTTTACCTTTTTTTGCTATAACTAGCGTTATTAGATTTTATACTACATGTTACCTAAAATGTCAGGTTTCTAAAGTCTATAATGTTATTACATTTAAACATAAGTTTTAAAGTCATTAATGTGATAATTTAAATTGTCTTTTGGGGTTTATAATTTTGTAACTCTCAACCATGGAAGACAAGCCTCCATGTCACCTGTGTTTTTCCTGAAGTTGCTGCAGAATTAGTTCTTCGGTCCTCCTGATGTTTCTTGAAGTTCAGTCGTTACCTTATCATACTGTGATGGTAAAGTTCTAGAAGTATGTGAAATCATTCCTGGTGTGGTACATTCATCTCCGGCGACTGTAGTTACTCTTAATAATTCTTGTAGTTAGAATACATAGATAGAAAGTTTGTTTCACTGTTACACACTTCACATGATGATAGATTAGTTTACTATCACCTTCTTGGTGGTAATACTGTATTATTTACATAGTCCGTTATTTTATAATCTAGAGAGATGTCATCACCACACAAATTTACTCATTTAAATAGTCATAGTATCAACCCTTTCACATTTTTATATATACACATAGCGAAACAACGCTTTACGCTGCTTACGGCGTGAGCGCTCCATTACAAGTGATAGAAAATAGTTAAGGGGAGCGTAGTAATCTCAAGACAATTACTAGGCAACATAAAAGTAGTTCCGTGTTTCTAATTTTAATTAAAGGACTACGGTTGATTAAATAATTAAATCGTGATATTCTTAGTTGCAGAAGTTATCAAAGTACGTAACAATGGTCTTAATTAATTATTTAAATAATAACAAATTTACAATAATACTTAGTTTATTTAGGGGTCAGAAAACAAGTTAATTCTGGTCAGTTCTTGTTTATGCAGGATAAATTAATAAGCTTTACCCTTTCTGTACAATTCCATTCCCTTTTAATTTTATTATTAGACTTATATTAAATATTATTATTATTAAATGATTGCCATAAGATTTAGTTTACAATGTGAGATTTTATTAAGAATTTAAAATTTCTTCACTTATATATTATCAACTTAATTAATTAACATATTTTTTATTAATGAAATCGTCACAACAATATAAAGAGGAAAAAGATATAGCACAAATTACCCTAAAACGACGACGTTGCGTCTATTAGTCTATTGTTAATCGTGAAGCCGAATAGTTGGAAATGTGTTAGCAGAGTACTGAAAACAGAATAATTTGTATAAAACCAAGTGTGGTTATGCGGCGTGTAACGGAGATGATCTAAAAAGTGAAAATAACCTTAACTATCAATTTCTAACACTTCACAAATTTCCAAAACACAGTAATAACACCATAAAACTCAACACAAGAAATCAACAGCCATTTTGAACAATTTTGGGACAAAATTCACAGAACACCAATACACATATTTGAACACCGAACACTTCACAAGAAACCCATCACGAAAACGACATCGCAGAAGACGAGAGGACACTCTACACTATATTCCTGCACCAACACCACTTCGCAGAAAAGGGAATATCATTTTATTTCTGCGGGAGAAGCTCAGCCAATTCCAACAGCATCGCAGTTAAAATCGAGGAGACGGCGGCCATTCTGGATTTCTCACCAGCACGGTGCAATGCCTGCTTGAAGGGAGTGACGTCATTTCATCGACTTGGTTCGCAATTCAATTTTTTTTTAATTGACAATTTCAATAATAATTTTGTTCTATTTCAGCTATTACCATTTAGTTTAAGAATACCTGTTAAGAATGTATCTTGTTCCTTGCCCTCTGACCATTTCGACTCGTTAAAAGAACCACAAATTTAACCTTGTAAAAATATATTTGTTGATTTTTTCGCTACCGACTGGAGCAAATAATAGCCAATGCCTTGGTCATGCGCAGTTTGACTGGCGCATAATTTTGATTGTTAATAAACGCAAATCATTACTCAGTTACCAGAATTGTTTTTATTTCTATAATTAATGTTACTATTATTTTTTTTTTAACAAAAAAATAATTTACAGTGAGAGAATAGATATCTAAGGAAATTACACACTCAATTAATTAATTAATTATTAATTAATTAAATTAAATAATTAAATCAAAACTCAATACAAGAAAAAGAAAAAATATTTGCACAATTTATAAAGTCTGATTTATTTGTTATTTATCAATCAATCACACCTAGTTATAACATATTTATATTAAATCTATTCTTTGTATTTGGTGAATCCAAGGTGGAGCTGTATCATCGGCGAGTTCAATACCGAGATCCAGACAACATACACAATTCTCATCATCAATATCTTTATATTTTATTTATTATTATATTTGAAATTATATTACAAATTGACTAGCCTAAACAGTGGGGCTTACAGTCAGGGCAAATCAACACACTACACCTAATATATATATATTTTATTTTTATATTTAAATTTGTAATTTATATTACAAATTGGCGTCCAACTTAAGGGGCTTTAAATAGGAGGTAATAGAGTTGTAAAATAAGGACGAGTGTCCAATTTCCTATTTTTAGCTTGGCAGCGGTCAATAGGTCGGAAGAGGGAGCGAGATGCACAGGAGAGGTACATCAAGGAAAAGGGCTATGGAGGCCGAGCAGGAGGTAGACATGGAGGATAAAGAAGCGACACCAGTGGAAGATGTGGAGTCGATGTTACCGCCAGCAGAACCAAACAAGCCTGCACCACCGGAGGAGCAGTCAAAGAAATCCACTACAAAGGAAGAGACAAAATTAGATAAAATGATGGAGATGTTACTCAGAGAATTTAAAACGACAAAGGAAGAGTTGGGTAATAAAATCGAAGAAAATAGTAAGGAAATGAAGAACGATAACCAACGATTGAAGGAGGAATTAAGAGAAAGCAGTAAGAAGATGGAGGAGAATGGTAAGAAGATGGAGGAGAATAGTAAGAAGATGGAGGAGGAAATGAAGAATGATAACCAACGATTGAAGGAAGAGTTGGGCAATAAAATTGGAGATACTAGCAAGAAGATGGAGGAGAAGATGGAAGCAAACAGTAAGAAGATAGAAGGGAAGATGGAAGAAAATATTCAGAAAATTGAGGAGAAAATGGAGGAAATAAAGACTGACAATAAACAGTCGAAAGAGGAATTAACCCAGATAAGCCAAAAACTGGAAGAAACCAACAAGAGGATGGAAGAAACAAATCAGAAAATGGAAAGCAATAGTCAGCAATTGAGAGAAGAATTGAAGGAGGCGAACCAAGAAAATATGAACCGATTAGATGGAAAGATGGAAGCATTGAAGGAAGAACTGGGGCAGAAGATAGCTGAAAATAATGAAACAATCAGCAAGAAGGTAGAAGAGGAATTAACGGTAATCGAACAAAAGGTTACCAGAGCTGACGAAAGATGGGGTCAAACTGAACGGGAAGTACAGAGTATCAAGACAGAAATAAATACGAAGGTTAACAACATTGAAGAAACGACTAGGAAGACATTGGAGGAAAGACTAAAAGAAACACGGGAAGACTGGGAGCGAGTGCAGGACCGATTCACAGAAAAATGTGACGGCATTGAAGCTACTGTGACCAGTATCAACAGTCAGGTGCGACAGAACCAGACAGATATAGACCTATTCCATAGTCGACCGACAAGCATTACCAGTTGTCCTAACAGCGAGAATCGTGAAGGTATTAACTTCAGGTTTTATAAAAACAAACCAACGGAGTTCCTAGCCAGAATCGAAGAATACTTCACCAAACACAGAGGTAATCGCTGGAGGGAGAATAAAGAGGTGCTTGACGAATCGTTCAAGGAGATAGCAGATAATTGGTGGATGGCGATAAGAGACGAAGTGACCGATTATCAACAATTCAGAAGGCTATTCAAAGCCAAATATTGGTCTGAATCAACACAAAATATCGCCAGAGACGGGATCTGCCATGGAAAGTACAACCCGTATGGAAACCAGACTTTAACGGCGTACTTTTTGGGAAAGGTGTGCGTGGCCAAACATCTAGAGCCCCGAATACCGGAAGAATGCCTGGTCAGCAAACTCTCATACCATTATGAGGAGGATATTATAAGAGCCAGAAGAAACAGTCAAATAAAGACTGTGCAAGCCATGACCGAGCTTTTAGAAATGTATGACCATGAAGACTATTACCGTCAAAGTCGCAGGAGATATGAAAAGCCGGAACCAAGAAGTAACAACAATAATTTGAATAATAATAATCGGCAGAATGTGGGTAACAATAATAATTATAATTTCGCAAATCGGAATAATGCCGAATACAATTATAACACCCGAAATAACAATAATTTACCGAGATTTAACAACAATAATAATAATAATAATATTCCTCGCATTAATAATAATGACAACAACCACAACAATAATAATAATAATAATAATAATAACCGTCCACAAAATAACAACGGTTATTATAATAATAATCGTAACTATGTTCCAAATGGTCAGAGGAACCCCAACCTTTCTAATAACAATTATCATGGTAATTATAACCGGAATTACCCGAATGGAGGTAATAACAATAATTACAGGACATATCGACCCAATATTAACTACATCAGAGCGGAAGGCAGTGGACAGAGGAGGTACCAGCCTCAACGAAGGAGCCGATACTACGAGTACGAGACCTTTCAAGGAAGTCAGGGAAGTAATCGGTACAGAGAGTACGAGCCCAGACGTAGTTCCAGCCTGGACAATCAGCGAAGACTACCGGTAACAGAAGCCCAACAGGACGATCGAGCAGAACCAAACGAAGCAGTCTCAGGACTCCAAGCTGATGCTTCCAACGGCCTAATCCGTAATGATGCGGAACATTTAAACGAATGGAGGCAGTAATAAACTCCAATAACCCTTTACTGCTCCAATCTGCTGGGTTTAACCAAGAAGGAATGAATTCGAAGAAAAACAGAAAAAATTTTACCATAATATACAGCAATTATTTGAAGGATATCCGTAAGGACCTACTAGAAGAAAGCGAGATTAATATTAATAATAATGATAATGAAATAATATACATAATTGCAGAAGTTGAGGGTATTTCTGTTCCTATAATGATAGACACTGGAGCCAATGTCTCCATAATAAATCGAAATGAGTTGGACCGGATACAGCAGGAATGCCACAAAAACTTACCGGTACTACCTATTAATAATATTGTACTTGTAGGAGCTACCGGCCGACAGAACAAGACCATAAGAAAGCAGGTATCCCTAAGTGTCAACAGTCAGGGCATTAGTGTGGATATGATATTTCTTGTTGCAGCCGGATTACCTTTCGACATCATGATAGGATGTGACATATTGCGCAGAAACTCAGCAGTTATCGACTTGTGCCGAGGAAAGGTATCACTCTTTGCTGAAGGTTCGACCTGGGTAGCCAATTTAACTAATAACAAAACGTTAGACTCCAGACAACTTCTCGACCACCAAAATAAGGTGAATTACTTGTCCAACTACTCAACAAACAACAAGCCAGTACATCAGGATTCGGAGGATGACCTATGGCAACAAAAGATTCAGGAGATACGTAACTTCCAGTGCCACAATACTAACGAGCAATTAAAGGAAAACCAGCTGAATCAATTGGTCGAAATATATGAAAAATATCGAGCTGTATTTTCGGACGAACCTGGAAAGATCCGGAACTACCAATGTTCCATACGATTCAGAGAACCGGTAGAATTTAACCGAAAGTCGTATCCAATAGCACAATCTTTGAAAGAAGCCGTACGCACAGAGATCCAGAATATGATCAGTAGAGATATCATCGAGAGCAGTCAATCGCCATACACTAGCCCAATTGTGGCCATACAAAAGAAAAATGGGAAGGTAAGGCTTTGCCTTGACGCACGTGAGATAAATAAAATGATAATTAACGATCGTACCTCACCTGGCGAAATTGATGAAATTTTGAAGAGGTTCCACGGAACACGATTCATTACCACTTGGGATACCGTATGCGGCTATTGGCAAGTGGAGTTGCACCCAGCAAGCCGGCAATACATGGCGTTCATCTTCGAAGGGCGCAATTATCAGTTTAAGAGGTTGCCCTTCGGGTTGGTGAATTCAGTAGCTGTTTTTGTCGCCTGTATGGATCATATACTAGGACCAGAAGCGCTCCAATTCACGACTGTCTATGTTGATGATCTCCTAATAACATCAACCAACTGGGAAGAACACTGTTACCGTGTGGAGTATGTCTTGAAGAAGCTTGCTGAAAATAATGTCACCCTTAAACTAGACAAGTCCAAGCTTATAGCTAAAGAAGTACAATTCCTGGGTTTCCAGCTAAACAGTCAAGGAATAACACCATCAACAGAAAAGGTAGACGCCATACAACGATTCCCTACACCAAAAAACAGAAGGCAACTACAATCATTTTTGGGCCTGTGTAACTATTATAGGAAGTTCCAGAATAATTATTCCGAACTGACAGCCCAGTTTCAGTACCAGTTATCGTCCAAGAATAAATGGCGATGGGGTCAAGAACAAGACGAAACCTTCAAATCAATTAAGGAGAAGTTCTTAGATGCAGTAATGCTCAACCATCCAGATTTTAACCGACCCTTCTTTCTAAACTGTGACGCTAGTAACATTAGCTTGGGATCAACACTGTACCAAGAAGATGAAAGTGGAAACCATCTAGTAGTGAGCTTTGCTAGCAGAACCCTTAACCAGTGTGAAAAGAACTATAATGTGACGGAAAAAGAACTGCTAAGTGTAGTCTTTGCCTGCGGGAAGTTTCGGACGTATATCCTCGGATATCCAGTGACCGTTCGAACAGATCACAAATCAATATCATTTCTGAGAAGATGCAAGTTAAGCCATGGTAGATTGACCAGATGGGTACTCGCCCTGCAGGAATACGATATACAATGGGAGTATGTTCCTGGAAGTAAAAATGTAGTAGCCGACGTATTGTCGAGAGTGAATCTGGAAGAACAGACGTTCGAAGGCGAAAAGGAGAGCATCTTGAAAATCTATAATATTATTAAGGACAGATCCGATTTAGAGAAGATAGTGCAGGACATCAGCAAACACCAGCAGTCCGATCCGAAGTTAAACCATATTAAACTTCGTCTCTCCAACCAAGATGACACAATAAACAAATTTTATTGTATACATAATGGAATTTTATTCATCAAGACATCCCTTGATGAAGAGATATGGAAGATCATGATCCCTACTACAATCGAAAAGGATATCATCCTGGACTATCATCTACGATACGGTCACATGGGAGCCATAAAGGTGATCAAGGCAATAGAAGAGAATTGTCATATAAAAAGTATCAATAGAAAAACGAGAAACTACCTCAAAACCTGTCTGATATGTCAATTGGTGAAAACCAACAATGAGAGAAAGGAGGGTATGATGATACCAATTACCTCACAAGCCAAACTGGAAAAGGTCTTTCTGGACATATGTGGTCCATTTCCCCGCAGTGGCGGACGCCATCGATACAAATATATTATTATTATGATGGATCATTTTACAAAATTCACAAAACTATACCCTGTGAACAGAGCCCCCACTTTGAAGACTCTAGGAATAATAACAAATCATTACATTCCAGAGATAGGAAGCCCGACATCCATAATCACAGACCATGGAACGCAATTTAAGGGTTGGAGGTGGAGGAACACTCTGAATACATTGGGCATTAAGACATACAAGACATCTGTCTACCACCCCAGTAGCAATCCAGCGGAGAGGGTACTGCGAGAAGTTGGAAGAATATTACGGACTTATTGCTATAACCAACAAAAGAAGTGGCAAGAATATTTATTAGCTACTGAAGAATTCCTTAATTTGTCATATCACCCCGCTATAGGTACCACGCCATACACGGCAATGTATGAAAAACCGCCTCCGAGAGAAATACAAGACATAATAGAGTTCCCCAGGAGTCAAGAATACAAATTCAATCGAATCAGATTCTACAATAAATTGGCAGAAGACCAGGAAAGGCGCAAGAACAAATATCAAAAGGCTGTTAAGAAAATAATAAGCTATGAAGTCGGAGAAAAGGTACTGCTAAAAAACAGGGAATTACCCAGTACTTTGGAAGGCATTACCAAAAAGTTGTTACTGCTGTATACCGGCCCATACCTGATTATTAAAAACAATAATAACAATACGTATGTACTAAAGGATATCATTTCAAATAAAGTAAAAGGAACTTATAATCAGTTATCCATTAAAAAATATTTGGAGGAAGAATAAAAACTTCAAAATTCAAAAACATTAGTAAGTACAACTTACAACAAATCATTTGAAAGACTATTATGAACGAAATAAGAATTTTGATGAAATAATAAATTACAAAATTCCAAAAGTTAGTAAGTACAACTTACACCAAATCATTTGAAAGACTATTATGAACAAAAAAAAAGAATTTGGATGGAGATAATAATTTTAAAATTCAAAAACATTAGTAAGTACAACTTACAACAAAACATTTGAAAGATTATTATGATGAAAAAAAAAAAGAATTTTGAACATAATAAATTTCAAAATTCAAAAATCAGTAAGTACAACTTACACCAAATATCTGAAAGACTATTATGAAGAAATTATGAATTTTGAGAAATAGAAAATTTCAAAAATCAGTAAGTACAACTTACACCAAATATCTGAAAGACTATTATGAAAGTAAAAAGAATTTGGATGGAGATAATAATTTTCCAAATTCAAAAACTTAGTAAGTACCACTTACACCAAACATTCAAAGACTATTATGAATGAGAAAAGAATTTTGATGAATAAAGATTTTCAAAATTCAAAACAATAATAAGTACAACTTACACCAAAATATTTGAAAAACAACTATGAATAAGAAAGAATGTAGTTGAATAAAAATATCTAAAATTAAAAAATATTAAGCTCATATCATTGCTCATACAAATGATGAGAAATAACTCTGAAATATGAAAAAAGATTTTGTAAGAAAGAGATACAAAATTCTAAAGGAGAAAGGAAACCAGAATATCATATGACTTAATCGAAACAACTTAACCAAACTCACAAAGAAAATAATTTAATAAAAATGGAACAATGAAGAAGGACCAACTCAGTAAAGACCAAATAGTGAGACCAGAAACCAAAACATATTATGTAAATTAAATTAGTAAAGAAACCGGAATGGAAAGGAATTATTTTTTCCATAAATAAAATATAAATTTATAATAATCACAAACTGCCTACATAATAAAAATACTGTGTTACTAAGAGTGATGAAAAATAACAAGTATTGTTAATAAGATATAAAAATTTTGAACTAAACCGGAGAGTTGAAGAAACGATGCGACAAAAATTATAAAAAATAACCTTTTTTGGACGTTGGAGGAGGCGAAATTCACGCAAGAGTAATAAACAAAGTGAATACTAACTAATTATACCTGAGGAATCCAAATTGAATGGTGATATACATTAAAAACCAGTGGATGAAAACATTCTGAGGATCCAATATAGTTCGGCCTACTTCCAGTAGACAATTAGAAAGTGCTCCAAACGAAAAGGAAATAATAACGCAAGACGTACCTCATCACAGAATAAAACTTCAATCCAGTAAGGACAACACGGAGCGAGGTAATATAAACATTTTTTCGTAATAAGTCCAGAAGAAAACTCGTTTTTCAACAGTGAAATAGAACAAAAAATATTCATTTTATCATATGTTTCTTTCAAAGTAAACAAATACATGCTGCTCTCTTACGGCAATTCCGGAAACTACGTAATATTTGAAAAATAAACAAAATTATTTATTAATTTTTTGATATTTGTAAAGCGTAGCAATTATCCATTTCTGACACTCTCATAACACAAAGAATTCACCCTGAACCCTGGGGAATTATTAAGAATTATGTAATAACTGATGTTTTTTATTATAGCGTAATATTGGGTAAATAACAACATATATGTTTTGTTCCTTAGACAGATCTATGTTTACTCGGTAAAGTCGAGATGATGTTTTTTTTTCAAATAAGATTAATTGTGATACCTATATTTTGGTGGCAGGAGACAAAAGTCAATAATCAATAAAGCAATATTATTGAAAATTAATATTGAATTATAACGTGTTATAATTTATTGTAGTGGGTAGTTAATGAAAATTTCAGCACAACATACAGAAGAAATCGTCACAACTGAGGGGCAATAATGATACTTACTCTCTCTTCTGCATAAGGCTGAACAAATTACCTCCTTGACCCCAAATCACACACTCTCGATTTCTTTTAGATTGAGTAAAACAAGATAAACAAAATCCTTTATTTATACCTTTTAAAACGTCAGTTAGTATAATTCAAAAGTGACGCATACTGCGTGAGGCATATAATAACACTTTCGCAAGTGCACACCTCACATTAAGCGGCACGTTACAGAATTGGCTTCCATCGCGGGGTTTGAAAAATAGCGACTGCTCATTTTACGTTACAGATTTGGCGAACCCAACATTTGGGGCTTGAATGAGAAGGACGTTTCGCTAACACCCGCCTCTCGCAGAAACCGCACGTTACAGAATTGACGACTCCAACGTGGGGCTGAATTAACGAAACCCGTAATTGCTAAACACTCGTAAGTGGTGGACGCCTCTAAAAAGCGGTACGTTACAATATGGAGACAGAGACACTATATGAATAGTATAATATAATCTCTAAAATAATCGCTGATGAATATTATCTAGGTAAACATTTGTAAAAGGAGTTCGTCGCAATATAGAAAACACTATTGAATTTTGTAACACAGTTAATAGTAGTAGAAGTAGTAGTAGTAGTAGTAGTAGTAGTAGTAGTAGTAGTAGTAGTAGTAGTAGTAGTAGTAGTAGTTGTTGTTGTAGTTATAGTCGGTATATATAGGTCCACACTTTTTTGCTGCACTTATTAATGTAATGAGCCACTTGTGTAAGAACTTCATTGTACACTTCTCAAAAGCACTTTCAAGGACGGGTCTTATTCTGAATATTCAATAAGAAATATTAAATATAATAATGGTTCTTTTATGTCACCGATGTAATTCAGGTTGGGCAGCCTATTAGTAGTTGTTGCAGTTATAGTCGGTATATATAGGTCCCAAAGATCTAAATACCTATGGATCACTGGCTCAGTGTTCGCCACTGACCCCCCCTACTCGGGCAATCCGCCACCACTACTCGGGCAACCCGCGCCACGTTACACGGGCGCTTACGGGAATAATGTGAATTAGCCGGTAGATTTTTTCGGCATCTTAACACATTTATCACATATTGGTACATTGATACGTTCTTATGAACGGTTTTCGATATATTACTGGTATTTAAAATATTATTTATTAATATTAAAATATTATTTATTTAAAACAATGGAACACGTGCTGGTTAGAAAAAAACAATTAATCGTTTCATAGTAGTGAAAATAATTAACTTAATAAATTACTAAGTACACCAGTGATTTCAGCAGTGTTAATTATTTAATAGTACGTTAATGGGTAAGTCAAACAACTACATTTACAATGGTATAGGTTTTATTATTAAAATAACCTTATACATTACTAAACAAAATTAGCTTATTTAACTTTTGGCGCATCCCAAGTTTTGAAAAAATTTCATTTGAAGTTTTGTTTCTTGCGTGGTGACAACACATCACTTTGTAAAATAAATGGCCTATTAGCTTAATTAATTTGATTTCATGACTATCCTCAGAATAATCATTATTTGACAAATGTCCTTTAAAAATATTTCCTCCAAAAATCCTACAAGCTAACAAAATCAGTCTTTTTACATCTAGATCATTATTTTTACTTTCACAAAGAAGTAAGTGATTGTGCATAAACTTAACGAATTTAAAAACATCAGAAGAGGCTATAAGTAATTTTCCTTTAGAAACAAAATCTGTAAAATGTGTGTAAGAACTTAAATTAAAATTATCATCTATCAGTACCCTACAGCATTCCTCACAACTTAGTTTGGCATCTATTTTTCGCACAATAAATCCACACAGATAGTATAGTACATTATCTCTGTAGTAGGAACTTTGACAGTTATCAATTAAAGATTTTAGATTTTCAATTTCATTAAGATGATTTTCATCATCATTATCATTTTCTGCCAAAACAGCTGATTCAACAAAGCTCATGACAGAGTGTTGGTGATTGTTGTCAAAGCTGATACAATTTGTGCCCTGAGGTGCTTCGACGCTATTTCGAAACATAAGTTTTCTCAAGGCCCATTGGAATTGCTTTACATTTGGGTTGTTATTGTAACCACCTCGAGATCTTATACAAGCAAATAGCAATTCCAAGTGGTCCTGAGAAAACTTATATGTAAGAATGTACTTAAAATCAAGTTGCTGTAACGATCCTTCTGCCAAAATTTTGATTGAATTTATGTCTGACATAAAACCAAGGGAAAAAGTTTGTCTTTAATGTTTAAGAACTGGAATTTCTTCAATTTTTAATTGGGACAAATAGTCATAGCAATATTCAAGCTGCTCAATGCTTTTTAACAAATTATTTTTGTTGATTGGCCCTTTAAAATGTTTCCCATACGGGTCTCTGCTATTTAAAAAATCAAATAACCTGTCTATTACCCTGATAAATTTTATGGTTTGCCCACATCCAAAGAAATCTGGATTATTTTTGTTTTGTAAAAATTCTAAAGCATCAGCCACACCTGAGCTCAATGTTTGAGCGGCAATTTTAACATTCATTTTTCAATTGTTATAAAAATTGTGTTTGTCTGACAAATCAAAAATTGAGGGAATAGCACCATTTTTCAGCATTCTTCTTAATCCGCCCACTTCGAAATCCTTTTCCTCAAAATGCTGGCTGCAAAGTTTCGATGATGTAGAAGGAGAAACCCCTTTCCTTTTTGTGGCTATTACCCATTTATTTTGTAGGTCTGGGTCTTTTGGGAAACTGAAAAAAATAGCATACAGATTTTGTAATGTTAAAATTGTAACAAGTAGGCCTTTATAGCCAAATAAAGCTAAAATGTAAATTTACTTTGAATGAATGAATATTGTACCTAATAATAAACTTGCCATGAAAATAACTGTATTTAGTTTATTCAGTGTTATAAACTAGAGCTATAAGTAAATGTAGGTCTATAACATTTGTTAAAATTATATTGACTCTATTTTGCCTCTTTGTGCGTTAGTTTCACATAAAATTTGCTTGCATATTTGGTAACGATATTCTTTAGATATAAGCCTAATACATAATATTTTGAAAACTAGAGGTTTTTAATAGTGTTACAGCTATGTTATCATCACAAATATAAGAATTAAAAGGAAGCAACAATGTGGTACTCACCTGTGAAATGTCACACCAGAACCCTTCTTTGCACGATTTGTGCAGTTATATGCAGCACACGAGTCAGGCATAATATCAGAATGACAGGAAAAACACAAATACGAAACGTCGCCACCATAAGCCACTCCAAAAAGAGCAAAAACATCAGCTGTCAATACAAATCATATGGCAGTGCGCGGGAAGTTGCCCGAGTAGAGGGTGGGGGTAGCGTGGGCAGACGGACCGCTCCTTGCCGCTATTTACCATATGAGACGGCAATCCATAGGTTTACAGATCTTTGATAGGTCCACACTTTTTTGCTACACTTATTAATGTAATGAGCCACTTGTGTAAGAACTTCATTGTACACTTCACCAAAGCACTTTCAAGGACGGGTCTTATTCTGAATATTGTAACCTTACATAATCAGGGCCTAATACTGGGTGAATTAAAGGTCCAATCTTCTTTAATAAAAAAGAAGATTATTATTATTATTAATAATAATAATAATGAAAGCCAGTAGGTATCCCATTCCCCAAGTCAGAAATGAATGACATTTAAGTATCATACTATAAAACATTTGTCACAGAACAAGAGTACACTAAACAATAAACACTTTAGTAGTGCATAAACAGTGTAATGAGTGGTGCTATACAAGTGCGGTGTACACCAAGTGCGACATAATATGCTAGGTAATATTATAAAGACATCAATCACAAGTTGTGATAAAGATGCAGAACTATTGTAATAAACCATAAGTTTAGTAGTAAGTTATTATTGTTTCATTTTTGTTAGGCCACAAAGGCAATATCAATGTAAGTAGAATGTTATTATGTTTATTGTTTGAAAGATCCAGGGTTAGGGAAGAAATTAATCACTACTAATTAGAAGAAATTATAAAGAGATAGTGGAAGATAAAACTGGGCCTAGAGCAGTAATACATTTACAGAAATAAAAGTCAGAAATGAATGAATTAAAAACATCTAGTAAACTGAAAATATAAAAGAAAACTAAATGTAATAAAAAACACTTTCAGGTAATGACTGAAGGGTATATTAAATAAGCATATGTAATAATATGAAGAAAAACATAATGGAAATTAAATTTAATTAGAGTTAACATTTATAAAGGAGTATTTTTCCTAAAAAGTGGAGGAACTAATAATATCTTAATACTAGCCTATTTACTAAAACTGTACCTAGGTTAGCCAATAAAAACTCATCAATTTCTTGGTTACTAACGGTAACAGAGGTAACAAGATGAGAAGGTAATTGTTAAATTTGATTTCAAGAGGGTAAATGACACAGAAATAATGCCCAGCAATTTTCTGAAATATTAACTACAATTCGAACCATTCACTATTCAAAATTGACGAAACGATTCAGCATAAGAAACTACGTCTGGGACATCCATTGAAACATACTAATTGATGCGGGAATATCCAAGAACATTGAAAATTTGTCCGACCATAAGATCGCTTGAAAAAATTGGAACAGTCAATACGTTGGTGAGCAAGCCTACCTTCATAAACTAAAAAACTACACATCACCACCAAGTAACGAACACTAGAAACCAGTACAACATAATTCAATTTATAAGAAAACTTAGTGAGAACATTTTAAACTTTATTTATTTAATCCAAAACAGTAAAAACGTGGTCTCATTAGAACTTCACATCAGCCATGTTTCTTTTTTGCAAACGGTATGAATTTGAGTAGTCTGCGCTCTCGCGTCTAAAAAACGAACTTATTGACCTAGACTTTAAGAATAAAATATATTTTATTGTAAAGTATGATACTCTTATCTAAGCATTTCTGACTTTCTTACAGCTCAAAGAATCCCTAAAAAACCCTGAGATAAATAATTTATTAATTTTACTAATAACTATAATTGAATATATCTGTTGTGTTATAGAAAAACTTATATCGAAAGCTGTTGTAATTTCGATAATAGTCGATCTGAAAATCGATGAACTTAATTTAATAGTTTCCAGAAAATAAACAAATTTCAATCAATAAATACCTTTTTTTTTAGGGAATTGACTTTGTGTTATTCTTTGTAGATAGTAAATTTGTTACAGGAAACCGGTAAATAGCAGAGAAGAGTGCAAAAATTAGCGCAGTCATCATAGCGTATGAAGTACAAAATTTAATGGCCAACATAACCTGTCACTGGTTATCACCTTGAAAACAGCTGATGCAAAGCGCGTTTAAATAAAACGATAAAACAGTACACCAAGAGAGGAAATCTCTCTCTCTCTCTCTCTCTCTCTCTCTCTCTCTCTCTCTCTCTCTCTCTCTCCCTATCAACTGAACTGTAATACTTGCAAGGAGATAAAAAACGGCAAAGGATCCCGTGGTTTATTTTAACGAAAGAATTACACACTAAATAAAATAACACAGCCAGAGTATCTAATTAAATAGACACAAAACGTGGAAAGTTTGTTTCTTACAAATAACGCTAACATAGTAGGGCGAGTAGTAGGAAGGAACTTACGCGAGGTGTTACAATATTCAATATGAAATATTAAATAGGCCTATAATAATGGTTCTTTCATGTCACCGATGTAATTCAGGCTGAGTAGCCTATAGCCTACAAGGAAAACAGTGTGACCTACACTACGTTTTAGCTGTCCATTATTACTCCCCTCTGCACATTTCCACAAGCTGAACCGATCTGACGGGGAAAAAACGCACCTTGGTTTTGGCGGTGCGCCAGGGACTCGAATCCAGGATTTCTAGATGAGTTGCCAGGCGCCATACATATAATTAAATTTTAAATACATTTATAAATAAATAAATATTAACACAATTTTGTTTGTGTATGGCACACATTTTTTATGCCTTTTTTATGCATCATAACACAAAATTGTTTGTGATGACGCAGTGGTGTACGTAAAGTGCAGACACATAATTGTAAAATCACGCATACACAAGAAGTGCAACACAGTCGCTTGTCATGCAAATTGAATGTATACAGGATACTGCCAGCGGCCTTTTTCAATTTCCCACTCAGTTGACAACTTATTTGTTGTTTCCTGCGTTGGCGAAGGGCGAAAAGAACGTTCGATCGTATGCTATATACTACTGCTAGAAATCTGGTGTGAAATACAGAATGTCTAAACTGAAGATACTAATGGTCTTCTGACCGTTGTATGTGCAGTAAGCTGCGAACCTCTGCAATATGATGGGTACAAGCCTTCTATATCACAGTATTCTATGTAGTGGTCCACTACGAACCACTGCAATCAGTAATATCTAGATACCTGCATGTGCATAATTTCAGATATCTGTGTGTGTGTGTGTGTGTGTGCGCGCGCGCGCGCGCGTAGTTTCTAACACAGGACCCGTAACTGGTAACACGTACTCGGTAACTCCCGTAACAGGTATACGGTGTAACTCGGTTGTGATACTTGGAGGACACCTTTTGTTGTGCCATCATCTTGAGAGATGAGAATGACCATCTAAAATTCAGCAGGTGACATTTTCCCCGTTAAGGGAGCGGAATGAATCTCGCGTGATGCGGAGAATGTGTGAATATAAGTAAACACCACTATTATTCCGTAATCATAGAATAAAGTATTCACAATATACACAATAAAGTACAAAACTGTTACCAAACACTTACAACTGATGTAGGCCTACCCTTATGGTTCCAACATCTTACTGTGAGGCTAGTAATCAAACTTCAGAATTTACGAGAGAAAATTCTAAAGTTTTTTAGATTTTTTATCTATACCATTATTACTCTGTGTGTGTGTGTGTGTGTTCGTTTTGTTTGCTTGTTATAACGAAAAAAGCGAGTGTACGGGAATTTAAACTAATAAATTGAACGTTTCTTTTGTAAGAATATAAGGCCTTTATGTAAGAATACCTTACATATAGACGTGGAAGGAAAGTAGAGATTCCGGAACAAACGAATCTTGAAATAGGACGACATTTGACTTTTCTTTCTCTCAACACACATGAAAAATATTACCTCAGCGTATATATCGACGAAACTAGCGAAATAATTTTGATTGTACAAAAACCAATTACAAAAAAGAAGAAGTGAGGAAGTTTACATTTTTGCTAAAAATTAAAAACTTCTAGCGGGAAAG
Source organism: Magicicada septendecula (assembly GCA_034769895.1). Taxonomy (NCBI): domain Eukaryota; kingdom Metazoa; phylum Arthropoda; class Insecta; order Hemiptera; family Cicadidae; genus Magicicada; species Magicicada septendecula. The sequence continues at coordinate 310,457,072 of CM068368.1, forward strand.
CTGTAGAAAAAGGCCAAATTTTATTTTGATTTGGGACTTCATTTTTAAGGATATTTATTTACATGTGAGAGTGTTACAGGATATTTATTTCCTTCTCTGACGCTCAGTTTCTGCGGGTTATGCAGTCGACATGAGGATACACCTTACAACGTAACTGCACCATGGTATTCAACTACGTGTAACACGTAAAACTATAGTTACTGATTATATTATTATTGTTATTGTGAGTTCCATTACCGAACTGTTTCTTAAATAAAAATGTTTCAATTATCTTATCTTTTTACTAACAACTTTTACAGATATAACTGAAGAACGTAGTATTTTTCTGCATAGGTTCGTAACTCAGAGAAACCAGCTTACCGTTACCCTGTGCTTTTAAAGAAAATATTATTTTATACATTGTTGTGGTAGTTATAATTTTTAGACGAAGAAACAATAGGATATTATCGATTATTATTAACGTGACATTTCTTACATGTAAAAGATGTCTGTAGATAATTAACAAAAACAGTTCTGTTGAAATACGGAAAAATGTTTAATTTGTTCAAATTTTACCTTTTGAAGGTAACGGTTTCTGCACTCCACTTAAATTACTTTCGTAAGTTTAATTTTCTTCACCAACGTTTTTATCTTTACGTGTATCTTTGTCTTTTTCGTATCGCGGTTTGTTTCATCTTCAACAGAGACTTACTGTCCACTTACTCGTTTTCCTCATTGGAAATGTTTACCGAGATTATTATTGCTCCTACTGCTTCTTCAAGAAGGATTTAGGACAGTTCCTAGACGGGATTTGCTATATGACGAGTACGAGTTCCTATATGAGGGGATGGCCGAGTTCCTAGGCAACTGTAATATAATCATAGACCGATGGTGGAGAGAGGCAGACAGACGGCTTTAGCACAGTTTTGCTCTGGGGTTTCCAGATTTCTGCAGTAGTTTGATCAATATCTTATTTTTGAATAATTCTGAGAAAGTAAAAATTAAGTGTTCAGTACAAGAAGGACGAGGTAAATTCCTTGAAAAGTATTTCCACCCCTAGTCTTGTACGAATAGTTGAATCTGTCTTTCGAGGTTTTTAAAGCGAGTTTGAGAATAATGAGTGTACGTTTCATGTAAGACTTTTGTTATTGGGTGAACAATTTTAAGTTTAATCAGAATCATATATTCGAAAACAATATTATAACTGGGCGCTATACAGTGTCCTCAGAATGAGAAAAACTGGGTGTTTTTGACTTAAGAATCATGTATTTGAGAAACAAGATTAGTAAGCTTTTTTCTAAAAACTGGTCTTTACATCTAATCTATACAGGTAGACGTATACTGTATACAAGAAATAACGTACCTACATTCACCTAGGACTGGAATACACAACAACAGTTTTGCTGATGCATAAGTCCAGGACTAACGTTGTTTCTCTTCTACACCGCCAGTAGTGCTGCAGTAAGAATTGATGTTTGTGCGCTGTTGTATTTTGTGTTATTCAGAAGAGATTATTAATTACTGAAAGTTTGATATTAAAAATATGGTATAAAGTGAAGACGAAGATGAATTTATGCAAGGCATACATAAGAAAGGTTCTGAAAATATATTTTTGAATAAACCAAATTTTATTCAACTGCATCGGGTTAAATTTGAATCATGCAAGAATTGGACTAGCAAATATGTTTCTTCTGGACAACCTCCAGAAGACTGCAAGTAGGTATTGTTTTATTATTTACTTTTTTATATTTTATTGACAATGCTAATATTATAAATTAAATAATACTTAATTGTTTCTTTTATATTGCTGTCAATTTAAATGGACATAGATCTAATTCAGATCAAGTTGGATAAATTATAAAACTGAGCACAGTTGTGCCTAGAATTATATTATAAATATTTGTAGTGTTATGAACTATTATATTATATTACCTGTTATGAGTTGTAATTTGCTGACTTAAACTTAATATTTTTACAAAGACTTTTTATTCTCAAAACACGAAACATTTGTTTTCTTTCAAGTTCAAAACGAAATACTATAGCCTCATATCTGCAGAAGAACAAAAAGTACTTTTAAAAAAATTCAAAAGCTTTGAGACAAAGAATGAACAAGGTAGCTCATTTCTATTACAGAAGTTCATAGACGGAGACGGCAAATTCCAGAAACCGATTCAGCAAAGTTCCGATTCAGGAATCTAGTTATGTTTATGAAAGTTATCATTATCAGGAAAATTCCAAGTACGTTAAAGCTTTTGTAAGCGTGCATACTATTTCTGGTGGACGAGTTCTCAGACTGTGTAACATACTGTCACAAGGAAACGAGGGAGAAAACTGACCAGGGAATACCAAAGCAGGACATGAAATTGATGCAATCAAACAATATACTACGTCTTTCTCAATAAAAATTTCAAATTACAGCTGATGAGAATATATTATTTAAGTGAATCTAAAGTACCTAAGTATATAATGTATCTAATATATTTAAGTGAATACATTATTAAATATATCTGCTACGTTGTCTGTGTTTAAAAATCACTATTCTGAACTGACTGAAGTAAACTATCGTTTCTATTAAAAGGTATTCAAAGAAACTTTTTCCTTCTCATTTTGTCGACCACGAGTCAACACTTGTTGCAAGTGCGAGGGGCTTGATGTAAAAATAAAAAGTTCATCTTGAACGGGAGGGCGGGAAAAGTAGCGGAAGTGGAAAACGTACTTCATGTACGTAGTGAAAAAAAGCTTTCAGTAAAATTAAATTGATTGGTGACGTAGTTAAGCCAGACAAGACTGGCCAAAGAGGAGCCATTTGCATCGATTTCGTGCAGACTATTTGTTTACCATGTAGGCCTATACCAGTGCAAAAGGTTTTCTACCTCAGACAGCTGGCAGTTAGTGGGTTTCCTATGCACAATATTAAAGATGATTCTGCAACATTATTCATTTACCATGAAGGCATTGGTACGAAGGTGCCAAGTATCACAATACTGAAATGAAAATGTCCAACCATTACATATAATAAAACCATACAGTAATGAGACTGATGAGCACTCTGACGACATTACATAAATTAAAACATTTTGAGCAGCTATCCAATCAGAGGGCATTAATTTTTGCACTGTGACAGAGATTTTGCTTAGTTGAAGAAACATATTAAAACGTGTGATAAAGTCTATATTAAAACTTGTTAAAGAGTATGTAGAACTAAGAATAACATCGTCACTGCTGTCGTGCCACAATCTGAGGATATTATTGATTTTAAAAAATGGTCCCCACAATTTTTTGAACGGAATATGCTCTCCAGTAAAACCACTGGAGCATCAGTTCCAAGGAATCAAAAGATACACCTTAAACCAAGCCAATTTATGCACTTTAGCTATTCCCGTGATCCGGTCTTATTGCAGGAAGAAATTACATAAATGGAGCAGTGCTGCACCACTTTAGGACCCTGAAGCCAACCTCAAATGGTCTTTACTTGGCTTCTGATACTGTATGTCCAGAAGGTAGGCTTCCCATTAATATGACATCTTTAAACATTTGAATTACATACCACATAAAGATGAGATACAATATTTTTGCAAAGAAATATTAGCTTGACCAACATGTGCATGTGATAAAGAAAATTATTAAAAATGTGATAATGAAAACTGATTGTATGATATTATTGTTAAGAAAATAGAGTGTTTGCTTATATAAATGATGCATTAGTACTTCTGAAGGTGTGTTGAATATTATTGAATGATATTAATGATATTATAAATGATTAATTTGAGAAACAACATAGTTCCATTATATTACTCTTTTTTAATTCAGCAAGTATTAAAATCCAAATTTAATTCCTGGAAATGATGTAAAGTAGTCAACAGAATATTATGAATCTTTTCATATTTTTGTATAGAATGCTCTTATTTTTAAACATTTTTTGTATTTACCGAAAGTTTATAGGAGCGGACCTTATGTTGTTTCTCTAATACATAATTTTAATCAAAACATGTTTAATTCATAATGATGAAGAAGATGTGATCCTAATGCTTCAGCATGTTCGTAGTGCTTTTCAAGAAGATGTTCAACCGAAAAGCCTACGAAGATCATCCGTAAGGAACTGCCTCACTTCAGAGGAGAAAATGGACTCACCATGTTTGATATCTCTCGTACTGGTGGAAACCTACACTACAAGAAGTTGAGTATGTGCCCTAAACTACTCACTTCTCGCTAAAACATTAATACAATGTAACGTTTGAATATAATGACTAGCCGCAATAAATTATTCATGTATGAAAATTACGCCGTAATGGTATAATCATCTTTACTTGTGACAACATTCTATGCTTAAACACTGTAACTTGTGTTTAAATGGACGGAAATTTCCAATACTGTGCGAAGTATATATTGTACACCATTCATAGTTGAGCGAGCGATATTTACATATGTTTAGTTTATCCGCTTTTGCCAAACGAAACGTGTAAAACATACATAAAATTTCTGGAGAAATTAAAACTGAAAATGGGCATTTTTCTACTAAAATTTGTTTTGGTCTTCGAGCAAGCAGTTCATAAGGCTATTTCCATAGTTATCGCAACGGCAATTTACAAGGTTGTGGTTTCTATTTGGGACAAGCGTGGTTTCGTAAAATACAACTGGGACTTTCTGTTCTTTATGGGCAAGCGGAGGATGAAGTTGAAAAGTGGTTGAGGTACATGATTGGTTTGTGTTTTATGAACTCCAGCGAAAGTAGTGGCTGTTTTGTTGAACATTTAATTGCAGTTACGACCAATAACGCTAACCTTGATAAATGTTATGATTGTTTCGTTGATACGTTTGTAAGCGAGGATAGCATGTTCCCACCAATCATGTGGTCATGTGAGATTTATATAAAACCACTAACAATTGCGAGTCTTTCCACGCCGATTTAAGTGCAAGTTAATATAATCTAAATATTTTTTAGCTTTTAGAAGTTTTTTTCAAACCATTTCAAACTATTTCAAACCGAATGGTATGTAAAAATTATAATGTCAGACATGAACATTGAACATTATTGTAAAATAAATATGAAGACACATACTAAAAAAAAATTGTGGGTTCGTGTACTTATGTACGCGCGTTAGAAGTTATACTTCTTTGGCGTGATTGAAAAACTAAGGGTTAACATGCATGCTAAAAATTCATACGAGTAGAACGATAAGAGGAGTGAAGGGAGATGGTAAATACGATTATCGGTTATAGATACCGCATCCAGCTGAACCCGTGAAAAATATTTGGAACGGATTGCGGTTTGGAGTTAATAGATTGGAGATAACATGTAGCAAAAGTTCTTTTTGTTTATCGTTATGATTATGCCATTTTTCATATGGTTGACGTTTGAGAAAAACCCTTGGCCTCTTAATTCCAGCTCGAAGTATATTGCAATAATCTTCGTCTCAGGAAATATTGTTATTTTGATAAAAAGAATCAAAATCAGAGTAATCATTATTTTCGAGATTAACCCTAATATCTTTATAACAATTTGCATAATTTTTGAATTCAGGCTCATCTTTTCGCACAGGTGATAATATAGTTGTAGATCGGCAAGGCATAAAAGTTGCTTCAAATGTACACTGCTGAGGTTTATTTGCCACTATTTTTTTATAGCATGTAAACGTGTGTTTGTGTGTTTATAACATGACTATTATACACTAAAAGATAAAAATTTATAACATGACTATTATACACTAAAAGATAAAAATTTAACTCAATTGTTGTAACGCCCGGGGCTGGGGCCTCACAAAGTGAAAGCACCAGTCGTGCGGACAGGATAGCTGTGGGAATGGCTCGTTATTAAATAAGGCATTTTCTTAGATTAATAATATTTCTTTAATTCATTAAAGTAACTACGTTCATTAACAAGTTTTATCTTGATGAACAAATGACAACAATGACAATACAGATGAACAAAATAACAATAACTGAAGTGACATACTCTCGTTACAATAATTCTATTGAGTTTTCATTAAGACATATCATTATATAAAAAAAACGTTCTTTATATACTGACTATTCTTTATTAAAACATTATAAAAGCTTTACTAACTATATTTCTGAATTTGGTACGTTACCACTTTAAATTAGGCATAAATGATTAAGATGTCAATTATACATATTCCTTAACAAATTTAGAACACTACTGAGCACTTCTGAGTATAAATAATTCATTATCCAAAATCGATTAATGCTTTAAGTTTGAACTAAGTAAAACAAAACAAAGTTGTAATTACGCTTTTGATGTGGCTCCATCGTAGATAGAAGATGCACATCTACGATGTACGGAGAGTGCGCAAGGACGCCAAAAAGTGAACAAGTGAAAAAAGAGAGTGTGTACGTCAGTTTTATACCCTGCGTGACGCAAAAAGTCTCTATGAGTTAACGCCCAAAATTCAGCCAATCAGAACTGGACTCTGCACGTGTCTCGAAACTTATCAGGTCATACGAGAGGACAATTTGACATTGATTTTTGTGAACCAAAGCGGAATTCGTTCGCGAACACTGACAAGTAAACAATTCTTACTTTCCTGATTGATAACACGCTACACGTGCCACGATAAAAATGGTCAGCACACTTTCTCACAATCGCTCAGTTTGTTCCTTAAAATAATTCTTAATATAAATAAAATAATACATTGAGTAGTTTGAGTATGAGTAGAATCCTCATTTACATATATATATAAAATCATAACGTGGAATGTGCTGGGCAGAACACAATTGAATTAATTTAAATTCAATATTATAATATTTTAGTAGAGAAAAATTAATTTTTTATCAAATAGCTCAAAATACTTACGAATAGTGATGGATTTACTGGATACTGATGGACAGTAATGGATTTACTTTTCGATAGACTTCTGAATAATTAAGTGTGATCTATAATTTAAATATAGAAATATATATTAGATTATTGGATTAAAGCAAACATAATGATAGAATACTTATCGAAACTTTTATTGATTTAATATAAAAAAGACTTTTGAAATTAATACTTACGAAAAATTAAAACCTCAAATATTTTTAAACACTTATTAAAATTTGGTTACACAATTTTTGTCACCGAAAAATATTTCACAGCACAATGTATATAAAGTTATTTAATTATATATCCATTCACGATCAGCACCAGCAGGTCCAACGGGGCCACGACCGAAATGTTTTGGTTATTTGGCCTCAGGCACGTTGTCCACGGCTAACTTCATCCTGTTAACTTTCCGTTTCCGCTGCAAGGTGCGCGCGCATTTCGTTACATACAAAAAATTTCACCCTCAACGCGCCTAAAGAAGTATAACTTCAAAAATTTATTTTTTGAGAAGCAGATAGAAGTTTTTTTTCTGAGAAACGTATTTCAAGGTTAGATATTGTAACATCTGGTTCATATTATAGCTATAAATAAAAATGTCTGGATTTAAGTTTATTTCTGTAGTTTTTCATTTATTTTCACACGCATGTGTTAAGCAACTTACACTGCAACTTAAATTGGTTATGTGTTTTGGATATCTGGTCGTAGGCATATTTTTTTAAGCACTACTTTCCATAATATTTATTGAAGAATTTTCAATAACACTGTGGATAAACGTATTATTATAGAAGTGATATAATATAAACTGCAGGATAAAGAAATGGTCTGATTAAAAAATGATAGTCTTTAATTACATAGTAAAGACAATGAATGGTGGTCAAAGCAGGTAGTTGTCTAGCATCTCGACTTCTCCGTCTAGGAACTCGGATGTCTTTTTTTACAGTTGTATCCCTGCTCTGCCTTGTCTAGGAACTCACCTACTCCACTTCAAGGAATTCTTCGTTTTCCAAAGCCTCAGATATCATTTTAGCTGTGTGATCGACAACTTTTCAGCGTTTTCAAAGCCACTATACCATTTCTTCCTTAACTAACGACATCCAGTCTAAAACATCTTATTAGTCGGCGCTTTATCCAGTATTTTAGAATAACAGGGTGCATTGGCCATACGACGACCAAAAGTTTCTTGAATCTTTTGTGCAACGATCCTTTGAACCAATTATAGAACGTTTATTTATTCATGGTGTTAATTTGTTTCTGTACGTAAACAAAAGAAGGAATTTGGGTATGAACCTCTTGGAGTTGCCATCGTACAGCAGGATAATTCTGCCTCTTTCCTACTGGTATTGGCCGTCACTTTTCGTGATCCATCTGTCCATTCTTATACCATAGTGTGGCTGGTATTAACCCAAGTTTCGAGGTAGACAATTATTCAATGTTTTTTCCTCATTTAATTTTATCTTAAATTCTGCAACTCCAAGCATAGTATCTTCTTACTGTGTTTTGTAGAGACATTAACTCGCTATGGGCAAGTGACGGATATGGAACGACATAAAGACAGGTTGAGTAAATAATCTGACTACTTTAAATCAAAAAAGCATAAAAGATGTTAACAAATTAAATAGACGTGAAGATATTCCGCACATGACTTCTATGTTCAGTATACGTGTGTTTATTTTAGTTTGTTTTGTTTAAGAAAAACTTTAAATCAAAAGTTTGTTTTGTTTTGTATCTTAACAAAATTTCTGCCGTATTCAATCATTTCATTTTTAAACTTTACAAAGTTTACTGTTATTCTAATATCATATGATTGTAACATAGCTGCTAGAGACTTGGGAATTACAATTTTAATAAACCACGCGCGCGCGCGCGCGCGCACACACACACACACACACACACAACACACACACACAAAACCACAAAGCTCTATTTCACATATTCGAAAGACACTATTTTTACATGTTCAGAGCTTGTAAATAATGTAGGTTATGGTAATAACAAACGATTTTTGAACACCATCACAAAATTTTCATTTTCAATAGAAAACTGAAGTAAATCGTTGGATTTGATACATGCAACGATGGCAGACAACGGAAATACTAACTCTGTTACACTGTCAGGTGAGAACGATTAAAGGGCGGAAGATCTTGTGTTTCTGCTACTGACAATTTGGCAGGTATGTGATAATAAATAGTTTCAAGGTCATACAAATAATTTTTATAATTCCTTGGGGTGGTTGTAAATGAACGTGAGAGAACCATTCGATGCCTCTGTCGGGAGTATGCCGTAACCTATTACTGTATGTATAAAACAGGTTCATACTTAGGCCTACGTATTTTATTGCAAACGTGGTGGACTGTTTCCGCAACTCATGTTATCTGATGGCTGCGGATGTCTCACCATTCTGAACGCGACTTTTCTATTACAGACGTAATTTCAGCTTCGGTAATTCTCCTTATGCGTGAACAGTAGAAGGTAATAAAATTGAAGCTTGAAAATTTGCACTTTTTTCAATGACTGCACTTTGAAAATTTATTATCTGATTATTCCAAAATATAGTTTAATTAATAAAAATCTGCATTATAAGTCGACAAACAGAAACGTAGCGCACGTGCCGTTGTGGAAACCAGCAAACCAAAATTGAGTTGTTCCCCTGTGTTTACAACTATTAACCTAAACTGCACGTTTGTATTCAATAATTGGATACCTTGCTTGTGTATACAGCGATGGAGTTTTATTATACCTTGGAGCACGCAAGCACGCTATCCATATAAAACGCACAAAATACGAAACTTTCAATTCATAGTTAGTAAATTTAGTAACCGAACTAATTAACTATTTAAGAGATTTCAAGTCTGACAGCTGTGTTATAGTGCGTTATCTGTCAACTCCAGAAGGGGGTTACCGAGGTAAAACAAAAAAATGTTTGTTTGTCTATGAAAAAGTTTGTTGTAACAACACTAATGTTTTAAACCCTTATCATTGTGCAAACAAATGTCATAGAAATGGAAGCAATGGATAAGGGATTACATACTCGTAGTTTATTTGATCACCAACAGATAGCGCAAACTGTATATATCGGAGTACACTGGCCGCTCTATATCTTCTGTAAAAATAATTATATACGCAATGTTCACTTATAAAATCGCTGGAAGATGTATCAGACTAACTTTTAAAAACTATTAATTTGAAATGCTATTTTAACAAGCGCATAAATATATTTCACTGGATATTTATTATTTGTGCAGAATTTACTCTTGTTCAATAATTGCAAGTCTTATAAAAACGCAAGTAGAAACCATTACCACGACTTGATTTTACAAGCAGTAAATTGAATGGACGCCTAGGACAATTTTTTTGTTTAATGTAGTTTATGTAATAGTTTTTTGTATATAGTAATAAAATTTAAACTGAAAGAATATTTGTGCTTACCTTTCTCAGAAATTCATAATCTTATCGAAAAGCAATGTCGTGTAATGCAATTTTTTTTCTATAATAAAATAATAAAATTTATTCGAAATATCAGTGTTTAGCATTCACTAGTAAATTCACCTTGCACAATGCCGTACCGAACACCGCAGATAGAATCCGGCTAGGATCACATTAAAGCAATAAGAAAAAAATGCAATTTAAGAGAACAAATTAAAATTAAACAATCACGGTAATTCGGTAGACGAAACAAACGAGGTTTCCGGATTTGTAAAGGTCAAGAAACATATAGTCTTTATGTATTTTAATTTGTAATCCCAAAGAGGGCGGGAAACATTGAAGTGGCGTACTTTGATAAGACCAAACAAAATAATGGAAATATGGGAATGTTTCCTAGCACAGAACTTCATAAAACATTCTATAAAGAATTAAGTTCATACGAGAATACATCTGTCATTTGCACTGTTATGTAATCTTCAAGTGTCACGGATTTGTCAAGCTGAAAATTCTTACTCTGTGGTGACATTTTACTGATGTAGGATGGCTAATTTTTGGATGTTCATAGAATCGTTGCTGTCGTAATTTTTTTGTCTATATTTTGTCTATGAGGAGTGGTTTAGCATTTAGATAAGCTACAACAAAGAGTATATTGTAGGAAATTTCTGCTAAGGTATAAAAAAAAGTATGAAAAATTGAAAAAGTAGCGAAATATATTATTTTGTTTTGTTTTTTCTGCGAATATCTAAGCAAGATGTTTCTGTACACGTCATTCTATATCACAAAGGAACTCTCTTGTTCCGATTTATTATGTAAATCGGTTGTAATTAATATTTAAATGAAGTATTATCATTAGCTTAATTATTGTGGAAAATAAATGTAATGGGTGATGAGGGATTTAGTGACGTCCCAATTGAAAGGGTGTTAAAGTGAATAGAGGAGGGATGAAGTGGTGTAGTGTTGGCGAGGGGTAGTGCTCAGTGTGGTGCTGGCCACGGAGCTGTGAACACCGAACAGAATAGAGAGATATGGCCATTCCATTTCATCTTCCAAACGTACAGGACACGGCAGACAATTACCGCAGGTTCGATCAGCTGCTAGTTGACCTGTATGATGTAATCGCTGACATAATTTTGGTCAGGCGCTCGAGACCAGATAATGCTCAAGGTAAGAGAATCACGAATGTTAAGTTTAAATGCAGGATGGGATATTAATAGAAATTTTAAATGTCACCGTACATTTTAAATTTTAACCGTACTTTTAAACGTAAAATTGATCGTTGTATGCTTCAAAATGTAAAGTAAAATCAGTCAAATTTAGGAGTAGTGTAAATAATACAATTGGATTAAATATTTTCAAAAAAGTTTCATTGATAGAAATGATGTTATTTGTGAAGCTTCGATAAAACTGTAGAATTAGAGTTCACAAAATAAATTATAGTTTATCACAAATTACGAAATAATATTAAGAAATAGTTCAGAATATATGGAAAGGGGGAAAGAGAGTTAGTTATCATGCATTAAGAAATGTAATATTACGTAGAATAATATTTATATAATTAAGAAAATAAACGCATTTATCTACTTAAGTCTCTCTCGCACGTACATACACGTATCGCGATAATACACAATTTTTAAATTTTAGATTTACGATGCTTTATACGTTATAAAACTAACAATTTGTTTGCTAACCTAAAAAGTACATCTTAGACACATTAACGTGTTTCTAAGTTACATTAAAGTATTTTAGATCAGTTGGTAAATATGTCGGTAGTTGGTAGTTTATAGTCATATTTTCCTGAAAATTTAATTTCATTATAAAAGTACGGTCTTTTTTTTAATATGGCTTATTATTTAATGTGAATTACATTACGTCTGCTTTGATGTACATCAGTGCTTCTGTTTAACCTTATGTTAGAGGATACTGATCTATTTCCATTTCCGCTGATGATCCTAATGATCACGTAAAAATAGATTTAAAAAACAATAATGTAGACGTAATCATAAAGAAATGAATAAGACATAACAATACGAAATAACATTTCGTCAATGTGAAGGTATAAAGAATCTAGGTTTAAAAGAAATATCTACATTTTGAAAACTAAATACAAATTCGTTATGGTTCAGTATTACGCATAAGAAATGAAAGTTCATGAAGTGTGAATACGTTTTTCCATTTAAGTGCGAAAGGAAAACAATTTGTCTGCCTGTATATCGAATGTGATGTAATATGTATTTCTGTCTGTCCATCGTCTCTCTCTCTCTCTCTCTCGCACGCGCGCGCGCGCGCACACACACACACACACATAAGTAGTATATGTAGACAGATTTTGTCTCAGGCACCTATGACTATATACATCATCTATATAACGTTCACTTCACAGTATCCTTTTCTACTCATAAAGGCAAAACGTTCCATCGCAAAAAAACTGATCTAAAAATTGTCAAAAATTTAAATTATTTCGTATATGCTACAGCTGATTACTCCTCGATTACACCTGATTGCTCTGACAACTCGTGTTGAAGGTCCGGTTGAGAAACAATAACCACAAGGACAGTTGTCTCTCTCACTCACACACAGTTTCTTTATATCTCACTCGCACTTACAGTGCATATCCACATTTATTTATTTTCTCTAACACTTTCCCCCCTTTTCGCTTACCCTCTCTGCTCATTTAGCGCGGAATTTGAAGTCAATGTATTGATGGATTGTAAAATACTGTATCTGTAAATAGTTATCTACTCACCCATCTACCTATACTTGGTACTACAGCCGGTGGTGAGGCTTGACTTCCTTTGCAAACTCTCTCCATGCATTCCTATCCTTAATCTTCTCTCCCCGTCGTCTCATTTTCATTGTTTTCAAGTCATCTAATCAAGTACTATCAGCTTCTCTGCTGCAATGTTGTCCTTACGTTCCAAGATTGTATCGTTTCTGAACAAGTGAGTTTTCCGATGTGATGTTTTTGACCTTACGCCCACCTCCAGGCTGGTGACCATTTGTTCATTTGATTTAGGGATTTCTATCTCATAGATCAGGTGATCTCACCGCATCTTCCAGAGCCTCTTTTTCTATCAGTTTCTTACTACTAGCCTTGGGAATACCCTTCTGTATGGTGTAAAGTGACACTAGGCAGTTTTTATTTAACTGAGATATTTTCTCGCCAATTGACAGCTGCGTCATTGAGTAGATGAGACTTTTATCAGAGATGATCACACCACTTATCGTCCCTCCTTGCCCTGGTGAAGCTTTGATACTGTTTATTCAGATTACCCCTTATTCGTAGCTGGCACTTATATACGTGGACCATTCGTTACATGCTACTCTCGACTAGCTCAGTAGGCAATCTGTAAATAGCCTAAGTATTTAATTTTCTTATTGCTGGAGAGTTTAAATGACATGCGACCTGTGTCAGAGACTGTGAGTTCGATCCCCACACCTCTAGTATTATTTTTGAGGACATGGAAACTTGTGTCTGAACGAACAGAAACCGAGAAAAACTGTGGATCTGGTGCACCGGATTACAAACAAACCAAACGTTTCAGCAACACCACTGGCTGCCATCATCAGTGGAATTCGAGGAATTCGAGTATACCTCAACGCGAGTTGTTAAACGTCAGGTCCACAGTTCCTCGAATTCCACTGATGATGCAGCCAGTGGTGCTGCTGAAACGTTTGGTTTGTTTGTAAATCCTGGACCACGGCCAAACAGCCCGGTTCATACTTCTAATACAACTGACACCGGCCGTGAAAGCCTTAGAACAATATTACTGACTTTTACATTTGGATTTAGGCGCAAGTGGTTTTTTAAAGTATGTTTGATAAATACACATTGGTTGATTTTGTGGTTGAAAATTTAAACTTTAAACCACATGAGTTTGATTTACTACAACAATATAAAGTGTACTAAACTTTTATTTTGTGCAGGGAACAATCAGTTTTTGGGTAAAGATTGTGTGACTTGTCTGCCATTTAACATCGCTTTCAAAATTCGTTAACATAATTACACTTACCGTGACTTAGAGAAAGAGTTTTAACATTGAAAATGTTTATACGGACGTGTCGAACATTTGAAAACGACCGCTGGTGCGTGATAGAAAATGGGAACCGGTGAGTTTCCATAGAAACTACTTCTTTGTTGTCAGTAAAGTAGTACACATAAAACTTCGCTTATGAATGCGACTACATTTAACTTATAATCTGTACATTGGTAAATGAAAAATTAATTCATTGATTGGTGAATGAACATAAATATATATATTTTTTAGAATTATTGAAGCATTTTCAATGCCCTTCTCTTGCATTTGTGCAATGCCTGTAAATTTTTCTATAAAGTATCTTTTGGAAAAATGTTCATCAGACTAACAGAAAAGCAGTATTCTTCATTGTATAATATTTTGTAATAGTGATAAAAATTAAGAAGAAATAGAGTATAGATTATCCTATTTTATACAAATAATATTTTACAAAAATTTAATAAATAAAATTTTCTCTCCTGTGAGTCTTATTGTTTAGCCTTGTCTGTGCAGAAGTGAGGAATTTAATTTCTTACGATAAATTATTATCTTTTTACTAATATTATTTAACTTTGTAAGGAATTTTTTATTTTATAGAAAAAAATGTGTTATTAATCGTCCTACGTACATTGGTAACGAATTTGTTTGTTTGTTTGTGACATGCCCTTGTCGCTAAAACATTTGCCACACAATAATGAGATTAATCGGCTTGTGATCGACATTGTGGTAGTGACTAAATTCCACTGTGCCTATCATATAACAAGCTGTAACAAGTTTAGAAGGCAACAGCATTCATTGTTACAATTTGTAGTGTTATTTGCTCCTTGCTTAGCACAAGAGGTGAGTTTTTCTCAGGATAAACTTATTTTTAACATTACTTACATTTAATTATGTAAAAACCATAGGAGGAGCTGTGACAAAAGAAGAAGAGTAACATCGACACCCTGACTTGTTTTAAGTAATACTGACATCTGTTATATAATACACAGTCTGTTGTACAATACTCAAATAAAAAAGTTTTGTATTGTCGATAATAATATACAACGTTTGTTAATAGGCTTCTGTTATTAAGAAAACTCAAATTCTATCAAATTTTGGCTGTATGCATCAAATAAACGCATTCACTCAGTCGTTTCTGAGTCCTCGGCTGTCACGAAAACAAAAAGATTACTTGAAGATACATAAATCACACCAAAATCTTAAATGCTAGTTAGGGAGGTAATAGAAACCTCTCAATAGTCAGAGTGTATTAAGAATTGTAATCCAGTAAACTTTTAAGATACAATTAGTTACCAGTAGCATTCGAATCGTCATGTCCACCAAGTGCTGTTATTTTATTATTTTTTTTGCAGACAAAATTTATAGTGCTAGGAATAAATGAGTTCACTGAAGTTACTTGAAATACTGATTTACTTGCACACTGCTGCCGAAAAGTCTAAGGAGGCTATATAATTACTGAGTTCACTTTTATCGCTTGTGTAGATCTTTAATTCGATTATGGTGTATTCACTACCTACTGGGCTTATCTAGGCCTATATAGTCTTTAAAATGTCTACGTAATTACTGTAGTCAGTCGATTATAAGATTCGATTGTTTCTTTGCATCCTCGCATAATCTCACGTTTATTGTCTTTACTCAGTACATTTAAAACAGCTTTTTACAGAAAATCGGATATCACCTCAATAGGCATTTTCACATGGTCGCTCGGAAATTTAGATTTAGTTTGTCTTTTTAAATATTGC
Source organism: Magicicada septendecula (assembly GCA_034769895.1). Lineage (NCBI taxonomy): Eukaryota > Metazoa > Arthropoda > Insecta > Hemiptera > Cicadidae > Magicicada > Magicicada septendecula. The sequence continues at coordinate 310,473,049 of CM068368.1, forward strand.
TGGGTTATATACCTTTTGTTTCCACTAAGCCTTATTTTGCAATATCACGCTTACGTCTTTTGGAGCAGAAAAGAATGTTTCTCCAAAAAATTAGGATCGATTTTTAAAAAACACTCCGTTCGTAAGATATTTTTTCAATATCAATCTGTGCAAATATGATTCAGAGATATAGTATATGTATTAGACACTAGATGTTGCATAAGGGCATTGTCGCGGCCAAAAATGAAGGCTGTTGATTCCGTCATTGTGTGGGCGACAAACTTTTAAGTGTGTACCGGTATTTCATATTGATATTATTGCAGTTAATAATCAATTAGAATGGTGTAATCATGTACTGCATTTAATTGTAGAGTAGATATGGTTGCGAAGATGAGAAAGGAAGAGAAATTACATTTCATAGACCATTACATTCCACGAAAATTAAAATGTTTTGACAATAGTACAATGTTCTTTGCTTTAGAAAAATAATGGATTTAAATGGATTTTAAATCTAAATATTATATATAGTTACAAAAAGCGGGATACGTTCAATAAAGTTTTTTAAACCCATCTATGAAACTTTTTCTTGCTACAACAATGGAAACTCCCGTGCGTATTTAGTGCGTAAATTATGGGTATTTGTATATTCGTTAGATAAATATATAAATACGTGTGTATAAATTACTTACATTATTCTTGTTATTTAAATTAATGATAAATAATGTTTTATATTCTTGTAAACAAAAATAAATGGACTTGAAATTTATTTGACATTTATTTAAACATTATACTTCTGAAATGAATTTAAAGCTGTCACAACATTGTACAAACAATAAAAAATATATTCTTGTTTCCGAAATGTTTTATATATATGTAATATTTAAAATTTATATTTATTTTACCTCAAGATGTTATTTTTCCCTTAGTTGGAACATGTTTCGAGAACTCCTGTGTTCTCATCCTCAGCCTTCGCGATCTTGCGTCTGGTGAAGTATTTGTGTGTTGGCTGGCTGCTATTTTGGTTTCTTGTTGGTCTCTGGTATTTTAAAATGGTATTATTGTGTGTGATTGTGGTGTATGTATTAGTATTTTGTGTATTTTCGATGTTGAGTGCTTTGAATATTGTATCATGTTTTGTATTTGTTCAGGTATTAGTTTGTTTTGTGTTTTATGTTTGTATATTTGTAAATTTTCCCAAATGTTCATTATGGTGCCTTTGTGTGGTATACATTTTATTAGTGTCACATTGGTTATGTCTGGGAATTCATATGTCACCATAATGAATGCTGCTTCAATTCGTGTGCTTCAATGGCGGGACCAGTGTTGCCAGGTCTAAACAATTTTTTTCGGAAGATTTGACATGCAAATTTCGGAACATTGCCGAAAATTTCGCAAGTTGGTTTGACAAATCTCAAGAAAATGTAGTAAGCTTAAATGAAAAGAATATATACAGTATAATTATTATCACAAAATAATTTTCATTCACCAACGTTGTCTTATATTCTAAACCTCCTCCTCCTCCACTTCTTCTTCCTCGCCAGTCATGTAGATACTATTGTTCATCAAACTTGTAAAATCCGCGCCAACTTTGAAATCATAGCAGGATGCAGAGTTTGTATTTCTTTTGGTATGCAGAAGTCCGCAGATCGTTTGGGTGCTCAGCCTGTTTCTGATGTTTCGTACGGTTTATAGTAGAAAATACTCTCTCAACACTGGCGGATGTTTGGGGTAAACACAGAAGTGACCGCATAAAGGTAGACAGCTTCGGAAACATAGGTGAACCATCCCCCCTTTTCACTTTACGCACGGCATTCCAAAATTCTGTTGGATTTTCATTGTCTATGTCTACCTCTGTGTTTCTCAGTATCCTCCAATCAGTGTCAAGTTCCTGAATATCTTTCACTAAGTTCGGAAATTTTGACGCCAGAGTGGCAATAGATGAAATTTTCTTGCTTCTAACACAACTAGTGTCAAGAGCCTCCAAATTTTTCATTACAGTATCTGCGAAAGGAAATCTTTTAAAAATCTGTTGGGGGCACTTTCAATAAAGAACTCTAAACATCGAAGTTTAAAGTGTTTCATCTGTTCACTAGTTAAATTCTTATTTGTTTCAATATTTAGCAAACTTTCTCACCTAAGTACAGTTCATCAAGAGGCTTAAATGAGAAGGATTTCGATATTGAACATCCTTCAAGGGGGTTTTTTTCTAGATAAACCTCATTCATGTAGAAGTCTAATATTGTTTTCAGCGTTCCATCAACATTACGGTAAATGGTGTGGATTTGAGTTTGAGGGGTTTCTGATTGCATCTTTACATTTAAGGCGTTTAAAATTGGCAAGACAAATTCTAGAAACTGGAGACATAATTTGGTTTCACCATCATTTAATTTCTGCAAAATTGTGTTGCTTGCCAAAAGTCTATCATCACCCGTGGTATCAATTAAAAAAAAGTCTTAGGATACCGTATTATTCTAGAAGCCTAGATACAACCATATGTAAGGAAAGCCAGCGTGTCTGGCTGGGATGAAGTAATTTGTTTCTGAAAAATATATTCAGAATCCGATCTTCAACTCATATTTCTACGCACAATGAACGCTACACAATGTACGGCTGCGAACTCAGTTAACTGCGTGCTTACACTGAAACACAGTCGAAATGAATTGGCTCTGTCTATTGCGAGAGCGCCCCCAATTCCAGATATGGAGTTCCACGATTTGGATGTTTTGAACAGTGTTGGGTCGATGTTTTCGATTCGCCAGAGCTTGAACTTTAAGACCGCAGAGGTGTAGAAATAACAACAGTTCAACAATCTTCATACCCAACACAGATTATTTTAGCCACCTGGTGTAGTAATTTTATTTTCACGTTTATCACGGCGACTTGACAGTAGGAAAATGGCGCACGAAGCTGCGATTCGCGCGATAACGTACCTGAAGTTACAGCTGCATGCGACCCGGGTCTTTTCCCACGGCGGGTCATTTCCTACTCTCACTGAAACTCGCGTCGGAAAAAATTCGGAAGATTTACACCAAATTTCGTATTTTCTGGAATATTAAAAAAAATCGGAAGATCTTCCGAAATTTCGGAAGACCTGACAACACTGGGCGGGACTGCGGCCGTACGTGCTAGGTGCTTGATATGCGTGGGCGAGTACATTCCTAAACCAAAATGAGTACATTCTTCCAAATGGGACAGTTATATCATTATGACAGTATTATGCAATTACGAGTATTGTGCAGTTAATCCGTTAGTTTGGCAAACTGTTTTCAAAATCAGTTTATAAAATCGCTTATAAAATTTGCACTTACGTAATATTTTTTCCTTTTTGTAATATTATAATTCTGTTAACCAATTTTTAAATATAGATGTTCTCTCTAATGAAGTTTACTCATTAAATCTACAGTTGTTTTTGTAAATTCTAAGTGCGTTAAACTTTCTACGTAAGTCGTTTAAATATTGTGATAATAAATTTGGTTAGTTACACTGTATTGAGTCTGTTATGTCATCACACCCATTGGGAATTTTTTTTTTACAAAAGGCAATGTTAACCATCAATTAGAAGTATTTGTTATATATTTTTACGCATACATCAGAAAAAGCTAAGTCATGCACTTTACCCATAAAATGATCGTTGTTTAAATACAAAAATCGTATAGGCCTACTTTGTTATTGTAACCAAAATCGTACACATCTCCTACAGAAGGTTTTGACGTTTAAATATTCAATCATAAAATCAATCATTTTATACTTATCAAATATTTTCGAAAAAACTGTAGAAGCGTCGAAATAAAAAAGCCGTTATTTCTTAGCCTTTTCTCTGCTCCTTCTATGAACAATTTACATAAACCAGCCCTACCTAAACTTACTTAATTAAACTACGTACTGGCTTTGAGCCTTTGAATTTTTCGATAGGCCTGTATTTATAATCTGTTCTTTACCTAAAATATTTTTTACAGAACATCTTTATCCATTCTGAGCAGCTACTAATTATAAATGTTGCAGCATTGATTAAGCTTCTAAACAATGTTAAATGTTTTTCTTTAATCGTCACACTACAATTTTTCGTACGTTTGTCTCCTTTACAAATATATCTTATACAATAAGATATTATTACGGAAGAGTCATGCGATTAAATTTTCAAAATCTTTTAGTTGTCCTTCGTCTTTTTAATTATTCAACCTCGAAAATGTGCTGATAATGTTGTTTTTATACAAATTATTTTTGACGGACCAGTCTTTGTCGTATGCCATCTTATTTTCTTTACTAATCTATCACTGTAATTATCACCAGTAGTCAAATCTACACTTCTTGTCGAGCGTATTTTAGATGCATCTTTATCATTCTACGTATCCGTTTTCATTTGGGAAACTTTATTTGGACTCACTTAATTTAGATTTTATTTTATTTAAGGCGAACAATTTTGTGAATTTAAGGCAATATGAGAACGCTGTTGCTCTTACACTCAACAACAAAAAATTGTTAGAAATACGTAAATATGTAACTAATAGGATATACATTTTGGTGAAAACATTTTTAAGGTTCCTATAATCACCTCTTTCTTAATTTAAAAGAACGAAAAGTCATTAGTAACATTATTTTTAATTATGTCCATATAACTGAAACAATTATCCATTGTAAATAATATTTAATTATTTATTTATTACATATGGAAATCACATAGATTTACAGAGTCGAGTGCAAAGGAAAAGAAGAAATATTTCAATAAATATACTCCACATTTGATGTATTCACACTTTTCAGAATAATCACTTTTTGATGGCTCGAGTGTTAGGCAAACAGCTTCACTGTAAATTTATATCATCGATTTTTTCAGTAGCTTTTTCAACGGTTTTTAAGTTAAACACGAGTAAGTTGGGTTATGGTAAGGTACGAAGTGGATTTAAAATCATATTTTGAACACATAATATTATACAACTTCATACGGAATTTTTTATGCAGAGCATTTAAACTCATATCATACGTTTGTAATTGACAGTGTATGGTTTTGGCATTATCTAACAATTTAATTCATTATAAAAAATATTTCTTTATAATATTACAATCATGTAACTTCTTCTTTTCCATACCCTTTAACCGTCAAGTGTTGGGGTTCTTTAGTCACTTGTATCCTGGGCAAGGTGTTTGACCTCTAACAGCGTCTTCCCCCTTCTATATGCTAACTTCTCGATATAGCTAATCTATTCCAATCTCGGTCTTCCTTTTCCTGAACTTGTATCTGCCCACGCCTCAGTATCCTTTCTCCTGTGCCCACTCATTATGTGATCAAACCATTGCAGTGCTCTTGTCTCTACCATCTCAACAACTGCTGGATCAGATTTCTGATAACCATATTCCCAATTCGTTCTCTCCTAGTTTGGCCTCAAAAATCTCGTTTCACTGATTCGCAGTCTATTTTTATGTTTCTCCAGCAGGATGAGGTTTTCTGCTGTTCCAGAGCAATGTGGGTAGAAAAGCCGTTTTGTATACTCGTAGCTTGACATCTTCTGTGACCCACAATAACATAAGGAATGTAGTGGTACATTTGGTTTGTTTCCTCATCAGCCTTCTCATCTGAGGTGATTACTGTGGCCAGACATTCAAACTTTTGACCTGCTTCCCAATTATTATTCAGGCTACGACCATCACTTTACTTTTGTCCTGATGCAGTCATATAACATGAATTAAAAAACGAACAAATCAATAATGTGAAGTGTGCTTTGAGTTGTGGAACTTGAACGTTTCAAATAAATTCTCTTCTTTAGTCATTAATATAGAATTTGGTCTTCACCATTTATATAATATGTTCGTGATATGTATCCTATGTATGTTCTGTAACCTTCAGTTTCATTCCGAATCTGAACGACTAAATATCACTTCACGTTTACTGTCGCCTTGGGAGGAATAACATAACAGAACGTCTGAAAGAAATCAGCAGTGACCTTCTAAAGAGTGCAATATAGCGATCCACTACCAATTCTAAAACCACTATACCATTACAGTGTCTCTTCGTAATTAAGGCTTAGAGCAATTACAATGCAGCACAGCAAAACACACACACACACACACACACACACACACACACACACACACACACACACACACACACACACACACACACACACACACACACACACACACACACACACACACACACACACACACACACACACACACACACACACACACACACACACACACACACACACACACACACACACACACACACACACACACACACACACACACACACACACACACACACACACACACACACACACACACACACACACACACACACACACAATAGTGGCAAAATTGTCTGTTCGTGGTAATCGGAAAGCCAAGAAGTCACGGTAGTCTGTTGGCGTCGCGACAGTGTCCACACAGTTGATACATGTAACCCACCTCGTATTTGGATGCGACCTGACCTGGCTGGTGCGCGTTTGATAATTGGCAGCAATACTCCGTAACCAATTATTACTAATAATTATTACTGATCAATAATGTGTTGAGTACCACTACATGTTAGCAGATTGAGGTTAATGAGGTTTCAGCATGTTGCCAGAGACCACTAACGCACACTCGCGCTTGCGCTCCTACATCGTACAATACTACTTTATACGTTTATAATTATAACGTTAATAATTAATATTCGTTCTATTGATTTTTATGACACAGCTGAGTTTTCGTGTATCAGAATTCTGAGACAACGTATTACCGTTTCGATTCCCATGGAAGAAATATTTGAGACGTTACAGGACTACTTCTCGTTTATAGAAGTTACTGAGCACATCTGTAGTTCCCAACTCTTATTCGACTACATATCTGTTAAAGAGGAAATACTGAAGCATTCTATAAAAGACTGAAGTATTCCGCTGAATTAACGTTCAAACTTAAGTCGAGCCTGGACAGTACAGCCGATGTTCACAGTCAGACGCACGACAATAGTATGGTAGCCACCCTCGCGGGGTTCTAAAATATCGGCTTGATTAAATGTCTTTAATCAGATGTCTTACCACAGCTGAACGACCGGAAGCTTTTAATTTTAATCGAGTTCGCTCGTAAACATTACATGTACGGAAGGCAAATCCATGGTTTGCCAGATTCTTGAAGTAGGCATGTTAATATTTTTTATTAGAATGTATTTTATTTTACTTTTTGCTTCAGTTGCAGATACCCGACAAGGAAGTGGCGGTAGAGTGGACCCTGATTTGTTGGAAGGTTTGACTGCTCGGACACATACAGTTATGGGCTCTGTTGGTTAGTATCTATCGACCATTGCACCAAATTTTTTTGTCAATATAAGAATATATCAGTTTTGAATGTTTTAAATAAAATAGAATTAAACCATGAACTGGTTTGCATGATATTGTGAATCACTTTACGTGACAGTAGTAACGGCAACGTGGAAACATAACGATGTAGCAAAATCGCTTCAACAAAAGGAAAGAAAAGTCAGGATGTATAAACTCTACACGTTCCCGATTGATGTATGTGTGTCTGTCGCTTAGTTTAGAACTCTTAAAAGACCATCTTCATAGCGATTGACAAAAATGGTTTAAAGTTAATTTCTATTGTATAATTTGTTCCTTTGGCGAGCAAAACCTATCTGCGTTACGTAATTTTCTTTTATTTATTTATTTTTGTTTATTTAAGAGAAGTACGAAAAAGTTCTTAACATGCAATCTAATAATTAAAAATATAAGTAATTCGATTTAATCTTTTTTTTTAATATTTATGGTGTAGTTAACAGGCAATTAATATGGTTATGTAACCAAAATAAAAAAATCTTATGTACCTATTTTCACATGTTTAATGAATCCATTTATCAAAGTTAACCTTACCAATTAAAAGAAATTAATTGGTTGGTGAGCAACACAAATCAGTAAATGATTAACAGATGTTCTCAAATGTAAACTGATAGTTACAAATTTGAATTGATAGTATATAAAATACAGATTCTGTTGGAATAATACTGTAATGAGAGGATTATATACAAACAAGTATTGTAAATGTGAAAGTTCGGTTCAATAATTGATTTTATAACGTGTCAAACTACATGGTTGTCTTGTTTTGTTAAATTAATTTTATACTTCCATATGAACTCTTCGATAGCTACATTGTACAGTATTTCAAAACGTGGTTTGAGTACGTCTACGCGCGTGTCACATTTCAGAGTTGCGACTGCAAATATTCAGTGTTTATTAAAGGGTATTCAATCTAATTAGGCTTATTTTGCGCAGCAACCTCTTTTACTGGTGCTCCATGGTATGAGAGGGGCAGGTACAGGAGAGGGTGTACTGTGTTTATGTACGAAAAAAGTTGTGAATTTTCTATAGTGGAATTCTAAACGCGGAAACTCTGGTTAGAGCTATCCAGATAACCAACGTTAGCTATTGCAATAAATGACATTTATATTTGTATTAAATTACTTAAGTATATAAATGAATATATTTTTACTTGCATGCACGATGATATAATAAAATATAATATTTAGTAAAATATAAAATAAAATATATGAATTTAGTAATATTTTTAAAGGTATAGACATATAGTTACTAAGATAATAGACAACATGAGTCTGTTTTTATTTTGGATATATTTGATTCAGATTTTTTTTGTTATTGCCACATTATGATTATTTGTTCGATATATATGTAATTGTACGGCTGTGTTTTGTCGTTTGTGTTTTCCATTATGAATATTTTGGACCTCTCTACTAGCGACAAAATAGGAAAGATTACATTCTTACTAGACTATGGAATTCTGTCTTCTGCTCGAAATGCTAGAACGGTCATGACATGGTTTTATACCAAACTGACAGTGTAATATGGTGGTGTGATGTTATGTTATTATAGTTATAAACGCTTATGTTATCTGTTGTCGACTAAAAGGATGTTACTTAAAGGAATCTTGGTTTTTGTGAATTTACGTGGTCCCGAATAACTAATCAAAAAAAAAAGAAAATAATTATATATTGGAAGCGGTAAACGAGTACTGGCCGCCTATGTTGATGTGTAAACCTTGTAATACTACACTTTGAAGTACAACAGAATTTGATTATTTTAGATTAGGTAAAATTGCAGACATATTAAGTGTTAAAGTTATTTGAAAGTACCGAATTGTAAATGCAATTCCATATAGATGCAAATTTATAAATGCCAATCAGCGAATTTAATAGGTGGTGCCGGTTACCCAGATAATTTCCAACAGCACAACTGTAAATATCTCAACACGCTCTAGCTCAGAATGTGTACCTTATTCTTAAAAGTAAATACTAATAAAACATATAAATAAATTAAGAGAATATTAAATAATTATTTTGGACTATAATTCAGTCAACGTTATAGAAAATCAATAGGCTGTGAATAGCACTTCTTATCTTCTGTTTCCTTCCAGGAATTGAGGCCAAAAACCTGTTGTCGTCTCACAAGAACCCCCTTCCTTTTTCGTTGAATATCCTCTATATTACATAGAAAGTAACCACGCACATTCCTCGAAAATGTGTTGTTGACCGTTATGCACAAATAGCTAGTCTTTTACTAATCGACTGTATTGGTATTTACTCACTTGGAATAACCTCGTTTCTAAGCATATACATTTTATTTCACCTGCTTAACTCTAGATCTGTATGTACGAATCGCTTGCATATAATATAACTAATAGATCCGTTATGATTTTGTACAGTTTGATCTTACTCTATTATATTTACGTGATTTTATATCTAACGTACTGTTAACTGTTCCACATATTTGTCGGATTTCATTAGCTTTCCCTTCAGTGGTCGTATCCTAACCCCACACATCACAATCAGCTAATTAAAGTGAGGCATTTATTCCAGAACATTATTCCCATGACTATTGTCGCCAGTGCTGGATGTTTCCCATAACGTGCTATGTCGTGTAGGTACTAATAAATTATTACATGAATAATAATTTCTTTAAGAAATCTAGTTAACCGATGCTCATGCTTACTGATATTAAACAGATGCAATTACAGTTACACTCGCGTAAAAGAATAAAAATGCCAAACTGATCTGACTGGACAACTACTTTGTTTCGAACGTTATTCATGTGTACGGTTATTCTTCTTACGGCTTATCTTCTGTAGGCTATGTTGTGGGCAGAATAATATGGATTCTTTAGCATTCATCTAATGCTATGTTTTTACTGGTTGTGGAAGTTTTTGTGATATATACAATGGAATTATGTTAAATTTTTTAAATAGCATACAATTTTTATGTTGTGTTCTGTATCAGCTTCAGTTCCAATACAAATATCCACAATTTTTAAATGCTCGATATAGGAACTATAGGTGACCAACATTTCCGTCAAACCCGTATAAAACAGTCGCCCAGGAAACAATTACTGTTCGTAACACGATTTTCTGTGCTAAACGCAGAGCAGTGGGGCCACACACACACACACACACACACACACACACACACACACACACACACACACACACACACACACACACACACACACACACACACACACACACACACACACACACACACACACACACACACACACACACACACACACACACACACACACACACACACACACACACACACACACACACACACACACACACACACACACACACACACACACACACACACACACACACACACACACACACACACACACACACACACACACACACACACACACACAGTTTATACGCTCAAAATAGGGTTACATTGCAAAGCGTAAAGAAAATTTGATATGATTTTGTAACATTAGGCTGTATATTAAAAAAAAAATTAAGCTGTTTCCAAATTTGAATTGAATTTTCAATGGCAATATTTTTTGTATTTTGTTTGTAATCAGACTGGTTGCTTATGGATGTGCCAGCATTACGATAACTCTGCTGATTATACATCTCCTGGACAGAGCACTGTATATTCAATGTACAAACGTTTCGGGTGTCCACACACATCCTGTTTCAGAAATGCTGAAAAAAGGATATAATCCACATCCACGAAGAAATGCTATCAAAAATCAGACGGTATTCAAAGAGATAAATGTTTTACGGATGTAAAGTTACAATACATAAGTTTGTGGCTGTAGTTTGTTTTAAAATTACAACACTTTTACGTCTTTCATCAGTAAGTTGGGCACGTTATCAGTATTAGTGCTTTTGCAGAGTATTCTGTTAAGAACGATTAAACTTTTATAAAAGTTGTAAAGTGAAAAATAACTATCGGCTTGTTTAACCTAAACTATTTTCTATTGAATTTGTTTATTTAGATATGTCTAAAGTTTATATTCGATATTCGGTTTAAGTAACGATAACAAGCGCATATTACTGCGAAGAGTATTGGAAACGATTTTGCAAACAATATCAATGTCTCCTTTACTATGGTACTTTGCCAAGCCCTTTAACAGTTGCCAAGTCAGATTTCCGAATTACGTGCCAGAGTGCGAATGAATTGTTAAGGAGAAATGCCAGTGAAGCATAATAGTCATAACGGCATTACTGCCAAATGCAATGGTGATAGTGGTAACATTAATTTTAACTCAAGTGATAGTTTCTTTAAGTCGGTCATTTAGTACATTGTGTTTACAGATTGTACACCATCCCCTCTTTATAATATGCACGATTTACTTACACGATACATAAATTATACAATTCAATTGATATCACATTTGCAATGCTGCAAAATAAATACGTGTTAAAATAAAATAAAAAATATACCATAAATGAGCAACGTTTATGGTTGTTGAACAATGTAAGTAGAACTATAAACGGACATTCTGTAAAGCGCTTTTATGAACACAGAAATATCTTTAACTTATATGTAAACGTGTATTGGCACAGAATGGCTCAAAACTATCTTGACACTTGAAAACATTTTCCAAAGGTTTCTCACGTGAGCCACAAAATTTTGAAGCATATCCAGCTATTTCTCCATTACCTACTTTTAAATAAGCGTGGTGCAAATAAATCAGAAGCAATGTTTGGCCCTAAACACTGCTCCAGGGTGGTTGAAATGTTGCTCCAAAGTAAATTCTAATTATTGTCAATACTGACTGTTGTCTATTATAACAATAACAGTGTGTGTCTATTAACTTGCCTATTCAACTTACAACTGGCCTCGTCAGTCAACATGGTTTTATATAATAATTGCGTATCGCTTTTATATTGGTCGTGAATATGTTCGAAAAATTGGTGTTTGATCTGTATCGCCCACAGTGTAAGCTAGGATAAAAGCGGAATTCAATTAAAATTTTTCTCATGCATTTAAATTAAAACGATCGTTTTCTTATTAGTAACACCAGTAGCACCATTTTTATAAAATGATTTAAAACAAATATTCTTCCTTCTTTGGTGAGTTAAAGTGACGCTACGAAATTTCAACACAGTTCATCATAATTATTTACATTTTCGCCGAAACAATTAAGACAGGGACGAACGCGTTAATTTTTATCTCAACCCACTTTAGCCAGTAGCCAATCTTTCTATGCTCTGATTGGCTGCATTTTTTAGTCACAGCCAATTTGGTAATAGCATCTAACTTTTTCACTATTTGTCAAATCACAGCCATGTTGATAGAACATTATTTTTGCTTGGTTGTTCGTATGGTCAGCTAAAAATAACAGTAATACAGGGGTTTGATATTATACTTATAATAGAATTCAGTATGATAGGAAGAAGTTTGTAATGTCCCCTTCTTAACTACCACAGATAATTCTTCTTTCAGCTCTGTTAAAGCTCGGTTGACGAGAGATTTCTGAGACCTTACGTGACTAACTGCCAGTAAAACAGCTACAACTACCCAGCGTCAATGTAGAAAACTTTAAAATTGTCAAACTTCATGTATTTTAAATATAAAATGATGACAGCTTTTGAGAGTTCCAGTGAACTCTATTAGGCAATTATTAATTAGGCAAAATCTTTTAAAAACATTAATTCACAGTTACTGTTAAACGGATTTAAATAAAATAAAATATAGCCTATATATGAAAAATTTTCTCACTTTCTGTGATCGAAAAATTTAGTTAATATTTAGTGTTATGTGCGTGTTTGCAAAGAAATTGTGAGCACAAAACCAAATAATGAAAACATATACCGTAATACCTGTTTAAGTATTTTTCAAATTGTATTATAATTTTCGTGCAATCGGAACAAACAGAAACTCGCACTATACGTAGTACATCAAATATTACAATATTACAAAATAACAAAAGGGATTTATTGTTATTCACACCCACCCTCAAAAATTACAAAGAAACGCCCACCCCAGCATTACTCAAAAATCTTCCCGTGAATAGACCACTAGTCAATCCGCCAGCCCTGCGCGACGGACCGGAGTTGAGGCTTGTTTCGACGTATCTTTGTCTTGGCCTGTGGACGCCGCCACCGCTCGAGGAGAGGGACGCCCGCCTCGGCCACCGTAGTAGGCGACTTTAATACAAATCACACCATCTGAAATAGGAGAATTGCCAACGCCTACGGCAAATCTCTCCACCAGTTCTTCCCTGGCGTCCAGGAAATTCAAGTAATCGGCTCCGAAGGTTCCACCCATTTCTCGTATTCCGGTCAGCGACCGGAGTCAAGAACATGGCTCGTTACATCCAGGTCTAGTCTGTGTCGGATCTCTCGTCCGATCAGAATCCTCTTTTTGTATCTGTACGAGAGATGACGGCTTCACCCGACCTCCTGCCTGTCTTGTTAGGAGCATCAATTGGCGCTCCTACTATAACGAGCTCTCCCGGCAGTTTCATTCTCTCTTAGCGGCTCCGATCGTCAGCTATGATGAACTGGATCTCCAAACCAGTCATCTTTAGGAGCTAGTCCAAGGTATCACAGATCGACGCACGTGCTACTGTAACCCCTCTTTCCTTTTTATACTTTATTAAACAAAATCCTTTTTTTTTATTTATATATTTTTTGAATATTTTTTTTTGAAAGAGAAGCCACTAGTTATTTAAAACTAGGCAAGAGCCTAGAGAAGCCAAAAATGCGCTGGGTCCAGTATGACGGGACTTGCAATTAAACTCAGCTGTTAATCAACAATAACACTTTTTATTTTTGCCCCCATAATTCATTACATGTACAAGTGTAACAATCCGCTACAAATAACAAAATAAATGATGAATAGTAGTGTCAACATGTTCCTTAAATTGTGTAAATAGACAACATATATATATATCGAGCAACATCCCATAAATTGTATAAATCCCCCCCCTTTAATAACACTTAACATTAACATCACATATAAAAACACAAAGACACATAGACTCATAATAGCATCACAATACTCATGTTCGACCTGGCAGACAGGCAGTATTTCTATAAAGCCCCACAAACTACAATCATAAAATTCACACTTCCAGCCACAGTTGGAATTTAATCATATAAAACCACAACCCATTTACTCCATTAAAGTGAAACCCAAGAAAAAAAATATTTTAAAACCGAAAGGATGATAATGACTAATAACTGCAAGATAAAAGTGGCCTGGCAGCCCATATGAATTTATAACCTCTAATAAATTGCACATTATAAGTATATGAAAATCTCTAAGTTTTTTTTGAACTGTATACAACTGGTAAAAACCCTTATCACCTAAGTTTAAACAATTGGCATAATTTTCCAAAACGTTAATTGTTGTGTTACAATAATCAGTAGCATCAGTATGATTTTTCAATCTCAAATTATTGGTATATGCCCACAAAAAAAATAAATTTCTTTTTTCTTAAGGTCAGCCATCTGTGTATAAATAATTTTACAATAACAACAGGTTGCATTCTGGCAGCTGGGAAAGTGTGCCAGCCTGTGCCAGACCAGGTCAGACAGGTCTCCGGCCTGCATAAAACTGTATCAACATGTGCCTAACTTGTGCCAAAAAAAACCCCATGTGAATTTTACCCCTGAAAACCGCCTGAAAAACGAAACCCCAGCCCTTAAATGTTAAACCAAAATAAGAATACTATATGAACCCCGTCCTGAACCAGCCGGAACAGAACCAATAAACATATGACTTAAATTTAAATAGAAAGTATAATGACTCTAAGGCATATATATACTAAAAAAATATATATATAAAGGAGTAAAAAAAACTCTGGCACGCTCCCCCAGTGCAGCACACAATTACAATCATAGTACGTTAGAGTTATTGAGTAATATTATAATAGTTCAAAAATAATGTTCATAATGAATGTCCAGTTGACACACCCCTGATGGGACTGTCTAGCAGCGTAAGCACATGGTTAAAAAAAGGTAAACGATTTGGAACACAGATGAACAGCGGGCCAGGCCAACGAAAAATAATAAGAGTTTATATCACCTTAATAGCATGAATGGTATGCATCTTGTAGCTGGTGATCAAGCTCCCTCCTCAGAACAGTTGAGTGTTGGCTGGCTCATGGCTGGTGAAGGTGTCAGTACACCAGCAGAGACCAGAGTCTCCAACTGGGAGCGAGAACCCTGAGAATTCACAAAAGATTAGAAATTTTGTTCACTAAAATGTGCACCCTAGTTCAAGGTAATAACCTCAGAACGGGCCTTCCAACCAACTCAAGATAAATGCATAAGTTTTTGTTTCTGTATTTTTTTTGAAAATGGCCTGAGGAGTAATTAAGTTTATAAGGTGATAAGGAACTCACTAAATAAAAAAATAATATTAAAAGGTGTATAGTACAGAGTCACTTGCACTAGCTCTAACCAGTGCCGACATAATCAAACAGGTCGGCCTCACCACGTGGCAACACAATTATCGTAATTTGTCAGAAAATGACCACATTAAAGGCACTTACATTTACACACAAATAAAATATAAATAGTGTTTCATCTAAGGGTGGTCTCACAATTTATTTTAACTGCCATAATTAATTAAAAAAGAACACACTTGCAGTCTAGTGCGTGTACATACATAACGCACACGATTCAACTCTGTCTATACGTACTGGCTTTAGCTATAATTTTATATATAATTTAACAAATGATTACTGTGACTGTTGTACAATAATTAAAGAAATACTGGCTGTATATACTGAACATCAAATAAATTTCTTACAACACACACACTCTCGTCCGATCGCATCCGTACTTCCTACTCTCGCATTCGACTGAATATTTTTTTAAGTTTAATTATTCTCTTATTATTGAAGCATTCTATAGCATGCGGTAAATTACTCACCGGGAAGTCTCGAAAATTTAGCTTGCCATCAGGATGAGATGAAAAATTACCCAATTACTGTCCAAGGTCGGGAGCTTGTTGATTCCTTTAAAGACTGCGTGGAACTGCGAGCTACATCAGTAACACAACGAACGGCTAACTGCGCCGCGAGATGGCGCGGGCTGTACCACACTGCCGTCTAAATATCGGCGTGCTAACCGACACTGATACTCGCGTGTATATTAAAACAAATTTTATAATACCTTCCATTGCCGGGTTATGCAAACACCGTCACACCCCCACCCCAAAAGAGCAACCTGGTTGCCCCACACTTGAACTCGGGAGGGTACCCTGCAGTGTACCCCCTTCCAAAGTGAACCTAGTGGACTTGGTGGTCATGGCCGCCCAGCGGCTCTTGCTCTCAGGAGAACAGAGGCTCAGAAGGAAAACGAAAGAGATGAAAGAAGACGATTAGTGTGTAAGTTTGCGGGTGCTGCGCGCTGACCTGATCAGGGCCAGCCCACAGCAAGAAGGGACAGAGAAGGAAAGACGAAAGAAAAGTTCGGGAGCTCCCTGAGTTCTGACCTCCTGAGGCTTGTCCACTCTAGCCTGAAACACAATGCCACCTTAACAGGGCCACATGCCCTATATTCATACGGGAGGGATTCCCCAATAACGAAACCCATTTTCAACAATACCGTCAACTTACATGGCAAGGGAAAAGGGGAAATGATGGTCTCCATGATGCAACTCTCCCAACTCTCGACCGAACAGAAAGCAATGCTACTTGTCAATATGATAATTACCTAATATACAACTAAGCTTTACATGTGTGCTCCAAGGGCATGTCGTGAACAACGTGAAGTAGGAGGAGCAAGATCGACCCCCCGCTCCACGCTGCCCACCACCCACTCCTTTTGTTTTGATTTTATTGCTTTTCTAATTTTTTTTGAATTTTTTTTTTGATTTTTTATGTTTTTGAAGGGGAAGGTTAGGAAATCGGGAAGACGGAAAGGGCAAGGATGACTGAAAGGTCATGGGCTGGGACTAAAGGTAAGGACATGGCTCCCTCCGGAAATAAGGACGAATGGAGAAAGCCAAGGCTCGCGCAGGCAGGGGCGCATCCCTGAAGTAGACGAACACCACTGGGACTGTGGGGAACATCTACCCGCTACCCTAGCGTTCTCGACAACACCCCTGGAGCACACCCTTTCGAAATGACAAAATCCCTACTCACACAGAGACCACCAATTATTCCCCCCCTTGTCAGCGCGTTTACCCCTTTCTACATAACTTCAACTTGGAGATGTGCGTGGTAATCTCCTTCGAATTACCACCCGGCTCTTCCAACCGAGCCGTCACCGGTGACGCGAACCCCAGGATACGATATGGCCCCGACCAACGATAACATAACTTAGCGGCTCTTTTGTCCACAGCTGAGCTGATCGGATGGCTTTGACATTAGACCCAGTCTCCGGTCTGAAAGCGGTTAGGATTTCGCCCCTGATTGTATCGTCGACGGACCCGCTCGTGCGCTCGCAGCAAATTCTTCCGAGCCTCCCTCCACCTCTCTGCAGTTCCATTATCTGGCTCCCGTGGCAGAAGATCATCAATATTCCATAAGTTAGTCAACGGGAGTGCGGGCGAGAATCCAAACATGATCTCAAAGGGAACGGCCTTATGACTGTCATGCAGGGCCGTATTAAAGGCTAGCTGTAACCACTTCAGATTCTGGTCCCAGGTTGTCTGTTGCTCAGCGTGATAAGCAATGAGTGCGGGCCTGAGATTCCTATTGAATCTCTCCGCATGGGACGGCTGTGGGTAATACGGAGAAGTGGTTACATGTCTGATTCCGCTGGCGAAACACATCCGCCGGAACTCACCCGAAATGAACTGGGGGCCATTGTCGGAGACAATGATGGTCGGAAGACCGAAATGCTGAAAGATGTGGTTCTGGAGCGTGCTTATGGTCAAACGAGCCGTTGCCTGCCGTAAGGGCAGTAGCCAGGCAAACTTCGAAAAAGCATCCACACAGACATGTAGGTAAGAGTTACCTGACTTGCTACGCGGGAAAGGTCCCACGTAGTCGATGAATAACTTCTCCATCGGTCTGCTCGCCACGTCCGATGACAACAACCCTAACTTAGTGTTCTGGGCAGGCTTACTCAAGCCACACAGATGACAGCTCTTAACCCTCGTAGCGATGTCCCTATCCATGCCCTTCCAGATGAAATGACTTCTAATGCTGGACATGGTCTTCGAAATTCCCTTGTGGCCTCCTACTGGGGAATTATGATAATAACTGAAGACCATGGGCACTAACTTGCTAGGCAGCACGATCTTAGGGGCACGTCCCTTTCTTTCTCTACAACACAGGACGCCCTTGGACAAGAAGTAAGGGGCCTGTACGTTACCCTCCTTTATATTCTGGATGATAGGACCCAGCTCTTCATCGTTCAACTGATGGGGTAACACATCAGTGAAGGCTAACGGAAAGTCTAGTAGAACAGAACAGGGTTGCTCAGATTGGACTTCACTGGGCTGGGAAAACATTCGTGACAAAGCATCTGCAACCACATTTTGAGTTCCCCTAATGTGTTGCACCTTGAACTTAAAGGATGAGATCTTGACCACCCATCTACCAATTTTACCCAGTTGCCGGGGATGAGCAAGAAGCCAAGAGAGAGCCTGATTGTCGGTCTCGAGCAGGAACTCAGCGTGTTCCAGAAAACGCCGGAACTTATCTAGAGCGTACACAACAGCTAAACACTCTAGCTCATACACGGAAGACTTTCTTTCCTGCTGGGTCAATGTTCGGGAAATAAAGGCCACAGGCTGCCTAGCACCATCAACGACTTGGGACAGAACCGCCCCGAGCGCAACCGAACTCGCGTCCGTCTGCAGGATGAATGGCTGAGAAAAATCCGGCATCCGTAGCACCTGTGGGGAGATGATAGCTTCCTTCAAAGTTTCGAAGGCCTTCTGCTGACTCTCACCCCACACAAATTTAGCTCCCTTCTTTCTCAATTCGTTTAAGGGTGCAGCTATCTCTGCCGCGTTAGGAATAAATCTTCTGTAAAAATTTACCATGCCCACGAACCTCGCGATGCCCTTGGCATCTCTAGGCGGGGGAAAATCCCGGATACCCTGTGTCCTTTCAGGGTCCACCGTAACACCTCGGTGCGAGACCAGATGCCCTAGAAATGATATACTCTCTTGTGCAATTCGCACTTTTTCCGGATTAACCGTGAGGCCCGCGTTTCTCAACCTGCACATCACCTCCCTTAGATGACATAGATGTTCATCATACGTTTTGCTGTATACTAGCAAATCGTCTAAATAATTGAAAATAAATTTAAATTTCACATCCTGAAATACCAGGTCAAGCAGACGCGTGAGGGTTTGAGCGCCCACCGCCAGACCCATAGGAACCCGCGTATACTGGTATAAATTCCACGGGACGCAGAACGCAGTGTAAGGTCTGCTTTCCTTGGATAAAGGGATTTGGTAATATGCGGGATTGAGATCAATTACGGTGAAGTACTTGGCCTCACTAAACCAATCAAAAGCCGAGTGGAGATCCGGAAGGGGAACCGAATCCACCTCAATGTTAGCGTTCAATTTTCGGTAATCAATCACCATGCGGTGCTTACCCCCAGGCTTGGGTACCAGGAACGCTGGACTGGCATAACTGGAATTGGAAGGTTCAATGACCCCTTACTCTAACAGCTCTTGAACCTTCTCCCTTAGAACGGCCATTTTCGGAGGGGCGAATTTATATGGATGTGACCTCACTATCTTGGAATCAGTTAGACGAATTTTGTATTCCAATAAATGTGTGAGTCCCAAAGTAGGAGTTAACACTGAGAGAAATTCCTCACACAGTTGGTCTAAGGCCCTCTGCTGGGTGGGAGTGAGATGGTCTCGTGCAGGATCGGGACAAGCTACCTCTTGGATACCTCCCTTAGCTCCCTGGTATCCAAGGAAAGGAATAACAACTCCCCGATTAAATTTGAAATAACATTGGTGCCCATGGATGTCCAACACGAGACCACTTTTAGCGATGAAATCGGCACCAACGATACAATCAACTCCCAGAGCCGGAGAAACTAGAAAAGGCCACACCCAAGAAAAACCATCGATCTTGAATTTGAAGGAAATCACCCGGGAGATGGGCAGGATTTCCCGTGACGCAGTCCAGCATACTACGGACGACCGATCCGACCCTTTTATTAAGCCCTGCTTTTCAAGGTCCGCACATACTCGAGATGAGATGATAGATCGGGCTGAACCGGAGTCAACTAACGCTCTGAGTTGACCCTTTTTTACCTCGAGCGACAGGAAGGGGCATACAGAAGCGTTTTGCGGGACAGTAGCAAGGACCTTGATATCAGAAGAGTCAAGACCTATCCTTGGCCTGGAGGCACTTGAACACCGAAAAGTCTTAGGACGAGGGGAAGTCAACCTCTGACTTGTCTTCCCCTGGTAACTTAGTTTTTTGAAGACCGGACCCTCGGGGGAAGCGTTGGACGCAGACCACCCTCCGTAAAATCGCGGGCAACATGCCCCTGTCTTCGACAACGAAAACAAACCACGCCTCTCAACGGTCCACCTCGATCGCCGGTGGTTCTTTCCGGTCGGGGCTGGGACTGAACGACCCGTCGTTCCACCGCTCGAAACTCGCCCGGACTAGCCCTTACGGGCCCACGGGACTCATCAATTGCTTGTATGGCCCGGGAAAACACACACATCTTATCGAGGTCTTCATAGCTGCGTGGTCGCTCGGCAAAAATTAAACGCGACCTCTCCTGGGGAGTGACCCCTTCGACAATCATCTGTACCACCTCGACCTCGGGCAGTCCCAACCCTAAAATTCGTACAGCTTCACGGATACTACGCGCAAACTCAGCAAAATTCTCCCCGAGGGCTTGCACCCGATAACAATGCTTATGCTGCAGCTGCTCCCGCAATCGGCCAGGCACGCATGCGTCCAACACCCCCCGATGGAAAGACGTCACACTGCCGCCACATCGTATAGTTTGCGCGACCCGCTCAGCCATGGACCCCCGACAGTAGGGATACACGAGCTCGAGGAGGGTGCCATCCGACATCCCCGGGAAGTCGGACAGCTGGAAAAAAATTTTGAAAAATGCCATCAGCTTATCCACATCCAGACCATCAACGACCGGAAGCTGCTGGATAATGGAGGAAAGGGGGTTAGGTAACTTGTTATATGAAACACTCGATCCGCCCGAGAACGTCGGCAATTGAGCCGGCGGACTCGGCGTCTGCCCCATGTCCAACTCAGGAGGCTGGGGAGAGTTCACGGGAGGGTGAGATTTCCCGGGCTCGAAATTCCGCAACACTTTCGCCACCTGTTCCGAGATCAACTTCAGCGTGGCGCTGACTTCAGCGATCGTAGTTTGGGCGGACAAGTTCTCCAGTCGATGTTGCAGATGCTCCGCTCGTTGACGCACTCTCTGCCTCGCCATGAGGCTGGACGGGGCCGACTCCAAATCTTCCATCACCTCCCGCAACTCTCCCCACTTCTCCTGGCACAGCTGGAGCTCCGCTGTCACATCGGTAATTTTCACAATCGACGTCGCCCCTCCAGAGGAGAGGGCGTCCCTTAACTGCTTCCTCAAGGAAGCGACATCCCCTTGGGGCCTCCCACCCCGGGACTTAATTTCAAACTCTAGCTCGTGTTTAAGAAACAGGTCGGGTTCATCCCACTCATGCCGCCAACCGCTCTAATTATCACGCACGCCACACACAACAAAAATAACATGAAAACACCAAATACTGAACTGGAAAACCTTGAGTACTATCCTTCCATCAAGAGGACCCCCGGGTTCTCTAGCGCTGCTGAGACCTGGCCTACTTCTGAACCACCTACTAACACCACAGAAGGAGACAAGCAACAACCAACAATACTTAACATACATAACATCAAACATCAATCCGACACACACGTCTCACCAACACATAACTAACAGACACAAACTAGTAATCAGAATTCCCAATTCGGGAACTAGTAATCAGAATTCGCAACACAGGAATTTAGTCGGTGACGGTACCGACTTCCGATCGGGCCATACCGCATCCCGCTAATGCCACACGCTATACTCCGACCTTAAATCAGCAACATTCTATCACCCAGGCAAGGCTTGAGACCCCCCGGCAGTTCAACATCTCAAATTTTCCGAGCACAAATACCCACCCCGTGGTGCGATCAGACTCACAAGTTATGCAACCTAACCTAGCATACATGGGCATATACCTAGAAAACAATAGCATGACAATAGTATAGTATTTCCGAGTTTGCAAGCCCCGTCACACCCAAGGACCCAAGGGTTCAACCCTAGAATGAACCACGCTCTGCTACCATTTGTAACCCCTCTTTCCTTTTTATACTTTATTAAACAAAATCCTTTTTTTTATTTATATATTTTTTTGAATATTTTTTTTTGAAAGAGAAGCCACTAGTTATTTAAAACTAGGCAAGAGCCTAGAGAAGCCAAAAATGCGCTGGGTCCAGTATGACGGGACTTGCAATTAAACTCAGCTGTTAATCAACAATAACACTTTTTATTTTTGCCCCCATAATTCATTACATGTACAAGTGTAACAATCCGCTACAAATAACAATATAAATGATGAATAGTAGTGTCAACATGTTCCTTAAATTGTGTAAATAGACAACATATATATATATCGAGCAACATCCCATAAATTGTATAAATCCCCCCCCTTTAATAACACTTAACATTAACATCACATATAAAAACACAAAGACACATAGACTCATAATAGCATCACAATACTCATGTTCGACCTGGCAGACAGGCAGAATTTCTATAAAGCCCCACAAACTACAATCATAAAATTCACACTTCCAGCCACAGTTGGAATTAATCATATAAAACCACAACCCATTTACTCCATTAAAGTGAAACCCAAGAAAAAAAAATTTTACAACCGAAAGGATGATAATGACTAATAACTGCAAGATAAAAGTGGCCTGGCAGCCCATATGAATTTATAACCTCTAATAAATTGCACATTATAAGTATATGAAAATCTCTAAGTTTTTTTGAACTGTATACAACTGGTAAAAACCCTTATCACCTAAGTTTAAACAATTGGCATAATTTTCCAAAACGTTAATTGTTGTGTTACAATAATCAGTAGCATCAGTATGATTTTTCAATCTCAAATTATTGGTATATGCCCACAAAAAAAAAAAATTTCTTTTTTCTTAAGGTCAGCCATCTGTGTATAAATAATTTTACAATAACAACAGGTTGCATTCTGGCAGCTGGGAAAGTGTGCCAGCCTGTGCCAGACCAGGTCAGACAGGTCTCCGGCCTGAATAAAACTGTATCAACATGTGCCTAACTTGTGCCAAAAAAAAACCCCATGTGAATTTTACCCCTGAAAACCGCCTGAAAAACGAAACCCCAGCCCTTAAATGTTAAACCAAAATAAGAATACTATATGAACCCCGTCCTGAACCAGCCGGAACAGAACCAATAAACATATGACTTAAATTTAAATAGAAAGTATAATGACTCTAAGGCATATATATTGTAGCGTGACAGATATAAGCATAATATTGAATGGCAATTGATCATTAGAATAATGAAGTTATAATATTTAAATTTGGAAGAAAGCACTAAGTTTAATATAAAAAGGTTAATTCATAGCAACTGTGGAAAGAAATCATTATTATAAAGAAAATACAAGTTAAAATAAAAGGAGTTACTAGTGATGAGTCATCCAAGACCAGTCTCATAACCAAAGGTTTTCAAGGTATAACCCAGGAAGGTAAAATAGTAAATAACAAAGCAGTACACAATATGACCAAACCCACAACGAGGGAGAATAAATAGAAGAGAAACCCTAAAATAAGCCAAGATCAACCAATACAGGTTGTGTATTTCTGAATTAAAGAAGAAGATGGAGAAGATCCCAAGAAACCTGATGGCATCAAGAAGAAGATGGAGAAGATACCAGTCCCAGAAGGCAGGAGAAAAGAAGACTGAAGAAAGAAGAAGAGGGCAGCATCCTGAAGAAGATGTCATGCTCTTATAAAAGACACCCAAATCCCTATATCCCCAAAATAAATATCTAAAAATAAAAGTATAACGAAATAAAAACCACATGTATATAAATTTAAGAGAGAGGAGTGTATAAAGTAAAAGTTTCCTGTGAACTAAGATGAAACAATAATATAGTACCCATGGAACAAATCTCCATTGAAAAAACGCTAACCAATTTATTATGTTAATAAGACTATACGACCATTTAGCATTAACATAATATATAAGTGCAAAGTGAACCAGTGATAGTTTTGGGTATTATAAAAAATGAACCTTGTGTTTCATTCTTGGCAATCACAAACATTGGATGCAATGAAATATGCATTTTTCAATGACTTAAAATATGTACTGTGACAATATGTTGTTCATAAGACATGAATCTGTTTAAAATAACATTTTGTTTTACATGAAAAAAGAAAAACAGAGTTCATAATACCTTTTGAACAATTAATACTATTTATTTGTTAATGACAGGGTACAATTCCCCAAAGACAATGTAAAAGACGGTATAAAAACTGTAGAATCCTACTTATAATAATAGTTAGAAATAAGAATATAAATATAAGGTTTTTTATGTATATAGTACAAGAATGTTTAAAAATGTATTAGATATAAGGCCATTTGTTTGGGTCTGAAACAACTAACATCAGAACTATAAAAATAGTTACCACTTGTAAATAGTAGAGAGTAATTAAGATGTTAGTTAGTAAAAAACCTTTGTTGTAAACCATATTTCCATGTTGGAAATGGGAATTTTGTTGCAAAATGTCTGATTTGAAGACAACCATTTATTTAAAAAAAATATTCTTTATTCTGTTTGACTATTGTTTGTATTGTGGCCAATACTAGTTGTTTTTGTGTAATTTGAAAACATGTTTAATTTATAATACTATATGTAAAAGTCAGAGAGGGTATCACACATCATATATTGTTTGTAAATTATTTTGTAAGAAAAATTGTTAAAAAATCATAGGCCAAAAGAATGGAAACCAAACTTCATCAAAACAGAGAAATTGCTCAATTAAATGCAAATAAACAAAAGGGGTTTAGACAAAATAAACTTGAGATCATGCCATATAATTGCACATACCATTTAGAGAGATTTTAATAAATTATATTCAGAATTATGAATAAAAATGAAAATGACTAAACTCAGAAATTTAGACATGGGAGTCATATATTTCAGAATAATGTTTCAGAATACAACTAATTCAATTAATTACCAGAAAATAAGGGAATAGGAACCTTTTAATACAATATAGGATTATTAATATTAAATATAACTGATAAAATGGCTGAATTTATATAATGACAGGAAGTAAATTTTAATGTTTTGACCTTTCAGAGTATACCTAACTGAAAGTGAAATTACTATTTTTTGGACAGAAAACACTATAAAATGGCATTATTTAATCTGAAAATAACCAGAATGAACTGAAAGATTAATTTAAATCACATCTAGTGAATAAAATTGACAAATAACCAAAGTTTAGGCATTCATATAGTGAAATAGTAAAGTGTACACAGGATGTGAAAATATTTTTGAACAATGTTAAGGATAATATTATATGGGCTAAGAGTTTAATTGAAACTGAAGGAAACAGTTAGTTAATTATTGGTAGTTGAACGGTTAACATGACATACGTTTGATAACGTGGATAACCTAACCTATAATCGTCATACAAAGCGAGTGTATAGTGCGTTATTGTGAAGTCGCGAGTGACTTGTAAAATACTTCTGAAACTATCATATTATAACAGAAACAATCAAGTAACACTCCATAACACAGAACAATATAAATCTACTCCGAAAAACACCATAAAACACTAGAAAACTGTATAATACATTAAACCAAATTAGTGACGGAATCGGAGAAAGTGTTTGAACTAATAATTATACGGATACACTAAATACAACTCAGAAACAGTACACCAATCACTACACAACATTTAACAAGAGATTTGCAGAAACAAGAACACAAATATTGCCAGAAAATACATTATTTGGAACACGGCAGGAACGAGCAACATTTTGATCGACTTGACGGCAGCCATCTTTCTTTGACAATTCCAGTGCCTCCTCTTAGTTCAACAGCTGTTGGGTGAAAACAATTATTATATTTACAAATTATTATTCAATGTCTGTGTTTATTAATAACTATTAATTTGATTGTAACGTTATACTTTTTAAATATTAGCCCGATTTCTCTGACTTTGGTAATAACTGGCTGTTTAAAGAACCCTATATAATTTTATAACATATACTTGTAACTTTTTTCGATATCCTGAGAATCGATACTAATCGATAAGAGTCAATATTGCTGTTACTTAATAAAACATTAATACTTTTCAATACTTAATAGTTCTTTATTTCTTCAATAATACTAATTACCAATAATATAATTCTAATTGATAATCTACAAGGACTTTACCACCCGTAAGTGAAGATAACCTAAAAAATAGAAAGGTAAACAAATATCGATTGGTTTACAGACAGTCTTATGAGTGGTGATAGATTATTTAAATTATACTAAAACTTTAATAAAAATTTTCAGAAGAGCATTACACTGTTTAAAACTTCACAGCCCTATATTAATTAATTGATCCTAATTAATTAATTAATAAAATTAAAATTTTTTTTAATATTATTTTTTTTTATAAACATAATTTTTTTTTAATTTTCTTCAAAACAATAATTTTTGTTTTGAAACTTTCGGTGAAGCTGAGCATATATATTTCTTCATCAACTTTACGCTACTCGACCGGTCTTGCTACCATTGGGACTCGACCAGCTGGGAAACTTAAGGAAGTGTTTCAGGCCAGTAAGACGCCGAGAGCCACACCAATTAAACACCTTACAACTTACAGATTCACACATCAATCTTATTTATTTTATTACAAATTGAATAGTCCAAACAGAGGGGCTCGATTACATCAGAATCCATACTTCTTACTACAACAACTTATTTATTTATATTATTACAAATTGGCGCACAACTTTAGGGGCTTTAATTAGCGATTGACAGGCCAATACATTCTGCCCAATCACTAGTTGGAGCTAGGCAACAGCTACAAAGCCAGAGAATTTCAAGGGAAAATGCAACGACGTGCAACATCTAAGAAACGGGCGGCGGAGGCCGAGAAAGAAATAGAAGTTGACATGGACAACAATTAAGCAACGCCAATAGACGCGGAAGAGTCGTTGCCACCAGTGTTGTCCAAACAACATGAACAACCAGGGGAACAACCTGAGATGCCTACTCAGACAGGGGAAGTAAATGTCCAGGAAAGACATGTAGAGAAATCCAAGACACCTGAAGAAACAAAAATGGACAGATTAATGGAAATGTTCATGCAGATGAAGGAAGGAGTGGACAAGAAACTGGACGAAAATAATAAGAAAATGGAATCCACAAGTAAGGAATTGAAGGAAGACTTGAGTAAGAAAATGGGGAGTGATAACCAGTCCTTGAAAGAAGATTTAGGAAATAAAATCGAAACAACAAACAGGAAGTTGGAAGAAGAGATGGGGAAGAAGTTAGAAGAATTGAAGGAAGACAATCAGTTCCTGACGAAGAAGATGGAAGAAAACAGCAAGAAGATGGAAGAGAAGATGGAAGAAAACAGCAAGAAGATGGAAGAGAGGATGGGAGGAAAGTTAGAAGAATTGAAGAAGGATAATCAATCCACAAAAGAAGAGTTGACTGGGATGAACAAGAACATGGAAGAATTGAAGGAAGACAACCAATCGTTCAAGGAAGAATTCAAGGCGACTAAAGAAGAGTTGATTAATAAAATTGAAAATACCAATCAGAAAATAGATGAAACCAGGAAGAAGATAGAGAAGAACAACCGACAATTGAAGGAAGAGTTGAAAGAAGATAACAGGAAGTTGGAAGAGAAGATGGGGGAGAAATTGGAAGAATTGAGAGAGGACAATCAAATTCTAAGAGAAGAGTTAAGGGAGGTAAATCAGGAGAATTTGGACAAACTGGACGAAAGAATGGAATTGTTGCGAGAAGAAATGAATAAGGAAATCAAGGTTAACAAAAAAGCGATGGATAAGAAGATGGAAGAAGAAAATATAATGGTCAATCGACAGATTCGAGAGATTGATGGAAAGTGCAACCAGACCGAAAAGGAGGTGAATGAGTTTAAAGAAGTGGTGAACATCAAGTTCACAAATATCGAAGAACATAGTCGTAGGAAGGTAGAAGAACAGAGGAAGGAAAATCAAGAAGAATTCGGAAAAGTACGCAACCAGGTCACAGAACGATGTAATGATATACAAGAGACCATGGCCAATATCACCGGTCAGGTGCGACAAAGCCAAGAGGAGATGGAAGCGATTAGAAACAGACCGACTCATTTCACCGGATTGCCCGTCAACGAAAGCCGAGAGTGGCTCAACTTCCGGCAATACAAATGCAAGCCGATGGAGTTCCTGGCCAGGGTAGAAGAATATTTGACCAAGCATAAAATTACTCAATGGAGCCATAGCAGGGAGATATTCGACGAGTCTTTCCGAGATATAACAGATAATTGGTGGATGGCCAACCGGAGTGAAATTTCCGACTACCAACAGTTCCGGAAGATGTTTAAGACAAAATACTGGTCTGAGACCACCCAGAACTTGATACGTGACAATATTTGTAATGGAAGATACAGGTCACAATTAGGTAGCAGTATGACGGCATATTTCTTGGGGAAAGTGTGTATGGCAAAACACCTTGAGCCAGCAATCCCAGAAGAATGTTTAGTGAATAAGATATCTTATCACTATGATGAGGACATTATCAGGGCCCGGAGAGGTAGTCAGATCAAGACGATCCAGGGAATGACCGAGTTATTGGAGGGATACGAGAACGAAGAGTATTATCGGCAGAGCAGGAAGAGAAATGAGAGACCAGAAGCAAGGCCGACTACTTACCCCAATAACGGCAATAACCATACAAATAACCGGAACCAGCCCAGTAATTACGACGGCCCTAACAACCAGCCGCGTAATAACCAGTTTAACGGAAATTTTAACGGCGTGAGAAATAACAACCCCTACCCAAATAATCGAAACCACTTTTATCAACAAAATAATAATGTTCCATACAGTCAGAGAAATCCATATCCCAACAATAATGGTGACAGACCTTACCCACCTAACCGAAATTACTATAATGATAATATTAATAATAATAATAATAGCAATAGTAATAACCGAGTGTCGCGCCCTAGGGTAAATTTTATAAGAGCAGAAGATCGCGGACCCAGGAGATATTATCAACCGAGGAGGAGCAGCTTCCACGGCGCTGACCGAAGATGGCGGAGTGCGGAACGAGACGGCCCAAGATACGAACAGGAAAGACGAAGTACCAGCCTGGAAGATCTTGGCAGACAACCGAACAGGGCGTTAAACATCAACCAGGGTACAGAACGTCAGGAAACAAACCAGAATTTCCCGAACGATGCCTCGGTCAACAATAACTTAAACAATGACCAAAATGCTTTAAACGAGAGGAGGCAGTAATCAACAACGATGACCCGTTACTGCTTATACTTCCTGGGTTAGAAAAGGATGATTTGCAACAAGCAAACAATGATAAAAACATCACTATTATCAGTAACCATTATTTGAAAGACATACGAACTGAACTTTTGGAAGAGAACGAGAAGAGTCTCAGCAACAGTAATAATGAGATAATTTATATAACAGCGGAGGTGGAAGGAGTTCCCGCTAGAATAATGATAGACACAGGAGCTAATATTTCAATAATAAACTCCAATGAGTTGGAGAGAATACAGAGTACATGTGGTAAAACTTTGCCAATGTTACCAGTCAACAACATTGTATTGGTAGGTGCAACTGGTCGCCAAAATAAAACCATCAGGAAGCAAGTTTCCTTAAGTGTCGTTAGCCGTGATATAGCTTTAGACATGGAATTTTTAATCGCCACCGGACTACCATTTGACATCTTAGTCGGTTGCGATATTCTTCGTAGATATTCGGCAGTAATCGATCTTAATTTAAATAAAGTATCACTTTTCCCAGACGGAGTAACATGGACCGCAGATCTGGTAGGAAGCACAACTATACTTCCCAGCCCAATACATCAACAACTTCGAAAAATTAATATTATAAGAAACAGCCCTCTTTCTAAACCCATAATATACAATAATGGAGGAGAGGATTTATGGTCAGTTAAGATCCAAGAAATACGTAATTTCCAGTGCGGAAGCGATAACAAGAAAATACCAACGCACATGGCTGATCGTCTAATTGCAATATATGAGAAATACAAGGCGGTGTTTTCTGATGAACCAGGGAAGGTAAAAAACTACCAGTGCCAACTTCGTTTTAAAGAAAACGTAGAGTTTAACCGGAGGTCATATCCAATAGCGCAGTCGCTCAAAGAAGCCGTGAGAACAGAGATAAACAAGATGATTGAAAACGACATAATTGAGATTAGTCAATCACCTTACACTAGTCCAATTATTGCTGTTCCGAAGAAAGACGGACAAGTCCGGCTCTGTTTAGATGCGCGTGAGTTGAACAAGACAGTTGTGAATGACAGAACATCTCCCGGTGAAATAGAAGAAATCTTAAAGCGTTTTCATGGTACTAACTTTATTAGCACCTGGGATACGGTCTGTGGTTATTGGCAGGTAGAGCTGCATCCACAAAGCCGCCAGTATGTAGCGTTCATTTTCGAAGGGCGCAATTACCAGTTCAAGAGACTGCCCTTCGGACTTGTCAATTCTGTCGCCATATTTGTGGCATGCATGGACCAGATTTTGGGACCAGAAGCGCTCCAATTTACCACCGTCTATGTTGACGATTTACTAATCACATCCGGAACCTGGGAGGAGCATTGTTACAGAGTGGAATTTGTACTAAACAAACTAGCGCAGAACAACATAACACTGAAGTTGGAGAAATCCAAATTCATAGCGCGCGAGGTACAATTCTTAGGCTTCAACCTAGACGACAGAGGTATTACCCCATCAGCAGAGAAAGTGGAGGCAATTCAGAGGTTCCCGCAACCAAGAAACAGGAAACAATTGCAATCTTTCCTCGGACTCTGTAACTATTACAGGAAGTTTCAGAGCCGATATTCCGAGTTGACCGCCAAGTTTCAACCACAGTTATCTGCCAAAAACAAATGGATTTGGGGTGAAGATCAAGATATTACTTTCCGATTGATAAAAGAGAAGTTTCTGGAGAGTGTGATACTTCGTCACCCAGATTTTAAGAAACCGTTCTTTCTAAACTGTGACGCTAGCGATCTAAGCTTAGGAACGACCTTATACCAGGAAGATGAGGAGGGACAACATCTGGTAATAAGCTTCGCTAGTCGCACACTGAACCAGTGCGAAAAGAACTACAGTGTGACAGAAAAGGAATTGTTGAGCGTGGTGTTCGCATGCAGCAAGTTCCGGACGTACATTCTCGGATATCAAGTCACGGTACGAACTGATCATAAATCCATCTCGTTCCTTCGTAGGTGCAAATTGAGTCACGGCCGATTGGCTAGGTGGGTACTCGCCCTACAAGAATATGACCTGAAATGGGAATACATTCCAGGAAAGAAGAACGTGGTAGCGGATGTGTTGTCACGTATAAATCTGGAAGATCAGACTTTCGAGGGAGAGAAGGAGAGCTTAGTAAAAATTTATAACATATTCACGACCAGAGCCGATTTACAAGCTTTGTTAATAAATATCCGAATCCATCAGCAGTCTGATCCTAAGCTGAAAAACATTGTGAGTCGTTTAGAAGCCAATGATGAAACCATTTCTAAATATTACCACCTTAACAAGGGAATTTTATTCATAAAAACCGCATTGGACGATGAGACATGGAAGGTGATAATCCCGCACCAAATAGAAAAGGAGGTCATCATCGATTACCATGTCAGGTATGGTCACATGGGAGCGTTAAAAGTGATACAAGCTCTAGAGGAAAATTGTAAGATCAAGAATATCAACCGCAAGGTGAGAACACACATCAAGTCCTGTAAGATCTGCCAATGTGCAAAAATAAACAATGAAAAGACAGAGGGTATCATGATACCGATAACTTCCAACGCAAAACTGGAAAAAGTGTTTTTGGATATATGCGGGCCATTTCCCCGTAGCGGTGGTCGACACAGATATAAATACTTGGTAATCATAATGGATCACTACACCAAGTATATAAAGCTATATCCGGTTAATCGGGCAACGACAGCAAAGGTTTTGGCGGTGATTATTGATTTGTATATCCCAGAGATCGGTAGACCATTTTCTATTATTACCGACCATGGTACACAGTTTAAGGGGAGGAGATGGCGAGACACTTTATTAGCACTTGGGGTCAAAACATATAAGACATCAGTCTACCACCCAAGTAGCAATCCGGCTGAGAGAGTACTAAGAGAAGTGGGTAGGATATTGCGCACGTACTGTCACAACCAACAGAAAAAGTGGCAAGAGTACCTAGCAGCGACAGAAACATTCCTAAATTACGCCCACCATCCAGCTATAGGAATTCCACCGTACTCAGCCATGTATGAGAAGCCGACTCCCCGAGACATTGAACAAATCATTGAATTTCCAACGAACAACAATAGGAAATTCAACCAGTTGAAGTTTTACAATAAGGTAGCAGAAGATCAGGAAAGACGGCAAGCCAAATACCAGAAGGCAATAGGGCGAATTGTAACATATAAAGAGGGTGAAAAAGTCCTCCTAAAAAATAGAGAGCTGCCTAGCACCTTAGAAGGCATAACCAAAAAACTACTATTACTATATACTGGCCCATATGTTGTGGTAAATGATAAGCATAACAATACATATGAGTTGAGGGAAATCATTTCAGGAAAAATCAAAGGAGTGTACAATCAAGCTTCTATGAAGAAATATTATGAAGAATGAGTTGTGAGTTTTAGAATTTTGAATTTAATTATTTAAAAAAAATTTTAAAAATAATGTAAGTACATCTTACAACCTAATATTTTGAGAAGAACATTTTGAAGAATTATAAGAAGAAGGAATTTAGAATTTATATTTTGAAAAAATTCTAAAATATGTAAGTAAATCTTACTACAACCTAATAATTTTGGAACAAACTTTATGGAAGAAAGAAAAAGAAAGACTTTTGAATTGAAATAATAATTATAAAAATTTAAAATTGAGTAAGTACTTCTTACTACAACCTGATAATTTAGAACAAAACTTTATGGAAGCAAGAGAAAGAGAGAGAATTTTGAACTTAATTTTACAAAATATTTTAAAAATAAAGTAAGACCAACTTACTATAACTAAGTTTGTGAGAAAAACGTTATTGTAAATAATTAAGAAGAATTTGAATTTGGAGAAATACCAAAACATTCAGAAATAATAGTAAGATCACATTACTATAAACAATTCTGAATGAAACAATTCTGGGAATAAATGAATTAAACAGAATTTGAATGTTGATAGAACGTCAGTACTTTGAAACAAGATAAGATCAACATATTACAAGGATTTATGAGAAATATTTTTCAATTAAATAAAAAAGAATAGTTTGAATTTTACATTAAAACTAACCAAGTTCCAAAAAATAATTATGTGTCAATTATGATTGAATTGAGAAGAAAATAAAGTGGTTAATTCAGAAAAGAGAATTAACGTTAATCCAGAATAAATGCTAGACATTCACAATAGCATTTGAAGGAGTAGAGAAGAATAACAAGAAAGAGTGTAATATGCCAGAGAAGGAAAAAATTTGGAAGCAAAGAGACTAATTACCTATGAAACGATAATGAAAACAGTTAATTAAGAGCAAAGAAGAACAACTCATACCAAACAGATGGAGAAGATGATTTTGAACCAATGATAATAATAAGACCTATATGAAATGCAAAGAGAATAAATACCACATGAAATATAATATAAATGAATTAACGTTAATGAATGCGAAGGCAGATTAATAACTTTCTAAGAGAAAGGAAAGAACCAAAATGCTTAAATAAAATGATCAATATAACAACCTGAATATTTAATGTAAAGATACAATGTCAAAAAATTAAATATAATATATTAAGACCATTCAAATAATGAATACGAAAGACTATTTATAAAGACCATGCTAATACTATGAATAACCAGAAGAAAGTATAAAGAGAATTCAGATGAAGAAGAAAGAGAGTTACACTGTAAACAGTAACCAGAATTATTAAAAGAAAGGTTTTCAACCATAATTAAATTAAATATATCAGACAAGTTAAGAGTTTTGGAAAAATATATATGTAATGAGTATAATAATGATTATGAAGATTTATTAAGATAGAAAATGTGAGATAATCTGAGAGACTACGAAGTGGAGAATCCAAAGATATTTTTATTAGTCGAAAATGAGACTACTTTTTATTTATTTATTCGATGACTGACTGAAGATAATTCCAGCAGCATTATGTTTTTTGAGCAGGGATGGATATGCCCCTGTACTCAATTTATAGAAGTGGTGTATGGCCAGCAGAGAAGTAGCGTACAGTGCCCCTCTGATCTGCCCCAGCCCACGTGATAGGGAATGTTAGGGAATTAATATCCCAAGGATACAACACGAAGTTGATATAGAAAGAAAATGTATTACAATAATAATATATCTCAGAAGACACTAACTATCCGAAAAGGATCAGTAGTAAAACAAATAATTATATATAGAAAATTAATTAAACTCTAATTATAAAATGTCGATATACAAATGGAGAAGAAAATGAATTATAAGAAATGATGAAATTATCATAAGAAATTATTTCATCCATAAACATGTCTGAAATAATTACTTCTGGAGGAGAGCAATCTGTAGCGTGACAGATATAAGCATAATATTGAATGGCAATTGATCATTAGAATAATGAAGTTATAATATTTAAATTTGGAAGAAAGCACTAAGTTTAATATAAAAAGATTAATTCATAGCAACTGTGGAAAGAAATCATTATTATAAAGAAAATACAAGTTAAAATAAAAGGAGTTACTAGTGATGAGTCATCCAAGACCAGTCTCATAACCAAAGGTTTTCAAGGTATAACCCAGGAAGGTAAAATAGTAAATAACAAAGCAGTACACAATATGACCAAACCCACAACGAGGGAGAATAAATAGAAGAGAAACCCTAAAATAAGCCAAGATCAACCAATACAGGTTGTGTATTTCTGAATTAAAGAAGAAGATGGAGAAGATCCCAAGAAACCTGATGGCATCAAGAAGAAGATGGAGAAGATACCAGTCCCAGAAGGCAGGAGAAAAGAAGACTGAAGAAAGAAGAAGAGGGCAGCATCCTGAAGAAGATGTCATGCTCTTATAAAAGACACCCAAATCCCTATATCCCCAAAATAAATATCTAAAAATAAAAGTATAACGAAATAAAAACCACATGTATATAAATTTAAGAGAGAGGAGTGTATAAAGTAAAAGTTTCCTGTGAACTAAGATGAAACAATAATATAGTACCCATGGAACAAATCTCCATTGAAAAAACGCTAACCAATTTATTATGTTAATAAGACTATACGACCATTTAGCATTAACATAATATATAAGTGCAAAGTGAACCAGTGATAGTTTTGGGTATTATAAAAAATGAACCTTGTGTTTCATTCTTGGCAATCTCAAACATTGGATGCAATGAAATATGCATTTTTCAATGACTTAAAATATGTACTGTGACAATATGTTGTTCATAAGACATGAATCTGTTTAAAATAACATTTTGTTTTACATGAAAAAAGAAAAACAGAGTTCATAATACCTTTTGAACAATTAATACTATTTATTTGTTAATGACAGGGTACAATTCCCCAAAGACAATGTAAAAGACGGTATAAAAACTGTAGAATCCTACTTATAATAATAGTTAGAAATAAGAATATAAATATAAGGTTTTTTATGTATATAGTACAAGAATGTTTAAAAATGTATTAGATATAAGGCCATTTGTTTGGGTCTGAAACAACTAACATCAGAACTATAAAAATAGTTACCACTTGTAAATAGTAGAGAGTAATTAAGATGTTAGTTAGTAAAAAACCTTTGTTGTAAACCATATTTCCATGTTGGAAATGGGAATTTTGTTGCAAAATGTCTGATTTGAAGACAACCATTTATTTAAAAAAAATATTCTTTATTCTGTTTGACTATTGTTTGTATTGTGGCCAATACTAGTTGTTTTTGTGTAATTTGAAAACATGTTTAATTTATAATACTATATGTAAAAGTCAGAGAGGGTATCACACATCATATATTGTTTGTAAATTATTTTGTAAGAAAAATTGTTAAAAAATCATAGGCCAAAAGAATGGAAACCAAACTTCATCAAAACAGAGAAATTGCTCAATTAAATGCAAATAAACAAAAGGGGTTTAGACAAAATAAACTTGAGATCATGCCATATAATTGCACATACCATTTAGAGAGATTTTAATAAATTATATTCAGAATTATGAATAAAAATGAAAATGACTAAACTCAGAAATTTAGACATGGGAGTCATATATTTCAGAATAATGTTTCAGAATACAACTAATTCAATTAATTACCAGAAAATAAGGGAATAGGAACCTTTTAATACAATATAGGATTATTAATATTAAATATAACTGATAAAATGGCTGAATTTATATAATGACAGGAAGTAAATTTTAATGTTTTGACCTTTCAGAGTATACCTAACTGAAAGTGAAATTACTATTTTTTGGACAGAAAACACTATAAAATGGCATTATTTAATCTGAAAATAACCAGAATGAACTGAAAGATTAATTTAAATCACATCTAGTGAATAAAATTGACAAATAACCAAAGTTTAGGCATTCATATAGTGAAATAGTAAAGTGTACACAGGATGTGAAAATATTTTTGAACAATGTTAAGGATAATATTATATGGGCTAAGAGTTTAATTGAAACTGAAGGAAACAGTTAGTTAATTATTGGTAGTTGAACGGTTAACATGACATACGTTTGATAACGTGGATAACCTAACCTATAATCGTCATACAAAGCGAGTGTATAGTGCGTTATTGTGAAGTCGCGAGTGACTTGTAAAATACTTCTGAAACTATCATATTATAACAGAAACAATCAAGTAACACTCCATAACACAGAACAATATAAATCTACTCCGAAAAACACCATAAAACACTAGAAAACTGTATAATACATTAAACCAAATTAGTGACGGAATCGGAGAAAGTGTTTGAACTAATAATTATACGGATACACTAAATACAACTCAGAAACAGTACACCAATCACTACACAACATTTAACAAGAGATTTGCAGAAACAAGAACACAAATATTGCCAGAAAATACATTATTTGGAACACGGCAGGAACGAGCAACATTTTGATCGACTTGACGGCAGCCATCTTTCTTTGACAATTCCAGTGCCTCCTCTTAGTTCAACAGCTGTTGGGTGAAAACAATTATTATATTTACAAATTATTATTCAATGTCTGTGTTTATTAATAACTATTAATTTGATTGTAACGTTATACTTTTTAAATATTAGCCCGATTTCTCTGACTTTGGTAATAACTGGCTGTTTAAAGAACCCTATATAATTTTATAACATATACTTGTAACTTTTTTCGATATCCTGAGAATCGATACTAATCGATAAGAGTCAATATTGCTGTTACTTAATAAAACATTAATACTTTTCAATACTTAATAGTTCTTTATTTCTTCAATAATACTAATTACCAATAATATAATTCTAATTGATAATCTACAAGGACTTTACCACCCGTAAGTGAAGATAACCTAAAAAATAGAAAGGTAAACAAATATCGATTGGTTTACAGACAGTCTTATGAGTGGTGATAGATTATTTAAATTATACTAAAACTTTAATAAAAATTTTCAGAAGAGCATTACACTTTTTAAAACTTCACAGCCCTATATTAATTAATTGATCCTAATTAATTAATTAATAAAATTAAAATTTTTTTTAATATTATTTTTTTTTATAAACATAATTTTTTTTTAATTTTCTTCAAAACAATAATTTTTGTTTTGAAACTTTCGGTGAAGCTGAGCATATATATTTCTTCATCAACTTTACGCTACTCGACCGGTCTTGCTACCATTGGGACTCGACCAGCTGGGAAACTTAAGGAAGTGTTTCAGGCCAGTAAGACGCCGAGAGCCACACCAATTAAACACCTTACAACTTACAGATTCACACATCAATCTTATTTATTTTATTACAAATTGAATAGTCCAAACAGAGGGGCTCGATTACATCAGAATCCATACTTCTTACTACAACAACTTATTTATTTATATTATTACAATATACTAAAAAAATATATATATAAAGGAGTAAAAAAAACTCTGGCACGCTCCCCCAGTGCAGCACACAATTACAATCATAGTACGTTAGAGTTATTGAGTAATATTATAATAGTTCAAAAATAATGTTCATAATGAATGTCCAGTTGACACACCCCTGATGGGACTGTCTAGCAGCGTAAGCACATGGTTAAAAAAAGGTAAACGATTTGGAACACAGATGAACAGCGGGCCAGGCCAACGAAAAATAATAAGAGTTTATATCACCTTAATAGCATGAATGGTATGCATCTTGTAGCTGGTGATCAAGCTCCCTCCTCAGAACAGTTGAGTGTTGGCTGGCTCATGGCTGGTGAAGGTGTCAGTACACCAGCAGAAACCAGAGTCTCCGACTGGGAGCGAGAACCCTGAGAATTCACAAAAGATTAGAAATTTTGTTCACTAAAATGTGCACCCTAGTTCAAGGTAATAACCTCAGAAGGGGCCTTCTAACCAACTCAAGATAAATGCATAAGTTTTTGTTTCTGTATTTTTTTTGAAAATGGCCTGAGGAGTAATTAAGTTTACAAGGTGATAAGGAACTCACTAAATAAAAAAATAATATTAAAAGGTGTATAGTACAGAGTCACTTGCACTAGCTCTAACCAGTGCCGACATAATCAAACAGGTCGGCCTCACCACGTGGCAACACAATTATCGTAATTTGTCAGAAAATGACCACATTAAAGGCACTTACATTTACACACAAATAAAATATAAATAGTGTTTCATCTAAGGGTGGTCTCACAATTTATTTTAACTGCCATAATTAATTAAAAAAGAACACACTTGCAGTCTAGTGCGTGTACATACATAACGCACACGATTCAACTCTGTCTATACGTACTGGCTTTAGCTATAATTTTATATATAATTTAACAAATGATTACTGTGACTGTTGTACAATAATTAAAGAAATACTGGCTGTATATACTGAACATCAAATAAATTTCTTACAACACCACACTCTCGTCCGATCGCATCCGTACTTCCTACTCTCGCATTCGACTGAATATTTTTTTAAGTTTAATTATTCTCTTATTATTGAAGCATTCTATAGCATGCGGTAAATTACTCACCGGGAAGTCTCGAAAATTTAGCTTGCCATCAGGATGAGATGAAAAATTACCCAATTACTGTCCAAGGTCGGGAGCTTGTTGATTCCTTTAAAGACTGCGTGGAACTGCGAGCTACATCAGTAACACAACGAACGGCTAACTGCGCCGCGAGATGGCGCGGGCTGTACCACAGTGCCGTCAAAATATAGGCGTGCTAACCGACACTGATACTCGCGTTTATATTAAAACAAATTTTATAATACCTTCCATTGCCGGGTTATGCAAACACCGGCACACCCCCACCCCAAAAGAGCAACCTGGTTGCCCCACACTTGAACTCGGGAGGGTACCCTGCAGTGTACCCCCTTCGAAAGTGAACCTAGTGGACTTGGTGGTCATGGCCGCCCAGCGGCTCTTGCTCTCAGGAGAACAGAGGCTCAGAAGGAAAACGAAAGAGATGATAGAAGACGAGTAGTGTGTAAGTTTGCGGGTGCTGCGCGCTGACCTGATCAGGGCCAGCCCACAGCAAGAAGGGACAGAGAAGAAAAGACGAAAGAAAAGTTCGGGAGCTCCCTGAGTTCTGACCTCCTGAGGCTTGTCCACTCTAGCCTGAAACACAATGCCACCTTAACAGGGCCACATGCCCTATATTCATACGGGAGGGATTCCCCATTAACGAAACCCATTTTCAACAATACCGTCAACTTACATGGCAAGGGAAAAGGGGAAATGATGGTCTCCATGATGCAACTCTCCCAACTCTCGACCGAACAGAAAGCAATGCTACTTGTCAATATGATAATTACCTAATATACAACTAAGCTTTACATGTGTGCTCCAAGGGCATGTCGTGAACAACGTGAAGTAGGAGGAGCAAGATCGACCCCCCGCTCCACGCTGCCCACCACCCACTCCTTTTGTTTTGATTTTATTGCTTTTCTAATTTTTTTTGAATTTTTTTTTTGATTTTTTATGTTTTTGAAGGGGAAGGTTAGGAAATCGGGAAGACGGAAAGGGCAAGGATGACTGAAAGGTCATGGGCTGGGA
Organism: Magicicada septendecula; assembly: GCA_034769895.1. NCBI lineage: Eukaryota > Metazoa > Arthropoda > Insecta > Hemiptera > Cicadidae > Magicicada > Magicicada septendecula. Next base: position 310,513,721 of record CM068368.1, read on the forward strand.
CTAAAGGTAAGGACATGGCTCCCTCCGGAAATAAGGACGAATGGAGAAAGCCAAGGCTCGCGCAGGCAGGGGCGCATCCCTGAAGTAGACGAACACCACTGGGACTGTGGGGAACATCTACCCGCTACCCTAGCGTTCTCGACAACACCCCTGGAGCACACCCTTTCGAAATGACAAAATCCCTACTCACACAGAGACCACCAATTATTCCCCCCCTTGTCAGCGCGTTTACCCCTTTCTACATAACTTCAACTTGGAGATGTGCGTGGTAATCTCCTTCGAATTACCACCCGGCTCTTCCAACCGAGCCGTCACCGGTGACGCGAACCCCAGGATACGATATGGCCCCGACCAACGATAACATAACTTAGCGGCTCTTTTGTCCACAGCTGAGCTGATCGGATGGCTTTGACATTAGACCCAGTCTCCGGTCTGAAAGAGGTTAGGAATTCGCCCCTGATTGTATCGTCGACGGACCCGCTCGTGCGCTCGCAGCAAATTCTTCCGAGCCTCCCTCCACCTCTCTGCAGTTCCATTATCTGGCTCCCGTGGCAGAAGATCATCAATATTCCATAAGTTAGTCAACGGGAGTGCGGGCGAGAATCCAAACATGATCTCAAAGGGAACGGCCTTATGACTGTCATGCAGGGCCGTATTAAAGGCTAGCTGTAACCACTTCAGATTCTGGTCCCAGGTTGTCTGTTGCTCAGCGTGATAAGCAATGAGTGCGGGCCTGAGATTCCTATTGAATCTCTCCGCATGGGACGGCTGTGGGTAATACGGAGAAGTGGTTACATGTCTGATTCCGCTGGCGAAACACATCCGCCGGAACTCACCCGAAATGAACTGGGGGCCATTGTCGGAGACAATGATGGTCGGAAGACCGAAATGCTGAAAGATGTGTTTCTGGAGCGCGATTATGGTCAAACGAGCCGTTGCCTGCCGTAAGGGCAGTAGCCAGGCAAACTTCGAAAAAGCATCCACACAGACATGTAGGTAAGAGTTACCTGACTTGCTACGCGGGAAAGGTCCCACGTAGTCGATGAATAACTTCTCCATCGGTCTGCTCGCCACGTCCGATGACAACAACCCTAACTTAGTGTTCTGGGCAGGCTTACTCAAGCCACACAGATGACAGCTCTTAACCCTCGTAGCGATGTCCCTATCCATGCCCTTCCAGATGAAATGCCTTCTAATGCTGGACATGGTCTTCGAAATTCCCTTGTGGCCTCCTACTGGGGAATTATGATAATAACTGAAGACCATGGGCACTAACTTGCTAGGCAGCACGATCTTAGGGGCACGTCCCTTTCTTTCTCTACAACACAGGACGCCCTTGGACAAGAAGTAAGGGGCCTGTACGTTACCCTCCTTTATATTCTGGATGATAGGACCCAGCTCTTCATCGTTCAACTGATGGGGTAACACATCAGTGAAGGCTAACGGAAAGTCTAGTAGAACAGAACAGGGTTGCTCAGATTGGACTTCACTGGGCTGGGAAAACATTCGTGACAAAGCATCTGCAACCACATTTTGAGTTCCCCTAATGTGTTGCACCTTGAACTTAAAGGATGAGATCTTGACCACCCATCTACCAATTTTACCCAGTTGCCGGGGATGAGCAAGAAGCCAAGAGAGAGCCTGATTGTCGGTCTCGAGCAGGAACTCAGCGTGTTCCAGAAATCGCCGGAACTTATCTAGAGCGTACACAACAGCTAAACACTCTAGCTCATACACGAAAGACTTTCTTTCCTGCTGGGTCAATGTTCGGGAAATAAAGGCCACAGGCTGCCTAGCACCATCAACGACTTGGGACAGAACCGCCCCGAGCGCAACCGAACTCGCGTCCGTCTGCAGGATGAATGGCTGAGAAAAATCCGGCATCCGTAGCACCGGTGGGGAGATGATAGCTTCCTTCAAAGTTTCGAAGGCCTTCTGCTGACTCTCACCCCACACAAATTTAGCTCCCTTCTTTCTCAATTCGTTTAAGGGTGCAGCTATCTCTGCCGCGTTAGGAATAAATCTTCTGTAAAAATTTACCATGCCCACGAACCTCGCGATGCCCTTGGCATCTCTAGGCGGGGGAAAATCCCGGATACCCTGTGTCCTTTCAGGGTCCACCGTAACACCTCGGTGCGAGACCAGATGCCCTAGAAATGATATACTCTCTTGTGCAATTCGCACTTTTTCCGGATTAACCGTGAGGCCCGCGTTTCTCAACCTGCACATCACCTCCCTTAGATGACATAGATGTTCATCATACGTTTTGCTGTATACTAGCAAATCGTCTAAATAATTGAAAATAAATTTAAATTTCACATCCTGAAATACCAGGTCAAGCAGACGCGTGAGGGTTTGAGCGCCCACCGCCAGACCCATAGGAACCCGCGTATACTGGTATAAATTCTACGGGACGCAGAACGCAGTGTAAGGTCTGCTTTCCTTGGATAAAGGGATTTGGTAATATGCGGGATTGAGATCAATTACGGTGAAGTACTTGGCCTCACTAAACCAATCAAAAGCCGAGTGGAGATCCGGAAGGGGAACCGAATCCACCTCAATGTTAGCGTTCAATTTTCGGTAATCAATCACCATGCGGTGCTTACCCCCAGGCTTGGGTACCAGGAACGCTGGACTGGCATAACTGGAATTGGAAGGTTCAATGACCCCTTACTCTAACAGCTCTTGAACCTTCTCCCTTAGAACGGCCATTTTCGGAGGGGCGAATTTATATGGATGTGACCTCACTATCTTGGAATCAGTTAGACGAATTTTGTATTCCAATAAATGTGTGAGTCCCAAAGTAGGAGTTAACACTGAGGGAAATTCCTCACACAGTTGGTCTAAGGCCCTCTGCTGGGCGGGAGTGAGATGGTCTCGTGCAGAATCGGGACAAGCTACCTCTTGGATACCTCCCTTAGCTCCCTGGTATCCAAGGAAAGGAATAACAACTCCCCGATTAAATTTGAAATAACATTGGTGCCCATGGATGTCCAACACGAGACCACTTTTAGCGATGAAATCGGCACCAACGATACAATCAACTCCCAGAGCCGGAGAAACTAGAAAAGGCCACACCCAAGAAAAACCATCGATCTTGAATTTGAAGGAAATCACCCGGGAGATGGGCAGGATTTCCCGTGACGCAGTCCAGCATACTACGGACGACCGATCCGACCCTTTTATTAAGCCCTGCTTTTCAAGGTCCGCACATACTCGAGATGAGATGATAGATCGGGCTGAACCGGAGTCAACTAACGCTCTGAGTTGACCCTTTTTTACCTCGAGCGACAGGAAGGGGTATACAGAAGCCTTTTGCGGGACAGTAGCAAGGACCTTGATATCAGAAGAGTCAAGACCTATCCTTGGCCTGGAGGCACTTGAACACCGAAAAGTCTTAGGACGAGGGGAAGTCAACCTCCGACTTGTCTTCCCCTGGTAACTTAGTTTTTTGAAGACCGGACCCTCGGGGGAAGCGTTGGACGCAGACCACCCTCCGTACAATCGCGGGCAACATGCCCCTGTCTTCGACAACGAAAACAAACCACGCCTCTCAACGGTCCACCACGATCGCCGGTGGTTCTTTCCGGTCGGGGCTGGGACTGAACGACCCGTCGTTCCACCGCTCGAAACTCGCCCGGACTAGCCCTTACGGGCCCACGGGACTCATCAATTGCTTGTATGGCCCGGGAAAACACACACATCTTATCGAGGTCTTCATAGCTGCGTGGTCGCTCGGCAAAAATAAACGCGACCTCTCCTGGGGAGTGACCCCTTCGACAATCATCTGTACCACCTCGACCTCGGGCAGTCCCAACCCTAAAATTCGTACAGCTTCACGGATACTACGCGCAAACTCAGCAAAATTCTCCCCGAGGGCTTGCACCCGATAACAATGCTTATGCTGCAGCTGCTCCCGAAATCGGCCAGGCACGCATGCGTCCAACACCCCCCGATGGAAAGACGTCACACTGCCGCCACATCGTATAGTTTGCGCGACCCGCTCAGCCATGGACCCCCGACAGTAGGGATACACGAGCTCGAGGAGGGTGCCATCCGACATCCCCGGGAAGTCGGACAGCTGGAAAAAAATTTTGAAAAATGCCATCAGCTTATCCACATCCAGACCATCAACGACCGGAAGCTGCTGGATAATGGAGGAAAGGGGGTTAGGTAACTTGTTATATGAAACACTCGATCCGCCCGAGAACGTCGGCAATTGAGCCGGCGGACTCGGCGTCTGCCCCATGTCCAACTCAGGAGGCTGGGGAGAGTTCACGGGAGGGTGAGATTTCCCGGGCTCGAAATTCCGCAACACTTTCGCCACCTGTTCCGAGATCAACTTCAGCGTGGCGCTGACTTCAGCGATCGTAGTTTGGGCGGACAAGTTCTCCAGTCGATGTTGCAGATGCTCCGCTCGTTGACGCACTCTCTGCCTCGCCATGAGGCTGGACGGGGCCGACTCCAAATCTTCCATCACCTCCCGCAACTCTCCCCACTTCTCCTGGCACAGCTGGAGCTCCGCTGTCACATCGGTAATTTTCACAATCGACGTCGCCCCTCCAGAGGAGAGGGCGTCCCTTAACTGCTTCCTCAAGGAAGCAACATCCCCTTGGGGCCTCCCACCCCGGGACTTAATTTCAAACTCTAGCTCGTGTTTAAGAAACAGGTCGGGATTCATCCCACTCATGCCGCCAACCGCTCTAATTATCACGCACGCCACACACAACAAAAATAACATGAAAACACCAAATACTGAACTGGAAAACCTTGAGTACTATCCTTCCATCAAGAGGACCCCCGGGTTCTCTAACGCTGCTGAGACCTGGCCTACTTCTGAACCACCTACTAACACCACAGAAGGAGACAAGCAACAACCAACAATACTTAACATACATAACATCAAACATCAATCCGACACACACGTCTCACCAACACATAACTAACAGACACAAACTAGTAATCAGAATTCCCAATTCGGGAACTCGTAATCAGAATTCGCAACACAGGAATTTAGTCGGTGACGGTACCGACTTCCGATCGGGCCATACCGCATCCCGCTAATGCCACACGCTATACTCTGACCTTAAATCAGCAACATTCTATCACCCAAGCAAGGCTTGAGAAAGCTTTGCCCCCCACCCCCCGGCAGTTCAACATCTCAAATTTTCCGAGCACAAATACCCACCCCGTGGTGCGATCAGACTCACAAGTTATGCAACCTAACCTAGCATACATGGGCATATACCTAGAAAACAATAGCATGACAATAGTATAGTATTTCCGAGTTTGCAAGCCCCGTCACACCCAAGGACCCAAGGGTTCAACCCTAGAATGAACCACGCTCTGCTACCATTTGTAACCCCTCTTTCCTTTTTATACTTTATTAAACAAAATCCTTTTTTTTTATTTATATATTTTTTTTGAATATTTTTTTTTGAAAGAGAAGCCACTAGTTATTTAAAACTAGGCAAGAGCCTAGAGAAGCCAAAAATGCGCTGGGTCCAGTATGACGGGACTTGCAATTAAACTCAGCTGTTAATCAACAATAACACTTTTTATTTTTGCCCCCATAATTCATTACATGTACAAGTGTAACAATCCGCTACAAATAACAATATAAATGATGAATAGTAGTGTCAACATGTTCCTTAAATTGTGTAAATAGACAACATATATATATATCGAGCAACATCCCATAAATTGTATAAATTCCCCCCCCTTTAATAACACTTAACATTAACATCACATATAAAAACACAAAGACACATAGACTCATAATAGCATCACAATACTCATGTTCGACCTGGCAGACAGGCAGTATTTCTATAAAGCCCCACAAACTACAATCATAAAATTCACACTTCCAGCCACAGTTGGAATTTAATCATATAAAACCACAACCCATTTACTCCATTAAAGTGAAACCCAAGAAAAAAAAATTTTAAAACCGAAAGGATGATAATGACTAATAACTGCAAGATAAAAGTGGCCTGGCAGCCCATATGAATTTATAACCTCTAATAAATTGCACATTATAAGTATATGAAAATCTCTAAGTTTTTTTTGAACTGTATACAACTGGTAAAAACCCTTGTCACCTAAGTTTAAACAATTGGCATAATTTTCCAAAACGTTAATTGTCGTGTTACAATAATCAGTAGCATCAGTATGATTTTTCAATCTCAAATTATTGGTATATGCCCACAAAAAAAATAAATTTCTTTTTTCTTAAGGTCAGCCATCTGTGTATAAATAATTTTACAATAACAACAGGTTGCATTCTGGCAGCTGGGAAAGTGTGCCAGCCTGTGCCAGACCAGGTCAGACAGGTCTCCGGCCTGCATAAAACTGTATCAACATGTGCCTAACTTGTGCCAAAAAAAAACCCCATGTGAATTTTACCCCTGAAAACCGCCTGAAAAACGAAACCCCAGCCCTTAAATGTTAAACCAAAATAAGAATACTATATGAACCCCGTCCTGAACCAGCCGGAACAGAACCAATAAACATATGACTTAAATTTAAATAGAAAGTATAATGACTCTAAGGCATATATATACTAAAAATATATATATATAAAGGAGTAAAAAAAACTCTGGCACGCTCCCCCAGTGCAGCACACAATTACAATCATAGTACGTTAGAGTTATTGAGTAATATTATAATAGTTCAAAAATAATGTTCATAATGAATGTCCAGTTGACACACCCCTGATGGGACTGTCTAGCGGCGTAAGCACATGGTTAAAAAAAGGTAAACGATTTGGAACACAGATGAACAGCGGGCCAGGCCAACGAAAAATAATAAGAGTTTATATCACCTTAATAGCATGAATGGTATGCATCTTGTAGCTGGTGATCAAGCTCCCTCCTCAGAACAGTTGAGTGTTGGCTGGCTCATGGCTGGTGAAGGTGTCAGTACACCAGCAGAGACCAGAGTCTCCGACTGGGAGCGAGAACCCTGAGAATTCACAAAAGATTAGAAATTTTGTTCACTAAAATGTGCACCCTAGTTCAAGGTAATAACCTCAGAACGGGCCTTCTAACCAACTCAAGATAAATGCATAAGTTTTTGTTTCTGTATTTTTTTTGAAAATGGCCTGAGGAGTAATTAAGTTTACAAGGTGATAACGAACTCACTAAATAAAAAAATAATATTAAAAGGTGTATAGTACAGAGTCACTTGCACTAGCTCTAACCAGTGCCGACATAATCAAACAGGTCGGCCTCACCACGTGGCAACACAATTATCGTAATTTGTCAGAAAATGACCACATTAAAGGCACTTACATTTACACACAAATAAAATATAAATAGTGTTTCATCTAAGGGTGGTCTCACAATTTATTTTAACTGCCATAATTAATTAAAAAAGAACGCACTTGCAGTCTAGTGCGTGTACATACATAACGCACACGATTCAACTCTGTCTATACGTACTGGCTTTAGCTATAATTTTATATATAATTTAACAAATGATTACTGTGACTGTTGTACAATAATTAAAGAAATACTGGCTGTATATACTGAACATCAAATAAATTTCTTACAACACACACACTCTCGTCCGATCGCATCCATACTTCCTACTCTCGCATTCGACTGAATATTTTTTTAAGTTTAATTATTCTCTTATTATTGAAGCATTCTATAGCATGCGGTAAATTACTCACCGGGAAGTCTCGAAAATTTAGCTTGCCATCAGGATGAGATGAAAAATTACCCAATTACTGTCCAAGGTCGGGAGCTTGTTGATTCCTTTAAAGACTGCGTGGAACTGCGAGCTACATCAGTAACACAACGAACGGCTAACTGCGCCGCGAGATGGCGCGGGCTGTACCACAGTGCCGTCTAAATATTGGCGTGCTAACCGACACTGATACTCGCGTTTATATTAAAACAAATTTTATAATACCTTCCATTGCCGGGTTATGCAAACACCGGCACACTACCTAGAGGTGAACCATTGTAAATCAGCCCTTCCTCCGGAAGCTCTCCATGTTATCTGGCTGTGGCGCAAACTCCGCAGCAGATGGCAACGCTTAGAGTTTCCGCTGTTAAATGACACTTTCAGGTCCAACAATCTCTTTACATCAGCTACTTTTGCAAGACGTAAACTCTGATCGATGGGAGTCATATCTTGAGCCTCTGAAAGTCGACCATGGACGTCTGGAGAGCGGCGAGTAGACTGACATGGAAGAAGGGGAGTCGTAGTCCGCTGGAAACTGGATTGTGTATTCTGTAGCAGGCAAGGCTGATGTGTTCGCTGACTCCATGGAAGCACAATTTACCGTTCACAGAGGCGTTTCGAACCCTGGCCATTCGACAGTAGTTCGGAACTTCCTTTCTGGACATTTTTCTCGCTGACCCCCTCTCCCTTTCGACAGGAACGAACTAATTTCGTCTATCTGTCGACTTAACCGCTGCCGTGCCCCTGGTCCTGACCGGATCGGGGCAGCTGCACTACATCATCTCCCGGCCTCGGGCGCTGACTTTAGTGGTGTTTAACACCAGTCTCCGGCTACAGTACTTTCTCCGTCAATGGAAATCTCATGATTTCCAATATCGTCATGATTCCCTAGCCCAGAAAGCCGCGGATCCTTCCTGAAAGCTATCACCCCATATCCCTCTTGCTGGTCATCTCCACGATATTTAAGCGTCTTCTGTTGGCCTGTATCTCGCCATTGCTGGAATATTTCATCCGCAGTGAAAGTTCGGGTTCTGCAGAGAGCACTCGACCACTCTTCAGTTAGTCCGCGTTATTATGCATTTGGCTGATGCCGCCAACAAGAAAGGTCTACGGCCGCTGTCTTGCTAGATGTGATAAGGCTTTACACAAAATCTGGCATGAAGGCCTTCTCTTTAAGCTGGCCAATTCTCCAATTTCTCTGCCCATTATGATTTTTCTTCGGTCTTATCTTAGCAGCCGAACCTTCAGGGTAAACATCGACGGGTCCTGTTCTTCGTTCGACCTGTCACCGCTGGGCTCTGTACTCAGCCTCGTTCTATACCTTGTGTACACGAACGATCTGTCACTTCTGCCCGGAGTCACGTTGTCCTTCTTCGCAAACGACGCTGTGTATCATTGCAGCTCCTTGTCCCTGCGATTTGCGAGTACAAAGCTGTTTAGGCGTTCGCCTTAATCGGTACCTATATTTCAACACCCACGTGACCGAATCCTTCAACAAGGCTCGCGGCGTCCGAGTCAAGCGACGTGTTTCACTTTCCTTCGTGTGAAAAACGAGGCTCTGCGCGCAAAAATCACCATCTATCACTTGTTTCTCGGTCAGTACCGACCTATGCGGCTACCGCATGGTGGTCACTCTTCCAGAAGTGTAGGCTGGAACATTTGCAATTTAGAACCTTCCGTTCCTTGTCGGGATGTCCTTGTTTATCAGGAATGATGTAATTCGAGGAGATCTTCGAGTCCCCCCCCCCCCACTCTGTCTGCCTTTGTCCGGTCACTGGCTGTAACTCTCTTTGCTGCACAGCGCCACAGAACCACCACCCCCGTTCCAGGCCAAACGTTTTCGGGTGATTCTTGATGACCCACCGTAAAGAAACACCCGGGTTTAACGTCTGTTAACTTCCTTCACCCCGTTTCCCTGATTCTCCCCACTTCGTACACTGCTTGCCGCCGTTACCTTCGCCACCAGTATGGAGGCTCTCTGCTTCGCTGAGAGCGACTGACACCTAAAGGCGTCTGCTCACTGTGTAAGAGATGAGATTGGCGATGCCTATCGCTTGGATCGACCCAGTAGCAGTGCCACGATATAAAGACTTCTTTCCCCACCATCGTGCGAAAAATCGCGTTGGCGGTAACGTTTCCAGTATTAGGCTACTTGTCGATGCACCAGCATAGGCAGCCGTTGGGCTCGACTCTGTTGCTGCAGTCCAGCCACAGATTCAGAGACATCGTGCTCCAACGATCCTACATGCTACAAAGAACACGGCACTGCTATCGCTAAAGTTGCCGGCCAAATAAAGTAACGCGATTGTAACTGTCAGAACAGTTTTTGTGATACCATCATTACAAACAAAAATTATGTAATTAAATTAAGATTAAATAAAACTAATATACTTAATTTTAAAAATTCAACTGGCTTACTAATTTTCTCTGTCATGTGTTTTTGTGCCACTACTACAATATTAAATGTGTGTGTGTATATGTATACAGCTGTAGGCATATACCATTATACACCAGTCTTTCTGTTTAAAACTGTCATCAATCGAAAATTTGTGTATCTTAAGTTGAAAAAAGATTCCTCTACAGAAAAACAAAAATAAAAAAAATAAATAAAAATAAAATGCTGAGGTGCGACTCTGGAGAAAACGTTAGACTCAACAGTGTTATCTACCTTTATGAAATGCAAAGTAATGATGGCAGAAATTTTAATGTTGAAGAAATTTTATTTATTTTGAATTTGCAAATTAATAATGCTTATGTAATAAAATCTTTTATTTATGTTACAATATTTATATTAAACCATCGTTTACCTAAATATTTATTGTTACAATGCAGCCTAACCTCTATAAACAACATATGTCTATATTGTTGTTTGTTGCTTTGAATGTTGCAGAGCGTTCACCCCATGACCCACCTTTACACAACTGCATCAGATAAAACAAGGAAATTCATCAAGTCTTGCATTCAAGGCAATTTGTACACATAGAATGGACTTGCTTTTTATGTTTTATCATAAGTTTATTTTTCTTTCAATAATTTTAGAATATTGATGTCATGACGTCAACAGACACCAGCCAGTGCCTTACTCTGTGGGAATGATACTTTTGTGAATATATCATGTATAAGTTTTGTATTTGGCAAGTGTGGAATCTTTCCGTAAAAATACTTCTATTTTAATGAATGATTTTTTTGAGCAAATGTATGATTCATGTTTAGAATTATTTAGTTTTTTATTTTATTAAAAATATTTAAAGTCCTTTAATAATATCAAAATTGCTTGGACATGTTAAGGGCATAATAGATATACAGGTTCAAGTAATGTTAAATTTTTGCTGTAAAGTTGCTCTCAGCACAGTAGCTTGAAATAGAGGCCTCTTAAACAGGGGCAGAGGGTGCCAAGTTTGCTCCTTATTCCACACCTGCAGCTAGTTCTGATCTTCTCTGCCAGGTAGTCTCCTGCAGCACTGAGGATATTAGCCAGTAGGTGACAGGCAAGGTCCTACAACATAAGACTAGTTTATACACTAAATTTTAACAAAAAAATAATACCCATTTCATCAAGTACTAAATAACAGTTTCACAAATCCTGCCAAATTTTGGATATATTTTGCTCTAATAGCATCACAGTGTAAGAGTGTGAAATTTTTTTTAATGCAAGTTGAAATTTATTTTGCATGTCCATTAAGGCATATATGAAATACTAAAATCTTAAAGGAAATGAAAGTGTAGAATTACTTACATCCTTAAGAAAAAGCTTTTTTTTGTAATTGCGATATCTACATAATTAAGAGACTTAATGTCTGATAACCACTATGAATTTTTTTCAATTATCATGGATCCTAGATGGCTTTGATGAGGTAAACTGATACATACAGGTGTAAATTGTTAGTCTGTCGTTGGCATGACATCTTTCCCCATCAAAGCAAATATGTGATGACAATTTTCATAACATAAAGTTAAGTACTTTATCACTAGTGTGTAGACATAATAATGTAAGATTTAGCTTAGTTTCAAATGTAGTTATAATTAAGTATTTAAAAGCCAAAAGATTTTTGAAAATGATGAAATAATTCATCTTTCTTAAATAAGATTAGATGGTAGAGGCACCTTAAATATTCTATTTCCTATTAATGAAGCAAGAATTTTTAAAACACACACACAGATTTATAAATCACATAATAAAAAAGATGTTCATAAAATTGTGTTAACTAGCATATGGGTTTTTTTTGTTAACATCATCTGGGAATATAGAAATTGTTTACAATTATGTAAATTATATTTATTTTAAATATAAGGTTTACTAATTTGTACATTTTAATAATACTTATAGTATTCTGTTGTGTTTTATTACTGATCTCAAATCTTTTACTTTTCATTTGAGTGACTTATGTTTTTAGTAATATCACTAATTATTAAAAATCTCTTCATGATAATAAAGTTGAGCTGTCAATCATATTAACAAAATTTAATAATCATTTTGCAAATGTGTCAATTTTGTTTAAATAGTAGATAAAGTGTAGTAGTTAACATTTATGTTGTAGAGTGAATAAATGAATATACAGTTTTCTTTTGTTGAAGAAATGAAATAGTTCACTTTTAAAGTTTTCACTTTTATTTTGGGATAAGTCTATGCTAACAAAGCTATACTAATAACAATGAATTTACATGTTTTTTAAATCACCTACATATAATGGAGATCATTATTTTGTTTATATATTATTAATATTTAGTTATTTATTGTAGAAACTGACATTACTAATGGTAGAGAAATTTGTGCTTCATTGTGAATAATTAATTTTCTGATGTATATAGTCTGAGTGTTATAGAAAATAGCATTTCCTTTTGAAATTGTTCATTCAAGTATGGATAGCACAATGTGTACACAATAGAGAATTATAATCCATTTACTTTTTATGATAATCTATAAAAACTACCAACCTTCACTAACTTGCAGTGTGTGTAGGGTGGATGACAAATCTTGAACAGTGAGCTTGAGATGTGCAGTGGACAAACACCTCATTCCAAGACTAATAAAATTTTCATTCAATTCCCACATGCACACAATAGTTTTGTACAGTAGTTCATTGTGAATGACTTAGCAAACTGTTACCACACACTCTCTTATCTAACTACCTTGTGGGCTGTACTTTTAAGAGGGGGTTCATTCTTTACAAAGGGTAATTCTTTTCTATAAACTTATTGAAAATGTTTGAGAAAAAATTAATCTTCTTCACACCCACACCAAAGAAGATTAATCATATCATTTAATTCATGTTATTTGATCATATCGTTTTTACCATGTGTAATTTATTTATATTGTATAAATTAAAAAATATGCTTCTTAAGATAACGACATATAATATAATCTGTACATACTTTTAAAAGAAAATGTGGTGTAAGGTGAAATTGTGTTCAAAATTTTATAAATTAAATTTAATCTCATGATTGTGTAACATTCTAGAAAAACATTTTGTTTAAAACTTGATCAGTTTAACTTTTAACACTGTTTAATGTCAAGAGATCTGTAGAAAATCACTTGTGCAATTATATCGAATTAATTATAAGCTGGTTTTAAGAATTTCTGTATCAGTAAGAAGAGTCATGAAAAATGAGTACAGACTAAAAAAGGAATAATAAATGTAGATATTAGTAATTTTAATCTGATCTTCTACACACAAAAACCATAAAATTTTATGGACATGATACAGAGAAAGTCAGTAAAAAATTGCATCCTTTTCAGTATAAAATTTTGTATTCTTCTCCTGTGTGTGTACAATGATTTTGAGTGTAGGGATATTTCATATTATGCATTTGAATATTTAAAATTAGGCATGTTAGTGTCCCAGTTTACAACCTACTATCAGTGTATTTTTTAGTTGAGACAGTAATGGTGAATTATTTTTGTTTGTCAATTACAGACACAGTGAAAACTAAACTTTGAAAGTTTTGCTAAAATTGGTTCGAATATATTGTCAAATAAGACCAACTAGCTTAAAGTATGTTGCACTTCAAATAAGCATTAGCTTCTTGCTAAAATAGTATAAAAGGTCAGATATCTTTCATTCGTTTCTCATGTAATATATCAAAAAGATTGCTTTACAGATAAAAGAAAATAGTTGATCAATTTTTCTGTTTTGGCTTGCCCTGCTTTAATCGAAATCAATAATTAATTTTACTGATGAATTAAAGCTAAACTTAATTAGTGTTAGTTAGCATTAATGAATATACAAAATTACCACAACAAACATATTTACATCATTTTGAAATAGTTTTACTCTAAATGGAAAATTATGTTTAATAATATTGTTTAAAGTAGTAACATGGAATAAGGACAAATACATATTAATCAGTTAGAAAAATATGTTCATAAATTCATACATATGTATAGCCAGAGTAAAGAAAAAGAAATTAAAAACAAAAATCTGCTGAAATTAAAAACAAAAAACACTATCTCAACAGTATAATATTGTAAGTATTACTGTAGGGTAATTTGTGTAATGTGTATTTATACATACAAATTGTAAGAGGTAAGTGCTGTAACTGGAACGTCAAAACATAATATAAAATTTAATTTAAAATGTTATCAATCAATAAATAGCATATTTTATGTCTTTCATTAGGTTAATAATACCGTATTGTATAATTACTTAGTTTATAAGTATATATTTTTGATGTAGTCTTGATAGATATTAATCAAAATAAATATATTTTCTTAATCATTATACTGAATAAATGTAAAAATATTGTATGTGATTGTTCTTCAAATGACCATAAATAAAAATTAAGAAGATTTAAAAAAGTTTACATTACAGAACTTTATAAACAGAAGTTTATAAAATAAAATAGATGTATTTTTACTGTTATTATTATATGAAACTTATTTGGTGAACAAGTTTGACAGTGACTTAGTAGATTTCATATGAAATAAATTTCTGTCATTCAATAGACAACATTTTGTGAGCGAATGAGTGAATGAGTGAGTGAATGTGTGTGTGTGTGTGTGTGTGTGTGTGTGTGTGTGTGTGTGTGTGTATGTGTGTGTGAAATAACTCTGTGTACTTAGGATAGTGGTTTGTCTAAACTAATTTCAATAAAAAAAATAATATTACAAATAATATTTTGGGCAAAGACATCATTATTTATAAATTTTTGACAATTTTATTCAATTAGTTTTTACATCATTTTATTGAAAACACTTAGATTATTTTTAGGACTGGAAAATATATTAATAAATTACCTAGGCATTAACATTTTCTAAAATTAAAGTTATTTTATTATCATGATCTGATATTATCTGAAAGATATTTTATTATTATAATGAATGTTATACATATTTCATAATAGTATAATTATATAAATTTTATGTACATAAGTCACATTCACATGTTATCATTTTATCCATTATGAAATCTGATAGACTGTTTATGATAAAATAGGAATATTACAAACTATTTGCTGCCAGTCATTTTTTATGACTGATTAACAGTTATATAGGCCTACTGTTAAACTGTTCATTAGTCTCTATCTGTTTGTAAACAACAAAAATTTATGTAATAATATAGTCACTTTATAAATAAATTAGGATAGTATATGGATGTGGATTGTAAACATAATCAGATATATAGTAAGGTCATATGTAGAGCTATTGGTGTGAAATTATTTTCTTTAACATTCTGAGTTGATTAAAGTCTAATACATTTTGATAATATATGTGTTTTGCTGAACAATTAGATTAAGTTAGACTACCAAAGTCTTTCATTTTATTTATAAATGTAGGTAATAGATGTAATATGTAAGAATTTTTGTACTCCATAATTTTAAGTACATATACATAGCCAAATAAGAAGAATTAAAGTGTGTAAAACAGAAAAAGCCTAAAATATTGTATTACCTAGTTCCAGTTGCATAGTAGCCATACATAATTATGTAACTGATTGCCATAATGAACAGTATATTTGGTAGGATGAAGGAGTTATTCAGACTTATAACGACGTTCTGCTGTCACACTTTGTTATTCCCAAGACTGTCCTTCGTCATCTAAATTGATATTTTAATACCAGTTTTTAAAAATAAATACTTTAGTACACATTTGTCTTGAATAATGCATTATTATAAATAGTCTGAGTTCTGTAGCCCAGACGTGTTAGCATGGGCAACATTTCTCAACCTCTGATATCCCATACAACCCCATAGACTCACTGCTGGGTCCTGAGGGGCATTTGGTGGGTTGTGAAATTGGGCTTGAAAATTAATGTACTGTGTACTAAAAAACTATTACATTTAGTGTTAAGTAGAATTAAGTGTGTGCAATTTGTTTAAGCACAGAAGAGGGCTTACAGTACTCCACGTTAGCAAAGTATGACTATAAACTGCATGCACAATGCACACCCCTACAAGTAATTCTGCCAGCACCCATGCTTATGGGTCCCATGAAGTGTAATATGCTTCAAGATGGGTCCCGGACTTAAAAAGGTTGAAAACCACTGAAATAGGGCATTTCAATATATTTATCATGTGGATATCTCATGACCTAATCAGAAATGTAAGTTCACCAAATCTTACTAGGTTTGGGGGCTTATCACCTAGGAAAATTAAGTGCATATTAAAGGCATATTGAAGAATATTTGACAATATTGATCATCTATATTTGTAAAGGGTACCTCTGGCCAAGACCTGTAACTATTCCAACTAATATAGTAAGTAGATGTGGGTAGTAAGAGTACTTAGAGTATCTGAATACTGAATTCAGAAGCTTTAATACTGTGCTTCATAAAAGACATTTAACACGATTACACAGTAATTGCTGTGAGGAGGCTGGTAGAAAAGACAGTGAAATAATGATGTTACTACTACTTTCATTGACACTATACATGTTGCTGAAAGAGTGTAATGAATTGTAAAATTTCTGCACTCAAAACTAAGTTACAATAGACTTCCCTTAAAAGTAATAAGATTCATAATTTTTTCATGAATACTCGTTTAATTTTATATACATTATTATACAAACTTTACCTGATTGATTTTGGTGTATTTGGAGTGTTGATGGTGCTAATTATTTAAAAAATAATACAAAAAATAAAATTTGTAGCAATGTCAAATTTGATTGGTCTATAAAATTGGCATAAAAATTAATTTTTACTGTCTGTAAATGAAACTTGTTTAGAAATCATATGATGTTTTAACATTGAGAGACTACATTTAAATATTCTAAAAATTAGGGTTAGTTCTGTAATAAATTTTGAACATTATGGAATTTGAAAGTAATTTGTAGTGGTTTCATGTTATTTATAGGAGTGAATAAAAATATTCAGTAATCAATAAACTCTACCTTTCGTTTGGAAAGACATTATTTTTTAAAAGGATTTTGTACCTAATTTTCTGTTATCTGATTGTATGCGTTTTAAATCACTTGTTGGTACCATATAGTTCTTTTCTTGATATACTGTATGAATTATTTATGCTACACTTGTATTCAGTATAGATTGTTTTATCTGACTTGGAACATGTTTTGAGCATCAGGCAATATGTTCATCATCAGTCATATTAGTTTTTGTTTTTAATCTGGTGAGGTATTATGCACTGGTTGGTTGGTGGTGCTGGCTTGTGTTGGCTTTTGGTTGGGTTTTGTTAATTGAGATTTATTGCTGTTACTGTGGTCAAATGTTTTATATAAACTTGTTCTATGAGTATTTCCAATGTTTAGTGTTTTCAAAGTTCTGTTACATTTTGAATTAATTTGTATTTGTTCCGGTATTAGTTTCTTGTGTTTTATGTTTATATACCGTATGTGTAGAGTTTCTCAAATATTCATTATAGTGCAGTGGCGTGGCGTGGATACATAACAGCTGTTGCCGGTTGTGATAGGCCTAAAACTTAGACTAAAAATTAATTCGAATTTTTTTCTAGTAACAAGTGTTTTTTTTAGAGCCAAAATATTTTTTTATAGTATTTTCTATCATTCGCTGGGAGAAGAAGAAAGTCCCGGTTCAATGGGATCTCACTCCATTATACTTACACAGAATAAATCAGAACACAAATAATCGAATTAAAAATAACAAAGACAAACAGAGAAACACATGACTAAACGAACAAAACACAAATAGGTACTGTACTAACTGCTGCACGTCGGTTCCGAACTGAGCGTTTTGCTAATTTATACAGCGGCAACACACTGTACTCACTCTACAGTCAGTACAGTGACAACTCCTACGACGAGGTCTATGACCGTACGCAGTGAAACTTCGATGCCTGAGCCGGCAACACAAGACAGTGCAAGTGCCCAGCAGTTCGAAAGAAATGCTACGCTTTTCTTCAAGTTTCCCTACTAATATTTTGGACTTCAAATTATTCAATAACTAAAGTATTTATTCTGTGATATATTAATATTATTTTCTCCTGGTTACATGGACGCCGACGCCACACTATAGTATAATAGTGCCTTTGTGTAGTATGTGTTTTATTAGTATCATGTTGATGTTATATGGGAATTCCTATCCTGTGTGGCCACACATATACATATATATCTAATTTGTATATATACAAATCTAATTTGGCCACACATGCAATAAACACTGGACATGAATTCCCAAACATAAGCGACATGACATTAGTAAAACACATACCACACAAAGGCACCATAATGAACATTTGGGAAAATTTACAAATATACAAACATAAAACATTAAACAAACTAATACCTGAACAAATACAAATCAGTACACATCAGTCAAAGCACTCAGCATCGAAAATACACAAAACACTAATACATACACCACAATCACACACAATAATACCACATTAAAATACCAGAGACCAACAAGAAACCACAATAACGACCAGCCAACACACAAATACTTCACCAGACGTAAAATCACGAAGGCTGAGGATGAGAACACAATGGTTCTCGAAACATGTTCCTAATAAGGAAAGAAATATCTTGAGGTAAATTCATTATAAAAATTATATATATATATATATTGCAACAGAACACAGGATGATAAGATATGCTGTTTATATCAGAGTACATGAATGACGAGCATTTTCTTGTTTAAATTTGTTTTGTGTAATATTTTGTCTTTTAGTCATAAGTTTTGTATTTAAAAATTGATAAGCATGTAGGTTACACCAAACTCTTCAGAAAAAGATGTACTATATTATCATGTATTTTTTGTATGAATTGGTGCGCGTGTGCGGGTGTGATAATCTGCGATCGCTATAGTGGCAGTGGTAGTTAACCGATTTACATGAAAATTTGACAAGGCATTATTTAAGTAAATAGCTTCGATTTGTATATACTCTGAGATTTGTAACTATTTTAGAAATATGGTTTTTTAAGTAAAGCAAAACTCAAGTGTAACTCTTATCAATGATAGGGTAATAAAAATTGTAGATAATTTCCATGCAGGACTATGCAAAATTATACAAAGTTTTTCATCAAATTTGTGTATCTGGTCGTTCCATCAATCATGTGACTTGGGCTTGGCCTATGAAAATACACCAAATTCAGTGAGATTCATACGTTGCAGAGCTAGGATGGACACAGTCTGTCTGTCGACGTTGCTAGGGGAAGTTGTGCCCGGGTAAGAGAGTTGTTCTCTTACAAACGTAGAAATATCTTATATAAAATAAACCATAAACCTTCAAATTCTTAACGAAGTTTTGCGGTAAGAACCAAGAAGGAATAGAGGAATATCTTATATAAAATAAACTATAAACCTTGAAATTCTTAACGAAGTTTTGCGATAAGAACCGAGAGGGTAAATAATTAAATAAAATTTAAAATATAATACAGTGCTGTGTCGTGTAAGTTAAGATATCCGCTTAGGGAACTTAAAGACACTACAAGATATCGTGGAAGCAGTCAAACATAACTACGAGACTCTGTGAAATATCGCCGCTGGAGCCGCTTGCTGTACAAGTTAACGACGAGACGAAGAGGACGCCAGGACGAAGAGGACACCAGGAAGGAGTGAAGCTGTAGAAGAGGACGACGAGACGAAGAGGACACCAGGAAGGAGTGAAGCTGTAGAAGAGGACGACGAGACGGGACCGACGAGACGAGAGGAGGACGTTGCAGCAAACAAGTAAAATCGATTTATATTAATCGAACAATACAAACAATTTAATATACTATCAATACATGACAATTTAAAATACATTATACATCTTTATAAACAATATTTGTATATAATAAATAATTTTTCATCTCCTCCATAATAGACTTGTATCGATTTTTACACACTCACAATATCCTTATTAGAATAATAAAGTTTGATCTGTTGCTATATATATACATATATATATATACATATATATATATATACATATATATATATTGTAACGTCTCGCGGGTATTCTCTCGGAGTATCTCTTGATCTTCGCTGTAATTACTTAATGAAATCTATGTTTTATTTGCCCCACGTTGGGCGCCATCTTGTAACGTCTCGCGGGTATTCTCTCGGAGTATCTCTTGATCTTCGCTGTAATTACTTAATGAAATCTATGTTTTATTTGCCCCACGTTATTAGTGTCATCTTGTAACGTCTCGCGGGTAAATCCGAGTCAATTTACGTATTTTTACGTCTATTTGTACTCTTCGAAAATCTCGCTTTATTAAGAGTCACAGAATCTGTTATATTTTATGTTCGATGCTTCAAAAATCGAGTGTGTGTGATTATGCAAATATTTTCTTAGATTTTGTTTATGTGAAATCAATACCGTTGTTTGACAGTAGTTAGTTGTAGTAGTAGGGTAAACAAAAATTGTAGTAGTAGGGTATACAGTAGTAGTTGGGTTAACAAAAATAATAAAGTTTATGTTCACCTCTTTTCCAGAAGTATTTAAAGAGATTGTGCTGTTTCTAGTGTTATAAGTTTATAGTTGAGGTGTAATTTAGTTAAATTTTAATAGGTAACGATCTCACCAACAAAGTCGAATTTCGTTAGGCTAGGCTTGGAAATCGAAGGTTGATTTTTCAAGGTTTCATCAAATTGCGGGCGTGAATTGTTCTATTCGAAGGAGGTCTAAGATGTAGTCGACATCACTCGTTAATTTTATTAATTTTGCACTGATTATTTCAAATGGTATTTATTAATTTCTTAAATTTTTATAGACATTACACTTTTCATACTGCTCACTTCCAATATCTTTTAACAATTAATTTCAATTCTTGTTAGTTAGTTACTCTTAGTAACCAAGAATTTTTATGGTTTTTTATTGGTTACTCTATATACCTTTTAGTATATAGGCTATTATTAATTATTATAAATTCATTTCTTCTTTTTAGAAAAATAATCCTTTTTAGATTTTATTTATAATCGAATTTAATTTATTTAAGGTTTTGCTTTATATTTTTCCTGAAACTTGTACACTGGCATTTTATATTTTAATCCCTTTTATTTTGATTTATTTATGATTTATAATTCACTTAATGTATCCTTACTCTAAACTATTTTTTTACATGACATCTTGCTAACATAGTATTATTTGATATATTATTATCATTTTATGTATAACCCTGGGTTATCTTATATTTAAACAAATCCTTTATGGCCTACACAATACAAAATTACAAAAAATACAAAACTTGTCAGCAGCAATATAGTCCACTGGTACAATATTGATTGTTGTTTTTCATCTCCAGTACAAATCTGTGAGATGCTCTTTTTAAAGGTTTACACTTTCACCGAGTACACTATGTTCCACTTTGTACACTGCACTTTTATTATTATTGTTTACAGTGTTTTTGGAGTACAAAGTTTTTTATAGCTTGGTACATAATCCCCATTTCTGACATTTAAAAATGGGTGATTACTGGTTTTAACTATGGTGATTATGTTATTATATTTGGGCAGGTGTTATGTAACGTTACAATATATATATATATATATATATATATATTGCGACAACACAAATTACTAAACTATTGGCGCATAGGATATGATAGTATGTGTATTTCAAATTACAAGTCTATATTGGAGGGTTTAAGATTATTTATTGTACAAACACAAGTTATAGTTTATATGGTATATTTGATATGTACAGAATGTAATGTTTGATATAGAGTCTTTCTTTTAAAATGTTAAATAATGTTCATACGCAAGACGTGATACGTTACATAAGAAGACTCCCACGATGATGTTGTTGAAGAGAAGGGCCGGTCTTTGCGATGTAGTTGGTTCGTCAGGTGTGGCTTACAAATGACAGACGTTTCCCCAGAAACGTTTACAGCTGGGCTGGCGTCCTGTAACAGCTTGGCTGATGTCCTGTAACAGCTGGGCTGGTGTCCTATAACAGCTGGGCTGATGTCCTATAACAGCTGGGCTGATGTCCTATAACAGCTGGGCTGATGTCCTATAACAGCTGGGCTGGTGTCCTGCAATTCCTACGATGAATCTGACGCTTCGTACACACAACGGTACTACGGATCTTATTACTCGCAAAATTAATATAGAGTTATGACCAAGTAATATCTCAGGTGACAGTGAGTTTAATCTAATAACGGTATATTGAGCTTATACCACTCCGGCTTCTTCAAGTGTTCACGCGAATACAAGGTCTACTGCGATCAGCAGACCACCCTATGAGGAAATCTTGCACTAGCACGGAAACGTCTTGATGGAACTATTGCGTAACAATTAATGATACTGTCACTGCGGAAAATCTCGCACAGTGATACAGTTACACTCACTTCTTACACACGTAATACTACAATATTAATATCGTGTGTAAAGAGATAATATCAACTGTTATGCGTCACACGCGTTACTAACCCCGAAAAGTCTTAACAGATCCTTGCAAGCGGTAGAATCTTGTACAAGGATTGTATGTACCGTTCGCGGTAGCAGCAGTGAAAAACTGCCTATAATGTTACGCACAATGCGTTAAAACAATACTGTGTAGATGTACTACACACCCAGTTCTGAGTCTTCCCGTTTCACTAACGACGAATAGTTTTTACAGCACCTTGCAAGCGGTAGAATCTTGTACAAGGAGTGCACGTCCCGTTCGCGGTAGATGGCGTAGAAGAACTGTCGTAATTATACGCGCAATGCGTTAAAACAATACTGTGTGCAGATGTACTATACACACAGTTCTGAGTCTTCCCGTTTCACTAACAACGAATAGTCTTTACAACACCTTGCAAGCGGTAGAATCTTGTACAAGGAGTGCACGTCCCGTTCGCGGTAGATGGCGTAGAAGAACTGTCGTAATTATACGCGCAATGCGTTAAAACAATACTGTGTGCAGATGTACTACACACACAGTTCTGAGTCTTCCCGTTTCACTAACGACGAATAGTTTTTACAACACCTTGCAAGCGGTAGAATCTTGTACAAGGGTGCACGTCCCGTTCGCGGTAGATGGCGTAGAAGAACTGCCTGTGCAACGACAGGCTTAAGAAAATTTCCAACCACCACGCAGCATTCTATTGGTGGATGGAAGTCACATGGTTAGTACATCGTGACAATGCACTTTTCATGCAGTAGAGTGCATTTACTTTGTAACAGCATGCATAGCGGTAATCAGACTACCCGTATCTCATGCATAACTGCCTACATACTAATATCATACATGAACGTAAACAATAGTCAGAAATGTATAGGGAATGTAGCAATACATATGTCTAAGTTCAGTTAATGTCAACACAACGATAAATACTTCACGCACCGCCCGGGAAACGTTTACCACTCGCGCACGCACGCACATTTCCACAAACACAGTACATGAATAACAATAAATAATAATGCACAGTTTTACTAAACTAAACCCTTATCCTTACTAAATACAATTGATAACAACCAAACTTAACCATCTACCAATATAATATGAATGTCCATTGTCTGTGTAATATATGAACTTGCCCCGCCTATCATGATCCTGTGATTCGTTGCAATATATATAAGTACTTCACAAGACCTAAAACTAGTAAGGCTGAGGATGGGAACACAAAGCGTCCCGAAACATGTTCCAAATAAGGAAAATACATCTTGAGGTAAAATCATATAAATATTAAATATATTATGTACATCAAGAAATAGACTGTAGCAAAAAGTGTTTGAATATATATATAAAATTTTCTACATACGTAACTCAAAGTTTCTTGCAGCAATTATTGTGATATTATTCAATATAGTTTCTTCTGCAAGTAGTGTACTGCGATATATTTTTTTGCGAAATTATATTGTGAAATGACAAAAATGCAATACACTACTTGCAAAAGAAACTATATTGAATAATATCACAATAATATATCACACATGTGCGTGAGCATGTACCCATATATCAAACTCAACATGTGACAATATGTGTAGCCTATACAGAGCCCTACACTCTGTTTAATAAGAATTATCACAATATACTTGTTTACTTCATATGCTACGTATAACGTACAACTGTTTACAAGCAATCAAAAGTAAAAAATCTTTTTTAAAATGAATCATTGTGTGTACTTATTTCTCTATTATATTTAACATTATTTTAAACTATGTAAATGCATGATGAGAAAATCCGCATGAATAAGTAATTTGAAGTGAGTCACACATACTATGTGTGCGAGTACATAACAGATTATATATTACTTATTACTTAGCCTACTGTTGATTAGACTAAATAATGCAGTACTTAGATTACGTTCTTATATTACAGATGAAAGCCAACTTCTTGAGTTTCTTAATATGGTAGATTTTTTTATTAACAAAATTTACACCATGGTGGACTTAAGTACTAAAAGATTTGTTTGAATTTCATTGCGCATTGATAAAAAAAATTGGTTATTATGAAAGTTTATTCAAATATGAAGACGGATCACATATAGTAGGTCTTTGTCAAAACACTGTCACCGTACAGTAACAAAATTGAGGCAAGCAAGCTATTGAGGTAATATCAATCTCAGTTAGACATATCGCTACCATCTACATCAATCTCTTGTCTTTCCTTCAGTAATATTTACTTAATTATGTTCATGAAAGAGCTAAATGATTACTGCCATGTTGAGTTGGTATAATTTGGTGTAGGCTACTATTATATTGATCGTTACTTAATTACGTGAGATCATATCAGCAAAGTAGTTAACCTGTTAGTATGCTTACGTAATCAAACAACGATTTAGAGCATTCGATTAAGTCAGCGTTAACTAGAGTCCAGTTCAAACACTATTAATGTATTAAGATAGTGACAGTGGAGCGTAATGAATTCATTTAGTAGGTAGACACATGAGGATGGCGTCACAAATGCAAATACCCTGATGCATCGTCAAAGCGCCACCACTTACTCCGACTAATTGCATTTCGTATGGATGCACTGACTTAACCGTATCCTGTCAGTAATTATTACATTCATATACTGCTTGTAGTTAATTGGAGTGGCAAGTGTTACCTGCTGATACAGAACGTTTGATATTCAAATCGTCGGAAAACCAACAATATTTATATTATGTCAGTTTTATTATTTCTACTTGTTAATTGAACCGATGTGAGCACAGTATTGAAACAACTTCGCTACCCTTTGGAATAATTATTTAGGGTTTTTTTGTACTGTCGATTTGTATTTATTTCTTTTCACTATGCAATAAACATGTAATCTGTTTAATTACGATACGTGTAATCTGTTTATGTTCATGAAGACTGATAGAATTTGTCAAGCCCACTACAAAAGATAATGGTGTGTTGTGAAGTAACAGCCTACACCAACTTCGCTCTTATTGTAAGGTGAGTGTGTGATGATAGCGATTCTAAGACGCCTGTGAAAACAAATTGATATCCTATTGGATGCGTTGGGCAGCAATCGGATATCAATTTTTTTCACTACTTAAACTGCCGTTGAGTATATGGCAAACCACTTTCTGGGAAATCTTAATGAAAAGTATTTTATTCTATTTGAGTGTCTAATTGTGTTTAAGGCTTGCACTGTACAAAATACCATGACGAAGTGATCCGTATTGACAGGTTAACACAGATGTAATTTAAAAAACCTTGTTCAGTCAGTTTCGATGTCTTCAACATCAAGATCTTCGAGTTCCTAAACAGGAACTGATACTTAGCAGGACCAGAGGGCTTCGTGAAATACTTAACCTTCCGTGTATCTTTACCTGAAAATATACAATATTGGTTAATAGGTGAAATTATTTTTACATGTCATTCTCTTAGAATCCACGCTTCACAACACTATGAGCACTTTTACAAATTCTTCACACACACACACACACACACACACACACACACACACACACACACACACACACACACACACACACACACACACACACACACACACACACACACACACACACACACACACACACACACACACACACACACACACACACACACACTTCATAGTACAATACATATGAATAAACATCTCGAAACAATTATAAAAAATGTGACACTTGACTTTGCCATGATGCTGTAGCGCTGGATGTAAAGGACTAAAAGCAAAATCCATGTTGCGTTACAAAAGTGAAACGATTTATGTTTACTTTGTTAGGGAACAGAATATATAACATAAACCCATAAGTTAGGGTCATGATGGTAAAACAGCTTTTTACCAGCTGTTTGAAATTTTTCTGTCACTGGTGTTTTTAAAATGCACAAAATCAAACATCCGTGTTGTGATGAATTCTCTATTAAAATTTTTATTGGTGTCAATGGAAAATCAAAACGAAATTGTAATTGTGTTAGGAGATGCAGCACCTTCAAAAACACAGGTAAGTGGGTTCACTCGAGTTTAAACGTGGTCGTACAAGCACTGAAGACTATCCCAGCAGTGGACGTCCAAAAAGAGCAACAAAAAATGGCATTATAAAACAAATTTCATACGGTGTTGGAAGACCGCAGATTGAGGAGTGGATGACGTTGTTGAAATCATAGGCATCTCATATAAGCGTGTGCATCATACTTTAACTCAAGAACTTGGTGTAAAAAAGCTTTGTCCAAGATGGCTGCTGCATCTGGAGTTGTAGCATTTTTTGGGCGTCCAGTGCGACCACGTTTTCAATGCTTGTACGACCACGTTTAAGCTCAACTGCCTACTTACAAACCATTGGTTTTGAAGTCGCCGCAGTTCGTTTTGAATTTTCGTTGGCGCTAAACAATTTATAACAAAGAATCACACCACGATGTTTGATTTTGTCCGTTTTTCAGAACACGTCAATTTTAAACAGCTTCTAAACAATGAATAAATTGATAGATAGATTTGGAAATTAACAGGAGTTCACATAAAATCAAATATTGCAGCACACAAAAAATGTTAGTTTTTACCGCTAAGCTACAGTTGTCGCTCCGCGAACTTTTCAATTGATCCTCGTATTTAACTTATTCTTGTGAATAAAATTAAATTTTACAAATTAACTTAAAGAGAACTGAAATTATATGACACAGTAACTGCCACTGCTTTTACTATTAATCAGATTTCTTTGTGGTAATAACAAATGAATTTCCTCCTTTATACGTCGTTACTTACAATATCTTTTATATATTTTTACGTTACTTCCGTGACAAAAAAGTCTTCATATTTTTGAGTTGGACGTCGAATATCATTTTCAACTCTATAACAACATTTCTATTAAATATACCAACGAATAACAAGTTAACAAAAGTTAAATATTTCAATTTATGGAGATCAGATGAGCAGCTGTTATTTGTTAGAACATACTCCAGTACTCTGAATTTCGTGTCAAGTTAATTTTAATTATTATTACTTTTAAATGTGGATACTCATAGAGACCTGCACACACACACACACACACACACACACACACACACACACACACACACACACACACACACACACACACACACACACACACACACACACACACACACACACACACACACACACACACACACACACACACACACACACACACACACACACACACACACACACACACACACACACACACACACACACACACACCGCACAGGAGTTGTGTCTTAAAGGTAGTGTTTAATTTTATCTATGTTGTAGTGAATTAAAATTTAAACTGCCCGATTGCGATTTGCAGTCGAGCCGAAGCCAAATATGCGGCCAGATTGCAGCCGTTCCATAAAAGTACTCTAGAGGGCGCGCAGGTGCACTAATTAGGCTTGATTAAAACAATGCTTAATTACGGAGCGCACTTTATAGGTTTGTTTACTGCTGCACATCTGAGCCAACTTTCACCCCCTACCCTTTACAATGCGTTCATTCGCTCCTATTTTATTAAAAACATGTGTAAGTGTTAGTATTGCAGCGAACACCTGAGTCTTGCTTGGAAACAAACTTTTTAATGTTCGCTTAAATGTTATTAAATGCTAGAATTGTTTCACTGTGCGCCATTATTCTGCAATAAACAAAACAACCCTTTCCAACTGAATGCTAACCATTAATCATACAACAAAATTCAAAATAATACAACAATGAAATAAGATATGAGTCTTACTAATAGAATAATCTCTTTGCCAAGGTTAAAAATCATAATTTTTTAACGTAAGAAACTACATAATATTAATAATTATAATAATTAAATATACGGGAAAGAAGGAATAAAAACTAATTTTTTGTTTTCATATGATATTAATAATGCTGTTTTCTTGAGCAATAACAAGTAAAACAGTGATGAAAGAGTGAATACCTAACGAAGAATTACAGACGTTTTACGACTGTGTTGTAGAGAAGTGGTTCGATGTACGCTTCAACTTCAAGCCGACTACCTCGGGACCGCTTTTCAATTTCATCAAGGTGGAGGCCTTTAACCGTTACCGGCTGCTTCTTGCTTTTTCTTCTGCACTCGATGATTCAATGATCTCTTTCTTCTTACTTCTTTCTGCGTAGCACACTTTCCACAAATGCTGCCACCTGGTCCCACTTGATTCTATCAGATAACATGATCTTCCCGACATTCTGAGAGTTATCTGACCAAATTTGTCTCAAGATTCTGTTTCCCTACCGCCCACAAGAAAGTGTGGTGCGCGTTGTATAGGACAGAGTGGGCATGCCAGACCTCTGGTTTTGACCATCGTGAACACGTAGCTACAGAAATACCCGTGCCCAGTCAGAAATTGTGAGATAATAGTTGATATTACCGAACGGGCGGTCTAACCACTCTTTCCGACTGCCTATCAGTCTGGCTGTCCATCTGCCTCTAGTTTCGTTGTTCAAACAGTCATACCACCGACAAATAGTTAGATCCTGACTTAAACTAATAATAATAATAATAATAATATTATTATTATTATATTTTTGCAGAGGAGACAAAATGCATTATGCACCACCTAGAGACCAACGATTGGTCTCCCGGTGTGTGGGACTCCGATAACCCTCTTGATTACTTTTCGTATTACTTCAGAGTGGCGCCCGTATCTAGCTTACTAGGCTCCTCAGTTATAGAACCTTAGTTACAACATCTTGCTGTTTCGGTCTAATGCCGGCTTCTTCCATCGAAAAGGTCGCCACCTTGTCCCAGGCCTCTCTGCTCCTGATCATGACGTCTATGATGTTACCGAGCATCATGAGGCTAACTCCATCTCGAGTCCTCGTCTCTTCCAAACCCACCGATCACATTTAAAGATCGAAGGGTAAGACACACGACGGGTCTTCCAAATTTATAGTCCTATACACCTACCCAGAGAAGTATCCGTGCCCTGCTAGGAATTAGGTTAAAAAGTAGTCTACCTCGTCACACAGTCTACTACCATAGATAGAGAGAGGTTTTTGGCGTCGACAGCCAGTACGGCTGCGGTGTTACAGTACGCGATCGTTGAAAGACAAGAAGTCCTTTTTTAATAGAAAAATCAGTAACCCGTTTGTGGTGGATCGCCTGTCACGGACATGCAAAACAGCTGGTGGTCTGTTGATTGAGACCCTAACTGACGAGCAAGGGGCAAGGTTACTTATGATGAATAAAAACTGGAGGCATAGACATTGAAGTGAGTCCCCATACCACACTGAACTCTACAAAGCGGGGTGGTAGCGCGCCGTGACTTACTAAACTGCGCTGAAGAGTAAACTGCTACAGAATTAGCGTTATAAGGAGTCACAGCATGTCGGAGGCTGACGGTGCGCAGGAAGGGACAGACACTTCCTTCTGTCTCCCACGCCTCGATCTGCCAAGACAACACTGTCAGGGAAAATCGGAGCAGGAATCCATCGGCTGAGGGTGAGACCATTTATTCCTCAGCCCATGCAGTGCTTTCAGTGTTTGCGTTTTGGGCTCACGGCATCCAGGTGAGCCCGAGTCAAGACATGCTACTACGGAAAGACGGCCCATGGCGTTGACCATTGTGACGAACCGATGAAGTGTATTAACTGCAGTGGCCAACAAATTTACAGGTCGCAATTGTCCTGTGTGCAAACATTGAAGAAAATCAACTACCTAGAAGCCAAGAAAGTTACAACGAACCAAGGCAAAGTGAGCTATGTACAGACTGTTAAGTCTACACCAACAGTGAAGTCCACACTAATTGTGAAAAAGATAATGCCAGCAGTTACCTGCTTCATGGAGCGAACCTTTGCTGCAATGCATCATCGCCAGCCAGTGCAGTGGTATCTAGCATGCGTGGAGGAAATAACAGCGGGTCTGCTGCGAGATCCTCAATTAGCCATCAAAGAATGGCGAGTAAAAACCTTGTGGCTACAGTGGATTCCAGACTTCGAGAGGATGCCACCGTCCATCACTCCGTCTTTTTAAATAGTGAAACCCGGGAGAACTTCTTGAAAGTGAAGGCAGGAACAGAAAGTATCCCCGACAATCAGTAGACGAGCTCCAGATCGGAGTTCGGCTCCATTGCCCGTGTCAGTGATCTCATCAACCTGGGTGTCCTGGCAGAGCTGATGAAGAAAAAGAAAGGCTGGCCAAAATGTAAGGCACGGAAGTAACAACTGATTCCTTGACATCCAGTATGGAGAGCATCCTTCAAGAAATTTATACGATTGTTTTTCACATTACTGCAACTGAAAATGCTACTGGCCAGACATAAACCTATGTGTGTGTGCCTGCAGGAAACACGTCTGAAGCAGGAACATCTTTTTAATATTAAGGGATATGAGTCCTTCCGCTGCGATGTTACATCAACCATCAGAGTTAGGGGAGGCGTTGCTATATTTCTTAGCAACGCATATCTCGCTTGCTACGCCTATACCAATAGTAACTATCAGTTTGTTAGAGCTACTGATGATGACGATTTGCCGCCTATATTTGCAGGATTCTACATGGCTGATAGAAGATTTACAGGATCTTGTCGAAGCAGCTACCATCTCCACTACTGATGTCTGGCGGTTTCAACGACCACAGTCCTACTTGGGGTTGTGATAGGACGAACATCATTGAATTAAGAACTGAATATCTACTGCTAAACAACACGCTTGTCTATTTAAACACCGGCGCGAGCACCTACTTAATGTTACCCGTGGGACTTTTTCGGCTATCGATATTTCAATCTATATTATAGCCCGAGTCTTGCCCCACGTCTGACGTGGAGTGTGCTCCCAGACCTTCACGGGAGTGACCACTTCCCAGTGCTTATAACAACGCGAAAGACTTAAACAGTCTTAATAAAGACTAGCCTTAAACAGGTACAAACAAGCGCCGACCGAAGACAATCGCATCACTTAAACGACTTCGAGCCGACGATCATAGAACAATATTCATCGTTAAAAGATTAAGTTGGGAAAGCTACGGCTCGACCACTACAAGGTAGACCACAGTGACAGAAGTATGGAAGAAGATCAGAGCAATCCTCGTACATCAATGTTCAAGCCTAATCACATATGTAGAGCATGATGGTGATTTGTCATGCAACCCCGATGAAATTGCTGACACCTTGGCTGCGCGATTTGCCCAGGTCAGTAGTTCGGAAAGCTATCCTCACGGTTTCCCGAGAGAAAAGCCAAAGTCGATCAAGATCTATACCTTGAATTTGAAAGTTATAGGACTTCTAACGTGCCTTTCGCGACGAGGGAATCGCAGTCTGTTGTTCGAAATGCTGGCGACACTGCAGGGGCATCGGACGGTATTCCTAACAGCATTACACGTCGACTGCTAGATGTAGCCATGGCTACACTACTGATAACGGCATATGGAGGCAAGGGGACTGTCCTATCCAAAGAATAGAGACGATCATTATCCCTCTTCCGAGAACTAGAATCATTTGCAAGTGATTCTACCAAGAATCCCCTTAAAGCAGAGAACTATCATCTAGTATTGTTGATGTGTTGTTTAGGAAAGTTATTTGAGATGATGGTTAACAACAGGCTTACCTTTGTGTCCTGAAAAAAAACGGCTTACTGTCTGCGCACCGGAAGCGCCACCGTTTTAATAAACTGGAAGCTTTTAATAAAACTTGGAGACACAATATCATGAAAGAACTACATGATTGATAATCTTGCGCTGTTTTACTCGGCCAAGGGAATGGCAATGGTCAAACGTAAAATCTAATATTAATTTACAATTAGTAGATTGTTTATATCAGTATGAGGACGGGATAATGTTGTGATTTGGTATACAGTGATGCTTTAATTAAAAGCAAAAATAATCAAACAAACTAATAAGTGTAAAGTTAAATAAAGCGCTTGACGCAACGGATAACAGGCACTTAGACATTTAATAATGTTTTAAATTATTAATACGCATTAATTCCATTAATACGCAAAAATTGTTTCCTAGATGGAAATGTTATACCTGACAACAACAACAACAACAACAACAACAACGACGACGACGATAATAATAATAATGTCTTATCCAAACAAAAAAAATTAAAATGGTATGGACACACGAAAAGAATGGCACAGGGAAGATTGCGAAGGAGAGTTATGGAATGGACCCCACCAGGAAGAAGGAAAAGAGGAAGACCACCTGGGGACGAGAGGGAACGAGAGATTGAAGAAGCTCTTTGCATGGATAATGAGAATTCAGTGCAGTGGAAGATGAGAATTCAATCACTTCTGTAATCTTTGGTTCCGGAAAATGTGTAAACATTGTACAGCCGAAATAAATATAATAATAAAAAAATAATGTCGCCTTTCTTACCTTGTAAGCAGTCTAGGGTAGGTTGTCTGCTGTGTACAAGGAAGGTTGTGTGCACTACATTTCAGCCGCCCGTTAGTACTTCAGCATGTTATCCAAGATACTCATTTCCACAGACTGAGTCGGTTTGGGACTGAAAAACATATCTAGACTAAGGTGCGCGCGGGAAAAACAAACTCCCGGGTTTGTAGTAATTAAAATATAAATAAAAAATGATTTTTAATAAAGAGAAATCTATTTTTTGTATTTGAACATGTTATGGTTAATAATGTATAGTACACACATAAATACAATTTTGGTCTATAGCTCTTATTAAGGTACCGGTAGGTTGGGGACATATATTAAGGTTTGTTTGGACGAGAAGAGGGACTAGCGTCACGTTATGTGTTTTAAAAATGATTTTGGAAAAAGTTACCATGGAAAAATTGATAACTGAAAATACTGAAATCTCGGGGTAAAATTTTAATAGTCGGGTAGAAGAAAATTTACTACAGGACTTAAAAATTAGACAGAACGATAAAGGGCAAAAAGTGGGCAGGAAACGAAACCAAGTTCCCGGTTAAAAAAATTTTTTAAAAATCACACTCAAGTAACACAAAGAAAAGGATGTAACAAGTACAGGGAATGACGGTGAAAATACCCATAAAGACTACTCCAAAGGTTATCGTAAGAGACATGACGAAGAATCCGAGCATTCCTCAAACAGAAAATACCACATACCACATAGGCCTACATAAATTTCCTCATTCATAAACAATATCATGTACGGAGGAGAGCAACTGAAGACGGGGAATTGAAGAATATAGATAATTACTGTATCATGAGATGACAAAAATTTTCTTTCTCTAGTAGAATGTAGTTGTTCTTTTCTGCCAAAAATCTCGGTTTAACCAGTTGCTCTTTATTAAATTATTCTCTCCATTGAGTGGGAGAATATTGGTTAGAAATATTTAGGGGTGGTTCGCGTAGTTAGGTTGTCTTCTTCTTTTAGTTTTTTAGGAATCACGTATGTCTAAGGACAAGAAATTTTTAAAGGAGAATTCGATGATGAAAAACTACAACTAAAAATGTGGAAAAGTATAAAAATTTTCTAGTTTAGGCTACCAACCCTTAGACATAACTGAAAGCTAGAAAGACAGAACTGATAGAACTAGCATGAAAACAGCTGAAATGAAAGACCGACTCGCGAAGACATGGGTGTTACAAACAAGGATATCCACAATCAGTTAACTGTTAAGCTATAATTACGGTAATAATTGGACAAACAATTACTGCAAGATAGTCAACAGTAGACCCCGATGGATGCTAATAATCACTTACCAGGTGATAACAGGAAGGAAAGGTAAACGACGAAGGAAGAGGTGATCATAGTCTTGTGTAACTGGAACAGGCTTTTAGTCTATCCCCTAGAAAGAAGAAGAAAAAAGGACAAGAAGACGAAGAAAAATAATAATAATAATAAGAAGAAGAAGAAGATGAAAAGAAGAAGAAGAAGAAGAAGAAGAAGAAGAAGAAGAAGAAGAAGAAGAAGAAGAAGAAGAAGAAGAAGAAGAAGAACTATGAGTAGTCGCATGTGAGATAAGGCGGACATGGTACACAGAGGCAAGTTAGTTTTGCCATTCAGCTCACAGTTAGCGGGGCAATGATCACCACTGAAATGTTTAGTAAATGTTAGGCCAGTAATGCAATTAGACTACATGAATTATCATAAAATTAGCCTTAAAACGTCATATTTATTTGTTTTGCCATTTTTAAAAGTTTGTTCTTACTGTTACCCCCTATTCATATTGACATATTTGCATGTAACCTAACACTTATATGCCGTTGACAAAATAATACAGCTCACTGAGTTATTGAATTAAAACAAGAAAAGTTATTAACAAGAATTCTTTATTAAAACGGTAATAAATTTAAATAAATAAATGTCACATTTTGAAAAAGAGTTCAGTTTTTATATGTAATTAAATAAATACATACAAAAATAAAAGAGTAGAATAAAAAAAGTCGGAAAATTTTTATTATTCCAAATAATACAGAGATGAAATTATTTAAGTGTAGTATCTTGTTGTTGGCTAACAAAAACAACATGCATCGTTTCAATTAAAAAATACAAATGGTAACAATTAAAAATTGAAAACTGCGTTGTATGGTAGACAGGGGTTTTCTCTCCGATTTGAATATCAAACGTTATGTACTGAATGTAGGCCTAACACGTGTCGCTCGAGTTAATTGCGAAACGGCATATGAATGTAATAATTACTCTCAGGATACGGTTAAGTCGGTGCATTCATACGAAATGCAATTAGTCGCAGTAAGTGGTGGCGCTTTGACGATGCAGCAGGGTATTTGCATTTGTGACGCCATCCTCATGTGTCTACCTTCTAAATGAATTCATTACGCTCCGCTGTCACTATCTTAATACATTAATAGTGTTTAAACTGGACTCTAGTTAACGCTGATTATGTCTGATAAGTTTGTAAGCTGTGATTAAGGCGTTCTGATAGTCTGTTGATAACCGTATAACTTTATACAGAATTAATTAATAGATGTTACAATCATGTTTTAACAAACAGATTTTATTTAATATATTAATTTAAGTTTTTTTACTTAATCTGTTTATATGCTTGTAAATAACGCGCGCACATTATTATTTTGATTCTACATATAAGATATAAAGGAAATTATACCTTCTTACAAAAGTAAAGCTCCAAAAGCAGTTATCGTTTGCGTTTTTAGGATTAGACACCATTATCTTTTCTGAACTTCACTTCGACCGATGTGTCATCAATTGTCTACATATTGTATCTTGTTATATCTGAAGACATGCCCACAACATGACTATTCCAAACTTCATTGTGGCGCCTACGTCTTCCAGTACTGTTCGTATATCGTCTTTACACATTCTGTCTTGAACTCTCGTGTGTTGTTCAAAGAGGCCTCCAATTTTGCTTCTGATTTGTGTCTCCTTTACAGCACTTTCCTTAACGTCCGTGCTATTCCTATTCTGAAACTAACCACAGACTTTCAGAAACTTCCTTTTAAGTCCAAGTGACAACTTAAAAGTTAATTAGTGTGTTGGTATGCACGTATTTTAGTGTGTACACGCTTGTAGTGACTGTAATGAACAGAGACTATTGGCGTGGACTGCTTCAGGACGTTACGACATGACTTTGAATTAGTTTCCTTAGGGCGACGAAGTCCTCTGAAATCTACAATTGAAAATTCTAATTCATTAATTTTAGAAACTTGTAAGCAGTCCTTTTAACCAAATTTTCAGGACATACTGTAACAAGTCGTGGTTACAAATAATTATTTTTCTGTTCGTGTACCAAAAAATAAAAAAAAATTTTTATTTTTATTTTTAAAATTTTCAATAAAAAAAATTATGTTTGGTTTTTAATGTTCAATATTTAATAAATAATTCTTGTAATGTGGTCGTGTTGAAAATTTAAATTCCTTTAAGTTATTTTTGGCAATTATATCACTTGTGGTTTGCTGTAAGTAAATTCAGCGTTAATTGGATTGTCTCGTTCACTAATCGATTTGCGATTATTCTTCCTTCTCCAATATGTTACCTTCACTGGAGTAATGGCTGCCTTTATTGCAGCTGATGTAGTTCACTAAACTCTATTTATAGTTTAGAAATAAATTTAATACCAAAAATGTTGAATTACTATGTTTTATTAACAATTATTAAAAAAGGTCGATTAAAAATCGATTAGGTTATATTGTTCGACTCTTTCACAGGGCGAATCGATTGTTGTTACATATGTTATTTGATATAAATATTTTTAGGGTTCTTTAAACGGTTATGTTATATAGTCAGAGAAGGGGCAAGGCTCGAAAGTATAACATTACAATACAAAATCTTAATGGTTAATAATTACAAAGTTAGTTATGATATACAATGTTTATTAAGTAAAAAATCAGACCAGTTGGCTGTGGAGACGAATCTTATTCCTTGTGGGCGCTTTGCATGCTGGGAACCATCATGGCTGCTCGCTTGCTGTTCTGTAAAACTGGAACCGTCGTAGTGAAATTTTCTTACAATAAAGATGCCTTCACAACTGCTTCCTAGTCTCCGCAATAGTGAATAATGTTTCTTGGGTTGTTGAATTATCTCTCGTTCACTGTTCTGTTGTTCACTCGAGAAAATGTGTGTTTTATTTTTAAGATATTAATGTTGTAAAAGTTCGTTTCAGTTGTCTGGAAATTATCAGTGTTAGTGGTTCAAATGGTTACTTCACTAGTTTATGTTGTGTATTCACTTCTTTCTATGTGTGTAGTTGTTAACTTTCACTGCATCTATCGTTTAAAAGTGTTCTGTCCAAAATCTCAAAATTTATAGTAGGCTATGTTTCAACTGTTTCAACTGTTATCCGCCATTAATCGTTCCGGTATACTGTTATTAGCACGAGCTTAATTCACCCGTACTCTTCGAATGTTAGTTAAGAACTGTTTTACTTCCTTTGTTTCTGAAATCTCTTAGCCGATTTAATATTAGAAAAGTATTGTTTAAGTTTTATTCACTTCCGATGCATTCAATTAAAGTACATTATATCATAGAATATATTTTGGTTATTAATTAAATTCATGTAACAGTAAATACATTATTGGTTTCTTTAACTACTTCTGCTTAATTTGATAATCCATCTTTATAAAGTTTTTTATCAAAATTACTATATTTCTGTCATTTTGGAAAAGTAGGCTCAATATCTGTTTCCTGTCCTTGTCCAAAATTTAGCCATTTTATTTGTTATAATTATGATTATAATAAATCTCAGATTGACATAAATGTTTATCTTTCATCAATTTCTTGTAAATTTATCAATTGGTCATCCTTTTAAATATAATTAATGAATTTCTGATTCCCCCTCTGAAATTGTTAGGTATTACATTTGCAAATTTTTGAATAATTTTATATATCTTTTTATATTATTCCTTTAAAAGTACGGTTTTAGTTATAGTACTTGGTGATTGATTCACCTTATATAAATCTCATCAGTTTACTTGATTTATTTTAACTTAATTACTCAAATATAATGTTATTGAAATTTCCTATCTGGCCTAGATTTTATGGTTTTACATATACTGTTTTTTGAATAATACTATGTCTATACCCCTTCTGACTTTCTGAAGTTAATATAATATTAAATAAAATCTCCTTAAATAACTATTGGAACAGGAAGCATTGTATTCATGCTCATAATACACAAACAATATTTAAAATTAATTATTGGTCTTTAAAGTCAGATATTTTAGTTTCAATTATTACTAATAACATATAACAAACATTTTATAAAATAGTATGGTATTCATACTGAGACCTTTTAGTCTGTACTAACACTGTAAGACATAATAAACATAAATATAATAATAATGAATCTTATTCTATACACCACCTTGAAATATGGTGTTCATAGGCTTTAACACAAACATAATCAGCCATTTAATTTTATTTCCCTTAAATTTAATTTGGTTACAGTCCTTTCTGTTTATTTTTTATTATTACATTTTTAATCCCCTTGTCACTGTATTTATTCCCCACCTGCTCTCTTTATCATTCACATTTTAAAGAATGTTTTTTGATAAAAAGTGGCATCTTCTTTGAAACATTAGTAATGTTTTCATAAGAATACTTCCTAACATTTTATATTTGTATTTATAGCAAACATTAAAGTTGTTTAATTGTACATAGTTGAAATATCAGTTACACTTATACTTGAAGTTTATTTAGTATATTGAAATAACTTGCACTGGTTCACGTATATTTTTGGTTCTTATTTACACTTGAGTTTTACAATACTCCAAGACCAAAATCTTAAAGATAAGGGACAATGAAGATTTGTTTATTTCATTACATAATAACTTTAGTGGGTGCACTTCTATTTACTACCCTAAATACTTTTGTTTATAACTATTTTACATTTTTATATGAGGTTTTGGGTTGTTATACTTTCATGGGTGACATTTAACCTTTTTTGGGGTTTGTTATTCTTTGTAATAGGT
Organism: Magicicada septendecula; assembly: GCA_034769895.1. Taxonomy (NCBI): domain Eukaryota; kingdom Metazoa; phylum Arthropoda; class Insecta; order Hemiptera; family Cicadidae; genus Magicicada; species Magicicada septendecula. The sequence goes on from CM068368.1 coordinate 310,552,425, forward strand.
TTTCCTTGGGTATATCTTGTAGTTCTTCCCATTCTAAATTTTCTTCTCTTCACAATTCTTCTATCTTGGGTTCTCCAAGGTAATCTGATTTTATGGTTCGTTGGTTTGTTCGGGGTATCTTCTTTACCTGCTCCTATCCTACCTGGGTATTATCCGGATTTTATTTTAGTTTTGTAGGATTTATTTTTCTTCATACATTTTTGTTGCATTATGATGATTAAATTTTATTTTTTCCTTTTATGGTGGTATTTTACTTCGACATATAATTATTTTCATTTGAATTTTCTCTTTATTTAATGTAATTTATATTGAATTATGATCAGATTGGAATTATGATTTAGTGGATTATCTGTCATGCTACAATACGAAAGACTGTTTACCTAAAATTTTTAAGATTGACCGAAAACAATGACTACTATTTTCGAGTTCGTTTTTTATAAATGCAGAAATTATAAAAGTAAAGTCAACAACCTCGTGCAAGAATTTTACTATTATATACAAGAATTACTGACTCAAAACTAGAGAAAATGAACTAATCTTTTAAATGGACGTTTACCTACTGGAACTTCTCAAATAATAAACCAATCAATTGTAAATAAAGTAAATAAAATGACAGCTCGTAACTTAGCATTAGAATATTTGGTTTTTTGAATTATGCAAATAACAATAAGCAGATACTACGCGACAATGTTGAGACAGAATATTACCTAAGATCAGTATAATTTTGAAGTTGTGAGCTAAATCATTTACCTAAACACTAATGGAGATACAGAGGGCGACGAATATTATAAAATTCTAACCGTAAGTAAACTTTATTTTGTACTGCTAGCGAATCTTAAATATATATAACCTATATCAACAGAAAAACAACAGTTCCAGTAAAACTCTTAACAATTAGTGTAGCCACAACAAGCATTACATGTAAGTCATTGTACGTAAAATCATTAAAAGACTGACATGATTCAGTTTAAGATAAAGAGTTGCCGACAATTATAGAACATCTGTTACAGATTTTTCAGACCTCTATAAGCCTCTTTTATATTTTGTTTTGTCAAATGAAGATAGGACATACAAGGCAAATTGGGAAGGACTGAATGGCTGATAACCGTATACCAAAAATACTGCATCGCTACAAATTATAACAATAATTTTATATACGTATTGATTGCACAATAAATTAATTATTAAATATATAAAATTATCAATCTCTGACATGTATGTGTATAATTTAATCTTAATGATGATTCTAACTATCTATGCTCATCAACACATACGTGATATCATTTATTTAATTGAACATAAGAAACTCTTAAATCTATTTGCATTCTTTCAAACTTTAAGTTAATATTTGGGTTGCATTGGTAATAATGAACGCATGTTTCTGGTTAACTAAAATACTAGTTTAATTATCATTTATGACATATTATAATAGTACATAGGTTACGTCGCTGTACCTGAAATACATACATATTTATAATAAACAAAGATATATCTTAATATATGCTGAAACAAAGGAAAACATACATACATATATAAATCAAATGATGTTACAATTCAATATTCTACTTATTTAATGCGTTCATTAAATCCCAAATAAGCTTTTGTTTATACGTTCATTAAATACTTCATTCAGATTTACTCATTACTTTTCTTAATAAATTTCTCAGGTGTGAATTCTTTGAAAGAAACCAGGTCAGTAGAAGTTACAAATTAAAAGTAATTATAATAGTGGTTACTTGGTTAGTGAATATCCATTAGTTGTTGATGAAGTCTCGTTCTGGTGATGGAGATGGCTCGTAGATACATTCCGTAGTAAGTTGTTTTATCACTGCCACTTATCACTTTATTCTTCCGACCACTCGCGTAGGTGTTTGTATATGTGTGGGTAATTGAAGTTCAGTGTTCAATCAATGTTCTATCTTACTGTGTTTGCTGTGTGTTCGTTTTAAAGTCAATATACATGTCTAGTTTCATTTGTCGCTGCTTCCACAAACGGTCCTATAATTGATTAGTTTGTTTAATGTTTCGTGTTCATTATGTTGTTGATACACAATACTAAGTTCCAATAATTTGTATATCGTTTAGTGATGCTGTCTGTTAGTGTAACGGTCTGATTGTTCACTTGGAGTAAATTTCACTAAGTCTGTTACTGCGCACACCGGTAACGTTCACTACCGCGATATGAATGTATTATTAAGTTTTAAGTTCCTTGTTATTTATCTAACTTCCGAAAGATTTGAGTAAACAATGGAAAGTTTATGATATACCGTCTCTCGCACTTGTAGTTAAACTACTTGATAATTGAAATGTAAACTGTCTGAAAATTCTAACTGTAAAAACTTTAGTATAACTATTCAAAATTTAAGTGTTGACTGTCTGTCTGAAAATTGAATATCACTGTCTAAAATTTGAGTATGACTGCCTCTCCGCCTTCCTGGACAGCTAGTTTTATTAATTCGTCCCTACTCAAAATTTTGTCTCTGGCGCGCTTCACGCCCACTTCTTTTCGAGATTGGTCAGTTTTTGATTTTCTCGGAAAATACTGTCCCACTCTGTCAAAATCCTACGTCATAGTTCTTCCGATAGGTTCTTCGTCTCAGTTGCTATGGAAACATCCCTCACCATCAAATTTCTCGCTGGCTGAAGGTCTCTGATAGGTCCTTAGGTCTCCCTGCTCTCTGGCTTGACGATCGTTGACCCGCTTCGAAGAAACTATGGCTATAAACAACTTGTCTATCAGCCTATTGTCTGAGTAAACTCTGCGTTTCTATAGATTCCCATTATCTATACTTACAGTCTTCCTGGCGTATTGTTCTATGCTCTTACCCCTTTTTTCTGGCTATTACTAATTTCGAACATCTGCTGGTCGTTGAAGTCACCCCAACTTTCCCTTCGTAAATTCTTGTCTGTCAATTAGACGATACCTCCAGCTGTGTAACATGACTTTAGTTTTTGTCAGCCTATCTTCCAGTATTGTTACTTAAGGTGCAGCGTATCCGTTTCATTGTAGTATGGAGCAACACTTGTTTTTGTCGCTTATCGTCTACTGACGTAACACGGCCACATCTGCTACAATTCTTGGTACGGGTGTGAATGTCCTCACTTACTTTGTTACAGCTGCGGAGAGCAATAATTCTGGACGAAACTTTCCCTGTCATCTTACGCCACCAAATTCTATAGTTGGATTGAACTTAATGCGTTTCTATTGTCAAGTCAGCAACGCTTCACTGACACCTTCTCATTACTCCTTATTTATTGCTCCACCATAAGTCGTTGACACTTGCCTCGTGTGAACGTACTCTGCCGAGGTGAAATTTAAAATTTAAAATTTTCTGCTCGTTACAGTGTCCTCAATTTCGATTTGACGATGTGACCTCTGGGAACAACTCAAATCTAAATTCTGCGCCCTGTACGTCGCCTCGTGTCCATCTTCTTCAGGGGAAGGTATACACAATAACCTACTTTCAAAAGCTTATATGACCAGTGGTACACCCCCTTTTGGTTTTAATTGGTTCTCTGAATTTATTGCCAGCTATTTGGGATAGCTGAACGCATTTCACATTGTCGAATTGACATATAAATACCTTATCTTTATAATTATAAGACAAATCATAAATTCCATAAGCAATTAAATAATTTCATCAATTGAATAAAATTTTACCTTCTAAAATATCATATTCACAAGATATTATCAAACAGTTAAGCGGTTCAATGTAACCTTTACATGATATCAAAGAAAATCTCCTATACATATACACCTTTGTGCATTACTAATGATCTTACCAATAAAATCTTTTAAACTGTTATTTTAAAATTAGATTGTTAATTGACACAATCGCTACGTTAACTGTAATTATCTTAATAATTTACATACACGTATTACATTTAGTTTCAATGATTTACCTACTTCATGATAACATCATTTATAATCCTAACCTACTAATTACATACACTCATATTAATAAAGTCCATTCACTATCTAGTTCGTTGAATATTATCACTTATCTGATTTTAAGTGTCCATTTTTTTTTACTTTGTCCTTTTAACTTATTACCATATAAATCAAATACTAGCAATTAAATGTCCTTTGCATTCACTGCAATATTTTTCTAAAATGTCACACTAAATGTTAATTTATCTTATTATCTAACATTTAATTAGTGCTTAATAGACTAAATACATTTTTGATGTTATGTTTCAACAATTAAAGTACATAACTTTCTTGGATAAGCCAGCTTGAATGATATCATCGCGTCAATTACCCTAACGCAGTTGATTCATCAGCATCGGCTAGCTTCTTAAGACATCTTCTTCAATTTCTTCCTCTTCCTTCATCTTCAATTCTCTGGTTCATAGTATTTTTTCAATTGTCTGGCATTAAATTTTCCACGGAGTTTCTTGTCATCATCGCAATCAACGAGTAGATAAGTAGCTTCTCCGAGAATTTGATGCACTTTATATGGTCCGCAGTACAGTTCGCAAAATTTTTCAATTCTTTTCTGGACCGCGTCCGATTGATGATATGTTCTGACTAACACTTTCTCACCAATGTTGAATCTTGTAATGGTCTTAGTCTCATTACATAATTTTGCTTGTTTTTCTCTCTTCTCCTTCATTTTGATAAATATTTGGTTATGATCTACCCCTTTAACTAGGAGCATATCCTTGTTGATGTATTTTTCCCACGCTCTGGGAGGTTTTTTTCCGAGCTGAGCTTCGTACGGTGTTACTTCTATCGTCTCGTGGTACGTTTCGTTAATACAACTCTCGACGATTGGTACGTAACGCGACCACTTTGTATGTTGATCACCAACAAAGATCCTAAATAAGTTCCCAAGCTGTCTGTTGATTCTTTCAGCCAGATTCGCACAAGGGTTCCTTATTGCGGTAAATCGTGGTTGGATATTTAGTTCAGTTAATCCATCTAACCATTTTTTAGATGAAAATTGCGTTCCATTGTCTGTGATAATCACTCTAGGAGACCCTAGTTCGTCACGATATTGGTGTACTCTCCTCAGTGTAGCGACGGTCGTTGCCCTTCGAAGTGTGAAAAGTCGTACGTATTTGGTAAAGTTGTCAACCATAATAAATAGATACCTTACCCCGCAAGACGAAGCAGGTAACGGTCCGTAATAGTCCGCGCTCACAAGGTCACCCTTGCGTAACGGTATTATGGCTTTTGTTCCTCCAAACGAGCTTCTGTTGCCGGAATCCTTTTTTTTCTGACAAGTGTCGCAAGTCCGTACATAAATTTTCACCCTCTTTAACATTCCGTCCATGGTAAAGTACTCCTGTAATAATTTGATACATCTCTTCGCACCGGGATGCCCATACATACGGTGTATTTCAGCAATTATTTCGCCAGACACACTGTTCGGTACGTATAGTTTCCACTCTCCTTTGCGTAATCTGTACAATTTCTCATCGACGAATCTATAAAATTTATTTACTTTCTTATCTATACAATTTTCCTTAATCTTATCAATAATATACTTAAGCTTATGATCTTGAATTTGGTGCCTTCCAATATCCATTAGGATCTTGCTTACCTTCTTATCCATTTTGATTGTCAGGTGGTTAATTAAATATTCGGAAATATTGTCACTAATTACTTCTGGTGTGGCTTCTTCTGGATTTCTGCTCAGAAGATCGGCAATAATATTGTCCTTACCTCTACAATGGACAATGTCAAATTTGTACTCCTGAATACTTAAGATCCAGCGTGTAATACGCGAGTTGTTTAAATGACATTTATTCATAAAAGTCAGTGCTTTATTATCAGTAATGATGGTTAACGGTTGTCCTAGTATGTATATACGGAACCGCTCAAGACATCTTACAATATACAAAAGCTCCTTCTCCGTAGTGTAATAATTTATTTCCGCACCCTTGAATGTCCTGCTGGTAAAAGCTATTACTCCAATTCTTCCTTCTTCGTCCAATTGATATAGTTGTCCGCCATATGCAAAGTTGCTGGCGTCACATTGCATATAATATCTTTGGTTTATTCGGGGAAACTTTAAGATGACTGTTTCTACGAATAACTTTTTAACCTGCTGAAAGCATTCATTTAATTCCTGTGTCCAGGTGAATTTCTGTCCTTTCCGTAGCAACTCGAGTAATGGTTTAGTAGTTTCAGCGTATTTGTCTGTAAAACGATTATAGAAATTTGTCAACCCCAGGAAACCTTTTAATTGTTTTTGGTTCCGAGGTGCAGGGAACTTCATAATGGCATCTATCTTCTCGTCCGTTGCTCGTATTCCTTGCGTTGTTAGTTGATAACCGAGGTACGCGATTTCTTGTCTGAAGAACTGCGACTTCTCCAAATTGATAGTTAAATTTGCCCTTCTTAAATTAGATAATAATAAGTCTAAATGTAACAAATGCGTTTCTAAATCTTCTGAATAACATAGGCAATCGTCGACATAAATAATGGTATTTTCTTTTACTTCTTCGTCCAATCCCCTGGTCAGTGCAGCAGAACTGGTACTCAGGCCAAATGGTGTAACTGTAAAACGATAACACTTGCCGTCGTACATAAAAGCGGTGAAGTTCCGGCATTCCGACTTCAGTGGTACTTGCCAGAAACTGCTAGTTAGATCTACGGTAGATAAGTACTTCATCTCTCCACATCTCGCCAAAATGTCGTTTATTGGAGGGGCACCCTCGTAGTCCGGGATAGTCACACTGTTCACCTTCCTCGCAACCAAACACAATCGTACGCTACCGTCCTTCTTGATTACCGTAACTAGTGGGTTGATATATGCGCTGTTGCATCTCTCAATGACCCCATACCGTAACATTTTCCGAATCTCCTCATCTACCTTCCCTTTATAGGCTAATGGGACAGGCCATCCTCTCTGGAAGTACGGTGTCTGGTCGGTGACTCTGAACTCGTGGACATACCCATCGATTCTTCCGGGGCATTCTCTGAATAAACTACAATTTCTTATTAGAATCTCCCTTAACCTTTCCAACGTTCCTCTATCTCCGCATTCTATACTTTCTATCTTCTTGTTAATGTTTCTGATGATCTCTTCTTCTTCTTCTACGTCCACCACTTCTATATGCATCATAGGCACCGTGTACGTCGCTTCGTTATCCTCTCTTCTTATCTCGACGATTCTTCTTCCCATGTCAATGAGACACCCTGTTTCTTGAAGAAAATTGGTTCCTAATATGCATGGTTTTATCAAATCTGGTATTATTAGGAAAACACATTCATATTTAATTTCTTCAATATAGATATCACATAATATTTGTTTTCTGATTAGCTTTGATTTATTACCAACTGCGCTAACTATTAATGTGTTAGACATCGGTAATATTTCATAAGGTGTAATGTCATGTTTGTTTTGGTGAAACCACGACTCAGATAACCCAGCTATTACAGATCCAGTATCGATTAACGCTTGTACACTAACATTATTATTGAACTTGATATTTATCTCTGGACACCTGATTATTCGTTGAGAAATTTCTTCATCATCATTACACAATAAATCGCTTCGTAAGTCCGGTAGGATAATATTCGTCTGGTAGTCATTTGTTTTGACGGCTATCTTTGTTAATGGGTGGAGGGATTTTTTTTTCCTCTTCTTGTTGACGATTTCTTTTAGGTTGAGTGCCCGATGCACCAGCTGTCGTGTTTGTAAACTCTATTGTGTTGACAGCGCGCCGGTCCGCGTTACGGGGCTGGTTATTTATGGCGGGTCTGTCACCCCATGTTTTCTTCTGTATACCTCCCCCTTTGTTCAAGCCGCTTTCACTTTCCTTATACGCATTTCTGCCCTCGTTTGCTGCATAGTTCGCTTCTCTATTAATTCTTGGTTGAATCTGTGAATACTCGATGATCAGAGATTCGAAGTTTGGTATCGTCACAATTCCTCTTGTGACCACCGCAAGCTGGATGTCCCGCCCAAAGTGACGAGATATCTTACGTATTAACTGATAATCAGACAAAGTAGGTGTTAACTGCTTACTTTCCAATAAAATCCGTTCAATATATTGAATAGCAGTAACTGGTCCGCGCCAATCAAATCTGCCAAACTCCAAATGGTCCCGGATACTGTCCTGTCGTTCCTGGCCCCAATATTTTAGAGAGAACGCTTCCTTGAATTCTGCGAAGTTTGATATCTGGTCACGTATCACTCGCCACCAAATTCCTGCGTCTAACTCCAGATGTTTGCCAATCCACTTGATATTGTCAGCGGGATAATATAACTCTTGAACTTCGGACAATTCTTTGAGGAATTCCATAGGGAATCTGTCTGTGCCATTATATTTGAGATCATTGTGGTTAGGTCCGTTAGATCGATTTAATATTCCACAATCACCTTCCATCAGTTGTCGCTGTAACCTTTCTTGGTTTTCTCTTACCTTATTTAAATGTCCCTTTAATTCATCGATCCTAGTTGTCTTTTCTTTCGTAGTCTCGTCCAACTTCTGTTCTGTTGAACGTTGTCTACCGTCTACGTCTTCTAATTTTTGTATAATATTACTATTTGTTCCTTCTTGCTCTTGTTGTCTCTGCAGTATGGTATTGTGCATCTCGGCCTTGAGTTCTTCGTGCTTCTTATTGTAATCCTTGACGTGAACATCGAACTTGTGATTAATCTTTTTAACGGTCGTCTGGGTAGAGTGTACCGCCGCCATCCATTCTTGTCGATCGTTATCTTGTTTTTCTTGTATTTCTACGTACTTCTTGTCGGCTTCTTCTCTCAACTCCCTCACGACATCATCTTGTTTTTTCTGTAATTCATCAACCTTTCTTTCCCAAGTCTGCTGACTTTCACGTATCTCCGACCTTATTTGTGTAATCTCTTCCTTATGCTGGTCGAGTTTTTCATTAATTAATCTACTGTTTTCTTCTTGTTTTTCTAATTTTTCATTAATTAATCTATTACCTTCCTTTTGTTCTTCCTTCTGCTGGTCGAATTTTTCACTTATTAATTGAATACTTTCTTCTCTAATTAATTTAATATTTTCTTCTAGTTTCTTGCTTCGTTCTTCTTGTTTCTCGTCTCGTTCTTCTTGTTTCTTGTCTCGTTCTTCTTGTTTCTTTTCTTGTTGACGCATGAACTCCATTAACATTTGTATAGTTCCATCTTCTAGTTTTGATGTCTGTCCTCGCGCCCTATCTTCTGGACTCTCCACCACGCTACTTGGTCCGCTAGGTGTAGTATTGTCCTCGGTATTTACTGCACCTAATTGGTTATTAATGTCAAATTCTACATTGTCTGAATTGCTCGCCATTTTAGCCCTACTGCGCGTAATCATTCAAACTGACTTACACTAATAACACTTATCTTACTTCTACTTCTATGACACTACTTTCTCTACTACTTCTACTGCCTGTTCTTTACCTAAGCCATACGTGTTAACAATCTGTGTTAATACGTATCATGCCCCACGTTGGGCGCCATTTTATAACAATAATTTTATATGCGTATTGATTGCACAATAAATTAATTATTAAATATATAAAATTATCAATCTCTGACATGTATGTGTATAATTTAATCTTAATGATGATTCTAACTATCTATGCTCATCAACACATACGTGATATCATTTATTTAATTGAACATAAGAAACTCTTAAATCTATTTGCATTCTTTCAAACTTTAAGTTAATATTTGGGTTGCATTGGTAATAATGAACGCATGTTTCTGGTTAACTAAAATACTAGTTTAATTATCATTTATGACATATTATAATAGTACATAGGTTACGTCGCTGTACCTGAAATACATACATATTTATAATAAACAAAGATATATCTTAATATATGCTGAAACAAAGGAAAACATACATACATATATAAATCAAATGATGTTACAATTCAATATTCTACTTATTTAATGCGTTCATTAAATCCCAAATAAGCTTTTGTTTATACGTTCATTAAATACTTTATTCAGATTTACTCATTACTTTTCTTAATAAATTTCTCAGGTGTGAATTCTTTGAAAGAAACCAGGTCAGTAGAAGTTACAAATTAAAAGTAATTATAATAGTGGTTACTTGGTTAGTGAATATCCATTAGTTGTTGATGAAGTCTCGTTCTGGTGATGGAGATGGCTCGTAGATACATTCCGTAGTAAGTTGTTTTATCACTGCCACTTATCACTTTATTCTTCCGACCACTCGCGTAGGTGTTTGTATATGTGTGGGTAATTGAAGTTCAGTGTTCAATCAATGTTCTATCTTACTGTGTTTGCTGTGTGTTCGTTTTAAAGTCAATATACATGTCTAGTTTCATTTGTAGCTGCTTCCACAAACGGTCCTATAATTGATTAGTTTGTTTAATGTTTCGTGTTCATTATGTTGTTGATACACAATACTAAGTTCCAATAATTTGTATATCGTTTAGTGATGCTGTCTGTTAGTGTAACGGTCTGATTGTTCACTTGGAGTAAATTTCACTAAGTCTGTTACTGCGCACACCGGTAACGTTCACTACCGCGATATGAATGTATTATTAAGTTTTAAGTTCCTTGTTATTTATCTAACTTCCGAAAGATTTGAGTAAACAATGGAAAGTTTATGATATACCGTCTCTCGCACTTGTAGTTAAACTACTTGATAATTGAAATGTAAACTGTCTGAAAATTCTAACTGTAAAAACTTTAGTATAACTATTCAAAATTTAAGTGTTGACTGTCTGTCTGAAAATTGAATATCACTGTCTAAAATTTGAGTATGACTGCCTCTCCGCCTTCCTGGACAGCTAGTTTTATTAATTCGTCCCTACTCAAAATTTTGTCTCTGGCGCGCTTCACGCCCACTTCTTTTCGAGATTGGTCAGTTTTTGATTTTCTCGGAAAATACTGTCCCACTCTGTCAAAATCCTACGTCATAGTTCTTCCGATAGGTTCTTCGTCTCAGTTGCTATGGAAACATCCCTCACCATCAAATTTCTCGCTGGCTGAAGGTCTCTGATAGGTCCTTAGGTCTCCCTGCTCTCTGGCTTGACGATCGTTGACCCGCTTCGAAGAAACTATGGCTATAAACAACTTGTCTATCAGCCTATTGTCTGAGTAAACTCTGCGTTTCTATAGATTCCCATTATCTATACTTACAGTCTTCCTGGCGTATTGTTCTATGCTCTTACCCCTTTTTTCTGGCTATTACTAATTTCGAACATCTGCTGGTCGTTGAAGTCACCCCAACTTTCCCTTCGTAAATTCTTGTCTGTCAATTAGACGATACCTCCAGCTGTGTAACATGACTTTAGTTTTTGTCAGCCTATCTTCCAGTATTGTTACTTAAGGTGCAGCGTATCCGTTTCATTGTAGTATGGAGCAACACTTGTTTTTGTCGCTTATCGTCTACTGACGTAACACGGCCACATCTGCTACAATTCTTGGTACGGGTGTGAATGTCCTCACTTACTTTGTTACAGCTGCGGAGAGCAATAATTCTGGACGAAACTTTCCCTGTCATCTTACGCCACCAAATTCTATAGTTGGATTGAACTTAATGCGTTTCTATTGTCAAGTCAGCAACGCTTCACTGACACCTTCTCATTACTCCTTATTTATTGCTCCACCATAAGTCGTTGACACTTGCCTCGTGTGAACGTACTCTGCCGAGGTGAATTTTAAAATTTAAAATTTTCTGCTCGTTACAAAATCTAAGGGATGGTGAAGTGTGGGACGCCCATTGATATGGTGGTTCAAATGGAGTGACCTGAACGGAAAAGGACGGTTATGGAAAAGACGTATCACATCGACAACATACTTGTAGAGGTGAAAATAAAAAAGAAGAAAAATCAGAAAAGGCTAAGAAGGAGAAGGACGAGGAGAAGAGGAAGCGTAGAAGTAGATGGAGGAAAGGGAAGATCAGGCAAAAGAGATGGACTTATGAAGATGAAAAAGAAGAAGAAGAAGAAGAAGAAGAAGAAGAAGAAGAAGAAGAAGAAGAAGAAGAAGAAGAAGAAGGAAGGAGGAGGAGGAGGAGAAGCAATTTGAGGTTCTTAGTTTCTGATAACCACATACATTTGGTAGACTACAATACAGGTGGCAATTAAATTAATCGTTAATTCTAACGATTCTGTGAGAGAAATGTAGCGTTTAATTACGTCGCTACCACAACAAACCATAGTTATATGAGAAATGTCTTGTTAGTTGTAGCTACTAATTTGCAACATGAAAAATGGAAAGTTTGCATTTTAGGAAAATACATATCACCTCTATAAACATATTATTTGCGTTTAAAGGAACGGACAACGAGAAGATTTGGATGAGGGATGCGAAAAGGAAGAGAAGAAACCAAAAAAGACATGAAGAAATAGGAGAACATACGAGTTCTTAGGTTATCAATTGCCCTGTTTGTCTTTGATAGACTATGGCAAATAGATTTGAAAATACATGCGTTATAAATAATTACTATGAAGAAGGGTTTAAATTATAGCTATATAGCTACGAACAGAAGTCATGTCTGTGGTATTAGTGATTTAAAGATGTGAATCATTCTCTGTTAATATGGGGTAAAGCATGGGAAAAAATTATTTTCATAGAAAATTTGTTGTTACATCCCCAAGTATGTCTGTAACAAAATAAGCACTTAATGATGACAGATCACGCATAGGGGGAGTTATATTTTCTATAGACTGACCGGAAGCATTAGCCCTCGGTCAGTAGCGCACAGTCGTTCCTTGTTATCAACTCAACTTTATGTCTCGCAAGCCATTGGTTTCACCCCTTTACGTGTTGGAATTTTTCACTCGGACTTTAGTCGGCATATTTAATGCGTACTGTGTTTATATCATTTATGGCAGCCGTGTCGAATTTACAACACAATAAACTCCGCCTGTGACCACTGTTATTGCTGAAACATTCATTTATGATCATATAAAATTTTAAACATCACGGACATGAAAAAAATTGAAGCGATAATAATGAAAATAAAGCTATTATTCAATAGGCCAACGTGTCGAGTCAGAGTTGAAGTTCATGAATGCTTCCCCTGTCTATAACATCTCTTTGTTATACGAAATTTTATTATTAACTTACTTTTTAGAAATTATACGCAATATTAGAATATATTATTTTTCAAGACTGACCTTTATGACATTTAGTCTATGAAAAATCAATCGTAATGACAACAAAAAATATTTAGATCTCTCAGTTGAAAGTATTAAGTCGATGTAAATAAAAACGTATACACAAGAGAACAAAGTACCTTATTAAATAGCCGCTGAAACTTGAGATAATTTTTTATGAAATACTGTACAAAAAGCGTATATAAATATGTGGATAAGTACTAATTAAAAAAATATTGCTAAACATGTAGAGAAAACTGCAAGAAGGGTTATGCGTAGTCATTGTTTCCACTCGAGTTTAATGATACCGCGCTTTAATTATCCATTTTACTTCCATGTTCCTTAAGGAAATGGAAGTATGGTGATGGCAAAAAAAATCGTGTTCGAGATTATTGCAGATTCTGATTGTACTACACTCAAAACATGAAAAAAAGTCATTTTTCGAAAAGTGTGTGTGTGTGTGTGACTGTGTGTCTATCTGCGTGTCTGTCGATTTTTTTCTATGGCAAACGATAACAGCCGCAAATTCAAACTGAATCAAATAATTTTTTGCATACAGCCCTGATTTGTAGAGTACTCACGACCTATTGTTTTTGGTGAATATCGGTTAAGGGAAAGGGGTAGTTTACCGGCAACGGTTTTTTTTAATCAAGGGTCATAAATTGTTTTCTATGGCAAACGATAACAGCCGCAAATTCAAACAGAATTAAATTTTTTGCATACAGGCCTGAATTGTAGAGTTTTCAAGACCTATTGTTTTTGGTGAAGATCGGTTAAGGGAAAGGGGTAGTTTACCAGCAACGTTTTATGTTTTAACAAGGGTATTTTATATGGCAAACGATAACAGCCGCAAATTCAAACAGAATAAAATGATTAATTGCATACAGCCCTAAATTGTAGAGTTCTCAAGATCTATTGATTTTGGTGAAGATCGGTTAAGGGAAAGGGGTAGTTTACCAGCTACGTTTTCTGTTTTAAAATGGTATTTTATATGGCAAACGATAAGAGTCGCAAATTCAAACAGAATCAAATACTTTTTTGCATGTAGCCCTGATTTGTTGAGTACTCAAGACCTATTGATTTTGGTGAAGATCGGTTAAGGGAAAGGGGTAGTTTACCGGCAACGGTTTTTTTTTTAAACAAGTATAATTTGTTTCTATGTCAAACGATAACAGCCGCAAATTCAAACAGAATCAACTACTCTTTCGCATACCGCCCTAAATTGTAGAGTTCTCATGACCTATTGATTTTGGTGAAGATCGGTTAAGGGAAAGGGGTAGTTTACCAGCTATGTTTTATGTTTTAAAAGGGTATTTTTTATGGCAAACGATAAGAGTCGCAAATTCAAACAGAATCAAATACTTTATTGCATGTAGCCCTGATTTGTAGAGTACTCAAGACCTGTTGATTTTGGTGAAGATCGGTTAAGGGAAAGGGGTAGTTTACCTGCAACGGTTTTTTTTTAAACAAGTGTAATTTTTTTCTATGGCAAACGATAACAGCCGCAAATTCAAACAGAATCAACTACTCTTTTGCATACAGTCCTGAATTATAGAGTTCTCAAGATCTGTTGGTTTTGGTGAAGATCGGTTAAAGGGAAGGGGTGGTTTACCTGCAACGTTTTTTTTAACGGGGGTAATTTTTTTCTATGGCAAACGATAACAGCCGCAAATTCAAACAGAATCAACTACTCTTTTGCATACAGCCCTAAATTGTAGAGTTCTCAAGTCCTGTTGGCGTTGATGACGATCGGTTAAGGGGAAGGGGTAGTTTACCAAAACATTTTATGTTTTAACAATGGTATTTTTTATATGACGAACGATAACTGCCGCAAATTCAAACAGAATCAAATGATTATTTGCATACAGCCCTCAATTTCAGAGATCTCAAGGCCTACGGTTTTTGGTGAAGATCGGTTAAGGGAAAGGGGTAGTTTACCAGCAACGTTTTATGTTTGAACAAGGGTATTTTGTATGGCAAAGGATAACAGCCGCAAATTCAAACAGAATAAAATAATTTTTTGCATGCAGCCCTGATTAGTAGAGTACTAAAGACCTATTGTTTTTGGTGAAGATTGGTTATGGGAAAGGGGTAGTTTACCAGCAACGGTTTTTTTATCAAGGGTAATTTTTTATATGGTAAACGATAATAGCCGCAAATTCAAACAGAATCAAATAATGTTTTGCATAGAGCCCTGTAGAGTTCTCAAGACATGTTGGTTTTGGTGAAGATCGGTTAAGGGAATAGGGTAGTTTACCTGCAACATTTTAAGTTGTAACAAGAGAAATGTTTCCATGACGAACGATAACTGCCGCACATTCAAACAGAATCAAATATTTTTTTGCATGCATCCCTGAATTGTAGAGGACTGAAGGTGTATTGATTCTGGAGAAGATCGGTTAAGAGAATGGGGTAGTTTACTTGAAACATTTTATGATTTAACGAGTGTTAAGTACTTTATTATTATAAATAAAGTATCCTGATAAGAAGCCCATAATAATCCACTGTAGAAACGTAGATGAAATATCTATAATTGAAGAGGTTAGGTGAACGGGGTGGGGGTAATTTTCTATTATTAAAAATTATAGTTGAAGGTGGAGGGGAGAATTTTTTATGTGTACTACGTTATCGGCAACAAAGAAGTAGTTTTTTGTTAAAATTGCTTCCCGGGCTGTTTAGCCGTAGTCCAATGTTTTCTGTAAAACCAGACTTTTCTGCAGTGCCATCGACTACCATCTTCAGTGAAAATCGAGTGCGAAAACGTGAGGTGGTATATGTTAGTGACCACAGTACTGTGGTTAATGCTGAAGCAATTATTAGAAAGACGTAGTTTCTATGGAAATATTTCATTTCGAATATGATTTTAAATATAAATCTTAGAACATGGAAGTCATGTATGGTTCTCCATACCGATATTTACTTCCATGTTCCTTAATTAAATGGAAGTATGGTGATGGCAAAAAAAATCGTGTTCGAGATTATTGCAGATTCTGATTGTACTACACTCAAAACATGAAAAAAGTCGTTTTCCGAAAAGTGTCTGTGTGTGTGTCTGTCTGTCTGTCTGTGTGTGTGTCTATCTGTATATCTGTCTATCTGTAGTTTTTTTCTATGGCAAACGATAACAGCCGACAATTCAAACAGAATCAAATAATTTTTTGCATACAGCCCTGATTTGTAGAGTACTCAAGACCTATTGTTTTTGGTGAAGATCGGTTAAGGGAAAAGGGTAGTTTACCAGCAACTTTTTTTTTTTTAATCTAGGGTAATTTGTTTCTATGGCAAACAATAACAGCCGCAAATTCAAATACAATCAAATAATATTTTGCATACAGGCCTGAATTATAGATTTCTCAAGACCTGTTGATTTTGGTAAAGATCGGTTAAGGGAAAGGGGTAGTTTACCTGCAACATTTTATGTTTTAACAAGGGTATTTTCTATGGCAAACGATAACAGCCGCAAATTCAAACATAATCAAATAATTTTTTCATGCTGCCCTGAATTATAAAGTTCTCAAGACCTATTGTTTTTGGTGAAGATCGGTTAAGGGGAAGGGGTAGTTTACCTGCAACGTTTTATGTTTTAACAAGGGTAATTTTTACTTCCATATTCCTTAAGGAATGGAAGTATGGTGATGGCAAAAAAAATCGTGTTCGAGATTATTGCAGATTCTGATTCTACTACACTCAAAACATGAAAAAAGTCGTTTTCCGAAAAGTGTCTGTGTGTCTCCTGTCTGTCTGTCTGTCTGTGTGTCTGTGTGTCTGTGTGTCTGTCTGTCTGTAGATTTTTTTTCTATGGCAAACGATAACTGCCGCAAATTCAAACAGAATCAAATAATTCTTTGCATACAGCCCGGATTTGCAGAGTTCTCGTGACCTATTGTTTTTGGTGAAGATCGGTTGAGGGAAAGGGGTAGTTTACCGGCAACGGTTTTTTTTTAGCAAGGGAAATTTTGTTTGTTTGGCAAACGATAACAGCCGCAAATTCAAACAGAATCAAATAATGTTTCGCATACAGCCCTGAATTGTAGAGTTCTCAAGACCTATTGTTTTTGGTGAAGATCGGTTAAGGGAAAGGGGTAGTTTACCTGTAACGTTTTATGTTTTAACAAGGGTATTTCCTATGGCAAACGATAACAGCCGCAAATTCAAACAGAATGAAAAGATTATTTGCATACAGCCCTAAATTGTAGAGTTCTCAATACCTTTTGTTTTTGGTGAAGATCGGTTAAGGGAAAGGGGTAGTTTACCTACAACGTTTTTTTAACAAGGGTATTTTCTATGGCAAACGATAACAGCCGCAAATTCAAACAGAATCAAATAATTTTCTGCATACAGCCCTGATTTGTAGAGTACTCAAGACCTATTGTTTTTGGTGAAGATCGGTTGAGGGGAAGGGGTAGTTTACCAGCAACGTTTTTTATTATGCGTATTTTCTATGGCAAACGACAACTGCCGCAAATTCAAACAGAATCAAATAATTTTTTGCATACAGCCCTGATTTGTAGAGTACTCGCGACCTATTGTTTTTGGTGAAGATCGGTTGAGGGGAAGGGGTTGTTTACCAGCAACGGTTTTTTTTATCAAGGGAAATTTTTTTTTTTTTTGGCAAACGATAACAGCCGCAAATTCAAACAGAATCAAATAATGTTTCGCATACAGCCCTGAATTGTAGATTTCTCAAGACCTATTGTTTTTGGTGAAGATTGGTTGAGGGAAAGGGGTAGTTTACCTGCAACGTTTTTTTAACAAGGGTATTTTATATGGCAAACGATAACAGCCGCAAATTCAAACAGAATCAAATAATGTTTTGCATACAGTCCTGATTTGTAGAGTACTCAAGACCTATTGTTTATGGTGAAGATCGGTTAAGGGGAAGGGGTAGTTTACCTGCAACCTTTTACGTTTTATTTTCTATGGCAAACGATAACAGCCGCAAATTCAAACAGAATCAAATAATGTTTTGCATACAGCCCTGATTTGTAGAGTACTCAAGACCTATTGTTTTTGGTGAAGATCGGTTAAGGGGAAGGGGTAGTTTACCTGCAACGTTTTTTTATCAAGCGTATTTTCTATGGCAAACGATAACAGCCGCAAATTCAAACAGAATCAAATAATTTTTTGCATACGTCCCTGAATTGTAGAGGTCTCAATGACTTTCGATTTTGGTGAAGATCGGTTAAGGGGAAGGGGTAGTTTACCTGCAACCTTTTACGTTTTAACAAGAGTAAAGTACTTGAAAATTTATATAAACTTTTTGAAACAATGGTAATTGTTAAAAATAAAATAATTTTGTTGCCAGGCAATAAAATTATAATTTTTTCATTTTAATGTAATATAATATTTTTCATTTAATACAGCAATAAAAAGGCAGGTAAGACACAGCCTGGCTGTTTGGCTGAAAATGATTTTAAATATAAATCTTAGAATATGGAAGTCATGTATGGTTCTCCATACCGATATTTACTTCCATATTCCTTAAGGAATGGAAGTATGGTGATGGCAAAAAAAATCGTGTTCGAGATTATTGCAGATTCTGATTCTACTACACTCAAAACATGAAAAAAAGTCGTTTTCCGAAAAGTGTCTGTGTGTCTGTCTGTGTGTCTGTGTGTCTGTGTGTCTGTCTGTCTGTAGATTTTTTTTCTATGGCAAACGATAACTGCCGCAAATTCAAACAGAATCAAATAATTTTTTGCATACAGCCCGGTTTTGCAGAGTTCTCGCGACCTATTGTTTTTGGTGAAGATCGGTTGAGGGAAAGGAGTAGTTTACCTGCAACGGTTTTTTTTTAGCAAGGGAAATTTTGTTTGTTTGGCAAACGATAACAGCCGCAAATTCAAACAGAATCAAATAATGTTTCGCATACAGCCCTGAATTGTAGAGTTCTCAAGATCTATTGATTTTGGTGAAGATCGGTTAAGGGAAAGGGGTAGTTTACCTGTAACGTTTTATGTTTTAACAAGGGTATTTCCTATGGCAAACGATAACAGCCGCAAATTCAAACAGAATGAAAAGATTATTTGCATACAGCCCTAAATTGTAGAGTTCTCAATACCTTTTGTTTTTGGTGAAGATCGGTTAAGGGAAAGGGGTAGTTTACCGACAACGTTTTTTTAACAAGGGTATTTTCTATGGCAAACGATAACAGCCGCAAATTCAAACAGAATCAAATAATTTTCTGCATACAGCCCTGATTTATAGAGTACTCAAGACCTATTGTTTTTGGTGAAGATGGGTTGAGGGGAAGAGGTAGTTTACCAGCAACGTTTTTTATCATGCGTATTTTCTATGGCAAACGACAACTGCCGCAAATTCAAACAGAATCAAATAATTTTTTGCATACAGCCCTGATGTGTAGAGTACTCGCGACCTGTTGTTTTTGGTGAAGATCGGTTGAGGGGAAGGGGTAGTTTACCTGCAACGGTTTTTTTTATCAAGGGAAATTTTTTTTTTTTTGGCAAACGATAACAGCCGCAAATTCAAACAGAATCAAATAATGTTTCGCATACAGCCCTGAATTGTAGATTTCTCAAGACCTATTGTTTTTGGTGAAGATTGGTTGAGGGAAAGGGGTAGTTTACCAGCAACGTTTTTTTAACAAGGGTATTTTATATGGCAAACGATAACAGCCGCAAATTCAAACAGAATCAAATAATGTTTTGCATACAGTCCTGATTTGTAGAGTACTCAAGACCTATTGTTTTTGGTGAAGATCGGTTAAGGGGAAGGGGTAGTTTACCTGCAACCTTTTACGTTTTATTTTCTATGGCAAACGATAACAGCCGCAAATTCAAACAGAATCAAATAATGTTTTGCATACAGCCCTGATTTGTAGAGTACTCAAGACCTATTGTTTTTGGTGAAGATCGGTTAAGGGGAAGGGGTAGTTTACCTGCAACGTTTTTTTATCAAGTGTATTTTCTATGGCAAACGATAACAGCCGCAAATTCCAACAGAATCAAATAATTTTTTGCATACGTCCCTGAATTGTAGAGGTCTCAATGACTTTCGATTTTGGTGAAGATCGGTTAAGGGGAAGGGGTAGTTTACCTGCAACCTTTTACGTTTTAACAAGAGTAAAGTACTTGAAAATTTATTTAAACTTTTTGAAACAATGGTAATTGTTAAAAATAAAATAATTTTGTTGCCAGGCAATAAAATTATAATTTTTTCATTTTAATGTAATATAATATTTTTCATTTAATACAGCAATAAAAAGGCAGGTAAGACACAGCCTGGCTGTTTGGCTGAAAATGATTTTAAATATAAATCTTAGAATATGGAAGTCATGTATGGTTCTCCATACCGATATTTCTATGACGAACGATAACTGCCGCATATTCAAACAGAATCAAATAATTTTTTGCATACCTCACTGAATTATAGAGATCTCAAGGTCTTTTGATTTTGGTGAAGATCGGTTAAGGGGAAGGGGTAGTTTCTAGCCACGTTTTTTATTTTAACAAGGGTATTTTTTATAGCAAACGATAACAGCCGCAAATTCAAACATAATCAAATAATAGTTTGCATACAGCCCTAAATTGTAGAGTTCTCAAGACCTACTGTTTTTGGTGAAGATCGGTTAAGGGGAAGGGGTAGTTTACCTGCAACGTTTTATGTTTTAACAAGGGTAATTTTTTCTATGACGAACGATAACTGCCGCATATTCAAACAGAATCAAATGATTATTTGCATACAGCCCTCAATTTCAGAGATCTCAAGGCCTACGGTTTTTGGTGAAGATCGGTTAAGGGAAAGGGGTAGTTTACCAGCAACGTTTTATGTTTGAACGAGGGTATTTTGTATGGCAAAGGATAACAGCCGCAAATTCAAACAGAATAAAATAATTTTTTGCATGCAGCCCTGATTAGTAGAGTACTAAAGACCTATTGTTTTTGGTGAAGATTGGTTATGGGAAAGGGGTAGTTTACCAGCAACGGTTTTTTTATCAAGGGTAATTTTTTATATGGTAAACGATAATAGTCGCAAATTCAAACAGAATCAAATAATGTTTTGCATAGAGCCCTGTAGAGTTCTCAAGACATGTTGGTTTTGGTGAAGATCGGTTAAGGGAATAGGGTAGTTTACCTGCAACATTTTAAGTTGTAACAAGAGAAATGTTTCCATGACGAACGATAACTGCCGCACATTCAAACAGAATCAAATATTTTCTTGCATGCATCCCTGAATTGTAGAGGACTGAAGGTGTATTGATTCTGGAGAAGATCGGTTAAGAGAATGGGGTAGTTTACTTGAAACATTTTATGATTTAACGAGTGTTAAGTACTTTATTATTATAAATAAAGTATCCTGATAAGAAGCCCATAATAATCCACTGTAGAAACGTAGATGAAATATCTATAATTGAAGAGGTTAGGTGAACGGGGTGGGGGTAATTTTCTATTATTAAAAATTATAGTTGAAGGTGGAGGGGAGAATTTTTTATGTGTACTACGTTATCGGCAACAAAGAAGTAGTTTTTTGTTAAAATTGCTTCCCGGGCTGTTTAGCCGTAGTCCAATGTTTTCTGTAAAACCAGACTTTTCTGCAGTGCCATCGACTACCATCTTCAGTGAAAATCGAGTGCGAAAACGTGAGGTGGTATATGTTAGTGACCACAGTACTGTGGTTAATGCTGAAGCAATTATTAGAAAGACGTAGTTTCTATGGAAATATTTCATTTCGAATATGATTTTAAATATAAATCTTAGAACATGGAAGTCATGTATGGTTCTCCATACCGATATTTACTTCCATGTTCCTTAATTAAATGGAAGTATGGTGATGGCAAAAAAAATCGTGTTCGAGATTATTGCAGATTCTGATTGTACTACACTCAAAACATGAAAAAAGTCGTTTTCCGAAAAGTGTCTGTGTGTGTGTCTGTCTGTCTGTCTGTGTGTGTGTCTATCTGTATATCTGTCTATCTGTAGTTTTTTTCTATGGCAAACGATAACAGCCGACAATTCAAACAGAATCAAATAATTTTTTGCATACAGCCCTGATTTGTAGAGTACTCAAGACCTATTGTTTTTGGTGAAGATCGGTTGAGGGGAAGGGGTAGTTTACCAGCAACGTTTTTTATCATGCGTATTTTCTATGGCAAACGACAACTGCCGCAAATTCAAACAGAATCAAATAATTTTTTGCATACAGCCCTGATGTGTAGAGTACTCGCGACCTATTGTTTTTGGTGAAGATCGGTTGAGGGGAAGGGGTAGTTTACCTGCAACGGTTTTTTTTATCAAGGGAAATTTTTTTTTTTTTGGCAAACGATAACAGCCGCAAATTCAAACAGAATCAACTAATGTTTCGCATACAGCCCTGAATTGTAGATTTCTCAAGACCTATTGTTTTTGGTGAAGATTGGTTGAGGGAAAGGGGTAGTTTACCTGCAACGTTTTTTTAACAAGGGTATTTTATATGGCAAACGATAACAGCCGCAAATTCAAACAGAATCAAATAATGTTTTGCATACAGTCCTGATTTGTAGAGTACTCAAGACCTATTGTTTTTGGTGAAGATCGGTTAAGGGGAAGGGGTAGTTTACCTGCAACCTTTTACGTTTTATTTTCTATGGCAAACGATAACAGCCGCAAATTCAAACAGAATCAAATAATGTTTTGCATACAGCCCTGATTTGTAGAGTACTCAAGACCTATTGTTTTTGGTGAAGATCGGTTAAGGGGAAGGGGTAGTTTACCTGCAACGTTTTTTTATCAAGCGTATTTTCTATGGCAAACGATAACAGCCGCAAATTCAAACAGAATCAAATAATTTTTTGCATACGTCCCTGAATTGTAGAGGTCTCAATGACTTTCGATTTTGGTGAAGATCGGTTAAGGGGAAGGGGTAGTTTACCTGCAACCTTTTACGTTTTAACAAGAGTAAAGTACTTGAAAATTTATTTAAACTTTTTGAAACAATGGTAATTGTTAAAAATAAAATAATTTTGTTGCCAGGCAATAAAATTATAATTTTTTCATTTTAATGTAATATAATATTTTTCATTTAATACAGCAATAAAAAGGCAGGTAAGACACAGCCTGGCTGTTTGGCTGAAAATGATTTTAAATATAAATCTTAGAATATGGAAGTCATGTATGGTTCTCCATACCGATATTTCTATGACGAACGATAACTGCCGCATATTCAAACAGAATCAAATAATTTTTTGCATACCTCACTGAATTATAGAGATCTCAAGGTCTTTTGATTTTGGTGAAGATCGGTTAAGGGGAAGGGGTAGTTTCTAGCCACGTTTTTTATTTTAACAAGGGTATTTTTTATAGCAAACGATAACAGCCGCAAATTCAAACATAATCAAATAATAGTTTGCATACAGCCCTAAATTGTAGAGTTCTCAAGACCTACTGTTTTTGGTGAAGATCGGTTAAGGGGAAGGGGTAGTTTACCTGCAACGTTTTATGTTTTAACAAGGGTAATTTTTTCTATGACGAACGATAACTGCCGCATATTCAAACAGAATCAAATAATTGTTTTCATACCTCACTGAATTGTAGAGATCTCAAGGTCTTTTGATTTTGGTGAAGATCGGTTAAGGGGAAGGGGTAGTTTACTAGCCACGTTTTTTGTTTTAACAAGGGTATTTTGTATGGCAAAGGATAACAGCCGCAAATTCAAACATAATCAAATAATATTTTGCATACAGCCCTAAATTGTAGAGTTCTCAAGACCTCTTGGTTTTGGAGTAGATCGGTTAAGGGAATAAGGTAGTTTACCTGTAACATTTTATGTTTTAACAAGGGTACATTTTTTTATGACGAACGATAACTGCCGTACATTAAAACAGAATCAACTACCCTTCTGCATACCTTTTTGAATTATACAGAACTCAAAGTTTTTTGATTTGGTTGAAAATCAGTTAAGGGAAAGGGGTAGTTTACCTGCAACGTTTTATGTTCTAACAAGGGTATTTTTTATGGCAAACGATAACAGCCGCAAATTCAAACAGAATCAAATACGTTTTTGCATACGGCCCTGATTTGTAGAGTACTCAAGACCTGTTGTTTTTGGTGAAGATCGGTTAAGTGGAAGGGGTAGTTTACCAGCAACGGTTTTTTATCAACGGTAATTTTTTTCTATGGCAAACGATAACAGCCGCAAATTCAAACAGAATCTAATGATGTTTTGCATACAGCACTGTATTGTAGAGTTCTCAATATGTGTTGGTGTTGGTGAAGATCGGTTAATGGAAAGGGGTAGTTTACCTGCAACATTTTATGTTTTAACAAGGGTTATTTTTTTATATGACGAATGACAACTGCCGTAAATTCAA
Organism: Magicicada septendecula; assembly: GCA_034769895.1. Taxonomy (NCBI): domain Eukaryota; kingdom Metazoa; phylum Arthropoda; class Insecta; order Hemiptera; family Cicadidae; genus Magicicada; species Magicicada septendecula. The sequence goes on from CM068368.1 coordinate 310,576,778, forward strand.
ACAGAATCAACTACGTTTTTGCATACCTTTTTGAACTAAAGAGAACTCAAGGTCTGTTGATTTTGTTGAAGATCGGTTAAGGGAAAGGGATAGTTTATCACCAAAGTTTTATGTTTTAAAAAGGGTAATTTTTTTATGACGAACGATAATTGCCGAAAATTCAAAGAGAATCAAATAATTTTTTGCACACTTTCCTAATTTGTAGAACACTCAAGGTCTGTTGATTTTGGTGAAGATCGGTTAAGGGAAAGGGGTAGTTTACCTGCAACATTTTAAGTTGTAACAAGAGAAATGTTTCCATGACGAACGATAACTGCCGCACATTCAAACAGAATCAAATATTTTTTTCAATCAGAGTGATCACTGTTGCACACAGTGATCATTCTGATTGTGATTTCAACCACTAACACAAATTTCTTTATTAAATATTTTTTTGCATGCATCCCTGAATTGTAGAGGAATGAAGGTCTATTGATTTTGGAGAAGATCGGTTAAGAGAAAGGGGTAGTTTACCTGAAACATTTTATGATTTAACAAGAGTAAAGTACTTAATTTTTATAAATAAAGTATCCTGATAAGAAGCTCATAATAATCCACTGTAGAAACGTAGATGAAATATCTATAAATGAAGAGGTTAGGTGAACGGAGTGGGGGTAATTTTATATTATTAAAAATTATAGTTGAAGTTGGAGGGGAGAATTTTTTATACGTGTACTACGTTATCGGCAACAAAGAAGTAGAAATCGTGTTCGAGATTATTGCAGATTCTGATTGTACTACACTAAAAACATGAAAAAAGTCGTTTTTCGAAAAGTGTCTGTGTGTGTGTCTGTCTGTCTGTGTGTGTGTCTATCTGTCTATCTGTAGTTTTTTTCTATGGCAAACGATAACAGCCGCAAATTCAAACAGAATCAAATAATGTTTCGCATACACCCTGAATTGTAGAGTTCTCAAGACATTGTTTTTGGTGAAGATCGGTTAAGGGAAAGGGGTAGTTTACCAGCAAGGTTTTATGTTTTAACAAGGGTATTTTCTATGGCAAACGATAACAGTCGCAAATTCAAACAGAATCAAAAGATTATTTGCATACAGCCTTAAATTGTAGAGTTCTCAAGACCTATTGTTTTTGGAGAAGATCGGTTAAGGGAAAGGAGTAGTTTACCTGCAACGTTTTATGTTTTAACAAGGGTATTTTCTATGGCAAACGATAACAGCCGCAAATTCAAACAGAATTAAATTTTTTGCATGCAACTCTGAATTGTAGAGTTTTCAAGACCTTTGTTTTTGGTGAAGATCGGTTAAGGGAAAGGGGTAGTTTACCTGCAACGTTTTATGTTTTAACAAGGGTAATTTTTTCTATGACGAACGATAACTGCCGCATATTCAAACAGAATCAAATAATTTTTTGCATACCTCACTGAATTGTAGAGATCTCAAGGTTTTTGATTTTGGTGAAGATCGGTTAAGGGGAAGGGGTAGTTTACCTGCAACCTTTTACGTTTTAACAACAGTAAAGTACACGAAAATTCATTTAAACTTTTTCAAACAATGGTAATTGTTAAAAATAAAATAATTTTGTTGCCAGGCAATAAAATTATAATTTTTTCATTTTAATATAAATCATGTATGAGAGAAAATATATCGTTCGTGGCAGGCACGCATATCTCAATTATGTAATGTTTACGTTTCCATTTTATTATTATGATTACTGCAATAAAAAGCCAGGGAACACACACACACACACACACACACACACACACACACACACACACACACACACACACACACACACACACACACACACACACACACACACACACACACACACACACACACACACACACACACACACACACACACACACACACACACACACACACACACACACACACACACACACACACACACACACACACACACACACACACACACACACACACACACACACACACAATTCGCGTTATTTCTGGCCTCACTCATGTTTATTTTCTTACATTTGCACGCTTTTTAAATGGAAAGTGCCGAAACCCTCACCAACATAACGCGTGCAAGCCGAAAAAGTGTTCAGCGTGGATAGCGATTTGCTTCCTGTGGATCGCTGGGCAGTGTAACTGCACGTGTTTACAGAGGAACGATTCATAGACAGACTTTTCGTCTTTAGGGAATGAACCCTCTGCAAGATGCTGAGGATCCATGAGTGACTTCGGAGCGCTCCTTCTTTTCCACGTGTTTGTTCTGTGAAACGTACACTGTAGATTCGCAGCTTTACTCTAAGCAACGCTCAATAGGAAATGTTGAAAATTTTTGTCCACGGTGTACCCTCATACACACTAAACCTGCTCTGATATTTTAATTACGGACATCATAATATTAAAACTTTGGAAACTTGAGCACTACTTAATGGAGATCAAACATTAACTTATACAAGCTATTAATTTTATGCATATTTTTTATATATATGTGTACAACGTTATCGGCAACAAAGAAGCAGTTTTTGTTAAAATTCCTTCCCGGGATGTTTGGCCGTAGTCCAATGTTTTCTACAAAACCAGACATTTCGGCAATTCCATCGACTTCCATCATCAGTGAAAATCGAGTGCGATAACGTGAGGTGGTATACGTTAGTGACCACAGTACTGTGGTTAAGGCTGAAGCAGTAAGTAGAAAGAAGTAGTTTCTATGGTAATATTTCATTTCGAAAATGATTTTAAATATAAATCTTAGAACATGGAAGTCATGTATGGTTCTCCATACCGATATTTTGTCTTAAGAATGAAAAAATAGCCATAAAAAATATTAATAACCTTCATTATGATTTCGTTAAAGATTTAGGCCTGAACGAGAGACAAATAAAATTTTACAACTCATTTTACTGTAAAAATCGGAATTTTGGGTAGAGTCCGCAACGACAAAATACTGCCGGCATTAGAGTTGAAGACATCTTTAGTGTAACAGACAATTCCATCGTTATAGAACAGAATGAAACAATCATGACGTGTGTATGTCTTCAAAGAGGATATCGAAAACCAGGTCTCTTTTAGAAGAAGGAATGTTATTCGACCGTGTCTACAATGATGAAACTCATCAGGGCAACGATACTTAGAATTACAAAGGCTGAATACTACAAAAATGAGAAAATAGAGAAATAGTTTATGTAATAGCATTACATTCTCAAGGTGTAAGAGTTCTCATTGTAGCTTTACGCTAAGATACTTATCGAATACTAATGTCTTATATTCGGAAGAGTAACGTATCATATAACACTTGGTCAAACACTGGTTTTGAAGAGTGAATGTAGATCGAGGCGCAAAACAGCATCTCACACATGGATAACGTTTTCTACACAGACCTGTTGACACCATGTTATATTTATTTTATTTTGTTTTCAAGAAATTAATTCGTTTTTAAAATTAACTCAACTTGATGTTTAATTTCACTACCTTGTTTATTAGATTATGAACTGCCGATGAACATGCTATCAGTAGGTTGTGTAGGCGATTCTGATGACTATAGCGACTAAGTGATTTTGCTATAACTCTTTTGTATTTGCTATAACTCTCTCGCATATTCGATTTACTATAGCATATTCCAATGCTATCTTGCTTTTAGTATCTTCCATAACATAACTGACATTCTCAGAAAGTTCATTATTCCTCAGTATATTGTGTTCAGTATACCTGAGTTCAATATAATGGACAATATACCTGTAGTTTGTAGTTTCAATAGATTATTCCAGATATGGATTTTAAAGTATCTGCGCCAGTGGGGTTTTGTCTGTGGTAGGCCTATGCAGTTGGTAACAATACAATTGCTAAGATAAGGCTCCTACATTTAGTACAATTATTGAAAGATCATAGCACTTGTAAAAAATAAGAACCATCAATCGGTTGTGATGTTCCAGGCAGTAGTATAGGCTACTAATTAGCAGTACACTGTACACTACACGGGTACGGTATTGCCACTCACACTGAAGACATGCAGGTCTTAATTGCTTTAATTGTACAGAACGGTTACTTTAAACGGTATGTCCAAAAATTATTATGTGCCGTCGTTGTCGTCTGATTAATGAATAGTTTTCATGACACAATATGGTTGAATAGCCGACATGTACAGAGAAACACTGAGCGGCGATGAGTCTTTCAAAGTTGCATACTGGAAAACTATCATTTTGACCACCTCAATTTTCAGCAGGCGTACATTTTGCCTAGTGTAGGTAGTCTGGGATTTTCTTAATTGTTGAGCAATTAAGACAAGCTTGACAAGCAATTGACAAGCTCCACTCCGACATCCTCATTCCTGCCTTGCAACTCTCAGTTGACTTATGAATTTTATTTCTGCTGACTGAATTTTAATTTCGTCTCTGCACCAAGCGACCCACAACACACATCAATACTGAAATAAGAACCGGCAACGTATAAAATTTCGGCTGTTTTCGTTCCGTGCTCATGGTCAGCCTTGTTGTGTCATGCTTTTGGAGAATATGTCAATTTTATTTCTAATTTCTACCGTTTCATTTGTAACACAATACATCTGAGGTTAGTTACTTGTTCCAAGGAAGTATTCCTCAAAGTGAACAATCATGTTCTACTTCAATGTGTGTTTGTCAATGTATTTATTATTATCATACAACCGTTTCTGTAGAGACATACGATGATATCATGTATTACAGAGACCAATTTACAATAAGCTAGCAGACGTAAGGGTATTGTGGCTATACTGAGTTGACGATATTCCAATATTTACTGCCATTCCCTTGACTGTATATTATTTTTCTGAATAGTTCTAATGAACAGCAATTCATTTCTGATAAAAATATAACAGTGAACGACTATTTTGTTTACATTCCCAAGCTGGCACTGCTTCCGAGTTACTGTCTTTGTAACATAAAATAAAACATATATGTAGGTGAATAAGAAAGCTGAAAACAATAGTAGCTTTATCTGTTATCTCCGTCCCAATTTTTTGGCTCTCAGTTACACACAAACTCACAGAGAGTCTTACTCGTGCTAAGTGTATGTGTGTGTAGTTTTGAATTTGTTAGCGTCCTTCCTGCAGGGTTTAAGAAAAATACAACCCAGCTCTCTGACCAAGCTTAAAAACGTTACTCGATTCACTGCGTTTGAACGCTGCGGGGAAAATGGAATGCGTGTCCACTTTCTTAAAAGTTAGAACTAAGAAGCTTTTGTAAATCTTTCGCAATCGATCGGGTATCAGAGAAGCCTTCCAGTGTAATGGACTGTTCACTTCAATGAACTTTCCCCACAGTAACCATTGAGTTAAAGTCTTTAAAAATAACAAAATCAATCGTAATAATAATAATTATTATTCACTTCAATGAACTTTCCCCACAGTAGCCATTGAGTTCAAGTCTTTAAAAATACCAAAATCAATCGTAATAATAGTAATTATTATTATAAATAATAATAATAATAATAATAATAAAATGATGGTGGTGGTGGTGGTGGTGAAGCTGATGGTAAAACCCCCAGAATACAAACTCTATGTCCGGCCTTCAAGATCTTGACCTCGTGGGGTGGGGGAGCAACCGTTGTTACTCTTGAGCTGGCTAACAGGGCACTGGTACGTGAGTTAGACAAGGTCGTCTGTACCACTCGAAAACACTCCGTAAGCCACGGTGGAATCGATCGAGCCAATGGATGGATGGCTCTCCGTTAGTGAGTCGCTAACGATGGCCTCAGGGCACCAGGACACACCTTGTTGTATTTAATCTTAGCCGTGGTACTCGTGGGCTCTGCCGCAGTGATCTGTCACTTTCCCGGTACTTGTGGGAACACAATTTTCAAGTTCTCAAAATAATTCTCGGGTTGAGGGGTCCCTTAAAAATCTTAGACCATGAAAAAACTCTCCTCGAAGGGTGAAGAGAAGTAGATATTTCTCCTCGGTTGATGCCGAAAGATTCGTGACATCGTCTGCCAATGTGCCGGCAGTCACGAGGTATGTGGTGGTGAAACGAAAGGAAGGTGACTTCGCAAAAGTGAGTCCTTTCCTCATTAAAAAAGCTGTCACCGCTTGTGCTGGGTCAGCCGTATAGGACATATGAAAAGCCACAGGAGGACTACTTGTCAAGACCCTAAACGATCATCAGGGTTCGAGGGTACTTAAACTGCAGAAGATGAAGAGGTAGAAGTCGTTTCTCATACCACCCTGAACACCACAAAGGGGGGTGGTAGTGTGTAGAGACCTGTTGAACTGCATAGGAGAAGAAATTGCTACTGTCCTCGCCTCATAAGGCGTAATCGTATGTCGGAGACTAACAGTGCGATGGGATGGACAGACGATCCCATCTTCGTCCCACGTCCTAACCTTCAACAGGACAAATTTACCAGGAAACCTGCGAACAGGCATTCATCGGCTGAGCGTTGTCTTCACTTCGGGTTGTCTTAAGACCAAGTGCGCTGGATTAAGAACTGAGGATCTATTGGTAAAAAACGAGCTTGTATTTTTAAATGCAGGCAAGAGCACACATTTCAACGTTGGAAGTGGTGCTTTCTCGGCTATCGATCTTTCGTTCTGTAGCCCTTGTCTTGCTTCACGTGTGTCGTGGAGAGTGCCAAAGAGTGTTACACTTACACGTACGCCGAAACGATGACGCGTGGGCCGTGCTCATTGGACAGGCTTCACGACTGTTTGTACACCTACGAACTATGTGGAAATATAGATGTACACAGTTTTACAGGTGCTATTACCTCAGCAGCTACGGAGCATATCCCGCGGACCGGTGGTTCATTCAGACCACCAGGACTGTGGTGGAACAACGCTGAAAATACGAATTGTTATGAAATAACAATTAACAATTGTTAATGTGGTGAAAGACGAAATAAGAGAGAAGCTACAAGCCCTAAACATGTATAAAGAGCGCCAACCGAAGATAATCGCATAGCTTTTAAGCAACTTTGAGCCGCCGGTCGTAGAACAATACTCGCTGCAAAACGAGTTGAGAAACCTACGTCTCGAACGAGTGACCAAGGTCAATCCGAGTGACAAACGTATGGAAGAAGACCGGAGCAATCGATGGCACGTCAGTGTTAAGCAAATCATATCCATAGAGCACGATGGTGAATTGTTTTGCTATCTCGATGAAATTGGAAGACAGCTTGGCTGCGAGATATGCCAAGGTCAGTAGTACTGAAAGTTATCCTCTCAACTTCTTCCTAAGGAAAGATGAAGTCGAACGCGACCTTGACTCCGTATGTGAAGGATACATGACCTATAACGTGTCTTTCACGATGAGGAAATTACAGTCCGCTGCCGGCGACACTGCAGCGGGACCGGACGATATTCCTTACAGCATTATGAGTCAACTGTCGGGTATTGCTACAGCTACATTACTGGCATTCTATAACGCCATATGGCCGCAAGGGGAGTACCCAAAACCATGGAAGGAAGCGATCATCATTCCGCTTTGGAAGGCCGTAAAGGATCCCCTGATATCAGAAAATTATCGTCCAGTTTAGTTAACGTGCTGTCTAGGAATGTTATTGGAGAGGATGGTAATCTGGTGTTTGGAAAAACACGGCTTTCTGACCACACACCATTCTACAACTGATCAACTGGTTTATCTGGAAAACACTGATGAATCACTTTATCTGGAAGACAAACACATGATTGCAGTATTCTTCGACTTGGAGAAAGCGTTCGACAAAAAGTGGTGAGTTCTCCTAGACTTTCACGAGAGCGACCATTTCCCTGTGCATTACGTATAGTTATCATGCAACAACTACATGTTCAGGGGTAACATGCCTAAATTTATCTTCAACTTCCTCAGAGACAGGTCTTTCCGTGTTAGGGTCGGACAATCACTGTCGGTCCCACACGAGCTGAACAACGGAATACCGAAGGGATCTCCAATGAGTGGCATGCTTTTTACTATCGCCACCAACGGAATATTTGAGGGTATGAAAACGTCAGTTTGGAAGTGCTCGTACGTTGGCGATCTTGCGCTGTTCTGCTCGGCCAAAGCGACGGCGATGATCAAGTATAAAATGCAAGGCACTGTAGACACGTTGGTAGAAAGTGCTAACAACATAGGCTTTTATTTCTCGGCAACAGAGACGACCTGTGCCCACTTCTGTAGAAAGCGAGGAAGGCTCCCGGACCCGACGTTAACTATAAACGGTGTCCGGCTGCACTACAGGCCCGTTATCAAATTTTTGGGCCTAACTTTCGATAGACAATTAACAGAGAATGAACTCATGTACGACCTGGGTGCAAATCCTCGTTAAACGCAGTCTGGCAGCATCTTCCATATGATCTGAGGAGCAGGTAGAGATTTATTGCGCCTGTTCACCGTGTTGGTGCTATACAAAATTGATTACGGATGCGCGGTGTATTCTTCAGCCAGGAGGTCGTGCTTGAAGAAGCTGAATCCTGTGCACAACGCAGGGGTGCGCTACGCCACAGGGGCGTTCCGCACTAGTCTAGCAGAAACCTATTGTGAAGCTGAAATGACGTCCTTACATGTGAGACGTCACCTGCTGTTGCTGAGATATGAAGCAAAAATTCTAGCTCTACCGAGCCACATAAACAAAGTGTTGCTGGTGAACAGTAGACTTGCTATAATATACGACCGCCGTTTTACGTTCATCAGACCAGCCGGCATTTGTGCGCTCGGAATAGCTAGGCGCTACGACATCCAGTTGCCGATGGCTCAAGCTTACGTTCCTTGCGAAGTACCCCCCTGGCTGCTCCGCAAACCAAACTGGCGGCTGGATGTCACCAGTAAAAGCAAGAACTCATGTCACCCAACTGAAATGAAACGCCTGTTCAGATCAGTCTTGGAGGAGTACGTCGAGGAGCACATAATGGTGTACACTGATGGGACGAAGACGTAGGGCGGAGTGGGTAGTGCGTTTGTTTCCAGGAGTCTCTCACTCCTGGACACTGCCCCAGCTTTCTGTACGATTCGCTGAGTTTTTTCACTGGCTTGGACAATCCGGGCACAGTGGATCCGTTATTACAGCAGATATTGCCATTCTACCTGACGACGCGCAATGTGTGGCAGCAGCTGTGGGACACACGGCTGAGCAATCTTTCTGCCGTGAGCAGAGTGTCCGTAAATGGTAAGCAGCAGATGATCGCTGTCGACGTGAACAAGTTTGCATCACCAGACTGCGCATTGGGTACACGAAATTGACGTCTTACTACCTCATACAAGAACAAGGTCGACCCGTCTGCACTTGTGGCGGAGCAATTGAACCGAATAACGAAGACATGGGATATTTAAATTCAATTTTACTCACGTTACAAAACTGGATACACAAACAAATATGTAATTTACAATGGAACTTCAAAGATGAATATAATTTTACATTTCTTTCACAACAAAATGTCCTATCGTTTAGTGCTACTATTAGACCTGCATCGTCTTCTTATAATCCTCCCAACTCCCTCTATCAAACTCAAGCCTCATATTATCAAAATCCTTTATTCGATTTCTCGCAACTTCACACAAATTTCTTCTCCCCAGGGAGTTTATTCTCACACACAGTTCCCTACTTTTCAAGACTAGTTTGTAACGTACTATACGCGTATTTCAGAGTTTTGTTACTAGAGTTATTTTGTGTTTTATTTTATAATTAAATTGAATAATTAATTTGTTACATATATTTGGGCATTCTCTTATAATTTGTGTTAGCGAAGTCTATTTTGAGTAAAAGTGTAGTAGCATTATGAGTTATAATAAATTTAAATTTGTTACATAATGTTGTTTAAACCTAACCTGATTGTTACAAGGAGCATTTCCTCTGCTGTAATTGGATTAGCATGAAAGTTCTTGTATGCCCGTGATTTGAAATTTAACTGAATTAGATGTAGTATATAAATAAATGTATCTTGTGACATTTGTAAATATTGTAACATGACATAAGGTAGCAGAACGATAAAAAAACAATTACCATTAGAAACAGATAAAAGTTTTACAATCTGGAAGGAATAAAGAGAATTAATATACTAAAGAATTGATGGACAGAATTATTAGAAAATAGAACCAATACCGACATATGGACTAGACAATAACTATGACTATGACAATACCCAATTGATTGAAAGAGTGAGTGAGAAGCATATATAACATTATGATTATTACCCAACCCCTTTTCCCATAATAAGAGTATGATAAATATAAAAAAAAAATTGAAGTACAAAGCTGTAGATGATAGTCTAAGTTAGAAAATAAAAATAGTTCCATATAAACGATAGGCATCTAAATGTAAATGACAATAATGTTAATAGAATATAGAAGGAATAGAACTATTATATAGTAAATGTACAATGTTTAATAGGATGATAAGGAATGTATGTTATGTATTGAGGACTGGCATTCACATAGGATGTTAAAAAAGAGTTATATTACGTTTTAAAATGATTATGAATAATCATTTATTGTGTATTAGTTAATTTATTTCATTGTAATTGTGTTTAAAATATTTAAGGTTCATAAAACAAAAAGGATATGTTATAATAAATGTATAATGAACATCAGATACACTAGGCCATAGAAGCCTATAGTAAAATTAAGAAATTTGTAAAATTGGATATTAAAACAGTATAAGTTAATGGTACCATGTATGTTATCATCTTAAGTTTGGTTGTATAATTTTAGAGAACCACAATGTATACAAAAGAATTAGTTTTGAAATAATTAATAATAGAAAACAAAATTGTCAAATTTGTAACTTTGTAACTACTTGACAGAAAATATTCATGTTTGATTTCAAATTAATTTATGAAAAAAAAGCAATGCAATAGTGTTGTAATATTTAGGATTAAATGTAGTATAAAAAGATTATACTAATTAGAATATATTTGTTAATTTTGTATAAAAAACAGTAGTCATGTCTAACAATGTAAAAAAATGTTCAACCAGTGGAATTAGATACTTTTGTACCTTGACAACCCAAGATTTACATTAAAATTTGTTAGTATATTATTGGATTCAGAGAAGAAAGGATTAAAACCTCCATACAACTAGATAAAATAAAAAGTGATATTACATGGAAATGAAATGATGTTATGAAGACTAATAATATAACAAGAAGGAAATTGAAAGTGAAATCATAATAAAATAGAAGAATAATTGTATAAACAGTGAAAAATAAGTTGAACCTAATAATTGAAGGAAAGTGTTAAGTATAATATCAGAAGATAAAAAACTAATAAGTATAATAAACCATAATACACTTTTACACATTTTCAATCACTGATAGACTATATTTCAATATTCACTTAATAAATAAACTTGTAACAATCCATTTATCTCACTATTAAATTATCAATCTATGGTGATAAACTTATTGGAAGTGTAATATTAATCAGGGTACACTTAACCTACAAGCACAGACTGTTGTTAAACAAAATATTTATAACTTTAATTTTAATTTATTAATCACTTATTTATTAATCAATTGTGTTTTATGTGAAGTTTTGTACTTCTTAAAGGATGTTGTTTGGTAACTTTTCTGTAATCTCAAGAACCCAACAAACTGAAATCTAATAACCAAAAATTGTATGATATTAGATACTAAAGACCTGAGCATTAGTGCCAACCGTTGAGTGTGTAAACATCATAGCTGGAGCAATAAGCATTATAAAATTATTTCATTTGTTTTAAGGGAAAGAAATAAGGAATCCAAAAGAAATAAAACCAGTATTGAAGATTTTCAAATGTATGTTTAATTTATTTCTATGTTAACAATATTTTATTTCTTCATATAGCCAAATGTGGATTTTTATCACAAAGGAGAGGTTGGTAACAATTATTTTTAGGAACGGAATTCGAATTGAATTATAAATAAAAGGTAAGTCGACTAAAACCAATGAAGAGAAAAGGAATAAATAAATAAAGTGAGTAATTTTAATTGTTTTAATGACAAAAAATTTGGCGCCTGAAACGGGAAACAAAAATAATTAATATCAAAAAAGAAGAAGAAACGGTTTTGGAACCTGTATTTGTGTCACCGATTTACAACCATTTGTGTGGAATTTAATAAAAGAAAATACTATTTACCAAATATACGAGGAATCACGTTTTATTATAAATTGGCACCAACAACTAGGGTCATATTAACGATTCATAACAATATGCGTGACACTTGTCCGAGTCCTTTTTAACTTCGTTCTGATTGACGGTATGAGAACTAAACCGTCTTTTGTTGGCATTTGAGAGCAGGTAAAATGTGGTTACTGATATATCGTTGCATTCACTACACTGCAAGCATTTAAAAAGTTAAATAACAATCATGATGTTAATAACGAGAAATTCGTTGCAGACAAACATTGCTCATTCCGTACAATTGACATTGACAGTACAGTGACAAAGTATTGCTGACATTGACACTCCAATATTCTCACGGATCAGAGATTATTTCAACCTCGGTATGCACACCTGTCAAACATGTGCGATATGCTGTGTGCGATCATCCATGCGTGTATTCTGTGCTAGTGTTCCGCGCTATGCACGTACCCTTAGTGTGTACGATTTTCCACTCTCGTTGAGTCAACTAAAATGTAGGTGAAAACGGAACATGTTGTTGAGCAACGCTCCTTGTATACGTCGTTGTGCTAAAGACCTTAGTTGACACCCTTCCCCGAAGTAATTAATAATAATTATATGAATAATATAATAGTAATTAAAAATAAAAATAATAACAATAACATTAATACAAATAATAATAATAATAATAATAATAATAATAATAATAATAATAATAATATCTTCTTTTCCTCTTCAAGGATTATGTTATATAAACCTGTTCCGGTACCCATCTCATCCTCGGACGACCCACGTCTCTTCTACCAATGGCTTTATAGTTCAGTGCCGCTTCGGCAATCGATCCTCTGTCATCCTTTGCAGATGATCCCAACATTGTCTTCTGTAAATTGAAATAATTTTATTTTTGTCTTTACTTCGAGTTCTGCTCTGATAAGATTCCTTATTCTATCTTGCAATTTATAATTTAAAGTATTTCGAAGAAACTGCATTTTAGTACTCTGAATCTTACCGCTTTCCTTTTTTGTCGTGACCCACTCCTCACTCGCTTAAATCAACGTGGGTATTGCAATTTTATTATAAAATTTAATCCTTGTGCTGGGTCTTCTTTTATTTCTGAGATTTCTATGAATCGTACCACAAATATTCCTAAATTTATTTATCTTCTCTCTTATATCATATTCAGATTCATAGCTTACTGCACAGCGAAATATTTGAAACGGCTCACTTGTTCTAAAGTGCTGTTCTTTATAACTCTCTTAGTCCTCACTGGATATTTACCTTTAAAGGCCATGGTTTTGGTCTTTCTCACTGGAATTGTCAGTGAGTACCCTCTTGCCACTTCTTGCAAATGAAACATAGCTTTTTGTAAATCATCCTCATTTTCTTGAATAAGAAATATATCTTCCGTATATACCAGGAAACCCATGCAAATTGATTTGTTGAGCTGTATGCCCAAAGTCACTCTGGATTTCCATGCTCTCAACATGTCATCAATGTATATATTAAACAACGTTGGGGAACACAGCATCCCTGCCTAACTCCCTTATTTATTGGAATGCCTCCTGAGAGCCTACCATTCAGATCCAGGACTACAGATGTACTTTTATAAAGAATCTTAACTGAATTTATTAAATGCTGTGGATATCCTTTTCTATCCATAATATTCCATAACTTTTGACGGTCTACATTATCAAATGCTTTTTCCAGATCAACAAAAGCGATATCCTTTTCCTGGTTATATTTCCGCCTTTTCTCTATTATCTGTCGTAAACAAGAATCCACTGTCGACCTACCCTTTCTAAAACCCATTTGCGCTTCAAGATGTAATGCATCTGTAATGACTCTTAATCTCTGATTGAGAATTCTTGTATATATTTTGTATGTTGAATCCCGCAAGCTTATTCCACTGTAATTATTTCCATCTGTTCTGTATTATTATTATTACACAATGTCGGGGGGTCAGAGCAAGGTAGTGGAGCCATCGGCGAGGTCTCCAGGAGTTACCAAGGAACATAGAGGGCTTTGGAACAATTCTCCTCGGAAGGAATACATTGAGAAGATGAGAAGCGAGGAAGCTGAACAGCTTTAGAAATGCAGAACAGTGATACAGTGATCGGGAGTATGAAGGCTGCAATCAGCAGGCAGAGAAACATCTCTATGGATGTGAAGACTGGCTTGAAAGAACTGGAGGAAGCCATAGACGTGATCGCTCACTGCGGAGCTAACTTGCTGAAGATGGTTGAAAAGGCCCAGAAGCAGCCGACAGGAAAGGGGAACAGCAAGTCAACGGCCAGTAGTAAGACCATCTCTGCCGGCGGTCCAATACATAAGAGAAATAAGTCGCCTTTGGAAGGAAAGAAATCTGGGGTTTCCCAACGGTCTGGGGTTAAAAGGGGAGCCTAAATCCCAGCACAGGCAAATACTGAAAAGAAGAAGAAAGAGGTGGAAACCTCGGAAGCGTGGACGGAGGTCCGGAATAAAAAGAAGAATAGGCCTAGGAAGGTAAAAATTGCAGAGACATCCGTAGTCTCAGATAAGCGTGGGGTTGATTCTACCCCACAAGGACGGAAAAAGAAGAAACTATCGAAGCCAGGTCTAGAGACTCTGTTGATTGAGCCTTCACAAGGCAAAACTTACGCTGAAGTGCTCGGCCTTATCCGTGGTATGGCACATCCTGAAGCCTCTGAGGTCGAAGTAAGAGCGATAAGACAGACCGAGTCCGGGAGAGTCCTACTAGAGTTAGGCGAGAAGTCAAGGAGAAAGCAGCATTCTGTGACGCCCTAAAGACCATCTTAGGGTCAATTTGCACTCTCCAGAAGCTGAAGCCGAAGGAGACTCTTTAAATAAGAGATCTTGATGGCCTCACTACCCCAGAAGAAGTGACTGAGGCGATTAAGAGGGAGGTCGAGGATCTTGTAGGGGACCTGAAGTGCCAATAGAAGGGTACGAAAGATGGCCATGGTAGGGATGAACGTAAAAGGCGGAGAAGAGTTGCTGAAGTCTCAGCGCATCATAATTGGCTGGGTGATTGCAGAGTTCGGCGTAGGGTAAAGGATATACGCTGTTACACGTGCTTTGGCTATGGCCATCGGCAGACTAACTGCAAGGGACCAGACAGAAGGCAGATGGGGCTGTTTATACAGTGCGGAAAGCAGGGCACATAAGAGCGAATGTAGAAACCGACCAAAGTGTTTCCTGTGTACTGAATGTAGTTCCATACCAGACGGGTCATATCCCACTCACAGACAATTCTCTGGTGTTCAAGAAAGCACTGGACGAGACACAAAAGAAACAAAGAATATGAAGTTTCTGCAGGGCAATCTACATAGAAGCAGAGTCGCGGATGAGCTTCTTGTTAAGACTCAGCAGGACACCAACTGATCATCAGCGAACAGTACAAACATAGAGATATACCAGGATGGTATTCCGATATACTAGGTACTGTGGTTATCTGGATACCAGACATGGGGAGAGGCTCGGTAGGGAGCTACGGTTCTTGTAGAGGATTTGTTTGGGTTAGAAGTGGAGGGGGTTGCTTTTTTGAGCTGCTACTTCACCCCAAACGAGGGTATACATGAATTTCAAGAAAAACTTGACAGCCTGGAGGACATTCTGATGGAATGGGAAGGAAACATCATTGTTGCTGGAGACTTCAACACCAGGGCGGTAGAATGGGGTATGGCAAACACGGACTCAAGAGGAAAACGGGTGTTTGAGTTGGCTGCACGGTTATCACTTAGCGTGATCAATGTCGGGAAAGTGTCGATATTTAGAAGACTCGGCTATGGAGAGACTATTCCAGATATTACGCTTGCGTCAAAGTCTCTCTCTTAAAAAATTATTGGATGGAAAGTTTAGAGCAGAATACACTGGTAGTGATCACCAGTCCATAGTCTTTAGCCTCCAAGATGAAAGAAGATAGTAAGGTGAAAAGTGTTGGAGGAGACGAAAATGGAATGTTGGCAAAACCGACGTAGAAACCCTTGTATCAGAAATAGAGAGGGGAGAGGAGAGGTCTAGTCCCGCAGAGCGTGTAGTCGAGATCACAATGAAGCTGATACCGCAGACCTGCAACGTTTCAATATCTCGGCAAAGAAAGTCATCTGGGAGAAAAAAAGCCGTCTTCTGGTGGACTGAGGAGATCTCTACTCTGAGGAAGAGATAACTTTCTCTCAGGCGAATTGTTACCAGGAGAAGGAAAAGGAATGGCGACAGCTCAGAACAAGAAACAGCAGAATACAGAGCAGCAAGACAAGACCTTAAAAAGGCTTTTATCAGTAGTTTGAAAGGCGTGAGTGGGAGGAACTAAAGCCTGA
Organism: Magicicada septendecula; assembly: GCA_034769895.1. NCBI lineage: Eukaryota > Metazoa > Arthropoda > Insecta > Hemiptera > Cicadidae > Magicicada > Magicicada septendecula. The sequence goes on from CM068368.1 coordinate 310,593,104, forward strand.
GGTGAAAAGTGACCCCCAGCCTGGGGGGCTGGGTTACAGGGTCGTCATGCGCAACTTTGGGTCGACCAGCCCAATGGATGCCATCGTGGATGCACTCTTTCCGACCCACCCAGTAAATATCCGTGAGCCGCGTCCTGTTGCAGAAGACGAAGTTTAGCGATGAAGAACTGAAGGAGGTCGCAGGCTTGATGAAGAGTGGCAAAGCCCCAGGACCGGACGGTGTTCCTTCAGAAGTTCTGAAGGTGATTACTAGTTCATGTCGACGGATACTCCTTAATATGTACAACAGCTGCCTGAGGGTCGAAAGCGGTGGAAAGTACAGAGGCTGGTAAAGTACAGAGGCTGGTGCTTGTCAGCAAAGGTGAAGGGGACCCGGGCAAGCCATCAGCGTACAGGCTTTTGTGCATGCTGGGTACTGCTGAAAAGTGTCTGAAAAGATTACTAAAGCCACATCTGTTAGCAGCCATTCAAAGTGCGGGAGACCTGTCAAACAGACGTGTTGGCTCTAGAGCGAAAGCATCTATTCGAAAGAAGAGACGAAATTGGAAGGGATGCCGTAAAGCATGAAGCCAGGGAACTCACTATCCGGCACTGGCATGATCGTTGGGATAGAGAGGATAGAGGAAGATGGACCGCAAGGCTCATACCAAACTTGAAGGAATGGATCGACCGCCAACACGTTGAGGTCAACTACCATCTGACCCAGTTGCTCAGTGGCCACGGAAATTTTAATGGCTACCTCAACAGAATGGGAAAGGTGTAGATCCCAGCATGCTAATACGGTGACTCTCCCCATGAAGATACCTTGCACAAGTTTTTCGAATGCCTGAAATAAAAAAAAATATTATTATTATTATTACAGTTAAATTAGCAACATCTACTGCAGTCGAATCTCTTGGCCATATATACTGTATCTCTTGGCCTCAAAGATCTCTTTTTGTAGAACTGATAAGCTTCATATTAGAATTATTTCCTTGCCATTTTCTTTTCCTTTTTTCTTGTGGTTCTCACTCCCATGATTTTTAGGTAAACTATTCTTGTGATGCATATGGTTATACCGCAGAGATGAGTTCTCCCCAGAAGATTAAATTATTGTACCTATTTGTATTTTAATCTGATTATCATCCATTTATTTTCTACTAACGCACTTTCGCAAACTCACTTTTAGTATTTTTTGTTGGTATAATCTCTGTCAATGTGTAAGGTTCAAATTGATACGTAATGATATTTTTTCCCACAAAAAAGTTGAACGTTGTTATTTAATTTAAAATCTGTCATTTCGTAGTAGCCTTAAAGAGTGCAGTTGTAGTTTTTTGTCTTTTCAGATTTTATTTTGAATACCTAACTCCTGACTTGTATTTTATGTTAATATTACGTATTAGTTAATCTATGCTACGCTCACTTGTTGCACACACCACTAGTCACTGTGACACCGATTAGCGCTTTCGAACGTACCCGTTCGTCATCAGATCGTAACTGCCATGATCAGATGGTAACAGTGTGGCAGTTACGCTCTGACGATATACGGGTACGTTCGAAAGCGCTAATCGGTGTCACAGTGACTGTGGTGTGTTTGCAACAAGTGAGTGTAGCATAAATTTATTTAACCACTAATAAAATTTGTAGTTTAATTATTAGTTAATCATAATATTTAAATATTCACTACCTGATTCATCATTAAAAAACTCAGACGTTTCTATTTCAGATGCTGAAGTAGTTGTCGCCTTTTCATTTGGCGTTTGGTGGTTGTCTTTATGTCCTGGGCTGTGCTACGGTTGTGCGTGCACAGACGAGCCGAAAGATTTCCACTTCCGAAGTACACTGTCTAGTTCCTGTCTCGTTGACCGTCAAGTATAGCGCCTGTCGGTCTATCATTATAGGATGCTGCAATTTAGATTTCCTGGAAGTTCTTGACTGGCTTACCGCTTGCCACCGACACGGCTCGCCTGTATTGGCTCTGCGGTAACCGCTGCTGCTGGTCCTGGCCTATATAGTGAAATGCCTTAACGCCAGGTAATAAGCTCTGTTTAGATTCAAAGCTTCTTAGTTCCTGTTTGTGTTCTTCATATGCTTGCGAATCTCTCTATAGTTTTTTAATGCAGAAATGTCGTGTACAACGTCGATGACAAGAATCTTCCCTTTTCGAACTCCATCATACGGTCTTCCTATACCAAAACATATTCATCAGTCGCTGACTTCACTGGCTAAGTGGCTAAGCTGACGGTTCTGCCTGTGATCAGCAATGCTGATTACACTGCACTATGCGCTTCTAACAATGTTGCTGGATGAAGGTGCAGGAAAATGGTGAACTTGACTCGAACCTAAGACTCGAACTTGCTAAGTACTGTGCTTGTTCATCTTGTATTATACAGGATGAGGCAATGAAAATACAACAATTTAAAACTATCATAACAAGAACTCTTTTTTTAATATTTTGAAGTCAAATATGGTATAGATACAAAGGTAATATGGTGCCATTTTACTTAGTCATGTTCATCGTTTGAAAATAATATCCTTTAAGTCATGGCCATTGAGACGCTTATATTCTTCAAATCGATTGAGAAAGCTATCCATGACTTACGGAATCGCCTCAATTTCTTCGATGATCCGCTGTCTGAGTTGATTTAAATCATGTGGTCGTGACTGGAAAACCTTAAAATTCAGATAGTCTCACAAACAGAAATCACACGCAGACAGGTCTGGAGATCGCTCTGGCCAGGGTGTTGCACCAAATTTTGAGATCAACCGATTTTCGAACACAGGCCTCAACACATCGATTGTGTTTTGTGCTGTGTGGACGGCAGCTCCATCCTGCTGGAATCAGACCGGGTCAGTATCAACCTTTACATCGTTTTACAAAGGAAGGAAAAAGTTGTTCAGCACTTCCACTTATCGGTCTGAATTCATACTGACTGAATTTCCATTATCGTCTTCAAAGAAATACGGTCCATATACAGCGACTTGCTGGTTATGAAGAGCATAAAGTTCTTGAGAGTTACTGTCACTCTAATAGCGCATGTTTTGTTTATTGATATGTCCGGAAAGGTGAAAATGTGCTTCGTCTGACATAATCAAGTGTTCATGAAAGTTTTGTTCTCAATTTTCAAATTCCAATATTTCATTATAAAAATATTTGTTTCTGGGCCATTTGAATTTTGTATGGATACAAATGGAGATCTTGGTGCAAAATCCTCCGCAGAGACCTACTGGAAATCTGCAGTCCATAGTATGCTTCCCAGCAGACCTTTCTGGACTACGCGTGACAGCAGCTCTTATCCTTTCCACATTTTCTGGCGTGCGACCTGTTTTTACACTTCCTCCAATTGTTTTTTGTGTCGAGGCAGTGGTTCTAAATGTTCTTACCCAGTTCGATATTGCTGAACGATCTGGAACTCTTCCATGTCTTCCAACGTTGAAATGATTTCTGAACAGTCTGTGTTGTTATATAGGAATCATTACTTTTAAGAAACGTTTATACAGCAAACACACGTTGTTAAACTCGCCATTGAGCCATGATTATTAAACTGGCATAGTTTAATTGAGGTTATAAAACCATCCGTTTTGTGTTGTTGCCATAGTAACCAAACACGAGCTACACAAATTTGTGTTTTCACTCCTCACCCTTTGTAAGTTATCCTGGAATGCTGCAATAAAAAAGACTAGAGTCATCTTAGGGTAAGTTATTTAGTAAGAAAAAAGAAAGGAGAAAAGTTTCTTAGTAGTACTGTATATAATAATTTAATCTTAATACTAGTGAGCAGTTTTGTCTAATTATTATTTAACTTACATCTATGAATTTTTCATTAGTATTTCTTTCTTTTCATTATAATAGGTACACTTTCACTTGTTATTTTGTTACCATTATCTTTGTCAGACATACACTGTTATTCTTTAACACTGATACTTGAAGTTTACAAAAACTCGGAGGATCGTAGAATTTTCTTATTTTGAATCTTTGCACATTGTTTGGTTAGCTTCAGCGTTTTTATGGTGATGAACTATTTCTTAGTGCTTCTTTCGAATATTAACGAACATTAACGATGTTCTCTAGTGTTTCTAATATTTATTTTATAAGTGTTATAAAAATCCTTAGTTAAAATCCAAAGAACATGCATATACCATCGTACGGTTTTTAAAGTTTGTATAACAAAAGTTTGCAGAGATTTCTTTCTAATATCCAGTACAACTATTTATATCTGTTTAAGCGATACAAGATTCTCCACTTCCTTATTGTCATTTTCTTTTTTTTACAGCGATTTTATGTATTAATGTGTCTGTCTCTGTCTCTGTGTGTCTACCTGTGTACCTCTGTCTGTCTGTCTAACTGTCTCGCTCCTGTATTATTAAAATTCCTGTATTACTAATATTTATACAGACTGCACCATAATATGAGTGAAACGTTACAATTTTAATATTACAACAAGTAATTATATAAAAACCGTAATTTTTTCTATAGAATATGATTCTTCGTTTTCTGTAAAATTACTGTTTTCATAGTCAGGAGTAAATCAGTACTCAGGAACCAAAATCACTACATATCACTACATTTTCTTTCTGCTAAGTAATGAGAAGATGAGTAAATCTAAATGATTTGCAAAAACTACCCCATGAGAAGGCACTTGTTTTGCCGATGACACTCGCACAATGGAACAGGAATAAAAGCTGTTGTTGGTATCACCATCAATCATATACTCTCTTAATCCTTGTTTTTGTGAAAAGGGAAGATAAAAGTAGAGAAGAGTGAGTGAAACTTAGTTAACTGACAAATTGTTTTGTGAAGGGGGTGTGCGACTGATCTGATTAAGCAAGAGAAGATTTAAGAAACGTCTCTTGTTTTATTCAATTGTTGTGTGTAGAAGCAGGAAGACTTCATAATTTAGTCGCGTCGCGCAGGTGTGCCTTCTTCATATAAATGAAACAGATTTTATTAGAAACAAACTCAAATTTTTCTTTCGCACAGTTTATAATTACGCTACACATAAAAACTGCATTCAGTATAACGATTTTTTGTATTAAAAATATAAAAAAAGAGAAAAAGCTTTTGAGGAAATTAACTACATCCGTTAGAAAACTAAACCCCATCATATCATGAGTAATATTAAAATGAAAGGGACAAATATGAAAAGAAAGTTGCTGTACGGAAACACACCTAACATTACAGATACAGTTTGGAAAAGTAGGTCACGAACCACTTCTAAGCATGTTTACGTATTAGTTTGTATAATATAGGTGTAGGAGTCAAGAAAACCCAAGAGTACTAAAGGTATAGGATCGAAGGCAGAAAAATGATCACAGAAGTTTCGTATTAGTCCTGAAGAGTTAACTTCGTTTTGACTCATTTAGACCAAACAAAAACAAATCAGACCTATTACTTCTAGCGTCTTTGCAAGTTTCCAAAGCTACAAAAGTAAAGAAAAATAACATACAATACATACATAAAAATTAAAGTCTGTAGTAGACCTATGCCTTGTGTGTGTGTGTGTGTGTGTGTGTGTGTGTGTGTGTGTGCGTGTGTGTGTGATACAATGTCTTATTGGACTACTTGGGTAAAATTTTCATAGTTTAATTATTGCCGTTTACTTTGGGTGGCACTATGATCAAACTCTGCAGTTGACAGGCGAGATATTCTCTTATCAACCCTGAAGATCCTTGCTATCGGAATCTGCATGTCGAAAAATCTTGGATGTGCTCTAATGTTACTCTTAGTTGGTTTGGAGTTTGCTCTTCGGCGTTTGCTTGTCGCACAGGCGACTAAATGTAATGTTACAAAAAATATGGTAAAATATATGAAGAGTACCTACGAGGTACACTTGGAAAACAGTCATCTCTACAGAGGGGTCTCTGCTGGGGGGGGGGGCAAGGGGGCAGCCGCCCCGGGCGGCATAGCCAGGAGGGCGGCAAAGTGAGCATAGAGTTGAAACAATTGTTTTCAGTTTATAAAACTACAAACAACTTGTTTTTTTTTATATCACTATTCCTTTCATGAAAGGAGTATAACCAACCACCTTGTCCGTCGTCATAAACCGTATCGCGTGATAAACAGTATTAGTCTATTTATACTAAAGCATCGTAATTACGGTTCATTATGATAAGATAAATTCCACTTGGATGTGTTTTTCTCCAACTCAAAAAATCTCTATTTTGATTTTGTTGCACATTATTTCCACACAAAAAAGATATCAAAGAAGCCACTTCAATAGTGAAAATGGGTTTTCGTCGTGGCGAAAGTTAAATCCCCGTATTCAGGATCATGAAAATAGGCCTGCTCATCGCTCTGCGTTTTTGGAATGGAAGGAATTGGAACGTTCTTTAAACAAAGGGGAACTTATTGATGATCTGCTTTAGGAACACATGAGTAAAGCAGCTAAGTCATGGAAAGAAATACTCGAACGGTTCACTGCCACAGTACAAACTCTTGCATAACAAAATTTGGTACTGAGAGGACATCGAGAGTCAATTAATAACGATCCAAATCCCGGAAACTATCTAGCTTTGCTAAAATACTTGGGTAAATTTGACTCTATCATGAGATCTCATTTGTGTTTCAGTCTCTCGTAAATCTCGTGTATACCGTATCTTTCGCCAAAAATTCAAAATGAAATAATAAGCCTGTTAGGAGAAAGAGTGCACAAATATATTATTACTGCATGTAAGAAGGCGACGTACTTTAGTATTATATCTGACACAACACCAGATGCTGCACATGTAGAACAAATGTCTCAGACTATAAGATTTGTTGAAATTATACGCAGTTCTGTTGATATCAAGGAAGCCTTTACAGATTTTATTCCTTTAGAAGTGAAAACAGCGGAGGGGATCACAGAAGCTATTACAAGTAAGCCTGAGAGAGATGGATTGAATCTTACCGATTGCAGAGATCAGTCGTATGACAATCAATCAACAATGGCTGGTGTCTATTCAGGAGTTCAGAAGAGAATATTAGATTTCAATCCACTAGCTGTGTTTGTTCCCTGTGATAACCATTCACTTAGCTTGGTTGGAGTTCATGCAGCTTATGCAAATGTTCAGGCAGTGACATTTTTTGGGACAGTAGAACGTCTATTCGCCTTCTTTTCCTGTTCCACTCATAGATGGAGTGTTCTTAAAGCCTTCGTAAATATTACACTAAAAGAATATTGTGGTACCAAGTGGAGCTCAAAGCAGATGCGGTGAAAGCAATATCCACTCAGCTGGATGAAGTGATCGCTGCACTGGAGAAACTGAAGGATACACCGACTGAAACAATTGATATGAGGGAAGATGCAGCATTCATAATTAATGCGATAGAAAACTTTAATTTTGTTATCTTGCTCTTTTTCTGAACAGATATTCTTTCTTCTATGCATAAAATCCAGAAAATCTTGCAGACCTAAGGAATAAGCTTTATTCAAGCATTGACACTTCTGGAGACGCTAACGGACAAATTAAATGTTTGGAGGAATGAGCTGTGTGACAATTTAATTAATAAGGCAGAACAGGTATGTAATGAATGGGGTGTCAGTATCACAGAAAGGATAAGAAGGAAGCGCACGATGCCAAATACCAGGGGAGTATGCAAACGATTCTACATTAACCGTTCGGCAAGAAATGCGACGTTCTCTAATAGAAATTTTGGACAAACTGTCAGTTGAATTTCAAGCTATTTCTCTAACATAAAAAAACGCTTTGTGTTCCTCTGTAAATTTCAGGCGTACGTAAATGAGGGGGATATGCATTTTAAGGAACAGCTTTCCCAAATCAATATTAAGTGCACAGTGCTGGCAAAACTGTATTCACATGACCTAAACAGTGTAGAATTGTTCAGTGGCTTTTAATTTTGTTCAAAGACGTCATACTTTTACTAAAAAGGGTAAAAGTTAACGGAGAACAAATGGACTTTACACCTCAGGGCCTGCTACAATACATTTCTTCAATGGGATTAGAAGCCTACAAAACACTAGCATCAGCTTTAACAAATTTTCTTACATTACCAGTGTCTGTGGCTTCTTGTGAAAGATCGTTTAGTAAACTCAAATTGATTAAATCGTGCCTACGGTCAACAATATCTCAAGACAGTGTATCAAATCCAGCGATACTTTCAACTGAAAACGACATTGCTTCGTCTATAGATTACAGTGGTTTAATAACTGACTTTGCAGCAATTAAGACTAGAAAAGTTAGATTTTAAAATGTCTCGTTTTAAATATTTATTAAATATTAAAAACAAATATTAAGTGTGTATTAATAGAAGATGGAATCATTAATCTGTAATGGTAAGTTATTAAATTTATTATTTTTAATGTAGTTCTTTGTTTAACTTTATGTTGCTTTAGGATATTCTTTTGACGATGCGCTTTAGACCTACAAGGAATTTGCATGTTTATTAGGACGTTTTTATGATAACAATTTTTTATTTTACTACATTTTTTATAGTCTAAATTTGTTACTAATAAATGTATACAAACTAAATACTGGTAATATTATAATATGTAATTTCTTAATTTTCACTTAAATATTGTTAACACCTTTGCTGGACATACTTTTATACAAAAATCTACACATTTACATTTATTAAGTACTTTTTTCGCTGGATGGGCCTTAATTTTTGCTCTTTTGTCCCCCTTTTAATTGTAAAGGCGAGGCGGCCGACGATCTCCTTGCCCCGAGCGCCAAAAAGCCTAGCTACGCCACTGATCTGTATACTGTATTTATAAATGAAACCTCACTGCCTTCTCTAACTACAAAATACTGTATGAAGTTTTTCTGCCAAAGCTTTTTAATACATTTTTTCTACGTAAAATAGAACTTCATTAATCGCTATACTTGGTGGGTGATAGTTCAAAGAATTCAACTTTGAAACTATAAGGAGTACAATGTCGAAAGAATCGAGAAAGTAAAGACGAAGTTCGGGCTATCAATTCTGTGTCATCTGGAAGCGTACACAATTCATTTGCTTAAAAGATTCGTTTCTAAGTTAGATGGTAGAATTTTAAGACATCTTAATAAAAGTGAAAATCTGAGTCAGTCTGATCTCTAATAGGCCGAAGGATGAGCAGTTTGTGCATATAGAACTGCAACTTAACTAATACTTTCCTAATATGTTAATGTCCTCTAGCATAAGTAGCACAGGATTCTGTTACTTCTGGTGTAGAACTGTTATGTATTACTGTAACGATGTTTTTACTCCTAAACTCGTACTATAACCCCAAGTCCTCTTCTTGAGTTTATTCTCTGTGAGTCTTAGAGTCTTCTCCCTAACAGTCTTAAAGTCTTCTCCTTCAGTTTACTCCGAAGAAGTAACTTAGAGTATTCTCCTTAAGTTTACTCCTAAGTGTCTTTGAGTTTTCTCATTGGGTTTAAGGAGAACACGATACGATAGCTGTATACGATGTATTTATCTATGAAGTAAAAAACACGTTAGTTTAGTACGACAGATTTCACTATAAAATAAAAAAATACTATAGATCAATGCGATAGATTCCTCCATAAACTAAAGAATTCGATAGTTTAATATGATAGATGTTTCAATTAAATAAGAATATATTTTTTTATGGTAGTCTAATAAAGTCTATAAAGTGCTATGAAGTCGTCGCAAATGAATACAGAAAGATTACAGCGCTTTCAATTGTATACTCTCCATTATTTGTGTTATGTTCTAAATTGTTGTAATAGATATTTCTCCATACCTTCAGAAAGTGCTCGCTAAAAAGAGTTCTGAAGAGGCGGTTTCTCCATAAGTATCCTCCAAGGTTAAGGCGTGTTCTTGTGGACGTCTCTATGGCGGTGTATTCATAAACTCAGTTGAAGTTCTCTTGTCTTCGGGACTGGAACAGTTTTCTGTCTGTGTCTAGGTAGTGCCCTAAAAGTATTCGTAGTGCTTCAAAAGTGAGGTGGAGTGGTTGTCTAAGAGCACAAAAAATGGTTGCGAACAGGGGAGTATTTATTTATCACCTATAAATAAACGTGATCGGACCTCCTTCCCCCAGAGGATCAAAAAAGTTGACAAAATTTTATAAGCTCTTAATTTTTAGGCTGTTTTGTGTGCAACTGCTTAAATATACAAACAGGTTTATTACACAGCATTAGCGTGTACGTTTCAAATATGAAATATAGTTCAGTCAATAGGCCAAGTATCTTGTAAACAGTGTTCCAATAACACGTGTTTTTATTGTGCTTTTACCGTTTACTTTAATGGGACTGATGTCAGCCACTTTAAAGATAGTAATATTGATTAGTCTTGTGATTTTTTTTCTATGAAGCCGACCCGACTCCGGACCCCCCAAGGCCGAATTATAGATATACCACTGCTTGCGAAAGAGTGTTTCCTTAGTCGTTTGTCGCGTGTTTTTTTGTAGTGTTGTGCCGTGTTTTGGGAAAAACGCGGCGGTGTTCCTTTATATAGCGGAATAATTAAAATTTACGTATTTGACTACGCGAGGGGTTACGTAAAAATTTACGTACGATTATTGGACTTTGTCGTTATGTATTATCTCCCTCCCGGCCGACCCGCGCGCGCTCTAGGCCCGATGTTTCGTACCGTTTTTCAGTAGCTGGTTTCGTCAGTTCAATTTGGTCATTCAGCATAGCCGTGTCTGTATCCGGCTGACAGAGTAGATGTAAAGGTTTTCGTCTTCTAGCTGCTCCTATGGATAAGTAGAAGTCTACGCGACCTCCGGGTTTCCGATGTAGACGGGAATCTGTCTCGCTCCAGAAGGAAGGCCGAACACCTGCCTCAGATGATGTAGATTCAAACACTTCCGTCAGCTGTCAGCCGGGATGGACGGACAAATACACTCAACCGGACCCTCTACCTACACGCTGCTAACCAGGTGACATTTAAGCTTGTTAAACCAAAATGTTGTGGCCGATAAACTCTTTTGAGACACTTGTGCAGACGCTCCAGTTTGGAGAATTAGTTCCGGACAATGGGGGTTATATGTTATTTTGTAATTTTTTGTAAGGCTTACGCCTCATATATATAAATACTAATGTCTGTCTCGTGCTGAGAATTGTAAACTCGGCCAGGGTCATGCAGCACCCGGGTTGAGCTGAGTTTTCTGTAAAAGGGGTCGGCACTAAATTATTTCGGGGTTGAGCGGGCATGTGCGGCTGTATCTGTGCCAGTTGCAAATTTGATGGTCAATTATTTTGTTAATTGGGTTGGAGTTTTGGCTGTTAATTAAGATCGGGGAGGTGTTTTAACAAGTGGACGACTCCCGTAGGGGCCGTTCACTGCAGGACTGTATCATGTCAGATTTTGCTGGATCTCGCCCGGACGCATGACCATGCCTGAAGTCAAGTTTTTTGGAACACTGTAAGCATGTTTCAGTACCTTCATTACATAGATTCTATTTTGCGAAATTCGATTCTACTGTTCAGCCAATTTTGTAAACTTTAAATTTTAAATACAGTTAAATATTGTCACAGTTTATATGTTGCCATAGTTTAAATTTTTGTAACTGTTAACCTTTTATTGCTCACAATACCAATTAATTAATGTTAAAGAATACCAGACTAATCAGTATCAGTTATGAGTATTTATGGGTGGTCACGTTCCGCTATTTTTATAAATTCTGTCAAGAAAATAAAAGAAATGAGAAATGCAGTTAGGCAACCGGGCATCCATGTTAACCTCGTGATGGCACTTATCATCATTATCATTATTGAGATCCGAAATTGATAATTAAACATCTGCGTGGTATTTGTGCGCAGGCCACAATGCTTAGAATATTTAGATTTACTTATTATCTAATTAGAATTTTGGGGCATGTCTACTCCACTCTTTTGGGATATATTAATTGAGGTTTTGGGGTTTAGTTATTTATTAATTGAAAATTAAGGTGGGCCGGATACTTGGTCAGAATAAGAGGGGTTGAGGGTGTATGATGACAAAATATACGCTGCTAACCAGGTGAACATGTGATGTGCTATTTATATGTAAATGTCTTCCTATGTCAATTATATGTGTGTGTTGTGTCTTATGTGATTGTTACATTATTATACTTGATTATGCATATATATATATATATTTATATCATGTTAGCATTTGTGTAATTACTGGGAGGGTCGAGACTGTGCGCCATTTCACATTATTATTATTATTATTATTATTTATGCGCCACTAATACTCAAACTCAACTATTTGGCGATGCGTATGTTACTGGACTTATAATAACGATTGGGGGTTTTTGGAAGTGAGCTATTTTGAGTGTAAAATACTTGCAATTATTGTGCTTTTCAAGGGTGCATATATTGTACAAAAGCCGAACACAATAAATACTGTTATTGTTATCTTAAGATCAGAGTTTCATTTGCAAGTCCCATCATACTGGACCCAGCACAATTTTGGCTTCTCTAGGCTCTTGCCTAGTCCTAAATAACTAGTGGCCTCTCTTTCAAAAAAAAAATAAATAAATATAAATATAAAAAAAAGGGGGGGAGAAATAGAAGGAAGTTTGTTTTCTATATATAAAAGGTATAAAAGGAATGAGGGGTTTCAAATGGTAGCAGAGAGCGTGGTTCATTCTAGGGTTGAACCCTTGGGTCCTTTGGTGTGATGGGGCTTGCAAACTCGGAAATAGTTTGGCAAATACAATAACATTTGAAAATAATAATAGATAGATGCAATGGCAGGGTTGACATACCATGTAGGCGTATATATGTACTATGTAGGAATTATTGTTAGGTGTTGTGAATTGTAAACCTGATGCCGCCACGGGCTGTGTTGTAGTTGGGTTTTTTGTTGTTGTTTGTTTTGGAGATGGACCTTACCGGAGATCGCGTGGAGGATGGGCTCCTTTATTTATTCTAGGAAAGTAATAGCGCGTGCGGTTAGCGGGATGCGGTACGGCCCGTCTGGAAGTCGGTACCGTCCGACTGCAATGGTGATCATGTCGTAGTCGAAATGTCGTATGTTGTGGTTAGTGTTGGTGGTGTGGATTGTATGTTGGTGTTAGTGTCTGATGTCGTTTCTTCTTTCGAGTCTGGCAGCTGACGGAGAGTTAGTTCTGGAGCGGGTCAGGTTTTCGCAGCGCTAGGAAACCCGGGGGTCCACTTGATGGAAGAGAGAGTACTCAAGTTTTTCTTCAAGTTTTTCTTTTGTAGGTCATGTTTGTGTTAGGTGTTTAGTGGGGATTTGTGTTATTATTGTTGGTTTTGAATTGTGCAATTCTGGCGGCGGTATGCTATCAGAAATTGCCCCACCCTCTTTCAGGCGTTCTCCAGAAATTTCCGGTGGTGAATGGATTTGATGAGGACCAGCTGCTGGTTTTCTTGGACCTGGTCCTGCAGGTGGCAGATTTCCCGGGGGTGTCCGATGGGGAGGTCTTGTCTCTTATATACCCGTATTGCCGGGGTACGTTGGCTGAGCTGGTCACCAACACTCTGCGTCGGGGTGACAGTGTTGATGCTTTCCATGAAGAGGTGTTGAACTTCTTCCTACCCATTCGACGACGTGCCCAGCTTAAGTTTGAAAAATTCTATCGCCTACAGGCCAACGGAGAGGCGTTAGGGGACTTCGTGCACGATATACGGAAAGCTGCCCGGGTGTTAAGGTTGGGGTTGCCCGAGACAGAAGTTATACAAGCGATTCTGGAAGGACTGACTCCCCAAGAGAGATCTTGTTTGGTATTCGCGGACCGTCCACGTTGTTTTACGGACCTTGAACGGCTGTGTGTGGTTTCAAGAACGGTCCAGGAGGTTGACGAGTCCCGGGGAAGAGATGCTACAGATGTCCAATACTCCAGTGGTTCATCAGGAAGAGCCAAAAAGGACAAACATGGTGGTTGGAGGAGAACACAAGAGACTGTCAGAAAGCCTGAATATTCTGGAAGTGACGGAGGCTACAAGGGGGTGGCAAGTGAGAAGACGGTAACAACAGCTACAGCACGGAAAACAAAGAAATACGAAATTAACAGGGGAAGAAGAAATTATATTAGGGAACAAACATCGGCAAGTAGGGAGCCTGTAGTTAGGCGTTATTCTTATTTGCAGAAAAGTGAGAGTTTAAAAGTTCCAGATGAAGCGCAAGTGCCTAAGAGAGTAGTAGATGAAGAAGGTGAAGCAGAAGAAGAAAAGCGGAATAGCTTCTGTGGATCGATACAGCACGACAAGAAAACGTCTGTGGATATTGAGTTACAGGACTCGAAGAGGACATCATGGTTGAATCCAGATGCCGCAGAATTTGTCCCGGTATCGTTCGTGAGGGATCCAGATCCGGTAACATCATCATTGCCTACGCCGGGATGTGAGAAGTCACTTGAGAGTGTAGCTTTCCCATCGCCAGTAGAAATTAATTTAGTCATTGCACATGAACCTAGACAGCTGGATTCCAGGGTGGAAAATGTTGAGGATGTTGTAGTTGCTGAAAGTGGTGAAGGCGTGGAATCGACAGAAGAGTCAGAAGAGCGGTCTGCGGATGCTGCACAGGAAGGTATAGTTGTAGGTGTTAGGGAGACTGTAGAGTCTGAAGTTGCAGATGGACACAGGGATGTCCGGGCTGCAAGTGTTTCTGAGGTTGTGGATGGACAAGGGGATGTTCATGCCGCAAGTGTGGTAGAAGTAGATGAGGTCGAAGTTGAGGAGAAATTTGGTGGCAGCGTCGTGGAGTGTGCGAGTGAGAATGATGTAGTGTGTGAAGATGTGCAGACGCCTTCTGTAAGTAGTGTTGAGGATTCCGGGGATCGGAGAGAAGTTTCATGCGGACCAGGTGAGCAACTAGAGGATGAAGATGTGCAGTGTTCTGATGGTGGAAGTGGATGTGATGGCGATGAGGTTGATGATAAATGTGTTGGGGAAAATGAGATCGGAGAAGAGGTTAGTGAAGAAGTTTGTGAAGCGGCTGGTGACCAAGGTGATGAACAAATTGGAGAGGAGCTGAGCGAAGACGCTGTTGAAGATGGATCAGAGGAGCAACTGGAAGATGGTGAGGAGCTGCATTGTCAGGAGGTTGATTTGGATTATGGGGATGAAAAAGGGGAAATTGTAGAAGAGAAGGAAGGATTGGAAGAAGGACAAGTAGAGGAGTTAGGTGATGAGCATAATCCAAAGCGGAGTCAAAGGAGTGAAGTAAGTTGCCTTGATTCTGATTCAGAAGAAACAAATCCGTACAGCTCAACACGAAATAATTTCGCGGAGAGTGGTGTGCGAAAGCAACGAATACCCAAAGTCCGTCATAGAAAGGTAAGAAGAAGAGGTTAACGGGTAGCTGGTAGATGTTCCCCACAATCCCAGTGGTGTTCGTCTACTTCAGGGTTGCGCCCCTGCCCACGCGAGCCTTGGTTTTCTCCAGTCATTCTCCTTTTCGGAGGGAACCATGTCCTTACCCTTACTCCTAGCTATTGACCCTTTAATGATCCTTGCCCCGTTTCATCTTCCCGATTTTCCTACCCCTCCTTAGTAAAAAAAAAAAAAAAAAAAAACCTATCGATAAGGAGTTAGAGAGACTTGGTGTTTAGATTATGGTCCTGGAGATGGTCAGTTTCCCCTGTTCTGGAGGGTTATCATGGAGAAAGTTAGAAAGTTGGAGAGTGCCCTTAGATTTGTCGTGGTCTTTGAGATCGTCAGTTTCCCCTGTCTGGAGAGGTTAGATGGAGTGATGGTGTGCTGTTGTTGGTGGTTGATGTTGATGTTGTTCATTGTGGGGTCCGAGCCATGCCGCATTCCCCGGTTGTTTACCATGGTGTTTATTTTGAGTTAAAACTAGGTGGTGTGTATATATATATATATATATGTTATGTAACGCAACATAGTTGAGGTTCCCCAACGTTACATAAAAGACTGAATGAAATATGGTCAAAGACCATACCCTGACTTAAGGTTGTTCGATAGTTCATATGTTTGAGAAGGACCTCAAGTAAAAAGGAGGCAATGACTGATATTAAATGTATAAAACCCAGACTAATGAATGATTGGAGGTAATGAAATGTTTGTTTTGTACTGTGACATGTTAAGGTCTACAGAATATTTATATTGTATGTTGAATGTGTTAAAAATGAAATGATGTTGTTTGATAATAATACTTACTCAATAATTATGTTTATATTTTATATTAGATTTGTTTTTATACAGCACAATATAGTTACCAATGTTAGGCACGGTACTAAGTTGTCAGTATTGTATAAAATTGAAAGATACTGTTGTTCTAATTAATGTTTATAAACTGGATCAGGAGTGTGACCAGTGTTTCAAGTCTAACAAGTAGTTCTGACAATTATGTCATAAATTAATAAAGGGTTCCAGAACCAATTGATTAATGTAAAAACAAATAACCACCAGTAAATTAAAATTCATGTAATTAACTATGTAATCAATAATTAATTGTACAGTAGGTCAGGTAAAAAGAAAATTAAGTTAAAAACCAAATAATGTTATAATGATTGTAAATGAATCTATAGGCCTAAATTCCATATTAGTGAAAGGAAATTAATACCTTTTTTAGTAAACCCAGTCCAACGAAACTCTAGTAAAACATTTACTGTTTAATAAGGAAGGTTAGGGGAGAATTTTATGTGATTCAATATTAATCCAAGCATGGAGTATTTTATTGGAAAGGAGTAGTAATATTCTATAATGCCGGCTCAAGGATATATAGAAAACATGGTTGTTAAGGGCAACTGATTTTTTAGTAACTTGTTGATTTTGAATAGATGGTACTGATTGTTACAAGCTATTAGGTTGAGATGAACCGATATATTTAAAAATATATGAATAAATATAAAGAAAATATATATCCTAATTGAAAAAGCATTTTTGCAAAACAATTATACTGGAATGTTAATGAATCATACAAATTAAATAACCCTATAAATTATCAATGAATACAATAAAAAAGAACTGAAAGCGTCTCACCTCATTCACTAAACAATTCCGCTGAATTTGGTATCAAACCAATTCATGCTATAAATTGAAGACCAATAAAGAGTTGAAGCCTGAATTAACGGAAATATTTGGAAATACAGAAGATTCGGTTGACGAAATAACCTTCATTGGCAGCAGAAGCTGAGATCCTAATTCCAATTCACTGGGACCAAGACTTGTGAAGACCGCAAAAGAAGAATAGAAGCCAGAAGATCTCATAAGGGGTTACCAGTACACACCACCATCAATTTTATTGAAAATCAGAGCAGTTTCACTGGATGAAGACGATATAAACTGGATTTTGATCGCTGTTGACAAACGTTCACCGCCTAACGAAGTTTCGTCGATTTGGTAAAAAACAACTTATTTTCATTCCATTGTAATTTAAGTAAATAATATTATTTTGTAAATTGAACAACCTTAATTATGCGTTTTACCTGGCCTTACTAATGGTTCAAAGAACTACACGAACCCTGGTATAAGGATTATTTGTCATTATTTTCAAAGTATATATGTTTTTCTTATTAGAATTCGAATAATTAAGAATCGATACATGTTGGGATAGTCGATTGTATTGTCTTATTGTTTGTCTGAGACAACGTAACTGGTTAAATACCAGAGAAAAATAAATAAAGTACATTTGTTGTATGAGATAACGTATTAATCATTGCAGAGAAAATACTATATGTAATTGGCGTAATAATTTATTAACAGATTGATACAAACACTCAGAATAACTAACCTATACGCACACATATTTATAATAACAGCGCTCGAAGTTTGCAGCTGGTGAGACGGGAGATTGCTGAACTAACGGGTTTTGCCATACTAAATTTGAATGGAATTTTTATCGTTGAGGGACTAGGGTTGAGACAAAAACCACTTACATTCAGTAAATACTCCATATAAATTGCTCATATTAAACAACCACTGAGAATTAAATTAAGTCTACAGAATACTACCATTATAAATTCAGGAATATAATTCTAAGTTTGTGGACTTAATAATCTGTATTCTGAGGGTTTCACTGGTCACAACCGCAAGGTATATTAATTAATAACATATTAATTAAACCAGGTAACAGCATTTTAATTGTTACGAATCGCCACCTACAACGTACTACTTGGCGTTTGTTACACCGGAGTCTCTTATAACTAATTACACTCATAGACAAGATCTCTTTATAATTTGACGTCTCCAGCTGGTATCATACATTATTACATACGTCCTCACATAATTAACAAGCAGTTCGTTACTAAATTGATTACAACAGTGGGGTTTGAATAAGACGGACATTTTCGCTAGCACCGGCACATAATTAGTCTCTTTACAAATTGGCGCATAACAACGTGGAACTTATTTAAACACGTACTCAACACATTCTATATATTTTAGGATTTTAGATTCTTTACAATATATATATATATATATATATATATGGTGTATCGATGGTGCTGTGGTGAAGTAAACCTCCCCATATAGTTATGGCCTTTTTGGTGAAGTAAGAGTTGAGATGAGATTAATGTTCGCGTGCCCTTGGTGCGGTCCTCTCTGTCTGGCTGAGCGGGGCCGTCCGCCCTTGTGTAGGGATGTGGGCCAGCCATATGGCAAGGATGGAGATGCCTTGTGGGTGCATGTGGCTGGTCGGTCCAAGAGATGGACGAGGAGTAGTGCGGTCACTCACATACCAAGGTGGGAGATACCTTGTTTGGTCTTAGGACGAGTATGTGAGTGGGACCGGTGGGAGTAGGTGATGGTCACCGGAGAGGGTGACGTGTTGGGGCGGTCCCGTGGGGTCGGCATGGCGGAGAGGGCCGTATGGGGATGTCTGTTCTCCTGAGAGCAAGTACTGCTGGGCCGACATAATCACGAAGACCACTGGCTTGTTTTCGGAAGTGGGGTACACTGCAGGGTACCCTCCCTGCGTTTGACTGTGAGGCAACCAAGTTGCCCTTTTGGGGTGGGGGTGTGCCGTGTTTTGGGAAAAACGCGGCGGTGTTCCTTTATATAGCGGAATAATTAAAATTTACGTATTTGACTACGCGAGGGGTTACGTAAAAATTTACGTACGATTATTGGACTTTGTCGTTATGTATTATCTCCCTCCCGGGCGACCCGCGCGCGCTCTAGGCCCGATGTTTCGTACCGTTTTTTCAGTAGCTGGTTTCGTCAGTTCAATTTGGTCATTCAGCATAGCCGTGTCTGTATCCGGCTGACAGAGTAAATGTAAAGGTTTTCGTCTTCTAGCTGCTCCTATGGATAAGTAGAAGTCTACGCGACCTCCGGGTTTCCGATGTAGACGGGAATCTGTCTCGCTCCAGAAGGAAGGCCGAACACCTGCCTCCGATGATGTAGATTCAAACACTTCCGTCAGCTGTCAGCCGGGATGGAAGGACAAATACACTCAACCGGACCCTCTACCTACACGCTGCTAACCAGGTGACATTTAAGCTTATTAAACCAAAATGTTGTGGCCGATAAACTCTTTTGAGACACTTGTGCAGACGCTCCAGTTTGGAGAATTAGTTCCGGACAATGGGGGTTATATGTTATTTTGTAATTTTTTGTAAGGCTTACGCCTCATATATATAAATACTAATGTCTGTCTCGTGCTGAGAATTGTAAACTCGGCCAGGGTCATGCAGCACCCGGGTTGAGCTGAGTTTTCTGTAAAAGGGGTCGGCACTAAATTATTTCGGGGTTGAGCGGGCATGTGCGGCTGTATCTGTGCCAGTTGCAAATTTGATGGTCAATTATTTTGTTAATTGGGTTGGAGTTTTGGCTGTTAATTAAGATCGGGGAGGTGTTTTAACAAGTGGACGACTCCCGTAGGGCCCGTTCACTGCAGGACTGTATCGTGTCAGATTTTGCTGGATCTCGCCCGGACGCATGACCATGCCTGAAGTCAAGTTTTTTGGAACACTGTAAGCATGTTTCAGTACCTTCATTACATAGATTCTATTTTGCGAAATTCGATTCTACTGTTCAGCCAATTTTGTAAACTTTAAATTTTAAATACAGTTAAATATTGTCACAGTTTATATGTTGCCATAGTTTAAATTTTTGTAACTGTTAACCTTTTATTGCTCACAATACCAATTAATTAATGTTAAAGAATACCAGACTAATCAGTATCAGTTATGAGTATTTATGGGTGGTCACGTTCCGCTATTTTTATAAATTCTGTCAAGAAAATAAAAGAAATGAGAAATGCAGTTAGGCAACCGGGCATCCATGTTAACCTCGTGATGGCACTTATCATCATTATCATTATTGAGATCCGAAATTGATAATTAAACATCTGCGTGGTATTTGTGCGCAGGCCACAATGCTTAGAATATTTAGATTTACAAATTATCTAATTAGAATTTTGGGGCATGTCTACTCCACTCTTTTGGGATATATTAATTGAAGTTTTTGGGTTTAGTTATTTATTAATTGAAAATTAAGGTGGGCCGGATACTTGGTCAGAATAAGGGGGGTTGAGGGTGTATGATGACAAAATATACGCTGCTAACCAGGTGAACATGTGATGTGCTATTTATATGTAAATGTCTTCCTATGTCAATTATATGTGTGTGTTGTGTCTTATGTGATTGTTACATTATTATACTTGATTATGCATATATATATATATATATTTATATCATGTTAGCATTTGTGTAATTACTGGGAGGGTCGAGACTGTGCGCCATTTCACATTATTATTATTATTATTATTTATGCGCCACTAATACTCAAACTCAACTATTTGGCGATGCATATGTTACTGGACTTATAATAACGATTGGGGGTTTTTGGAAGTGAGCTATTTTGAGTGTAAAATACTTGCAATTATTGTGCTTTTCAAGGGTGCATATATTGTACAAAAGCCGAACACAATAAATACTGTTATTGTTATCTTAAGATCAGAGTTTCATTTGCAAGTCCCATCATACTGGACCCAGCACAATTTTGGCTTCTCTAGGATCTTGCCTAGTCCTAAATAACTAGTGGCCTCTCTTTCAAAAAAAAAAAAAAAATATATAAATATAAAAAAAAAAGACACAAGGGGGGGAGAAATAGAAGGACGTTTGTTTTCTATATATAAAAGGTATAAAAGGAATGAGGGGTTTCAGTGTACATGTAAGTTACTGTGGTCTCCTAACTTGGTCGTCTTCAAAAGTGTACCAAAAAGGGACATTAAAAATGCTAGCAAAAGAGAGGGTTTAATTTATTTTTCAGTGTATTTATATAGTGAACTTGTGTAAACTTACGTAGGTAATTTTTAGGTTCACGCAAACCTAAAAAAACTAGCTATAGACAGCTCTGAAAATAGACTATTTATAAAGTGGTCGCAAAAGATAGCTCTGAGATTATTTTCTAACGGTGATTTTTCCTTAAAAAATGTAAGGACTCTCTAAAAATTTATAGTGTGTTCTTGTATATGATTTTATGGAGATGCCTTCCATAATTTTCATTAAATTTTGCTTGTGCCCAAAATTGCGCTAGCACCCTATATACACATCTACTTATATGTACATGTATATGTATATATGTGTATCCACACACACACACACACGCGCGCGCGCGCGCGCGCGCGAATTTACAAAATAAATTCTGAAACTACAAATTGAGTTTTAAAGTTTTCAATTTGCGATCATTGTATTGTATTCTAATAAGTTCCAAACGACGCACAGTGGGGTATTTGTATCATAATGCTGGCCAAAAGTCAGTATTCTCAAAATCTACATAGCTACAAATAATTTATTCCCTGAAAGTGTTAAATAGACGAGCAACAATGGGACACAAGTTTTTTCCTTACTGCGCTATCTGGTGGCAGCCAGCTGAGTCGAAATTTTAGACTTTGATAAACAATTGCGTTTACAGCATTTGTTTTAATAAAAGATTTCGGTGGAGTTTTTTGTGTTTAAAAATCCAGAGAAAAGTGTCTCATTATGGAATGCAGTGAGGCAGGTATGCATAATATATATATGACTTTCAATGTTTGTTGCATTTCATTTTACCTACTTACAAACGTTTTGAATTATGACGTAATATGTTTATATCTATTCCGTGTACAGACGAAAGGTTTTGTTATACTTCAGGGTGCGTCCCGGCTTTCATTTTTACATGGATATATAGAATAAGAATTAGATTTTATAATAACTTAGTACAAAAAGTAAACCCGGATACGTCCGGTATTGAGTAACATAACCTCAAAATTGGGACAATTTCTCAATAGTAAATCTAATAAATTTGTGTAAATTTTATTGTCAGCATTTTGTTTGTTTCTTAGCATTATCAAACGTGACCAGTATGACACGCAGACAACTTTATGACATCATGAACTAATGTAAAGGTAAAAATATTAACAAGAAATTGGAATATTCTGAAAATGTTTTACTAAGGCGTGGGAATTATTCGGAAGAAGAACAAAAGCATAAAATTAAACATAAAATTTCGTACATAAAATCAGAAATCAAACGTAGACGGATCGCTGCACACAGTAAAGAAGATATCTTTGTTAAAAAAAATAATAACTGGCTCCAGGGTGCATTTGAAGTACCTACTGCTACAACTCGATCCGGGAGGCCAAAAAAGGCGTTCAGCGATTGTAGCGAGCGAAGCAAAAGACGAAAGACCGAAGAAATTCGTACTTCGATGAACACGGAGGAATTAACGTATGCTACCCATATGAAATTACGAGCTGCAGGTAATACAAGAAATTTTGAAATTTCCTAATCGAGCAACAAAATATAGAAAGGCATATTCCAACAGCTTTGAAAAACAAAGAGAGCAATTAACGCCATTAAGTGCTCTGGCAATGTTTGTAGAAGCTAGCCTTTCAAGAAGACAATATAATATTATTAGAAGATGCAATGAAGCTTTCTATCCTTCTTACACTCTATTACAAAACGCAAAAAAAGAATGCTACCCCATACCTGAATCGTATGAAGTGACGTCAACTTATGCTGAAATCAATTTACAAAATTTGTAATACTGTTACGCGACTTTTATTGTAGGCTATATGCAAGAAGTCGTTGTAACTTTGAATGAAGAAAATTGCAGAAAATTAATATTAACATGCAAGTGGGGTTGTGACGGATCGCAACAAGCACAGTTTAAGCAAAAATTTCAAAGTGATCTCGATTCTGATTCAAATATTTTTCAGAGGTCATTTGTACCTCTACGACTATCTTGTGGTACTTATAATAAAAAAATCGTTTGGCCATCTTCGCCTCGCTATTGCCGACCGATTCGCATAAGTTTTATTAAGGAATCCGTGGATATTATTAATAAAGAAATTCAATATATTGAAAACAAAATGATGTCATTAAGAAACACAGAAGTCACAATAGCAGGCAAAATGTTTTCCATAAAATACACCATGATTCTCACAATGACTGATGCCAAAGTGTACAATGCTGCCACCCACACTACATCAACTATGAAATGTTACATTTGTGAAGCAACTTCTAAAAGTTTTAATGACATAACAGAAGAGAAAGATGTAAATCCTGATACTTTAAAATTTGGTTTATCTATTTTGCATGCAAGAATACGATTATTCGAAAGTTTGCTGCATCTGTCATATAAATTGCCGGTAAAAAAATGGCAAATCAAAAATTAATCTGAAATAGCTATTGTCAAACAAAGAAACTCAGTTATCCAAGAAAAATTTAGAAACAAAATGGGTTTAATAGTAGATGTTCCCAAGGCTGGATTCGGTAACACAAATGATGGGAATACATGCAGAAGATTTTTTATGAACCCTGACTTATCTGCTAAAATAACAGGCCTGGACGAAAATCTTATACATAGATTTAAAGTAATTTTAGAAGCAATATCGAGTGTCCATAAAATTGACACTGAAAAGTTTTCTACATATTGTATGGATACAGCGAAATTGTATGGATTACATTGACCTTTATCCATGGTATCCAATGACAGCCACACTTCACAAAATACTTATTCATAGTTCGACTGTCATAAAACATGCTTTATTACCTATAGGGCAACTGTCGGAAGAAGCAAGTGAGGCTAGAAATAAACATTTTTGTTTGTATCGGCAAAATTATGTTAGAAACTTTTCTAGAGAAGCATGTAACCGTGATGTAATTAATAGACTACTGCTCACCTCCGATCCTCTTTTAGCAGGAATAAGACCCAAACCGAAAAAAATACAAAACCATTTCTGAAAGAAACTATCGAAATGCTTCTTCCGGCTGAACCTATCTTGCTTGAGGATAATGACCACTCTTCAGATAAAGAACTGACTTCTGATGCATCTTCCGATTACAAACATAGACATCTTCATTAGATTAAACGAGATTAATATACTTGTTCTAGTTAACTAATTAATGTATTTGTTGACGTGATTATTGAACTATTAATGTAATGAATGTTGTAACAAATTATTAAATCTTCTTGTATACTGTTAATAAAAATAATTCTTGTTGTTTGGTAAAAAAAAATTTTTATTATTTATTTATTATATATATTTTTTTTGTTTTATTTTTAATTAATTTAGTATTAAATATTTTAAACTGTTTCGTTGTATTTTGAACTTCTTATTAATTGGTTTTGTCGAATTATATCCTTTGGTGTATTTACAATTCTTTTATTATGTTAATAGGATTGTCTTCAGGAACAATCGATTGGTGATCTTTCCTTATTTGCAGTTTATCCTCCTTTAAAGTTGTTAAACTCAGCTGTTCTGGTAGTTATGTCTCAATTAATGTGTTATATTATTCTATTTATAAGTGAGGAATAAATAGGATTCAAAATAATAATATTAAATGATTTTTATTAACAATTAGTAAAGTAATCGATTTTATATCGATTGATGAATCGACTCTCTCAGGGCAAATCAATATATTATACAAATTATTTATTCTCGGGTTCTTTGAACAGTTATTTTATATATAGTCAGAGAAAAGGGCATAGTATAGAAAGTATAACATTACAAATTACAAGCTTATTAATTAAAATACAAACATATCATTCAATATATATAATGGTTAATAAAGAAATTGTTCGAACCATTCGAAGGTATACTGGCCGTGGCGTTTGGAATTGTGGGAACTCAAAGATGGCCGCTCCGTAGTCAGATGTGTTTAGACGAATGCACCTCGAAGAATCTGCTTCAAATAAATGTTGCTTTTCCAATGGTTTCTCGTTCCTGCAGTTGTGATTATTCCTTCTGGTGTTAGTGGAGTGGTCCTGGTTCAGTGTTTGTGATTCACTTCGATAAAATGTGTTGGATAATGTTACAATTCACTTTGTCAATAAGGTCGACAATTGCACCGTTCGTTTCTTTATTCTGAATTATTGGTTTTAAAAGGTTTAAATTATGAATTCACTTAGTTTCTGTTCTGTGTTAATCTAGTTTAATGTTTGTATGTGTTAATTCCACTGAATTTAAAATTTAAAAGAAATTTTTCGAAACTCGCGATTTTCACAGAAGACTAGGCTTTTCGAATGAACGCCGTACTTGTCTTCGCTATTAGGTTAATATTTAGCCAAAATCACGTTCAAGTGTGCTTCACAAAGTCTAATAATCAACTGTTCTAACTTCCTTCGTCATCTAAAAACGTCTTAGCCAATTTAATATTAGCAATAAATTGTTTCAAGTCTTTTTTGCTTCCGTTACATGTATGAAATTTACGTTATATTACTGAATATGTTTTTGCTATTATTTAAATTTATTAAATACTAGTTACATAATCTCCTTGTTTAGTTCATTCTGCTTGATTTGATACCAAATAAGATAGTTTTACTAAGTTTTTTATCTAAAATGCTATATTTACTTAATTTTGAAAATGTAGGCCTTAAAATTTACTTCCTGTCCTTGTCAAAATGTTTGCCATTTTATATGTTATATTTATGATTGTACTAAATCTCAGATTGACATAAAAGGTTTATCTTCCCTTAATTTCTTGTAATTTAATTAATTGGTTATCTTTTTAAATATTATTCATTAATTTGTGACTCCCCACTTTGAATTTTTTGTTATTAAATTTGCATTTTTTCCAATAATTCTTACTATCTTTTTACAATATCTTTCTTAATTATAGTTTCAGTCATATGACTCTGTGATTGATTTACCTTATATAAATTTCATCAGTTTAACGATTTTACTGTACTTAATTCATCAATTATAATGTTGTTTAGATTTACCATTTGGCCTAGATTTTATCTGTTTTTACATAGAAAGTTTTTTGAATAATACATCTTGTTTATACCCCTTCTGACTTTCTATTCTACTATAATATTAATTAACATTTCTTACTTAAACAATAGAACATTTAGTATATAATTCATACTATTTATCCATAACAAATATTTGAAATTAACCATGATATTTAAACTCAGACATTTTAATCTTGATTATTACTATTAACACATAATAAATATTTTATAATAAAAGTTTTATATTAAAAGAATTGTACTCTCAGACATTTCAGTCTTGAGCTATTTGAACTTATTATAAACAAAACATATCTGTCCTTCCATCATTTACACTATTTCTTATAATTAATTTTATTTTCAGTCTTAGCTGTTTTTGTTTGGTTTTTGGGTATTTATTTGGTCACTTCACTTTTTAATTGACCTGGTATAGTTTTATTACTGTCATTCTAATGAATGTTGTATATAAAGAGTGGCAGTTATTTAGAAACACTTGTATCTTATTTGTGATTATAATACTCTATTCAATATTATTTATTGACACAATATAAAAACTTTAAAGTTGTGTAAATGCACAATTTACTTAGTCTATGAACTCGAACATTGACACATTAAGTTTATTTAATATAAAATAAAAACTTGCACTGGTCCCCTTTTATTCCCTGATTTTATTTCTAATTAGTTTTATAGTCTTATTAAAATCAAGAAATTTATTTATAGAGGATAATGAAGGTTTGTTTTTTCCATTATATAATTAATTCACATTGGTTCACTTTTAATTCTACTTTATATACTTTTGTTTATATCTATTTTACATGGTTTTCAAAATTTGGGTTTTTGTTATACTCTCACTGGTTATTTTTATTTTCTTTTGGGGTTTCGTTTTTGTTTCTTATAAGAGTATTCCTTCTTATTGTGGATGTTGTCTTGTTCTGGTTTCTTCCTTACTTGCTCCTATCCTACTTGTTTCTTATAAAAGCATTCCTTTTAATTGTGGATTTTGTCTTGTTCTGGTTTCTTCCTTACTTACTCCTATCCTACCTGGGTATCTCCTTACTTTATTTTTA
Organism: Magicicada septendecula; assembly: GCA_034769895.1. Classification (NCBI taxonomy): domain Eukaryota; kingdom Metazoa; phylum Arthropoda; class Insecta; order Hemiptera; family Cicadidae; genus Magicicada; species Magicicada septendecula. The sequence continues at coordinate 310,620,178 of CM068368.1, forward strand.
GCCTTTTGGTTTATTTTGATTACTCATCATGCATTGTATATCTGTTTTAATGAAATTCTTACTTCAAACTATGATTGTGCTTTACGGTGGTTCTTAATTAATTTTTAATGTTGCTTTCTTGGATTTAAATTTGTTTTTATTTTATTTTATGATCTTTCTTTCCATTCAGAACTATGGGCATTATCTGTCATGCTACAGATTGCTCTCCTCCAGAAGTGATTATTTCAGACTTGAGTATGGATGAAATAATTGCTTATGATAGCTTTTTATTTATTATTCTTCGTCTTCCTCCCCATTTCTATATCGGCTTCTTCATACTTGAGCTTAATAAACTTTATAGTCTTTTATCTGACTTTGATTCTTCCTGGATAGTTAGTGTTCTCTGAGATTTATTATTATTATTATATTTTTCCTTTTCTTAACTTTGTGTTTTATCCATGGGATATTGATTCCCTAACACGTGAGCTGGAACAGTTCAGAGAGGCACTGTTGGCTACTTACTCTGCTAGCCATACTACACTTCTCATTGAGATCAGAGGCAATTCATCTCTGCTCAAAACATAATGCTGCTGGAATTATCTACAGACAGTCATCCAATAAAAATTATATATAAAAAATAGTCTAATTTTCGACTCATAAAAATATCTTTGGATACTACACTTTTGTTGTTTCTCAGATTTCCTCACATTTTCTATCTCAGTTATTTTTCTTAGTATTTATTATTCTCATTATTTATTCTTCTAACTTTTTAGTTCGGCTGATATATTCATTTTTATCATGGTTGGAAACTTTGTTAATATGTTTATTACTAGTTATGGTGTAACTTTTTCCTTTTTCATCTGAATTCTCTTTAATTCTTCTTCTGGTTATTTATATTAATAGCATATATTTTATATATTTTTTTTCTTAGATCTTATTAATTGTTCGAATGGTATTATTTTATGACAGTTCGTTTTTTCAATGGGTTTTATTATAATTGACATCCAAGTTGTTATTATGATCATATTATATAAACATATTTTTCTTTCTTTTATTTCTCAGAAAGTTATTATTCCACTTTTGTCTTCATTAAAATTAATTCATTAATATTAGATTTTTCATGTGGTCCTTATTTCTCTTTGCCTTTTATAAATGTTTTATTATTTTCTTGCCAAGATTATCTTCTTCATATGATTGGTATGAGTTGTTCTTCTTTGTTTTTTAGGACTGAGTAATATCATAATCATCCTTCTCTTGACTGTTCGTTTCCATAATCGTTTCATAAATAATTGGTCATAGGTTGATCTTTTTTTTTATGACTTTATTATAATAACAAATTCTTCTCTTTTTCTTTCATTATTATTGCCTTCTCTTGTTTATCACACTCTTTTTTGTTTTTCTTCTCTACTCCTTCAAATGTTTGATATTCACATTTATTCTGGATTCTTTTTAATTTTCCTTCTTAATTAATCACATTATTTTCTTCAAATCATTTATAAGTTGATCTCATTATTTTTTAGAATTTGACAATTTTATTATAATAACAAATTCTTCTTCTTAATTAATCCCAACTTATTTTCTTCAAATCATTTATAAGTAGATCTTATTATTTTTTAGAATTTAGACAATTTTTTATAATATTAAATTCTTCTTCTTTTAATTCCAAATTATTTTCTTTTACAAATCACTGGTAAGTTGATCTTACTATTTTTTAGATTTTGATAAATTTTTATAATAATAAATTCTTCTTTTTATAATTCCAAATTATTTTCTTTTAAATTAGTTGTAAGTGGATCTTATCATTTTTTAGAATTTAGACAATTTTTTATAATAATAAATTCTTCTTCTATTAATTCCAAATTATTTTCTTTTAAATCACTGGTAAGTTGATCTTACTATTTTTTAGATTTTGATAATTTTAATAATAATAAATTCTTCTTTTTATAATTCCAAATTATTTTCTTTTAAATTATTTGTATAAGCTGGTCTTACTTATTTTTTAGAATTTTGATAATTTTTTTTATAATAATAAATTCTTCTTCTTTTTATAATTCCAAATTATTTTCTTTCAAATCGCTGGTAAGTTGATCTTATTATTTTTTAGATTTTTGACGTTTCATTAACGTCTAGTTCCATTCTTCTTTTTATAATTCCAAATTATTTTCTTTCGAATTATTTGTGTAAGTTGGTCTTACTTATTTTTTAGAATTTTGATATTTTTTTATAATAATAAATTCTTCTTTTTTTAATTCCAAATTATTTTCTTTTTCAAATCATTTGTGTAAGTTGGTCTTACTATTTTTTAGAATTTTGATAATTTTTTTTATAATAATAAATTCTTCTTCTTTTTATAATTCCAAATTATTTTCTTTCAAATCGCTGGTAAGTTGATCTTACTTATATTTTAGAATTTTGATAATTTTTTATAATAATAAATTCTTCTTTTTATAATTCCAAATTATTTTCTTTCAAATCGCTGGTAAGTTGATCTTACTATTTTTTAGATTTTGATAAATTTTTATAACAATAAATTCTTCTTTTTATAATTCCAAATTATTTTCTTTTTCAAATCATTTGTGTAAGTTGGTCTTACTATTTTTTAGATTTTGATAATTTTTTATAATAATAAATTCTTCTTCTGGTTCCAAATTATTTTCTTTTAAATTATTTGTGTAAGTTGGTCTTACTTATTTTTTAGATTTTTGACGTTTCATTAACGTCTAATTCTATTCTTCTTCTGATTCCAAATTATTTTCTTTCAAATCGCTGGTAAGTTGATCTTACTTTTTTTAGATTTTGATAATTTTTTATAATAATAAATTCTTCTTTTTTTAATTCCAAATGATTTTCTTTTTCAAATTATTTGTGTAAGTTGGTCTTACTTATTTTTTAGAATTTTGATATTTTTTTATAATAATAAATTCTTCTTTTTTTAATTCCAAAATATTTTCTTTTTCAAATCATTTGTGTAAGTTGTTCTTACTATATTTTAGATTTTGATAATTTTTTATAATAATAAATTCTTCTTCTGGTTCCAAATTATTTTCTTTTAAATTATTTGTGTAAGTTGGTCTTACTTATTTTTTAGATTTTTGACGTTTCATTAACGTCTAATTCTATTCTTCTTCTAATTCCAAATTATTTTCTTTCAAATCGCTGGTAAGTTGATCTTACTTTTTTTTAGATTTTGATAGTTTTTTATAATAATAAATTCTTCTTTTTTTAATTCCAAATGATTTTCTTTTTCAAATTATTTGTGTAAGTTGGTCTTACTTATTTTTTAGAATTTCGATATTTTTTTATAATAATAAATTCTTCTTTTTTTAATTCCAAATTATTTTCTTTTTCAAATCATTTGTGTAAGTTGGTTTTACTATTTTTTAGATTTTGATAATTTTTTATAATAATAAATTCTTCTTCTGGTTCCAAATTATTTTCTTTTAAATTATTTGTGTAAGTTGGTCTTACTTATTTTTTTAGATTTTTGACGTTTCATTAACGTCTAATTCTATTCTTCTTCTAATTCCAAATTATTTTCTTTCAAATCGCTGGTAAGTTGATCTTACTTTTTTTTTAGATTTTGATAATTTTTTTTAATAATAAATTCTTCTTTTTATAATTCCAAATTATTTTCTTTCAAATCGCTGGTAAGTTGATCTTACTTATATTTTAGAATTTTGACGTTTCATTAACGTCTAATTCTATTCTTCTTCTAATTCCAAATTATTGTCTTTTAAATTATTTGTGTAAGTTGGTATTACTTATTTTTTAGATTTTGATAATTTTTTTTTATAATAATAAATTCTTCTTTTTTCTTTCATTATTATTGCCTTCTGATATTTGGTTTGCCGTTTCTCCTGGTCTTCGGCCACCTTGTTATAAAATTTCACCTTGTCAAACGTACGACCATCATTCATCGGGAACTCTATTATTTCTTCAATCTCTCGGGGTGTTGGTTTCTCGTACATGGCGGAGTAAGGGGTAATTCCTATAGCTGGATGGTGAGCGAAATTTAGGAACTTCTCCGTGGCTGTTAGGTATTCTTGCCACTTTTCCTGTTGGTGGTGACAGTACGTTCTCAATATTCTTCCCACTTCTCTTAATACCCTTTCTGCCGGATTACTACTTGGGTGGTAGACTGACGTCTTGTATGTTTTAATCCCAAGTGATAATAATGTATCCCGCCATCTTTTCCCTTTAAACTGTGTACCATGGTCAGTGATGATTGAAGTTGGTTTCTGGCACATATAATTCCGTTATTACTCCAAGAACTTTTATAGTGGTTGACCGATTAACCGGGTATAGCTTTACGTACTTTGTAAAGTGGTCCATGATTATGATGAGGTATTTGTATCTGTGTCGACCGCCACTACGGGGAAATGGTCCACAGATGTCTAAAAACACCTTCTCCAGTTTCGCCTTAGATGTTATGGGTATCATTATGCCTTCCTTCTTCTCGTTATTAACCTTAACACACTGGCAAATATTACAGGATTTTAGGTAATTTCTCACCTTTCGGTTTATTTTTTTGATTTGACAATTCTCCTCTAAGGCCTGTATCACTTTCAGGGCTTCTTTCCAATTCAATTATATTAATTATTGATATATTCGCACCGGTATCAATCATGATCTTGGCGGGGATTCCTTCTACTTCCGCTTTTATATATATTATTTCATTATTCTGACTATTGAGGCTAGTTTCGTTCTCCTCCAATAGTTCAGTTCTTATGTTTTTTAGATAGTTATTTCTAATGATGGTAATGTTATTTGATTTAGTTGCACCTTGCAACTCTTGTTTATACCCAGAAGATAGGAGCAGTGAAGGGTCGTGATAATTCATCACTGCCTCCTCCCGTTTAAATTATCGTGTTCGTTGTTGTTATTAGGGCCGACTGAGGTGTCGGTCTGGAAACCTTGTGTCGGTTCCTGCCGCTCTGTACTATGTTCAAATGTTTGTTCTCGGTTTGGTTGCCGGCCAGGATCATCTAGACTGGTACTTCGTCTATGTTGTTCGTACCTCGGACCATCACGTTCTTCGCTCCTCCGCCGACGATCTCTATCGTGGAAACTGTTCCTTCGCTGATGGTTATACCTTCTTGGCCCATTATCTTCAGCTCTTATGAAATTTACCTGTGGTCGGAAAATCCTGTTGTTATTATTGTAGTTGTTGGAATTGTAATTCCTATTATTTTGGTAATAACTTTCAGTATTACCTGGGTGGGGGTTTCTCTGACTATAGGAATTATTAGGGTGCTGATAATAGTTATTTCGGTTATTTGGGTAGTGGTTGTTATTCCTATTATTATTCGGATTATTGTTGAAGTTATTATTATTGTTACTTGGAGGGTTATTATTACCATTATAATTATTTTGATGGTTACGGTTCCCTTGGTAGTTGTTACCATAGTGGTTGTTATTGTTACTGGGGTACTGATTACTTCTTATTTCCGGCCGATCGTTCCTCCTTCTACTCTGACGGTAGTATTCCTCGTTCTCGTAACTCTCCAGTAATTCGGTCATGGCTTGCACTGTCATTATCTGGCTACCCCTTCTTGCTCTGATTATGTCTTCGTCATAGTGGTAAGACAACTTGTTCACCAGGCATTCCTCGGGTATTGCCGGTTCTAAATGTTTCGCCAGACACACCTTTCCTAAGAAATAGGCCGTCATGGTGTTACCTATTTGGGCCTTATATCGTCCATGGCAGATGTTGTCCCGTATCAAGTTCTACGTGGTTTCTGACCAGTACTTCGCTTTGAATAGGTTTCTGAACTGTTGGTAGTCCGCGATCTCACTTCGATTCGCCATCCACCAATTGTCGGTCATTTCCCTGAACGACTCGTCCAATATCTCCCGGTTGTTATTCCACCTATTCCCTCTATGTTTGGCAAAGTATTCCTCAATCCGGGCCAGGAACTCCATCGGTTTTCTTTTGTATTGTCGGAAATTTAACCATTCCCAATTTTCATTCATTGGTATCCCAGTAAAGTTAGTGGGTCGATTTCTCATGACTTCCATTTCTTCTTGGCTCTGCCGTACTTGACCCGTTATATTCGTCATAGCCTCTTCCATTCCGTCACACCTTTCCGCGACTTGGTTCCGTACCTTCCCGAATTCTTCCTGGGTTTCTCTTCGGTTTTCTTCCATCTTCCTTCTACTGTACTCTTCGATATTAGTGAATTTGGTGTTTACCTCCTCTTTGAAACCCTGTACTTCTCTCTCCGTCTGGCTACACCTTTCGTCCACTTCCTTAATTTGTTGTTTGATTTCCATGGTTTCTTCTTCTAATTTCTTAGTTGTGGATTCATTATTATCGTTGATTTCCTTGCTCAACTCTTCCTTTAACAACTCTATCCTCTCATCTAATTTGTCCAGATTTTCTTGGTTAACCTCCCTTAATTCTTCTCTTAATAGTTGGTTATCCTCCTTCAATTCTTCCAATTTCTCCTCCATCTTCTCTTCCATTTTCTTGTTATTTTCCCTTAACTCTTTCTTCAACTGTTGGTTGTCACTTTCCATCTTCTTACTGTTTTCTTCAATTCTCTTATTCGTATTCTCAATTTTATTACTCAATTCTTCCTTGGTTGTTTTGAATTCTTCCTTTAAAAGCTGGTTGTCCTCCTTCAATTCTTCTAACTTCTTCCCCATTTCTTCTTCCATCTTTTTATTTGTTTCATCAATTTTCTTACTCAAGGACTGGTTGTCCTCCTTCAAATCTTCCAACTTCTTATTTAAGGATTGGTTGTCTTCCTTCCTTTCTTTACTCGATTCTTCTTTTGTGGAATCCATTTCTTACTCATTTCTTCATTTGTGGATTTGATTTCTTCCTTTGTGGAATCCATTTTCTTACTCATTTCTTCTTTCATTTCCATCATCACTCTGAACATCTATTGTCGTGTTCTCTGTTTGTGAGGGTTTCTCGGGTTGTTCCTCTGGTGGTGCGGGTTGTTTAGGTTCCATTGGGGGTAATAACATTTCCACGTCTTCCACCGGCGTCGCCTCTTTGTCCTCCATATCAATTTCCTTTTCGGCCTCCGCCGCCCGTTTCTTCGATGTTGCTCGACGTTACATTTTCCTTTTCTTCTAACTTGATAACTGCTGCCAAGCTTAAATTAGGAATTTGGCAAATTATAGTGGCCTATCAATCACTAATTAAAGCCCCTCAGTTGGTCGCCAATTTGTAACAAATTATTAAATCTTCTTGTATACTGTTAATAAAAATAATTCTTGTTGTTTGGTAAAAAAATTTTTATTATTTATTTATTATATTTTTTTGTTTTATTTTTAATTAATTTAGTATTAAATATTTTAAACTGTTTCGTTGTATTTTGAACTTCTTATTAATTGGTTTTGTCGAATTATATCCTTTGGTGTATTTACAATTCTTTTATTATGTTAATAGGATTGTCTTCAGGAACAATCGATTGGTGATCTTTCCTTATTTGCAGTTTATCCTCCTTTAAAGTTGTTAAACTCAGCTGTTCTGGTAGTTATGTCTCAATTAATGTGTTATATTATTCTATTTATAAGTGAGGAATAAATAGGATTCAAAATAATAATATTAAATGATTTTTATTAACAATTAGTAAAGTAATCGATTTTATATCGATTGATGAATCGACTCTCTCAGGGCAAATCAATATATTATACAAATTATTTATTCTCGGGTTCTTTGAACAGTTATTTTATATAGTCAGAGAAAAGGTCATAGTATAGAAAGTATAACATTACAAATTACAAGCTTATTAATTAAAATACAAACATATCATTCAATATATATATAATGGTTAATAAAGAAATTGTTCGAACCATTCGAAGGTATACTGGCCGTGGCGTTTGGAATTGTGGGAACTCAAAGATGGCCGCTCCGTAGTCAGATGTGTTTAGACGAATGCACCTCGAAGAATCTGCTTCAAATAAATGTTGCTTTTCCAATGGTTTCTCGTTCCTGCAGTTGTGATTATTCCTTCTGGTGTTAGTGGAGTGGTCCTGGTTCAGTGTTTGTGATTCACTTCGATAAAATGTGTTGGATAATGTTACAATTCACTTTGTCAATAAGGTCGACAATTGCACCGTTCGTTTCTTTATTCTGAATTATTGGTTTTAAAAGGTTTAAATTATGAATTCACTTAGTTTCTGTTCTGTGTTAATCTAGTTTAATGTTTGTATGTGTTAATTCCACTGAATTTAAAGTTTAAAAGAAATTTTTCGAAACTCGCGATTTTCACAGAAGACTAGGCTTTTCGAATGAACGCCGTACTTGTCTTCGCTATTAGGTTAATATTTAGCCAAAATCACGTTCAAGTGTGCTTCACAAAGTCTAATAATCAACTGTTCTAACTTCCTTCGTCATCTAAAAACGTCTTAGCCAATTTAATATTAGCAATAAATTGTTTCAAGTCTTTTTTGCTTCCGTTACATGTATGAAATTTACGTTATATTACTGAATATGTTTTTGCTATTATTTAAATTTATTAAATACTAGTTAAATAATCTCCTTGTTTAGTTCATTCTGCTTGATTTGATACCAAATAAGATAGTTTTACTAAGTTTTTTATCTAAAATGCTATATTTACTTAATTTTGAAAATGTAGGCCTTAAAATTTACTTCCTGTCCTTGTCAAAATGTTTGCCATTTTATATGTTATATTTATGATTGTACTAAATCTCAGATTGACATAAAAGGTTTATCTTCCCTTAATTTCTTGTAATTTAATTAATTGGTTATCTTTTTAAATATTATTCATTAATTTGTGACTCCCCACTTTGAATTTTTTGTTATTAAATTTGCATTTTTTCCAATAATTCTTACTATCTTTTTACAATATCTTTCTTAATTATAGTTTCAGTCATATGACTCTGTGACTGATTTACCTTATATAAATTTCATCAGTTTAACTATTTTACTGTACTTAATTCATCAATTATAATGTTGTTTAGATTTACCATTTGGCCTAGATTTTATCTGTTTTTACATAGAAAGTTTTTTGAATAATACATCTTGTTTATACCCCTTCTGACTTTCTATTCTACTATAATATTAATTAACATTTCTTACTTAAACAATAGAACATTTAGTATATAATTCATACTATTTATCCATAACAAATATTTGAAATTAACCATGATATTTAAACTCAGACATTTTAATCTTGATTATTACTATTAACACATAATAAATATTTTATAATAAAAGTTTTATATTAAAAGAATTGTACTCTCAGACATTTCAGTCTTGAGCTATTTGAACTTATTATAAACAAAACATATCTGTCCTTCCATCATTTACACTATTTCTTATAATTAATTTTATTTTCAGTCTTAGCTGTTTTTGTTTGGTTTTTGGGTATTTATTTGGTCACTTCACTTTTTAATTGACCTGGTATAGTTTTATTACTGTCATTCTAATGAATGTTGTATATAAAGAGTGGCAGTTATTTAGAAACACTTGTATCTTATTTGTGATTATAATACTCTATTCAATATTATTTATTGACACAATATAAAAACTTTAAAGTTGTGTAAATGCACAATTTACTTAGTCTATGAACTCGAACATTGACACATTAAGTTTATTTAATATAATATAAAAACTTGCACTGGTCCCCTTTTATTCCCTGATTTTATTTCTAATTAGTTTTATAGTCTTATTAAAATCAAGAAATTTATTTATAGAGGATAATGAAGGTTTGTTTTTTCCATTATATAATTAATTCACATTGGTTCACTTTTAATTCTACTTTATATACTTTTGTTTATATCTATTTTACATGGTTTTCAAAATTTGGGTTTTTGTTATACTCTCACTGGTTATTTTTCTTTTCTTTTGGGGTTTCGTTTTTGTTTCTTATAAGAGCATTCCTTCTTATTGTGGATGTTGTCTTGTTCTGGTTTCTTCCTTACTTGCTCCTATCCTACTTGTTTCTTATAAAAGCATTCCTTTTAATTGTGGATTTTGTCTTGTTCTGGTTTCTTCCTTACTTACTCCTATCCTACCTGGGTATCTCCTTACTTTATTTTTAGCCTTTTGGTTTATTTTGATTACTCATCATGCATTGTATATCTGTTTTAATGAAATTCTTACTTCAAACTATGATTGTGCTTTACGGTGGTTCTTAATTAATTTTTAATGTTGCTTTCTTGGATTTAAATTTGTTTTTATTTTATTTTATGATCTTTCTTTCCATTCAGAACTATGGGCATTATCTGTCATGCTACAGATTGCTCTCCTCCAGAAGTGATTATTTCAGACTTGAGTATGGATGAAATAATTGCTTATGATAGCTTTTTATTTATTATTCTTCGTCTTCCTCCCCATTTCTATATCGGCTTCTTCATACTTGAGCTTAATAAACTTTATAGTCTTTTATCTGACTTTGATTCTTCCTGGATAGTTAGTGTTCTCTGAGATTTATTATTATTATTATATTTTTCCTTTTCTTAACTTTGTGTTTTATCCATGGGATATTGATTCCCTAACACGTGAGCTGGAACAGTTCAGAGAGGCACTGTTGGCTACTTACTCTGCTAGCCATACTACACTTCTCATTGAGATCAGAGGCAATTCATCTCTGCTCAAAACATAATGCTGCTGGAATTATCTACAGACAGTCATCCAATAAAAATTATATATAAAAAATAGTCTAATTTTCGACTCATAAAAATATCTTTGGATACTACACTTTTGTTGTTTCTCAGATTTCCTCACATTTTCTATCTCAGTTATTTTTCTTAGTATTTATTATTCTCATTATTTATTCTTCTAACTTTTTAGTTCGGCTGATATATTCATTTTTATCATGGTTGGAAACTTTGTTAATATGTTTATTACTAGTTATGGTGTAACTTTTTCCTTTATCATCTGAATTCTCTTTAATTCTTCTTCTGGTTATTTATATTAATAGCATATATTTTATATATTTTTTTTCTTAGATCTTATTAATTGTTCGAATGGTACTATTTTATGACAGTTCGTTTTTTCAATGGGTTTTATTATAATTGACATCCAAGTTGTTATTATGATCATATTATATAAACATATTTTTCTTTCTTTTATTTCTCAGAAAGTTATTATTCCACTTTTGTCTTCATTAAAATTAATTCATTAATATTAGATTTTTCATGTGGTCCTTATTTCTCTTTGCCTTTTATAAATGTTTTATTATTTTCTTGCCAAGATTATCTTCTTCATATGATTGGTATGAGTTGTTCTTCTTTGTTTTTTAGGACTGAGTAATATCATAATCATCCTTCTCTTGACTGTTCGTTTCCATAATCGTTTCATAAATAATTGGTCATAGGTTGATCTTTTTTTTTATGACTTTATTATAATAACAAATTCTTCTCTTTTTCTTTCATTATTATTGCCTTCTCTTGTTTATCACACTCTTTTTTGTTTTTCTTCTCTACTCCTTCAAATGTTTGATATTCACATTTATTCTGGATTCTTTTTAATTTTCCTTCTTAATTAATCACATTATTTTCTTCAAATCATTTATAAGTTGATCTCATTATTTTTTAGAATTTGACAATTTTATTATAATAACAAATTCTTCTTCTTAATTAATCCCAACTTATTTTCTTCAAATCATTTATAAGTAGATCTTATTATTTTTTAGAATTTAGACAATTTTTTATAATATTAAATTCTTCTTCTTTTAATTCCAAATTATTTTCTTTTACAAATCACTGGTAAGTTGATCTTACTATTTTTTAGATTTTGATAAATTTTTATAATAATAAATTCTTCTTTTTATAATTCCAAATTATTTTCTTTTAAATTAGTTGTAAGTGGATCTTATCATTTTTTAGAATTTAGACAATTTTTTATAATAATAAATTCTTCTTCTATTAATTCCAAATTATTTTCTTTTAAATCACTGGTAAGTTGATCTTACTATTTTTTAGATTTTGATAATTTTAATAATAATAAATTCTTCTTTTTATAATTCCAAATTATTTTCTTTTAAATTATTTGTATAAGCTGGTCTTACTTATTTTTTAGAATTTTGATAATTTTTTTTATAATAATAAATTCTTCTTCTTTTTATAATTCCAAATTATTTTCTTTCAAATCGCTGGTAAGTTGATCTTATTATTTTTTAGATTTTTGACGTTTCATTAACGTCTAGTTCCATTCTTCTTTTTATAATTCCAAATTATTTTCTTTCGAATTATTTGTGTAAGTTGGTCTTACTTATTTTTTAGAATTTTGATATTTTTTTATAATAATAAATTCTTCTTTTTTTAATTCCAAATTATTTTCTTTTTCAAATCATTTGTGTAAGTTGGTCTTACTATTTTTTAGAATTTTGATAATTTTTTTTATAATAATAAATTCTTCTTCTTTTTATAATTCCAAATTATTTTCTTTCAAATCGCTGGTAAGTTGATCTTACTTATATTTTAGAATTTTGATAATTTTTTATAATAATAAATTCTTCTTTTTATAATTCCAAATTATTTTCTTTCAAATCGCTGGTAAGTTGATCTTACTATTTTTTAGATTTTGATAATTTTTTATAACAATAAATTCTTCTTTTTATAATTCCAAATTATTTTCTTTTTCAAATCATTTGTGTAAGTTGGTCTTACTATTTTTTAGATTTTGATAATTTTTTATAATAATAAATTCTTCTTCTGGTTCCAAATTATTTTCTTTTAAATTATTTGTGTAAGTTGGTCTTACTTATTTTTTAGATTTTTGACGTTTCATTAACGTCTAATTCTATTCTTCTTCTGATTCCAAATTATTTTCTTTCAAATCGCTGGTAAGTTGATCTTACTTTTTTAGATTTTGATAATTTTTTATAATAATAAATTCTTCTTTTTTTAATTCCAAATGATTTTCTTTTTCAAATTATTTGTGTAAGTTGGTCTTACTTATTTTTTAGAATTTTGATATTTTTTTATAATAATAAATTCTTCTTTTTTTAATTCCAAATTATTTTCTTTTTCAAATCATTTGTGTAAGTTGGTCTTACTATATTTTAGATTTTGATAATTTTTTATAATAATAAATTCTTCTTCTGGTTCCAAATTATTTTCTTTTAAATTATTTGTGTAAGTTGGTCTTACTTATTTTTTAGATTTTTGACGTTTCATTAACGTCTAATTCTATTCTTCTTCTAATTCCAAATTATTTTCTTTCAAATCGCTGGTAAGTTGATCTTACTTTTTTTAGATTTTGATAGTTTTTTATAATAATAAATTCTTCTTTTTTTAATTCCAAATGATTTTCTTTTTCAAATTATTTGTGTAAGTTGGTCTTACTTATTTTTTAGAATTTCGATATTTTTTTATAATAATAAATTCTTCTTTTTTTAATTCCAAATTATTTTCTTTTTCAAATCATTTGTGTAAGTTGGTTTTACTATTTTTTAGATTTTGATAATTTTTTATAATAATAAATTCTTCTTCTGGTTCCAAATTATTTTCTTTTAAATTATTTGTGTAAGTTGGTCTTACTTATTTTTTTAGATTTTTGACGTTTCATTAACGTCTAATTCTATTCTTCTTCTAATTCCAAATTATTTTCTTTCAAATCGCTGGTAAGTTGATCTTACTTTTTTTTTAGATTTTGATAATTTTTTTTAATAATAAATTCTTCTTTTTATAATTCCAAATTATTTTCTTTCAAATCGCTGGTAAGTTGATCTTACTTATATTTTAGAATTTTGACGTTTCATTAACGTCTAATTCTATTCTTCTTCTAATTCCAAATTATTGTCTTTTAAATTATTTGTGTAAGTTGGTATTACTTATTTTTTAGATTTTGATAATTTTTTTTTATAATAATAAATTCTTCTTTTTTCTTTCATTATTATTGCCTTCTGATATTTGGTTTGCCGTTTCTCCTGGTCTTCGGCCACCTTGTTATAAAATTTCACCTTGTCAAACGTACGACCATCATTCATCGGGAACTCTATTATTTCTTCAATCTCTCGGGGTGTTGGTTTCTCGTACATGGCGGAGTAAGGGGTAATTCCTATAGCTGGATGGTGAGCGAAATTTAGGAACTTCTCCGTGGCTGTTAGGTATTCTTGCCACTTTTCCTGTTGGTGGTGACAGTACGTTCTCAATATTCTTCCCACTTCTCTTAATACCCTTTCTGCCGGATTACTACTTGGGTGGTAGACTGACGTCTTGTATGTTTTAATCCCAAGTGATAATAATGTATCCCGCCATCTTTTCCCTTTAAACTGTGTACCATGGTCAGTGATGATTGAAGTTGGTTTCTGGCACATATAATTCCGTTATTACTCCAAGAACTTTTATAGTGGTTGACCGATTAACCGGGTATAGCTTTACGTACTTTGTAAAGTGGTCCATGATTATGATGAGGTATTTGTATCTGTGTCGACCGCCACTACGGGGAAATGGTCCACAGATGTCTAAAAACACCTTCTCCAGTTTCGCCTTAGATGTTATGGGTATCATTATGCCTTCCTTCTTCTCGTTATTAACCTTAACACACTGGCAAATATTACAGGATTTTAGGTAATTTCTCACCTTTCGGTTTATTTTTTTGATTTGACAATTCTCCTCTAAGGCCTGTATCACTTTCAGGGCTTCTTTCCAATTCAATTATATTAATTATTGATATATTCGCACCGGTATCAATCATGATCTTGGCGGGGATTCCTTCTACTTCCGCTTTTATATATATTATTTCATTATTCTGACTATTGAGGCTAGTTTCGTTCTCCTCCAATAGTTCAGTTCTTATGTTTTTTAGATAGTTATTTCTAATGATGGTAATGTTATTTGATTTAGTTGCACCTTGCAACTCTTGTTTATACCCAGAAGATAGGAGCAGTGAAGGGTCGTGATAATTCATCACTGCCTCCTCCCGTTTAAATTATCGTGTTCGTTGTTGTTATTAGGGCCGACTGAGGTGTCGGTCTGGAAACCTTGTGTCGGTTCCTGCCGCTCTGTACTATGTTCAAATGTTTGTTCTCGGTTTGGTTGCCGGCCAGGATCATCTAGACTGGTACTTCGTCTATGTTGTTCGTACCTCGGACCATCACGTTCTTCGCTCCTCCGCCGACGATCTCCATCGTGGAAACTGTTCCTTCGCTGATGGTTATACCTTCTTGGCCCATTATCTTCAGCTCTTATGAAATTTACCTGTGGTCGGAAAATCCTGTTGTTATTATTGTAGTTGTTGGAATTGTAATTCCTATTATTTTGGTAATAACTTTCAGTATTACCTGGGTGGGGGTTTCTCTGACTATAGGAATTATTAGGGTGCTGATAATAGTTATTTCGGTTATTTGGGTAGTGGTTGTTATTCCTATTATTATTCGGATTATTGTTGAAGTTATTATTATTGTTACTTGGAGGGTTATTATTACCATTATAATTATTTTGATGGTTACGGTTCCCTTGGTAGTTGTTACCATAGTGGTTGTTATTGTTACTGGGGTACTGATTACTTCTTATTTCCGGCCGATCGTTCCTCCTTCTACTCTGACGGTAGTATTCCTCGTTCTCGTAACTCTCCAGTAATTCGGTCATGGCTTGCACTGTCATTATCTGGCTACCCCTTCTTGCTCTGATTATGTCTTCGTCATAGTGGTAAGACAACTTGTTCACCAGGCATTCCTCGGGTATTGCCGGTTCTAAATGTTTCGCCAGACACACCTTTCCTAAGAAATAGGCCGTCATGGTGTTACCTATTTGGGCCTTATATCGTCCATGGCAGATGTTGTCCCGTATCAAGTTCTACGTGGTTTCTGACCAGTACTTCGCTTTGAATAGGTTTCTGAACTGTTGGTAGTCCGCGATCTCACTTCGATTCGCCATCCACCAATTGTCGGTCATTTCCCTGAACGACTCGTCCAATATCTCCCGGTTGTTATTCCACCTATTCCCTCTATGTTTGGCAAAGTATTCCTCAATCCGGGCCAGGAACTCCATCGGTTTTCTTTTGTATTGTCGGAAATTTAACCATTCCCAATTTTCATTCATTGGTATCCCAGTAAAGTTAGTGGGTCGATTTCTCATGACTTCCATTTCTTCTTGGCTCTGCCGTACTTGACCCGTTATATTCGTCATAGCCTCTTCCATTCCGTCACACCTTTCCGCGACTTGGTTCCGTACCTTCCCGAATTCTTCCTGGGTTTCTCTTCGGTTTTCTTCCATCTTCCTTCTACTGTACTCTTCGATATTAGTGAATTTGGTGTTTACCTCCTCTTTGAAATCCTGTACTTCTCTCTCCGTCTGGCTACACATTTCGTCCACTTCCTTAATTTGTTGTTTGATTTCCATGGTTTCTTCTTCTAATTTCATAGTTGTGGATTCATTATTATCGTTGATTTCCTTGCTCAACTCTTCCTTTAACAACTCTATCCTCTCATCTAATTTGTCCAGATTTTCTTGGTTAACCTCCCTTAATTCTTCTCTTAATAGTTGGTTATCCTCCTTCAATTCTTCCAATTTCTCCTCCATCTTCTCTTCCATTTTCTTGTTATTTTCCCTTAACTCTTTCTTCAACTGTTGGTTGTCACTTTCCATCTTCTTACTGTTTTCTTCAATTCTCTTATTCGTATTCTCAATTTTATTACTCAATTCTTCCTTGGTTGTTTTGAATTCTTCCTTTAAAAGCTGGTTGTCCTCCTTCAATTCTTCTAACTTCTTCCCCATTTCTTCTTCCATCTTTTTATTTGTTTCATCAATTTTCTTACTCAAGGACTGGTTGTCCTCCTTCAAATCTTCCAACTTCTTATTTAAGGATTGGTTGTCTTCCTTCCTTTCTTTACTCGATTCTTCTTTTGTGGAATCCATTTCTTACTCATTTCTTCATTTGTGGATTTGATTTCTTCCTTTGTGGAATCCATTTTCTTACTCATTTCTTCTTTCATTTCCATCATCACTCTGAACATCTATTGTCGTGTTCTCTGTTTGTGAGGGTTTCTCGGGTTGTTCCTCTGGTGGTGCGGGTTGTTTAGGTTCCATTGGGGGTAATAACATTTCCACGTCTTCCACCGGCGTCGCCTCTTTGTCCTCCATATCAATTTCCTTTTCGGCCTCCGCCGCCCGTTTCTTCGATGTTGCTCGACGTTACATTTTCCTTTTCTTCTAACTTGATAACTGCTGCCAAGCTTAAATTAGGAATTTGGCAAATTATAGTGGCCTATCAATCACTAATTAAAGCCCCTCAGTTGGTCGCCAATTTGTAACAAATTATTAAATCTTCTTGTATACTGTTAATAAAAATAATTCTTGTTGTTTGGTAAAAAAATTTTTATTATTTATTTATTATATTTTTTTGTTTTATTTTTAATTAATTTAGTATTAAATATTTTAAACTGTTTCGTTGTATTTTGAACTTCTTATTAATTGGTTTTGTCGAATTATATCCTTTGGTGTATTTACAATTCTTTTATTATGTTAATAGGATTGTCTTCAGGAACAATCGATTGGTGATCTTTCCTTATTTGCAGTTTATCCTCCTTTAAAGTTGTTAAACTCAGCTGTTCTGGTAGTTATGTCTCAATTAATGTGTTATATTATTCTATTTATAAGTGAGGAATAAATAGGATTCAAAATGATAATATTAAATGATTTTTATTAACAATTAGTAAAGTAATCGATTTTATATCGATTGATGAATCGACTCTCTCAGGGCAAATCAATATATTATACAAATTATTTATTCTCGGGTTCTTTGAACAGTTATTTTATATATAGTCAGAGAAAAGGGCATAGTATAGAAAGTATAACATTACAAATTACAAGCTTATTAATTAAAATACAAACATATCATTCAATATATATAATGGTTAATAAAGAAATTCTTCGAACCATTCGAAGGTATACTGGCCGTGGCGCTTGGAATTGTGGGAACTCAAAGATGGCCGCTCCGTAGTCAGATGTGTTTAGACGAATGCACCTCGAAGAATCTGCTTCAAATAAATGTTGCTTTTCCAATGGTTTCTCGTTCCTGCAGTTGTGATTATTCCTTCTGGTGTTAGTGGAGTGGTCCTGGTTCAGTGTTTGTGATTCACTTCGATAAAATGTGTTGGATAATGTTACAATTCACTTTGTCAATAAGGTCGACAATTGCACCGTTCGTTTCTTTATTCTGAATTATTGGTTTTAAAAGGTTTAAATTATGAATTCACTTAGTTTCTGTTCTGTGTTAATCTAGTTTAATGTTTGTATGTGTTAATTCCACTGAATTTAAAGTTTAAATGCAATTTTTCGAAACTCGCGATTTTCACAGAAGACTAGGCTTTTCGAATGAACGCCGTACTTGTCTTCGCTATTAGGTTAATATTTAGCCAAAATCACGTTCAAGTGTGCTTCACAAAGTCTAATAATCAACTGTTCTAACTTCCTTCGTCATCTAAAAATGTCTTAGCCAATTTAATATTAGCAATAAATTGTTTCAAGTCTTTTTTGCTTCCGTTACATGTATGAAATTTACATTATATTACTGAATATGTTTTTGCTATTATTTAAATTTATTAAATACTAGATACATAATCTCCTTGTTTAGTTCATTCTGCTTGATTTGATACCAAATAAGATAGTTTTACTAAGTTTTTTATCTAAAATGCTATATTTACTTCATTATGTAGGCCTTATTTTATTTATTTTATGTAGGCCTTAAAATTTACTTCCTGTCCTTCTCAAAATGTTTGCCATTTTATATGTTATATTTATGATTGTACTAAATCTCAGATTGACATAAAAGGTTTATCTTCCCTTAATTTCTTGTAATTTAATTAATTGGTTATCTTTTTAAATATTATTCATTAATTTGTGACTCCCCACTTTGAATTTTTTGTTATTAAATTTGCATTTTTTCCAATAATTCTTACTATCTTTTTACAATATCTTTCTTAATTATAGTTTCAGTCATATGACTCTGTGACTGATTTACCTTATATAAATTTCATCAGTTTAACTATTTTACTGTACTTAATTCATCAATTATAATGTTGTTTAGATTTACCATTTGGCCTAGATTTTATCTGTTTTAACATACAAAGTTTTTTTAATAATACAGCTTGTTTATACCCCTTCTGACTTTCTATTCTACTATAATATTAATTAACATTTCTTACTTAAACAATAGAACATTTAGTATATAATTCATACTATTTATCCATAACAAATATTTGAAATTAACCATGATATTTAAACTCAGACATTTTAATCTTGATTATTACTATTAACACATAATAAATATTTTATAATAAAAGTTTTATATTAAAAGAATTGTACTCTCAGACATTTCAGTCTTGAGCTATTTGAACTTATTATAAACAAAACATATCTGTCCTTCCATCATTTACACTATTTCTTATAATTAATTTTATTTTCAGTCTTAGCTGTTTTTGTTTGGTTTTTGGGTATTTATTTGGTCACTTCACTTTTTAATTGACCTGGTATAGTTTTATTACTGTCATTCTAATGAATGTTGTATATAAAGAGTGGCAGTTATTTAGAAACACTTGTATCTTATTTGTGATTATAATACTCTATTCAATATTATTTATTGACACAATATAAAAACTTTAAAGTTGTGTAAATGCACAATTTACTTAGTCTATGAACTCGAACATTGACACATTAAGTTTATTTAATATAATATAAAAACTTGCACTGGTCCCCTTTTATTCCCTGATTTTATTTCTAATTAGTTTTATAGTCTTATTAAAATCAAGAAATTTATTTATAGAGGATAATGAAGGTTTGTTTTTTCCATTATATAATTAATTCACATTGGTTCACTTTTAATTCTACTTTATATACTTTTGTTTATATCTATTTTACATGGTTTTCAAAATTTGGGTTTTTGTTATACTCTCACTGGTTATTTTTATTTTCTTTTGGGGTTTCGTTTTTGTTTCTTATAAGAGCATTCCTTCTTATTGTGGATGTTGTCTTGTTCTGGTTTCTTCCTTACTTGCTCCTATCCTACTTGTTTCTTATAAAAGCATTCCTTTTAATTGTGGATTTTGTCTTGTTCTGGTTTCTTCCTTACTTACTCCTATCCTACCTGGGTATCTCCTTACTTTATTTTTAGCCTTTTGGTTTATTTTGATTACTCATCATGCATTGTATATCTGTTTTAATGAAATTCTTACTTCAAACTATGATTGTGCTTTACGGTGGTTCTTAATTAATTTTTAATGTTGCTTTCTTGGATTTAAATTTGTTTTTATTTTATTTTATGATCTTTCTTTCCATTCAGAACTATGGGCATTATCTGTCATGCTACAGATTGCTCTCCTCCAGAAGTGATTATTTCAGACTTGAGTATGGATGAAATAATTGCTTATGATAGCTTTTTATTTATTATTCTTCGTCTTCCTCCCCATTTCTATATCGGCTTCTTCATACTTGAGCTTAATAAACTTTATAGTCTTTTATCTGACTTTGATTCTTCCTGGATAGTTAGTGTTCTCTGAGATTTATTATTATTATTATATTTTTCCTTTTCTTAACTTTGTGTTTTATCCATGGGATATTGATTCCCTAACACGTGAGCTGGAACAGTTCAGAGAGGCACTGTTGGCTACTTACTCTGCTAGCCATACTACACTTCTCATTGAGATCAGAGGCAATTCATCTCTGCTCAAAACATAATGCTGCTGGAATTATCTACAGACAGTCATCCAATAAAAATTATATATAAAAAATAGTCTAATTTTCGACTCATAAAAATATCTTTGGATACTACACTTTTGTTGTTTCTCAGATTTCCTCACATTTTCTATCTCAGTTATTTTTCTTAGTATTTATTATTCTCATTATTTATTCTTCTAACTTTTTAGTTCGGCTGATATATTCATTTTTATCATGGTTGGAAACTTTGTTAATATGTTTATTACTAGTTATGGTGTAACTTTTTCCTTTATCATCTGAATTCTCTTTAATTCTTCTTCTGGTTATTTATATTAATAGCATATATTTTATATATTTTTTTTCTTAGATCTTATTAATTGTTCGAATGGTATTATTTTATGACAGTTCGGTTTTCAATGGGTTTTATTATAATTGACATCCAAGTTGTTATTATGATCATATTATATAAACATATTTTTCTTTCTTTTCTTTCTCAGAAAGTTATTATTCCACTTTTGTCTTCATTAAAATTAATTCATTAATATTAGATTTTTCATGTGGTCCTTATTTCTCTTTGCCTTTTATAAATGTTTTATTATTTTCTTGCCAAGATTATCTTCTTCATATGATTGGTATGAGTTGTTCTTCTTTGTTTTTTAGGACTGAGTAATATCATAATCATCCTTCTCTTGACTGTTCGTTTCCATAATCGTTTCATAAATAATTGGTCATAGGTTGATCTTTTTTTTTTATGACTTTATTATAATAACAAATTCTTCTCTTTTTCTTTCATTATTATTGCCTTCTCTTGTTTATCACACTCTTTTTTGTTTTTCTTCTCTACTCCTTCAAATGTTTGATATTCACATTTATTCTGGATTCTTTTTAATTTTCCTTCTTAATTAATCACATTATTTTCTTCAAATCATTTATAAGTTGATCTCATTATTTTTTAGAATTTGACAATTTTATTATAATAACAAATTCTTCTTCTTAATTAATCCCAACTTATTTTCTTCAAATCATTTATAAGTAGATCTTATTATTTTTTAGAATTTAGACAATTTTTTATAATATTAAATTCTTCTTCTTTTAATTCCAAATTATTTTCTTTTACAAATCACTGGTAAGTTGATCTTACTATTTTTTAGATTTTGATAAATTTTTATAATAATAAATTCTTCTTTTTATAATTCCAAATTATTTTCTTTTAAATTAGTTGTAAGTGGATCTTATCATTTTTTAGAATTTAGACAATTTTTTATAATAATAAATTCTTCTTCTATTAATTCCAAATTATTTTCTTTTAAATCACTGGTAAGTTGATCTTACTATTTTTTAGATTTTGATAATTTTAATAATAATAAATTCTTCTTTTTATAATTCCAAATTATTTTCTTTTAAATTATTTGTATAAGCTGGTCTTACTTATTTTTTAGAATTTTGATAATTTTTTTTATAATAATAAATTCTTCTTCTTTTTATAATTCCAAATTATTTTCTTTCAAATCGCTGGTAAGTTGATCTTATTATTTTTTAGATTTTTGACGTTTCATTAACGTCTAGTTCCATTCTTCTTTTTATAATTCCAAATTATTTTCTTTCGAATTATTTGTGTAAGTTGGTCTTACTTATTTTTTAGAATTTTGATATTTTTTTATAATAATAAATTCTTCTTTTTTTAATTCCAAATTATTTTCTTTTTCAAATCATTTGTGTAAGTTGGTCTTACTATTTTTTAGAATTTTGATAATTTTTTTTATAATAATAAATTCTTCTTCTTTTTATAATTCCAAATTATTTTCTTTCAAATCGCTGGTAAGTTGATCTTACTTATATTTTAGAATTTTGATAATTTTTTATAATAATAAATTCTTCTTTTTATAATTCCAAATTATTTTCTTTCAAATCGCTGGTAAGTTGATCTTACTATTTTTTAGATTTTGATAATTTTTTATAACAATAAATTCTTCTTTTTATAATTCCAAATTATTTTCTTTTTCAAATCATTTGTGTAAGTTGGTCTTACTATTTTTTAGATTTTGATAATTTTTTATAATAATAAATTCTTCTTCTGGTTCCAAATTATTTTCTTTTAAATTATTTGTGTAAGTTGGTCTTACTTATTTTTTAGATTTTTGACGTTTCATTAACGTCTAATTCTATTCTTCTTCTGATTCCAAATTATTTTCTTTCAAATCGCTGGTAAGTTGATCTTACTTTTTTTAGATTTTGATAATTTTTTATAATAATAAATTCTTCTTTTTTTAATTCCAAATGATTTTCTTTTTCAAATTATTTGTGTAAGTTGGTCTTACTTATTTTTTAGAATTTTGATATTTTTTTATAATAATAAATTCTTCTTTTTTTAATTCCAAATTATTTTCTTTTTCAAATCATTTGTGTAAGTTGGTCTTACTATATTTTAGATTTTGATAATTTTTTATAATAATAAATTCTTCTTCTGGTTCCAAATTATTTTCTTTTAAATTATTTGTGTAAGTTGGTCTTACTTATTTTTTAGATTTTTGACGTTTCATTAACGTCTAATTCTATTCTTCTTCTGATTCCAAATTATTTTCTTTCAAATCGCTGGTAAGTTGATCTTACTTTTTTTAGATTTTGATAATTTTTTATAATAATAAATTCTTCTTTTTTTAATTCCAAATGATTTTCTTTTTCAAATTATTTGTGTAAGTTGGTCTTACTTATTTTTTAGAATTTTGATATTTTTTTATAATAATAAATTCTTCTTTTTTTAATTCCAAATTATTTTCTTTTTCAAATCATTTGTGTAAGTTGGTCTTACTATATTTTAGATTTTGATAATTTTTTATAATAATAAATTCTTCTTCTGGTTCCAAATTATTTTCTTTTAAATTATTTGTGTAAGTTGGTCTTACTTATTTTTTAGATTTTTGACGTTTCATTAACGTCTAATTCTATTCTTCTTCTAATTCCAAATTATTTTCTTTCAAATCGCTGGTAAGTTGATCTTACTTTTTTTTAGATTTTGATAGTTTTTTATAATAATAAATTCTTCTTTTTTTAATTCCAAATGATTTTCTTTTTCAAATTATTTGTGTAAGTTGGTCTTACTTATTTTTTAGAATTTCGATATTTTTTTATAATAATAAATTCTTCTTTTTTTAATTCCAAATTATTTTCTTGTTCAAATCATTTGTGTAAGTTGGTTTTACTATTTTTTAGATTTTGATAATTTTTTTATAATAATAAATTCTTCTTCTGGTTCCAAATTATTTTCTTTTAAATTATTTGTGTAAGTTGGTCTTACTTATTTTTTTAGATTTTTGACGTTTCATTAACGTCTAATTCTATTCTTCTTCTAATTCCAAATTATTTTCTTTCAAATCGCTGGTAAGTTGATCTTACTTTTTTTTTAGATTTTGATAATTTTTTTTAATAATAAATTCTTCTTTTTATAATTCCAAATTATTTTCTTTCAAATCGCTGGTAAGTTGATCTTACTTATATTTTAGAATTTTGACGTTTCATTAACGTCTAATTCTATTCTTCTTCTAATTCCAAATTATTGTCTTTTAAATTATTTGTGTAAGTTGGTATTACTTATTTTTTAGATTTTGATAATTTTTTTTTATAATAATAAATTCTTCTTTTTTCTTTCATTATTATTGCCTTCTGATATTTGGTTTGCCGTTTCTCCTGGTCTTCGGCCACCTTGTTATAAAATTTCACCTTGTCAAACGTACAACCATCATTCATCGGGAACTCTATTATTTCTTCAATCTCTCGGGGTGTTGGTTTCTCGTACATGGCGGAGTAAGGGGTAATTCCTATAGCTGGATGGTGAGCGAAATTTAGGAACTTCTCCGTGGCTGTTAGGTATTCTTGCCACTTTTCCTGTTGGTGGTGACAGTACGTTCTCAATATTCTTCCCACTTCTCTTAATACCCTTTCTGCCGGATTACTACTTGGGTGGTAGACTGACGTCTTGTATGTTTTAATCCCAAGTGATAATAATGTATCCCGCCATCTTTTCCCTTTAAACTGTGTACCATGGTCAGTGATGATTGAAGTTGGTTTCTGGCACATATAATTCCGTTATTACTCCAAGAACTTTTATAGTGGTTGACCGATTAACCGGGTATAGCTTTACGTACTTTGTAAAGTGGTCCATGATTATGATGAGGTATTTGTATCTGTGTCGACCGCCACTACGGGGAAATGGTCCACAGATGTCTAAAAACACCTTCTCCAGTTTCGCCTTAGATGTTATGGGTATCATTATGCCTTCCTTCTTCTCGTTATTAACCTTAACACACTGGCAAATATTACAGGATTTTAGGTAATTTCTCACCTTTCGGTTTATTTTTTTGATTTGACAATTCTCCTCTAAGGCCTGTATCACTTTCAGGGCTTCTTTCCAATTCAATTATATTAATTATTGATATATTCGCACCGGTATCAATCATGATCTTGGCGGGGATTCCTTCTACTTCCGCTTTTATATATATTATTTCATTATTCTGACTATTGAGGCTAGTTTCGTTCTCCTCCAATAGTTCAGTTCTTATGTTTTTTAGATAGTTATTTCTAATGATGGTAATGTTATTTGATTTAGTTGCACCTTGCAACTCTTGTTTATACCCAGAAGATAGGAGCAGTGAAGGGTCGTGATAATTCATCACTGCCTCCTCCCGTTTAAATTATCGTGTTCGTTGTTGTTATTAGGGCCGACTGAGGTGTCGGTCTGGAAACCTTGTGTCGGTTCCTGCCGCTCTGTACTATGTTCAAATGTTTGTTCTCGGTTTGGTTGCCGGCCAGGATCATCTAGACTGGTACTTCGTCTATGTTGTTCGTACCTCGGACCATCACGTTCTTCGCTCCTCCGCCGACGATCTCCATCGTGGAAACTGTTCCTTCGCTGATGGTTATACCTTCTTGGCCCATTATCTTCAGCTCTTATGAAATTTACCTGTGGTCGGAAAATCCTGTTGTTATTATTGTAGTTGTTGGAATTGTAATTCCTATTATTTTGGTAATAACTTTCAGTATTACCTGGGTGGGGGTTTCTCTGACTATAGGAATTATTAGGGTGCTGATAATAGTTATTTCGGTTATTTGGGTAGTGGTTGTTATTCCTATTATTATTCGGATTATTGTTGAAGTTATTATTATTGTTACTTGGAGGGTTATTATTACCATTATAATTATTTTGATGGTTACGGTTCCCTTGGTAGTTGTTACCATAGTGGTTGTTATTGTTACTGGGGTACTGATTACTTCTTATTTCCGGCCGATCGTTCCTCCTTCTACTCTGACGGTAGTATTCCTCGTTCTCGTAACTCTCCAGTAATTCGGTCATGGCTTGCACTGTCATTATCTGGCTACCCCTTCTTGCTCTGATTATGTCTTCGTCATAGTGGTAAGACAACTTGTTCACCAGGCATTCCTCGGGTATTGCCGGTTCTAAATGTTTCGCCAGACACACCTTTCCTAAGAAATAGGCCGTCATGGTGTTACCTATTTGGGCCTTATATCGTCCATGGCAGATGTTGTCCCGTATCAAGTTCTACGTGGTTTCTGACCAGTACTTCGCTTTGAATAGGTTTCTGAACTGTTGGTAGTCCGCGATCTCACTTCGATTCGCCATCCACCAATTGTCGGTCATTTCCCTGAACGACTCGTCCAATATCTCCCGGTTGTTATTCCACCTATTCCCTCTATGTTTGGCAAAGTATTCCTCAATCCGGGCCAGGAACTCCATCGGTTTTCTTTTGTATTGTCGGAAATTTAACCATTCCCAATTTTCATTCATTGGTATCCCAGTAAAGTTAGTGGGTCGATTTCTCATGACTTCCATTTCTTCTTGGCTCTGCCGTACTTGACCCGTTATATTCGTCATAGCCTCTTCCATTCCGTCACACCTTTCCGCGACTTGGTTCCGTACCTTCCCGAATTCTTCCTGGGTTTCTCTTCGGTTTTCTTCCATCTTCCTTCTACTGTACTCTTCGATATTAGTGAATTTGGTGTTTACCTCCTCTTTGAAACCCTGTACTTCTCTCTCCGTCTGGCTACACCTTTCGTCCACTTCCTTAATTTGTTGTTTGATTTCCATGGTTTCTTCTTCTAATTTCTTAGTTGTGGATTCATTATTATCGTTGATTTCCTTGCTCAACTCTTCCTTTAACAACTCTATCCTCTCATCTAATTTGTCCAGATTTTCTTGGTTAACCTCCCTTAATTCTTCTCTTAATAGTTGGTTATCCTCCTTCAATTCTTCCAATTTCTCCTCCATCTTCTCTTCCATTTTCTTGTTATTTTCCCTTAACTCTTTCTTCAACTGTTGGTTGTCACTTTCCATCTTCTTACTGTTTTCTTCAATTCTCTTATTCGTATTCTCAATTTTATTACTCAATTCTTCCTTGGTTGTTTTGAATTCTTCCTTTAAAAGCTGGTTGTCCTCCTTCAATTCTTCTAACTTCTTCCCCATTTCTTCTTCCATCTTTTTATTTGTTTCATCAATTTTCTTACTCAAGGACTGGTTGTCCTCCTTCAAATCTTCCAACTTCTTATTTAAGGATTGGTTGTCTTCCTTCCTTTCTTTACTCGATTCTTCTTTTGTGGAATCCATTTCTTACTCATTTCTTCATTTGTGGATTTGATTTTTTCCTTTGTGGAATCCATTTTCTTACTCATTTCTTCTTTCATTTCCATCATCACTCTGAACATCTATTGTCGTGTTCTCTGTTTGTGAGGGTTTCTCGGGTTGTTCCTCTGGTGGTGCGGGTTGTTTAGGTTCCATTGGGGGTAATAACATTTCCACGTCTTCCACCGGCGTCGCCTCTTTGTCCTCCATATCAATTTCCTTTTCGGCCTCCGCCGCCCGTTTCTTCGATGTTGCTCGACGTTACATTTTCCTTTTCTTCTAACTTGATAACTGCTGCCAAGCTTAAATTAGGAATTTGGCAAATTATAGTGGCCTATCAATCACTAATTAAAGCCCCTCAGTTGGTCGCCAATTTGTAACAAATTATTAAATCTTCTTGTATACTGTTAATAAAAATAATTCTTGTTGTTTGGTAAAAAAATTTTTATTATTTATTTATTATATTTTTTTGTTTTATTTTTAATTAATTTAGTATTAAATATTTTAAACTGTTTCGTTGTATTTTGAACTTCTTATTAATTGGTTTTGTCGAATTATATCCTTTGGTGTATTTACAATTCTTTTATTATGTTAATAGGATTGTCTTCAGGAACAATCGATTGGTGATCTTTCCTTATTTGCAGTTTATCCTCCTTTAAAGTTGTTAAACTCAGCTGTTCTGGTAGTTATGTCTCAATTAATGTGTTATATTATTCTATTTATAAGTGAGGAATAAATAGGATTCAAAATAATAATATTAAATGATTTTTATTAACAATTAGTAAAGTAATCGATTTTATATCGATTGATGAATCGACTCTCTCAGGGCAAATCAATATATTATACAAATTATTTATTCTCGGGTTCTTTGAACAGTTATTTTATATATAGTCAGAGAAAAGGGCATAGTATAGAAAGTATAACATTACAAATTACAAGCTTATTAATTAAAATACAAACATATCATTCAATATATATAATGGTTAATAAAGAAATTCTTCGAACCATTCGAAGGTATACTGGCCGTGGCGCTTGGAATTGTGGGAACTCAAAGATGGCCGCTCCGTAGTCAGATGTGTTTAGACGAATGCACCTCGAAGAATCTGCTTCAAATAAATGTTGCTTTTCCAATGGTTTCTCGTTCCTGCAGTTGTGATTATTCCTTCTGGTGTTAGTGGAGTGGTCCTGGTTCAGTGTTTGTGATTCACTTCGATAAAATGTGTTGGATTATGTTACAATTCACTTTGTCAATAAGGTCGACAATTGCACCGTTCGTTTCTTTATTCTGAATTATTGGTTTTAAAAGGTTTAAATTATGAATTCACTTAGTTTCTGTTCTGTGTTAATCTAGTTTAATGTTTGTATGTGTTAATTCCACTGAATTTAAAGTTTAAATGCAATTTTTCGAAACTCGCGATTTTCACAGAAGACTAGGCTTTTCGAATGAACGCCGTACTTGTCTTCGCTATTAGGTTAATATTTAGCCAAAATCACGTTCAAGTGTGCTTCACAAAGTCTAATAATCAACTGTTCTAACTTCCTTCGTCATCTAAAAATGTCTTAGCCAATTTAATATTAGCAATAAATTGTTTCAAGTCTTTTTTGCTTCCGTTACATGTATGAAATTTACATTATATTACTGAATATGTTTTTGCTATTATTTAAATTTATTAAATACTAGATACATAATCTCCTTGTTTAGTTCATTCTGCTTGATTTGATACCAAATAAGATAGTTTTACTAAGTTTTTTATCTAAAATGCTATATTTACTTCATTATGTAGGCCTTATTTTATTTATTTTATGTAGGCCTTAAAATTTACTTCCTGTCCTTCTCAAAATGTTTGCCATTTTATATGTTATATTTATGATTGTACTAAATCTCAGATTGACATAAAAGGTTTATCTTCCCTTAATTTCTTGTAATTTAATTAATTGGTTATCTTTTTAAATATTATTCATTAATTTGTGACTCCCCACTTTGAATTTTTTGTTATTAAATTTGCATTTTTTCCAATAATTCTTACTATCTTTTTACAATATCTTTCTTAATTATAGTTTCAGTCATATGACTCTGTGACTGATTTACCTTATATAAATTTCATCAGTTTAACTATTTTACTGTACTTAATTCATCAATTATAATGTTGTTTAGATTTACCATTTGGCCTAGATTTTATCTGTTTTAACATACAAAGTTTTTTTAATAATACAGCTTGTTTATACCCCTTCTGACTTTCTATTCTACTATAATATTAATTAACATTTCTTACTTAAACAATAGAACATTTAGTATATAATTCATACTATTTATCCATAACAAATATTTGAAATTAACCATGATATTTAAACTCAGACATTTTAATCTTGATTATTACTATTAACACATAATAAATATTTTATAATAAAAGTTTTATATTAAAAGAATTGTACTCTCAGACATTTCAGTCTTGAGCTATTTGAACTTATTATAAACAAAACATATCTGTCCTTCCATCATTTACACTATTTCTTATAATTAATTTTATTTTCAGTCTTAGCTGTTTTTGTTTGGTTTTTGGGTATTTATTTGGTCACTTCACTTTTTAATTGACCTGGTATAGTTTTATTACTGTCATTCTAATGAATGTTGTATATAAAGAGTGGCAGTTATTTAGAAACACTTGTATCTTATTTGTGATTATAATACTCTATTCAATATTATTTATTGACACAATATAAAAACTTTAAAGTTGTGTAAATGCACAATTTACTTAGTCTATGAACTCGAACATTGACACATTAAGTTTATTTAATATAATATAAAAACTTGCACTGGTCCCCTTTTATTCCCTGATTTTATTTCTAATTAGTTTTATAGTCTTATTAAAATCAAGAAATTTATTTATAGAGGATAATGAAGGTTTGTTTTTCCATTATATAATTAATTCACATTGGTTCACTTTTAATTCTACTTTATATACTTTTGTTTATATCTATTTTACATGGTTTTCAAAATTTGGGTTTTTGTTATACTCTCACTGGTTATTTTTATTTTCTTTTGGGGTTTCGTTTTTGTTTCTTATAAGAGCATTCCTTCTTATTGTGGATGTTGTCTTGTTCTGGTTTCTTCCTTAC
The DNA here is from genome assembly GCA_034769895.1 of Magicicada septendecula. Classification (NCBI taxonomy): domain Eukaryota; kingdom Metazoa; phylum Arthropoda; class Insecta; order Hemiptera; family Cicadidae; genus Magicicada; species Magicicada septendecula. Next base: position 310,650,488 of record CM068368.1, read on the forward strand.
TTGCTCCTATCCTACTTGTTTCTTATAAAAGCATTCCTTTTTATTGTGGATTTTGTCTTGTTCTGGTTTCTTCCTTACTTACTCCTATCCTACCTGGGTATATCCTTACTTTATTTTTAGCCTTTTGGTTTATTTTGATTACTCATCATGCATTGTATATCTGTTTTAATGAAATTCTTACTTCAAACTATGATTGTGCTTTACGGTGGTTCTTAATTAATTTTTAATGTTGCTTTCTTGGATTTAAATTTGTTTTTATTTTATTTTATGATATTTCTTTTCATTCAGAACTATGGGCATTATCTGTCATGCTACAATGTATTAGATATTTATGTGTAATTAATTAATTTTAATATCTATAAAATTTGTAAAATATCACATTAATACATTTTTTGTTAGTAAATATACATTGGAATTGTACAGAGCAAAATATTACAACTTCTTAAATGAATTTAATAAGCAAAACATTTTTGGCCACATTTTTAATGGAAATATCCCACTGTGCGACGGCTCAGTGAATTTATTAAATGTTTAGGTCAGCAACTTTAACGTTTCACAAGTCTTACTAATATGATCCTACTAGGAGTAAAGAGCTTCTATGTTTCAAATAGTGGCTTCGTTATTTTACTTTTCGATTTCTGACGTCGTCTTATTAAAATATACACAATTAATAAAAGAAAAAGAATCGGGCTATGTAGCTTGACTCGAACGGTAGTACGTTTTCAAGTTAAAAGCGGTTCCAAAGTCCACCCTAATCCATCTACATCTTCACAGCCGACTTACTGTTTTCTTTATGGCAACCAAAAAAAAAAAAAACTTGTGTTGGGAAGAGCCGTATAAAATCAGCAATATTCGTGTTTGCAATGAATAAATTAAAGTTTGCAACACTATTAAAGTGTTATTTTATTTACGATTAATCAATACTAATCTAAATTTTATGGGATTTAGGTAGGGCGGTAATAAAACAGGCAATGAAATGGCGGGGCGCCAGGCTGGGCCGAACTGGCCACTGGTCATCAAACCAAAGCACCGTGAAACACACGCTTACGAGTAAACCTCTTTGCATCATCATAGTATCGCTCTCGTAAAAATACACTTGATGGCTCTTCTCTTCTCAATGACTGACCAATCGGCTTCCCGACCAATTGTACCGACCCTGTGATATTTAATTTGCTATTTTATTACTACAGAGACATACATACGCGCGTATTTGCATTGTTAACTATACTGACACTGTATAATTAATGAAATGGTCGCGAATAGCTGACACTGGCAACAATGAAATGATATTTCTGTTGGTGTTATTCAACGTAGCTTATGTTGATTTGGTTTAGATTCAGATTTTTAAATTGCTATTTTATTACTACAGAGACATACATACGCGCGTATTTGCATTGTTAACTATACTGACACTGTATAATTAATGAAATGGTCGCGAATAGCTGACACTGGCAACAATGAAATGATATTTCTGTTGGTGTTATTCAACGTAGCTTATGTTGATTTGGTTTAGATTCAGATTTTTAAATTGCTATTTTATTACTACAGAGACATACATACGCGCGTATTTGCATTGTTAACTATACTGACACTGTATAATTAATGAAATGGTCGCGAATAGCTGACACTGGCAACAATGAAATGATATTTCTGTTGGTGTTATTCAACGTAGCTTATGTTGATTTGGTTTAGATTCAGATTTTTAAATCTGTCAAGCGTAACTTGAAGTGTTTTGCGCACAGTTTTCTATTGTTTCCTGCTTTGTATAATATAACAAATAGTATTCATAGACAGATGTGTAGCTAAGTAGTTGCACATAAAGATTATTTATTCTACTCTCATTTTCATTGACTATAAAAGAGTAACGCAAAATGAAACGTCGAATTTAAGCGCTGAATTATACACTTGCAAGACGTTAAAATCAGAAATTCTCGTTTGTTTAAAATACATTACGTAAACGAGGCAGAACAGTTAAATACATAAAAACGAACGTGTTTCACGTAATAATAAAACTATTATCGGTGGTTTACAAACAAAGACAACAAAAATAGTCAAATAAATTACGAATACCTAAATTTATTGTTGTAATTATTATTTAGTTTTACGACAAAAGTTCAATTAGCAACGCGCATTTTCATTGAGTGAAACATAATAATTCAATAGGATTTAATTGTAACACCTATTACTTGTAACGACTAGGTAGAAGTTGATTTATTGTTGTATTGGAGTGTTAGTGGTCTCAAATATTTCTACTAGTAATTTTGTACAAACCACTATGTTGTCTTTGATAATGACGAGCGCTTTCGGCAGTCAAGCCATCTTCAGGTCATTTACCAACGAAACGGTAAATGGTTGGTAAATGGTCTTCAGGTCATTCAGGTTGGTAAATGACCTGAAGATGGCTTGACTGCCGAAAGCGCTCGTCAATACCAAAGACAACATAGTGGTTTGTACAAAATTACTAGTAGAAGAAGTTGATTTGTTGGTGCTCATTTTGGGGGAATTAATAGATTCTGTAGCTATTATATATTAAAAGGGATCAAAAAGTACGCTGAGGATACCATCACTTTATAATAACCTGAAATATAAACTAAAAATGTTATGATGAATTATAAAATATCCAGAGAAACATATTTTTTGCTTGAGTGGAAAAATGTTACTGTCTTTCAGATATTGTCCCTAGTGTTCCCTCATTTCCGATCTGACGATGCACTGTGAAGCTTGAAAGCGCTAATCGGAATAGTTTTCCTATAGTGGTGTGCAACAGTGATAATTCTGTTTGATATAATTAAAGTTATCAGGACCAGGGTACGTATCCAAGCTAGATCAAGCCAAGGTATCCAGAAACAGGCGAGATGGAAAATTTAATAATGGAAATAACATAGGATTGATAGGACAAATAGTTAAAAAATCATGACGAATAGACGATGAAGGGAGAAATCGGAAGAAAATAAAGTCCCATATTTAAAAATAAAGAGTAAGAAAGATAAAGATGTCGTGAAAGAGTTGAAGTGCAGGATGAGGATACTTTTTTAGTGCAGATTTAAAAGGATGCGGAAAATTGAGAAAAAGAAAATGTACAGAGAAAACGAGCAGGATTAGTAAGACTAGGAAGATAAGGAAGAATAGAGTAGTAATAGTAATAGCAGTGGTAATAGTAGTAGTAGTAGTAGTAGTAGTAGTAGTAGTAGTAGTAGTAGTAGTAGTAGGCCTAGTATTAGTTTCGCATGCGCAGATTAATTTTCAAGGATGCCAACGTCTTAAAAATAAGCGCGCAATAAGAACCGTCTTCCATTTGTGTTAATAATAAAAATTATTATTTAATTTCAAAAAATCAAACTTACATAAATCAAAGTTCCTCCTACTTTTATAAAAATACTTCCGTTAAAAAAAAATTTTGCGGCCTAGTTGGCCTAGTAGCGACCAATAGTACCACTATTGGTGGTAGTAGTAGTAGTAGTAGTAGTGGTGGTGGTAGTAGTAGTAGTAGTAGTAGTAGTAGTAGTAGTGATAGTCAGTGCCAGGTATAAGATTTTTGAGGCCCTAGGCCACGTTTTCTTAGCCCCCCCCCCCCCCGGCTGTGACTTTGAAGTAATATATGTACTGCAGAAGTAATTTGATATCAGATTAATAATAAAACCAATAAACTACTATAAAAAAGCATGCTTTCATTTAGCAAACTTTTCAAAATATTAAGAACCATGCAAAGAATTGAGCAAATTAATTTATTTTTTAAGTAGAGTAACTTAACTAAGCTTATTCAGAAATTTAACATAAAAAATTTCTTTTTTGTTTTCTAGGAATTAATTTTTTCTTATAATTTTTATAAAATTAAAAAAATAAGTCTAGATTTTTTTTATTCTTTGACCAAAGATACAACAAGCTAATGGTAAACTAATATTCATTGACTATGTATTAACTTAATGATGTAATCGAATTAATGTCGGGGAAAGCATACACAAAAAATGTTGCGGGAAAATTTATAAATTTTAAAAAGAAAACTATAGAAAACTGTTTTTAAATAAAGTAGCCTACGTTTTTATATTTTAGGAAGAGATATAAACACACTTTTTTCAGTTATTAGTGGTTTATATGTACAAACCTTAACTAAAAGCTTGTAAATGTAATACAGAGTGAAATATGACTATCCTATACGACTAGATATGACAGATATGACATAGATATGACTAAAACTAAATACGATAAACACTATGAAATGCACACATTCTTCTCCGAAGTCATCACTGATGTCTGATTGACATTTTTTGGCCATAGCAGATGCTTTTTTTCTGATTTTGTCATTTGGAATGGAAGGTAAGTTGTAAAAAAATCAAAATATTTCATTTAGGCTGAAGTATACTTCTGACCTTGTATCTAACTCTGTAGAAAGCCTGTCAATCACAATATATTTGCCAAATGAGCTTCCTCTTTAATTTTTTTTAGCTTACGTTTCTAGGTTCCGCTAGCCGTGTCAATGTTTATGTTCATGTTCATGATGAATACGTTTAGTGTAGGGATTCAATTCTGTGTTCATAAAGTTTTCACACTAATAAATATCAAATATCAAACAACACGCTGCCCACCACACAAAGCTAAAAACCTTTTTTACATTCAAAACAAAATAAAAACCTAACCTCAAATCGCAAACCGTTCAGTCACAACGTAGATAAACAATGATAACAAACAAGGGTGGTACCACGGTCGTGTAAATTCGGGTGCAATATAGCGGACGTTCAAGATTCGCATGCGGAGATTAGTTTTCAAGGATGCCAACGTCTTAAAAATAAGCGCGCATTAAGAACTGTCTTCCATTTGTATTAACAAAAATTTATCTTTTCATTTCAAAAAATCATACGTAAATAAATCAAAGTGCCTCCGACTTTTATGAAAATACTTCTGTTAAAAAAATTTGTAGCTTGCGGTCCTAGGCCGCGACATAGTCGGCCTAGTGGTAAATCCGGCACTAGTGGTGGTAGTAGGAGGAGTAGTAGTAGTAGTAGTAGTAGTAGTAGTAGTAGTAGTAGTAGTAGTAGTAGGTAGTAGTAGTAGTAGTAGTAGTAGTAATAGTAGTAGTAGTAGTAGTAGTAGTAGTAGTAGTAGTAGTAGTAGTAGTAGTATCAGTAGTAGTGGTAGTGGTAGTAGTAGTAGTAGTAGTAGCAGTAGTAGTACTGGTATTCTTATTGTTATTATTATTATTAGTAATAGTAGTAGTAGTAGTAGTAGTAGTAGTAGTAGTAGTAGTAGTAGTAGTAGTAGTAGTAGTACAGTAGTAGTAGTACAGTAGTAGTAATGGTGGTAGTGTTTGTCGTGGTGGTGGTAATGGTTGTGGTGGTGGTGGTGGTAGTAGCGTATAGTAGGAAGGGATGGAAAAGGTGAAGGGAAGAAGAAGATGGCGAAGAAGAAGTGAAGAAGATTTACACATTTTTCCAGGAAATTTATTAATATCAAAAACTTATTTATGTTTTGCAGTTACCTGATTTTTCACACCATTATTTTCCCCAATTAATTTAAAATATTAACCTTATGTATGTATGACGACAACAAAGCGAGTTTTCTATCCCATACTCTCAAGTTTTATTTTTGCTTTGTTTGATTATTTATTATTTCAGACACGGTGTATCGGAAATACAATTGGTATTGGAAGGTATTGTGCTCTGGATATGACGTACTGTGCGGTGTGTTAGTGACAGTGGCCCGAAGCAATTAGTAGTAATGTGACACGCGGTTCACGCCTCGGTGGCGCTGTTCCTCCCTTCGGCAGAGTGTTTTAATTGTAACGGGAACGAATCAAACACAGAGAACAATACTTTCTGATTGTACGTACATACGTGTTTGCCGAGTGACAATCACACGCTTTGATCCGTACGCAGCGCGGATTTTTTTTGTTCAACTGGACGTTATTAACAAAACCTGGATATTCACATTTCACAGCGGTTTACAATCGTGCCTGTTTCGTTGTATTTCATTTCATAATAGGTGTCTGAAATTACATAATATGTGTTTCAATAATAAGATTAAATTCGACTCAGTAATTGAGGTCATGATGACAGTTCTTATAAGTTTTAAAATATTTTAAAACTAAAAAATAGAAACTCTGAAACATTTGACATTCTTTTCAAAGATTTCTTTTACTCAAACATTGAAAAATATAAATTAGTTCAGCTGTAAAATCGGCGTATGAGGTTTTTTATCAACCTAGATTGTTAGGATGGGCACTAATCGATCGATGCCCAAACGGGGGTGTTAACGTACAGGCCTATTTCATCCACCGATGGATATTCGTTTGTCGCTGTGTATAATAGATATTATTATATGTGTATGATTATATAATGATGGAAATATTACATTCTCTATGTACAAATTGGAATGCCAACGTTTTCGCCTGGGATTGTATCTAGACGACAGTCCTGATGCACAAATAAGAATGTTAATTACCCGCTTGAAATTAAAAAGTCGTTAAAATATTTTAGTGTCATATTCTGCTTATAAGCCATCATATTTAAAATATTTTTTGAATAAGGAAATCCTTTTTACATTTTAGAATGTCAGTCTAAAGATACCAGAAGAAGAAGAAAACGATAATTCCCTTCTATATTCTAAATGACGACTGCACTTATTTTTCAAAAGGACTAATTTTTCCACTTTTTAATGTTTTTCCATCTCTATGACACTTTTATCATTGAACATCACCTTAGTTTTCGTTAAATAATTTTTAAGACTACTTTCTTTGATTTTATGTGGATCTGATATTTTATCCAAAATTTGTTGTAGATTTTTTTTAATCGTTCAGTTTTAAAATTTTATCTGCACGAATCTGATCAATTCGCGTTTATATTGTTTCATTTTCCTGACCAGACTATTTTCTTAAATAAATCTTTAAGACCAGACTGCTTACTTAAATATGTGTTCTAGTGCAAGCTTGGGCGATGAACCGTTCCTTGCCTTTCTAAAGGCACTTGATTGCTTGTAAACGGTAGTAGCTATTGATCGTTTGCCGCTTGTAGATGTTGCTTATTTTAGTAAACTATTGTGCAGTTTTTATACTTCTTACGTAGGCCATTTTCTATCATATCAAGAAGCTTTTACGTAGTCGACGAATACTTAACATACCAGAAAATTACTCATCCGATTTTGTATTAACATTCTGTTGTTAACCAACTAATCATCGTAGAATCTCTTTCTGGAAGCTATTCGTTCTACTGTCGGTTTTCATCCAATATTTTTATAAAATGAGCTACGATTTTCGACTCAGAAGCCTATCGATGTGAATGAGAATGTTGTGTGTTACTGAAAACCGTAAACCATTAAAAAACCACTTACCACTGGTAAGTGGTTACCACTTACCACTTACGACCATTAATTTTCAATGGTACTGTACGACAGATCGAAAACCTAAAACATTATATGAATAGTATTAATAAAAACATTCAATTCACGCTGGAAACCGAAGTGGATAATAAATTAAATTTTTTAGATTTATCTGTCATTAAACACATAGATAAATTGAAATTTAATATTTATAGAAAACCGACCACCACTGATGTGACAATACATGCTGACTCTTGTCATCCCTTTTCGCAAAAGTTGGCAGCTTATAATTACTTTGTAAGTGGATTGTTGGCAGTGCCTCACAGTGATGATGATTACCGTGAGGAGTTGAATACCATTAAACATATAGCCTTAGCTAATGGTTACAAAAACACGTTAATTGATAATCTCATCAAGAAACATAAAATTCGAAAATCCAAGCCCCCAGTAGATAAGGGTACAAAAATAACATTATTTCTACCACATACACAAATATAATGCCAAAGATTCTAACCTCCACATTTAATAAATTGAATATTACCGCTACCTTCAAAACAAACAATAGTCTATTAAAAATACTACGTCATAGAAAACCCATACCTTTAGAAAAGAAATCCGGCATATATAAATTATCATGTAACGACTGCAACAGTTTTTACATTGGTCAAACGGGGAGAGGTTTCCTCAAACGATTTAAAGAGCACACACCAAAACGTCACCTAAATAATCTCACTTTGTTAAATAATATCAAGTCCAACTTTGCCCGCCACTTAATCTTACACAATCATAATTATACCGATTTCAAATCTAATTTGACCCTACATGTGTGCAACAAAGGCCGTTACATGGACGCAATAGAAGAGTTCGAAATATACAAAGCATATAATAACATTAACAGCCGAGACTTCATATTGAATGACCACTTAAATTTTAAATCCAACCCGCTATACGATACAGCATTGAACCTGCTTAGGTGTAATCACTCAGATAATAATTCAGTGTCCGATCGGCTTCGCGGTGGTGCGCACCAGTTAGAAAGCGAGTGAGTTACATTGGTTGACAATTATGTGTAACATGTGATTTTAACTGTTAACGACCTCAATAGAGTGATTTAATCTGATGATGGAGCAGATGTTCCGAAACGCGTCATTTTAATCGACGTAACGAAGTCACACGACGGATACAAGGTGATTTATTTATCTATAATCTACTTACCACTGACTCGTGAGGTATTCGAGTTTAGTTGAAATGTAGTATAATTCATAAATAAAAAATGTCGTAGAGCAAAGAAATCTGTTAAGTTGTATAGTGTCATCACTATTCCAACATATTATCTTCGTGAACCATAACATTTAAAAAATAATTTGCCTCTATTGTTAACACAGTCTTAACCATAAATTTGACATTTTAATCAAATTTATATGTTAAATTATTTATAACATTTCGCTTCTTATCTGAATCTCTTCTGTTGAAGGTTTTTATAAGTACCTAATAATTGAACACAGTAGCATATGTCCGATAAGAATCGTTATCTTAAGAGGGAATATAGCCGAGCACTATACAAAGATTTTTTGCTTTATTTTTTTCATTTTTGGGGACGTGGAGAGGTCACGCGTTAAAAGGTCAGATACCATTAAGTCTCTCAACCCTTTACCATGTGTAAGAGAGAGGGTGTGGGTCTGCTCGAGGTTATCGCAAGTTAACCTAAACATTCGTCGTTAGTCAGGCGTTCCAGATACGCTTGTTTGGGTTTACTTAACATCAATAAAATGACATGAAACAGAAGAGCAGTTAGTTGACAATAAAACACTATAAACCACCCGTCATTTGAGCAGCGAAAGCGCGCTGCTATGAACCAGCTGATAACGAAATGTGAACGCACTCGACACATTGTTTATAACAATCATCTGAATTCTAATCTCCCCCCCCCCTCTGCCCTTAACAATATATACTAATACTGTACTTGTCAATTTGATTTTCTTAACAACTGTAACAACCTCCGTGCTCTCTTTTTACTTGATACGCGCGGTTGCGAGTAACATGTAAACTGGCACTGCTTTATTTTTCATTATTGTCGCTGTTAACAACTGTTACGCGCCTCTATGTGGTATTGTGCGGCACCTATATCAGTGTAACAAGGCAACGAAATATTAAATAAGCAAGGTGGGGTCTCGACGCCGCGCGAACACAGTATTCTCTGCCACCTATAGCAGTGTAACAAGGCAACGAAATATTAAACAAGTTCTGTGAGGTCTCGATACCGCGCGAACCACAAACATATTTTTGTAGATGGAGTTATCGTTAGAGAGAATTTAGAATGTAGTGCACTATTTCCTTTTCATTTCGACAGGTGTAAAAGTAAACATCTTATAATTGAACCACGTTAATTACTTCATAATTAATTTTTTTGACAAAGACGAGATTTGCGAGAAAGTATAAAAACTAAAGTACTTCAACAGTATTGTGCCATGCACTGTTATTTACAGTAATGTTAACTAAGATTTTGTTCTGTTTGATTGGCCATATTTTTCACAGTATTACAGTACATTGTTGTCAGTAAACGTTCAAATTTAGACTACTGTATCAGACAAAGTCGGAAATAACATTCTCTTTCACATTCCTTTTAACAGAGCGGGAAATACAAAAAAAAAAAATTATTGGGTCAAGAGTTACAAAACGATTCTCCGAAACACACCGTAATCCTTACAAGACGGAATAGTTTGTGCCGGAGTTAACAATGGTTCAGTCAGACTTGCTTCTTCCTCTTGCTCTTCGTATCCTGCTAATTGCTTTGAATTTCTTCTATTTTGAAAATATCATGTCGTTAAATCGAGGCATTTTACATTGAATAATGGAATTATTGGTGCCAGTAGAGGCAATATTTTGTCACTGTAGAGGCGTTTATTGTGGTATCGGTAATTGTTGTACGGAGATTTCTATCTACTGTGTTGTTCGTGTTATTTATTATCACAATCCTCATTATGGTCATCGGCATTACTATCGTCAGGATTTGTCCTAAGCAACTGGCATTTTTAAAAATTGTTTATACTGTTTTGGAAGACTGATGTTGGAACGTTGAACACAGTTTAAAATATTATTTAATTAAAACGTTAAACAAAAATTTAACAGTGTTATAGACTGTTATCCATCTATTGTTTAGCGATATTGTTTAGCGAACACTTTCCGTTTAAAAATGCGAATTAGGTAATGACAAGTTTTATGATTCGGAAGAGTAATAATCAACAGTAGAGTTGTAACATTCAATACGTACTTTCAGATCCGTTTCTCTATCCCACGAACTCGCACGAACACTCTAGTACACGTATACACGCCACTGTGTTTAGTTTAGAATTTTCCGTCTTCCTACTGTGACTCCTCCGCTATAGGAGTATAATTAGTTACTTTTCTACAATGATCCCCTTCCTAATACAAAGCTGATACTATAGAAAGTAAGATTTATGGTAGAGTCGGCAGAAATATTTATTATTTTGACAGACACTTGAACACATTCAAAATAATAGGCCTTCCGTTGCAGGTTCTATGTTTTATTTGAGAATTAAATGCCTTTATTAGTATCGAATCCTTTAGTGTATAAAACAGTTCGATAAATTAGACGAAAAACTTATAGCAAATGTTTATGGAATTGCTTCAGACTTCAAAAAGCAAGTAAAAATAGTGATCATATCATACATAAAATTTTCTGGTTTGAAAAATAATGTTATTCGCGTTGTACAACACTATTTAATACCTTACAGAACTGTCCACGTGACTACTGGTCTGTCTCCATTCTGCTTATGTTTTTAATAAAATATCATAAATATCAAGAACTTCAGCTAAAAGTATTGTATACATTATTGTATCACTGCATATGTATTAATACGAAGGCAGACTTTAAAACAGTTACAGCTGTTAAAAGAAAAAACAATGTATAACTTTTTGCCAAATTTTGAAAACTCGACTCTATAAAAATTACATTACTGTCTTAAGAAGGTGTGGGGAGCGGAATAAATTTGCTTTTCTTCCACACAAACGTTAATAAGTTGAGGATCATAATTCTATTTTACATTTGTATTACGTACATTGTTTGTAGTATTCACTTTCTTCTAAGTAGTCATGACATAATTTCATTTTCACTGAATGTTGTTACCAGTGTCAAGTATCTCAAACATCTGTTTATACGTAGCACAAAGAATTATTTTGTTTACTTACAAATTAATTTATAAGCTACAGAAATTTTCTATTTCCTTCATATTTCTAATTTCTATTACCTTTACATAATTACAATTTTGCCTAATACGATCAGTAATTAATAAACTACTCGTGAAGACGAAAATAAATTATTTTTGGGGAAGACGTAAGATCATAAGCAACTTTTTTAGTTTGCAAGTAGTTTCAATACCTACTTCAAATGTTAATAGAAATGCGAAGATCTGTTACGCGTTTGGAAGGAAGGACACTTGAACGCAAAAGGGAGTGGGCCTCTAATAGAACAAATCTCATTGAGCGGCTAAAGCCGTTGTCCTGAGTAGGAGGTATTTAAGTGTGTACGCGTGCTCTGATTACGGCTCAATTTGGGCAAGAGACCGAGCATTTTCCCAAATCATAATGGACTTGGCCCACAAAGGCAATCACTACTACACAATGCTTAAGACGTTGGGTCCACCACCGCGGTTAAAAGCAATGAAAGACAGAAACCTTTTTAAAAACTAAAGGGGGATGTGGTCGGGGGTGAAATAGCGAAAACCTCTCACAAGGCACTCGCCTTACCACTCCTTCCCTCTGTCATTTCATCCCAGCAGTTCCAGTGATGAGACAGTCTCCGAACAATGAAATATTTCTTTATACCTCCTTCCCCACAGCACAGCGCGTTTTACACTTCCTGTTACCATATCAACAGAGTACACTGCCACTACACTGGTATTACCGTGGTTTATTTCAATTCCATTCAATGGGCGGCAGGCATACGTCTTCCAGTAAAAGCTAGCCTACCACAGTCGACAATAAAAAGACACGATGCAAAACATTTTGAAAGGAAATGAAAAAAATAAGTATATCTATATCAATGATATCGAAAACACGCTTTTGAGATGTGCTTCAAAGGGATGAAATATTTTCCTTTCTTAGCAATGTCTTTTGTCTGAATGTTCTTAGCTTTATCAAAATTATTTTAGTCATAGATGTATAAATTAGTGAAATGGTAAAAATTGAAATACAGTAGTTTTTGAAGCAATCCCGTTTTTTATTTGTTTCTTAGAGAGAGCCAATATTCCAGTGTGACGCAGAATTACATTTAACAAGCGTAGGTTGAAGATACAATATTTTAAGTATATGGATTTTGAAGGTAGATTAGCGATAACTACATAAACATTCGAATAAATTATAAGCAGCATTAAATGAAAATTTAATATAAGGACGTTTGTTTTTAAAATAAATAAATAAAATAAGAATGAGAAATTTATTAAAATCAAATAACAACACAAATTCTGTTACAATGGGACTTTATTTGTATAGGTATAAACTTTCATTTGTATAGTTATTTGTTTATCTCAAATAAACAAAACGTTGAGTAGGGCACCAAGAAGTGATCAAGGAACGTTGAGTAAGGAACCGAGGCTAATGAAGTGATCAGTTAAATCATAGTGATTAGTAAATTGGCTCTGCCAGAGTGGAAGAATCGCTCCGGCACAATCTAAACATTCATGGTTGTTATGTAAAGAAGAGATGATTGTGTATCCACATTTTCCATCAGTTGCAGCAGGTGTCAGTTAAAATACCGAATTACTGAAATGATAATGAATAAATTTTTAATGTCTTACAACATTCCTGTGCGCTCTTGGGCATTTTTCTCTAATTTAACGATTGACAGCATTAATTTAAAACGAAATCTGTATCTGAAACGTTGGCTGTAGGGTTGACATCCATGTTTTCATGATTGTTTGTGAGGGGTTTCACTCAGATGTAAATGGACTGGAGACTTTGGAGAAGATTGTTGTCTGAAGCCAGGGTTCACGTTGGGATGTAGTGCTGAAGAAGAAGAAGAAGAAGAAGAAGAAGAAGAAGAAGAAGAAGAGGAAGAAGAAGAAGAAGAAGAAGAAGAAGAAGAAGAAGAAGAACTACATGTGGCATAGTCATGTTGAATTCATGCTCCATTGATTCTAATTATCCCAGTGGGAAGTCGGATCGAGACTTTGAGGTTTGAGGTTTGTCGACCAAAGTCGACTATCATGATTCGTGATCGAAACGTCTGGTGGTTTAACTTTGGACAACGAGTTAGGAAATTATTAAATTTAAATAAATTGATTCCGTCTCTATTACTCGTAGTTCGGTAGTCATGCCGTTAACGGCTCTTAAATTTACCGATATACTTTGAGAAACATTTACTGATATACTTTAAGAAACATTTACTGATATACTTTTCAAATACGTTTTATTAATTAGATTCTACGTTTAATCTGATAGTACGTAACCGTGTTATAATAGTCAAATATTTCTTTAATATTCAAACGCAACACAATATCTGCGGAAAAATAATGATGTGAATAAAAGTAATAAGAGATGACACTGGGGTATGAGGTATGAATTAATAAAGCAAAGGAAGACACAAGAAATTAAAAAAAAAACATTAAAGATGACTACTGTTACTATCCGTGAAAAGATGAAAATATTAGAACTATCTGTTTTCATATTTAAACTCTGAGATTCAACTCTTTCAAAAATTACACTTTTATCGTCTATTAGTGAGTTAGTGAGTTAATTGTAAAATAGATGTATGGCACTAGTGTGCGGAATAAATTATACTTTAGTCTCTTTTTAATCACAACTTAGTCTATGTGGCCATTCCGATTTCTAAAATCCGCTTTATAAGTTGACTGCTGGATTTTTTCATCTCTTATCGGTGTCCTTTATATGAATCTCATCGTATTATTATCTCATCCAATGTTACGATTTCTATAACTAAAGTAAAGAATTTGACAAAAGATTCTGTAAAACACTGATTTGGCTTCGACAGTTTTAAGGTAAATTTAGGTTTCATAATGTATCTGTTCTTTAGCCAGAATATTTAGAATAAATTTATACTTAAATAAATATTTGTGATAAATTTATACGCATAACGTTTCTTTGTATGGCTACTACAACATAAAAATGTGTATTCATGTATTACTTCTCCCTCTGTTACAGAAAGAGCGCGAGGGTGGAAGGGTGACCGAGCAGAAGAGGTACAAAGAGAGATATGGCCGACTGAGTAAGGGAGCACAATAGCACACCATTGTTACATAAAATTACAAAAACATAGATTTTCCAGCGAGGCAAAAGTAATCTTTAAAAAGCTCTTCATTTTTTTGTTCTGTCCCTCTCCTAGTATGTACTGGTATATAATCTTTTCTTCTTCTTTGAATCTTCTTTATCAAAAAGCAGGAAGAGTGCAGAGAGTCACTCTCTACTTGTAATGATGTGGCGGAAAAGGTGAATTAACCGCGGTCTTCAGCAGGATAGGAGCTGCCTGAGTTTGTGTTTGTTTTTTCTTTGAGCAATATTCAGTACCCCACAGTATTCATAATGTTAAAACCGGTATGATTAAGTGCTGGAAAATGAGCAGTTTCATTAGACTGTGTGTTAGTTAAGTCGTCTGACTGAACAGTATTCGAATGTGAATTACTTCGTTCCAGTTCTTCTGGTCGTTGGGATGAACAGAATTAAAAAAAAAGAACTGGGTAGAAAGTTGTAATGGACTAATTATATAAAATTACTTGTTGGGGAAGTAAGGTTTTTGGTGCAATTCTTTATTGTTATTGTTGTATTAATAAAAGTAGTAATAAATTCGATGGTGATGGGGATTATATTATATAATCATTAAAACAAATTATAATTAAGATCCTAATGAAACAACTTACCTTTTTTCACCGAATATAAAACATTATTTCAGTTATAAAATTTAAAACAATTCATGATAAGAAAACTTGAAAGAATACAAAGTTTGTGACTGAGGACCATCCGTAAAACATCGTCTTTCTATGAGAAGTACTTATGTTTTGGCTGGGAGATTTATTTAATCTGATTTTTAAATATACTTTATTTGTAACAAAAGAAGAAAACAATATCTAAAAGTGTGCTTTAGACTTAGTAACTGAAAAAGAAAAAAATTGGTAATTGAAAAAAGTATTTACAAAATAAGATTTTGTACTACAAATTTTCCAGGAAAACAAAGTAGATCCTTTCAATTCATTTCTCACCTGTAACAACGGGAGCAAGTTGTGGTTGAAACTAATCACAAGAATTGTATTAATCTTCTATAAATAATCAAAATTAAAGTTAGAGCTCAGTTAAAACAAATATACAGTAATCTCGCGATTATCCGCGAATGGTTTATACGCTTTGCGGATTATCGCGGGAACCCGCAGATGCTTTTTTTTTAATAAGCAGAAATAAATTTCAGTTGAATAATAAAGCTTCTGTTCCAATAAGCTTAATACACTATTATATTAACTACAGTTAACACTATTGTATCAAAATCACTTAAGTTATATAAAAGTATGTCCGAGTGACGACGTGTGTCACAGCTCACCGACAGGTACTGTATTGTTTGTCGCTCATGAGTCATGAGTCATACGGGAATATGTACTTTACTTCGACTGTGAGAAAATGTACTGGGAACATTTAATTTTCTCAGTAAGTTTGTCTTTGTGTTCACGCGATATAATTGAACGCCGTTGTAGTCTACTGGCTTAGTTAACGATTGTGAAAAACTGGATATTTTAATTAAGGAAGTTGTGTTAGTCGTTATAATCACAAACAGAATTATCACTGTTGCATACCACTATAGAAAAATTATTCCGATTAGCGCTTTCAAGCTTCACAGACCTATGACGTTTGCCGACAGGTCTGCAGTAAATTCAATGACATTTATTTAGTTCATACATTTGCGGTAGTTCATTCCCGAATCTAACCCGTGCTGCTCATGAAACAATGGGAGACGTTCACTTGGATTTTGCGTAGGCCTATATAACAGTCGCGTACGACTGTATACAGGTAGTAACTACAGAAAGTTAGTGTCTTACAGAATTTATTTACTTTTTATGTTAGTGCCTTGAATTTTAAACAAACAATAGCCTACATTAATATCCCTTGATGTGTCACTTTCCTTTAAAATGGAATTAGTCAAGAAACCTCTGTTGCTTGTAGTTCCGTTTACAGATTATTTTAAAGATCTTGGGTGTTCTTAAAACAATTTGTAACGTATAAAACCTGATCATATACGAAACATCAAACATACAAAAATATATAAAAATGATACATATACTGTAAAAACTTCAAGGTTATATTATGTAAATAGTTTGCGTTATTAACTGTACCTTTGTACCAATTATAATTGCAGGGTAAAACATCCTTGAGAACATTTCATTAAGGCTGTACATCGTATTCTGAACAAAAGTGACAGATATTTATTTTTTACAGCTTATTAAAACTATATTTAATACATTCAATAGTTAAACTGTGGTAAGATTTAAAAATACATCCCGTCCACTATATATAATATCGTTCACCTAATACAGACCCGAAGAAGCAGTTGTAAGAACGAATTTAATTTTTGATATTTTTTCACCAATATGCATAAAACCAATTAGTGAGTGCGGATACCCTTAAATTAGTTTTTCCTTTTATCTTACGTTTTTGGAGCACGTTCTAAAAAGAAAAATATAAAGTCATAAGTAATTGTCCTCACGTAAGTGCCTACACAAGTTGTTTTTTGTTTCTACACTTGAAGTACGAAACATTTCCATTAAAACAGACGTTTATACATCATACGACAAGACTTATCTCTTATAAATTGAACTGTTTGTTTTAAATGGATGAGATTAAACTGCCTCTTGTAACAACTCATTTGCACAAAATCATATAGAACACAAACATATAGGCCTACGTCTTGCAAACCAGTGCCTGTTTATCTGGTGTTTGTACGTATAGTTTCCTTCTTTCTGTGTGTGTCTCTCTTTCTCTCAAGCACATGCGCACGCGTTCGCATGTACACACTGACTTTTCTTCTCTGTAAATAGAGTTAATTTTAGATGGAATTCAGAAATAAAAGAGTCTTAATTCACTCGGTAAAAGAACTGTGAGCGAGAGTTATACCGTTAAAACTGTGTGGGGATGGAGGCCGGTTATCCCTCGGCACTTCGTTTCGCTTCAATTCACTTTTAATTATACTTCAACTCTGCACCGTCCACGGGAGCGACAAGGAAAGCAAATAGAGATACTCTTCTTAATCATTTTACAAGCATCTTTATTTATGTAAAACAGTCATCTTTCTGCGAGGAAAACTGTTTTAAGTCGAGGCGGACAAAGAGATGTTGATAAACAGTCCTTTCATTTGAACTTCGTATTACTGTATTTGACTTTACTACACTCAGCGCTCTACCATCGTCTATTCTTTGCTACATCATTTACAATTTTGTGCGCTTATTCTTATTCCTCAGTTACTGTGAAAGAAGAAATTTATGGTGCGCCTGGACGAAATTATTTGTTGTGAAGTGGGTACAAGATATTTACATTTGAATTTTTTTGCAATTTTAAGCAATAGGGTAAGTCATGTGAATTTTGCTGAACCTTTCAACTGCATACACTTCCACCGTGTGGATTACGATGTCCTTCAAGACTGGCTGATACTATTTCACGGTGGCAATAGACTGGCAATGCTTCACGGTGTTGTTATTTCCTTGCCTGTTGAGGCTTCACGTTTCTTGAGTAATGTTATTATTGATGTGCTATGACGGTCGCAAATTGTTTCCTTCTTTTTTGTTGGACCTTCTCGATGTAAAGCGCCACTTCAGACCAATTTTCCTGTTAGTTAGCATCTTTCCGACGATGTTATCTGGAATTATGGGTTCCACTGTGCCTTCTAGGTGATTCGCGGCTTTAGGATCTTTTCAAACAGTTTTACGGCTGTAGGAAGCATACAAAGAGGGTGATATGACCCCTGTCCTTTGTCCTTATGGATCAGAACAAACTGTGCCTTCTTCACTGCACAAAAGATATCAGATCAAAGACACAACAGGTTATACGTATTAAGTAATTGTGGATGCGTCTCTACGATGACCTTCAGTATTTCTGCAGTCAGCCCATCAAGGCTCGGAGCTTTCTTATTTTGAAGTGTGCACAGCCTTAAAGAGCTCTTGTATGGTGAATAGAGAAGTCTCAGCGTTTAAAATCTTGTCTCTTCTTTCTTCTCTCAAGTGATCCGGGAACAATTTGTCTACGATCGTCTTCATTTGATCTGCGCTGAGTATGCTCCTTAAAGATAGTCCTCCTATGTTCTTCAAAACTATTTATAAACTAGACCCCAAACGTCCCTGTTGAGTTCATTTTGCAAACTTTCTCAGAGCTCCAGTCTACTACATCTACGTTGTTGACTACTACGTTGAGTCCACTCTTTCGTTGTTTTCGGACCGCGATTAATTCCGCGGTTTTGGCGCCTCTACTTCGAGCCTGCTGTGCCAATATAGTGCGCAAAGAGTTCTTCCTCAGTTCAGCTATTTCGGGATTTCACCAGAAGGCTGGGAGGATGAGTAGTAGTAGTAGTAGTAGTAGTAGTAGTAGTAGTAGTAGTAGTAGTAGTAGTAGTAGTAGTAGTAGTATGCTGTAACATTGAGAATCGTAGTTAAAAAATAACACAGTGAAAGAACTTGCAATAGAAACACTTGTATTATTTGTTTTAGTATTGTTCAATCGTACGCTTTACACGATTTACTAATAAGGACGAGAAGACCAGTGAAAATATGTTATGAAGCCTGGAAGCGTCGCTGTCGGTTTCTTGTTCTTGCAATAGGAATAAAATAAAACAAATTAATAAAATAAAATAAATTGCAATAAAACAACAGTGCATACAAAGTGTATTGTCGCTAATGCAGTTTTGCACAATATAGCTTCCAAAAAAGACATGCTTCGTGTTAAAGATTTTAAAAACGAGGCAACCAATTTCGTTGTGTATCTAATATTCCTGCCGTTAAAAATACAAGTCATGAATATACTGTACGATAACATTTAATACACTAATTACTGTAACTTTCAAAGTTTTATAAATAATGTACCATGTGAAATACTTAAAAGTAACCAATGAGAAACAACCAGTGAGAAACAAAACATTTTTTTATTACTCTACTTAATACGCAAAATTATGATTTCTTATTTTTAAAACTTAGTTATGTCCTTTGTAATTAATTTTTACTAAAGTAGTTTACACATACATTCATGATGTACGTGTTTAACTTTTGTATGTGTTAAATTATTATTTCAATATTACCAGCTGTGAAAGCTGGATATTTCAGTGTATGAGCTGTTCTTTATTGTATACACTGACAAATTGTATTAACGATCTTTTAGATTTGAACTGGTATCTACAAATTGTATACTGTGACAGGATGTAAAAGGTAAAACTATTTTGTGCATATTTTATAGACTTTAAAATATCAGTGAAGTCAAAAAATCATTTAGCGAATGTCGGAGAAAGGTGGAAGGCAATAAACGTCCAAGCCCGCCAATCACATCAAGAAATGATGAAAACCTATAAAAAAAGTGAAATTTTATGAAAGACTGTCACCTGAGTATTAGAGTGATCGCTGACAGGTGAATATTGATAAAGAAACAGTCAAAAAGAGGCCTGCTCTTGAAAAAAAAGGTAACTGGTTTCTTCATCAAGACTCCTGCTTTACCTGCTCACAACGCCATTTCTGTAGAGGAAGTTTTAGCTTCAAAAAGTATTCCAGTGCTGGAACAACACCCACATCGAAGAAGTTTAATCCGTGGAAGAAGTTATAGCAAAAATGGCAAAACTACTAAAGGAGCTTACTGATGGTCAACTGCAGCACTGTTTCTACCAGTGGAAAATTTGAACAGATCGTTGTGTAAAAAGGGAGGTGGAGTATATTGAAGGGGATGAATGTTAAAATGTAATATTTTGTAAATAAACAACACTTCAGAAGCCAGTCTTCAGATTTAATAACCTTACCTCGTAGATCTATGTTGTGTGAGCACAAGCATGAACGTGGAATGCGGTAAATGCATGAAGGAATACAAAGAAGATAAAGGTGAAGAATGACTTGCAAATATGCCCATTGTCGTTGTGAAAATTATTTCAATGTATTGATAGCGCCATCTCGTTGATAAGAATTCATTTGTGGTATGTGACAGTGGCCGTCTTACATCAAAAAAGTAATTAATTATACAAGAGCGACTGTAATAAAACTGGGGCGGGGTGCTGAGTCACAAGCCAAAATTACTGTCCATAAAAGTAAATAAATTATATGGCCGTTACGACGGAATTGAATGCCCTTAGCGATAAATTCGGAAGCAGAGTAGTCTGGTACGTTAAATGTTTATTGGCGAAATCATAAACCAGCAGTAGGCCTACACGATTCTGTGGCGTTGCTCTAGTGGTGCGGGCTCGTCGTTGTAGTTTAACAAAAAAAATGTTAACCGACATCGTGATGTTATTCTATTTTTCGAATAATTCAGGTAGCTACTGAGGCTGATGGTAATGATGATATTTCTGGAATTATAGCGATTCATCCCAATCGCTGGTGGTGTCATGCAATTGTTTAAAGACTAGTTACAGCATTCTTGTCACCTAATTATGGGATAAATGTAGACCTAATATTTATTTATCTGTTGCATACAAATCACCCGATACCAGTCATGCTAATGCTCAGTTATTTGGGAAACACAATGGTGGCAAAAGAAAAGAAGAAACCATCATAAGGATAAACGTGGAATACTTGGTGCGACGAAGAAAAAACTGCCCGAGAGATGCATTGAAGATCGCAATGCGTTTTTAAAACCTAGTATTTACAAATTTAATTTAGCCACACTGTTTAAAGAATAAACATAAATTTCCAGACATTCAAAATGTCAAATTAATGTACAAAAAGGTAACAAAATCAATATCTGGGAAAATCTTAATATTTACAAACACTACATATAATAATAATCTACTAATTAAAGAACAAATTCAAATAAAAACAAAACAAGACGATTTATTTGAAATCATACATTTATTAGAATAATAAAATAAAACACTAAATGTATAATAAATAGCTGACTATGTAAACATTACAACAATCGAAAATAGAATCGAAGTAAAATCAATTTTCCGTTAACTATATTGTAAGCAAAACACTCAATTAGAATCCAGAAAAAACTTCTGAAGATACAGAATAATTTCTGTGAAACGTGTGTCAGGTGAAAATAAACCTACTTGCAGTATATTTATTTGAAGATATTACATGGGAGACCTGCAGAAAACACAACGAGCTACTTACAAAGGAATATATATTCCTTTAGTAAAGAGCATTTTTATATTATCTTTTTTAAATCAAGCTTTTCATTTTAGTGTCTTCTCATAAAATTAGAAATTGCAATTTTTAAAGGCTAAGTTTATGTTGACTCACGTTGGTGTTCATTTTGTTACTTTTTAAATAAGCTGCGTCCGTTATCAGATCAATAAAAACGATAGTAACAACTCTAATGACGTATTGAAATACTGAAACGTAATCTCGTTCTGTGACAAGGGCACATAGAGAATACCCCATAAAAAATCCATGCGTTTGGATGCCGATATTACTTTATGAGTGATAGCGAAAATGTTATTAGCCGCCTCAGTGCCAACGCCGAGTATATTGTCACCGAGGAGTGTAATCTCTATGTCTTCTTCTGTCTTTTTTTTAGTTATATTTTACGTCTTTGTGAGCTCACACTCTTCCTATTGTAATCGAATGCATTATTACGCGTCGAGATTCATATCTTGCTAGCGTTGCAAATCCGCAGATATAAAAGCGAAACAGTAGTAGGCCTATATCACACGGTTGCTTGAGGGAGGGCGATTGAAAGCCTGCTCCCTTCGCCGCATCATCTCCAATAAAAGAAGTCAATAAAGAGAGAGAGAGCGAAAGAGCAAGTGAGAATGGAACGAATGCAAAGCAATTAAACGTAAAACTAGGTGCTTTATGTTCCAGCCAGTTTGTTTATTGCCTTTCGCTTGGCCGGTGAGTTGTACTCTTGTTCATCTGAGATGTGAATATCAAAACCTATCAATTACTACGTACCAACATTAGTCTCAGACAGGGTGCCAATACGGTGACATTAAATACGTATGTCAACAAAATCAAACTAATGTCAACAAAGTACACTAGGAATAAATACGATAGTGTGAAAGTTTTACATCTTATTATGGTACACCGAGCTCGAATTGCTAAAAGAGGTCCTAGATCTGCTCCATGTATTTTCTCTGATGTTCGAGTTTCACAATTAGAACCTATTCTTCTTCCACTTTGAGTAGGTTTTTTTTACCTATTACTACTTCTGTTATCGCCATCATTTCCTAGATTCGCAAGACTTCTTTGTCTTAAGGAGTACAGATGAATGCAGTCTTTGAGATTCTGTGTTTTTTTTTTTTATCATCTGAGACTTTGCTAAAGTTTGTTTCTTTTTTGTCTGAATTATTGTTTAATACAATATTCTGTTTCATTGTATTTTTTTTTATTTTGAAGTGTTTCTAATCTTATACATCTTTTACTGATCTCTAAAACCTTATACCTACAGCTTTTCACGTCACTGTTCTAATTAAATAATTTACGTAAAGAAGAACAGGTATTCCTATAATTTTGTTGGAATTTAATTAATTAAATTTTCTAATGGTTTATCTACCACTATTTATCATAACTTTAAATTTACATAATAGATGTCTATATCATTGCATGGATGAACTGATATAACAATATTCAAGAGTTAAGCATATACTGATTTTATTAGCGAAAATAACTCTTTTCAGGTTTTTACATAAAAATGGTATGAATTTATTTTGTATGACAGACATTTACAAGTTACGGAAGTCATGTTTAACTTATATTTTGCAAAATAAGTTTCACCTCCTTCTTTGTGTCCTGTATTATTACAAATATTGTTACAACGGTCTCCTTGATCGTCGTATGGTACAGTGGAAAATAGAATACAAGACATCAATGAAATCACTAATAACCAGCTTTAATTATCACAATTAGCAATTTGTAATCAACAATTCAAGTAAAAATTGTCCACACCCAATAATAATGTCAACTATAAAGAATTCCGCACTAATAACAACACTTCGCTACAATTCTTCTACAAAAACTCGATCCGCACTAAACAAATCCCTCAACACCACTGAACTCATCACACACACACACACACACACACACAACTGGGGGTTGCGCGGGTCGCGAGTGGTGCAGTGTCCCGAGTCTCAGGAAGGACTCCTGCCACTGGGTCGTTTTGAGTTACTTTTATATTATTTTATCTATGTAGGGGGGGTCTGAAGCGACCTGCGATTGGTGGATTATACCACCGGGGCTAGCAAACGAGGTCGCTTCCAGGACTCACCTGGTCGCGGGGTGTATTTACCAAGTCCGGCAATGAGGGAATTGTGGGTCACTCTGTCGGAACGAACATAGAATCTACGCGCCAGGCGTCTCACAGTGTCATCAAGAGAGCGGACACCGAGTCCTCTCCTCAAAAGACGAGAAGAGTACCTCCGGGGGACTTTGCACGCGAGCTTCAGTCCCCGGTCGAGTACGCGCTGGAGCGTTGTTCTATGACCACGAGCCAGGTATCCCCAAACAGGACAGGCGTAGGTAATCACGGGCAACACGTACGTGTTGACTATGAGCTTACCTAGCCGGGGGGTCATTGCCGGATTAGATAGCACGGGCCAGAGTCTACTGAGTTGCGCCGAAGCGCGTTGTCGGATGTACTGTGTATGGGTTCGCCAGGTGAGTCGGGAATCCACGTGGAGCCCGAGGTACTTGACGCTATTGGTCCAGGGCACCTCGACGGGGCCTACTTTAAGCGGCCGAGGCCGCTTACCATTGCGCGAGAATATTACCGCGGCGCTCTTGGAAGCGTTAACGGCAACTCTCCAGTCGTCGGTCCACCCGACATACGCGTCGAGTTGGCGCTGGAGCTTAACTGCCGCATAACTCGCGTTCGGCTCTGAGGCAAAAGCCGCAGTGTCGTCCGCGAACAGCGACAGTTTTACTCCAGGAAATCGGGGCGTGTCGTTGACAAACAGCGAGAACAGGAGAGGCCCAAGGACACTTCCCTGAGGGACGCCAGCGGTAATACGCCTCTCCGAAGAGAGAGCGTAGTCTACTCTCACTCGGAAGCTACGGTCTCGCAGAAAGCTGCCGATCAAGTGAACACTGAACTCATAAGCCGGCTGCCTGGCTTTTTATAGGTAGCGCACGCCATCTAGAAATATTTTATCCTCAGTGTGCACGCCACCTAATGCTGACGCCATGCGTATCTCATGTGGGCTCTTGAAGAAACTTTAACGCGGCCTTCACTGAAGCAACACCTGCCACATTGGACGGGAGGTGGAGAATGTTCTGGGCTGTTCGGTAGGATTCTCGCTACAATATGTTATACGTAATTGGCCGGAAGCGGATTGCGGATTATTTTGTTGACCACAGTAACATTACACAAGGGTAAAACAACAGAAGAAAAATTATACAACGAGAAAACGATAAAATAAATTAAGATAAACTAACTAGTTAAACAGTACATAAATACATATTCGTACTTTACGTATGAGATTTGTAACAACAAATGACAGTTTTCTTGACGGTTTACGTTAACTCATAATTATTAAAAAATAAAATCTTTAAAGCAAAAACGTAAACAAAATAAAAGAAATGGGCACATAAAAAACATGCAATTTTTGTCAGTTGCATTTAGTGAGAAACGGGGAGCTCCTAAGCTCCTAACAATGATAATAGGGAGACACGTAAATAGAAAAAATCCATGGGAAGACTTGGCTTCTTACACGATTACCATATATGGAACAGATTATAAAAGATAACAATAATAATAATAATAATAATAATCACACACACACACACACACACACACACACACACACACACACACACACACACACACACACACACACACACACACACACACACACACACACACACACACACACACACACACACACACACACACACACACACATTATGATAGTAATAATGATATTTTTGAAATCTTATCGATTCGTCTCAATCGCTGGCGGTGTCGGTGTCGGTGCCGTACGATAGATTAAAGACGAGTCAGACCACTCACGTCACCAATTTTGGGGTATCTAGGCAGGTCTAA
Organism: Magicicada septendecula; assembly: GCA_034769895.1. Taxonomy (NCBI): domain Eukaryota; kingdom Metazoa; phylum Arthropoda; class Insecta; order Hemiptera; family Cicadidae; genus Magicicada; species Magicicada septendecula. Next base: position 310,675,973 of record CM068368.1, read on the forward strand.
TTTTTACTTATCTGCTGCCTCGGAATCGGAATAAGGCAACAGATAGGCTATTTTGTCGTCTTCAAATCGCCCGTGACCAGTCGAATGAAAGGTGAGTGTGTTTTTTTTTTAATAACTCTGTGTTTCGTTTAAGTACGGATACTTCGTAGTAAAAATACGGAGAATTGGAGCTAATTATGCAACAAAAAATTAAAGGAAATGAACAGTTTATAATCGAATAATTTACTGGTTACGCAATATACTGTACGTGTACAGGGAGTACAGTGTACCCTCAATCAGCAAACTCTGTAGCCATTTCAGTAGTGCTAACAACTTGTATCACATGATTTTATTGAAGAAATGGCTATGAGGACGACATGGAGAAAAGGCAGAGAGGCGTGCGGCGTTGAGAACCGTTGGTAACCGATCGCCGGATTGACAACCAAGGAAGGAACACTGCTTTATAGTGGATTCTTTGTTTGAACATAATAGTGTATTACATATTTGGTATTGGTACATCACACAAAATTACATGTTTGCCTCTATTGCTTAAAAGTCCCTACAGCAAACACCACTTTACAGGTGACATATTTCAGATCTATAGTACACTTAAAAAACGCTGGCACAATTAAACTGGTGGAGGAAAAGAGCAAAATTTTGGTATCCTCAGTACTAAACAGTTAGAAAATTAGTGAATGCAAAGTTCCCTCACCAACCTCAGTGGGGCGGATTATAATATTTTAAGAATAAAATAGAAAAAGTGACTTAACAAAACTATTTCTCTCATCACAAACAGTTTTAGAAACAAGAATCATTTTAAATAGAGACGGTATAGTACGAAAAGTGTCTAGTATTTAAATAAACTTTGTTTCATAAAATCCTTAAATACCATGTCTTAGCAGTTTGCGAAAGGAAATCCTTAAGTCTCATACGTAAGTGTATTCATTGAAGTATAAATTTAATCGTTGGCTATGAGCTTCATCTTTCAAAAACTTTAATATCTAGTTTTTAAATGTCGGCGTATCGGGAAGTGTTAGTGACTCCAGTTATTTGTCATGAATTGGTTTCTTTAGAGTTTGGTCCTAGGAATGAAGGTGGTGTAAGAACTCAAAAGGCTTATCAGAATCGTATAGCCAAGTAAAATGTAATGTGCACTAAAAATAAGTTTTTAAAGACTAATGAACAACGTAGATGAAAGTGTTACTTTGTTTACATTCGGGCAGATGTGTCTGACGGATAGGATCAATGCCCACGGAAGTGCATTAGTTATATTTCCACTTGTCCCACGTACTTACGTAACCTCACGGAAGAATAAACCTCAGGTTAGTAAACTAAGATGACAAGTATACCCTGTAAATATTTATGAAACAATACTTTTATCGAAAACGTTTATAAATTTGTTTTCAAAACACCGCACTGCGCGACCAGTCATTGTATTAATTGACCAATAAATTTCATTTTGGCCGGACTGCAGTGGTAATTGAAAAATGTGTTGCACGTAAAAGCATGCAAATGTATGCAAATGAAGGGTTAAGGACAGTGGAGAGAATGTGTCCGGCAGACCAAGGTTCGGCCGGGGAAAAATATTAACGCTGCGATACATTAACGAGAACGCTGAAACCCTCTTACTCGAATTAAACCGCTCTGGATAACCTGTGCACTGGCACACATTATCGAAATTAATTACCAGTCTTAACGTGTCTTCTTCGATCGGGGAAAATCTATTTAATTTACAATCGGTGTAGACTGGTTGGAATTACACCAATGCCCTTTAATTAAAAAAATGTGTTTTGAAACACAATCATGGCAATGAACTGTTTCCTGCAAAGCAGCGGCTGAATGTTTCACTGTAATAATGATAAACGAATTTAGAAGTGTAATATATTTCATTTTACCCATGAGTTTGTTTATGAATTTAAGTAACTGTACTGTTTAGTGTCTCACTGTGTCTCTCATTCATTACCGTTGTAAGAAGTGTGTACTAACACCGTCTTCTGCGCGACTTTCAATGTATCAATATGCCATATTTTATTTTGGAACAGCCAGTTTAATCTACCTCCGCTTATAGATCTGACAGTATTTCTTTATTTCTATACCAATCATTACGCTTGCAGCCCTTAACATACCTCAGAAGGCAATTTAAGTCGCCAAAACGTTTATTAAGCCTTTTAAAATCCCTTGGATTACAGTAACCTGCGGTACAGTGCTTAAATTACATCAATTAATAACTGAAGTTTGATTATGTTTTGAAATAGAATGGTCAGTTGTAAAAAACAAAATATACAACGTTCATTTTCAAACTATAATTGAATCTATGACGATACTGAATTTATTTATATTGGTTGAACATTACGTTAAGAGTTGTCATATCGCAGAATTGAGAACTAGTTTTATAAAACAAAATCTTAAGCGCTTAAAAGCGTAAAACTGTTCGATAAAATGTAATAATTTTAATTATTCCATTCACATTATTTGTAGGCTACCATTCATTAATCCATTCTGAGATTAAGCGTGTTGACTGAACAATAATGGATTCGCAAATAAGCGAATTGCTCGCTATTACTGCTCGAGGTACAAAGCAGCTCTCAGCACCTTCTAGGCTATGTAAGAGACTTTGGAGTGGAACCTCATTGTACCCCAAATTACACCGAATTCACTCACTAACATTCCAGCTTATCAACAGAGGCAAATAGTTAGACGAGGGCCTAACTGCCCCGACCGGGAATGTCAGCATTTTCGTACCACCATCATTATGATTTTTACCATATTGTTTGTCCGTTTACCTTCAGTTTTGTGTCAGCTTTTTCTATTTCATTTTGTCTGTAATGGAAATGTCTGCAGTGAAGTCTTAAAATAAAAAATAGTGAAGTCTTTGTACTTAAAAAATAAAATGTGTTAATGTAGTCATTAATTATAGTAACGTTAAGCTGACCGAAGCGTGTATAACCTACAAAGTGCATATTGGCGTTATGTACAGATTATACAACAAACCTGTTCAGCGTTTTCGGACATTTGTAAGCGCAAGCGGTCATGATGCTGCAGCATTGAGACTAATTGCATTAAAATGACTCTACATGAAGTAACTGGGCAGAATAAGGAAAACGTAATCTCACAAACGTATGATGTAGCAAACGTCATGAGTAGTAGACAAGCAAAGAGGAGTATCCTTACACTTACTCTATGCATTGTTATACCCACCAGCTTAACCTAATAGCGGCACAAGCTCTAGTCGAAATAGAGAAGTTAGTTTTTTGTTTGCCAATGTTTCTGAAGTTACATTTTTTAGTTATTGTCCTCAACGAATTCAAATCTTAGATGAAATTGTTGGGAGAAGGTTAACAAAAGATGGAATTTGCATTCGAGATCAGTTTTAATCATTTTGAAAATAAAATTTAATTGATTTAGTAATAAAGTTCTCCGGTTTTCTCGGCCGACGTCAATATTATTCGTATTGTTATGTGCCGAGCTATTAGTCCGTGTGGAACATAACCATACGAATAGTAGTTGATTCAGTGTTTTGAAGAGTTAGAAAAGACAAGTTAACAAACAGAAACTATCAGGCACTGTATGGGAAAAAGACTAAAAATGCAGCTATCTAGTTTTATTTTTCGGTTTGAATTTTTTTATAGAGTAATGCCACATGTTGAAATTTTATACAATGGACTGCAGTCACTAAATATAAATTCAGTAACAGTTAAATAATCCATATCATCTGTCGTAAATGAAATAAAGAAAATAAGAGAAACTGTTAACGATATTGTTTAACAGATGTTGAAACAACTGAATTAATTTAAGGTCCAAGAGAAAAGTAAGCTTTAGAGATGAGTATATATCACGGTATGGTGCGTCGAAAGAAGTTTGTGATGTTGTCATTGTGATGTTCTCATACATTCTCAGGCAGAAGGAATATATGAATTGAGTGGTTACTTATTAGCTGCAATTTTTTTATTTGAATTTGAAAGTATTGGTAATTTAAAAAAATATTCCAGATGGTATATTGGACATTTTAATTCAATCATACGCCTTCCTTAGTAGAAATAAGCAAAAACCTGAATTAAAAAATAATTTATAGGAAAGATAATTTTATAAGTGTGATAAAATATTAATTTAGTAAGCTTTTTTACTGAAAATAACATAAGTAAGTGCTTTGATGAAGTGACGAAACATTTAAAAATCTTTGTAACAGTGCCAATGAGAGATGCTTTTCATGTTTGAGTCGTCTAAAGACTTTTTTAAGTACAATGGAATAGGAAAGATTAACTGCTCTCGGAGAAGGAATTTGTTCATCAACTTGTAGATTTCAATGAAAGTGTTTTTGATAAATTCGCAGCTAAAAGGAAAGAAGGGTACATTTTTTATATAAGCATTCAGTAACTTCAATAATAAACAGTGGAGCACAAAGTACTGGATCTGGAACAAACTATCCACAATATGTGTGATTCCAAAGTAAGGTAGGCATTTAAATATCCTACTTTTTGACTGCATAGTTTTAGAATAATTTACAAATAGCAGAAACACAACCTAATATTACTAATACTTGTCAACAGTTATTTCTTCTTCATGTTTCTATCCACCGGTGTGTTTTTTGGAATGGGATAATTGCTCTTCCTTTAGTAGAGAAATTCGACACTAAACCCCCAACTTTCAGAACCACGAGCCACTGCTTTACTGACAATAGAGTACTGGACATTGTTTTGTATCTTATAGTGTACGAACTAATTATTTCTAACAGACTTTGTATGATCAATTCGAGTTACCGAAAGTGACATATTTGGCAGTTGCATTGATTCTGGCAACTGCCAAAGTGACACTGATCACCCTCCTAAAGTAGTAAGAGGGTAGATTAATTAAACTGGATTAGAAAAGTGTGTTTTATATTTTAATGTGTAATTAACCTTTGCGTTAACCTTTAGTTGGTGGCACAAACAACATAAACACAGGTGTTGACAGACATTGACCTGAGCGATATTTCACCAGCGTTGTTTTGAACATTAAATAAAAAGAACGGTGCTCATTAGTGTTTTAATTACACACGATGTGTTTTGGTGTTGTGTGTGTGTATGTGTATGTTGCAACATATACATTAGTATTTAAAAGGATGTATCCGGTGGAGGTGGATGGAGTCTTCCATTTTACACAGAATGATGACAGTAGATAAGGCGAAACAATTAATATTGACTTTGATGGGTAAACTTTCAGGGGAGGGGGAGTAGAAATTCAATAATCAAATTTATAATTTTATATTCAGAAAAAGAAGTATTTTTCAAAGGGCATTCAGTTCATCGAAACTAAAAGCCAGTCCGTTCAACTACGGAAAATAATTAAGTGTATACTCACACGTTTACACATATACTCACGGACAAGCAAGCACGGATGCACGAGCGCGCGCACACACATCAAGTGTAATTAAAACACTAATGAGCAGCGTTGTTTGTTTGCATAAAAATTACTAGGCAAGTTATATCGTACTTGCCTTGCAGGAAATCAAACTCATTAAAGTGTCAGATTTTGAACAGCGTTCAAAATACAAATGTATTAATATTTTGAAAGGGACTCTGAAGTGTATAACTGGAAACTACTCCATAAAATGAGGAAGGACGTAAAACGAAAATGTTAGTTCAAAGAACAAAGGATACAAGTTTATATAATAATGTCATAACACAGTAATGCATAAAATATGTCAGCAAATTTCCACTGCAGTTTCAGATCATAAGCTAATACGCTGGATGTATAGAAAACGATCGGTGATTCGTGTCATTGTACTTGGAACTTTGACAGTTGAATTGAACACCTATATCACTAACATAACTGATAAGAGAAAGTGTGGGCGAACAAGGAAAACAGGTCAGCAAATGTATGCAGTATTACTACAATAAATCATGCAAACTGTAACAATACTGGAATGGCACATCGCGTCACTATGAGTAATGAATGTCATGTAGCGTTATCGTATAACAGGTGTAAGCGTGTATAGCACATTAAACACATTACACAATGTGCTGAGCCCTGCGCAGCCCGCACCGAGCCGATTATCAATACGGACTGATTCTGTATTACAAAAGATTTTTCATTCGTCTCTAATTGGTCGGAATTAATGATGGATGCAGTTGGCGTTTTGCGGATTACACCCGAGCGGTGTGCTACGCTTTCAACCGTGCTTTATGGTGTTTGATGTATGTACGTACGTGCTCAATACGGATTGTTGCCGGCTGGTGCAGGTGGGTTGCTCCAAGATTCCATTATCGACCGCAGTCCCTTCTGTTTTGTACGCCGGTAACTCAATTTGTTTCTTGATTAATTCTGTGAAAATCCAAACTTTTAAAAGGTATTTTGAAAAGTGTTTTTTTACTTCCATGTTTCGTAAGGAAATGGAAGTATGGTGATCGCGAAAAAATCGAGTTCGAGATAAGGGCTGATTATCATTTTACTACCATCAAAACATGAAAAAAGTCATTTTACGAAAAGTGTGTGTGTGTGTGTGTGTGTGAGATGTAGAATTGTTTCTATGGCAAACGATAACTGCCGCAAATTCAAATAGAATCAAATAATGTTTTGCATATGTGCCTGAGTTGTAGAGGACTCAAGGCCTATTGATTTTGGTGAAGATCGATTAAGGGGAAGGGGTAGTTTACCTGCAAGTTTTACGTTTTAACAAGAGTAAAGTGCTTAATTTTTATAAATAAAGTATCAGGAAAGAAGGTCGTATTAATCCACTATAGAAAGGGTAAATGAAAAGGATATCAGTGGTCGTATATAAATGAAAAGGGTAGTTGAAGGAAGAGGGGGTAATTTTTTGAAAACTACCTTTTTGATGACGAATAAAGTACTTAATTTTGAAGGATAAGGTATCCCTAATAATTAGATATAATGAAACTATTACTCAATAAAAGTGTAAATATAAAAAACGGGGTTGTTAGGTTAAGGCGGAAGGGTAGTTTATCTGCATTGTTTTGTGTTTTAACATGAGTAAAGTAGTTAATTTTGATACATAAATACCCCGACAATAAAGTCATATTAATCCACTGTAAAATGGTAATTGAGATATCTATAGATTGAGAGGGTAGTTGTGGGGAGGGGGTGATTTTCGAAAATTACTTTGCTGATATAAAGTAAAGTACGAGTACTTAATTTTGAACGATAAGATACCTTAGCAATTACATATGATAAAACTATTACTTTATGAAAGTATAATATCATTAATAATGGGGATCGGAATATAAATCTTAGAACACGGAAGTCATGTGTACTGATAGTTTATTTGAGTACAATACCTGTACTAAATTCTAAGTTGGCATCTCAGATCAATTTTCAAATTGTTGAGAAACACATTACCACACACACATAAAGTATTTCTGCTCTAACAATACTTTAAACTTTTTCCACATTATAAGCCATTTTAGCAAATGAAGCCGTTTCGCAGTTTTTGTAATACAATACTTGAGCTGTAAAATTACTACAACTATTTAAATAATAATTTAGTAGACTTACACGTCTCGATGATTCACTAAATAATTTAATTAAATGATATAATACCATTTGAACATACCCAATAATATCTTTATGTGATAAATTTTATATTAAACTGTAAAATTTATTTTTATTGAACTCACTTAAATTTTGTGAAACCCATATACAATTGAACGAAATACCTGAAGAGAAGTAAAGTAACAATCGTTTCCTAATTTTCCTTTTCTGTTTCGTTTGGAGCCATTATATTTTTAAATTGAATTTAAATTGTCAGATGTAAGCTTGGTTAAATACTGAAACATCGCTCGATATAATAAGATAACCGTGCATTATTGTAATTGAAAGTTAGTGAAAAGAAAGGGTTGGGATGTCCAGCTAACCGGAAATATCTGTCCATTGTCTGTCCATTATGGTCCGATGGGCAATCAGCAGCTGTGGCTGGTTAGTCAGAGGGTTATGATTGCAGAAATAAGTGGATTGGTCTTTTCCGATTAGCACACGCTCGAAGACGTTGATAACTAATTAAGTCAGTAAGAGGATGACGTCGATAAGAAACGGAAGAAACGCTTCGGTAAGGTTGTACAAAAAAAAAAATTGGTTTAAAAATTAAGTTCAGTAGGGAAATAATGATAATATGTAATGCACTATTTCAGAGTACGGATCAATAAATTTTAGAATACAATTTTTATAACATTTTCACATTTTCTGAGATAGCTTTTCTTTATTCCACAATTCATCAGAGGAGACCTCTAGAAGAGTGGTAGTTCCGGCGCTGAAAGTAGGATCGTTGTTTGAAGTGGTGTGTGTGTTCAAAGGGTACATATGTGTGATTTAAACTGTGTTCATTTAGGATGGCTTTCCATGTGTTTTTGAGTGTTTGTATATTTCTAGTTGTTCAAGTGTGTCTAGTTTTCACCCCTTCTGATTACGTCTAGAATTTTCATGACTTTACTGATGTTTGAGCGTGTGTGATTATTTCAATGAGGCGATTTGCAAAAGTAAGTTCTGTAGTGGAGTGTTGTGCCTGCATGTGTTTGTTTTATCTCTGTCTAAAGGTGCGTCCTGTTTGGACTATGTTGCTCAGTGAGCAGATTAGTTTGTAAATTTCAGGAAAATCAAATTTATCTGTTTGTGTGTGTTTCTTGACAGTGATTGTTTTGTTTATGATTCTGTACGCAATGTTGCGGTGTTAACATAGACGAGTATTATGAATTTGTTGTTGTTTTCTGTCGTTTTCTGTTGTTAGTTTCGGGTTTTGTGTAGGCGTTTTTCTACTAGTTCTGTTATATCCATCGTCTTCGGTTAAGTATTTGTGTTTAATTCATCTCGATGCTCCACAGTGTAAGTGGAATGTTGTATAACTGTGGTGTAGCTGATCTGAAAGCTGGCAGTTTTTGTGACAGGAATTGTGTATCAGTGTGTTGTCTGTTACGAGTTTTTTCTGCATTAACAATAGCAGAAAATTAACAATAATTTCTGTATTCAAGCTTTGTAACAGTAAGATCTAAGATATATATGCTATTCTTGTTTTCATATTCAACTTTACCGCTGAATAAGTAATACGGTAAAGTTGATACTTTTGTGAAGTTTGTTGACGTGGATGATAAGTTGTTCGCATTGTCTCGTGTTTCCACTATACGAGTAATCATATCTGTGCCAGTATACAACTTTGTGTAAGTGTCACAGGAGTGTGGTTTTGCTGTTTGATGGGCTATATTATGATTTCATTATGTTTTCTTAGTGCGTCTTGGTAAGCTGCTGTTTTCTGTATAGTTTTTCAGCGTCACCTATGATTTCTGTTAGCGCTTGTTATTTCTTTTTAATAAAGGTTGTGTTTTAGGCCTTTATCAGAGAGTGTTTGTCTGTTTCGTGTGTTTAAAATGTTTGTAAGATTTATTGCTCGTGGGTAAAATTTGTGCGAGGTATTTATTTCTCTGTAGATAGGTGTGACGTTTTTTAATTTCTTATCATACCTCAACGGTGTGCGTCTAATTCATTTTGAATCAATAAAATTCCAGAAATGATCATACGCTTAGTTCATCAGCAAAAGAGGCATTCTTACGGAATACGGAATTGTGGCTCATGACCAACGAAACCCAAAGGTTTGCCAGCAGATATGTTTAGACTTGTAAAGCAACTTTAAGTGCAGTGATACGGTGCGTAGTGATATTTAGCCGCTTGTGTAGCTCGCGTGTGCGAGGGTACGTAATTATTTTATAGTATATTCATAAAAAACAAGTTGCTTTGAATAACTACCGAAATATGGAACATTTTTAGAAGCGGCTTATATCAAAATACTCGCCTGGTCTCAATAAAAAGACCTACTAGACGACAGTAGTTGTTTTAATAATTAGTAACTTAGTGTATGCTTTTTTAAAAATAAATAAGTAGATTTTGTAGCCAATAAAATCGGTTGTAAAGTATTTCAAGTTTTTTAAACATGAATTCTTTTGTTCCAAAACTAATCAAATTAGAAGAAATTCTGTTTTAAAATAAAATTATGAACATACGGTTAGTCTCTTCGGAATCGATTACAAGTCCATGCTCTGGAGCTACTGCGGTCCATGACGTTTGGTCTGCCAGTTGCAACTAACGCAAGGTACACAATCCCGTAGTTATTACTCTGTGATTGTGTGCTATTCGCGAAGTGCAAGATAGTCCGTTTAGGAGTATAGGAAAGGTGTAAGCCCTTATACATCAGTTGAGCAGTGACAGTATCGGTGCGCGTGTGAATTGTATGTAACCGTGCCCGAGAGAAATATCTACTCGCCCGGAAGCGACCCTGAGGCCGGACAGAGCAAATTGACCCACGAATTCGTCCAGATGATATCAACTAGTCGTCTGAAGGATCTGCAGTTGACGTTGCACGGAAGTGAACTTATATTATTTTATGTGCAAAACCTTATTTAAACGAAAGACTCTAATACACGTTACATCAGTAAAGGCATAGTTCAGATAAGACAAAAATTACTTTTTAAATAGTAATTTCTTTCATTGTACAAAAATTAAACTTCAGTTTGTGTTACAAAGGTCAGCAGAGACATATTAAGTATTTTTTGTAAGCTGTGTTAAACGCACAGTGGATTGTTTAATAAAAATTAATAGCATCATTAACAAATACGTTTCATTCCAATAACATGTACGTCGATTGTTTATTCTATGCTAACCTTATGTGTGTGTGTATTCTTCATTCAGTTCTCATGTTTTAGTATGTTCAAATATAGTCTACTTAATTTTGTTGGTGGCTTATACTTCCAGAGGTATTAATTTAAAGCATTATACGATCACATTACTCGTTTAGATAACTATCTGTCAAATCAATCCGAAAACTTGTTAAAGACCTTACATGTTTAATTAAACTCGTTGCGATGGCTGGGGAAAGTTCACCAGGCATACACTGAAATTGTGTTTATTTGTCGTGGCGAGTGATGTTACTCATGAATGTAAGACAGTATGTATATATATATATATAAAACAGAAAATGCAAACGGTCACTTAATCCACAAGTATAAAAATGTTAATAAGCGTTTTATTGACTGCAGGAAAGGTAAATTTCTTCTACGGGGATAACGCTTGTGAGCTGAAGTGGTCTGATGTATGTATGTATATATACTATGTCCTGTCAATTTCTATAAGAAACTTAATCACAGGTCTGAATGGACAAGGACGTTGGTGAATGGTTACACGTGTTTTACTGTAGGTTGCTCGGTGTCTTTTCACACTGTGGTGCAGTGGCGTCCTACAGTGGTGGTCATTTTAGTAGGTGGAAATAACAATAATAATGAACTAAAAAACAATAATGTGAGGGCATTTAGTAGGGGGAAAGTACAATAATAATTAAACAAAAAACTGTAATTTACAATTACACGTAGTACGTACTTTGAAAGTATTTTAAAATTTAATAATAAAAATAGCTTCTAGCTTTACCCATCTAGCACCCAACGCCCTGGATGGCCTAATGCTTGTCTGTCTATTACAATTTTTTTAAATGTTATTGCCGGTTTAAAAAAAAAATCCTCGCCATTGCTGTAATGTTGGAAACTGACAAATAATGAATATTTGTTTACAATTGAATTACTTTTGCATAAAGTAGTAATTACTTTTGGATAATTTGCTACCTTAAATTAACAAGTCAAGAGTTTAAATCTTTGTGCATGCCCTACATCAACAGTGCGCCGTTAACTCTCACATATTTCACAATATGTGACTTGCGACGCGTTTCGCCTGAGCTGGTCAGTTTATTAGTTATGGTGTATATAACTGGTGAAACGCACCGTGAAAATGCTGTTACAGTATTTATCAATAACTCGTCTACTGAGGAACGCACTGATCCAATGTCGAAAATCTGAACACTGTGGAAAAATTAGTCTAGAAATGGTGGCATGAAAAAATTGCATTTCAATTGGCTACTCAAAACACCTTTTAATGTCATCTATGATTGCATCACCTGTTTTAATTGCCATTACATTCATGGTTCATAATCTAAATTTACAATTTCACTCCGTGTATTGACATTACAAATTACCAGACTTAGTTAATCGTGTCACGTGTGTGAATGCTGACTGGGACCGAATCTCTACTATTGCCTGCTGAATGCTGGAAAGTCCATACCTTGTTACAGGAATATTTTGTGTGAGAAGATGCTGGTTATTAACATTAATTCATAAGACGTCTAATTAGTGATCGGTACTATATCAATGGTGAGCTATAAATTATATAGCCAGAGTGTTCTAATTAGAGCGACAACTATTTATACTTGGGACATTAATTATCGGTAATCACTTAGGAATTTACAACAGCAACCGGCAATTAATTAACATTAGTCTGTGTGTGCGCGCGCAAGTTTACTTATTATTGTAACTGTTTTTATTTCACTAATTCTTCATTCGACTTGTATATTTTTCAACAAGGATTCAGTTGTCAATAAATCTTACAACATCCAACTTTTCTCAGTGGGATTTGTGTCATTTAACTTTACGATTATGTCAGCTTCAAAATGAACACAATTTAGAGCCCGCGCACGATCTTCTTTGGGATTGCCATCCGCCTGGAGTTTTGCCGGACAAGTCTTCTTTTTCTCCTGAGAATGGAGTGTCCCCGGGGGGGGGGGGATTTTATCCAAGTCCGGGATTTTATCACTCCTTGAGAAATGGGATTTTATGCTCCTTATAACGGTCAATTAAGAAGCATATTACCTCGTTTAGCATCAGTTAGACGTAGTTAGTCAGTTGACAAGAGTTTGTAGTGTTTATTACTTTACGTGTTTAAATGTTATGTTTAAATTAAAGAAATGGCAGATTCATTTAATTTTAGCCTTTAAGTGCTTATTCACTGATGCGTTAGAAAAAATGAATCCTCCTTCAAAAAACGAAAAATTGATTCGGAAATTGAAAGTTGCGAAAGTTCTTCTCAAGAGTAGGCACACAAGAAAGCTACTGACTGTCTCATGAAAAAAAAAGAAAACAGTTGTGTATTTCCTTTTTTCATTTATTTTTGCCAGTTAATTTTTAATTTTTTGTTTATAAATCTTTCACATTTAATTAAAATAACATTACCTATAAGAGATCTCATATTTCTTGTACAATATAAATAACAGCAATATATTGTGTTTGTATAGGCTATATTTTTTATTATTATTAAATGTTAAGTGGCCTTTATGAACTAAAAGTTGGCGTTTACAAACACACAGTAAGTAATTTTAATATGAATGATAATGACACATCATGTGTATTGGTTTTTTGTTTTGTATGTATAGTTTCGATTTGTCCTAGTTTTTGAACCCAATGACCTTGAGTTCGTTTCAGCACATAGCAACCTTACTTTCTTTATATAAGACAATATAGACAATAATATTTTGGCATTGAGCTACATTCTTTGTTATTGTTTTAGGCAAAAATAATAATAAACAATTGTTTAAAGTTTTCTTAGAACATTATGTTTGTCTTTTATAAATTTATTTTAACGCCAGCGTTTACTTATGCTTCGTTTGTTGAATTCGTTATTTCGACTACACGTACATGAAAAAACTACATAATCTGTAAATCTAAGATTTATAAGTTAGGTTATAGATTGTATTAGGTTAGGTTTTAAGGTTATTGTTAGGTTGATACAAGTATTGCGTTTTTACATAATTCTTGTTGAATTTGCATTATTCCTTTCGTTTCCACTGTTTTTCTGAAACTTTCATTATGGTATTTGTAACAGTTTTTGTAAAACCTTAGTTACAAATATTCTTGTAACGAGCAACCAGTTTAAAATGTGGTGTTTCCTTACACATTGTAGAGATCTTGTGTAGCATGTGTATCCATTATTGATTGTGGTAGCTATTCCCGTGGTTGTTGGTAACCTCGTCCGCCTAGTTGCCTACTGTTTGATAAGGCAACGACTGACCGTCAGGTTATCTTATAGGTTTCCAAGTGAGAATATTCTAGGCTATGGGCGTGAAAGCAATGCAGCTGATCTTAAGTTTCACAAATCTGGCTATTGCAAATTTGAGTGTAAGCACTATTGTACTCCTGCGGGATTATTTTCCATTCTTGCGCTCCTCTTTCTTTCCGCTGTGTAATTAAATTCTCCATGCAATAGGATTTCTGCTATTTCTATTTTACCTGAGGACTTTTTCCCATTCCGCAAAGGAAAAGGTGGACAAATGTGTGGGTAAGTTTTAAAGGAGTCATATAGACGGAGAAATTGTTAACTACAACATACAATGTCCAAAATAACGATTACATCCCAGATGTCTTACAGGAGAAAATTTTCGAAATAACAATAAATATGAAAAAGAGCAATGCACTTGAAGCGATGGCAAAGTATGCGAAGTGGAATTGATACCTTTAAGTCGTTATAAATGTGATGAAGCCACAAAACAAAAACTTTTTAGTATCGTCATTTGAATAGAAAAACCTTCAGAATAGAAAAAAAATTATAGTTAAATAGTTATCCTTATACTTTCGTCCACTCATTTTCCTTTGAAATATTTATGACAAAGAAAGTGTCCTGATTCTATGTAAGAAATTTATACATTTGTATCATTACGCAGATTATTGATTCAAGATGATGGCTAAACGTGAATATAAATGAAATTTAGTCTGAATAAATAAACTCCTTATAATAAAGAAATTTTAAGTCAAACCGTTTCACATGGTAGATAATTATATAATTTCGCACAGCGAGCGGAATAACCTTTAGGGAAGGATCTGAGTATAGCTTTTATGTTCTATCAGCGGTGACACATAGGTGTAACACGGCTGTGAGCATCTTTCCACGTCCAAGGCAAATAAAAACATTTGTCGATATAGTAAAATTAAAATGTACATACACATACACTAAATTAAATGACATTTAAAGTTAAAATTAAATTGCTTATAAGTTTTTAATTAAGTTATCACTAATTACAACTAACTAAATGACTAAATATTAAAACATTAAGCGAAGAAATAGACTATAGTAATACCAGTATACGATCAGCACAGTGGTATTCACATATTGGGATCCAAAACAACTAAGGGTTTTTGTATATTTTGTACTCCAGTACAAAAACCACCAATGCAGTGTCTTAAATGAATTAAAATATTTAGAAAAAGTAGGTGTCGAATAACAAATTTATTGAAAAAAATAATGTTTTTTATATGGTAACTTTGTAGTTGTTGTTTCATTGCGATTTTCTCAGCATTTAAATACATTTTTTCATGACATCAAATCACTAGATATCCTTCTTTAAATTTTGTTCGTTTCCTTCGACGGCCCACATTCATAGATATTCCGTACGGTTGCTCATGGTTTATATGTACCAAAAGTCTACACTGACATACTCTCTACAGCATTAAAACTCAGGGACAGATTCCGATGTGAATTTTTAACGAGCAATCATATTATAGACTTAAAATTTGAAACTGTAGTCCTGTATTTTCATGCCACATTGAAATATTGCCATTTTGTAATGTGTTGCCAATAACAAAGTGTTTACCGAGGCGTCATGTCCCATTACACGCCTTACTGCGTGTAGGCCTATAAACTGGATTCACTTCGAAAAGTAAGTATTGCTTGGATCTAGTACAGTGATTTCACATGTTATATGTAGATGAAGCTTGCGTCTCAGACTGTACGCAGTTCAGATAAGATAAACAACACGTGTAGAGAAATTGGTGTTCTGACAGTACTCAGACAAAACACTGGCGAACAAAACTTTTTTCATTACCGTATTTGCCAGTGAGTGACTCGGTATATCGTTTGTCTATGGTTCGGTTAATTCATTGTTTTAGTTGTAATAGTTTTAGTGGTAAAAATGTTTATTGGACACTTTCCTTTTTATTTTAGTTGTAACAGTGTAAGTGGTTAAATATTTTATTGAACACTTTCCTTTTATTTACCGAACTTAAATAGTGGTGATACAATTCTATTTGCTATTTAATAAATAACAAAAAACATGGATTCCACCATTAGAAAAAAGAAACAAGGGGAGAGGACAAGGAGTCGAGAAAAACAAATTATTATCAATGTACTAAATAACTTCTTACGTGAGAATGACAATGTGTCATCAGGTGTGAAAAAAGCCAGCAATCTTTGTGGGATATGTGAAAGATCAGTATATCGGTATTATAAACAAAGTAGGGAAGGTCCTTTGAAAACCCCTACTAAAACGAAGAAAACTGGAAAAGTTCGAAAAGACGCCAGAAGTTTTAAGTACGATAATTTGTATGTATCAGTCCTAAGAAATACAATGCATGCGTTTTTTTTTTAAAAAAATGTACTTTCAACTGTGTTAGCCGTAATGCATGAAATGAACAAAAATAAGGAATTACCGAATATAACGAAATCAACTTTACTGCGGCTTTTGCATGATATCGGATTTGTTTATGAAAAAAAGGGGAAATAGGGACCTTTTCATAGAAAAAGATTATATCATAAGATGGCGGCATGACTACCTTAGAAAAATAAAAAAAGCGAGAAGTGATGGTAAAGTTATTGTTTATACAGATGAATCTTGGGTTAATGTCGGTCATTCACCAAGTAAGGTATGGAAAGACAAAAATGTAAAAAGTGCAAAACAGGCGTTTTTAAGTGGTTTAAGTACGGGGTCTTACCGCTTCCTTAAATCGAGGACCTCGGTTTGGTCTTGTACACGCTGGTAGTGAACAAGGGTTTGTCCCCGGTGCGGAACTCACATTCTTATGCAGAAAGAATACAGCTGATGTACATAATGAAATGGATGGAGATAAATATGAGAAATGGTTTTCTGAACAATTGCTTCCTAACTGCCCAAAAAACGCGGTGATTGTTTTAGACAACGCATCGTACCACACAAGAAGAGTCGAACCGATACCTACTTCTTCTTGGCGAAAAGCAGAAGTAATGAAGTGGGTTATCGATTACGGCATATCTGTTTCTGACGATCTTCTTAAAAGAAAGTTACTACACATAGTAAATGAAAACAAAGAAAAGTATTTGAAATACGTAATTGATGAAATGGTCCGAAAAGCAGGGTTACAGTTATTAAGGCTCCCGCCTTACCATTGCTAGCTAAACCCAATCGAAATTGTATGGAGTCAGTTGAAACATTTTATAAAAATGAATAACACGACATTTAAAAAAGACGAAGTTTTAAAACTAATTACGAAGGGTTACGAACTAATTTCCCCATCAAACTGGTCTAATTACATAAAGCACGTAAAAGAGATAGAACTGCGAATGTGGGAAGCAGATTGTTTACTAGATGATGTAGACCAACTTGTAATAAATTTATCTTCATCTTCCGCATCATCTTCTGAAGAGTGTTCTGAGGGGTCCATGGAAGTCAACAGAGAAGCTGGAACATCAGGTACTACAAAATTTATTCCAGGAATCGAGCCGCTACCTTCCTCAGACAGTGATTAGTGTAAACGCAAGAATATAAATAACGATTATTTTAATTTATAAGAATTAACAAAATAATTATCTGAATTAAAAAATAAACCATGTGCATTTTATCAAGACAATATTTTCAACCATCTTGTATGACTACTCTACTATAGTTGGTAGTTGGTAAGTCAAATTACTACTGTTCATAATTCATAATTTACTTCATTGTTAATTAATTTATAATTTACTTTATTTGTATTATTTTTTTGTTAGAGAATTTATCTAGTACTGGCAGCTGTAGATTTGTTAAATTAATTGTAAATAGTATTAAATTAGTATGAATAAATTAGTATTAGCTTAGTTTTAAATAATACACGAGTACTGTAATTTTTACCATTTATACAAGTAAAAAACTGAAAGTAAAAATTCTTAATTTTAAATAATAAGTAAAAACCAACCGATATCAATGAAAATTTAACACTGTACCCAATTTTTTACGTAGATTTCAAATATGCAATCATTTTTTCAATATCTCAACGCGTTCAAGAGTTGAGTACTTTGTAGGTAAAAAATATAATAGTTAGTCATTTGTTGATTTGCGACTCCAGCTATGAAAGATAAACATTTCCATTCAGTACAGTCAATTGAAAAAGGTAGGCGTAAAAGACGCGCAGAATGCTACAACATTCGGCTGTTAGAAAAGGACAAACCTATTACTCAAGGACGTAAGTAAAACAAAGAGCGAACACCCATTTAACTAATACTGACTTTAAAACATGAATCTGACAATACCACCTTCAACGCTAAAACAATTTACGAAAAAACATACAGTCAACGGTGTGCATTTTTCACCATAAACCAAACGTGTTATATGTAGTCTTCCAGAAGATTTAGTTAGTAAACAGATGGTTAGGTTTGTGCGTTGTATCTTACAATGAATTGAAGCCGTTTACATAAACGAACTGACAAACGCTCTACTTTGATCATTAAAATGACCATCCGGCACGACTCAGGCAACTATTCGTCACACCCAGACTCTTATCATCAGGTGGTTTCGAAGAGAAATTAAGCTAAGAACGGCAATAGAGAATACAGAAGTCAGACAGGAGTAGTGGAGGATAGAGAATAACTAGAATATACGAGAATAACTACAAATGTCACAGCAACGACAGTTTCAAAAAGGAATTATCACATGATCTTAACCTGAGCCGATACCCCGGTCTTCTCGCCACTAGTAATATTAAAGCGGTAAACGTGCCCCCCCCACACACACATACACATAACGTGCGAACGTAAGATATATATATATATATATATAATATAAAATTGTTCTTTTCATGACAATTTAGGGGCAGACAAAAATTCGATAAAATTGATATTAAAATATCAATTTTATTTTCATGAAAATGAAAACATTCAAATTCATGAACGTACGCTGTGTGCGTGTGTGTGTACGTGTGAGCGCGCGTGTATATAAAGCTCTAATCAAAATGTCTTATAGAAAATAAAGCAGATATAGTATTTTGCCGGAAGCTAAACGCATTTAAGTGAATCGAATGGAGGGAAGAATGGATGATAGGACCGTGAATAATATAAACGCACATGTATGTAACTGTAGCGAGAAGGCAAGGCAAGGCAAGGCAAACGTGCATCACTAATGTATAAACATACTGTTTGCGAGCAAATACCTGTAGGCTATCGCGTGCTGCTGCTGCTTCCTACAGCCTCCAGCCGTGTCTCTGCGCCTTTCTTTATACACTGTCGAGTTTTATTGTTCACGCTACCTTCCTACATTTTATGTTTTGTGATTTTTCCCTTCATGTGCAGAAAATACTTAGAAATGTAAACATACATAATCCCAAATACATTCACAAAGAAATGGTTAATAGTCCAGTCGCCAGAGTAAAAATAACGGTAAAATTTCTTAAAAAATTGAGGCAAAGTGATATTTGGTATAGTTATTGAAAAAGGTCTAAATATCGGTTTAAAATCATCTTTGCATGTTTATAAGGTCAGGCTTTTTAAAAAAATCCCTTATTTAAGGGCAGCGCACGGTAAAATCGATAAAGGCGTTTACATTCCATGAATTTCTTTCCTTACTACTAAATAAACCATTCTCATGATAAAGTCTTCATTCTTTTTGTTTAAAACAGTTCCAATTTTAATAGTAATAAAATCAAAATAACGATTTTGTTATTATTTCATCGTTAGGAGTATTAAATCGATAGACGGAATGGTCGATTTTAACAAATCTTCCTCTGTTGAATAATATTATTAAATATGTGTATCTTAATATACATAAAAGTCATTGCGTGTATTTATATTCCACATCTCCTACTAAACCACTGGACCAATTTCAACAAAACTTAGCACAAATATTTTATGCAACGGGAGAACCAACATAAGATAGGTGTTTTGGGCCCTGGTGGATGTCAAAAATGGAAAATATGAAAATACCGCACGTAGGGTATCAAATTAAAGGGGATTTCAATGCAAGTAACAATTTTTCATGCATATAAGCACTATTGAAAATTCTTGGGCCCTGGGGATTAATAAATGGGTGGTTCTGGGGGAGGTCAAAAATGGAAAATATGAAAAACCACTGGACCGATTTCCACCAAACTTGGCACAAATTTTTTACGCAACGGGAGAACCAACATAAGATAGGTGTTTTGGGCCCGGGGGGGATGTCAAAAATGAAAAATATGAAATATGAAAATGCTGTGGGGTGTCAAATTAAAGGGAATTTCAATGCAAGTAACAATTTTACATGCATATACGTACTATTGAATATGTTTGGGCCCTGGGGCTCAATAAATGGGTTGTAATGGAGGGGTGTCAAAAATGGAAAATATAAAATACCGTATGTGACATGCATATACGCACTATTAAAATTTTTGGTCTCCGGGGCTCAATAAATTGGTGGAATTGGAGGAGGGGTGATGTAAAAAATGGAAAATATGAAAATACCGCACGTGGGGTATCAAATTAATGGGAATTTCAATGTAAGTAACAATTTGACGTGCATATTAATTTGGATTATTATAAATATCCCCCCCTGCTTGGTGGATGTGAAAAAAACAGCATAAATGGTATCAAATTAAAGTGAATTTCCTAGCAAGTAAGAATATGGCACCACTTTCTCCCAAGCAAAGCCGGGCAAATCCTCCAGTAATAAATAAAATATTTCAAAGAAAAGCTCTCTTTTTAATAAAAGGTAAAACGAATACAAACAAAATAACATTATACAAGAATATATACATTTTTTTAAATTTGGAATTTTAAAAA
The DNA here is from genome assembly GCA_034769895.1 of Magicicada septendecula. Taxonomy (NCBI): domain Eukaryota; kingdom Metazoa; phylum Arthropoda; class Insecta; order Hemiptera; family Cicadidae; genus Magicicada; species Magicicada septendecula. The sequence continues at coordinate 310,696,544 of CM068368.1, forward strand.
TTATTTATGTTGAGAATTTAGTTAGTGATTTCTTCTTCTTCTTCTTCTTCGAGGATTTTTTCCTCACTATCATCAAAGTCATTATCATCAAAATCAATCTCGTCAACAATTGGAAAGTTTTTGCAAGTTTCAGTTGAGCATGTACCACAAACCGATGAACATAAAAGACCAGCGCTTCTGCATGTACACGATCCTTTTTTGCAGCCAGTTTTGCAATTACAAAAGATCATTTTTAATAAAGATTTTGGGGCAGCTGGCTGTGTCATTTTTATAGGCGTTAAAATTTCTCCAACATTCCAACCCCAGTCTTTGGTATTAGATCATTGCCGAGCCATTGCTGGACTTGTAACATTATGACATTATGTATATCATCATCAGGTGAGGATTGGACCATTTCAAACGCTTTCTGATACAAAGGTTGATTGAAAGTAACAAAACAATTAAATAGATTTAAGTTTTTCACTAGTTTTACAGCGTATTTTAAAACGGTGTATATTGTATTTTTGTCAGTTGGAGGAGAGTGTACAAAAGGCAAGCAAACAATTCTAGATAATGTATAAGTCATATTTTCCAAAAGCTTGGACATAAAGGCATTCCAGCCAGTAATGCCTGGTTTGGTCACTCCATAAATCCAAAGCAAGTCAGCATTAGAAAAATCTATATTATTAAAACTCGGATTATCTACTTTTTCAAAAACAATGTTTTGGAGTGCATGTGTATTAATATTTTCAAAAATTTGGAATGGTATTTTGTAAGTTTTGCTGATTTATTTTGCAGTAGGCTTAACTGTCAATCGTTTTAAGGGAACTTTGTTATAATAACAATCTCTGGGACTTACAATCATAATACCTCCCATACTATGAAAAGTATTTTTCCCGTCTATAGTATTGATGTTAATATCTGAATTGTCAAATGCCAATTGTGCAAAACAACCAGATCTAAATGGAGAACGTGGACTAAGCAATACACTATCCTCATAAAGTGTTGCTTCTTTGTATGATGAACACACTCCCAGATGCGACAATATATCTGTAATTCGTTTTGAAGCAAATTTCCTATGCAACATTACAGACAGACCAACTTGCAATGGTGATAGAAAGGTTCTAGGTCTTATGCAACTCATAATTGAATGAGTAATTGCTGTGCATTTTGTTTCATATGAACTAATATCACCTTTTTAATTTTTTAAAATTATTTCGTCTATCAGAAACTGAAGGGATTCTGGGATATTCTCATTAATATTTTGGAATATATTATCACTTGGAGGATAAATTCTGTATTACTTTTCTTCAGATTAACATCGTTTCGAATAATTGCTGCTGCAGATTTTAATATTTTTTTTTCTTCATTTTCATCTTTTTTTGAGGCTATCCATACTTGACGCATGACATTGTATTCACGATCTACAAGACATATGAGGGTTGAGCCACCTTTTATGGATATAATTCTTATACAATCGCCATAATTTTCTTTTAATTTAGCAATAATGGTATTTGGATGACAAGCATCATGGCCTGTTTAAGAAAATTAGATATTAAATAAAATAAACATGAAAATTTAATTTAAAAAGTAGTATAATTATAATTTATAATTAAGCAATATATTTACCTATTAATGCAATTAATTCTGTGAGCGTAAACTGGGTATCATCACTGTCACTTAAATAATCAAAAATCAATTCCATTTGACGTGAGATTTTTACATCCTTGGGTCGACCTTTAGCATCACTTGTGTCACTAGTGTAACTGTTTAACACTTTTTTGTGACAACTGCGGTGATATCTCGCTTGTACAGCTACCAAATCATCACAAGCAATTCGTCGTAGAATTGCTTTTCCTAATTCGTCATTATGTTCTGCAATCATTTCTAATAATTTTTCTTTAAAAGTAGGACTTTGAATTATGGAAATATTTTTGCGTTGATTAATACTTAATCTCGTATTACTTTTATCGGCATCTAATCCACAAATTATACAAAGTTTTTTGAAATCAAACAATTCTTTACTCTTTCTGACTTTACTCTTGACTGGGCTATATTTACTTTTTTTCGACAAAGTGCCTAAATCCTTATAACACAAAACATCATTCCTTTTTAACGTATATTTTTCTCGACATTTCCTGTGTACTAAAATTGAAACAAATTTTTTTAACATTTCATATTTTCCATCGTTTCTCTCAGAGCTAACTCTTATTAAATTCGGTAGTCCTCGAGTCACTTTTTCTGTATCTTCAATACAAAGATCAGCATTACAAATAAAACATATTTCAGTATCACACTGGTCCATATTTAATACCTAAAAATCAAAAAACCTTATGTAGCACTTATGTTCAGTAAAAGTATTCTTTAAAACTTCACCACTAGTGAAGTCACAATATCTCTTTTGAAAAGTTTTTCATTTTCAATTTTAAATCCACCGTTTTTACCAAATTTGTTTTTTTAAATATGTGCTTTTTATAAACTTTTAATGTATGTAAAAAATGATCAGTACAAATAATTTTTTTTTTTAGAAAAAATGCAGTTCTTTAAGTTTAATTTTTTTAAATGGTCAAAAAATGGTGTCAGAAAGGCCAAATTTTTTGTTAATTAACCACCCGAAAGTATTTTTAATAAGCTTTAATTTAAGCCATCGTACACCTTTGTGCCACAATCTTGCCATACTTTATGAGCACTCAAAGTTGTTTTGTGAATTGCGATTTTTTTGAGGTTATATTCAACATTTCAATATGAAATTTGTGGGGTTTATAGTACTCCACAGAGGTTACCTTTCCCTCAAGTTTTATCAACTTTCATTAATTTGTGTTAAAACAACAGCAATTTGTTTATAAACGCCATCGCCACTTTATTTATTTATTAACAATAATAATAATATCGACTTTCGTATTAAGGCTAGAAATGTTCTTAATTTATTATAGAATACTGAAAAAAATTCACATTAAAATCGGCTTGTTAGGTCCAAAGGTATTTATAAAAATGCTATTTTGCAACTTAAATTGTTAATAAAAAATAAACGGGTTGTTTTTACACAAAACTTAACTATTAGCACATTAACAACAAAACATTAACCAATTTAGCATACAAAAAACCGACTCCCAAAACAATTCACATTTGATTTTTATTTTGACTCCACTACACATGTTCACAAATAAATAAATATTAGCATGTATAAAAAGTGTAAACAAAAACTTTAAACTGCAATTTTTTTTACCTGTTTTATATGATAAAAACAAAAATATTTGTAATGTTTTGATTATAACCTTTGAAGAAATATCAACTGCGTTACTGCTCCGTTCTTGTATAGCAGATGTTTGTATGGCACACCACAACAATGGGTGTTGCGCGCGCAGCTACATTTACAGTTGCACACTCGAGAGGAATAGAACGCCGCGCCGTTTAAAAATTTTACCTTTTTTCTAGGGTCTTGTTTTTAGAGTATAGGTATAATCAGGTAAGAGAAATAACATGACTAGATAGATTTAGCATTGTAGTAGCTGTAACGTTAATTTCAAGTACTCAAATAAACCCACTTAAAAGATACATGTATGTAACGCAAAGGAGGCATCTTTTTTTAGTATACACAATTTTTATTTATGTTTTTTAATTTTGAAAATGATTTTAATTTTCATGAGTGTAGTTTGTGATGCAGAACACTTGCAGCTTTCAAATACAATTTTTTGTATTTCGATATCTCTATTTTTAAGATTAATAAAGGCAGATAAACTCTGAATTTTAGAGTAAATTTAAAATACGTCGAAATGCTCACTTTTGAAAAGGTTTTTTTTTTTAATAACAACTTCAAAAGTAGTTTTCATTATTATAAAATAAAAAGTTTATCTCTTTTAAAGGTAAATTAGTAAAGAACTACTATTTTTTTAAATTTTATTGTATAGTACTTGTAATTTTGTGGTTTCACTTCTTTTTGTATCTACAGTAAATATTTATACACTATATTCTTTATGTTCAAATAAATTATTTATGTAAAAATCAACAAATTTTGAAAGCTATACTGTTCCCCTTCAAAACTAGCCTTTATTTAACTGGCTACGCTTAGATTAAAGAAAGTTATGATATTTTTGAATAGACGCGCCTGGCTAATTTAGCGAATTATGCAAGATCGGGGCAAACGCTCTTTTTAAAACGCAGCGCTCATCATTACCAATTTTCAGGAAAACAGTTCCATTAATGTAAAAATATGTAAGGAGACTTTCTGAAGGAAATTGTTTGCTCTTCAATATACACCTTTTTATTTCTTCCAACTGTACATATTTACGGAGTGCTTTAAGAAAATCTGTCTTTACGATTTTTCCAGACCATTTTCAGAAAACCCTAGAAAGGTAAACATGCAAAGATTTTTTTATATTAATTATTAACGTTTATTTAACACGTGCACCAAATATTGCTTTGCCCCAATTTTTTATCAAGTCAAAATCTCTGGCGACTGGACTATAAGTCATTCCTTACATTTCTCGGCATAAATTATTAACAACGTTTGTATGGAAGGAGGTAATTTATCGATTTGCTATGCAAGACACGTTTCCCTTCAATGATGCGTGCTGTCATTAACAGAATTGTAAACTATTTGTGAAAACATAACCACTTTTAGCAGTGAACCATCCGCTTGAGACAACAGTTGAACCAATTAAGCCGCAATCAGATCCGATGTTTACTGTTACACAACAATGGAACCAACAAAAATTAGGTTTAATTAATAAAGTTGCGTTAGTGGTTATAATCACAAACAGAATGAACACTTTTTCTCACCACTATAGAAATCAGATCGGAAAAATCTGATCTTTCCGATCTGATGATGAGCTGTGAAGCTTGGAAGCGCTAATCGGAATAATTTCTCTATAGTGCTGTGCTACAGTGTTAATTCTGTTAAAAATTAGGTTGTCATCAGATCCAATATTAAAAAAATAATTCACGTTCATGAAAACGGATGCGGTTTTAAAACAGAATCGCAATTGATAAACATGCAGGTATAATATTTTTTATACTATTTGCCTTGACAACATTTTGTATAGGCCTACTACGAAAACGAATGAGAGTCAAAATTGGAAACTAATGTTTTTACTTTAGTTTTTTAAGAAATAGTCACATCATATTTGATCCAAGGAAGGCAAATGCTCTTCAAGTTTTGCGTTATATTTGGATACAAAATTAATTATCAGTAATCCACAGAACATATACGTTTGTAGAAAGTACAGAAAAGTAGTCTTATAATAGAAACCGTCCTCCTCTTATCTTACCGTTAAGCCTATGTCGATTTCAAACACGGAATGGTCGAAACCTATAGTAGGCTATATAATGCAATATAAATAAAACAAAATAAATAGATTGCTTGAGATAAAAGAAAAATAAATATTAAGCAAGTCATTTAAGTGAACAAATAGGGTTATATTTAATTTTAAAACAAAATTTTGCAGTTGTTGATAATATTAAGTAATAAAAGTGATAGTCACACGTTGTTCTCGATAAAATTCATTATCTCTTGACACATATGCCTATTTCTCAAAACAATATATATACTAGAACAAATTGTTAAAAACGCCTGCCATGTTAAGAAAAAGATTCAGTATACCATAACTTTAATTTCCTTGCACCGAGAGGCACATTCTGGGTTGCGTGACATTTATACCGCTCGTTATAACCAGAGAATTCAAAGGGATGTGACGATCTTGATAAGATCAGTGAAAATGTTTTATTGTGGCACTTTGTAGACAATCGAAGACATAGCTACACTTTGAGATCGACATTGACATAGTCTTAAATAGGCTAACCCAGAAGTGAGAATACACTATAGCAGTGGTTCCCAAACTTTTCAGTCAGCGGACCCCCCAAAAAATAAAAAAAATCACGGACCCCATCTGAGTTCTGAAATAAAACAAACAGTAAATATGATACAAACTCTTATATTTTAATTAAAATGTATTAACATAAAAATTCTCTTAACTTTTAAAATTATAATATTAATGATATCAAACATAGTTTTCGTTGTGAACAATGAAGCTGCTTTTGAACAATTAGCCCTGCAATATAGGGTTTAATGTCAGATAATTTCATTATTAAGTCACTCTCAAAGTTTATTTCTTAACTTTGACTTCTAGAACGTGAGCTGGGAGAATGCGGTTTTACACTAATAAGTAAAGGGAAACACAGTTAAACACTTCAAAGCTTTTTTTGCGAGTTCAGGATAGTAGTCTAAAAGTCAGTCAGTAACCAGAAGTTAATTTTGTGGGTCTTATTAAACTATTAAACTGGTTTCTTCTTAATTTCTCTAATTTCGTTTACTTAACAATAGCACAAATTATTATTTTTAAATACAGTATTTTTATAATAAATGTCATGTCAATAATTCGTTAATCGTACTGAAACTCTAAGAACGTGAATCTGTCAACGTACGTCAGGCAATATAAAATATGGTGGTTGGAAATAATAATAGTTATTATTATATACAATTGCATGGAATTACGATTTAAAGTTTAAAAGTGTATTCTTTATAAATGTAATCAGACATATTTAAAAACTTATTTCACTGAATATTATGAAACTTATTTAGAAAATATTTAATTATTTATAATGTAACATCGCATATAGTGGAGCGGTCGTGGCGTAGTGGCTAGCGTGTGGCGCTGCTACGCTGTCGGCGTGGGTTCAATTCCCGCCGGGGGCCATCTGATTTAGATACGACCGTTCCCCCTCGCAAGGCAATGGCAAACCAGCGAGAGGTATCCTGCTTAGTATAAACCTTCCCCAACTATGCCGTTCGGATCCGGCGTTAAACTGTAGGTCCCATATACCTGTGAGAGAATCAGTACCACACGCACCTCGGGTATATGCGGGGAGGGTACAAACCAGTCGAAGACTGAAGGACTACGAATCGCATATAGTAAGAGTGGTAATGAAACATAAATTAAACAGAATGAAACAGAAGTGTAAAAAATATTCAAAAAACCAAGAAGAAGAATACTTTATTAGATGTTTGTAAATAAATACAGTACATCCTTATAAACTGTAACTGACGTAACTGAATTGGACTTTATTCTTGGGTAAAAAAATAATAAAAAGGAAATTCGTACAATCTTGTTTTGAATGTAATTACAAAACAATATAGAACGTTTTGCGGAAACAACTTTTATGTTTGCGTAATGTAAAAATTCATGAACCTCACTTAACTACAAAAAACAAATTTCAGAAAAGATTTGGGATTATACGTGTACAGAGAATAAACCAATAAGTTTAATTTGTCAAGATTTGTCAAGAATATGATGATGTGATGTACGAAGGGTGGTATGTCGTATTAGTAAATGGTAAGAGTAGTGTATATATCCTTTTTTCAGGATTATGAAAGAAAAGCGTCGTTACAAAACAAATTACTATAACTCATTGTAGTACAAAGTAATGCCGGTTTACTTTGTCAACAAGTATTCACGCATCGGTGGGTAGTAGGCTAGTTGGTGTGATGCACGCTGGAGTCAGTTTTTTGCAGCGTAAAGCGACGCGTGGTCTGTCTGACACCCGATCCATCACTGACATCGCGCCACAATCGGAACCAATCGGAAGACCTGATCCATCAATGACCCAACTGACTCAGCGTTTCCGATTTGAATCGACTCGTCTCTCCGTCGGCTCGTTTTCCCATGACCGGAGATGATTCTATATTTAGGTAAATGACGACGGTGATTCGACTGAAAAGAAAGTATTGATAAGATGAGGGAACTTTAAAGACGTCATGCCCGGACATTTGCCCTTGCACGTCAACATAAATGATTGACTCAATGGAGCGGATTGTGTTAACGCGTGTCCCTGATGATGTTTGTTTACACGTAATTGACTCGCTTTATAAAGTGGAGAATACGGTTTTACTATGTAAATAATGATATTCGTTCCTTGCTAATTTGTAAGCTGATCATTCAAATCAAATAATTCAAAAACAATTTAAGATTTTTTGTTAGCTGATGTAGATTTGTAAACCCATTTATGTATAAGTAGTTGCCAATTGTTTTTATGACTATCTACATAATTCAATTAACAATCTGAGAATATTGAACAGGTAATTGTAGCTTAGCATCTGATCTGAGAATGAGGCAGGTTTCGAAAGTAGGAGTCAAACATCCATAAAACAAGGTATTTAAAAATGTTTTAAGTAGGCTTAAATTACGATGTATTTTTTAATTCTCATAATTGATTCTAATGGTTGCAAAGATGCAGCCTAATAATAATAACTACGTGCATGTTCAAATTAATAACGAAACAATATTGGCTCGTAATTCTAGGAGTCAGTCATATTATCGTCAGAATTAATAACATCAGCTAAATTCTTCATTCTGGCCTCATGCCGAAGAAAATGAAGAAATTAAAATGTTTATAAAAATTACTCAGTAAAATTGGATTAACACTTATATTTGACTGTATTCTGTTAGTCACATAATTATTGTTAATTGTTAATTAATTGTTAACTATTAATTGTTAATATAGTTAATCTAATTGTTACAATAAACTAATTTTAATGCATTCAGTAAAGTCGAGAGTTGTGGGCACTAATATATATGACTATCTTTAATTGTATGTAAAACTATTTAAAGTAATATTTTTATACGTATTATAAAATTTTGAGAAAACAATAGACAAAATTTCTATCAGTCGTTAAAATTAAAGACCAACTGTCTGAATTGTTGCCAAGCCTACTAGAGAAGCAGGTCCTACACAGATTACAAACAAAATACTTAATTTACTCTTCTCTGTGTGCTTCAGAACATAATGTACTGTGATGTGCTTGCGATGTTGGTATTCTCGCTTATTAGGGGTTTGAAAGTACAAGGAGGGGGCAATCTTAACTCTCTCTCTCTGTCACACACACACACACACACACACACACACACACACACACACACACACACACACACACACACACACACACACACACACACACACACACACACACACACACACACACACACACACACACACACACACACACACACACACACACACACACACACACACACACACACACACACACACACACACACACACACACACACACACACACACACACACACACACACACACACACACACACACACACACACACACACACACACACACACACACACACACACTAATGAACACTGAGGAGGTATCAGCCAAAAGAGGAAAGACGTATCTACTGAAACGTTATGGAAAACCCCTTTAAACTTAATGCAGACTCATGTATACATAGGCCTATATAGGTATATGCCTACACACACACACACCCCTAGGCACACACGCACCGGGCGTATGTAACTATGTTACAGGATAATTATAAAAAACAGACTAAAGTAAATTACTTTTGTGAAAATAAAAATTCTGACATTAGACTTGCAATAGAATACGCATAAATAAAAGACCTACTGAGTGGTAACTACGTGCATGTATTTTAGTATCATGTGGATTAAACGGCAGACGAGAAACTCTAGACGGTGTAACTGAACTCAGTGAAGAACAAGAGCTGTACATAACACTAACATCGTCGTTCCCATGTAATGTCAAGGACTAAATATATGAGTTTTGTTATAAAGAAAGATTTATGACCCTAAAGAAGAAAAGTAATAAAATTAGACTGGTTTTATCTGCAAGCTTAACTTTGTCCGCAGACAGTCTTTTGCAGGAAGAACGTTAACTTTACTGAAGATGCAGAGAAAGGGAATTTTTCAGCCAATGAACGCTCAAGATTTGGATAAAATCTCATTTGATTTTATTCATCGTAGGATACAATTCAGTTTCGCTCTGAACTCAATAACGCGTGGTCGTTGCTGCTAGTCTATGACGATTGGTCTACAAATAGAGCACGATCACAAGTCAGACAGTTCGCGAGTGAGTACATTAAACATCGAGTGATAACTCGGTATAGTACAAGATTGTCCGCATAGGCATTTAAAAGAACACTTCAAGTTTACTGGAGTATTCTTTACTTTTAATACACAGAATAAATCACTATTACAAATGAATTCACTACAAATTGTAGAAGTACCCAACCCGAGAACGACCCTGAACTCCGGACAACAGGAGGAGATCGCGTCTATCCAGAAGGAACAACTGTAGCCGCTTACCAGGACAGAAGCATCGACGTCGCATCGTCCGTCGTAAAGGGAAGTACAATTATTTGTTATAAACTTTATTAAAAAACATTCATAAATGTAAAGACAAAAGAATTATACAAGATAAATTAAATCTTTATGTAATTACAATGTAAGAGAAAATTATTTTAAATTTGTAAAAAAAAAAATCAACAGAGACAGTTAATTTTATTTTGTTAACAGAAACAGTATTAAATTATTAGTGCAATTAAAAAAAAAAAGATTAATAAATCCGAAGCATTCCAATATTCGATGTAACCGACTACTTATTCAATGCGACTCTTGTATATCGCAATATATTGCACGATAATAATTAGGAAGCTGATTCAGACTATTAATATAAGCGAAGAAGTTCCTGTAAACATATGTCTGAAAGCCCTTCTTTTTCGAGTTACAGTTACCAAAATATTTCACCCCGATCTTCTAAGAAGTCTGGTGTAAAGCACAAAACATTGGAGCCGGAAACACACTTTTTTAGGTTTATTGAAAAAAATAACTTTATTAAATGACTAACAAATACATACAATTTTTGAAAGAAACCTCTAGAGATTTTAACTCTGAGAACACTGATATTTATAAAGTTAGTAAAAAGCAAATACAGCAACAATTTGACCTTTAATAAAAAGAAAACAGACCACAATTTGGTATAAAAACATTTGTAAACAATTGTAAACAGACCGAAATTCGAGTGCTAAAATCAATAATTAAACAAAATTAAAGAAACTTATTTTTGAAAAATTAATTAACCTCTTTTAAAATTTAAAGTAACTTGAATTTTCTAGAGATTTTAAGAAAATGGTGGCGGCAGCCAACTTGTATTTTTTTTACTGACTATGCATATTAATTTTGTTAGAATAAATTCTCTATGATCTTTTTAAAAAGTTGTATGGATTTTATTTGCCATTTAATAACGTTATTTTACTTCATACATAAGAAAGTGTGTATTCCGGCTCCAATGTTTCGTGTTTTACACCAGCTTTCTTAAAAGAGCCTGGAAAAACGGTTTTGGGATCAATTCAAAAAAACTTGTAAGGTTAGAAACCATGTAATCCCACGAAATTTGCCTCTTAATTTATACCCCACCCAATTTCTGTGGTGTCATTTTACAGTTGTAGTAGAAATCAGGGCGAAGTATTTCGCTAGACGTAATTTGAAAACAAAGCGTTTTCAGACATATGTTTATAGGAACGTTTTTGCTTACATTAATGTCCTGAATCAGCTCCCGAAGTATTGCTGAGGAATTTTGAATCACTCTGTTGTGTTGTATAGGCCTACTTACGCGCGGTCGTATATTTCCATGTAGACCCATTTCTAATTATGAAAATTTCTCTTTCGTTTAAAGACTGTGCTTAACATTACTTTACATAAATTTAAATATATTTAGAAGACAGAAAATGTGTAACATATACACCTGAACGCACGCATACGTATAACACCCGCGCGCGCATGCATAAATGGCTACGGGATAAGACATATTGGCCTTCCAGAATGTTGTTTTGCTTCGTGTAATGTAAGGAAAAAGGCAGAGCAAATCTCACTGTTTGATAATCGGGAGTTCATTGAAATCTGTGCTCAATAATGGACAGAAGGGAGAAAAGGGCCAGCTATTAATGACGTAATGCACATCAATGGTGAATTCATTAATTTAAAATAAAGCCAAGTGAACAATGGCGAGGCGATCAGATAAACAATTTTAATTACAGAGTTTTGTTGGGTTCATAAATAACGCACAGTGTAATCACGCGTTAACAGCGTTGTCTACTTGTTAGAATGAAGGCGTTGTAGTGACCACTTGGACTTCACCCTCGCGCTGTTCCGTTAAATCCTTGGGTAAATACCGAGCATTGTTCGCTGGACATTCAATTTGACAATGTCCGTTCCTCCCCTGACTGATCCCTTGTACGGATAAAAGGGTTATTACACCGGCGACCCTATTAACTTTACGGAATTCCAGATAAAGATGGCAGAGTAGCATTTCTATTTAATGATCGCTGGGCTGCATTTAAAATACGTGTGTATGCAAATTGACACCGGAATTATCTGCTTATTTAGCAGAGCGCAGATTTATTTAATGGACCCTGCTGCACTCGATTAGAGTAGTTTTTCTTGAAACAGAGAGCATGAAGGGTCCGTATGATCACAACCTTACAATAAATTCAGTAACTAACTTCGCGTCATGGGGGTAACGATTTGCTTTTGTGCAACAAATACATTAACGTCATCGTCGTATTTATGAACGCTTCAAAGAATTTTATTATTGCTTTCTGCATGAGCTTTTGCCTTCTTGTAATATCTAAACCTCTTTTTCTTTTGCATCCTTTCTAAAACCTAATTCGCTTGGGTCATAATAGTATTATTTCATTATAAAAATTATTCAACTTGCTAGCTGAATAAGTTGAGTAATTGGTGGATCAGATTCAGCAATAGTCTCGACAATGCTAAAATTTATCATCACCTTCTTTGATGTTTACAGTTAATTACTCTTCGGACAATCGTAGGCAAACTTCATGGTCTGCGTAGAATGATACTGACGTGGTCTGACCCGCCTATGTTTCACAGAGTAGCCTACATATTGACAGATATAAATGTTTTTTAGGTATTTTACGTGCTATTGCTACATTTTGTTTGTATATTTCCATTACAGTATCTATTGATGACGTACTTATGACTTCTGAATTGCTCATATTTAATTAAAAATAAAAATTTATACTACACTTAGAAACGTAAAATTGGTGTAATTGGAAACTACATAAAATCAACTGTAGCTTCAAAGATTCAGCGCTTCTCGAAGTTTCTCCTTGTGGCAGAGATAAACGGTTGTTTTTTTATATGAAGAAGTGTTTGTGGAGGGGACTACAGGAACTTGGTCTCGCTAACGACTCCCGAAAAAACAAGAAATAAGACTACACATAAGAATTGTGGGATTGTCGATTATTTTGTCGAGCGATAGTTGGAAAAAGAAGACATCCCTTTATCACTCTGGACATGCTGCGAAAGACGACACAGAACTACCAACGCTGTTGAGGGATGGTATCATAAAATAAACATCATGCTTCTGAATCCCAAACCCAAGGTGAAAGATGTACAATATTTGAAAAAAAGCATCGAAATCACCAATAGTATGTATATGAGAATGGATTTAAGCATGGAAGGAAAGAAGAGGGAAAGAAAGTAGGGTACGTTAAGGTGGAAGAAAGGATAGAAAGAGCAGTTCAAAAGTATGAAGGAAAGGCAATATAAAATCATGCTTAAAAGCTATTTCTTTCATTATAAATCTGGAGTAAGTAGATGTTGAATTTGTATGTACTTAAAAATATAACTGATAAAAAAATAAAAACCTAAAAGATAAAAATTATTTAAACAAATAAAAAACACAAACATGTTAAAAAAAAAGAAGACGCTCCTGGAAAAGGGTGATGGGAATCAGTTTTCATAAACGTAAAGAGCTTCAGTACAATGGATTTGATATGGCCTAATCGAAAAATATTTACTGTCTTAACTCTATCTCCCCCCCCCCCTAGTCCGAGGTGGTATCGCCACACTTCGCATGTAAAATATTTGCGCCATCTCAGTCTATCCTCTCAGGTATCAGAATGTAGGCCTACCACTTTCCGCACATTTTGCAACATTCCTGTTGTCCGCACTCCTTGTGTATCCGCATTAACACCATTCTATATGACTGTAAAACTTGGAAGTGTTGAAGACAAGAATATTATGTGGCTCTTACATTATTTCTTCAGCTGAAGAAGAAAGACTCGTTCCTCGGAACAGAAGTCATACTTAATTACGGATCAGGAATGAATCACAGCTCACAAGATTTGCAACTTACGCCTGTTGACGGAAGAATGACCGAGGAAATTTTGGAAAGTTGAATAGATCTGTAATTAAATATTTCAAGGGAATTAATAATGTTTTAGTGGATGGTTAGTGAGGATCGGTCAATAATACAACTTTAGTTATTTTGCGTCGACGTTTCGACAATATTTATTGTCATCTTCAGGACCTGTGTATGAAATACAATAGAAATATCAAACATAACGAAACAATTAAATATTTTGGTGAACGTGTTGGTGATGTGAGTGTGTGCGTGCGTATGTATGTATCATTTTTTATGTTTTATGTTATGTTTGATATTTCTATTGTATTTCATACACAGGTCCTGAAGATGACAATAAATATTGTCGAAACGTCGACGCAAAATAACTAAAGTTGTATTATTGACCGATCCTCACTAACCATCCACTAAAACATTCACTGATTGACGGTCACTAAAAATTTAAGAATGGAATTAATAATAATTGTCGAGCAGTACAATTTTCTACGGCTACATTGTTTCCTTAAGTTATAAATGCAAGTTTAACAATCAGATGATACTGCTGAAGGAGGACGGCTATTTTTTAAAATAATTTGGTACCTAATAACTACAAGCCAGTTATAAAATCTCACTTATACTCCTTTTTTTTCTGCTTCTCGGTACTACATAGACAGTAGATAACAATACTTTCCAACGAAGGTAAAAGTTCTCAAATTCACACAAGATAAAATATTCAAGATAGAAATTCATTGTATTTTTTTTAGACTTTACTTAAATGTTAATTTACTAACTCCAACAACAGATTCACACGAGGGAATAAGAGAGAAAACACACAAACTATTTATCACGCGCGTTTTATTTAAAAATAAAACAAGAAGAAATCAGATAGACGGGCGAGCGCTGTCGGTGATGACGGTGAAAAAAACATACACAAACAAATATTACAAATTGTTTTGGGGGTTAGGCTGTCAGAGTTGTTGATGGATATACCGGGGGCGGACGTTGACACGAACCCTATCTCTGCATCCATCCGTCCACATTTTGAATACTGAAAAACAGTTTTAAAAATGTCTACACGCCTTCTCGGTTATATAAAGCGCGACGCGGGACGGTCAGGATCATTTATCCCGGTTACAGTGTGTTTGCGGCGTGTTTTTGTCGCGTCACCAAGCCGGCCTGTTATCGGGCCTAATCCCGCCCGACATGATTGATTAAGTAGGCCACCCACTCACCCCTTCAGTAGGCCAGATTAAATTCGCATATTTAATTTCTTCCCTTCGCCACCCTCACATGTAACAGCGTTCGGTCTCAGTTTGCATATATTATTAGGGTAGTAAGTTTTAAACGGGTTTAGAAGGCAATGCTGTTGTGATACTTTGTGAGAGATGGATGGATAGATAGCATCAGTCAGTCGCTTTGCTTCAGGCGATGCTTTGTGTCGTTTCTGAACAAACACGGTCTTTCATTCTCCACGCTTAAAATACATTAAACGGAATTTTGTATTAATGTTGCGTTGGACGTTTGCAGAGAGTGAATACATAATGCGAGTCAGGTATGACTGCGACAGTAACGTCTGTTTACATGGTAATTGTATTGACTTTACTACGAGAGACATGTGTTACCGGTACAATAGACGATACACCCAGCTAAGGGCTCGTCTAACACTAGCAAATGCTAACGTGGATAGTAGCTAAGTTTATTAAAAATATTATATTCAAAATTTAAGAAATGTATCCAAATTTATGAAATTTCTCTGTTAGCTTCTTCCTATTTAGCTGGTTATTCTGAAAATTATTATTAATCGATGGCGCAATATAGCCGACTCATTACAATAATTATAAGGTTTCGGACATTAGCCATCGTAAGTTAAAATTAATAAACACGACGTTTCGACCTCTATAGAATCAGAAGTCGTCTTCAGGCGAACCGAAAATAATACAAAGCTAAATCTGTCACTAACAAATAGATATCGTAAAAACTCAAAATCTTAGTTATACAACCATAGTGCTAAAATTATATTATTATAACTATATTATTATTATTTTAGCGCTATAGTTGTATAATTAAGATTTGGAGTTATGACGATATCTATTTGTTAGTGATAGTTTTATCTTTGTATTATTTTTTGTTCGCCTGAAGACGACCTCTGATTCTATAGAGGTCGAAACGTCGTGTTTATTAATTTTAACTTACGATGGCTAATGTCCGAAATCATATAATTTGTAATGAGTTTGCTAAATACTTTGCTAACAAAGTATTAGAATCTATAAACACAATTAAATATAGTTTCAGAATTTATTTTCAAAACATAAAACAATGTTATTAAAACGTATAAAATAAAACAAGTGAGTTTTACTGTATTTAATTTTTTGTACTAAATTCGTTTTTCATTTTGATTTTATTCCTTAGTAAATTCTTGTAGACATTTTAGTGCAGACATTTTAACATTTTATGTAGTTCGCTTATGCTACTAGCGCCTTAGTAAAAATCTGTCACTTAAATATAAATATAGGCCTAAATATTAATCACCCTCTAAAATATAAAGAGATTCTTTTATTTATAATATGGATGGTGTTAATCAGAAAATGTATTCTCTTAATTAAATTAGACTGTGTAAATATATAATTTTAAAATGATTTTTAAAATATTTTATAAACGTTTATCCTGAGGGTTAAACATCCGCAGATATCATGTACTAGAGAATTTAAGTAACCTATGTTCTTTAAATAAATACGCTGAAATAATACGACTCTTAAGAAATAATGTTTAAATATTCATTGATGTTGTAATTACCGTGACAATTGAGAACTGACATATTTACTGCGGGCTTAATGCGGCCTGGTACAATTTGATTGCGCAGTTGCTTTGCTTTCATATTTTGCTGTTTTGTAGAGACATCGACCTATTTGAGCTTATTTACTTTTAACTTCGTTTGGTACATCTCTAAAAATGTTCTCCAGGGGTGATCCCCTTACATGCTCTCCTATGCGATGCACGGTGAAGTTGGTGGAAAGAACCCTTGATGTACTCTTCTGTATCCTGTAAAGCCATTTGACAGTATGTTTATGAAGCTTCGTTTTTCTCAAGTAATTAGGCTACTAATTACATTTTCGTGTAGTGTAGAGCTCCAGTTCGCTTCAGTACAGTTCACAGACTGCTCCATCGAACGCGGGTGAAGTTATTTCTGCAGTTGAAGAAGCATATAAACATAAACATAGACATACTAAAGTAGGCCTACTAACAATAAACCTAAAAAATGATGTAAAATAAATTGATATTATTTCGAAAATTATTGTATTATTAAGTCAATCGAAGATAAATATGAGACACACATTACATTAAATATATGAAATAACTCCACCAAATAATTTTAAGGGGGCAATAACACACAACATAGTAAAATATCACACATGTTTTAATAATCTGTCTACTAAACAAAATTTAATGCTATCTTAACTAATGTTGGTACACGTGTGATCTTAGAAGAGCACACAAAAAAAGAACACATTTTATTGTTTTCTTCATGTTATATAAATTATTTACATTATCTCTGATGGCTTTTCCATAATAATATTGGACAGAATGTATCTGCTTATCAGTAAGACGACATTTTTCTGATAAACCACTGCTTCATCAAGCTTTTTTCGCTTCATATAATTTTTGTAACCTGCCTCCCATCCTTTTTGGATATGCCCAATACACATTAATTTTGTTGTTTCCATGTTCCCATATGGCTTCACTTCAGTGACACCTTTGTAAGCTCTCCTGTCACCACTGCCAATACGCTTGATGCACCTCAAACCGCCTAATCTAACCTAACCTAACATTACTAACATTTACATTATGTCTGTTGTTGCTAACAAGGTTTTAACAAGGAATAACGTTTTTGTAACTAAGAATGCAATTATATATTTTTTTAAACCAACGAATTGAAGCAAGTGGTTTAAACCAACCCTATGTGCCGTATTGAAGCAAGATTACAAACACTACCACAAACAAAAACAAAACTTTCAAAACATTCAAGAAAGGAGAGTAGCTGAGAGGTCGCGGTCAGCTGCGGCCAACGGCCAATCGCGTAAAACCCGGTCGGTTGAGATCGAGATGGAAATTTGAACCCGGCCAATTGCGATCGAAAATACCGTCCTGTAAGCTACAGACACAAACCGCATCTATCAAAGGCGTATGAAGAGTTGTGTGAAGATTCACGCCTGGAATGGTAATGCACTACGACAGTTTCCAATGTCTATATACTGTTACGACCAATCAACTTTCTCTGTACTATCGTAGAGTGAAAGTTACGCTGTAGTAAGGTGGTGCCGATCGTTACTAACATTTTCGTGTTGTTATAATAATACAGAATACAGAAATTATAATAATAGAGAAATTACCATCATAATCGTATTAATTCCTAGCATAACCTAACCTAGCCTACCCCAACCCAACTCAACTGAACCCAACGTAACCTAACGTATCAAAAACGGTCCAATGTCGGCCTCGGTCAGTTGCGGCGAAACGAGGTCGATATCCAAGAAAGATGAGTAGCTGACAAGCTGTCTTCAGTGTAACTAATCAAACAGTGTAGCCAACAAACAGAACATACAGCAGCCTAATAATAAGCATACTGGTTACAGAACAAGTATAAAATATCAAGTCATAAAAGGGTGTGTGGCTCTCTGGGCCAGACCTTTAAACGCGGAGTACTTTAAAATTTAAATGCCTCAAAGACAGTGTAAAAGATGAACTTTTGTGAAACAATTTACGTTCCTACTCTGAGAACTATTATAATTCATCATCACCTTCACATCACGGCATAGGCAAGGTGCTGCCTGTTCCACCTTCAAAGAACCTCCTGCCATCTCTTCATGGGTCTACCCACACTGCCTGTGCCACCTTCAAAGAACCTCCTGCCATCTCTTCTTGGGTTTACCCATACAACTGTATCAATAGGTTTATATTTCCAGACTTGTTTACCAGTCTTGAATCTGACATTCTTTCTAGGTGTTTTTTCCACCGTTGTTTATAACGTTTTAGACTTTAATTCAAGTTAAAAACTTATAATTCTTCTCTTCTATATGATCAAGTTTAGAACACCTTTTTACTCCTCTTAAGAACACCATTTCGTTAGGCCTGTATTTTACTTTACTGTTTCTCGGTTGTCCTCCATAATTTACACCCATTGGAGAATAAAGGGACCGCCATAATTTTGTGTCTCGACGTACCTTGTTTCTAAAAATACGATCGATTGTCCTAAAGATCGTCATTAATTAAAAAACACGAAAAATAAAATTTCAACAAATTTTTTGATTTTCCATGTCAATGCCCCCTTAAGCGTACATATTTTTTGTAAACAAGTTTTTACTAAACTTAATAATTTACATCAAACGATGTGAGTAGTCTTTGTTTTTGGTAGATAGTTTGTTGAATGAATGAATCTGTATAAATATTTCCTCGCTTAACCATTATGTATAACAATGGCGAGTAAAAATGTATACATTTTAATTCTATTAACTCAAATATAACGCAAATATAAATTTTCTTTTACTGCAGCTAACATAAGATCCTACAGTCAGGCCGCTTTAAAGAAAAGTAATGTTGATTGTTAAGAAGTATTATGAGCGAAAGTTTCAGTCAGGAAACGACTGGAACTACTACTTTGGACATTAAAAATTAGTACACTGGAGAAGTACTAATTATTCAAGAAACGGGAATCAGAGGTTGGGTTGAAGGTGCAGAAACTCTTACTCATAAACGCTTTATAGTAAAAATAAAAATAGATAATTTTAGTTTCAGCTGTTGGTTTGTGCCTAACACAAATAGAGTTCTTATTTCGATATCATTCTGGAGGAAAGGGGTTTTAGGCAGGTTAGGGAGCCCAGAATTAACAGCGACCGATGTTTGCTATTCAGACGACCTTAGATGGACTCGAAAGCATAATAAAGTCAACAAAATAGACAATGATGATAATGATGTAGAAGAAGAAAAAGAAATAGAAAAAGTAGAAGAGTATGAGCAGCATCAGCTTCTTACAATACTAGAAAATGATGCAATTAGTTACGTATGCAAAATATCAGAAACGGGGTTAATCTGGTGAGCAAGAACGAAGTTCTGTAATGTGTCTTGTTTTATGTAGTCACTGTGATTTCTTACTTGCCTGGATCTGGTCGCAAAGTTTCACGTGCCGTGAGACCTGGAGAACTGTAACGTCGAATTCAACGAAGAAAAATAAGTATACGAATATTTAGGGCATATTACATGGCTACTTAGGGTAACAGGAAACAAACATCACATGCTGGGAACCATGAAGTAGCCTTCATTAGTGAATACATACAACAAATGTACATCAATTTCTACACTGATTTACTAACTCTCTACGTAGATGGTGACTTGAATCAACGAAACAATCCAGCAAATTTACACAATAACGGAGCGGAGAGTATATAATTAGATTGGAGAATAAAACAAGTGCGCGGGGATAAATACCACAAGGGTTGTTGCCAGCCAATAAATCAAAATACTTCGTGGCGCGGCGCCCCACTAGGAGGAGCTCAACCCTTTGCTGAGGAGTCGACCCCCGTCGTCAGCGTCATCATCATCATCGTCGTCGTCATCATCCGGATAGATATTCGCATAAAAAGTAATTACTCAGACACACAAGTCAATCGTAATGCGATGCACGGCTGCCTATGAAACCTGACACTGGCTAGTCGCATGATACATGGTGGAATTATCTCCGCTCTCTAATCCCTCATCAACCCCCTGCCCCTAAAGAAAAAACAAAATTCTGTATTCTTGTAACCCTTTCATGGTGGGACAGAGATTAATTACTGTTACAAACGTTTCCGCCAGAATCACTACGAAGCATCGTTGATTATCATTTTCTATTTGAATTACAATCAGTCCAGTCGTAACAGGTTTAATCCGTGTGAGAATAATAATAATTTAAATATTTGTGTTTGTTTTTAAACGTAATTAATAATTTCCAGTTCCTGTCTACCTACCTGTTTGTGTATAGCTAGTTCTCCTACTCGCACTTTCCATTGTTTTTCTTCTCTGATTGTGCAATAGCTTTGAAAATGTTTAATACCAATTGTAAATTATAGTAGACCTAAAACTTAATTTGTGGTAAACACTAATGATTTAATGTCGTGAAAGGTAAGATTTATTATATAAGATTAATGACGTGTGTACGCAAAGTTAATATTTTTTTATTACGTAAGAAAAACATACAGGAGCCTCCAGATAAATAATACGCAGAAGTAACGGCAAACAGCCTATAGGTTGAAACATATACTACGGAACATCTGTAGGTAATCAGGGGTTTTAAACGTTACTTACTAAAAAGTAGTTGTAGATTTCTTTTTAACTCTCAGCACCTTTTTCTTCTCTTAAAGTATCAGATCTGATACTGATTTGTCATAGCCTATGAATTTCAAATTTGATTGATTTAATTTTTTGCGTATGACGTCTAAATTTAAGGAGGCTATTTCATAGCCAAGAAGTATAAAAAGATGATGTTTCACGTCTGACTCTAGCAGTAGGCGTACGAATGTACTGTATACGCCAAATTAAATATTCTATTATTTGGCCTTACATTTACATCTGGAATGACTGATGTCGCAGTGACCGAGTAATTGTTTCTTTTGTTCGTTTGTCCTCTCGTAGGCTCTTTGTAAGTAATTTACAGTGTACAGGCTTGCTGTAATACTACTGCCCGTCGTGTCTAATGATACGAGACACATACTGACGACAATCAACGGCTTCTATATGTTCATGGTGTAACAAAAATCTATGTAAGAATACCATGTAATCTATGTAATCTAAACAATCTGATAAGAATATATTTATATATCTAATCTGATAAAAATAATGTATTCTTTTAGTCTACATAATGTCTTAAAGGACTGAATGGTTTTGTAATGGACACTTCTGTATTATTAAGTGTATTATACACAGTTCTAACTAATTTTGTATTTTCACGACATGTGTATCACTCTCATTTTTTATTATTAACATGTAAAAGATAATTTTATTACAATATTAGCAATTGTAGACTTTATTCGGGCACGTACATTTTTTAACGATTTAACTCAGATCTATCATTCTCTTTATATTCGAAGGAAACATTTTATGAACATCCTTTTCGTCGCCATCCTTTATGGCTTACGCTAGTAGCCTGTTTCAGTCTCAATGGAAGTCATCCCGCCATCGCTTACAGGGTCTTCCCACACTTCTCTTTCCCCTTGGATGATAGTCAAGGGCTCTTCTTGAAAATCTAGTTGGATCCATTGTCTCTACGTGTAACCGCCACTCCGTTTTGCATCGGGAGATTTTCTCATTTAAGCTTTCAGCTATGCTAACATGCTCTCCATTCTAATATGATAATTTCTGATAAGATCTCTCCTGGTACAATCCTTTACAGTCCTCAGGAACCTCATTTCCGCTCCTTGTATTATAGATATATCTTTGGGCTTTCTAACCACCATCTTTGACCAAGTCTCACTACCATACAGTAGTTGAGGCATAGCCATTACATTATAATATTTCAATTGCGTCTCTTTCCTTGTTTTCTTTTTTAAGTGTTTAATGATACAGCCACAAAACGACTGGAAGAGACTAATTTTGCTTTCAACCTCCTTATCATCTTGGTATGTGATGCTACACCCTAGATACTTGAAATCTGGCATCTGTTCTATTGGCGAGTCTTGTATGACAATCTTTGTTCTAATATGATTTTTCCCGGAAAAAGCCATAACTTTTGTTTTGGATAAGGAAATGGTTTGATTGTAATCTGCCAAAATGTCAGTAAGATAAAACAACGACTTTGAAGGGCATTTTCATTCTCTTGGATGATCATTAAAATATTTAAATAAAATCATTTCACCAAGTATATACTTTGGGGTCGTCCAATTTCAATTTCCTTATGGCATCATCTATATAGATATTAAATTATACAGGAGAAAGACTGCAACCCTGCCGAACGCCTTGCGTTATCCCAATGGGCTCTGACATCTGTTAGTTTTTATTCGTATCTGTGTTCCATTATATAAACTTTTAATTACTTTTATTAAAGGAATAGGGTATCCTCTTCTCTGCATTATCCTCCGTAATGTTGCTCTATCCAACCTGTCAAATTAATTTCTTAAGGACGCGTTATTTACTGCCTTTTCTACCTCAGTTGTCCTTTATAACAGCTCTGCTCCCCACAGTGGACATTAACTAAAAAATGTTAATAACATGATTCACAATACATTATAAAATATGTACCCAATATTTCAGATACTTTTACAGAAATATATTTTGTATATATTTTGCTTTTCTTGAATTATTTACTCTGTAAGTAGGTCTACAATGTAGTTTGCACTGTATCGTAAGCTGTTGAATAAAAAAACCTTCTTGATCACCAGTAAGGCTTAAAAGAATTATGTAAACCTTTTATTTATGTGTCTACATTATACTGCTGTTAAAATTAATAGAACATGAATTTTCTTTAACATTATCTAACACAAAAACCCAAGAATAAATAAAACCAAGAGGGGTTACATTGAAATTTTGCTAGTAGTGTATTTGATAACAAGAACAGAAATTAGATGCAACGAATTTGTAAAAAAAAGATATTTGGAAATAATTTCTTAGGAAACAATTAGTGCAATTAAGATGAATGCTGAGTGATGTGAGTATTTTAAACTACTTATGAGGTAATACTTATATTATTTTAATAACATAATATCAACCACAGTGGTGAAATAAACTTAAATATTCAAGACTTTTGTTAATTCAAATGTAAAAACACGTATAACACTTAGTGATTATTGGTGTTAGACTAACACAATAAAAACACTACTCACTTTTAACACTAATACAAAAGTAAAAAACTGAAGCATTTTGAAACTCTAAATTTGATTTAATAACATGTATACTGTGTACATAACACTATATGTGCGAAATACGAGTTGAACTCAGGACGTGTCGTTGTATTAGAGCGATATCCGCTAAGCAGGTTTACACGAAAATTTAAATAAATCAATGTTATTTCTGTTAACTAATAAACAAAAAATATGTAGGTCTATATACTTCCATATGATAGGTTGGGACATGAATATAAATTTGCAGTTTTTTGGGCAAATGATTAGTACATTTATTGCCAATAAAATTTTTATCCATAAAATTATTTATTGTTAATTTAGTAAAATTTAAATAAATGTTGTTTTTAAGTTGAATTTTTAAAATGTAGCTCTTTAAGTATACGGAAAATACCAAAGTTCTGAGTTCTACAACAAAATTTTGTATTCTTAAAACTTAACTGGTTGGACCTTCTTTATAAATATGCTGAAATAAAAATGAAACGATAATGTATGAAATAAAATAAAACGAATGGTTTTTAACGAACTTTACATTTATAATGTAAATTATATGAAAAGTATATATTTCAAACGATGTTCATAAGAACAAAATATTTGCAATTAATTAGATTATTTTTTAATTGTTCTTAAATGGTCTTGAAAATGTTCTTTTACATAATATTAACGAAAACTAATGATTTTTCCACTTTCCTGGCGTCTGGCATGGTGGGTTAAAAGGGTGCCAGTTCCGTCGCTTGAAGCTATCAATGTTTCTGTCTTCCGTCATTCTGTTCCTCAAATTCATATCTTTCTCCTAAAATAGTAACTGGAATGTTGTGAGTCGGTCTCACCTCTGTTCTTTCAGGCAGTAACGATAGCAGACAATCTCTTAAAATTGAGCCCTCCTATATAACCTCGTACAATGACAATATCTAGCTACGAACTGACTTTTCGAAGTTTGAATAGGAACTGTTCTCACAAAAAACAACTTTGACGTAACGCAATGAAGAATATCAAATAAGCTGCTGAAATCTGATTGGCATATAATGATTGGCGTCATTAATCTCGAACCACGATTTTCACAAACGTCTTTTAATACACAGATCACGTGCTAAAAATATCTAACTTCCATTTTTCGCACATTCTAAACCACGTGGCTTTAATAATAAATTAATTCGTATAACTTTTAATCTAATTTAGAATTAATATTATTTTATTTAATTAACGTCTAAATTATAATTTGTCCACGACGCTTAAAGTCTTGTATGACTGAATAGTTATAATAATAACTGTTGTTTAATAATAATTAATAATAATAATAATTTATAGTAATTAATAGTCTAATAATAATATTAATTATATCATTTTATATTATATTATATAATTAATTTTAATAATATAACAATTAATAATTTAATAATTAGTCTAATATTATTGTTCAATAATAATTGAACGCTAATATAACTAAATAGTGTGTCAATGAATGGTGAATGGATGTAATATCATGTAGGCCTACGAACTTCTAACGATATGCAAACACTACACTTACACACTTTTACTAACACTATACAGTTTAGTTAATTGTTGTAAATGTCTAAACTCCACGTTAAACCTAATGACAATATGCTGTTACTACATCACATCTTCGTCCTGGGCAACTCCATTTTGGTCCATAATAAGTAGATTCTCTATTCGTACACATATTTAGTATACTGTTTGACACATTGCGATATTTATAATTATTGATGTAATTATTTTTAAGGTTTATGGTTACTATTAATAATTTTAACATTATTAATATTGTTATTGTGAGGCCTATAATTAATTTCGGACGTTTCAAATAATTATAAATTTCCAGTAATCAATAGGTTACAGTCTAATTTTTTTTAATTATAAAGAGTGAATTGCTTGCTCAAGTTAAACGGCACGTTTCTTATTTTGTATAGCCTATTACATAATTATTTTATATATTATATTATATTTAAAACATTCATATATACTGAACATTCGGCATTAATAACCTTTCAAGATATTCATCACACACAAGAAGGTCGGTAGCATAGAAGGGAAAGATGGAAGGCGTCTTTCCAAGTACGGTAACAGTTTCTGGCAAGCATTTTCTCCTTCTCTGTTTGTTATTATCTTATCCAAATAAATTGATTTTTCACAGTATTTTCGTATTGGTCAAATAACGTACATTATGGTTAATTCGTTAATCAGTAATAATATTTAAATTATTGAAAATCTGTTAATAATAACTGTGTCTATGCTGAATATGTGCAATATCTCGTCTGTATTTTTCAAAAGTCAGTTCATCTAGTGATAAGAAATCAAGTATCAGTCCGACGACGTTTCTTGTAACGACTGATTGTACTGTAAACAGAGTCACCGGTCACACGAAATTTTCTGTAAATATGTAGTAACTGTAAACACTATGGTTGGGTTGCACGTGCACATGCCACGCGACGTTAGAGTAATTAGTATACAATTACTTAAACGGATCTCTCCAAGCACTCCTCTCAACTGTCTGTCGCATTGATTAAAAGCGGTCAGTCGGAAATATATGGATCGGTAATTCGAGTGTATCAGAGTGGAGTAGAGTGGACACAAGGGGTAAGATGAGTCAGAATCGGACCTGCGAAACACATCAGTCATGTTACTGACAGCTAAGCTAACTACGATTGGTCCACTCGTCTTAACCAATCACGATACAAACGTTAATGCTTGTCTTCTTACACTGCCACTATCATCTCGTTTGACCCGAATTTATTACTCTTGCACATAAAATTCCGTACTAATTGATAACTGTTGAAGGCATGTTATTATCAATAAAACAGTGTTTATGGTATTTTTCTGAGTAGAGATTGGACAACAGTTACTAAATGACAACTATCAATTCATATCCAGCAATTGTTTCTAATTCTCTGTTACCAATATCGGACCTGCTGCATCATTATTGTTTTTAGGATTGTTATGATATTTCGGATTCATTTATTACTTAAAGGTTTTCATATGCTATAGTATAATGTTTATTATAATGTTAAGTATGTAAAATATAGTGATTACGTACAGTAGGGCCGAACCGTCTCTATATCCAGAGACGTAGAAGCACGTTTCGTCCAGGAACTGAAGCAGTCTTCGAATTATATGAAAGACGTTCCACGACCTATTCCCTCAATTATGTTTTCCAGAAATGAGCTAAAGAGTCCCTTGAAACATCTTAATCCTTACTGGGTTGTAGTACTCCTGAAATTTAGAATTGTTCCCGTTAGGTTTTCAATAGAAATACTTAGTTGCTTCCCGTTCTACTGTTCTATTTTCCGAGCGCCTACTATCGAATTCACCTTTATGTGCAATGCTTATTATTCTTGTTTAATTCTTTAAATTGGTAACCATGACAAAATGTTATAACAATAACATGTCGTGTGTGATAAAACGTGACAAAAGCATAAACATATTTTACTTGTTCAGAAATCTGCTATGCTTGGTAAGTTAACATTAAAAATGCGAGGATTTCGTCCACCTTTCTGTGTATTTTGTGTGTTATGGTGTGGCACCTACGTAATGTAATATACCTTATTATGTAATATAAAATTTTAATTATTGTAGATTACTAAGGATTATTTTCGATAATTTAATGTGTTGATCTACTATACAGTATAAGAATTTTCGTAGTTATAAATATAATGTACTAATCTTAGTGTTTTATTTATTCACGAAAGTCTGGTTGAATTATTTAGGACTGTTGTGAAAGAAACTTGATATCTGGTAAGGCCAGTGAATATTTTAGAATATCAGCCTAACGTGTATAGTGACATGTATTTTTTGAAGGATTTTATTCCTAAACTGCAGCATGTACAACCTATTCACATGTCTTATAGGCGAAAAGCTATAGAAGAACAGCTTAAATACGATTATGGAAACCATGCTTAAATAACGGTCCGGAAGTCTGCGATTTCTTACATGATCAAGTTCAATTAATTACAAAAAAATAAAAATAAAATAAAATAGAGAAAATGTATTTACACTTAATTCTGTACGTAGAAAGTTTACAGGATAACTAATTATTATAAAAGCCAATATTTTTAATGTGTTTTGATTTTAAGTTTCCTTAACTACTGTATCTACTCAATGTAGTAAAGATTTGTTATAACGTTACACGTACTGTTGAATTCTTAGCTATTGGAAATTTATAACTATTGCAGTTTCGCAGGGATATTAATAAAAGTGTGGATTTAGATAAGTTTAATATTAGCCTTTTCATAAAGATGAAAGAATATGTTATTCATATTAAAATAAGAATTAAGAAAGCTGTCATTCTATTTGGCCAATTTAACAAACTTGGCCTACCAAATCAACACTTAAACAAAGATGATCATTTACTGTGCAACGAGGAAACTTTGTCAAATAGAAACCGTTACAACTTGTCTACCAGATAGCGCATACAAAGAGGAAGAAATAATTAAAAGAATAATTAGTGTTGATAACATAGAGAAGTGTAAGAGAGTTAACACAGTGAATGGTATAGAACAAGGAAAGCTGGACTGTGTTGTAGATGTGAGAAAGGGAAGTTTTAGAAGCTTAGTTAGATGTCTCTAAGTAAAATAAGTTTACTATTTCTTTTATGAATTTGCTAACTGCTATAATTTTTTATTGTTCGACTAAGCTTTTCGTCATTACTGACATCTTCAGGTCTTAAACAACCACGAAACAATACGAAGAATAAAATAAGTATGGTGATAACTTAGTTTATAAGGTGCAGCGGTCATTCATAAGTAGTACGTTTAGATTCGTGATTATCTTTTTATTAACGTATGTTTTCGAGGTTGGATTGTGAATTCGGAATTTCTGTATGTATCATCTTTTTTCACTAAGAGCAGGACAGGTTACCAGAAACTGCACGTTCTAACAACTGATGTGTTTTGTGGTTGTGTAATCGCAGGCTACTTAGTATGAACAGTTGAAGGACATTTGTGTGTGTGTGTGTGTGTGTGTGTGTGTGTGTGTGTGTGTGTGTGTGTGTGTGTGTGTAATTCGTGAGGGTTTTACAGTATTTATATTTACAAAAATAATAAATATTTTTGCAAGTATTCAATACTATAGCGTCAGACATGAGTTTCATCAAAAAACGTGTCCTTCAGTTCTGCGTCTTCAGTGGCTCAAAGCGAATATCGCATATGTGCACACTGTACTGTAGATAATACTTCTTCATATGTGTTTTGAAGTAGGTGCCTGTCAATTTCTCATAGTTCCCGCAAAATATTGGCATTATGGTTGTATTTCAGTGCCATATTTCTAACGTGTAGCGAATTTGTTTGCACATTCATTACTTGTCTCATTAGAAGTATGTTAATCAAATAACTATTTGTCTTCATTGTATCAATAATAAGTTTTCAAGGTAAGCCAAGTTGGTAATGGTTCACGTACAAATTTGTATTCGGTGTTTCGTTAGCAGAACAGTAATCTTCATAACAAATTGTGTTTAGCTTAGCTAACACTGTGACGGGTACAGCTAACAAAAGTGACAGTTAATTTGTTACTGGTTGACAAGAAGCAGGCAAGGAGTTGTTGGAATCTTGGGACGTCGATGAGTACGCTAATGAAGTCTTGCCAACTGTCAAACTCCTCAGCTTAGTCCTAAGTTAGCGACTTCGTCTTCCCCCGACTGAAATCCTTCACGTAATCACGTTGGCGTTGGCGTCTGTGACAAACATATTACGTTATATAATACAACTTGTCTACCTAACCGAGTCTTTCTTTGTCTTACGCTTCAATAAGTATGTAAATGAATTCTAGTTTGTTGTCTTAATTTGCACATTTTAATTACTTTCACGTGAAAAGTGTACAGAGATCTCTACGTTGCCCTGAACTCGTAACTACAACAGTTTCCTTAGGTTGACCGCTTTTCAATTCGGATACAACCAGACCGAGACTTCGTCAAATCCACTAAAATAATGGTGTCCGAACTTTTCAGTCCGCAGAACGCTAGAAAAAATTTAAAATTTTGTGAATTCTGAAATATTCAAACAGTAAGTATAATAAAAAACCTTTATACTTTAATTAAAATCTTTTAATTATATTAAAATTAACTCGCAGAATTACAGTATTAATAACATCAAACTGTTTAATTAAATAATGAAGCAGCTTCTGAACAATTAGCTCTGAAAAGTTAGGTTTAATGCCCGATAACTTTCAATTTCAAGTAAATTTCTTAATTTCGATTTCACATATGAAGCTAGGAGAAAACGGTTTTACAAGAAGATGAAGATAAATAAATCGATTTAGCCTGCGGTCAATTACCTCATGGTAATAATCCCGAATTTCTTACAGATGAAGAGATCAAGTCTGGGGAAACAAAGGTTCTCAGCTGTCCTCGATAAGAAATGCAAGAGATGTGAGGGGACACCTCACAGAGAGGGATGGGGAGGAGGTTGAGATCGACAATGAGGATATAAGTACTATAATTTAGATATAATAAGTATTATGTACATCATTGTGATAATTATTGTATTGTTTTACAAAAACCGAGATCAATTCATTATATTTTGGAAAAAATTCTGTGTGCGCGCTTCTTGGATGCCTATATCGCCAAGCGGTATAAAGCTAAGAAGAAAATTATATTAGCGTAAGGCATTTGGATGTCAATTATTTTTCCAATCCGCGGGAGCGAGCTGTAGCTTCCTGTATAGATTGCACAGTACAGCGACTTAGGCGAGGGATTAACCCTGTAATGAATGTGTCACTCCCTTCTTCTTCTTTCTATCCTAATTTAAATGGATTTCTTTTGTGTAAAAAGAAAATTTTCTTCACGGTAAAAGGAGGGAAGACAGCGTCTGACGTTTCCTTCGTTAACTTTCTTCTTTTTATAAAAAGAGAAATCCATTTCCTATTTAAAGATCCCAGTAGCAAATATCTGTGGAGTTCTTATTCTTATCAAATGAACAGAAAGTAATTGAGACGAGACTAACAAAGCACAGAAAAAGGTATGCTGTGCTCGGTGACTTCAGTCTTATACACACAATTACTTATTATTTTTATTATCTTGTTGGTTTTGTTAGGGTGCTTTATTGTGCTACAAGTTTCCCTTTTTCGTTTTAGTGATTACGTGTTCTATCCAATATTGTGTACTTAGAGAGAGGTAAGAGAACATTTGATTTCAGAATACACATTTTAATGAAATATGCTTTAGGGGAATTTATTATTACGTTTTGTATTATCGCGTTTTTAACAACAAAGGAAATGAATTATGATACTCATAATACATGCGAATATCTCGTACCACTCTAAGTAAGTAAGAGTCATAAGTCACAAAAATTTTGATTTAGCGTGTTCTAATTTTCCTAATATACCAAATTTTGTTTGAAATGTTTTGAACTCATTTTTCATATGAGCACAAGCGTAAATTACATAACGTATAGCAGTGATTTATTCTTTTTTTTTAGTTTTACTTTCATGAATTAGATTTTTTCAGATTCCATAAACCTGCTCTACCAGTTGCTAGCTACACTTTCCTGTGAGGCTTTGCAATTTTCATTATATTATTTATATTTCCAATTTTGATGCTAGGTTTCCTTTCCTTCTTTTCTCAGTGGTTATCACTCAAAAATTCTCTTCGACTGTCAACATTCTTGCATACCGTAAAAGTTTTCGTACCGTTGTCAGAATCTATTATCTATTGTCTTCATCACGAAGGTAGGATGCTGTTTAGACTCCATTGCCTCATGTCAGTGTAGAAACATTCATTTTACTGGAAGTTATTAATGTTGTGGAATTACAATTAATGTTTAATTCCCGTCGTTCTTAATCTTCTGCGAGATTTTATTTGATATAAATTGCTTCATATAAATTATTGATTAGGCATGAACTTTAACACATATTTGTGTGTGGAGAATAGCTTGTTACTGTTTTACTGTATGAATTCTCTTAAGAAAAAATTAATTTTAACTGATGACAAGAATTTCGAAATGACAAGAAATTAAGTTAGTAAGGAGTGATTTTGAGTAGAGATAGTGATAACAAACGGTCAATGGATGATGAGATATTAAAAAACGGACGATTAAAGTGGTTGGTATGCAAAAATACATTTTAATCATGCAGATTTTAAGGAAGGTGCTAGACAAGAGTTGGAGGGGGATGAAAGTATAAAAGAAGAGTGTGTCGCGCATAACACATGCCTGGGGGAGGGGGCGAAGAGGACATAACGCATCGGTTGAATAAAGTGTGGGATTCTCACATTACAAGAGTGAAAGGCAAGGGGACGATGAAAGTAGCAAGAATTAGAATCCAATCTAGATATTATCGTAAAAACCAGCGAAAGTTATCAGAAGCGTAGGTCGGAGAATAACCATCGTTAGAATTTATCACACAACGTTTCGACCACTGAACAATCTGTGGTGGTCTTCGGGTGTAAGTTAAACTAGTACATTAAATACAAACTTGAGCCAACTTGACCCCAGACTGTAAGACTAACAAGCTTTAACCGTCAAAAAGTTAATAAACCACAAAGTTAAACACAACTATAGAAAAAACCGCTACTTTGGCATAGGTAATTTCCTCACCAGAAGGCAGGTAGCGTCCGAAACGTATGTACGGCGCGCACTCGGCCAGGGATTAACAGTGCCTTCCACATACCTGCTTTCTGTCTTACGATACCTCTCCGAAATTAGAAAGATCTGTTCCTGTTTGTAAATAATGGAAGTGACTCGATTTTTATAGATCCGTGGTAAACCGATAATTGTGGATAAGAATTTTTTCAGTGAGTGTACAGTATTGCAAGATGAAACTATCTTTTGTAACTGTTCAGCACGTGATTGCAAGGCAGCAGTTCACGCGCTGGGACTTGACGGTGTTATCGTAAACATAATTTGCACACCACCACGTATAATTACAAAATCATGTAATTTGTCGGAGATCGTAAGCAGTTCAGTAAAGAGGAAAGCAGATGACATTTTGGAAAGACCGTCAAAGAACATCAATTGTACCATTGAAAACTACTCTCATATAGTTAATAACATGAGGGTGAGGGATATCAATTGCGTACGCCGAAATATTTACAACTGTCGTCGGAACGTTATGCCGAAGTTATGAAAAGCTCTGTCACCTACTGCAGATGATAAGGACAACAAGGAACGGAAGTTTCGTGTAAATTATTCACGAAGAAACATTTATTGTTACTTATACATGTGCGACAAATCCGTATTAGCTATACAAAAAGGCCAACATTTACGTGGGTAGAAAATGTCAGTACTGTTGAAACCACTACCATCAGTTTTTCACCATTCACGGTGTTGATAACAGCCATTATACTCCGCTGATGTTCTGCTTATTACCGGACAGGAGGGGGAAACATACGGAAAGCTTTTTGATCTCTTAAAAAAGTTGTGTTTTTTGTTTCACCATGTTCTAAATACATCTACTATTGTCACCGATTTTGAAATCTATCTCCAGAACGGGGTCAGTAACTGTTGGCCAAATGCTGAGTTACTAGGTTGCTGGTTTCACTTAACGCAATCTATCTCCAGAACGGGGTCAGTAACTGTTGGCCAAATGCTGAGTTACTAGGTTGCTGGTTTCACTTAATACAAGCACGATATCGGACAATACAAATACTTAACTTTGATAAAGAATATAACAATGAATTGAATGAAATGTTAGCTGGTTAAGACATTTATTTTGTCTCCAGTATTTGGATTCAATGATGATCGAGACTGCTTTGTAATGGATTTTTGCACCAGTCAACCAGCAGATCAAAGAGATACAGAGTTTACAGATTATTTGATGGAGCATTATTAGGATATCGAATTCTTTCCAGCATGTGAGCCGAAGAAGGAAAATCACAGTAACATCGGAACATCCAAATGAATGCGTATGAATCAGTTTACTCAAATTTCGGTGGAAAATTCTACCATGCGCCAATATATTACTCATTATTCATTTTACCAATGTTCTGAAAATGTTTCAAACGCGTCTTACATAAAAATTAATAGTATAACGATGGAGCTAGAAAACCCACCAGTTAAAGTTCACGGCGCCAAAACATAATTCAATCGAAAGTAAAACTATACAAAAACAACGAAATTTCAAGACACGTCTTCAAGTCTAGTAGCCGTTTCACAAAAATAAGGAAAAAAGGTAACAAGGAAAAAACTTTAACCGCACCAGATATAGTACGTCTACCAGTCTTAAAAATCCTATGTCTGGATAAAGTGGGAAGTTTTCATAAGTTTCTGTATGCAAGATATGTAGGCTACCGTGTTAATGGAAAAGAATGCAGGATGGGAAGGTATGAGACACATAATAGAGAATAAGACGGCCTAGAGAGGGCCGTGGAGGAGCAGTTACCGAGTGCACACTTTATACTATAAATTGTGTACGATATACCTCTAGCAGCCTAATCCTTCCACTTTTTTATGACCACCAAGTGCGTAGATTACATACTCCCCGGCTACTTACCCTCTAAGTCCGCTAGACAGAAGAACCAGGAAGCACAAGAAGACTGAGGCAAGTTTACATAACGAACAGTGTCAGAGACAAGCACCCTGGGCCAGCTCACAGCTAACTTCCCCGTTTTATTTTTACAACTTTGTACGTGGTGGTGGTCTATTAATATTTTTGACGATTAGCGAGCGAATCTCGGGTAGACTTAAGTTTACATTTAAAGTACTAATTTAACTTACACCTGAAGACGACCACGTATTGTTTAGCGGTCGAAACATTATGTGACAAACTTTAACGATGGTTTCTGTCCGACCTAACCGTCCTGATAATGTTCACCTACCTTCGAAAGTTAAGTTTAAAGATCGAACAAGCGAAAACTTATGTAAAGAGATATACGTGAACAAAAAGAAGAGACAAAATATAGGATTCTAAGTCTTATAACTAAACACCTTATAACAAGTTTATAAAATAGAACAATAAAATATCTTCCTATGGACACTTAAATCCACAAGAAAACCAGTAATTTCTTTTGGCGAGACTTAAAACACAACATTTCGCCTATGCATGGGAATGTGTCCTTGTAAAGTAAGCATATCCACTGACTTTATACACAATCAGGATAAGCGTGTTGTTTGGCAAAAAACGTGTTTCAACAAGTTCTTTCACTTGACTCAAACACCGAAAGAAAAACAGATGTGTTAGGGAGGCGTGAACAATAAACTGTGACAGTATAGGCTGTAAGTGCAGGATGACTCACCCACACGTAATTTGCATGCCCCTGCACGTTGAATCTCTACCGGAAGTTTGAAACAGTGTAACAATACGGAGAGCGTTGGGGGTGAAAAAGTAGAAGCAGGTGGTTTTGCAGGTGTGCTGTGTGGCCGACGATCTCCCACCCGGTCAGTTAGCGCGCACTTTACACGAACAAACGTTTGTCTTTTTTGGAATCCCGTTTCCTTTGAATGTCTCATTAAACCGGTTCCAAGATTCAATTAACAAACACCCCGGTGTTAATGGCACAGTTTTTGGCATTTCTTATGTCAAATCCGCTAGAAAAAGGAGGAAACACTCTAAAAATGTTATGATTACATGCCGTGCTGCCGTCGAATGAACTTATCAGGTCAAAAAGTTGTGTCGTACAGTCTAATCAAGGTTCAAATTGTTTTTACGCTAATTCACAAATCTTGTTATCTGATTGCAAGGTAAATTAAAACCCAGGTATTAGATATTTAACACGTTTAAAATGGTCGGACTTTAGGTGGGAAAGTCTATAACCGGACAAAAAAAACTAGAATTGATGGACGTGTCCTTGTACTTTTGATTCAGCGTACTTGTTTGGTTAAAAGCTATTTGATCAGTATCCTCGACAGTAGATAAACGTGCAAGCTCGTCACCGTTCAACTATAATTAAAAATAATCATTTTCATCGTCATAATCGATTTTCAAAGTAAATCTATGTGAAATACTTCTCATGGAATCTCATCACAATTCTTATGTCGTATTTACTTGTGTTTTGAACATGCGCATTTGATTTAGTTTCTTTTAAAAGTTAAATCTTCAAAAATTAAAAACGTCTATTGCTGTAAACCTTATTACAATTTTCAATTTTTCGAAAATATAAGTCCGTGTTACATTACCAGTCTGTAGACATCAAGATACAGAATGTACTTTACAAATAAAATTGCGTAAAATCTTTATTGAAAGCTGCGTGCCTTGAAGATCTACAGCGATTGATTAATAGTGTTAATTAATAACAATAACAATAATTTATTGTTTTCAATTTGTGACTGTCTTCCGTTAATCTGTACTTCATTTAGTATATAGGCCTATATTTAGGTGATTAGTATACAGCGTATTCCATGAGGAATGGTACATACTTCAGGAATGTATTTTTCAGGCTAAAATAAAGAAGAAATTTCATGTAAACATATGTCCTAAAACCCTTCGTTTTCGATTTATGGCTTGCAAAAAATTTCACGTTGATTTCTGCTCCAAGGCAAAAATGAAGCTCTACTGAAATTCTTTAAACATAAATTAAAGGGTAAATTTTATGGTTTAATATGGTTTTCGGCTCCAAAAATTGAAAAAAGAGGGTTAAAGAACTGTATCTTGAGTAGTTTTATAGAAATGTTCCGTAAATATAAAAAAATATGCGTCGGAAAACTTAAAAATACACACTTTTTTATGTTTGATATGAATTTATTGTTTAAATTGTCAATAGATAAATGTAACCTTGTAATACAATTTGTAAATAATTTAATTCTGATACATTTTATGTATGTAAAGTCAATAAAAACAAATTAACGTGATACAAAATTAAATTAGATTTAAGAGCTCTCTAACTTCACGTGAATAATGAGGTGATGCACCATTATGTTAAAAAACATTTGGAGCCTGTTTTCTAATGAGATTGCTAACTGATTTTCTAAAACGGCTTTGTACGCAGTACCAATATGGCGATCTTGAATAATAATTGGTATAATTAACTGGTCACCAATTATACCACACTATACATTTAACGATAATCGGTTTTGAAAGATTAACTATTATTAATCTGGATTTTCAGTTGTCCACCTGTGACTATTTTCCAGATTTTGTGTTCCATTTATCGCAAAAATAGATTCATCAGTGAATAAAGACAATTAACAATACCTCTATTTTCTTGTACTCATTGGCAACAATTTAATCCTAACTCACAATCACCTGGTTGAAGACGTTGAACAGTATGCAAATTATAAGGATGAAAATTCTCTATCTATAGTGTTCTGCAGACTTTAGTACAAAGTATGCCTGTTCGATGTGAAATACTTCTGGTGCTAGGTTGTTTAAAATTTTCAGTCTAAAAACCATATGAAAACTACAAATTTAATCTTTAATTTATGTTCCAAGAATTTTAGTAGGGCTTAATTTTAGCCTTGGAGCAGAACAAGGTGAAATTGTTTGCAAGCCATAAATCGAAAACGAACGGTTTTCGAACTTATGTTTATATGAAATTTCTTCTCTATATTAGCGTCAAAAATACATTCCTGAAGAATGTCCTATTCCTCATGGAACACTCTGTATATTAAACAGTTAAATCATGAATGTTGGGAAAAGATGGTGCACAACGACTGTGTCTGAATACACGAGTTCATATTATTTACACGTATAGCTACTTAAATGTGGTTTCATTTAAATTACGTAGTTTCACAGTCCTTCTCAAGCTGGTCGCTAGATAAAACTTCGAGACTAATCGGCCATAGTCTGTGAATGAAATTTTCCATAGTCGACGTTTCGGCAGCACGTGTGGCAGACATGTTCAGGGTGAGGAACTTGGTAGAAATTGTCCCAACATTGGTAATATAGACAAGGCATTATTATTTTACTAATGACATAATAACATAATATTATTATGTATTTTTATATTATTAACTGATTGAATTTATTGCAGAGGATCTTGCAAATGTAGAAACGGATCGTATTCCGATATGTAAATGTTACATTTATTTGGCACACTTGTTCCACACATTTATTCAGAACCAACTCACAATTCGAAACATAAGATAAAATATATCACGCCATTATCAATCTTTTAGTAGGGTTTACGTGTGTGCAGAAACCATAAATTGTTCAGTTTATGATTATTGTTGAAATATGTTTTATGTTTTAAGTTGAATGCACGAAGTTAGTAAATTATATTTGGGATGGCATTAATTTAACGCAATCTGTTAACTTTCTACTATAAGAAAATAGCCTTACTGCATTTCTGACGGTTAATAAAAATTAATACACTGAGATTCTACTGAAAAAAATGAACTATTGTTTTTATAATGTTAAATTTTTTAAAATATTTTTTTGTATTCCATAAAGTTTTTGACATAATCGTTTAATATGATTTATTAATTTTCAACAAGTGAGTCAAGGATCTCTTGAATTAGTGTGTAAATAAATATTTAATGTAATGTAGTTTGTCACTTAAGCATTAATTTCAAACAAACCGAAGTCTTAGTAGTACGACATTTGGACAATTACAATCGTAACTGTTATTTGGGTATGCAATGCACCTTGAATAATGACAACTCCCTGAACGCATAACTAGTCTGTTTCTTTCTGGGGATAGTTATAACCGTTACTAGCAACATATTTTGCCAAGTTACTGAACGGTGTGTACGATTGGACCTGTAACATGATTAAACTCATGCAGGAGGGAGGATGACAGGAAAAGCTGTACATACTTTGGTCTTCAACAGAAGAGTGATAGCAGTCAACGGCTATCAAGATTGAGTACTGGCACCTAGTGTTATCAGAATTTTCGTTTAATTCTATAGACGTCTCATTGGGGTCTCGAAAGTGTTACACACACCGTGTGTCGATTACTATGACGATAAGTAGGAAGGAAAACACGTTTTGTACGTCTAATTAATCACGTTTGACTTATACCGAGCTGTCTTGGTTAGACAAAAACACACTGAGCGGACAATAATTAATTATGTGATTATCGTTGCAGTGCGTCATTGTACGTAGCTAAACAAGGTGACAATCCTTTCGCGTCATTAATAATAACGGAAACAGAAGCATAACCCTTTCGATATGATG
This sequence comes from Magicicada septendecula, assembly GCA_034769895.1. Lineage (NCBI taxonomy): Eukaryota > Metazoa > Arthropoda > Insecta > Hemiptera > Cicadidae > Magicicada > Magicicada septendecula. The sequence goes on from CM068368.1 coordinate 310,735,327, forward strand.
AAAGTAAAAACAAAATTAAATGTCACCGCATGCGATGAACTCAGCTGTAGACCTCTTACAGTTATATTTAAGGGTGTGAAACCCCCTTTACTTTAGCTTGCAACTCATACAAACACACCTGCTTGCTTCTCCGACTACGGGTCATGGTTCACGCTAAATTAATTGTTAATCTGTGTGTGTGTGTGTGTTTGTGTGATCACTGTCAACAGTGGTCGTTCATTATAACTGTTTGTATTTCATCTTCCTTATCGATTATTCCCAAGCAAGCAATCTAGGTGTTGGTCGCGTTTCTCTATTAATCTTACATAATTTTTCATGATTATGGAGATATATTATTCATTGCTTTCATACGACTGTCTACTGTCAGTATAACAAAAACAATACTGTTTGCTGTATCGAAATGGCTTATAGCAGATTCGAGCTTAGGCTGCCTAGCTTGAGCCGGACGGCATACAAGGAATATAGTTGTGTAGGCTTTGGAACTCGTTCGTTCCGGTTTTCTGAATGTCATCTTTCCTTATGAGAGAGGAGAAAGTTTGGCGGGCAATTTTTCTTAAATTCCTTGAAAAACAGTTAGTTACCTTGATTTTAAGAAGCATATTGACGAGGTTCGGCAGGAATTGCTCATATTTAGTCAGTTTATAAGTGTCGTTTTTTGGCTGTGCAGTAAAATAATGTCAGTAGTTTCACTTTACTTTTAGCGTGTCATTAAAAGAAATAAATCTAGGATCAGATGTATAGTGATGGATTATTGCAGACGAAGCTGTAGCTGAACTAGATTGGATAAAATTTAAAATGTAGATATAAGAGCAGAAATGGGGATTGACGTAGACATAATAGAAACAGTACAGGTGAAATTATTAAATTGGTTCGGACACCTGTGGCAAGTCAAGCGAGAGATGATCAAGGAAGGATAGCGTTCACAGGAAGGCCTAGAGATTGCTGGAGTAAAGATGTTGAAGATACCGTGAGAGCAAGATGGCTCAGACAACAATACCGTTTGGATCAGTGCCGATGGAAGACAGGATGCGAGAAGCGACAACAGCCGTAACCAAATCGATAAGTGCTGATGATTATTTACTTTGGTAATTAGAAAATGTCAAACCGTAAGTGCCTGTTTATTGGTGCATTATAAAAATAGGTGTTCCTCGTTAAAAAAGAAAAAGCTGAAATTAAAAAAAAAATCTTCTTAAGAGCGAGCACACAACAAAATATTGATTGCTACTAAATAAAAGGAAAGCAAATTTTGTGTGTTTTTCACTTATAGTTCCGACTAATGTTTTTTTTTTTTTTTTTTTTTTTTTTTTTTTACTATGTAATTAGTTAACACTTCCGTTAATAACATGCTACCAATTTGTAATAAGTAAGAGTATAGTATTATGTGTTATTAATAAACGTTAAGTGTAAATTATAAACGTTTTTAAAACTAGTCATTGTGAAATTTATTTTTATTATTTCAACAACAACGACATTGAAAACTTGTGCGACATTAAAGGGTAGTTTTTACCCTTTAGGGGTGATAGTACCCACAACATTTTATTAACTTTTATCTAGACACTATGTAGGAAACGTTACAAAAGTTTTCATGTCGATTCGTTCTTTTCCAGAGAGTTCCGAAGTTTGGGTTTGACTGTTTTTCCGGTTTCATTAAATATACTATAGTAAATGAAACAGGTTATCTTTTTTCGTTTAAGTTATCACCTAAGATGAGCTACTAACGAACTAACAGAAATACGTTCAGAACATTAGTACGAAATTCACAATATAGGAATCAAGCAAAGTTTTAGACATAGAAGTCATGTAGCTCACGGGAGAGTAGAAAAGAGTCACTATATTGATGACTAGTGAAGTTCGCTAGATGCTTATGTAGAGGAAAATATCCAAACAGAATTACAATAAATTGTTTCCATAATATGTTTAGGCGTTTTTCTGTGTGTTATTTGCGAATAGTAATTTTTGATATTTGTGTTAAGTATGCTACATGATTACGCTTTCGTAGTAGAATTGTGTTAAATAAACTTCCGCGATTATGTGTGGTAGAAATGATTATGTTATATAAACTTCCGCGAAAATCAGTGTTTTTCCTGGTATTCCTGCTCTTTTTATAATTATGTGTCTAATTATAACGTTGTTGCTGCTGGTTTTGTTGTTGTTTCGTTACTGTTAATGTGTTACATATAATAAATACAATATTATTATTACCATTATTATTATCATTTTCATTGTATGATTTTTAACAGTTGTTAAATAGGTACTAACTGAAAATACAAGAGTAGTTTAGTAAACAGATATGGTACGTCAAGCACGTTTGAAGTAATTTACTACAGTTCAGTAATTTTACAGGACAAATCAAGTGTTTTTCTTTAGTTAAAATTTACTAAAAAACTTATTGTGTTCCCTTGTTTAACTTTTATTTCGTTTCCATCCTTCGCTTGCTACTGTTAAAAATACAACAGTTTTTTTTTCAAAATTAAAAAAGAGAGGAAACGAAATAAACTGCAATAATGTGAGTACGGGGGCAGTAGTAAACATCACGAAACGTTTCAGTTGCGACAGTAAACTGAACAATAGAAAAAGTAATTAATTTGGGCAAAACATATAATGGCGATGACTATCGCCGACTATAACACCACCAAACTATTACACTTATAATTTATGGAAAAATATAAAATCCGACGGTGGCGCTTGCACTCGTCGGTTAGTACCATTAGGAAATTAACGCCGATTAAGTACGATAATCGCCGCTTGGGGACGCTGGTGTGCGCGTCATGCCTACTGAATGATCATAAAATTGAAATAGGTTTGTTTGAAAAACGAGCGGTCCCTCTCTCGCTTTTTATCACAAGTTTAATTACTAGTGTCAAGCTTCCGCTGCCTTTTTAATACCTTTTTATACAATGCCCGAATCAAGATGAATATGTATGTGGTTTAAAATAGGTGAAGTAAACCGTTTTAAAGTTAATATTTCTAAAATAGTTATAAGCAAACATTGGCACGTAGGATAAATAAAAATAAGTAAAAATAATTATAAAATAATAATTACAATTTTTTTAGAAGGAGGGAAATTCATTTACGCTCGAATGTGGGACTCCCGTTTCAGATGGACTACCCACTAATATCACTCGTATAGCAATCTGGATCTAGATTGCGACTGTTTTGTCACATTTTTTCAGGGTAGACCATGTCTCTGCTCTCACATCTAGTCCTCCCCTCGGAGAATAGCTCCGACAATGTTATTAAGAGCTATAGTGCCAATGTCCGCAACCAGGGACCTTCTACCACATTTGAAGAAGGTGTGCTCTGTGTCATCCACTCGGACAATACAGGCAATCCAGTGACAAGAACCTCTCTATCTAGTGTGGGTACGATCGGAAATATCTATGACTGCTGAGGAACAGCGTCAGGTAGAATCCGCCTCCTCAAGCTTATTCTTGATCCACGGCCTCACGTGATTGATGAGCACCGCAGTCCAACATCCTCTCGAATCTTCGTCCAATGTTCTCTTCCATTGCTCGAGAGTGCAGAATCTCTCTTCTTGTCTCGCACTCTCCTTACCAATCTCGGTTCTCCTGAGGTAGAGAGCTCTCCGCTTCTTGGCAAAAAGATGTGTGGGGATACATCAGTTACATCGGAGACAGTGCGGTAAGCAAAGAATATCGTCAACGCTCCCCGACTCTGCACCCGGGACAACCGCTAGCGGTACATCTCATTATCTAGAGCAACCGTCCACAATTTTCTTGTTGTTCAGGATCACGACTTCGGTTAGTGCCCGCATGCCGTAATTTAGCTGCTGACGTTCCGCAACGTGAACTGTGCCAGGTTACGGTCTGAGCCACAACGAGTTCTGTCACATCGTTGGCGCACCCGATCAGACAACTCTCCTCAGGCGTCTCTAATCACACTGCCGGAGGCCATTTTCCTTAGAAATTAGTTCCTAGAACTGATCCCTGAACTTCCCAGACGTGACCAACATTCTCCTCTGTCCTCTCTTAATTAAAAAAAGTAAGGCACGATCCTTCAAGTAATCATCTGTCATCCGCAGGATATACTTAGGTACGAGGCACGACTATGCAAGTGATTCCAATATGTTGGAACACCTCGTGGAGTTGAAGGCATATTTACGTCGAGAGTCACAAATAGCAGTAGTCGACGAGAGAAGTGATGGTGGTTTTCTGCTCTTCTGCCCGCATCAGATATCTCTAGAGTTGCGTCGATCCCAAAGCCCCCTCTCTAAAACCATATTGTTTCGGCGAAAGATCATCGGCAGCCTGTACTGCTGCCATAAGTCTCGTACGAATGAGCTACTATAGCACTAACCGATGTGTCCATCATGCACAGATCAGGAAAGCTCAGAGTCTTTTCCTTTGCTCATAAGCACAGGACGCCCATCCTTCCAGTGCATAGGGAAGGCCCCCTGAAGTCAGGCACGCGTTGTACGTGTAATGTATAGGCGCGGACGATGTCGGAACACTGACCTCAGCACCTCGATGAGAATCCCGTCCAGATCCGGTACTTTCTTGTTCCTCATCAAGCTGACAATCTTTACAAGTTCTTCGTTGAGGAGAGGATAAACTCATCGACATGTCCCAATTACGTAAAATCCGGCTCTAGGAAGAGAACCAACACTATAGCCGGTTCCATAGTGGTCACGTGCATCGGGCTGATTGTTTTCAGGCTAACCAGTTGCTTGTATCCGAGTTCTCTGTTAACGTCTTCTCTCAACAGCTTGCTGCAGGTGGCCTTTGATTGATTTATGGCCCGTCGACGTGCCTTCTTCGCGGATTTGTGCTCCGTATACTTGAAGTTTGCCTCGGCATGTTGCACTTCTCGGCGTAGCTTGAAGGATTTCCTGGGAAGGTCCCCAATTTCCTGTGTCCACCTCTGGACGCTTCCTGCGCCAAGGTTCTTACGCAGGATGGAGTATTGGAAGGCTGGTGTAATTAACGACGTAGTAAAGGCGACAAGCGCCTCAGTTGCAGCCCCTTCCATCAACCGGTGACACCTTTATTAACAACAACAACAACTATAATAATATTATTAATAATAAAATAATAATATCTTGTAAACTGTTGTTTATTGTAAACTAACAACCCCAAAATATGAACACTATAACTTCACAGTGCGTATACGTTATGCGACATTTTCAAGAAGATTCAGAATATTTCAGAAAATATAAATATATATTTATATTCAACTTAACCACGCTGTACTTCCCTGTCCATGGAACATCACACATGAATACTTCACTTTGATGTAAAAATTTTCGTACGCCATTTCAACAGGTTAGTAAGGTATGTACATGTTTAATGTGGTCCGTAAGAACTTCTTTCGACAGCATCGAAAGAATCTCTGTCATATGGTGAGTAGATGACAGAGTTTTCTAATCCCATAAAAACAACTTACTACGTTTGTTACATGTAATTTAAAAACTGTTCTTTATAATAGACAATTGATAGTAGTACAATATTGTTCAGTTTCAACTTAATCCGCTCCTTAATAACAGAGTTATTTACAAAACATTAAATAACATTAATTCTTCACGCAAACGTACACCTCAGTTATTAAATAACACATTGGAATACCAACCAAAGTTTGCAATGGGTCACATAACTAATCTATTATTAAAATATTATAAACATTTGACATAAAAAAGTGACGTCATTCACAAACAGTCAATTACGTTACGAACTTTAAGTTCAGTAGACAGAATACAGATTGCCGTTATTTCAAAACTAAAACTCAAGAAATTCTTTACATATTTAAGTATACATGTACATAATCTCATATTTAGATTTACTACAACATGTGTATTCTGTGTGAGTGTGAGTGTGTGTGTGTGTGTGTGTGTGCTATTTATTTACGTTTTCATTCTTTTTTATACACCTTCATGCACTATATGTTTATTGAGAACCAACTACTTAATGGAAATCCACTAAACAGTAAAATTCTATTGTATGGGATAGTCATAACACAAAAACCATAAAATAAAAATTTACAGCGCAATGGTCTGTAATAGTATGGCATGAGGACCTGAATTTTTGATGTAAAACTAAACATCAAAGTGTTTTTTAATTAAAACACTTCATCCAGTTTTATTAATTCTATTATTAATTAATGCAATTATTAATTCTAACATTAAAACAATTTATCCCCGATTCCTAAGGGTTAGTTTTATTTTCTCTACGTCTACCTTAAAACAATCTTCTTTGCTTCTTTTCGTAATGCTTTTCACATTTTTTCAGTCACCTTTGAGATAAAAGAGGAACTTTGCCGCAAAAATTTTAGCATTAGAAATAACCAGCAGGTTAGTAAAAGCCATAAAAACTTCTATTAAAAACAATAGTGTATGTGTGAAACTAAGAAGAAGATCAGTACACCTTTGTAACAACAAAATGTTTCCTGCAAGATTGATCCTATTCTGTTTAAACTCTTCTAGAGCAGATGTTAAAACCTTACAAACGTAAGCGTAAAGGGATGGAAACGTTAGTTGGTTGGCTGCAGAACGACAAGACAATAATGGTATAAGATAAAGATTATTATTATTAGCCATATCTTAAAAAAAATGAAGGAGGACATCTGGGACGTTTTGAACATAAGTTATTGAACATACGTTTTGAACAAGAGAGAATATTTTGCAACTGACCGCGGAGAAGCGAGAAATTATAAGTTAAAGATGGTAGAAAAGCAAAGCTAAAGCTAGATTTCATACTAGATTTTAAATACTAGATTTCATTATTTCAGAAAGTGTCACAGCGGAAGAAGAGACTATGATAAGACTTAATTGGAACACCATTACATTCCCTTCGACAGGATAGTCGTTTCTCAAAAACTATCAAATGAGAATTTACAACATTATAATCTGTAATATTATTACATGGAGAGCAGAATTTTAGCTGTTACGCTAAAAGAATATAAATAAAATAATGAAATACAAATTGACTTTCTGAAGAAAAGAAAAAAAAATAGTAAAAGTAAAAAAATAAATCCGAAGGATAGGAAGAATTATTAAGAGAAGTAATAGATTGGAATTCTATGGCGATAACGAAGAGAGAGGACGACCTAGAGATCATGAAGGAACGAATTATGTAAGACAATGTAAAGAAGAAACTGCAGATCGGAGAATGTGAAAAAAGGATGGACGGAAAAAGTTGGTTGAGAAGGTAAATGCAGTAGAAATGCCAAGCATAATGTTTACTCGTTGCCGCTATGCCAATGTGTTCTTTCGTTCCCTCTTGTTTACGACCATACCAAAGGATAAATTTAATGTATCGTATATGGATTCAAAGAGAAGATTCTATGAAAAACAACTGTGTGCATATCAGCATACTAAAAATTCCCTATGGATCACATAACCTGATATTTTTCTCTAATCTTAAAGAGAAAATTACACTTATGACTGAAAAAAAAAGTAAAGAAAGATTAAGATTATATTTGGCCAGATATAAATTCACAGTTAGGAAGTTGTAGACAAAGGATAATATTTTGTATTTTGTTTCAAGAACTTTTTAATTCGGACGCTTGTTTTCTCGTAATAATGAGGTGATTACGAAGTTAAAACTGTTCGCGCCATCTTTCTGGTAAACAAGATGTTCAACTGACATAAAGTAATGATAATAACGTTACATAAAACTAATGTTTGTTTAATTTATGTAAAAACGTAAGTGAGAGGATGAGTTGACTCTTGACGAACACCTCTCGTACATTCCTCATGATGTGAAGGAGGTATTGGAGCTTTCTTATTTTTGCAGCCATCAAAACTTGCTTGTTCTCTTTCATCATCTGAAGGATCTCTATATTTGTGACACCACCAGCACTCTTCGATACAGCCACATCTTAAGGGCTTGTAATCTATTACTGAGTGACTCTGTCAATACATTTTTACACACCACAACACAGGACAGAAGACGCATAGCAGCATACAAGTCTCATCTTGTGGTCATTGTTAAATCACGACTTTTAAAAAGTTTCCTCATTTTATTAGCCACATCCCTATCGTTTCCGATGCGAGACTTTACTTCCTCAGCGTTACCTCCTGGGTCGTTTACGATGGTACGAGGTACGTCTATTTATGTACACGTTCCACAGGTTCTGATGTAGGAACACAGTTGTTACTAATGACCATAAATTCTGTTTTAATTACATTAATATCACGTCCGTATTTTCGGCTACTCAGTGTTACTCTATTGAGAAGGCATTGTAGACTTTCCAGATTGTCTGCAAAAGTGACAGTTTCATCTGCATACCGGATGTTATTTATCCATTGCCAATTCAATAGCATTCCAGTTTCCTCCTCTTTCAGTACTTCCCTGAAAATATATTCTGATAGATGTTAAATAGCAATGGGGATATTTTGTACAAACCTGCCGCCTAACGTTCCGTTCGATATGCACATGTTCTATGTTCTCAGCCTAAGTCCTAAGTACTCACTTAAGTTTTCAGTAGAAGTTGACAATAATTCTTATCTTTGTCAGCCAACACTTCTTAAATTTCAATCATCTTCTGATGTTGCACTCTCAAAGCCCTTCTGTTAATCGAAAAGAGGTATAGATGTCGTAATTTATATCTCTGCAACGTTGAAATAACACTTGGATGCTAAATGATGCTTTACCTGTGCCAACTGCATTCCGGAATCCAAACTGTGTAGGCGATATTTATTCTTCGCAGAGTTTCTGTTAATGGCCTTCAGAAAGAGTTTCAACAAGTGCCTCATAAGTCTTTTCATTCTAAAATGACTACACAACTTAGCTCCTGGTTTTTGAGGCAATATAAGTCACTCACGAGGCTTACCGTTTTGCGGAGCACGGGTAAACATTAGAAGTCTTAGAATTTCTGTTTCAAGTGTTTATTAGTATCTTAAAACAAAAACCTTCTCATGTCAAAGTAACTCTCGTTCAACTAAAAAAAACAATGACACAATGAGAAATAGAGCGATAGGATCATAAGTGATGCCAAAATCGTTATTCTTCAAAAGAAGAAACGTTATACCTACAAAACGAACAGGTTGAACAGTACGACGAATTTACGAAAATTCGCTCTTATTCTTATAAAATAAGTAACCTACTATAAAAAATTGTGTAAGCAGTAAATGGTGAACCTGACCTTCAAGATTACAACGTTTTACAGGTTGGTAAAAGAGATCGGACATGAATTCGTGAAGAGAGGCATGTCTTTTAAGTGAAAGAGATGACATAATTGTTTGGTGGAGGCATACTTTATTAATACTTTATTTATAAATTAAAAAATCCCCAGATTACCTGATCGTTTATCTTGACTAGTCATGGATAAATGTGGGACACACTATTACTAAGTCGTGGACTGACTCGATTTAAAAACTCAAAATAGGCATATTTAAATGGACTCAAATTTGAAGAATCAATCCGCCGTGTTACGGATGATGCGGCTTATGATGAGATGAAATGAGAAGCTATACCGACAACGAAATCAAATGCAGTTGACATAAAGGCGTCGTTGGATTCTGAGGGTACTAATATTCACAGAATATCAGAAAACGTAATTTTTCAACTTAGGAAATTACGTTCGATATCAGTACTTATCAGCGAAGTGAATTTATTAACGGAAGAAAAGTATTCACCGTATGTAGACTGCTACTACACCACTGCAAGCTAAATGCCATTGAAATAGTGTGGAGTTACATAAATAGCAATGTTTCTCAACACAACATAACGTTTAAGCAGCACGATTTACAAAAACTGATCGATGTTGCTTTTGAAAAAGAGAAACCTGAGATGAGGGTAAGTCATCATTGCCACATTCATAAAATCGAGGAAACAATTTGGAGGACCAATGAACTTAAATTGTTTGAGTCACGAATTTATAGAAGAGTAATTCAACATGGATTTCAACACTGAGCACTATTTCACCTAGAATTTATTCAGCTACTAAATTGAATGTAAGAAGTATTGTCGGTGGAAGATATTTTTAAGCACTTGGACATGTTAAACATTTCAAAATTTTATTTTCTTCATTAGTTTTTCAGAGGAAAAGAACTTACTCAGAGTAAAGCAATAGTTTCATGCCGAAAACAAAGCAGCTACTTTAAATCCATAATACGCTACCGAACCCAATTTTTATAATGTATATACCTACAGAAACATTCATGTTTGTGCTAAAATTCAAACACTGTTAAGAAAGGCATAGCGCCTGCTGGGATACTTGAACATGACAAAGGTTATGTTTTGGGGCTGGAGCGTGTCCGTACGTTTCCCCGGGGGACCGAGGCTGAGGGTGTACCTCACACTGCGCGACGAACAATAGCGTATTAGCCCTTTCACTGTCCACTATATTTAGATAAAAGTCGTTTTACTTGTGTACTCCCAAACAGGGCGCCTGGCAACCCCATTACATATGTAAGCACCATGAGAAGAGTGTAAAATTTATCCAGCCAACCCTTTTTACAATATGAGCGTTTTTATTGAATTAATACAAAGAACAGTGCGTAGGTTAGCGAACTCATTTTCATTCAAATGTAAACCCAGAATGTACGCTCGTGAAACGATTGTAAACATGTAATATGTTTTACAATTAGTACAGTTAAATACGTGATATATGTTTACTAAATAATTGCAACAATGAAAACATGATGTTTGCGTGTTAGTAACATGAATGTTAGACATGTTAATTTAGAAAAAAAAACAACAAAACAGCCATTTCCACAATTACGGAAACGGGCATACGATATTAATCTATATAATTTATGATGAAGACTAACAGAACCCACACCGCTTTTCATCACAGGAAGGGAAGGCCTACTGTTCAACGATGGTGATGAGATAATAAGATATATGAGACGATGGACAATGTAATTGCCGATAAAAGAGGAAGTAAAAATCACTGCTTATACGAATCAAATTACAAGGCGCTGAAGTGTACATATAGTGACAGCAGGTGTGGTATCTTAAATAAACAAAACTTTTGTGTAACCTATGTTATTACTTATTTTTGTAACCGGCTCAAACATCGATAACAAATACTTGTTAGTTGTTAATTGCTAATTTTGAAAATAGTACTCGAGTTTAAACGTGGTCGTATGATCACTGAAGATGATCCTCGCAGTGAACGCTCAAAAAGTGTAACAACTCCTAATGAAAATGAACAGGTGTTTACACGAATCTTACAACTTACTAAAAAGTTTAGTTCTACCGCTCCGCGAACGTTTCAACTAATCCTCATGTTGTTTTAAATTTATGCCACGTTACATTATCAGAGCTGTTGGACCGGTCAATGGTCAATAAATATTTTATTACTGAGGTTTGGGACGACACGAAGTGTGGAAGAGGGTAGTAGCGACAGTTAGCCATTTGAGTTGCCGTTTAGTGTAACACCAGATGTCGGAAATACTGGTGTAAATATCTTTAGCAGCTTTGTATCTTTCGATAACTACAAGGATGTCCAGGAGAATTCTTATCTCTGCCACGTGTAAGAAATTTACGTTTTTCTTGAGATCGAAGCTCTTGTTATACTGTATTCCATAATTAGTTCCAAGTAGACATGATACTGTAATGTGCTCACTTGAGTACTGTATATTCTCTGATTGTAGAAAATAACGTTCTAGAATGACGTTACATTGACCAATACACTCCGTAAACCATAACACCATTTCATTCAGCTATATATTTGCCGCTTTTTTTATAGAAGAAACATGAGTCAGCTATTAAAATTTGTCTTAAAAGCAGCTACGACCATTTATTCAGTTTGGATTGCAATCACTCAGTTCCAAAGAACCAACAACACCTTTCAGTTCCATCGCGGAGGTCAACAAATGTTTTCGATGACCATCTGTTTATAAATGGCTTACATTCATATTAACAACAGTATTTTAATAACTTTATAATTACAATATTGTTATAATAATAATAATAAAAACAACAACAACAACAACAACAACAACAACAACAACAACAACAAAAACAATATTGGTAATAACAACAACGGCGACAACTACAACAAAAATAATAATTTTGGAATCTCTTAAGTTTAGAGATAAAGTGGAAAAATAATAACATGTGTTCTTATTAAATCTTTTAAAAAACGAATAACCAATTACGGTACTGTAATTTTTCAGACTCCTGTAAATAGCCTACTTTAACTTGAACATATAGCTTACTTTTATGCCTTTTTAGGAACCTGTATTCGAAATAATTCCACTTCTTAGTTTTGTGTTTTAATTTTTGTAAATTGATGGGAATAGAGTAATCTTTATAAAAGTATAGCCAAAATATCATTATAAGAATTTTTATAAAATATTTATATTTTCACTTTTTTATTTTCTACACTACCATTTATAAAATATTAAAATGCTCGAACCAACGGAGAAATAGAATTATCGTCGAGCCCTTATCACATATGTAGAGCATAGTTACTGTAGACATGTTGTATCATCCCGGTTTGAGCCATTGTTTTTTACAGGGAACCGTCGGTGTTACAGCGGATTTAGTAATCAGTTCAGTTCATGTTAGATTCGCAATATTTTCCGCGTGTTCGAGAGCTACAAGTGAATCTCTTTGCACCTTTGCGGGCCAAAACACTGCTGGTGATGAATAATTAGCGTGAGACTTTTCTATTTTGTTTCACAGATTAATTCCGGTCTACCAATTAACCGGTTTTGTAGCAGGATATCTCGGACCTCTTAAAAGTTGTCGTTCATTACAAATGTGTTACGTTTCATGGTTCGCTTACGGTTGATATTCTAACCCTTTCTGCTGGTATCAGGGTGTCTTTTGATGGGGAAGGCTTAACCATTTTTTACCCGTTATAACTTTACTAGGATTAATGTATGAATTCAATCTTGGATAACAGTCAAGTACAGTTCGTTATAATATTTTAGGAACGAGAGGCATGTCGATGTCACACATTCGGAAAAGACGGTGACATTGTTCGCTTTCTTCGGCTGTCGACAAATACGTTTGTCGTTCAAGCTTCCGAATTGTTGAACCGCTTTCCAGCTGATTCCTTAATGTTCTCCTTGAAGACTGAGTGAAGACTGAGGGAGGAGGGCACTTTCGATGTACCATTGTTTCATTTAACAATTCACAGTTTCTTTTAGCCCGTCACGGGTATTCCTGCTAAAATGCCAACGTATCCTGCGTAAAAGAGAAATATACTGAAATATACTAAAGACCAAAAATGTTTGTTAAAAAGGTAAGGTGTTATGATAGCGTTAAAACGAAAATATTAATTTTTAATACGACTGTCGTATGCAACTAGTTTGTTGACCAATAACGCCAACTAGCCTCAATGGTTCACGCCCTGGTGTTTTCAACATAGCCTCAAAAGAGGACACCCAATATACAAGATAATTCCGATTTATAATTTGAAAATTAAGTACAAATAAGTAAATTTTAAACCGTATACGTTAGAAGAAAGTATGGATTTCAAAACACTCGTTTATGAACACATGAAAATACTATGAAAAAATTTATTCATCGGAAATAACAACGCTCATTGCATCGTGATGAACTTTACTTTGGCTCGTATACAGACCGCAGCGTTCTTTGGCTCGTATGCAGGCCGCAACGTTCTTTGGCTCGTATACAGGCCGCAGCGTTCATTGGCTCGTATACAGACCGCAGCGTTCTTTGGCTCGTATACAAGCCGCAGCGTTCATTGGCTCGTATACAGGCCGCAGCGTTCTTTGGCTCTATAATGAATATTATATTAATATTTACTTATAATGGGTAATATGCAATTTACTTGGATTAATTAATTACTTTCGTGCCATGCGTTGTGCAGCCATTTAATACAATGTAATTATTTTGATTATTCATAAACAAAATACTTGATATCATCTAATAAATTAATATTGTCAATTCATTTATATTACTGAACAAAAGAAAATCTTAAAATTCTACTTTATATTTCATTCAAAATTTAAGTTAACATCTGGGTTATCTGTGGTAATAATAAACGCATATATAGGATCAACTTAGATAACTAGTTTATTTATCATTCACAATAAATTATAATCATACATAAGAAACGTCGATGTACCTGTAATACATACATATTTTATAAGAACAAATTCATGTTTAAATATATGCTGAAACAAAGAAGACATACATACATATATAAATCAAATAAGATAACAATTCATATTCTAATTATTGATGCGTTCATTAATCCCAGATAGTTTTTTGTTAGTATATTCATTAATTACGTTTTTAATTCTAATTTATACTCATTGCGTTTATTAATAATTTCCCAGGGATGAATTCTTTGAAAGAATCAGGTCAGTAGAAGTAGCTAAATAGTAATGATTAAAATAATGGTTACTTGATTTATGAAATATCCATTAGTATTTGGTGATGTCCAGTCTCAGTGATGAGGATGACATGAAGACACATCTCGTTGAATGCCGCTGATATCACAAACACCTGCACGCACTCCCGATCACTCGCGTTGACGTAGATTTATGTGAATAATTAATGTTTAGTGTTCAATCAAATACTTCATCTTACGATGTGTGTTGTGTGTTCATTTTAACGTTACTGTACATGTCTAGTTCCACTTATATCACTGTTTTATCAAATATACGTGTGATTGATTAATTAGTTTAATGTTTCATGTTCTTAAGGTTTTAATGAGATGTAGTAACACTGAATAAGATTAAGTTCAACTGTTTTGTATAGTACGTATGTGGTGATATTTGTTCGTGTAACGATCTGATTGTTCGCTTTGAATAATTATTACCTAAGTCCGTTACATCGCACTTCGAAATTCACTATTAAAAGTTTACTAAGTCTGACTATCGTGACATGATGATTTCACTAAGTCTGCTAACTTACGAGTTGATGTATTAACTCCCGAACTTGAGTTATCTCTCCGAACAATTAAATATACTCTTGAGAACTTAGAGTAAAACTGACTCCGAACAATTGAAATGAACTGTTTGAAAAATTGAGATATACTGGCCTCGTCCCCGTCTTGGACATATAGTTTTATTAAATCGTCCCTACTCAAAATTTTGTCCCTGGCGCTGTTTACGCCTTCTTTACTCGTGATTGGTCAGTTTTGAGTTTTCTTGGAATAGTTTGTCCCACTATGTTAAGACCCTCCGTCATCGTTCTTCTGATAGGTTCTTTGTTTTTGTTGCTATGGAAACAGTCCTCTCCATAAGTGTTTTCCGTGGCTCTGGGCTTCTGATAGGTTCTCAGACATCCCCCGATTTTGCTCTGTCGAACGTTGACCCTTTTAGTAGAAACTTTAGCTATTATACGCTTGTCTATCAACCCATTGTCTGAAGTAAACTCAGTGTTTTTCCGGATTGCCTTTTATCTGTACTTTCGGTTCTCCCGAAGTATTGTTCTGTGTTATACCCCTTTTTTGTAGCTATTAATAATTTTGGACATTTGCTGGCTGGTGAAGTCACCCCAACTTTCCACTCGTAAATTCCGTCTGACACTTAGACGATATCTCCAGCTGCGTAACATGACTTGAGTTTTTGTCTGATCTCTGCTTTAGTATTGTTTCTTAAGGTGCAGTGCATCCGTTCCTTTGTAACATACAGTTTTCCCCTTTCTGTAGTCCATCGTATATTGACGTAACTTGGTCGAACATCTGCCACATTTCTCAGTACAAGTGTGAATGTCCTCTCCTACATTGTTACAGCTGTAGTGAGCAATAATTCTGAACTAAACTTTCCCTGTCATCATGTACAACCAATTTCTATAGCCGAGTCAAACTTAACGTCTTTCTATTGTCTAGTTAGCGACGCTGCTCTGACATCTTCTCATTACGTTTTATTTATTGCGTCAACTATAAGTCGTTGACACCGCTTCGTGTGAACGCACTCCGTCGAGGAGAAAATTTAAAAAATTTTAAATTTTTGCTCGTTACAGCTCGTATACAGGCCGCAGCGTTCTTTGGCTCGTATACAGGCCGCAGCGTTCTAGTTTTATCATAGGATGGTGATAGCTTATAGATACACTGACTCGTTTGTACAGAACTGCACGGGATTCTTACAGATAAGCAATTGATCTTATTAAAAGCATATCCGTAACTGACTCAGTTATCCCCCCTCCAAAATATAAAAAAAGAAAATAATAATAATGTAATAATGGAAGGAGGAGAAGACGACCAAGGGATAGTATAACAATCCAATCCATTGCCGATCATAGGCGAGTCCGCAAGTCGTCTCTATCTAACCCAGTTGTTGGCGATTTGTTTAATTTCTTCTTCTTCTTCTTCTTCTTCTTCTTCTTCTTCTTCTTCTTCTTCTTCTTCTTCTTCTTCTTCTTCTTCTTCTTCTTCTTCTTCTTCTTCTTTCACAATGATTAAACCGTTTGGTACATTGCGACTCACTGACTGATCTATCTTTTTTCGACTTAGTAAGATTTCTTGTTCCCCTGGGTCTATACAATAGGATTTGTTTTGGCAGGTGTTTATCCTTCATTATCAAAATTTGGTCTTTCCACCATTCCCTATATTCTTCAGTCTTCTTGTTTATGTGAAAGATATTCCTGATTGCATCGTTTTCAAGTCTTTACCATCTTCTTGTGCCCAAAACCGGACCTCAGGAACCTCATTTCAGCCGCCTAGACTCTACTACAAGTTGTTTAATTTCTCCGCAAGATCTCCCCAACATCTTTGCCTCTTCAAAGATTGCTCGTCTACATGTGATCCTTGGCGTCTTCAAATAGTATAACAGCAACAACAAAAAACACAGAAAATCACTGTTGAACAAATAAATGTGACAACAGTGGTCGAGGGAACATTGAAGAGAAACAACTTACACAGAAAGAATTTAGTTAATGCAAGTAATAAAATGGAGTAACCAAATGAAATGAAATAAGACTAACGCCGGATACGGTAGATATTACCTATGAATTACTTAAATCTCAGAAGAATTTACGTGTTAGAAGAAGCGCTTTAGGAATTAGTTCAGGCGTTTTTTACGCGGCTTTTAGCGCGAAAATTACTTATATTTACAAGAGGAACCAAATCATTACGTAAAACTCAAATACGAATACAACTGAAACTAAGGGAAAATAATATGTTGCTAGTATGTGGTGGATATTGCGTTTGGCGTATCACATATACTTTGCGTATATTACTTTTGGTATAAATACTTTTGCACTTAGCATTTACACTTTGCGTTGAGACAAATATTAGGCAACGCTTTTGTTTACATTAATACACAATTTGTTACAGACTTCCCTCCAATAAATCACTTTCACACGTAATATATCAACCTTAACTAAAGCTTGATAACATAACATTATGTATAATCTGCGGGGAGAAGATCGAACAGATCTTCGTATCGTACATCGTGTGAGCCAATTATGTTGTGTACGAGTACGCGTACTTATTACATTACGGAATGCATTGGACCTGCGATATTTAATTTCCTACTGATTTCATGCAGTTCCAAGTAAGTGAATTTATAAGTAAAAAAATGCTGTAGACAGTTTAATAGTACACAAATGGCAGAATAATTGTGTTTTATCGTGAATTTGAGCAGAACATGACCCTAAAAGTAAAGCCGAGTTTAATTTATTTAACCGTTCATGCGTGTGTATACACACGTCAGCGCACTCTACGTTTGATTCACGGTACTACGCATTTGTTTACATTGATATGCACGTATAATTGGAGAAATTTATTACACATACTGGCAACTAGTGTTTTCTATCCATTTGCCGTATATAATGTAATCCGGATGTAGAAAATCGATAGTTCGAATCAATACCATTAGTTTTTTTTAATCAGCTCGTGGTGGACTGTGCAGTAGTCATATAATATACGGTGACAACCCTAATTCCAGTCTGAACGGGAATGACCGCTGCTGTTAGTAATTAATGGACATTCCTATTTCCCGAGTCAATCACTTCCGCTATTCCTATTGGAGCGTCGGTAATGGTCTGATGCTGTTCAGTTCACGTCAACTGTACATTATTGTTTGCGCTCTACACACGTAATCGATTGTACGCAACAATGGTGATCTTGTCATGTTTGTTTATCGCCATGGCAATGGAATTGAATTTTTATGCAGCATTAGATGTCATCAATACAATATTTTGAGTGCTCGCTGAAAATTTAAAGCAGTGTGAGTGAGTTCGTTAGCGCAGGGATTTATTGTCGGACTTCACCATAAGTTCAATATTGTTGTTCATTATAGTGCTTGTGATAATATTTAAGTTATAAGAATTACAAACGACTAGAGTTAGTCGAGACTGTATAATTACAGTTAGTTGATTCTCGAACTGTGTGAGGCACAATTAATGTAGTTTATTCCACAGCACAATTTTGTTTGTAATATCTTGTTCCTTCTGGAGTAACATCAGTTGGGTAACAGTTCAGTTGAAATCGCCGTATACAGAAAAGTAAAAAGGATTTTTAATACGCTTTTAGATACATGCATATTAAACGGGTATACATCCTTATGTCTACAGTTTTTTGCCAAAATTTATCCGCGCCATTAGAATTTATTTTCTATAAATTATCTATGTAATGATTATTTTAATCTCTGACTTTATGACTTTTCCAGGAGACACACAAGTTCTTTCTAAAACATATTTTGTTATTATTCCAAGTATATTTTGAGACAGAATTTGTGGCGGAGGAGAAAAACTTGAAATTCTTTAACATTGCTAATATTACAAAACTTGACGTTAAAATCACTGTTTCACCACAACAGTTATATGTGTACATTGTACCACTTTAAAATTCTCCCGTATCAATCTTAAACCTCACTGTTGGGATCGCCAATTTTGTAACGATGTTATGAATACGTCTTAGAAGCCCTACGTTGTTGGCGTCAATTTTGTAACGATCTACGTTTTCGCTCGTGTCGCTCTTTAATTATGCCCCACTGTTGTAGGCGTCAATTTTGTAACAGTCTTTTATTTCTCGTATTATATTTACCACACGTTGATAGCGTCAAATCTATAACAATTTAAAAGGGTCCCATAATGATAATAACTATGACTGTGGAACTCACCTTTTTCCGCCGTTCATTTCAAAATTCTGCGTTGCCAACTCTTCCTCGTAACTCGAAATAGGTTATGTTTATTATATCAAAACCAATTATGTTTTTAAAACTATCGGAAACCAAGCATACAGTATTACGGATAATACTGCTTTAATTATCCATTTCTCAAACCCTTTAGTTCCGAATTAACGTTCTAGAATATTTAAGTCAAATTGCCTGGCTTACTTTATTTATTGCCGGTTGGCTATTCTGTTTATCAACCGGTGATGGTCGATTTCGT
Organism: Magicicada septendecula; assembly: GCA_034769895.1. Lineage (NCBI taxonomy): Eukaryota > Metazoa > Arthropoda > Insecta > Hemiptera > Cicadidae > Magicicada > Magicicada septendecula. Next base: position 310,754,553 of record CM068368.1, read on the forward strand.
TTAATCTCAGGGCGTGTAAATGTCCTTTTGGCTACAGAAAAAAGTATTGAAACACACAAATAAAAGTACAAGCTTTACAATAAATATACAATTATTATATATTTGAAAAAATATGGACGATTATGGTCACAAACTAAGTTCGAAAGAATTAGTGTTTCTAGGTTAAGTTGGTTTGTACAGTATTGAATTAATTTACAGTTTTCGCACAAGAAATAACTATAATAGTGGTTTTGGTGTTAGTTTTAATTGTTCATTATCAAAATAAGTCCACAATTTTAATTAGTGAGTGTGAAATCGGTGTTATTAGTGTAATTCACTTTGTCTGTCTTCGTTACGTGATAACTCAAAAATAGTTTATACTTAGCGACTGTTTCTTCATCTCAGGTTCAGTTAAAATGTCTTGAGTATAGTTGGTTTTCCTTTAAGTGATTTATCCACTTCTGTGATCCACTTGGAACTGCTTTTTGGATTATTATTAATAATCTCTGATGCTATATTCAGATTTTTATTAGTTAGTTCGTTTTCTATTACTTTTTTTCTTTTACTCTCAAGCTCTGTAATTTCTTTAGTCTTTACTCATTAATGGTTCCTAAAGAACTCCCAAAATTATTTACCTAAATTTGTTGTTGCTAGGGTTAAAATACGAAATTTGATTGGTGGACATGATGAGATACTGTTACTGAAATACATTGTCTTTCTGTACAAAATTGGTCAAATATCTTTAAATTGGTCTAATTCCCTTATACTAACTGTGAATCTAAATCTAATAACATCATTGTCTTGCTTTTAACTTGTACATCAATTTGAAACCAAACAAGGGTACTTTTAGTTAACAAATAATGATTTTACATTTTTACCACCTAATTTTCTTAATAATTAATTTTAAACTACTTATTTCGAATACATTTTTGTTGTGCAGACTAATATCATTAAACCTATTCCTATTACATTCATTATTTCACTAAACCTTGCTGTTATACTTTAAAATTTACAATTTTCTAGTTTTTTATATAGGCCTAGCAGCTAACGTGTCTGAAATCCTATAACTACACTTATTCTAACAAATGATATTTATTTTGTTACTTTAAAACATCTTCTACATAAACAAACTAACATAAGTACTTAAAATACAACATTTTTTGGTTTCTAAATCTTATAAAACAATATAATCTTTTACTTATAGACAAAATACATAATTTCCTTGGTCTAATTTTAGTACAACAGATTATGTATTGTCTGTTAGTCTTAAAACTTTACACATAACTTCATGAACATAAATAATTAAATCTATATCTATATAAGCCAAATACCACTGACTGACTCACTGATCACGATATCTCTGAAACCACTGAATGGATATCAATGAAACTTTGAACATAGCTTCATCGTAGGTCTTAAGTGCTCACTAAGAAACGATTTAAAAACTTTCACTCCTAAGGGGCAACCCCCCCCTCATTGTATGTATGTATCTATGTATGTATGTTCCACATCTCCTCCTAAACCACTGGACCGATTTCAACCAAACTTAGCACAAATATATTACGCGACGGGAGAACCAACATAGGATAGGTGTTTTTTTCGATGGGGTCCTTTGGGGGGTTCTTTGGGGTCTTTCACATCTCCTCCTAAACCACTGGACCGATTTCAACCAAACTTGGCACAAATATTTTACGCAACTGGAGAACCAACATAAGATAGGTGTTTTCTTCGATGGGGTCCTTTGGGGGGTTCTTTGGGGTCTTCCACATCTCCTCCTAAACCACTGGACCGATTTCAACCAAACTTGGCACAAATATTTTACGCAACGGGAGAACCAACATAGGGTAGGTGTTTTTTCGACACGATCCTTCGGGGGTCCTTTTGGGGGTCCTTTGGGGTCTTCCACATCTCCTCCTAAACCACTGGACCAATTTCAACCAAACGTGGCACAAATATTTTACGCAACGGGAGAACCAACATAGGACAAGTGTTTTTTCGATACGATCCTTTGGGGGGTCCTTTGGGGTCTTCCACATCTCCTCCTAAACCACTGGACCGATTTCAACCAAACTTGGCACAAATATTTTACCCAACGGGAGAACCAACACAGGACAGGTGGTTTTTTTCGATACGATCCTCTGGGGGGTCCTTTGGGTCTTAAAAATCTATTAGATCTGGTTACTGTGGCAACCCAATAGAATAGATTCTGGTTACCATAGCATCGGTGGAAGTCTCCTGCGTAGGAAGTAGCGCGGGAGTCGTCCGACGGACCTTCCCCGGAGTCCATCCACGGAACCCGGGGAGTCTTAGGTCGGATCCCACGAAAGACGTCGGGGCCAGAGTCCACGGTTCTTATAAATAAAGATATAGGTTATGATATCAAAGTTGGTGTACGCAAAGCGGTGAGAAAATACAATGAAAAGAGGTCACTTATTCCCTGGAAGATAAAATCTTTGTCGGGCTTTAAATATGACTGTAATACTGACTACAACAATGACAAGATTTTATCTATTGGTGATTTTATACAGTGTAAATGGTGGGGAAAGAGGAAAGTCCTGGGTTATGTTGTAGCAACGGAAAAGTCCACCTTCCTCTCATTAAAGAACTACCAGAACCTCTCCACAGCCTTCTGAGGGAAGACTGTTTCTCTCATGGCCAGTTGTACGTTGCCTGTTCAAGAGTTAGCACTCCTGACAGTCTGGTTATTCTTCACCCAGAAGGAAAAACTAAAAACTTTGTGTACAAAGAAGTTCTTTAATGATCCGATGATTAGTTCTTCATTACAAGTTAATAAATTGAAGAAAAATCTGAAATGTTTTCATACTCAACACAACTTCATATAACAAAAATGTTTAATGTTTATTTTAAATAAAATATATAAGAGGTTATAATTATATATTTATAAGAAACCTACTTTAATTGAACTTTATTAATTAAATAAGATTTTCATTACGTACAACGTATAAGCCAAATACCACTGACTGACTCACTGATCACGATATCTCTGAAACCACTGAATGGATATCAATGAAACTTTGAACATAGCTTCATCATAGGTCTTAGGTGCTTACTAAAGGTTTTAAAAACTTTCACTCCTAAGGGGCAAAAAACCAAATACTGAAATTTATCGCGGGAATTGCATACTTGGTAAATGAAGTGGTTGACATCTCAGTTTACTGGAAACCCCGAAGTCCTGAGTTTTTAATCATTGTTTTAAATTGAAAAAAACTTCGTTGTTTGCAGGTTCTTATAGTCGAGAAAATTTCGAAGTTCAATTAATTAATAAATGTATGTCCTTTTTTCTCGGAAATGGCTCTAACGATTTTCTCGAAATAAATAATAAATAGCTGTTGCTATGAACGTAAATAAACAAACTAAGAGTTGAGAATTTGTACAATCTATCTAATCCTATACTATTAAGCGAGCAATAATTGTATTGAACGATTTTCTCGAAAGTTGGTACTTAAGGGTATTTGATACCAGAAATCGATTGGACTCGGTCACATTTTCCGCAAAATTCGTTTAACCCTTTAATGGGCTATGGGAAGTATACTTCCCAATGTATTTTTTAGTGTATTTTTGAAGTGAAAACTTCTATAGGCACGTTGGGTGATTTTTTGGATGGGTAAAATCTTATGAGTTCGCGTCACCGACATGCTAATGTTAACATTATGACTCTGTAGCTATAAGTATGACGTGTTGCGCGTGGCCAGCAGTGAAAGTATAGATTATACTTGTGTGTAATACTATTATTTATACTATTTAACACACTTTTATCGTTTACGTACTTTATTTTGGAGTTTCTTACACTGCCGAATTTGCTATCGCGTGTTCGATCCCTAGCGCGATTTTGGCTTTCCGTATTAACGCAATACTTATGATCTATTGTAACATTAGTGTTGTGTATATGTATATAAGTAAAGTTAAATTGACTACGTGGAAAGTTTAATGTGTGTATACTGTGCATTGTTTAAATTGTGTTTTAGTTTGATCATTATTTTAAATGTTCAAATGTACGATCACTGTGCAGTACAAAAGTGAGTACTAAATATGTTAATATTTTTATATAGAAAAATGAATAACATAAACAAAGCATGTATTTTCAAATATTTCCAATATTCGTATCAATATTTCCGTTTAAAAATTTGATATTATTTATTTTTTATTTTTGATATTTGACCTCTGCCATACATCATGCAATGAGTATTTCATAGTGGCTTAGGAGTTATCTTACTAGCGTAAAATGTATATAATTGTTGCTCGGAGTGCCGATAGATGTGAAAACCAGACTGATGTTAAAGATTTTAATTTACAAAAAATTTTAATTTTTGATACTACAAATAATTTGAATATCCAAAAAAACCACTGTTATTTCATAGTTTTAAGTTTTCACTTCTGTCGGCAGTCCTCAATGACTGCCTATTTTATTTTCTACAGGCAGTTATATTCATACCAACGTGAGTGTTAATATTTTTACTTGTTAATTATGCAATTAACATTGCATAAATATGCAATTATTCGGTTATTCTTTTTCTTAAGGTACAATATCCATCGATGGTGTAGTGGTGCCTCATCGAATAGTTCCCATGACAGGTGATGGATCATGTTTCTTTTACTCATTATCATGGCTCATGTACGATACTGACTCACAAGCTAATGATTTGCGGGCCACTGTCGTGCAACACATTTCCAACAACTGGGGACGGTTCAAGCCCTTTACTATGATGCCGTGTGGGACCATAAATTACAGAACTAAGACACAATACCAATCTCATTCTCTGGTATATGTGGTCTCTTCGCACCACATACGCTACTTGCAGTGAAATCATGGCTGCTGGTGAACTTTACCCATGTGATATTCAAGTATATCGAGATGGCACGTTGATCATGAGATTTGGGGGGCGCGACGAAGGGAAGCCAGTTATAAGAATGAAGTGTTCAGGCCCCATGATGTCGACACACTTTGAGCCAATCATTCCAGTAGATGAAATGCCAACACCTTATGACCAACAATCGTCCCTAATGCAGACGCCGCCTACATTACTTCCGGTAGAGGTACTGTTACCAACAACTGCTTCTCACAGCCCTCCTCCAGTGCCTGACGAAGTAACAGAACCAGAAACCCAGGACCACTCTCATGAAAGTGAAGTAGCTCCTCCCTGTACGAAGCGACGAGGAAGGAAACATCGTGCCAGGTTCAGTGACTCCAGCAAAAGAAAAAGGCACAGAGAAGCTGTCAAAAAGTATTCAGAGAATAATCCTGAAGTAAATAGAAAGGCAGTTAGAAAGTACAACGAAAAAAACCCTGAAGTTCATATCACAGCAGTTAAAAACTATAATAAAATAAAATAAATCCTGAAGTACACCGAGCATCTGTTTCCAAATACACAGAAAAACATCCACAAGTAAACAGAGAAGCGGTGAGAAAATACAATGAAAAGAGGTCACTTATTCCCTGGAAGATAAAATCTTTGTCGGGCTTTAAATATGACTGTAATACTGACTACAACAATGACAAGATTTTATCTATTGGTGATTTTATACAGTGTAAATGGTGTAATGCTAAAAAGTGGAAAGAGGAAAGTCCTGGGTTATGTTGTAGCAACGGAAAAGTCCACCTTCCTCTCATTAAAGAACTACCAGAACCTCTCCACAGCTTTCTCACAAGTGAACATCCAGAGTCTGAACACTTTTTGGTAAACATAAGAAAATATAATGGTTGTTTCCAAATGACATCTTTCGGAGCCAAAGAAATAAAAGAAGGGAACTTCACGCCAACTTTTAAAGTACAAGGTCAAGTCTACCACAGGATAGGGAGTTTGTTGTCTTCACCTCCAAACAATCCCTCATTTTTACAAATATATTTCCTTGGAGACGACGAAAAGGAGACAAACACTAGATGTAACAATTTTCCAAACGTAAAGCCTTGGTTAGTTGCCAAACTTCAAAAAGTGCTTCACAATCACAATTCTTACATAAACGATTTCAAAACAGCATTGGAAAGTGTTCCAGAAGGCCAGGAGTTCAAAGTAGTAATCCATGCAGACAGAAAGCCCGTAGACGGACATAGGGGTCAGTTCAATGCACCCACAACAAACGAGGTGGCTTTAGTGATCGTAGGCCAGGAGTTTGCAAAGAGGGACATCATTCTCCACAGCAGAGACTCTAAGTTACAGCGCATAAGTGAAACTCATCGATCTTATGACGCTTTGCAGTATCCACTTATGTTCTGTCGTGGGGAAGATGGTTACTCCATTGCCATTCCACAGTGCAACCCAAACACTAAAGCCCCTCTAAAAAAAACTGTTTCAGCTTCAGAATTTTACTCATTCCGCATAATGGAGAGAGATGGCCAGCAAAATTATTTGTTACTTTATCGCAGTCTCCTGAATCACTATTTTTGGTTGACATGTATACCAAATTGAGACAGAAAGACTCAACTTCGTAAGGAACAATCAGAGTAAGCTGCGGACCGAAAACTATGTGCATCTGCGGGACTCCATGTGCAAAAATGATGGGCAAGCCAATAATATAGGCAAAATGGTTGTTTTACCTTCCAGCTTTACAGGTGGACCCCGTTACATGCATGAGCGGACTCAGGACGCCATGACATATGTACGCAAGTACGGCCGTCCTGATCTGTTCATCACATTTACATGTAACCCTAAATGGACCGAAATACAAGAAGCATTAAGTGCACGACAAAGGCCTCAAGACAGACACGATATTATTGCCAGAATATTTCACCTCAAAGTAAAGAAAATGATGCATGTCTTGACAAAAGGCAATGTTTTCGGTCCAACAAGGTGTTACATGTTAACTGTGGAATGGCAAAAAAGAGGTTTACCGCACGTGCACATACTGCTCTGGCTGCAGAATAGGATCATGCCCCATCAAATCGACAGTGTGATAAGTGCAGAGATCCCTGATCCTGAAGTCGATCCTCCCCTTCATGACATTGTTAAGTCCACAATGATTCATGGCCCTTGTGGAAATGTTAACAGAAACTCGCCCTGCATGGTAAACGGCCAATGCACCAAGAGATATCCGCGGCCTTTAGCAACACAAACTCAAACTGCGGATGACGGTTACCCCCAGTATCGCCGACGGTCTCCTGCCGATGGTGGTTTCTCGGTCAACATTAAAGGAGTTGATCTAGACAACCAATGGGTGGTACCGTACAATCCTGTTCTTTCCCGCTCTTTCTTAGCCCACATAAATGTTGAACTGTGCAACTCCGTCAAGTCGATAAAGTATATTTGTAATAATGTGAACAAAGGCAGTGATCAGGCAGCGTTTAGGTTGGAGAATGAGTGGGATGAAGTTTCTAAGTACGAATCAGGTCGCTACATCAGCACTTCCGAAGCGGCTTGGCGTATTTTCTGTTTTCCTATTCATGAAAGGTTCCCACCAGTAGTGCAGTTATCAGTCCACCTTGAGAACGGCCAGAGGGTATTTTTCACTTCCGACAATCTTCTGGACAAAATCCAACATCCACCAAAAACCACATTAACAGCATTTTTCGAACTCTGCAAAACCGATTCCTTTGCCAGAGGCCTTCTTTACTGTGAGGTCCCAACATACTATGTCTGGAAAAATAACCAGTTTTGCAGAAGAAAGCAAGGAAAAGGCGTTCCAGGACATCCAGGAGTAAAAAAAGATCATGTACTTGGGAGGGTATATACTGTACATCCTAACAATGTCGAGTGTTTCTATCTGCGTCTCCTGCTACACGAGATTCGAGGACCAACGTGTTTCAATGATCTTAAAAAGGTATCTGGTATAGTTCATCCTATGTACCAGTCTGCCTGTAGAGCATTAAGGTTGTTGGAAGACGACATGCAATGGGACCTAACCCTGCAAGAAGCTTCCATTTCAGATTCGCCTCACAAAATCCGAGAGCTGTTTGCTGTAATATTGGTGTTTTGCCAAGTTGCAGATCCCTTAGCACTTTGGGAAAAACACAAAGGAAAGTCTATCAGAGGACATAAGAAGGCAGATTGAGATTGAAAGTCATGGTTTAGAGATTGAACTTTGCAAGGACACAGTTCATAATAAATGCTTACTATGTCTTGAAAATATGATCTTATCTATGTCAAACCAATCTCTCCAAGACTTAGGTTTATCTCCACCACCTCAAGACACAAACATTGTTACAGTCAATCGCGAGTACCTGAAAGAGCTCTCCTACAATACAGTTCAGCTTTCTGATATGGTTGCTGAGAACTTTCCTAAACTTAATGCGGATCAGAAGAACGCTTACAATGAGCTCATTGCCAACATTAATGATGGACTCGGTCAGCTGTTTTTTCTCGACGCACCTGGTAGCACTGGAAAAACGTTCCTACTAAACCTACTTCTTGCCAGCGTTAGGAAAGACAGAAAGATTGCCATCTCTGTGGCTTCTTCAGGTATAGCAGCTACATTGCTGGATGGAGGTAAAACAGCTCACTCTGCCTTTAAACTGCCTCTGAATTTAAACATCTCCCAGACTCCACTCTGCAACATTTCAAAACAAAGTGACACAGCCAAGGTCTTGAAAGAGTGCAAGTTGATAGTTTGGGATGAATGCACCATGGCTCACAAACGAGGGATAGAAGCCCTAGACAGAACTTTACAGGACATTCGTAGCAGTAAAACCTGATGGGTGGAATAACAGTACTACTGGCCGGAGACTTTAGACACACTTTACCTGTTGTGCCTCGGGGAACACGAGCAGATGAAGTTAAAGCCTGCCTGAAGTCGTCTTACCTCTGGCCCAAAGTTCAAGTTCGTTCCTTAAGAGTAAACATGCGGCTGCATCTTAAAGGTGATTTTAAAGCGGAAGAGTTTTCAAGCTTACTGTTACAGATTAGCGATGGAAAGTTAAAAGAGGAAGATGGAAAAGTTAACATTCCAAACAACCTATGTGAAGTTGTAAAATACCTTAAGACTTTGACAGATAAAATATACCCAGACTTAATGAATATAAGTGACTCATCTTGGCTCAAAGAAAGAGCTATTCTAACCCCAAGAATTGAGACAGCAGCAATCATTAACAACTTATTGTTAGAAAAACTTCCAGCCGATGTTGTAAAATATCAGTCGGTAGATTCCGTAGTAGAGGTAGAAGACGCTGTGCATTATCCGGTAGAGTTCCTCCACACGCTCAACCCTCCAGGAATACCCCCACATAACCTTCACCTAAAAGTTGGGGCTCCCATTATGCTGCTGCGGAACTTAATACCACCGAAACTTTGCAACGGTACCAGACTGCAGGTAAAATCTTTACATAAGAACGTTGTTGAGGCAACTATATTCACTGGCTGTGGTTCTGGAGAAACAGTTTTCATACCTCGCATTTCTTTGATCCCGACAGACTACCATTTTCAGTTTAAAAGACTACAATTTCCCATCAAAGTCTGTTTTGCAATGACAATCAACAAAGCTCAAGGACAGTCTTTGAAAATGGCTGGCGTAGATCTGAGGGAAGACTGTTTCTCTCATGGGCAGTTGTACGTTGCCTGTTCAAGAGTTAGCACTCCTGACAGTCTGGTTATTCTTCAGCCAGAAGGAAAAACTAAAAACTTTGTGTACAAAGAAGTTCTTTAATGATCCGATGATTAGTTCTTCATTACAAGTTCATAAATTGAAGAAAAATCTGAAATGTTTTCATACTCAACACAACTTCATATAACAAAAATGTATAATGTTTATTTTAAATAAAATACATAAGAGGTTTTAATTATTTATTTATAAGAAACCTACTTTAATTGAACTTTATTAATTAAATAAGATTTTCATTACGTACAACGTGAAACTCCGTAGCGAAGCACGGGTATTTTGCTAGTATTACAATATATCTGAGCAGTTTTAAACAACAATAATGAACCTAATACTTATAAATGACATATGATTATTTTAAAATCAACACATAATAATGCAACTTAATATTTGACATTCATCAGTATTCTCCCCTTGACCTACTGATAATAAACATTTTATCTTTATTTATTTGTCACTTTATCACTTCTCACTATTTTAATTCACTTGTAATAATGTTTTTGGGTTCCACATTAATTATACATTTATGATTATTACCATCACTTTAAATCAATTGTAATAGTGTTTTTGGTTTTACAATAAATATACTCTTATTTTATTATTATTATACTGGTTCATTTACACTTTCTATATAATTTCATTACATGTTTACTTACTACTTATTATATAATTCCATACTCATTAGTTTGTACTTTTAGATGGTCATTACAAATTATAATTTACTTGGAATAGGGTATTTGGCCTCGAATATTCCTTCATCGTTCATTTTATGTTGCAATTATCTTTCCCCATCACCTTACCTAAACATTTGGGTATAGTCAGTCACAGTTAGAGTCTGTCAAATATAGTCATTAGTGTTATGCTATCATGCTTTTATTTATTACTTGTTTTTTTTTTTTTATTGTACAGCTTCTCATTCGTTTACTCTTGCAAATCTTACATGGTTTTATGTCATACCATTTGTCACGTTACAACATATATGTACCTACTTGTGTGTGTGTGTGTGTGTGTGTGTGTGTGTGTGTGTGTGTGTGTGTGTGTGTGTGTGTGTGTGTGTGTGTGTGTGAAATATATATATGCCTCCAGACGTCTCACGAAGAAACGAAACTATCAGCATGTGTTCTATTTTACATGGACATGAAACATGAAAGTTTTATTTTTGAAATTTAAATACCGAAATTAAATAAAAACAGGATCACAAACTAAAAAAATCAGATAACAATATCTACAGTTTATTATAATATACCGTACATAACAAAACCCGAAACTTATATTTGAAATTAAAACAAAAATATTATATCAACAAATCGACGTTTCTTGCATCTCAATAGTTTAATATGGTAGTTGTTTTATTCAACGTATGCAACTGTAATCTTATAATATGCTTATTTGTGGTTATGTTAAGTAGTTAAATTTGTTATAGTTTTCCCATTATCGAAAAGGTTCATGTTATTGTTTAACATTATACACTTTTTTTAGCACTGTTTAGACCTGAAACTCTTAAACTTTTATTTTATTTTAATTGACCTTACTTAATAATGGTTAGTTAGGATGGAAGTGCTCTTAGGGATGTGATAAGTCGTATAAATAAAGCAAAAGGAGCATTTGCACAGTTACGACCAGTATGGAGATCACCCCATATACGCAGGAAGACAAAACTCAGAATATTTGACTCAGATGTCAAATCGGTGTTGCTGTATGGATGTGAGACCTGTAAAATGACAAAGGATATTACCACAAGGTTACAGACTTTCATAAACCGTTGCCTGAGGTACATAATGAGAATTTGGTGGCCCAAGACCATCTCGAACAGAGACCTGTGGGAGGCCACATGTCAGAGTCCCATTCAACTACAGATAAATAGAAGAAAATGGAGGTGGATCGATCACACCCTGAGAGGACCACCAGAAAATATCGCTAGACAGGCATTGAATTGGAATCCGCAATGTAGCCGCAGACGCGGAAGACCGAGGAACACCTGGAAGAGGACTATGGAAACAGAGCTGGCTGGTGTCAACAAGACATGGAGGGAGGTGAAGTCCCTGGCAATGGACAGAACACGCTCGAGAAATTTCGTCGAGGCCCTATGTTCCACCTAGGAATTTATGGACTTAAGTCAAGTGAAGTAAGTCAAGTTACTTAATACATTTTCTCAGAATTAAAAGCTTACTGATTTTGTTGGAAATTTGTATTACAAATTAACAAAGTAAGTTTATTGAAAATTTAAAAAATTGTGTTTTTGAACTCGAAACTCTTGGGCTTTAGAACAATTTTCTTCGAAAGAACTGGAAATAAAGTTCTGGACCCAAATTTCGTTTAATTTTTCACCACAATAAAAACATAAAATACAAATTTGGCCCAAAATTTGTGTCCACGAATTTTAGTACAGCCCTATTTTTTCGATCTAGAAAAGAAGGAAAAAAGTTCGGTACCTATAGCTAAAAAACAAAGCGTTTTTGTAACTATATTTATAAGAACTTTCTTCATTATTTTTACGAGTAGAACATTTCCTGAAAGTATTTCAGTTTTTCATGGGACATCCTGTCATCCTGTACATACCATCCGATTGTACACGTTTGTGATATAAGAAAATAAAAAAATGATTTTTTAACAACGAAATTCTAATAAAAGGTAACCGTAAAGTGGAAAGAAATATAGTGAAACTATACTAAAGAAACCCTACAGTAATAGAAATGCAGTAGTCTAAATAACTGAAAAAGAAGATATAGGCACTATTTAAGTTAGAAGCAGACCTAATAGAGAATAACAAGTAATTAATAAAGCTCGGTTTAGAAGCAACTACAGAATGCTAAATCTTGACTAAGTAGTAAACAAACTTCAAACCTGCAGAAGTAACAATTTGGCTTGAATATCTTTAGCTCCGCATTTACGACTAAAAAGCTGAACAAAAATTGAACTGAATATATTATCAAGTAATATATCATCAGTAGACAAAGGAGTACGGTTAGGAGACAGAATCAAAGCATGCTCTGCGATTAGAGTAGGATATACGTGAGATCGGAAAATTATATCGAAAATTGGAAAATTAGGGCGGGTAGAGAATGGCAAGCAAAAGATAATCGTAACCATGTAATACGGCCAAGCATGTGTAATAACCGGACCGATAATAAATTCAAGTAAAATAAAAATATGATATTTAAAAACAATGATATGTAGGAACTGAGGGGATAAAAATTGATTGTGAATCTACGACAGCATGACAGCAGCGGTCTATCTTGGTAATAAAATATCCGGATAAAGTAACCTATAAAAGTACTATCGAGTTTTCAATTGAAGTGCAATTTACAATCGAGAAATATCAGGGTGAAATTCGTTTGGAAAATGAACATTATTTTGAAGAAAAAGAAACTACCCTTGTATTAAAAAAAGATATATTTAATCTGTGCATGCTTATTTTAGAAATATAAACAGAAATGTGTAGAGTGAACAGTAGAGTGATACGAAAACTGCGGATTAGCCAGATAAACTGCGGGAAAGAACAACAGAAAAAAAGGAAAACAATGAAATTAATTTGCAACCAAATTAGAATAGATGGTGTCATTTACATGTAGATAATTTTGTTACTAACAATTTTTAAAATAGACAAAATTTGTTTTTTTTTATGTATTAATTCTGAAGTTTAACCATTTTTTATATTTAATGGATTAAGTGATAGTTTAATTTTAAAAATTGTGTTTAAGAGGGTCAGTTGAAAAGTTCGCGGAGCGACATCTATAGCTTAGTGGTAGAACTAAAATATAGATGTAAAATTTTTACTGCCTTGTAAGATTCATGTCACCTGTAAATACATGTTAATTTATAAATTTATCTGTCAGATTATTTATAGTTTATCAGCAGTTTGACATTTACATGCTGAAAAATCCACAAAATCAAACATTGTGCTGTGCATGAGTCTTTGTTAAAATAGGTCTAGCTCCAGTGGTCCAATAGTGGAAGCAAAATTTTAAGAAAATTGTAAAAGTTTGTATACGATATCAGGCTGTGAGGAATTTTATTCAAAATACAAACTTAATAATTTGACAAAATTAATATCTTTCAACACCCCTTTATAAATTTTGGACCGCTTTCATATTAAAAAAAACTTGTTATCAGTTATGTATATATGTGAGAAGTGTTAGATATAGACATATAAGTGTTTATGGAAGCATACATAATTTTAAAGATAGGGCTAAATTGTTTTTCATTTAGGCAGTATGGTTATAAACTTAACTAAAAGAAACCCAATGCAGTATTTAGAATTTTTTGTGTCTTGTATGATTGCCGACTTTACAATTGTAATTATACTAAAAAATGTAAGTAATAGAGATTTTTGTATTCTTCTGATAATTGAAGAATTATGTAATATCGAAATTTATCTATTAGTAACTGTATTTTGTTCAAAGTAGTGTGTTCTTGCACTCAGGGAGCTTACTAGTAATTGATATAGAGTAACTCTCGAAAGTCTGCCATTTTCCTTTGTCATCAAACGTTTATTAACAAAGAAATTACACAAAACTTCGTTAAAACTACAGTAAAATTCTGGGAGAATTAGCATAGGTAGCCTTAATTGTTATTGTGGTTGCCATGTTCATTTGTGTTATTTATATTTTTTACTTTTGGTTAGTTATAAGCCTGTAATATATTCTTGAAGAGCCTATTTTTATTGTTAAAACCTTTCTTGACTTTGAAATTGTTGATTGCCATCCAAAAGGACATTAGAACTACGTTTGTTGTTCGAATTGTTCCAAGCAAGCCAACAGTACTATCGGAACACACGGAAACCGGAAAAACTGTACGGTATCTCTCCTTAATGTAAGTAAACAAAAAATGCTTTGCTCCATGAACTCATTGCCGATGTTGAACAAACAACAAACAAGAAAGCAGAAGTTGTGAGGCCGAATATTATTTACATTATATGCTGACAGAACATGGTTTAACTTTTCTGACTATGTGAATTGGACAACCAAAAATTCCCATGTAAGCCAGCAACGTTCTCTGCATTTTGACAACGTAATTATGTTTAGAAATATTGGAAAATATATTCAATATCAGGCTTGCGAAACGGTGACTAAAATACGTTTAGACCTAATAATAACATAGTGAAATATTACTATTGAAGAATTTAATACAATAACTTCACTAAATTTTAAAAATTCTACTCATTTAATTTCTTCTGCGTAATAATCACATTATGCCTCTTTATGATGAAATACATTTCAATAATTTATGTGAAATTTTAAGCAAAGATATTGCAAGCAATTATTTAAAACTTACATAGATATTGAAAATTATTTTAAATTAAAAATATTTAAATTGGCTAAGAAAATGAATGACTTAATTGTAATTATTTTTATTCTGTTTCTTAAACAGAGTACATTTCATGTATCCTGAAAATTTCGCTAAATTGTGTCAATTTTGTTAAGTGTATTTCGGTAAAATACATATATATTCATACTCAATCCAGCGCACGAACACGCACACGCGCGCGCACACACACACACACACACACACTCTTATAAGCCCGTGTATGTAAATTTAGTATAAATCCTTTTCTTCATATACTAATATTATTATCTAGTAAAATGTGCTGCTGGTAAGATAATACAGTAACAGGCCTACTTTTAAAAATAAAAATAAAGTAATACTAGATAATCTTGGACCTGCTGAAAGGAAGGAGTGAGTACAGAAGACGATACAAAAATGAACTATACACACATTTGGAAAAGATAACGGATACAATTCGCAAAATAAGATCTGTCTTGTATGGTCACATGACACGCATGAGCCGAGAGAGTTTGACCAACAGGTATTAACATTTCCAGTAAGAACACAGAGTAATAATAGCCTAAGTAACAACACCACCACCACCACCAACAAGAACAAGAACAAGAACAAGAAGAGGAAGAAGAAGAAGAAGAAGAAGAAGAAGAAGAAGAAGAAGAAGAAGAAGAAGAAGAAGAAGATCAACAAAAACAACAACAACAACATCATCATCAACAACAACAACACAACAAGAAAAACAACAACAATAATCATCATCATTACAATCGTCATTATAACCATTTTCATCGTCGCCATCAGCTGTACGCGTATTTGTGTATCCACTACTGATCTAATGTCTCCTCAGTCATTCGCCAGTGATTATGTAGTATGTAATTTTATTTAATCCGTAAGCCTACATCTGACATAAAATAAAAATTATAATATATAAGGCTATGACGATACTAAGAAGCTTCAGTGAAACACATAACAGACGATTCTGATAGTAATATTCGGAATAGAAAGCCATCCTGTTTATATCATTCATGAATGACAACAGAACTGGCTTTCGAAATTACTACTACATTTAAAAGTCACATGCTGATTATTGCTTTAATGATTAAAAATTATTTGACCATATCATAAACGTATTATTATAGAAAGTAAGACGATTTGATTTTAAATGAAATATATTTTACACTGAAGACAAAGTAAATAATAAACAACAGATTGTGATTAGGCAACATTGCGTATGATACACAACGCGTCGTGGAACAAATCTTACCGCCCCAAACTACTAATTTAAGGCCAGAAAAAACGTTAAGCTAGTATTTATATTTAATACCATAATAATAATAGCGGTCGGAGAAGTAACCACTAAGTCGGCGGTGGATCATTGATTGAACCCCTATGTAGAGGGTGTGGTAGTGTATTGTTGTCACTTTGAAATGTGTCCTGCGAGGCAAATCCAGGGGAAATTGTAGACGGGTCGTGTGTCTTGTACAAGACGAGAAAATGGAGTATGTACACGAGTGTCTAGCCCACGGACGGTGTTCGTCACAGCCTGTTATTATTGGTTCAGCTTGTGATGATAGGGGTAGCAGTGGAATGGGAAACGGAAACGTATTGGTCACGTGGCGGTCAGTACTTACTAAGTGTGTGACACCTCGACAATGTAGTGTTGGTCAGTCCTATGTTATACTTCATTAGCAACGTATAATAGAGGGCCAGATTGTGGTCAGCGTCGTCCGGAAAGGGTTTATTCAAAACACAGATCTGTAATAAGGGAAAAACGTATTTAATTTTATGGCAGATTACCGAATTCACACACTAGATTAAACTACAATTGTATTCGACAGTTAGAAACTTCGTCTTTAATTTGTGAATGTCGGTTGATTGTAGACTTTTCAAACGACAGAAAGATTGCATTTATGCGGAAATATGAATTTGAAAGTGGAAGTAACAGAGAACGAGCAAGTATAGACAATATTCAATAATACTTTTACCCAGATCCTATTCTACAACTCTAATGTATGTAATTTGACGAAAATTTGGAATTTGATGACTTGTTTCTTGTATACTCATTAAAACAATGAAAATTGTAAGCTTAGAATTTGTGTTTTCAATTAAATGATACGTCAATTTGATCGTTGTCAAATTCTGCTGAGAATTTAGTTAACGTAAAAAGATTTATGTTACTAAAACATAAATTTAACTACTTTATATTTAATTTTTTAGAACATAAAAATTAAGTGAACTTTTAATTCATATTTTCCTTCTTAATTTTTAGTTACTTTCCTTCATAAGAATTTTGAATTTTCCTTTAATTCTTAATTTCCATAATATTTTAATTCTTAATTACAGCCCCGTAAACTGAGGTTACGATTTTTTTAAGTTAAAAGGAAACGACATCTTAAAGTCTTCAAATAACTTAATTCAACTTTTTTGTATGAAGTATGTCCAGTTAATCTGAAACTGCTACAATGGCATAATTTTTTGATACTACTGTATTATCAAAATTTCGGTCAAATTTTCTGATCAAGAGCCAGTTTCAAATTTGTGTGCTGTACTAGTTGATTTCACATAGCCTATGTCTGGAAAATTATGGACAACTCAGATGGCGTAAATGTGGAATCAACTATCATGCATACATAATAGAAAGGATGACAAAAGCTAATAGTATGAGTTGAATCGTTGTCACTGTTGTTTGCCAAGCGGGAGAAAATCGAAGGAGTCCAAAAAAGAACGGTAAAGAATACCAAACACCATTTTAGATGTGTTGTATAAAACCATTATGAAAACACGGACGCACGTAAATATTTGCACTCGAAATGCACAGAGGGTTCGAGCCCACTACGAAAGTAAGTATCGATTGTTTATGCGGCGTAAAAGCAGTGAGTCGAACGACAGGCGTTCATTGTGTGCAAAAACCCAAACGGTGTGTTATTAAAAACTGCGGTCAATTGTCGTCTTAGAGCGTCGCCGAACGCATGATTGACAAGCGACGCTAAGGCGACACGTGCCTTGCGACGTATTATTTTAGAAATTAGCGGCGCCTGACTTGGTTTATATACTAATGCCGGGGATTAGCACGGTATCAGTTGTCACTTGGTCTGACTCATTGTGTAATCTTACCGAACGCCGTACCAGTGTTCCAACACCGAAGATCTATCCGTAAATAATTATAGCATTAGCTTAATGTAAAAAAAGCCTGAAACAGATACAGACGTATTCTCACCCTTTCTACAAACAACACAGAACACACAACCTCTCTCTTTTTTAAACTTATACATTACTTTTACAAGTACAAATTAAGATGATATTTATATTTTTACATGATTTATGTAATTTTTTTATTTTTACGTGCCTTAAAATGTCTATAGATATATTTTTTGTACTTATTTTGCACATTTTTGTTAGCTCTTCAGCTAACATTATCAGAGTAATTTAAACTTATTACCTCAGTGATGTATTTAATATGACCTTTTACAACTTTAATTATTTATACATAATTATAGGAATCTGTACGTTTTTTATAAAATTATAAATTTGCGATTGTATAAATATAACTCTGATGGTGTACTTTGACAATTATTATTTGACTAATTTTGTCTATAAATGTGAGTAAATAATTCATACTCACATAATGTTTTAATTTTTTTTATAATATTTACTCACATTAATATTTTAATAAATGTGAATAAATATTTACTCACTTTTAATAATTTTTTAATAATGGCGTGAAGTCACACATCATTTCCACTCGTCTTTATGAGTCAAAAGAGTGCAAAACCGGCGTGATGATGAATGTAATATTTTTAAGCTAATTCCGTATTTTATACTTTATTCTCTAAAGACTTGACGTATGTATCAAAGATTTACGTTTGCTAATACGCACTAAGTACTGATTATCTGATTATAATAAATTATCGTAAGACTAGTTGTGATAACAATTTGATTAATCTCTCTACATAATATAGTTCATTCTTTACTCTGCTGGCACATTGATATTGCTGTTTTTTCGTAATTAAAACGTTATCAAAATGATTGTCGCGTTTCGCGTTAGATATATCAGTAAACCACTGTAACACTTCGGCACGACGAAGATTAGAAATACGACTTCTGCACGACACACGTAGGACTAATTATTCGCAAAGTACTAGGAACCGAATGAAAAAGTATAAACTGAGAATTGTAGGCATTGGAAAGAAATACCAAAATATTATAGATTCAGGTAAATAACAGATATTCTGACCGATGCAAAGTTGTGTAAAACGTTTCTTTCAAATATTGAACTCCAACAATTTAAAAATAATGTAATAGTCTAATTTTTTTAATGCGTAATGAAACAGGTGAAATATGGAATACACAATTAAAATGCTTAATGCCTGAACAAATTATTAAAACAAAATCCATGATGGTGAAGACTAAATAGAAATTCTCTAATTTAGTTTATTTTTATAAGGACGTATTTAAAATAATTATATGTACATAGCAATCGTACACTAATATTTAAAATAAGTGTATGTTTCAACTGTTCAACTTAGTCTGCTTATAAGGAACATGTTTCTGAAAGATACTTTCTCCTCGTAATTTAATATTTAAATTTAAAGGAGTGCTAAATAAAATTCAGTAAATGTAAATTTACAGTGAGTTCTAAACGTTATCATATATATATATATATATTGCAACGAATCACAGGATCATGATAGGCGGGGCAAGTTCATATATTACACAGACAATGGACATTCATATTATATTCGTAGATGGTTAAGTTTGGTTGTTATCAATTGTATTTAGTAAGGTTAAGGGTTTAGTTTAAAGAAGACTGTGCATTATTATTTATGGTGATCCATGTACTGTGTTAGTGGAAATGTGCGCGCGTGCGCGATTGGTAAACGTTTCCCGGGTGGCGCGTGAAGTATTATCGTTGTGTGGCCATTAACTGAACTTAGACGTGTGTATCGCTACAATCCCTATACCTGTCGGACTATTGTTTACGTTCATGTATATTATTAATATGTAGGCAGCATGCATTAGATACGAGTAGTCTGATTACCGCTATGCATGCTGTTACAAGGTAAATGCACTCTAATGCATGAAAAGTGCATGGTCACTTTAACTAACCATGTGACTTCCATCCACCAATAGAATGCTGATTGGTGGTTGGAAATTTTCTTATGCCTGTCGTTACACAGGCAGTTCTTCTACGCCATCTACCGCGAACGGGTCGTGCACTCCTTGTACAAGAATTCTACCGCTTGCAAGGTGTTGTAAAGACTATTCGTCGATAGTGAAACGGGAAGGCTTAGAACTGTGTATGTAGTACATCTGCACGCAGGAGTGTTTAAACGCATTACGCGTATAATTACGACAGTTCTTCTACGCCATCTACCGCGAACGGAACGTGCACTCCTTGTACAAGAATTCTACCGCTTGCAAGGTGTTGTAAAAACTATTCGTCGTTAGTGAAACGGGAAGACTCAGAACTGTGTGTGTGGTACATTTGCACACACCAGTGTTTTAACGCATTGTGCGAAAATTTACAAGCAGTTCTTCACTGCTGCTACCGTGAACGGTACATACAATTCCTTGTACAAGATTATACCGCTTGCAAGGATTTGTTAAGACTTTTCGGGGATAGTAACGCGTGTGTCGCATAACAATTGATTTTATATCTTTACAGACGATATTAATATTGTAGTATTACGTGTGTAAGAAGTGAGTGTAACTGTATCACTGTGCGAGATATTCCGCAGTGACAGTATCATTATTGTCACGCAATAGTTCCATCAAGACGTTTCCGTGCTAGTGCAAGATTTCCTCATAGGGTGGTCTGCTGATCGCGGTAGACCTTGGTATTCGCGAGAACACTTGAAGAAGCCGGAGAGGTATAAGCTCAATATACCGTCATTGTTTAAACTCACTGTCACCTGAGATATTACTTGGTCTTAAACTCTATATAAGTTTTGCGAGTAATAAAATCCGTAGTACCGTGTGTGCGAAGTGTCGGATTCATCGTGGGAATTGCAGGACATCAGCCCAGCTGTTATAGGACATCAGCCCAGCTGTTATAGGACATCAGCCCAGCTGTTATAGGACCAGCCCAGCTGTTACAGGACATCAGCCAAGCTGTTACAGGACGCCAGCCCAGCTGTAAACGTTTCTGGGAAAACGTCTGTCATTTGTAAGCCACACCTGACGAACCAACTATACCGCAAAGATCGGCCCTTCTCTTCAACAACATCATCGAGGGAGTCTTCTTATGTAACGTATCACGTCTTGCGTATGAACATTATTTAACATTTTAAAAGAAAGACTCTATATCATACATTACATTCTGTACATTTCAAATATACCATATAAACTATAACTTGTGTTTGTACAATAAATAATCTTAAACCCTCCAATATAGACTTGTAATTTGAAATACACATACTATCATATCCTATGCGCCAATAGTTTAGTAATTTGTGTTGTCGCAATATATATATATATATATGATATCATATTTATATATAAACGTTGTTAGACCCAACTGTATATATACGCGCGCGTGCGCGTGTGTGTGTGTGTATTGCTGGCAATTTGAGTAATACTTCAGCCTTTCGCGTTTTGAAAACTGACAAAGCAGGCAAGGAACATAGTCGAGTTCCTTCGTTGTTATGTAAAATTTATTGAGTGCAATTACATATATATCATGTGTATGGGGAACCCACCTTTCTGGATCATTACTGAACTAAACAACCGTATCCACCTGGACATTGAAATTACCCTTAATATACGCACGCACAATCGCGCGCGCACACACGAATTAAATAGGCCTACTACAATGATTTATACAAAACTACCCCTTTTATGAGTACAAAACGTCTTTCCTGCCGTATACGTATGTGTATATGTCCACGAGGGTAGATTTTTGACTTTGAAACGGTTCCAATTTCATCCATAAATAATGAGAATGTAGGTTACACTAGACAAACGCAGGTGATGTTTCTCACACCTGACGGAGTGAAACAGCAGTTTCGATGGTGAAACCGTGACAGGCAATTTGATTGACACACCATCCCTTATTCAGTTCCGTGTCGGTTACCTCCTCATTAATGCTTCTAAGCAGAAAAAATCACACCACTCCGTGTAGTATAATATTACTTGCAGTATTTTACATATA